>CM026555.1:36710946-38139449 GCA_015143295.1 Tetracentron sinense
TCTCTTATCTTTCTTTCAACCTAAACTATCCGATCTACAAAACAACTTGGTATCAAAGCTTCAAAAAGAGGAAGGATCACCTTGATAAAAACAAACCACAAAAGCAAATAAGGAGAGCGGCAATATGCCGTCACAGCCTATGCTGAAGTTAAGTTGTATAGCTTAGTGGTTTTTTTGTTTTTTTTTTGGGGGGGGGCTGTTTTGAAGGTGTATTCTTCGGATTCTTGAAGTTAGGGATTTTTTTGAATCATATATCATGTGATTTGCTCAATATTGGTGAAGTTACAGAATTTAAAGGAAAATACAGAAAAAATACCGTTTGGTCAACTCTACAATAAGGTCAAATGGGCAAGGGATTAAACTTCGGTTTCGGTATAAATTCGTCACTAAGAAGTGACTCAAATTCGAGGAAGTGAAGGAAGTCCAAGGAGTTAGTAAAAAATTAAAGAAGTCTAAGAAACTTTAAAGAAAATATGGGAAACAAAAATATTTACATGAAAACTTAGAGATTCAACTTAAGCTAAATACCATTCTCGAATTTCATGAATTACTGGATGCAAGATGTTATAGTATCAAATGTGAGAATGGTGTCACGACTGCGTTGTATGCTTTTTGTGCGTAAAACTTCTTCTGATATTCTCTATATTGGCAATTTTTTTTAATTAACTACAATCTATTCTCTTTGTCAAGGAAGGGGATAGTAAAGCCATTGCATTTGTTTGTGTATGGTTAAGATTCATTAACCTAGGGTTAAAGCACGACCTTGGTTTTAGGAAAAAAATTTAAACAAATTAACCCCAATGGGTGATATTTGTGTACCATGTTGAGGCACTTAAAGTGGCTTGGTAGGTTAGAAATTATCTTAAGGGTATCCGTAACTTGATTAAGATCCACCTACCCTAAGATTAAAGCATCTGGCCTTGTTTAGAAAAATTATAAAAAGGTGACTAAAAGGGTTAAAAACTTGTTAACCATACATCAAGGCAATTATCATGGGCTTTGTGAGGTTATGAATATTCTAAGGACATCTTTTAACTGTGGTTAAATTCACTAACTCTTAGGGTTAAGAATATACCCATAAGTTTTGTGTAAGAAAAAAAATTTAACAACAAAAGTGAGAACTTATTAACCATAGTTAAGTCAAGTTACAGGGCTTTGGAGGTTACAAAATATCATATGTGCATGTTTTAATAGTTCATTTTACTAATAGTATTAAACCCAGGCCCAAAAACTTAGGATTAAGGTTTTATGTTCCTAATGGTTGCGAAATGGGCGGGTGGACTTAGCCTTACCCATTAAGACTAGGACTGAGTTCTATGTCTAAAAGTTAAGAAATGGGTGAGGCACTCTAGCACTACCAATGTAAGATTTTAAGTTAAAAAGGGGTTTTCCATGTCACTTTACCTTACTGTCAAAATTTCTGAACAAGCTCCAACAGAGAAAAGAAAACGGGAGCAGAACGGACAACAAACCACTTTCTCGGGTTGCCGATATGCGACAGCAAGAGATGGTGATTGGCAACGACGGCAGCAGCAGCCAAAGAAAGAACAAACCCTCGTCTCCAAGTATGTACCCTACTCCTTTTCTTCGTAGTACTTAATACGTCTCAAAATTCTGTTTTCTTCCAATCAGAGGATTGATTATCCCAGAAGATGATTTTTGCCACAGTCGTAGGACTGATTTCATTCTGTGCGAGTCAAAAAAAAATGATTGAGTTTCTGTAAAAAGGTTTGGGGACTTCCACTGAAGTTAAGATTTTTTCTAATAAAATTTTCGTTTCGATCGAAATCCACTGAAGTCCATTGATGCCACAAAGTTGACCGAGTGCATCACGAATTTCGAATTTTTAAATTACATGTTGATTTTGCTTCGGTGAGCACGAAGTCGACTCAATTCAGCCGAAGAATATTACACCTTGCAAATGGGTTGTTGTTAGTGGTGTTCATTGTTAGTGATCTACATATGGTCATATTATACTATAAGAATTCATATCGAGTAGTATCAATATGTTTTGTTCTAGAAGTTCCTAGGCTTGCTCAGTTTTTTACCGCAAGGGGTAGGGGTTTTGAACCCAATACTTGCTGCCTAGAGAGATGCCCTTAACAACCCTTCAATGAGGGTGTTGGCGTAGTATCAATAACATACACAAGCTAGATATCTATATCATAGGAGCATCATCATCGGTGCCTTATACAAGATATTCAAGGTCGGCATCAAGAATCTTGTTTTGCCATTCCACTCTATTAAAATCCATGATAGGTTAAAGTGGGTACTATCAAATCTTTAAGCACTAGATCACTCCATGTCATTACTAGCCTTCCCCCATGCCTTTATAGCTTGCAATCTGCACAAACTCACTCCTCGACAGTGTCTTCATTAGTCTTTGCTCAACGTGTCCAAATTATTTTATTCAACTCTCCCTCATTTATCATAATATTGGAACAACACCCATATTCTCTTAACCATGCTCATTTCAAATATTTTCCCTAGTTTTTACTCATCCATCCAAACATCCACATCTCACTACACGAATTCTATGAATATTTTGCTTCTGTTCACCCAAACTTATGTTCCATAAAGCATAGCGAGTCTTAATGTCTTATTGTTTTATTACAGAATTTTCCTTTTAGTTCGATCGATATACATCGGTCACATAACACCTTAGGATCATTATCTCCACTTTAACCACCCATCTCTTATTCTATGGGCAGCATCCTCAATCTCTCTATCCTTATGAATAATTGAGCCAATATACCAGAACTGGTCACTTTTGGATATCTCATGGTCATCGATCATAATTACTGCTTCAAAGTTCAAACATATTCGTGTTCATTCGAAATTTGCATTCCATAATTCTATCTTTGTCCGACTTATTTGAAAGGCCTTAGATTTCAAGGTATCCCTCCAAATCCAATGTTAATTTTGCATTTACCCTTCTTTAGTTTCATCAATTGATAACACGTCATCTGCAATTAATATTACACCAAGGTACCTACTTTAGAATACGAGTCATCAATTCATCCATAACCAATATAAAAATATATGGGTTCTTAGCTAACCCCTGATGTAAATCTAAATCACATGAAACTCATCTGTCTCACCACCCGGGGCTAATTTTTCAAGAAACTGATTTTTTGACAGGAAAATTTGGTTAGACTACTGACAATATAACCAGGATTGCCCCACTAAAGCATCGGTGAATGAGGCAGTTGTTCATGTAATCGAGGTAGATCACCAACCTCAGTACCCTGCTAAGGTCTACTTAGTTAAGATTCATATAAATCTGGCCACGAGTAAATAAAACAAGGAGATGCTGTTGCCTTGACGGTAGCCCAAGATATGGAGAAAAAGGTAGCCTAATTATCCTTGCACAGCAACAAGATGTGAGCTGCTAAAATGCACGTGCTGCACCCACTTCTTCCTCTAGTTTAAATTAAAGCCATCATGCACAAACAGTATAAAAAAAAATAGATATACTGTAATAAATGATCTATCTCATGCAACACAGACCTGAAAGAAACTATACTTGCAAAACAAGTTTAAGAAATACGAAGATCGAAAGAAATAAAGGAACATCCATGCAAATCTTGCACATTCTTTGTCAAAAATTTATATGCCGCTTCAAGGATTGTATTTCATGAAATATTTTCTGTTACACAGAACGGAAGTACGGTACAAATGCAAGAACAAAATCATCAATGTCAAACAAAAAATGAGATTTTAGCAAGCAACTTTGCAAAAAAACTCTATCATCCATGAGCACAATATCATTTCAAAATTGACTAGCATCAGCCTCACTTCACCTGCAACAACCCCCAACCAAACAACTAACATGACTAGCTTACTATTGTTGTTGATTGATGAAATTACCTCTTGACTGCGATTTACAACTCCCACGTAACCAAGTCGAAGGGGGATCACTTTTCCAAGCAGAAAATTGCGAGCATCAGTACCTCTGTCCATAATATCCAACTAAAGCCACAGATAAAATAATATTGTTACCATGCCTCTTCAGAGAATGACAACAGCTCGCAAACATTATGAATACAGAATTCAAAATTTAAAATTAATGTATGTTGCACCTTGGTAATTACACCTATAGTTCGATAACCTGCCAACAGAAAATATCATGTCAATATTTAGAAACACACGCTAATCCGGTACCTTGCCTTTTAATTTGTCCATTGACTGCCTATGAAACCAACTCATAAAGCATTTTTTAAGAGGGGGAGGGAGGAATTACCATCAGGATCAGCAGTGCCTGCTATCTGAAGAGCGTCAGAATTTGCCAAATCTGCATTTGCTGGTGTGACTGCTAATATTAGACAACTTGGATGTTGATATAAGATAGTATCATCGTTCTAATCCGTGCCTCAATATCAGAGGGCTGGTCACCTACTGGAACCTTTGTTATTCCAGGCAAATCCACCAACGTGATATCAAGAACATTTGGTGAGTAAATCTTTAGACGAATCTGCTTGTCTGAAAACACCCTTGTTTCCTCCTGCTTCCCTCTCTGTTTCAGCCTGCCATTTGAGAAACAAGATATTAAAGCTTCTAAACGAAATAGTATTACAATGCTACGAGTAAGAGAACCAGTGTTTTAGAAAGTCAACTAGGCTTGAGTCTTAAGGCTCACCTCAAGATTAGGATCAAAGAAAAGACCTTGAAGCTCAGCCTTTGGGGCTCACACCTCAAAGTCTGAGACCAAAAACAGGAACATGCCTCACGGCTGGAGGCTTGCCAAATATCGAGGCATATGCCTCATACATTAAAAAAAAGGGGGGCTCTTTCCACAAGACTGAGACTTAAAAAAATATTATTGATCTTTATTGCTTCATTATCTAAATGTCTACCTGATTTATTTTGTTTAACACGTGTAGGGTTTTGAAAACCCTTATAGAGCTCAATTTCACTTTAAGGATCTCTCTGACATACATTGAATCGTTTGGAGCAACTGGCCTTTATGTAGGTCTTTTGTCAGTGGTGAACATGAAAAACAATAATTATTATGAGGGCAGGGATTTATGGTTCGAGATTAACTAAATAGATGACAATATATCAAGCAAAAAAAGTAATAGAAGAGCATCCACATAATCATAGATCTGTTCAGGGAAAAAAAACGATGAACTAAGGCCTTGGAAAAATGCCTTGATGACTTCAATATAGGTGGGTGAGACCACGAGAGAATGATTGCATCCTTGAGAAAGAACCAGCTCAAGCATAGCTGCATAGGAAGAGAGCATCACAATGAGTCCTTTTTCTTCCACGTCAAAGGATGTGATAAACCATTCCATCTGGTAAAAGCTGGGCAGTAGCTGCAATAGGTCTCACACCCATAGTGACAAAGTCGGGGTTCGGGAATAATTCGGCAAGGGTCAAATTTGGAAAATTTTGGGAAAAAATAAATAATTATTAAAGATATCTAGCAAGTTAATTAGATAATATACAAAATAAGTAGTTTATTTAGTCAAACAAACGAATTATTGTGAAATTCAAAAATAATTCGGGAAATTCAGGAATAATTCGCAAAATCTATGAATAATTCTGGAATAATTCGGCAACCCTAAAATTTGCGAATAATTCAGAGAATAATCCGGCACACCTAAAATTCGTGAATTTCATAGAATTTTGTTGCTATGCTCACACCTACAGCAGCCATGCAAATGACTTGACTTGGTACTTACTTAACATGTGAGATTAGTGATCCTTGGTAAAGTACATAAGAACAAGTCATCTTATAGATAGACTACATCATGGCTAATGTAGAAGCAAACAAAATATTCTGGACATTAGAAGAAGCAAGGTGTCTGTAGATTATTTTACTTACTACAGTCCCATAAATGGAGTTATATAGCCGACAGTACATAAGCCTTCACAATCACTTTCATGTGCAACTAACACATCCGCAAAGAAAGCAGAAAGAGTAGCACGCAAGAAAGAGAAAGAATATCATGCAACTAATACCGGGTTACAATCGCATCTTAGAGAATTGAGGATTCTAAATTTCTAATTTGTTTCGATTCGAGGAATAGGAATGTTATGGATAGAAATCCAGTATTTTGCAATGGGACCAACGTAAAGAACTGTAGTAAAAATTTAATGTCTTGAACTGTGGATCCAAAACAGAAATACATTATTCTGTATACTCAAAAAAAATGCACCTTCACCAAAGACAGCTGGAGAATATGCTGCACCTGTCTTCCCTCAACAGGGACTAAGCTCGACCAAGCTTCCATCTTTTGACCCCAGAAATATTTTAATAGAATAATCTAATTACACCATTAACTAATTTATAAGAGATTTTGAATCGAGCAGCAACAGGAGAACGATGGCACAATGGCCAATCGCATTTTACAGTTTGGTTTTTTGTATAATATGTCGAAACCGAATGGTAAGTTTATCTTCGGACGAAGTACAGTACGCCTACCCAAAACCTGGGTTTTTGTATAATCTATGGACAGATCTATCTGTTCTTCTTAGACATTGAAGGCTACTCAATCTCCTACTTTCGGACCTTTGAAAACAAGACTTGAATTTCAATGAGCGATTGGAATTTAGTAGAAGCCATTACACATTAAAATTACCTGAATTTCCCTGCGGATATCGGAGAAGTTGTAGAATTTCCTCCCAGGCAAGTGCAAGAATTCCCCATACTCCTCTTCGGTGCCATCAGGCTTCCGTTTCGTCTGCAATAGCTGCAAAACCAAAGGCCTTCGAGTACAGATATCCGAACCCCTCGGCAGAAAATCCCTCCCGACCAAAGCTTCAAGAACACTCGATTTACCGCTGCTCTGGCTACCAACAACGGCGACCTGCGGCAACTCGATCGTCGACGAGCTCCCGAGCTGCGCGAATATGTCTTGAAGCTTGTTGACGATCGGAATCACGGAATGACCGAGAGGAGCAGAAGTCGCAGAGCTTTGAACGACAGGAACTGGTTCATCCCCCATGGATCCTTCCAAGATCTATGATTAGTTGCAGAGATCGAAGAAACCCTAATCTGGCGACGGTGGAGAAAAAAAAAAAAACCCTGAATTTCGAAATTCGAAATACGGGGTTCCGGGAATATTCGAGAAACAGAGAAAGGTTTTTTCTCTACCGCCCAAAGCCCAAGCAAGCAATCGACTCCTGCAAAAATAGAAAATAATATCTTCGATTTTGATTGATGAGGGATGTGATTCGCATGATTCGGTGTGGAGGGGTTTAAAACTTTAACGTGCGCGGATACGATGGAAAGACTAAAAGGCCCCTATAAGAGCATTCCTAGCAGCCTCACCAAAATAACTTTTTGGTTATTTTGGGGAGCCAAAAGACTAAAAAGATGCTAAAATAACTCCTAGCAGCCTCAACAGAATGAAGAAATCCCTTTGGTGAGTCTATAGTACTCACCAAACTTGGTGAGTACTGTAGACTCACCAAAGTTAAATCTTCTCACCCTTGGGCTCACACAAATAATAAAATAAGGTTTTTCTCTCTCTTTCTTTTTTGTAGTCCTACACAAACAATAAAATAATATTTTTCTTTTTCTTCATTTTTTATTTTCTCATACAAATGATAAAATATTGCTTTTCTTTCCTTTTGTTTTGGTTAAAATAGTGAAGCTGTTGGGAGTGTTTTAAAAAAGTGGCTCATCAAAACCATTTTTCGTGGGTTTTGACTATTTTGGTGAGTGAAATTTGGTGAGAATGCTCTAAATTGTGGGCGCCCAAAGGCCAAAAGTACAGCTTTTATTTGGACAGTTAGGATCATCTCTGGATTGAGTTTGACCATGTAGCATACAGTTTTCATTTTCCCGTACGGCCTCGTATTCTGAGTTTCTCTCAATCAGATGGCTTGGATTCAATGAAAGAACACGGCCCACATATGGACTGCGTGGATTGATGAATGAGTGAGATCGAATTCCACGTTGGCAAGGAACGAATTCCACGTTAATGGGCTGGGCTGGGCTGGGCTGGGCTGGCCGGTGGCATGACCCGGGCCCGGCAAGAAATCACCCGGTTTCAACTAACTCTTAAAGCCCGTGGGCTGGGCTTAGGTTCATGAAGCCTGAGCCCCAGCCGAAGCTATACAGTTTTATAATACTAGGTGATATTAAAAAATGATATTATCTATAAATATATAATTAGTAGTATTTAAATGGGATCTAAGAAAAGTACAACTAAAAGAACCAAACAAGGAATTGTTGTTGTTGTTGTGTGTTCATGTTTGCATGGTGGCTGGCAGCGTGGGTGTGACCATCACATTGGATGGTTCTAATTAGACGAGCATGAGAAATCAGTCCCTTTCTTTCCTATTTGATATCTGATGTAAAGCCAAACTAAAATTGAATTTAGTTAGTAAATAGTTGATTTTGGAGTTTTTTTTTTTTTTTGGGTAGGGATACACAGTTAGGCCGCAAATGCTAACCTTATATCCATTGCAGTCAAAGACCTTTTTTTTCTTTTTCTTTTTCTTTTTACACAGTCTAGGATTAGGGGTTAATATCTACTCAACTCAAAGTATGGGGAAATTATGTACTTGAACTCGTAATAGGAACTGAAGTTATCCTTGTACGGACATGTAATAGCTTGAATATAGTCCTTATTACTCATGAACAAACTTACCCAAAGCCCACCTCACCACATATTTGTTTTTTCTACTTCCATGATAGCAATTGCAACAATTAAAGATGCGGAAGACTGCAACGCAAGTTCCTCGGCTTTGGGTGGTGTGAGTATTCTCTTGTCTTTGCCTTGTCATTGCCTTGTGGTATGATTGAGTTTACCAAAAAAAAAAAGTTGCTCGGCTTTTGTAATTCCGTTTTTTTCCATGGCTCCAATAATCCTCTGTATTAAACTGACAAGAGGATTAATAAAATAAAATTCACTTTTCTCCTTTTTGATCTCTCTCCATGATATTATGGAGAGAAAAAATAACACATGCACTCTTAACAAATGGAACGCAGAATAATTACTAGAATATTTAGACAAAATCAAGCAAAATAATCAGACAAAGCAACATAAATCTTCAGAAGATCATCAATAGAATTGATCTCAATTTCTTAGATTAATATAACATTAACTGCAAAACCCAACAATGTTAAATGGGCATTAGAGGGCGTTGAAATAGGTACAAATTTCTGGAGAAGAAGACATTTTTGGAGCAGATGCCCTGCAATAGAGAGACATGTGAGAACTTTTGTGAAGAAGTAGGAGGTAGTGTATTGTTTGAGGGAGATAGAGAGATATTAGAGAACTAAAATTATAAGAAGAGAATGGAGTTAAGATTTCTAAGCAAACTATACTTCTTTATTAAAGTTTTTAATTTACTCTAAGTTATGTATTAAATAAAATAAGTTAAAGAGTATTTACGTCCAAGTAAAATTTTGCATACTCCTCATACTTTTATTAGTAGAATGATTATATTAAATTGGGTTAATTCAAAATCAAAACCTATGTTATTCAAAAATGACTTTAAAGTGCCATTTTTTAAATAAAAAAATCATTCCCACACCTACTTTTAAAAAATATGGCCGGTTCCCGGTTTGACCGGTCCGGTTCCCGGTTTGATCCATTCGACTGGTCCCGTTTGAACGTATCCTTTTTTATTTAAAAAAATTCATTTTTATTCAGTTCTGATCGGTTTTCAACCGATTTTGACCACCAGTTCCCGATTCAATCGGTCGGTTCTTTTGGTTTTGACAAAAATGACCAATTTTTAAACATGCCTGATTTTGAGGGGTTTGGGAACCGGTGAAGGGACTGGTTCCTAGTTTTTCCTATTCGATCGGCCGGTCTGGTTCTAACAACAGTGGCAGTCATGAAGTAATATTTGCATTTAAATGACGAAATTACCTTTAACTTAAATGATATTTGTAAAATAACAATATTACCCACTTTACTACAATACACATCTCAAGCTCTCTCACATATCGTGCCATCAAACACCTATCACGACACCATCATTCTCAAGTCACGAGATCGGATCACAGCCAATCGGTGATTGAACTCTCCCCCAAGTTCAATCGCACCCTTTGGTCAATACATGTTCCTTTTAACCCCTATTAACTGGGATTAAGACTCATTAACCCTTAGGGTTCAACAATCTACTCTTGGCTTTAAAAAAAAATAAAAATTAATCCTAAGTTAAAAATTATCAATCCTATGGTTAATTTTTTTTTTCTAAAAACCAATGTTAGATTGTTGAACGCTAAAGATTAATGAATTTTAACCACGATTAATAAAGGTTAAAAGGGACACATGTTGAACTGTGGATGCGATTGAATTCTCCCCGAATTCGATCGGGATTGGATGTGATCCGATATCCTCTCTCACAACCCCACCGTGCACAAAGCCTTCTAACAAAGCCCTGCTTTCCTAGAGATCGAATCACAACCAATTGGGATTGAACTTGTGAAGAGTTCAATCGCACCCACAGGCTCCATTTTATCCCTTATTAGTACTGTAATAAAAGCATTTCTATGTTATTATAGCTTAGAATTTTAAAGAAGTGATTTCTTCTTGCTATGCATTTGGAGAGAGAAGTTGTACATTATCTGTAATACTGTGGTAAGTTTTTAAGCTCAAATAACTCCAACGTCCATCACTCACCTATGACTTGATCCTGATAGTGACATGAACTTTGTTTTTAATTTGTAAGTTTTTCATCAAAGGAATGGATGCAACTAAGGGGAAAAGGGAAGAAAGGTCTGATCCTCATGTTATGAGAGCGATCAAAATGTTATGAATGGATGCAACTAAGGGGAAAAGGGAAGAAAGGTAAGAAAGGTCTGATCCTCATGTTATAAGAGCGATCAAAATGTTATGAGAGCGATCAAAGGATGAGCAAATATGCAAATATTAAACTTTTAGACAACCACGAGAGAAGAACTTCCGCATAAAAATGTTGGTTGAGTCAATAGTGAAGATGGACACTGAGAAATGTACTAATGTTTTATAAATATTACTTAAGTGGGAGGGTAACATTATCATTTCAGTAAAAAAAAATCTACTTTGTTGGAGCAATGTGACGGGAGGTCTCTATTTGTCTATTCTTTTGGACTGTAGATTCTGACATGGAATTAACCTTATTATATATATATATATATATATAGAGAGAGAGAGAGAGAGAGAGAGATTCATAGCTAATTGCGATTGAATTCTGAGAGATTTTAATTGCACCCACAAGCCAACAATTGTCCATTTGAAAGATTGAAAGCTAATCAACTGTAGTAATCAAGATTCAATGACCCTTGATGTTCAATAATATAATCTTGATTTTCAAAAAAATATTTAACTATAGTTAATGTTGAAGATTTGTAAGATTGAGTGTATATTGTGGGTCTCCTCTATATGGCATGTATTAGTTGTAAACTTTCCATCTCTATTTTCTCTTGCCTCTATTTAAGAGGGTGTTCTTGAGGAGACACAAAATATTGAATGAAAAGCCCTCTTCGTGGATGTAGGTCTAACTTGACCGAACCACGTTATCTTCTCGTCTTCTTTATTTCTCAGTTATAATATGGTATCAGAGCCTTGAATCTTGAATCTGATCCAAACCCTCTCAAAGCCATAAATTTGGGCATCTACCCATTCTTGAATCAACTCCAAGCTCTGTGGCCTCATCCATCGTCCGATTGCATAGCCATCGGATCCATCAGACTTGTGTCTGCAACAAGTTTTTTTTATTTGGGGCTGAGAAGTTTTTTGGGGGGCGAGAGGTTGAAGACGATTTTTTTTTGGTGGGGCGAGAAGCTTTGGGCCGAGGTTGAAGATAGACTTTTGTTTTGGGTTCTCTTTATTTTGCCTCATTGATTGTACATGGGTTCTCTTTCTCCTCATTCTTTGTGCACTAAAGTCAAAAGCTTCATTACTTGTGCAAGAGACAAAAGCCTAGCCTGAGCCAAGTTGCTTCAAGCCAAGCCATCAGAATTTTTTTTCTCTTGTTACGAGACAGGTCAGATCTCTCCATCTTTACATTACATTTCATGGCATCTTGTTCAAATACCGAAGAAATCAACCCTGGTATGAAGATTACTATAGAACTTCTCAATGGATCCAATTATCTATATTGGTCCAATGCTGTTACATTGTTCATTAGTAGTAGATCTAAACTTGGGCATATAAATGGAAAGAAAAAAGCTCCCGATGAATCTTCTAAGGATTACGATTGTGCGATAGCCGGCCCGGGTCGATCCCCTCCCCACATCCGTGTTTTTCAACCGATGTGAAGCCGAGATCTGTTAGAGTCGCTACCAATCAAGACTCTGGGTGTGATTGGTCACCCACAATTAAGAACCCTCGATTAAATAAAAAACCGAGAATGGGTCCGGGGATTCTTTTATGAGTTGGGGAAGGTGTTAGGCACCCCACCTCATCCGTCGAGCGACGGTTACCTCTTTACTTTCTCCATTAAATTAATTTAAAGTTATTTTCTTTATTTTATCTTTTTATTTCGAGATTAGAATCCTCCCCTCCTCGACCGAATCGGGAAGAATCTTCTCTACTTGCGCGGTGAAGGATCCCTTTCCCTTAAATCGGTGACGGCCACACTTCTCTCCTCGACCGAATCGAGAGGGGCCCCACCTACTTTGATGGAAAAGAGATCGAACTAAGAAAATAAGAAAATTAAAGAGACACCCCTTTCCCTTAAATCGGTGAATGACCACGCTTCTCTCCTCGACCGAATCGAGAGGGGCCCTACCTACTTCGGCGGAAAAGGGATTAAAACTAATTTATTCTAGAAAAATAGAGAGAGAAATCGGAGATCTCCTCTCCCTACTCTTTCTTTCATCCGGATTTCCTCTACCTCACGACCGTTTGGAGGGAAATCACTCGACTACTTAAGTGAAAGCGAAGGAAGAAAGGACTCGGATGGGTAGAAATAGAAGGTGGGGATGTTGCATACCTTTTTCCTTTTAAATGCTCCAAGTGATTGAAAAAGAGAAGAAACTTCAATGAGATTCGAACTCCAACGATCTAGACTCCTTCTCCCTAGGTCGACGAACTCAAAGGAACTCCGCGGATACCTTAGGGCTTTGAGGAAATCTGGATTCTTTGCTTCAAAGGCTAAGGATTCCCTAAAAATTCTCTAGGATTTTCAAAGATGATTCAAGGTTTCTAGGGATTTTCCAAGGTTCTCCAGATCTTTCTAAGGTTCCCAGACCCCAAAGGTCTTTCAAGGTTTTTCAAGGTCTCAAAGGTGTCAGGGTTTCTAAGATTTCCAAGTTTCCCTCAAGGTTTCTCTCAAGGTTTCTAGATAATCCTAGAGTGTGGGAGTGAAGGCCTTTTTATAATAGTGAAAGGAAGGATTTTCCTTGTTTTTTCCCGATGTGGGATTAAAATAATCTCCCAAAAATGTTGACACGCAAACCGAGGTTCGGCTTTGAGGTTTTTACGAAATCAAAATGGGGCGCTACTTCGGGACAGTTTTGCGTTTAAATTGGGGTGAGCGCTACTTCAAGTAGCGCCCCAAGACTGTTTTAAAATTGGATAATCCCCCCCTCTTTTGAAAGTCCGGTTTGGTTATTTTCGAGCTGGGCTTGAGTTGGGCCTTGAGCTGGACTGGGTTTGGGCTTTTTGGCTTCGATCCTCGATGTTCTGGAGTCCGGATCTCATCGTCTCTCTTTGTCAATACTTGGCACCATTTTAAGACCCTTGCAAAATAGGGTGTCTACAGCTGCCCCTCTTTGCCGGATTTGCTCGCAAAGAACGGCAAAGAAAAATAGACATAGGCCTATTTTGCATGCAAAGATTACTCATACTCCTTGGAATTACTTTTAAAAAAAAAATCATTTTATCAAAATAATTTGAAATCTCGATGAAACAGGTGGAAATAAACGGAGATGGGTCCGGCACGTGGGCCTTTTCATGGAACCTCGATCCCCCTCACAGGCTCGATCCGAGTCCCGCGCAAAGTAAGACGGTGTGAAAGGAGATTTTCAAATACTTTTCCAAAAAAAAATTTTTCTTTAAATCTTTAAATAGTTTCGAGGTGTACTAAGTATGTTTTTTGGACAAAACAGGGAATTTTAACGGCTGTGATTATGGGAAAAAACCACGCCATTAATTGGTATGCTTTTGAACTTGATAAATCAACTCCAGGTTTATTTTATAGTACGATCCTCAACTAAGTAGTCATTAATTGGCTATTGGTAAGCGAGTCGGTCATTTTTTTTTAATTTTTTTTTGGTGGGGGCGCTACTTGAAGTAGCGCCCAGTCTGTTCATACCAGTTCGCGTGAGGGCCCCTCTTCTCTTTCCCTTTTCCCTTTCTTTCCTTCTTCATCTCCCTGTGGGCCCTACGGCGACCTGTTCTTCCTTGTGGACATCCTTCTTCTCCGACCGAAACTCCGGCGCGCTTCTCCTTTTCCGGCGACCTTCTCCAGCGAACCCCCATCTATTTCGGTGTGTTTGGGACTGTTTTGGGGGGTTCTAGGGCATCAAGAAAACCCTCACTCGCCATTTCTCCTCGCGGTTCCAGTTTCGGGGTGGCCTCTCATCAAATTTTTCTGCATTTGCTTGGATCAAAGGTAACCCATGTGAAAATCATTCCCTTGCATTGCTTATTTTATGATGCTTGAATTCTTGCGAATTTGTTTCCTCTTCCTCTTGCATCCTCCTTTTAAAATTTTGGCAAGCCGTAATTCCCATTTTGATATTAGAACCATAAAATTTTGGGCTATCACCTCTTGTTCCTCTTTTGCTTGAATTTTGTATGCATAATTTCAAAGCCACCATGCTTGCCAACCGAAATTCGGTCTAGGTTTTGTTTTTTGGTGCTAGTTGGTAATGACCTCTCAATTGTATCAATCCTCTGCCTTTGAAATAGAAGAGTACGGTTCAGGTTAAACCATCGAAAACCAGCATGCCGGTCTTCTTGTTCCCCTTTCTTTCGAAGGACTGAGTTTTCAAGGCATCTCAGTACCCACGTTCCTGCACAGAAAATTATGCTTGTTAGTATGCATGTTGTGTAATCTTTGAAGCATTGAGGATTGAAAATCATACCTGCCATATTTATTTGCTTGTTTAACTTCCTGTCCCTATTATTTGGAAAGCAATTGTTAGTTGCAAAAATAAACATGATTGACATGTGCATTCCCTTTTTATTGCAGTCATGGGCAGGAAGAAGAAAGCTCGGGTTGACAACCCTTCTACTCCAATGGATATGGAGGGTGAGACCGTGTCCACAGTCTCTACCCCGGCACTTGAGGAGGGTCTCCGTGTTCGCTCACATGCGGGTGCGAGTGCAAGTGAAATAGGTACTTCCTCCTCGAAAGGGAAGAAGAAGAAGTCAAGGTTCGATGCTTTACCTGGAGGACGTCCCATGATTCCTGATACTCCTCTTCTTAAGGCTTTGGGGAGTCATATTTCCATGTGTTGTCGAGTCCAACAGGTAAAATCGCTTAATTTGAGAGAGTCAGTGCATTACCTTCATCGTTGTGGTTACCATCTTCGTGCTTTTCAGATTCCGGTTATCTCTGGGTGGAGATGTTCTTGGGGAAGGGCTCTGGAGCTGTACCGTGAAGCCTCTTCGGATTTGAAAACCGAGTTGGAGAGGGCGGGATTCGCTTCTTTTCTGTCGATTCCCCTCTCGTATAGTGACAGGAGACTCATCTTGGCCATTTGTGAAAGGTGGTTTGGGGAGACCAACACCTTTCATTTCCCTTGTTGTGAGCTCGGTCTCACCCCTTTAGACTTTGTGATGTTGACGGGGATTAGAATCGAGGGTAAGCCGATCCCTGCTTTCCATATTATGGACCCAGGCTTGGCAGCTGGCTTGATGGGCGTGTCTTTAGAGACAATGGTTGATGATCATGCCTGGGACAAGAAGAAGTTGAAGATGACTTGGCTAGCTGAATCCCTGCGAAGAGATGGCTTTGCCACTATTCAGTCTGACTCCCTGGGCTTTAAAGGCTTATTCCGGAGATTGTTTCTGTATATTTTGGGGGAGTGCTTCTTCATGAATGATCATTACTCGATCGAGACCAGCCTACTAGAGTTGATGGATCCCTTGGATCAGATACGCTCGCACGACTGGGGAGGGTGTGTTTATGGCAGTATCTTGTGGAGCCTCCGGCGGGTATCTCGAGGTGATGGCCAGTCTATACGGTTCTTTTATCCCATCATTGAGGTAATTCCCGAAACTTCGCCCTCGTTGCCTGAATTTTATCATTTGATACCCTGGATTCCTGATCTTCTCCTTTGCTTGTCGCAGATGTGGGCACATGAGTATCTTGATTCGTTTCGTCCCTCGCTCAAGATTCCAGTTGATGATGCATTCCCATGGTCTACTCGATGGAAGGCTCCTGCTGACAAGGTGGACGGTCACCTCTTTGAAAAGGCAAGGGAGGAGTTGGACCGCTTGACCCTCGGGAGGGTAAGTTTGATTTGTTTGCTTTCATTGTTCAGCTTTGGTCTCCTTGGTCTGATTTGATCACATCATCTTCCAGGTCACTCTTCGTCCTTTTGCCGACCTTTCCGATCGTATCCTATCTTTACGTGGAGGTGCGGAGGGGTTCCTCGCTCGTAGAGTGGTATTCTCTTACAGAGGTAGCTGCGAATATTTCTTGGGAGCGGGTGTATCATCAGTATGGAGAGGGCTTTCGGATTCCTCACAGTCCTCCCGTCGAGATGACTCCTATATGCACCCAGGATTTCCTTATGGAGCAGATGAGGACCCGTGGCATTTCGGCGGAGCCATTTCCCGGAGAGCTTATGGACTACTCGGTTTACAGAGTTTGGCTTCGAAGTGTCTCCATAGGCCCTATTATGCGACCTATCTCCATTCGGCCTGGGGCTACTGAAGTTGGGGGACGTATGGTTGAGGATTACTTCGGGATGGTGAGTTCCCTTTCGATTCTTTTATTCAGCTTTCAGCGTATGCCTTTCTCTTACTGATTTTGCCAATGTTGGCAGTCTCCACTTGTGGTAGCTTTGAAAGACGAGATTGCCGACCTTCGAGCTACTGACGTAAGTCTACAGTTCCTTATCCATTTTCTTCCCTTCGCACCCTTCCAACTTTTGATGTTATCCTTTGTTTTTTCCAGACTCGCTTGAGGTCTTTGTTGACGGAGTTCATGCCTATCGAGGCCATTGATCATGTTGCTCCTGTTCCGCCGGTATGCTTCATGCCCTTTTTACCTTTACTGTTCTCTCTTCTGCAGCCACCTTGACTTCTATTTCACCATTGTACAGTCTCGCGAGGTTCCTGATGACCCATACTTCGACTTTCCTGCATAGGTAAATACCTTATGTAAATAGCCATTTCACGCCCTTAATATATCGTACTTGATTTTCAAAGCAATTAATCCACTTCCCTTTTCCCCTGTAGGTTTTTATTTTTCAGCTTGAAGCATCTCCTCCAGGCCGTTGGAGTCGTACCATTTCCTACATCAGTCTTTCGATGGTCCTGTAAAAAGAAAGAGAAAATTTACTGTCACCTCGGAAATTTAGAAAATATGATGGATGGGACACCAATTGGATTTTTTTTTTTTTTTTGATGGATTGCATATTCTGTAAAACAGGGAACCTTCTAATTAAATGCCGCGCGGATGCGCGTTATTCTTCATGCAAGACTGTCTAAAAAAAAAAAAAAAATTCCGCAGGGGGTGCTACTTGAAGTAGCACCCCACCTATTTTATTTGTTTTTTCTTCTGGGCGCTGCTTCAAGTAGCGCCCATACTGTTTTTTTCTTTTAAAACCCGAGAACAGACTACTTATTCCGGAAACTCCCTTTTCTGCTCCGGTGCTTTTCTTCTCTCCCTCTCGTGATCTGAAACCCTTGGAGCTTGGTTTCTAAGCCTTCCCGACGGTCCCGGACACAATGGAGCCGCCCTCTTCAGTGTTCGACAACCCGGTTTTGCCCAACTTGGAAAACCGTTAATTTTATGACCACGGTTAAAACGTTGGCTGAGTTCTTTGGACTCGTCTGAACAGCAGGCCTTTGAGAGGCTGAGATTAGGTACTGTTGCATCTCTTTTCAATGTCAGGATCAACGGTCACCTCGCGGAAGCTGCCTTAGGATGTTGGAATCCGGAATTCCATGTTTTCAGATTTGGAGTTTTTGAACTTTGTCCGACATTAGAAGAATATGGAAGGTTGCTGTCTGTACCATTTGACCATGACAAAATCGTCATTCCTTTCCCCCGGGCTAGTTGGAAAGGTAAAGCTGCCTCTTTTCTTGGAGTGAAGCGGGGTTTTCTTGAGAAGTTGGACGGTGAAGATTATCACCGGTGCTCTTTGGAATTTTTGATGGACTACTTCGCCCCGAGGAATCCTAGCTGGATTGGTACTTCGTCGTTCATGGGTACTCCGGATTCTTGGCCACAATACCGCCTCCGTGCTCTGGCCTTGGCAATTGTTGGGCACGTACTATTCCCTCTGAGTTTTAATTTTATTGATATGCAGGTGGTTGAGGTGGTAGAGCAAATCATGACCGGGCATTCCTTCATCCCCATATTGCTTGCTGAGACCTTCAGGGCCTTAGATCGATGTGTTCAGAAAAAAAGGTGGCTTCTTCAAAGGATGTATCTCTTTATTGCAAGTATGGCTTTTGGAGCATCTCAAGTTCAGTAACCCTCTTGCCACCCTAGCTTTTATGAGTCAAGATTTGATCGAATCACACTGTTCTTTTAGCAAAGTCCCTCCTTATCTAGGCAGTCCAAAGATGTGGTATGATCAGCTTATCCTGCTAGCCCCCGACATGCTGGTGTGGAAGTGCTCTTGGCTCCACGTCGTAGAGGTTCTTTCAGGTATATCTGGCAAACATCACCTTGTTTTAATAGGTCTTCGAGGTTCTAGCCATTACTTTCCAAACCGGGTAGTGCGACAATTTGGCCGTACTCAAGGCGTTCCTATCATCGAGGCCGTGACGGATGTGGTTGAGTTTGGGTTAACCTCTGAAAAGCTTATTTCCCGCCTGCTTGCTAGCTGGAAATCAAGAGTGAAGACTACTTTTGGTGATGACCAGGAATCTCTTGTCACGGGAGAATATGTCAGGTGGCTCACTGCTTGTTGTCTCCCTTATGTTTCTCCTCCGCATCCCTGTGTTGGTGAGAAAAGAAAGGAACTAATGAATACTGTGCTTATTGAAGATCAACCAACTTATAAAGAGTTAGAAGAAATGATAACTTCCCTTCTTGCAAAAAATGCCAGTTTGAAAGCTGAGGTTTTCAAAATGGGAGTTGAGGCTACTGCATATCAGGATCGCATACAGGATTTGAAAGCTCAGGTTGATGTTCTAGAAACTGTGAATGAGGAATTTCAGTATTTCCAGAATCCCATTGGTGGAAAGAAGTCTATTAGCCAGGAGGTGATCTTGAAATTGAATGCTCAGCTGGCTCGCCTTCGGCCTAAGTTGAAGGGCCAAGGTTGCGCTTCTTCAGATTCGGATTGAGTCTTTTAGTACCTGTCTTAGAGTTTGATAATACTTTCTATAGAAAATATTGTTTTCATATTTATGGGTCTCAGAACTCTGTCTTATTTAATAAAAGAATTGTTTCTTTTCCTTTTCTCCAGAATTCTCGTCATCGACCAAAAATACTACTTTTTCATGCAAAAAGAAAAAGAAATAAACACACCAAAATCTTTCCATTAATGGGGTCGCACCTATGAAGGTTGCCTACGTATCCCTTAATATGGGAATCAGACCAGCGTAGTTCGAGGACCATGCAAGCACACAGATTTTTTTTTTTTTTTTTTTTTTTTTAAACCTTAAAGAATTTGGATTAAAAGATATATATGTTAAAACCAATTTCGATGGTGTTCAAACTGATACAGAATTACCTTGTGCAAGTTTACCGTGAGTGTCTCGAATTATCCCAAGTACCGTAAGTAAGAACCACTGTGGTCATGCCGGACTCTTGACTGTGACAAAATAGACACCTCCTCTTCTCTTTTTTTTTTTTTTTTTTTTTTTATGCCTCTTTTGCCCTTAGTGCCTGTTACGGTTTTCACCAAGTCTGGCCCACGTAATTTTTGCGCATTGGCGCCCCGAGGGGTTTTCACCAAGCCCGTGGCAATTGATTCTTGCCATGATATGATGTTTTTACTCACAACGCCCTTTCGGGTTTTCATTATGCCCTTTCATATCATGCTTTCTTTTACGGTTTCTCTCAAGCTATCTTGTTCATCCTCGCCGGAAGGAAAGGATTATGCATAATTCAAACCTCAGTACTTATGGTTATCATTAATCAGAGAGGACTTAGTAGTAGGACGAAACATAGGCCAGGGTTGAGGTTTTTGAAACAAAAGGGATAAGGCTCAAAGATTCTTTGCATATGATAGAATCAGGTATGACATTGCTTGCTTTGAGGATCCTTGTTAGTCTTTGCTCTTCTCCTTTTCTTCTTGGGCTATCCAATTCTCTTTTCTTCCCCCGTTTTTTTTTTTTTTTTTTTTTTTTAGGGGTGACAAAAAACTGCCCCAGTATAAAAGTACTGGAGTGACATGAATTTCTTGAATCGCAAAATTTGCCCCAGTCTAAGTTGGACACTTTTGCCTTGATTTAATTCCTCTTTTTTTCCCAGAAATACCCCAGTGTGCGGTGCAACCAATGTCATTGTTTGGTGAATGAAACTTTCAGGCTCAAAGGGCTCAGCAAAAAGGATAACTAGGAAAATTGTGGGGGTTACAGCAAAGAAGGCCTCTCTTCATTTTAACTTTAGCCATGTTCCTATGGGGTTGAGTTATGCATAATACCTTTTAACTGAATCTGAATTAATCGGCTCAGGGAGATCATCTCCATCCATCTCCGCCAATATGAGGGCTCCTCCAGATAATGCTTTTCTGACCACGTACGGACCATTATAATTAGGCTTGAATTTTCCTCATGCATCAGTCTGATGTGGCAACATTTTTCTTTGAATTCCCGTGGTCGGACTCTCTTGGAGTAGGCTCTGGCCATTCTCCTTTGATAGCATTGGCCATGACATATAGCGTTCAGTCTTTTTTCTTCAATCAAGTTGAGTTGGTCGAACCGGGCCTGTACCCATTCTGTTTCTTCAAGCTCAGCTTCCATGAGTACTCTGAGTGACGGGATTTCAACTTCAATTGGTAAGACAGCCTCCAGACCGTAAACCAATGAAAAAGGGGTTGCTCCTACCGAGGTCCGGATTGAGGTTCCATATGCATGAAGTGCAAATGGTAGCATTTCATGCCAATCTTTATAAGTGATTGCCATCTTCTCAATAATCCGCTTCAGGTTCTTGTTGGCTGCTTCGACTGCACCATTCATCTGAGGACGGTAGGGAGTGGAGTTATGATGAGTTATCTTGAATTGTTCGCATAGCGCCGTCATTTGCCTATTCTTGAAATTCCTGGCATTGTCGGTGATGATCTGGCTCGGAACTCCGTACTGCGGGTGATAATGTCACTCTTAATGAACTTGATTACTGGCTTTTGTCACACTGCATAGGAAGCTGCTTCCACCCCACTTTGTGAAGTAATCAATCGCCATAGTATAAACCTATTCCATTGACGCCTTCAGATTTATTGGCCTAATAACAGTAGCCCCACATGGAAAAAGGCCATCACCTGGTAACAAAAAGTGCCCCAGGAGTTATGAATGAGTCTTCTCCCGGTCCTCTTCGCCATTATCTGGTGTAGCCTGAAAACCCATCCATTAAAAGAAAGTGTTCGGGCCTGCGGTGTTGCGACAGGATGCAATCTGAGGGAGGGGAAATTCATCCTGGGACTAGGTTTGTTTCGATTACGATAGTCGGACACAAATACGGACCTTTCCATCCTTCGTGGCAATGGGAACACTTGGTAACCATTCTGGAATGAAGAGACTACCAGAAAGCCTGCTTGAAAACGTGTCATGACTTCATCTTTAATTCAATGTCCATTCAGGTCGCGAGTCCTCTTAACTTCTGCGTGATGGCTTGGCTTCAGGGATGAGCGGGAGCGAATGCACAACAAATCGGTATCAAGTCCGGCATGTCCCCATATGACCAGGAGGAAGAGTCCTGTATCCTTAAAGCGACGATCAGGGGTCAGTCGCTGTTGGTTTAGGTGGTGAGTTGAGTTCGCTTTTTACCAATTGGGGTTTTTCATCAGTACCCATGTTATTGACTCGGTCCTCTATATTAGGAGGAACCTTTTCTCGTGACGTTCCAGAAGATCTAGAATCTCTTTTGGAGGTTCCAAATCTTCTTCGTCATCTTCGTTTTCAAGCTCCATGAGTTTATCTTCTTTTCCGAATTCTTTAAAGAGTATTTTTTTGGGTTTTTCTTGAAAATAACTACGGTCAGGAAAACTGAAAATATTTTTTGGATTTTTAAAAAGGTGACCTCCTAAATTAATGTTACTCGAGGTCGAAGGTCCACACCTGGGTAGCTGACTAGGAAAACAAAAAATATTTTTGGATTTTTTTATAAAATGACCTTCTAAATTAACGCTAGCCGAGGACGAAGGCCCATCCCTCGGTAGCGATCCTTTATTCAATGAACTTTTTTTTTAAGGGCCATTTCGGCATTCTCGCCGTGGTTGGCAGGGCACCATTTCAGACTTGATTCAGGGGCCATTCCGGTCTTCCTACCGCGGTTGGCTGGGCACCGTCGGGAAATCGTTTCCCAATTCCTGAGTGATTCATTCGCTCTCAATGGGCGAATTGACTTTCCTTGTTCATCATTTTGCTGATTACCAATCACCATTACATCACATCTTTCTTGTTCACATCTTTCCTGCTCTTCTTCCTGTGGAGTTCCCTGTAATCCTGAGGTACTAAACATTGCAGAGGAGTTAGAATCATTTAATGTCACTTCTTCGAAGAGAAGTGACAAATCAAATATTTCATCAACTTCAGATTCAACTCTACCTCCGGGTTGACTATCCGACTCCGGCTGAATGACATAAGATGGGTAAGGGAAGGTTTCCCTGATGTGGGGGATCCTTCCTAAGCCTTTCTGAGGTCCATCAAGCTTAGCCATTCTCAGCACTCTAGATTTTTCAATCTGTTCTTCATCAGTTGGTTGGTACCCTAAACCAAACCTGAGGGGTGAGGTCTTTGGTACCAATGGAGTGGTAATCCCTTGGAGGTTTCGGCCTAGGCCTTTTCCTTTCAGATATGCCTGGTTCGTCATAATCCTTGTTATCATTGCACTGACATCAATGCCTTCGGGCTCCACTAGTCCTCGCATCCTGGGTATGCTATTCACCGAAGTGAACTCAAAGGAGTGAAACCCAGGAACCTCTTTGGGATATTCCAAGTCAATGAAAGGAATATCAGATTGATGTCTTATTGAGGGCATGTTTTCTGCGAGGATCGTGATGACCTCATCGTCCTTAATGTATTTTAACCTCTGGTGGAGGGACGATGGCACTGCCCCGGCTGAATGGAGCCAGGGACGACCAAGCAAAAGGTTAAAGGCTGCAGGGATATCTACCACTTGAAAGGTGATATCAAAGTTATGTGGACCTATGGTCACTTCTAGGTCAATCTCTCCTACAACCTGTCTTTTGGAGCTATCAAAAGCTCGGATAGTCATCCCGTTAGGTTTGATGTTTTCTTCACTAACCCAAGGCTCTGGATAGTGGCTCGTGGGCAGACATTTAAGGCTGACCCGTTGTCAATCAAGACCCTCGCCACAATCATCTCATTGCATAGCACTGTGATGTGTAGTGCTTTTGCATGGTTAGTCCCTTCAGGACCTAATTCTTCTTCATCAAAAATTATTGTGGTGAGGCCCGTGATATTACCGACCACTTTTTCCAGGTCCTCTGGAGATATAGTTGATGGAACCTGAGCCTCATCCAGTACTTTTAACAAGGTTTTACGGTGTAATTGAGAGGATAAGAGCAAACCGAGGATTGAGATTTGGGCAGACATCTTGTTCATTTGCTCAAGAACTGAATATTCCGCCTTTTTAGACTGCTTGAGGGCCTCCAGGACTGACTCGTCGCTGACCTTATATCTCCTGGTCCTTTCCTGATTCTTCCTCTCCTCTTCCTTCTTCCGGTTCTCTTCTTCTTTTTCTCTCTCTTTTTTCTTCCCCTCTTGCCTCCAGGGCCTCCCTTTCTCTGCTTTCCCTGACTTCTTTCTCTATTGTCATCTCGTTCATTTTTCCTTTTCCCTTGACCTTTGTCGGGTCGGACTTGTAGACCTGCCCATATCGATTGAGGTTGTCCACGTCAGCAACTGCTCCCTTAGCCTTTCCCTTTTCTGGTTGACGGATGTTATTATAGTTAAACGGCATCCTTTTTAAATCCACAGGAGGTTGTGGAGTGGGCCAGTCGAATATGATCGGCTTAGGGGTTGGAATTTGACTAACTGGAGGGACAGGCCAATCAAACACGATTGTTTTTGATTCCTGGGCCGGTGGAGGGGTAGGCCAGTCAAATACGATCGGCTTAGGGGGTGTGACAGTAGGAGAAGGCCAATTGAACACAATTGGTGGCCTTTGATCATTGACAGTATTAACCGGAAGTGAAGCTCTTTTGTTTTTGAAGTAAACCCTGAACTTTGTTCCGGGTTTCTGGATTAATTGAGTTGGATCAAAGTCGAGGTCGTCCCACTCGAGGGTATTGATGGTCCTTGAGGTGGATGCCCCGTTGTGGTTGTAAGTGGGAAGGGGGTTCTGATGGGTACCAGAGGGAGCTAGGGGGATGACGATTCTCCTGCTCTCAATCAGATCTTGGATCTTGTGCTTTAGTATCCAGCACCTATCCGTGGAATGCCCCGGGGCATTCATATGGTACTCACAATTCTGATTGGGGTTGTAGAATCTAGAAGTCTTATCTTGTATTCCCGGCTCGACTGGACTCACGATACCTTCTTTCATCAAAGTGCGTAGCATTTCTGACGGTCGTGAAGGGAGGGGATCCAAGTGACGATACCTTCTTTGGTATCCTTGGTTCTGACCCTGACCTTGGTTCTGGTACTGGTTCTGATACTGGTTCTGATACTGGTTCTGGTACTGTCGCTGTTGATGTTGCTGCGGAACTGATGCCTGGAAAGGCTGGACAAATCCTGAGTTCATCACTGGAGCTGGATATCGGAAGGATGCAGGTTGAGCATAAGCAACTTGCCCATATGTGGTAGCCGCTGTCCCAGATGCCTCACTTTCTTTTCTCTTATTACCTGTGTAGGCCTTCTTTGCAGTATGTCCTCCATTTGCGTACGTGTCCATGACTGTACGGAACGTAGCATGATCCATGATCTTACCTGTTTTTACTCCTTCGTCGATGCCTTCCCCGTATTGAATGATGGTTGCGAAGCCTTGCTTCGTCTGTGTCACCAGACGATCATAATATGGGGCCTTCAAAGTTGATACGAAAGTGCTGACCATTTCTTCCTCCATCATAGGAGGTCTGACCTTCGCGGCTGTGTCTCGCCATCTGTAGGCGTGTTCCCTGAATGATTCAGAAGTCTTTCTCTCCATTTTAAGGAGATCCATTCTGGTAGGGACTACCTCTGTGTTGTATCGGTATTGTGCCACGAAGCTTTCCGCCAAATCCCTCCAACGCTTGATCTTAGAATGATCAAGTTCAGAGAACCACTACAGCGCCCCTCCGGATAAACTCATTTGAAAGAGCTGTAGCATCAACTGTTCATTTTTCCCATATATCCCTAGAGTGCCTCCATACAGTTTCAGGTGGGCTATGGGACAACCTTGGCCATTGTATTGCTTAAACTCCGGGATTTTGAAATTAGGTGGGAGGTTTGTTACGGAGTATAAGCATATATCGTCAACATCTATCTTGGTGAACGGATCGGCCCCTTTTACCAACCGTAGGTCGTTTGTGAGCTTTTCCACTTGGGTGGCCACGAACTTTTTGAATTCTCATGACGCCATTCTTCTTCTTCGTAATGTGTCATTTTTGGATGATCAAAATAAACAGGTTGCTCCTCCGTGTGACCCGGATCATTTGGTGGGGGTGGCAGCGGTGCCCCTGTCCGTGCTTGCCTTGGGAATCTAGGTTGATCATTCGACCCTTCCGGGTTATCCGGGTTTTTGTCTAATCGACCCAGAATCTGCTCCATCATTAGACTCATGTTCTGCATGTTGCTTCTCAATTCGGACAACTCATCTGTGGTTCTTAGTTCGAACTCACTTCGTACAGGTTCGTGTTCTTCTGCCATTTCGGGAGAGTTATGCCTGGATCTTAAGAAATAAGGACTCCGAACAGGTTGAGTCAACGAGGATAGAGCTTTCCTCCTCGGAACTATAAGGAATAACCTGAGAATAAGAAAGAAAGAAGAGGATCAAATATGAGAAGAATCTCTGTTGATGAACACTTCTTTCGATGGGGAACTTTCCTTTAGCTGAGACAAATAATTCGAACTTTTTTTTTTTTTTTCAAGAATGAGTCAAGATCAAAAGGCGGGATAGAGATTTTTTAGCCTCTAACAAGGTTGCCCGTAGGACTTAGGGGAATTTTAAAAACAATAGAGGTTTTTGGCCTCTAACAAGGTTGCCCGTAGGACTTAGGGGAATTTTAAAAACAATGGCGGGATAGAGGTTTTTAGCTTCTAACAAGGTTGCCCGTAGGACTTAGGGGATTTTTAAAAAAAAAAAACAATGGCGGGATAGAGGTTTTTGGCCTCTAACAAGGTTGCCCGTAGGACTTAGGGGAATTTCAAAAACAATGGCAGGATAGAGGTTTTTAGCCTCTAACAAGGTTGCCCGTAGGACTTAGGGAATTTTTTTTAAAAAAAAACAATGGCGGGATAGAGGTTTTCAGCCTCTAACAAGGTTGCCCGTAGGACTTAGGGGATTTTTCAAAAACAATGGCGGGATAGAGGTTTTCGGCCTCTAACAAGGTTGCCCGTAGGACTTAGGGGAATTTTAAAAACAATGGCGAGATAGAGGTTTTTAGCCTCTAACAAGGTTGCCCGTAGGACTTAGGGAATTTTAAAAACAATGGCGGGATAGAGGTTTTCAGCATCTAAAAAGGTTGCCCGTAGGACTTAGGGGATTTTTCAAAAACAATGGCGGGATAGAGGTTTTCAGCCTCTAACAAGGTTGCCCGTAGGACTTAGGGGAATTTTAAAAACAATGGCGGGATAGAGGTTTTCAGCCTCTAACAAGGTTGTCCATAGGACTTAGGGGATTTTTTTTTAAAAAAAAAAAAAAAAAAAAAACAATGGCAGGATAGAGGTTTTCAGCCTCTAACAAGGTTGCCCGTAGGACTTAGGGCAATAAAAAAAAAAAATGACTCATTCTCTTTTTTTTTTTTTTTTTGAAGTCCGAAGGTTCAGCTAAAGAAAAATTCCTCACAACTAAGTGTCCATTAACAGAGCCTTAGAAATCTCGAACGTAAAGCATGGAGATAACCAGTATAGTGAACATGGAATGTTCTAATGCCTGAGCTTTTTGGGTAGTTGCTATGTAATATCCGGTGCGGATACCAAAGGCTTATGGCACCACTCAGTTGAACATTGTGCAGATGACTATCTTAAGCATTAACATCATTCAATACTATCACCAGAAACATGTAAGTTAACGTGTCCTCAACAAATATTTCTATGTGAGGTTTGTAGGGTTCTAATATCCAACTAAAAAGGGTCCCACAATCATAGAATATCCGTGCACGACCCGTGCACTTCCCTTATTCAAAACGATTGGGGTTGGAATGTTTCGTCGCCGTTTCCGGGATGCTATCCACGGTCGTTCAACTACTTAGTTTCAAATATGGGGGTAAGTCCGGTTTCGGACAACATGAGGGGAGGTGGATGCCGTGAACAATGGTGCAAAAGATAAAACAGAAGAAAACGACAAAATAAAAAAAATTGAAAATAACCAAAAATTAATTTAGTGGAGAAAGTTAAATTGAGGCTTGAATCCTCTAGATCCCCAGCAGAGTCGCCAGCTATGCGATAGCCGGCCCGGGTCGATCCCCTCCCCACATCCGTGTTTTTCAACCGATGTGAAGCCGAGATCTGTTAGAGTCGCCACCAATCAAGATTCTGGGTGTGATTGGTCACCCACAATTAAGAACCCTCGATTAAATAAAAAATCGAGAATGGGTCCGGGGATTCTTTTATGAGTTGAGGAAGGTGTTAGGCACCCCACCTCATCCGTCGAGCGACGGTTGCCTCTTTACTTTCTCCATTAAATTAATTTAAAGTTATTTTCTTTATTTTATCTTTTTATTTCGAGATTAGAATCCTCCCCTCCTCGACCGAATCCTGGAAGAATCCTCTCTACTTGCGCGGTGAAGGATCCCTTTCCCTTAAATCGGTGACGGCCACACTTCTCTCCTCGACCGAATCGAGAGGGGCCCCACCTACTTTGATGGAAAAGAGATCGAACTAAGAAAATAAGAAAATTAAAGAGACACCCCTTTCCCTTAAATCGGTGAATGGCCACGCTTCTCTCCTCGACCGAATCGAGAGGGGCCCTACCTACTTCGGCGGAAAAGGGATTAAAACTAATTTATTCTAGAAAAATAGAGAGAGAAATCGGAGATCTCCTCTCCCTACTCTTTCTTTCATCCGGATTTCCTCTACCTCACGACCGTTTGGAGGGAAATCACTCGACTACTTAAGTGAAAGCGAAGGAAGAAAGGACTCGGATGGGTAGAAATAGAAGGTGGGGATGTTGCATACCTTTTTCCTTTTAAATGCTCCAAGTGATTGAAAAAGAGAAGAAACTTCAATGAGATTCGAACTCCAACGATCTAGACTCCTTCTCCCTAGGTCGACGAACTCAAAGGAACTCCGCGGATACCTTAGGGATTTGAGGAAATCTGGATTCTTTGCTTCAAAGGCTAAGGATTCCCTAAAAATTCTCTAGGATTTTCAAAGATGATTCAAGGTTTCTAGGGATTTTCCAAGGTTCTCCAGATCTTTCTAAGGTTCCCAGACCCCAAAGGTCTTTCAAGGTTTTTCAAGGTCTCAAAGGTGTCAGGGTTTCTAAGATTTCCAAGTTTCCCTCAAGGTTTCTCTCAAGGTTTCTAGATAATCCTAGAGTGTGGGAGTGAAGGCCTTTTTATAATAGTGAAAGGAAGGATTTTCCTTGTTTTTTCCCGATGTGGGATTAAAATAATCTCCCAAAAATTTTGACACGCAAACCGAGGTTTGGCTTTGAGGTTTTTTACGAAATCAAAAGGGGGCGCTACTTGAAGTAGCGCCTGGACAGTTTTGCGTTTAAATTGGGGTGGGCGCTACTTCAAGTAGCGCCCCAAGACTGTTTTAAAATTGGATAATCCCCCCCCCCTCTTTTGAAAGTCCGGTTTGGTTATTTTCGAGCTGGGCTTGAGTTGGGCCTTGAGCTGGACTGGGTTTGGGCTTTTTGGCTTCGATCCTCGATGTTCTGGAGTCCGGATCTCGTCGTCTCTCTTTGTCAATACTTGGCACCATTTTAAGACCCATGCAAAATAGGGTGTCTACAACGATGATTGGTTATCTACCAATCATCTAGTAATGACTTGGCTTTTAAATTCCATGGAAAAAAATATTGCTAGAACTTTTCGTTTTCATACCACTGCGGAGGGTATTTGGAACATGGCTAAAGAGGTATATGGTGAACAAAATAACATTGCGAGAACATATCAAATTAAGCAAGAGCTCATGAGTCTAAAAAAGGGTAATAAACCCTTCAATGAATTTGTGGGAGAACTTAGTAGTCTTTTTGATGAACTTGAATTTTATGTCCCGCTTATTACTGATGCTAAGAAGTTGCAGAAACAAAAAGAACAGGATAAAATCTTTGCTTTACTTGCGGCTCTCCCTTCTGACTATGAAATGATCAGAAGTCAGATTCTTATGACCTCTGAATTATCAACCTTAAGTAGTGTATGTGCTACCATTGCCAGGGAAGAAACTCGTAGAAAAGTCATGAGTGATGATTTAAAGGACATTAATATTTTAGAACAATCTGAAAAGTTTGCTCTTAAAGCTAATTCATCCAGTGAGAATGTTGAAATATCTTTTGTGGCTAATAATACTGGATCTAGAGGCCGTGGCAGAGGACGTAAAGGTCGTCCTTATTGCACCTATTGCAAGAAAGATGGTCATTTAATCAAAAAGTGTTGGAAGCTACATGGCAAGCCTGATTGAGAGAAAGCTAAAGATACTCATGTTGCCCAGTCTGCTGATAACGAAACTCCAATCACCATGGAGAAACTTGCTCAGTTCTTTAATCAGTTCGGTAAGGTTAACATCGCTTCTACTAGTCCATCATGTGATTCAGATAATCCTTCATCATTCTTGTCCAATAGTCTTTCAAATACTTTGATTATTGACTCTGGTGCCACTGACCATATGTCTAAGTCAAATCATGATCTTACCTCTCTTCATACTGACACTAAGAACATTCCTGTTTCTATAGCTAATGGTTCTCTCATCCTTGTAAAAGGGAGTGGGAAAACTAATTTTTTTGATTCTGCACCATCTTCTGATATTTTTTTTGTGCCTGAATTCTCATCAAATCTATTATCAGTTAGTAAGATAACTCAAAGTCATAATTGTAATGTTATTTTCTCTCCGAAAAATGTTGTTTTTCAGGATCGGGGCACAGGGAAGAAGATTGGTGAGGGGCAACAAGTTCGAGGCTTATATGTTCTAGACCATAAAAATAAGGTCTTATTCTCATCAAATAAGGTAACTGAAAATGAATTATGGCATTGGAGATTTGGTCATCCGTCAAACAAAATATTGAGTGTGATTTTACCTACTTTAAATTTGAATTTTCATTTATGTGATGTTTGTCAGTATGCAAAACAGACTCGAATGCCTTTTAAGTCATCAAATAGGATTTCTTCCAAACCTTTTAGTTTAATTCATTCTGATGTGTGGGGACCAGCCCCTATAAATTCTTATCGTGGATTTAAATATTTTCTATCATTTATAGATGATTGTTCACGAGCCACATGGATTTATTTACTACAATCAAAGGACAAAGTTTTTTCTACCTTTAAAGAATTTCACAAAATGGTTGCAACTCAGTTTAATGCCAAAATCCAAGTTTTTCAATCTGATAATGGGACTGAATTTGTAAACAAGGCTTTTACTGAATACTTGAAAGCTGAAGGAGTTAGGCACCAAACTTCATGTGTAGGAACAACTCAGCAAAATGGAATTGCTGAGAGAATGAATAGACATTTGCTAGAAGTTACCTGATCTCTTATGTTTCAAACCAATGTTCCTAAACATTTTTGGTGTGATGCTATTTTAATAGCTTGCTATCTAATTAATAGACTTCCAAGCAAAATACTTAAAGATAGATCACCCATTGAAGTGCTAAATGATAGGAAAATGTCTATTTCTCACCTTAAGGTATTTGGATGCACATGTTATGTTCACAATCGAGATGGCGATAAGTTAAGTGCTAGGGCTATTAAATGCATTTTTCTTGGATACTCCTCTACCAAGAAAGGATACAAGTGTTATGATGTTAAAAATGAGAAACTTTATATATCTTGTGATGTGATATTTCAAGAAAATGAATCCTTTTTTCCCTGTCAGTCTCATGACTACAATAGTGAACAAAGGATTCAGGGGGAGTATCCACACAATAGCCATGTCCTACCATATATGAGCAATGATGATTCTCTTCTTCCTAATAATTTTTCCGAAAATCGTCAACATGAGCTAGAACATGAAGAAATTGTGAATCAACGTCAACATGAGCAAGATCATGAAGAAGTTGTGAACCATACCAATGAAGAAGAAGCTGAAGCTTATGATAGCCTCCCTGTGGCCCCATCAAAGCATCCTCTTCCTCTTATAAGGCGATCTGAACGTGTGCCTCAACCTTCGGGTAAGTTGAAAGATTTCTATACCTACCATGCTTGCTCTTATCCTATTCAAGACTATGTTGATTATAAACATGTGTCTAAAAACTATGCTTCCTTCCTGTCATCTGTGTTTACCTCTGAGCCATCTAGTTTTCAAGAGGCATGCACTCAGTTTGTTTGGAAAAAGGCCATGAAAGAGGAGCTTCAAGCACTTGACAAGAATAACACATGGGATCTTGTTAAGTTGCCTGAAGGGAAGAAAATTATTGGATGCAGATGGATATATAAGATCAAACACAAAAGTGATGGAAGTGTAGAAAGATACAAAGCAAGACTTGTTGTTAAAGGCTATACTCAGACATATGGAGAGGATTACACTGAAACCTTTGCTCCTGTAGCCAAAATGAACTCTGTGAGGGTGCTGCTATCTGTAGCCGCCAATCTTGACTGGTCTTTATATCAGTTAGATGTAAAAAGTGCTTTTCTTCAAGAAGATCTTGAAGAAGAAGTATATATGAGTCTTCCTCAAGGCCTTCCTAGTGAAGGTCAAGAGAATAAAGTGTGCAAACTAAAAAAGGCAATATATGGTCTGAAACAATCTCCAAGGGCCTGGTATGCTAAACTCAGCTCTGCACTGTTAACCAACGGCTTTTCAAGAAGTTCTGCTGATTCATCCATGTTTGTCAAGAAAAATGACTCAGGAATTGTAGTAGTCTTAGTATATGTTGATGACATAGTGGTAACAGAAAGTAACTCATAAGGAATTATGAAACTTAAAGAATATCTTCACCAAGTTTTTGACATCAAGGATCTGGGTCCAATGAAATTTTTCCTTGGAATAGAAGTGGCTCACTCTAAGAAAGGATTATTTATTTCTCAAAGGAAATATACATTGAATTTACTAAAGGAAACTGGTAAACTTGGGGTTAAACCTATTGATACACCTATAGACTTAAACTTTAAATTTAATAGCGAAACAGGTGGACCTTTAAAGGACATTGGTACATTTCAACGGTTAGTCGGTAAGTTAATTTATTTAACTATAACTAGACCCGATATCACTTATGCTGTGAGCCTTGTTAGCCAATATATGCATGCCCCTAGATCAACTCATATGGAGGCCGTTACCAGGATTTTAAGGTATTTAAAATCTTCCCCTGGTAGGGGAATTTGGATGAAAAGAAATCATCATGTGGATATTTCAGGTTTTTCAGACGCTAATTGGGCTGGCAGTCCTACAGATAGGAGGTCCACTACAGGCTACTGTATATTTGTTGGAGGTGACCTTGTTACTTGGAAAAGCAAAAAACAATCTGTGGTTGCTAGATCTAGTGCTGAAGCAGAATATCGTGCTATGACATCCGCTGCATGTGAGTTAATTTGGCTTAATTCTTTTCTTCAAGACCTGAGATTCCAGAGATCAACTCCTATGAAGATGTTTTGCGACAATCAAGCTGCTATCCATATAGCCTCAAATCTCGTATTTCATGAAAGAACTAAGCATATAGAAGTGGATTGTCATTTCGTACATGAAAAGGTGCAAGCAAAGACCATTTGTACTCCCCATGTTCCAAGCAAAGATCAACTTGCAGATATTTTTACTAAAGCAGTTGGGAAATCTCAGTTCCATCAACTTCTCTCCAAGTTGGGTTCATATGATCTCTACGCGCCAACTTGAGGGGGAGTGTTGAAGATTTGTGAGATTGAGTGTATATTGTGGGTCTCCTCTTTATGGCATGTATTAGTTGTAAACTTTCCATCTCTATTTTCTCTTGCCTCTATTTAAGAGGGTGTTCTTGAGGAGACACAAGATATTGAATGAAAAGCCCTCTTCGTGGATGTAGGTCTAACTTGACTTGGAAACCTTATCCAAAAAAAAACATTACTAAAAAAAACTCAACACCTCCTCAAACCTCTCCCTCATCCTCATAATTAAGCTCTCTAGCTCTCTCAAATCTGCTTATCAAGTAAGTAAAAATCTGTTATTGGTGAATTGGGATTGTGACTTGGTCGTTTGAAATCTCAAATCTCAAGCAAGTAGTAAGGCAGCAAGGTTCGTATTTTTTTTCGAGGCTTAGAGCTTGAATTTTGTCCACCACTTGCCACTTGCTACATTGGTGAATTGATTGAAATCTCAATCTGTTATTGGTGAATTGCAATTGTTGTTGCCTTGACGGTAACCTATTAACTACACTAACGTTCAACAATTTAACCTTGATTTTTAAAAATTCTTTTTAAAAGTTATTTAACTCTAAGGTTAAAATGTCTTAATCATAATGTTAAAATTTCTTAATCCTAAAATTAATTTTTTTAAAATATTTTTTTCCGAACCGATTGTTGAACCCTAAAAGTTAAGAAGCCTTAACCAAGGTTAATAAGGATTAAAAAGAACACATGTTGACCTGTGGGTACAATTGAACCCTCCTTGAGTTCAATCGTGACTGGTTGTCATTCAAAAGAACTGGGGTGACCCAGTTGTACATAGAGCAGTGATTAGTGGACCCATGGGTCCACTACAAATCTTACCCCCTTGTCCTCGTGTCCCTTTTAACACCCCTTTAACCCTGGTTAAGCTTAAAACAAAGTTAAGTTTTTGTTTGTTTTTCTTTTCTTCTAAAAACAAAGCTTGGATTGCTTAACCTTAAGAATGAGTGAATCTTAACCAAAGTTGATGTTGGTTTAAAAGTGAGGTATGGACTAATGAGGACCGACCATTTCGTTACATAATGGAAACATTAGGGTTAAGTATTTTCCTTGTAACAAACACTCCAGTTAAGAAAGAAAATAATCACCTCCTCGATTGGTGTGTCTTGGGTCACCTTTTAATGCCATGTGTCTTTTTTTTAACTCTATTTAATTGTGCTTCAGATTCACTCATCCCTAGGGTTCACACATCTCCCCTTAGTTTTTAGAAAAATAAAATAAAGAGTAAATTATACTCACCTCCCTTGAGGTTTGGTGAAATTTCAGAAACCTCCCCTCTAGTTTATGAAATTACACTACCCTCCCCTCAACTTTGGTTGTCTGTAACAAATACCCCATTCCCTTAAGTTTACCGTTACTTTATGGATGAACTTTGATGATGTCATCATTTAAACAATTTAAAATGTCTAAATTACCCTTGTTCAACTCAAGGTTAGAAAATTCAATAAAATAAATGATAATTGGTTTTTAACGTCCAAGGTTAATAATATCAACTTAAGGTTAATATATATTTCCAAAATCAAGTATATATATATATATATATATATATATATATATATATATTTTTTATTTTTTATTTTTTATTTTTTATTTTTTTTCTAAAAACCAATGTTAGATAGATGAACTCTAGGGGTGAGTGAATCTTAACCATAGTTAGTGGGTATTAAAAGGGACACATGACGACTTATAGATATCTTTTAACTATTGTTAAACACAATTAAGCTAAGGTTAATATTTTTATTTTTTTCTTAGCAAGGTTAGATGGATTAATCCTAGGGGTGAGTGAATCTTAAGCACAATTAGTGGGTGTTAAAGGGGACACGTGGCGGCTTGTAGAACCCCCTTTAATTGTGGTTAAGCATAATCAATCTAAGTTTTTTTTTTCTTTATAAAAATCAAGATTAAATGAATGAATCCTATGGGTGAGTGAATTTTAACCACTTAGTGGGCGTTAAATACGACACGTGGTGGCTTGTAGAGCTCCCTTTAATTAATTGTGGTTAAGCATAAGCAACATAAGGTTTTTTTTTTTAAAAACCAAGGTTTGATGGATGAATCCTAAGGGTGAGTGAGTTTTAACTATAGTTAGTGGGTGATAAAAGGGACACGTGGCGGCTTATAGAGATCCTTTAACTATGGTTAAACATAATTAACCTAAGATTAATATATATATATATTTTTTATAACCAAGGTTAGATTAATGAATCCTAGGGATGAGTGAATCTTAACCACGGTTAGTGGGTGTTAAAAGGGACACATGGTGGCTTGTAGAGCCCTCTTTAATTACGGTTAAGCATAACCAACCGAAGGTTATTTTTGCCCTAAAACTAAGTTGGGATGGATAAACCTTAGGGGTGAGTAAATCTTAATCATAATCAGTAAGTATTAAAAAGAACACATGGCGGCTTGGGAGTTTATGTTTTTCTTTGGTTGAGCTTTGAAACGGAAAATACGTGTTTCTTCAATCTAGTAATAGGGGTAAAATGAAAAAATGATAATTTTAGTTAATAGTCTTAATATTAAGAGTCTGGCGGGAGAGGACAGTGTAATTGAAGATAGGGAAAGGTTTCGAAATCACCAAACTTAAAAAAATTAACTAGAGTTCATGGGAGTTTGAGTTGGCTTTGTGAGAGCGAGGAGCAACTATTGCTCGTTAAGAATTAAGAATGTTCGAGAAAGAAGCCTAACGTGCGATAAATCCCCAACCGCCCACAATCCTCAACGTCCTTATAAAGTTATAAGTAGCCGTTACCATTTCTCATCGTTTGCGCTTTGAAATATAAAATAGATCTCGCTTCTCTCTCACATCGTCTTTCTAAACACCTGAAATCATGCCTCGCTGAAGTTCTGGAGGTAGACGTCGATCTCTCCCTTGTTGCGTATTTTAGTTCCTTTTGCTTCTCCAGCTCAACCGTTTTTGATTTCTTGTTTCGTTTTTATTATTTGAATTCATGTTTTATCTTCTGTTTATGCAATCAAATTAAAGTTTATTGCACGATTGAACTAAGGTTCTTAGGGATTTTAGTTTCCTATGTATTTCTATTGTTAAATCGAGAAATCACTCTTTTTATATTGTTGTACTTATTCTAGGGGTAGGATGGTGTTCTTCTTTGAATGTATTGGAGAGCTGTCATGTTTTTGAAACTTGTATTGTCCTTTATCCTATGTTTGGTTGTCAAGAATATAAGTGAAAAGAGAGAAAATAAAAGAAAATTAGACAAAACACAACTAAGAATTCTATTAGAAATCCAAAATTTTCATTTATTTTCCATGTTTTCACCTTTTTTTCTTGGCAATCAAACATACACTTAATTATGCTTTCCGAGCCCGGGGGGGTAATTTAGGTAGCTGTGTCTCTGTTACCGTGCTTGGATTGATATTGGTTGCTATATTTTTTCTAGGGGAAAATACATTTACACCCCTGAGGTTTGATGGAAACACACATAGACCCCCTCAGTTTTCAGAAAATACATTAGACACCCTTACTTTTCAAACTAATGACACTTATACTCCTTCTGTTAGTTGACCGTCAGGCAACTAACTAGACTGATACAACCTGAACTGGTTGTATGAGATACTAGTCCAAATTCGAGGATGGACGACCCTCCTTGCGTAAGTGCAAATGTTTGTTAGGAAAAATATTCAGATGATCTTCATTACTAAATGAAAATTACATAAATAGTTGTGCCTTGCCATAATAATCGCAACTACCTAGATATGCCTAATCTACCTCCTATAATCAAGGCTGAACTAATTCCTTGATTATTATTTCAAATTCAAAATTCAAAGAGAGAAAGCCTATTAAGCAACTTATTATCATCCTTATGTAGGACTACCTAGCCCACTCAGTTAACCCAGATAACTTGGCCCATTTGACGATCCATGGATCCTATCATTCCCCACCGCTTGAGCAACAACCTTGTCCTTAAGGTTGGTATTAGGAAACTGCTCCAAGAGTTGCTGAAGTTTGACCTAGAAAGCATCATCGATTGGGAGATTTTCCCATTGCACCAAAACTTCTTCTATTATCTTCCTTCCTTGACGAGTCCAACGATGACCCAAAATTGCCTTTGGAATGGGGCTGATAATGCCAGCGTCAGAGATTGCTGGAAGTGTTGGGTTAACAGTGACGTGAGACCCCACAAATTTTTTTAAGAGAGAAACATGGAAGACATGATGTAGCTTAGAGTTGGGGAGCAACGTCAAGCGATAAGCGACGGGTCCAATGCGCTCTTCCACCTTGTAAGGGCCGAAAAAACGAGCTACCAACTTTTGGTTGGTCCTCCGGAGAAGTGTGGATTAACGATACGGCTGTAATATTAAGAAAACCATATCTCCAATTTGGAATGAACGTTTTGATATATGTCGATCATGCTGTAGTTTCATACGATTCCGTGCTACTACAATATTATCCTTGAGGTCACAGAGGATGATATCCCTTCCTCGAAGTTCAGGGTCAACCATATCTATTGATGTACTTCCCGAGACAGATGATGAGAGAGTGGGTGGCGGTTGTCCATAGATGGCCTCGAACGGGATCATACTGATGGCAGAATGGAATGAAGTATTGTAACTCCATTCAGCTCAAGGGAGCCATTTGGTCCACTGTTTGGGCTGATTTCCCGCAAAACATCGTAAATAAGTCTCAAGACAACGATTTAATACCTCTATTTGCCCATCCGTTTGTGGATGGTATGTTGTACTCATCTTCAATTATGTCCTTTGTAGAGCGAAGAATTCGCGCCAAAAGCTACTAGTGAACACCTGATCACGGTCGCACACTATGGGCCGTGGCATGCCATGAAGCTTTGCCACGCCTTTCACAAATGTTTCTGCCACTCCACGTGCAATATATGGGTGTGACAGACTACTGAAATGAGCATATTTGAGAGTCGATCAACAACCACCAATATGGTCGTTTTACTATTTGATGTTGGTAGCCCATCTATGAAGTCCATGGCTATATCCTCCCAAACTCGATTTGGGATTTGAAGGGGTTAGAGAAGTCCTGCTGGAGTTGTTGTTTCATACTTGTTCCTTTGGCAAACTTCACATTGGGCCACATACTCCTTAAGATCAACCTTGAGTCCTTTCCAATAAAAATTTTGAGAGAGTCGTTTATACATATGGAAGTATCCCGGGTGACCTACAGTAGGTGTTGCATGGAACTCATGTAGTAGGGAGCTCTTGAAAATGGATAGAGAGGGGAGAACAAACCGTCCTTTATAAAAGAATTGTTGATTTTGGACCATATATCCTAACATGGCTGTTGGGTTTGCACTAACTCGATGAATCATTTCTTGAATCTCCTTACAATTAGCCGCTTCCTTTTGTATATTTGGCCATATATCTAATTGTGGGGTGGAGATAACAAAAGATAAGGCATCTTCATGTTGGTGGGACAACGCATGTGCACCACATTTTCACGACCTGCGCCGTACACTATCTCATAATCATACTGAAGCAACTTTGATACCTATTTTTATTATTCTAACGTTGCTACCCTTTGGTTGAGAAAGAACTTTAGATTCTTATGATTTGTTAGAATTTGGAAGAGTCGACTGACCAAATAAGGACTCCACTTATTGATTGCTTGTATAATCGCGGTCATTTCTTTTTCATATGTTGACAAAGCCAAAGTGTGCCCTGAAAGTGACTTACTAAAGAAAGCAATTGGGCGGCCCTCTTGCATAAGAGCAACCCCAATTCCACCCCCTGATGCATCACATTCAAGGATGCATGTCTTATAAAAATTTGGTAATGCCAACACAGGTGTAGAAACCATTGCATTCTTGAGATGTTGAAATGCCAACTCCGCTTCTTCTATCCAATAGAATTGATCCTTACGTAGCATAGCTGTGAGTGGTGCAACCAACTTTCCATAGGCCCGAACAAAGCGTTGATAATATCCTGTTAACCCGAGAAATCCACAAAGAGCCTTGATAGTGGATGGTTTTGGTCAACTGACCATGCTGGCCACCTTGCTAGGATCAGCTGCAACCCCTTTTTGGGAGATTATGTGGCCGAGATACTCCACTTCTAATTGGCCGAAGGTGCATTTGCTTAACTTCACCGATAACTGGTGTTGCCGAAGTACCTCTAAAATTGATCGAATATGAGACAAGTGATCCACCCATGAAGGACTATAAATCAAAATATCATCGAAGAATACTAACACAAACCATCGAAGGAATGGCCTGAACACTTCATTCATGATGCTTTGGAATGTCGATGGAGCATTTGTTAACCTAAACGACATCACTAGAAACTCATAATGCCCGTCGTGTGTCCTGAATACTGTTTTTGGGATATCCTCTTCCCACACACAGATTTGGTGATAGCATGTACGTAGATCCAATTTAGAGAAGTATCGTCCACCTTGTAGCTCATCTACCAGCTCATCTATTATTGGAATAGGAAATTTATCTTTGATTGTAATTGTCGTGACCCAAAATACCCCTAGGAGTTAGGGATACATTAGATCGCCGTGTCATACTGTCATGCAAGACACATAAGACATACTTATCACCCTGTCAGAGTACACAAGTTATAACATATAGCGGAAACAATAAAATACTCCTATCATTAGGTTCAAGTCTGAACCAACAGAATATCACAAAATATTAAGTAAGGAGTGGACAAGTCCCACTCTCAATACTATCAAAATATGAGTATACTCTCCCTCACTCTCTCAACAAAAGTCTAGATCGGGCCATCTATCCGGTACTCCATCATCCTGATGATGATCCACAGTAGGCTCCGGTTCATAGTACTCTTCTTCTATCCAAGGCTCTGAACCACAGATGTCAAAGGGGACACGTGCACCTGTCGACATAACATGTACGGCTGAGCATGAAATACTCAGTGTCTACAAACTATTAGCTAACAATGAGAAAATATCATGGAGCATGTAAAGACATAGAGCCGTAGAGCATAGAAATCCGTGAAAACCCGTACTAATTCCAAAATCTTTTTCCTTATGAGTTTCTTATGAAATTCAAAACCGTATGAGTCTTATGAGTGTATGAGAATCAAGTCTTATGAGTTCTTAGAGTGCCTTAGAGTTCTTAGAGTCTTGTGAGCTTAGAGTTCTTATAAGCTTAGAGTACTTATAAGATCCACTTAGAGCACTTAGAGCCTTTGAGATTCACTTATGAGCTTATGAGATCCTTGTGAGCATAACTTAAAGTCAGACCTTAGCACCCGTGAAAAGATTTAGAACTGGGCATATAAATACCCTTCATCGAATACATAGAAACGGGCTTCCAAGATCCTTGACCAACCTTCCAGTTGGCTTTATCCAAATTATAATGAGATTACTTTGAGCCAGATATGACATATCCTTGGATATGCCCTATTCTTGATCAACCCTTAGTTTGACTTGATCAATGCTTTTGAGCTTGGTAGCTTATGAGTTTCTTAGAATTTCTTATGAATGCTTCGATAAACTCGACTTATGAGAAAAATCTTCAAATCATGCAAGACATGTAAGACATAGAGTGCATAGAGTGCTTGTGAACATCATACTATACTTAGGAAGCTTAAAACCATAGAAGCATAGTCTTAGAATTTCAGAATAGTGATAGCTTACAAACCATAAGAATCCATCATTTCAATTCATCCAAGAACACACTGTAAAACATGGTTTTATTTAAAGAATAGCCAAAGTAGATAGTAGAGTGTATTTACCTTTCACAAGAACACCTTTGAAGCTAAAAAAGCGTTGAGAAAGCTTATGGAATCAATTCCAACTTGAGAAAGCTCGAGGAAGTGAAGATCACACTTCAAGAAGCTAAACAAGCTTCACTCTAAGCCTTGACAACAACCTTTAGCAAAAGCCCCTTCAGAAACCCTAACTTCTCTCTCTTTTCTCTCAAAATCTTCTCTAAGGGTTGTGTAAACCCTTACCCATGAAATGGGTTCATATATATAGGCAAAAGGTTGCCAAAAGACCCATAACACCCTCAAAAATATCCCCAAGGTCGGTTTCAGCACAAAATGGAAGGAGGGGTCGACCGGAGGTGTCCACCGGTCGACCGGTTGACTTTGGGGGTTCTGGAATTGAATCCCATACAAAAAAGTGCGAGTAGGGGTCGACCGGTGTGATGACCGGTCGACCGGTAGTGGAGGGGTCGACTTGTGGTCGCCTGGTGGTTGACCGGGAGTTGAGGGGTCGACCCCTGGTCGCGCGGTCATGCTGCTCTGTTTGCTTGCCTCGGTGTTTTGGCCATAACATTTGACTCTATGATCAGATTTTGACGATTCAACTTGGGTTGGATTCTCCATTCAAAGGGGAACAACTTTGATGTTTTACACAAATCCTGATTCTGAGTTTTTCATGGTCCAAATGGGCTCACAAGTGGACTGGTCCAAACTGACTGCTGAATTTGTAGCAGACCCATCCTCAGTAAGTCCACCTTTCACCTAGCTTCGACTCACAATCGGGAAAAGTGATAAACATGAACATCAAAGAGGGTTTCGATACCTTTCTAATGGCTCATGAATCACTCAATTCCGATAAGCGATGACGAAACTAGAGATCCCACAAGTTGAGGGTATGATAGGACATCCACCTTCTTTGACACTTAGAGTATTTCATACTCTCGTTCTGGTTCCCACACACACATACATCATTCCTTATGTTTCACACACCAACTCAATACTATAACACTCCTTTTAAAATGAGATATCTCATTCCCATTTAAACCAACACCAAGGTTACACGGAAGACCTTGGCCTTTACATACCTTATTCATAGACACTATTCACAGGCTATGAAAGCGAGATCCGGGGTTCTACAGTAATCTTGTTAAGGGCTCTGTAATCGACACAAAACCTCCAAGATCCATCCTTCTTATTAACAAGCAAAACAGGATATGAATAAGGATTGATGCTAGGCCGAATAATTTCAAATTTGAGCATCTCCTTCACAATGCGCTCTATCTCATTCTTTTGAATGTGTGCGTAGCGGTATGGTCGCACGTTGGCTGGTGCGGCACCCGGTAGAATATTGATTTGATGGTCTTGAGATCGGCATGGAGGTAACCCCTTGGGTTCCTCAATAACAGTAGAAAATTCGTTAATTAAATGCTTCATATCCGGATGGGTTAGTGGTGGAATACCTTCTTTTTCGAATGTCATTTGAATGAGGATACTGCCACTTTGCTGTTAAAGCATTTTATCCATAGACTGAATGGTTGTAGCCTTTAATGGTACATCGGACTCACCTTCTAGATGATACTTACTATCTCCAATCGTGAGTCTTTTGAAGTCCTATAGAACAGGACCAAGCTGTTGTAGCCATTGGATACCAAGTACCATATTAGACCCTTTTAAGGGAAGCAAATAAGTATCAGTTTTGAAGTTGTAGCCTTGCATACTAATCTCTATGTCTTTGCACCGACCCATGCATTCCAACCTGCCTCCATCGGCCACCAAAACATTGAAAGTTGGAGATTGATGAATATGCCATCTCAACTGATTTGCTAATCTTCCATTGGTGAAATTATGAGTGCTACCACTGTCTATAAGGATGGAGATTTTTTGTCGCTTGATATCCCCGTCATATGCATGGTTTGGTGAGATAGCTAGCCTGATAGGGCGTGTATAGAAATTTCGGTTAGCTCTTCCTCTTCGGCTTCTACATCTTCTCCTTCAGGATTACCTTTAGTCTCCTCATCAGCTTCAAGAATGAATACCTGTTGCTTTTTGCATCAATGACTGGGTCCAAACATCTTGTCGCAGTTATAGCACAACCCTTTTTCGTGCCTAGCTTGCATTTCGGGCCAATTAAGGTGCCTCACGGAAGGCCATCCTCTGGGGTTTATGGTTGCAGGTGATGATGGGGAAGCTGCAGATCTTGGTACGAAGGGCTTTGAGTTGCGACGCAGTTTTTGTAAACGATCTTCTTGCAAACGAGCTAAGCCCACTGTGGCTAGCATAGTGGTTGGCCGAAAAAATTTGATGTCCGCACAAATCTCCTCCTTCAACCCTGCAGTGAAGCACCCACTAATGCTTTCTCAGGCCATCCTTCGACACGATTTGCTAACTTCTCAAACTGCATTTGATATTCTCGAACTAACCCAATTAGCGTAACTTTGATAAGGCTTCGTCAAAGTCCTCGTAGTCTAACGGTCCAAACCTCACGAACAAAGCTTTGACTAGTGTAGCCCATGTCATTGTTGGGTTGAGGTGTTCATATCATTGAAACCAATGGTTCGCTTCTCCCTCAAAATGGAAAGATGCAAGGAGCGTCTTATCTTCTTCTGAGCTATTCTGAAACTTAAAGAACTATTCTGCACGGTGGACCCATTCTGTTGGGTCCGAACCAGCAAACTTTGGGAATCAATTCGGGCAACACGTCCTTGAATTGAACCCCCATGGCTAAAGTTGCTACCATTCAGAATTTTAGATTCTCCATTATCTCCGTGAGTATGTCATCCTTGGTTTTGAAACATCTCATTCTGGGTTAGAATAGCCACTAAGGACTCCTTGAGTTCTGTCATGACAGTCTGCATTTCTCCTACTCCTTTCTCAATGGTTGTCACTCTATCTTCCATCTTGTGTTTGGGCATTCCCAGATCGGTCTCTGATACCAAATGATACAATCTGAACTGGTTGTATGAGATACTAGTCCAAATTCGAGGATGGACGACCCTCCTTGCATAAGCGCAAATGTTTGTTAGGAAAAATATTCAAATGATCTTCATTATTGAATGAAAATTACAAATATAGTTGTGCCTTGCCATAATAATCGCAACTACCTAGATATGCCTAATCTACCTCCTATAATCAAGGCTGAACTAATTCCTTGATTATTATTTCAAATTCAAAATTCAAAGAAAGAAAGCCTATTAAGCAACTTATTATCATCCTTATGTAGGACTACCTAGCCCACTCGGTTAACCAAGATAACTTGGCCCATTTGACGATCCATGGATCCTATCACAGACCTAGCCCACTCGGTTAACCAAGATAACTTGGCCCATTTGACGATCCATGGATCCTATCACAGACCTGCTCATGTTATGTTATAAAGTCCAAAAACTTCCAAAATTACCCCTCAAATCATTTTGGGGAAAATGCATTTACATCCCTTGAGGTTTGATAAAAATACACATAGTCCTCAGTTTTCAGAACATTAGGCAAGGGACTTTGCAAATCCAACATACTTGAAATGCAATCGTGAACCTGAACTAAAATTTCATCACAAAAACTGTTTACTCTTCTAGTATCAATTAAGAAAAAAGAGAAGTGACAGCTATAACTGGAAGGAGTGACAATGGTAGGCCTGGTGCTGGAAGGAGTGCTAGTAGGAGGAGATAAGCAACACAAAGTTCTGTTCACAACACATAGGATTCACAAAGCAACATGCCTGCTGAGTTTAGCCTCAATGGTGGATTTATGGTTTTAGAAATATGCTTTTTGAGGTCATTTTGTTGGGTGGATTTATGGTCTTAGTAATGCACTTTGCTATGCTTTTGAATTGTTTTTTGTGAATTGTAAGGCTTTAACTATGATAGCATTTGAATTGCTTTTTGTTATTAGCATTGGAATTACATTCTATATTATAATTGTTGACAACTCAATACAGGAAACTCAATACATGAGTTGTTTTCTTATCGTTTGATCTCGTTCAAGAGTTGTTTTGTTTCTCATTTCTTGTAATTCTCTGGTGGGATGATTAGTAGTTTGAGTGCAGTATACAGGAATTGACAGAGTCCATGCAAAGAGTTAGGATCCAACATGAGCAGAAAGTGTGGGATGATTCTTTGAATGATGGTTCTGATTTTATAGATGGTCATTGAATGTATATAGTTTTTGGGCTCCGGGTTTACCCTTTCAGTTATAGCTTTCACTTCTCTTTTTTCCTTAATTGACTAGAAGAGTATATAGTTTTGTGATGAAATTTCAGTTCAGGTTTACGATTGTATTTCAAGTCTGTTGGATTTGCAATGTATAATGCCATCTGCTGTTGTGTATGGAAGGAGAGGAACAAATCGGTGTGGCCCAAATGAGAGTTGATGGTTTTAGATTTTAGACTTCTTATTTGTTGCAAGCTTGGCGTTCTATTCAGCTTGGACAATGATGAGTACACTCTTGCCCTTTTTTTTGCCGTGTTTTTTTTGTAGGCCCTTTATTTGTGCTTTTCTCCCCCTTTGCTTTGTAGTTTGTACATTTGGATGTGCATCAATCAGTGAATCCTTCATGTAAATTTTTTTTGTAATATTTATTATACAATTACACCTTTCCCACACAAAAAGAGAAAAGAAAAAAGAAGACTTGGTTCAGAGAAATTATTTTTTGGGGTGGGGAGTAGGCAGTGGGGCCATTGGGGTGGCGGTGGGGGTGGTAAAGAAGAATTAGAAGATCCTTGGTATTTTGAATAAGCTCAGGGTTTTAAGGAACAACAACCTAAGGCTCTGTTTGGATCACATGAATTTAAACATCCATGAGTACTCTAATGCATAGACATTGCAATATCTTTAAATTAGAAAGCATGTGTATTGAAATTCTGCTGTTTGGGACTCTAGAATATACCGGAAACACACTTGAATTTCAGAGGTATCTGTGGCTCCGTAGATTCCTCAACGATATCTCTTTTTCTCATTTGAGGTTCTACACCTTCATTGGTGATCTTTGTTGTGTTTATGTTGAAATAATCAATGCTAGATTTTTTTAGGTGTTTCAAGGATTTAATATAGCAACATTAGTGAACTCCAAAGCAAGGTTTTAGTATTAGGGGAAACTTCTACTTTGGCCTTTATGTTTCTTGTTCTTGTGGTGTCAGCTGTAGAGTAATGAATTCAGATCAGTGACAAATCTTCTCTCTCTCAAAAAAAATAAAAAACTGTCTATTTCACATTCCGATTGATGTAGGATCATACCAGTGATAAATATTCCCTCTTGAAAAAAATTCTATTTCACATTCCGATTGATGTGGGTACATAAATATGTTAAATAGACAATCCAATCCAATCCATGTGAGGTACAAGAGCAACTGCACATATATGTTGTGCATTTGATTTTAATGCTAAAGTTGTTCGTGTTAACTAAGTGGGTGTTGTCTCAACTTGTACTTGATGGATTCTAGCTCTTGTTGAATGCGATGTTGCCTAAATTCAGACCAAAGTACACTGAGGATGATATGAGTTGTTTTTGTCCTACTTTTTGTTTCCTTTGGTTCTCCACTTTCAGCAAAGTACTAGTTTTCTGGTCTCCTTCAATTGTAAACTCATTTTGTTTTTTTGTGTGCATGCAATTATGCAAATAAGTTAAGAATTTTTAGGATCTCTGTCCTTTATGGTGCAATGTGCTTTTGCCAACCATGATTATTTAGAGATGGTTTTAAATGTTTCAGATCCATTCTATGGTGGCATAGGTACTGTTTTTTTTCCACCCCCCTGAACCTTCTAGTGGGAGTATTATAGTCACTGTATAATATTGAAAATCTTTGTCATACTGATTTGCTTCAATTTCAAACGCTATTGATTTTCTTATATTCCATCATTTCTTCTCTACTCAGTTTATGGTTAGTGAGTCAATGTTGTCGATGTTTTGCATCACTTTTCAGGAAGGCCTGCTCTCCGTGCAGCTCCTCGTGCTGCCCCAGTACGTAATCCCCCTCAACCAGGTACTGTTGTAATTTTGTAAACCCATTTGGTATAACATTAAGAAATAATTTTTTTAAGTTCTCAGCCTGAAGTTTGAGAGTGTTACAAGTTTCTTATACCTGATCTTTTGTAGACGTTGTCCTGAAATCCTGCAGCTCAGTCCAGATTGAATTGGGTGGTGTTATAAATGAGTGCATTTTTCCTTTGTTTGATCTAACATGGTTTTATTGATTTGTTGCTGCAGCAAGCCCTACCCCTCCTCCAGCACTGGCTCAGGGTGGCAGTGGTGGATCCATGATTGGAGGTCTTGGTGGCACCATAGCTCAGGGTAGGTTCAGTTTTCATATATGGGAAAGAGGAATTTGTACATAAGTTTTGTACATTGACCATTCTTCTCATTTACTTATGTGCGCCTGAGCATGTGTTCTTTACTGGTTTTCTTCACAGGCGTGGCTTTTGGCACTGGAAGTGCGGTGGCACACAGGGCTGTTGATGCTGTGATGGGTCCTTGTTCAACACGAAACCATAGTCTCTGAAGCTGCTACTGCCCCAGCACCCACTATGAACAGTGTCGGTGGGTCCAATGCCTGCAGTATTCACTCCAAGGCCTTCCAAGATGTATGTATTTTTTTTTTCTCTTCCTAGTTATTGTTACCAAAAACTTATTTAGTAGTATGTGAAAAGCTAAAAAGAATCTGAATGGTACAGTCATATATTATTTCTATTTTGAAAAGAAAAGTTCAGAATATCGTATCGCTCATTATTTTTATTGTGTGGTAGTATTTGCTAAATATTTGTTATATTTGTTCTTTTATTTTTTTTTCAATTACTAGATTTGTTGGTTGTTAGCCAAGCATTTCCATGATAAATGTAGCTCAAATATTGCATGAATTCCCAAAAGACTTATTTAGTAGTACTTGAAAAGCTAAAATAATCTGAAAGTTATAGTCATATATTATTTCTATTTTGAAAGGAAAGCAGGGGATTCCTTCCTCTCTACGCCCACTCTGATCTACGCTCATCCCTTCTTTCCATCTTCCTATGAGCTAAAGGTCTTATTCCCTTAAGCAGTCTGTAGGCACTAGATACTGTCTTCAAGTGCAGTTCAAAATATTGTATCGCTCATTATTTTTTTTATAGGGGGATAATATTTGCTTAATATGTACTATACTTATTCTTTTTTTTTCTTTTTAAGTACTAGATTTGTAGGTTGATGCCTAGCATTTCAATGATAAATATAGCTCAAATGTTGCATGAATTCCCAAATAAAGGATTCCTAATCTTGAGTTTTGCATTTATTAGATAACTGTTGCGTGACATCAGCCTCAGTTTTATGTTCACGTGTCTTTTATTACTTAAAGTTCTTTTTGAAAGCTTTACTAAAAAATATTTATTATTTGAGTAGTGATAGGCGGACCCATGGATCCCAATAGATAACCTAAGGCATCCACCAATGGGTGGATGCCTTAGGTTATCAATTGGGATCTATGGGTCCGTTAACTATTTTCCTTATTATTTCATTCGATATCTGAATTACTAAAACATCTTTCTTGGAGCTAAAATTGGGTTTCCAATATGGTTTGATTTTCTTTGTGGACCATTGCAGGGCCTAAACAATTATGGGAGCGACATTAGCAAGTGTCAATTTTACCTGGATATGTTGTCTGAGTGCCGTAAGAACTCTGGTACGAGGATGGGTGCCTAATTGGTAGTATTCATTTGCCCGGGCCTGCTCTATACATTCAGCTCCCAAACATTTTTCATGTTTACATTCTATAGTTTATGCTTCTGATGACTGGTAGGGTAAAGTGGTAAACTGGTACTCAATTTATGGTGAATGATTCACCTAAATAAATTTTATTGCCAACTTTTTTTTTTTTGTTTATAAACGTGGATGTCCTGAGCCTTAAAGAGCCAGACTAGTCTCACGTGTTGTATAGGGAATACCCACACCCCATATAACTGATATTGAGGGGAGCCCAGGAATCTACCTCGAGACTTCCAGGTTTACGGTTCGTCCTTCGGCCACTGGGCTACCCCAGGGGTTATTTTATTGTCAACTATTTTATTGCCAACTATGAACGTTACATTTTGAATACTTTACCTGTTTATGGTAAAGCATTTTTTCAGATTCAAATATTTTTCATCTCATTTATTTTGTAGCTTCTAAATGATTAGATGGGATGCTATTATCGGTCTTGGGACCAATGCTAATAATATTGATTTTGTTTCTGGGCATCTAGTGCACGGAACTTATCTAGATTATTTTTATTCCTCGAAGTTGCATCCGGAAGTGGAATAACATACTTATGTTATTCACTGTCTTTAGGATCAATTACTTTGACATGATTATGATTAAATTTTATAGAGTTTCTATCTTGAGATGATGTAACATCTATATAAACCCTACTTGGGTATCTATGTTATTATTCAAGAATTATCAATAATTTAGTTTCCTTCCGTATATCAGAGCCATGTGACTTCTTAGCACTTGTTTTTCTCTTTTCGGCAAATGGTGCCACCATCGCCTTTCGGGTGTGAAAATTTTGATTCTTTTAAAATAAAAATAAGAATCCCACCATCATCTTCTATACCTCTACAACCCCCAGTTCTCATAATCTATATTTTTTATTTGTTATTGAAGACCTCTTCAACAAGAGTTTTTATTCAAATCACATGTCATACTTCGTGTTCTTTTGAGAGGAGATTATGACTACCTGAACTAGTGGGCCATCAACTCCGATAAACTCTAAGATGAGTGAGATGCGACAATGATGGACTTCACAGATAGGCGGTGACTATAGACATGTACGATTGAATGTTTCAGAAACTTATCAACAAAGATAAAATCATGATTATGGGCTTCTTTTTGTAATCAATTGCACAGGATCATGCAATTGCATGAAGGGTATTAGAGATACAATAAAGTGGTGTAATAGGGTGAGATGAAATACACTATATCTCATCTCAAGATAGATTTAAATTTGAAAGAAATTAGGATCATTTACTTTGATTTGATTAGGATTAGATCCGATAGAGTTTCTATCTTAAGATGATGTAACATCTATATAAACCCTACTTGGGTGTATGTTATTATTCAATAAATTATCAATAATTCAGTTTCCTTCATAATTATTCTTATAGTGTATTATTTACCCAACTTTTGGCCTGTTGAGAACATAGAAAGGTGATCTCTTTTTTATTTACTTTCTAATTTTTGTTGTTTGATACTTTAAGCAGAAATTGGGTTAAGTAATTAAACCGCCATGACAGAATACCAGTAAAAAATGAACAGAGAGAAAGAGAGAACTCTGCTTTCTACCATGTCAGGAGTAGCAAGGTTTGGAAAAGGATGTGTTGCCAAACTCTGGAATTGAAAATGGAACCAGTACAATTTTTTTTGGTTGGATGGAAGGGGTGAGTTCTTGTGTGCATGTGTGTGAGTTAATTGTGTGTATATACCCCCCAAAAAAAAATTTTGGGTTATAGGTTTATAGCTTGAAATTATTATTTAAATTAAGGTAGCTCTCAATAGATTGCTGAGCTTTCTACTTATCTACCCCCACTGCCACCAGACATTATCAGACATTATATGTGCAATGTGCTCCACAGTGAAATGGGCATTAATGGCCATCCAACACAGGCAATTTATTTGAGAGCAGTCATTAGCGCACCACGCATTTAATTATGTAATCAAATGCTGTGTCCACGTGCTCCTTTCCTTTTAACGCCCTTTTAACTATGGTTAAGGTGAAGAAAATTAAGATTAATATTATTGTTTTTTTTTTCTTTTTAAGAATCAAGGTTAGATTGTTTAACCCTAGGGGTGTGTGAATCTTACCCACAGTTGATTGGTGTTAAAAAGAGTGACATTTACTAATGAGGACTGCACATTTGACCACATGGTCAAATGTGGCGGTAAGTTAATCATTTCCCTTTATTTGATTTAGACCTAATGTATCCTATGTATCCTGAGTAGGGCTTTCAATGGGTAGGGTAAGAGTCTGCTAAGGCCTCTCCCTTGGTGTATTTAGTGTTTCTATTTCTTAACTGCTTTACTTTTAGGTAGGACAAAAGTTTTAAATTACCTATGGGGTAATCGTCACCCATCTACCCTTTTTTTTTTTTAGAAAAGTAAAATAAAAAAGTTTAACCACATGGTTAAAAAAATGAACCTGAGGGGGCAGCTTTGTGAGAGCGAGGAGAAATAATTCTTTGAATAATCAAAGGAAATAGTGGGTAATTAGGTATTTGAAAAATAAAGGAGTAGAGCTTACTGGCCCCCTACTAGTCCCACATCTGTTGGGTATTAGACTTCGCATGGGTGTATAAGGGTCTAACAATTCTCCATTAGTCCGGCCCTTTTGAAGTGATTGAGTGGATATACCCTTATAGCATTGGCACCTTAGTGTGTAACCTTAGGTTTAACTGTGTGTGTTTAGGTGTTACTTTACCTAATTAATAACCAAAAAAAATTGCAAAAGGTGGCGACAATGAAGTTGATCCAATGGATTGGTAGATTAATTCCCAATGTGTGCCCTTTCATTTAAGGCAAACAAACATTTAAATACCCATATGCTTAATTTTTTTTTGTTTTTTTGTTTTGGTAGAGACACGTGGTTAGGCCGCAACCCCAGTTAGTAGTTATTATCTATTCTAAGTTAATGGCCGGTGGAGAGCACAACACTCTCACCCTCTCGAGAATGGATCCTGGTACCCCTCTCCTAAGGATGGGATACACCTACCACTAGGCTATTCCCAGGGTGTCATATGCTTTAATTCATACGGCCCATTGTGCAAATTAACATCCCAGTGATAGGGGTATCAATGGGGGCCAGCCCAGTCTAGGCCCTGCCCATTAAATAGTTGCCTGTTATGCTATACTTCTAACTAAGGTGGCCCAACACGACCCGTTTACTAAAAAGCCCAAAACACCCAATTTTTCTCTTTGAATCAAGAGCCAGGGCTAGGCCCGGCCCATTACACCCCTATCCTCAAATGCTTCGAAACTTTGCCATGATATTTGGTGTAGCTCATTTAAGGAAGAAGACACCGACGTCTTGCTTTTAGGGTCACGAAAAACATGAAACAATGACCCGACTGTGTGAATGTTTGCCTGGTTGTTCAAGGCACAACCCAATCACATGAATATATTAGTACGGTCCCAAGATTCATGTCTGGAGACTTGGTTACATGTAGCTTTCCTTCCTCACATTTCTTCTTAACATGAATTTGGCCGGTTCTCACGGTTTCTACCAACTCCTACCAATTCCCTACCTTGAAGGAAAAACTTCTTTCTCTACTTTTGTGTTAAACTTGGGTGAAAACCTTTGCTAAAACCAAAAATCACCATGGTTTAAAAATCCGAAAACTCGACTCAAAAGTTAGCCGAGTCGAGTAACTTGGACAACTCAAAAAAAATTCGATTTGCTCCAATTCGGAATATATATATGTAATAATTTAAAATTTTGGGTTAAAAGAACTCAAATATGTTGGTTTTACAGTCTCAAACTTAAAAAACTAGGTTTAACAGAATTATAGTAGGTTGTCTTTATAGACCCAAAAAAATATGATGGAAAATAATGTGTCGTTTGAGTTTAAGTTTAAAAATAACAATAAAAATACATTTTTATGACTCGACCCAGTTTAACAAGTCAAAAAACTCAGCTCAACTCGACCGAGTCACCCGAGTAACTCAACAAATAGTGTCTCCTTTAAGTTTTTGAGGTCTCGACTTGAAATTCAGTCAAGTCAAGTAACTCGACCGAGTTACTAAGGTGACTCATCGAGTTTTCAAACTAGTTTTCAAACTTTGATAATCACACTAAAATCAAAATAATCATTACTATGAAAAATCTTGGCCTTTGAGAGAAAATCATAGATTTGCCTGTATCATATCCTTTCTGGGTTACAATCGCTCATTGATATAAACACCTTCCTTGGAGTGAAGAAGCTACAAAGATTTAACTACTTCTGTATGTGCTAGAAAAGGTAACTTCTTTCCTGTATATTACACAGGTAAAGGATCTCAAGCTGCAAGATAGAGTTTAGTTTCCATGTCATGACTCGCAAACTAGAAGCTGCATTTACTGATTTTTGTTCTTAATTGTTACACTGGTGTTGGTTAAGCGACTCGAAAGCAAGCTGGAATGGAATGGAGAGAACAGAAACTGAATTTTTATTACTTCATCAAAAGGTTCTTATTAGGGGGTGTGTCCGAGTTCGGCTGAGCCAGGCTGTATAATAATAGTTGTATATTATTATTATTATATATAACACTAATAGTGTGTTAATATAGTCTATTATAAATATTGTTTTCAATATAATAGATAACATATTATACAATTATAATACATTTTTTTAGAGGGTAATTATAATATACTATTAAACATTTATACATTTATTAAACCTAGATGGGTTGACGATCCCATCCCTATTATTAACCATGCTCCGATCACCTATCCTGCCCAAAGAAAAATGGAGCGAGCTTAGGCTCCTATACATCAAGCCCATTTAAAACTGAGCATAACATAGCCTCGCCCCATTGATCATGACCAGCCCTAATTAGGATGTCCTACAACCCTTGTCAATATTATGGGCTAAAAGTTATATATGTTAAATAATTTATTTCATATATACATTTAATATAACACATGTTATACTATATATTATATATTATATATTATTATTAAAAAGTTAGACACTCATCCTTATCTTACTTACCAACTCAGAGTTCTCCACAAACATGAACTTAAAAGATGCAAAGAAAACCCCTTAAAGAAAAATGAATTGGTCTCTCACTATGAGTTCATCTTCTGTTCGATCTATTCATGATCTTCACAATTTTATCTCTACTCTCCTTTTTTATTCTTGCAATGAAATTCATATGTGCTTGCCTGCTTGCCCATTCCATTTGTTTCCCCATTTAGGTTGTAGATAGTTTCATTAATGCTCATGTATTTTGCAACCAATCACCAATGATACGAGAACTGATCCAACTGTAAATTGTGTTCTTACTTTGAGTTATGGGTGAGTCCGCGCGATCTTCACCATCGGTCAGTCCACTATTTCTCCACTTGAGTCAGAAGAAGATATAGATAACATGTAAAATGACATGTTTCTTGCTCGGAGGTCACCCACTTTTGTTCAGGCCAGGCCGGGCCGGGCCGGGCCGGGTTTAATGGTTATGCCTTCTATGGGGGCATTGAGAATGCGGGGATTTTGTACATACATCACCCATCATAGGAAAATACTAGCAAAGCCCCCGTGCGATGCACGGGATTACAAAGAGAATAACTAAAAAAAAAGTTGACATAAATGTGAGAGGACTATTGGGAAGTATCGGGAGGAGTCTTGTCCTTTGAAAGAGTGAAAAAATAAATATTAGATACATAAGAGAAAGTTTAGGAAGAGATAATTTCAAGTTTTTTTTGGGATCAAACAGAAAATGAGGAGATTTAATAGGTGGGGGTAGAGAGAGAAAAAAGAACTCGTAGGATTCATGAGATTGAAAATTGGAAAGCAAAGAGAGGGGGTTAGGTGACACTTATTTCTTTATACTATAGATAGAAGTAGACACACTAAACCAAGAAAATAATCTTTCATTAACTTAATAATGAAGGATTAACGTGTGTTTCACATCTACGGGCTCATAAGCAAGTTTCACATCTCAGCCATTTGGTTTTACCTCTCAGGCCAAATTGAATTAATGTGTGTACAATCCCTTGGCGTTCCACAAATTATAACATAGAGTTCTAATATAATTGAACTCCAAAAAAAGATGCGTTGTTCAGAATTGCATGTCCAATGCCTGCTTGGTAATTATATTGCCAATCAAAGAGCCAATAAAATTTCAGCTCATTGTTTTCATTAACTTATTAATTAATAAATATTATTAAATCATTAATTAAAAAAAACATATAATAATAAACCTCAAAATCCAACTATGCTCGGGAACCATTATTTGTGCTTTGTTGATGGGCTTGAATCCTTTAACATGGCGGGAATCTCATTGACGACATTTAAGTTTGTTGCAGGAAAAATGAACTCCTATGCTTTCAAACTGAAAAATAAATGAAATAACGAAATTGAAAACTCACTATTGTAAAATGGGTGAGGGACAAAAAGATATGAAATGAAATAATATAGTGAAAATTTTTGTAAAAGTAAAGTCTACGTGCATACCCTATCCTATTAGGGAAGACAATGATCCCCTTTTATACATGAAGAAAAAATTTACTGCCCACCACGGTACCTGTATAATGAAAAAGGAAAATCCGGGATACCAATTAATCCATCGGATAGGCATAAAATTTAGAAATATAAAAGGAATATGCATTACAGAAAACAAAAAAAAGAAATAAAAAGGAAATATATAATTGGCTCGCAAGAATGTTATTTTTTTTAGAATAATTTTGAGCCGGAACTCTGCTTCACGGCGTTGATGCGGAGCTCCCTTTTTTACACTGTAAGTGTGGCATGTTTGTAATTATTGATGGAGGCTGGGGTAATTTTGCAACACACCATAATTACATATTTGCCATCCAATAGTGTAAAAAGAGGAGCTCCCACAACGTGATGAAGCAGAGCTCCTCTTTATATTTAAACTGCATTTTCTTATAAAAAAAATCCTTCCCCTTAGTCAGTGTTAAGCCAAATAAAAGTCACCCATTAAGAAGAGCAAATCAATCAATCACAAGCCAATAACAAATGGGTATCAGGGATTTTGGGTTTAATTAAACCCAATTCGTAGTAGGAAAATAGTTAACGTACCCGAGTTCCCATTTTGAACGGAATGGCCGGTCCTCATTGGTCCACGCCCAATTTTAAATACTCACCTACTGTGGTTAAGATTCACTCATCCCTGAGGTTAAGCAATCCAACCATGGTCCGCTAAGCAGTGCTCTTTGTAGTAATATGAGTATCCACGTTGAAGGTGCACGCCGTATAATCTCTCTTGTGTGTGCAAGATAAAGAAGGCAGTGATGAGATTCAAGGAATAAAACACATGGCCATCTACAAACATAATAGTCTCCCTTGTTGCGTTGCCAGTGTTGCAAAAATAGTTCACTTAAAAGTCTTTTAACAAACAGAAGACCTGCACACTCGTTTGTTTCTTTAGTCCTCATTTAATCCGTGGATGAACACCACAGACCTTCCTTTTTATTTTCTCTAAAACAGAAACTGATGGGTTACGTTATGAGAGTGAGGTTAGATTTGTTCTTCGCTGGTGCTACAATGGCGTTGGTAAAAACCAATGTCTTCCTTAATAGCCTCATGCATCGAGTCCCATGCGAGTAGTGGAATGCGACGAAAAGGAAATTAAAAGACTGGGAAATATAATGAGAAAATTTGATTGGTTGTTTTAAATACTGTCGTGTGAAGAGTTGGAACCTCTTAACAGAGGATGCTTTACAATGTCTAAAAAGAGAAAGGAGGTATGTTAGGTGACGCTTCTTATTCTGCAAATAAAAAGAGGTGCATTTTGGTAGTGTATTTTTTGAAGAGTTACATCCTTCACAACAACTAATGAATGACATGGCTGAAGGAGGAATGGAGAAAACATTTTGTTTTAGTATTAAGTAATAGATTTTGTTATTTTATATCTTAGAAAAATGTGATAGAGAAAACGAAAGAGAATAATTGTAAGTTTAAATAAAGAAAGCTAAGCTAAGCCTAGAAAACTCAAACTAGATAAACGAAAGTAGAAACAGATCTTTGAGGTGCTTCATATTTCCAAGTGCAATAAAAGTAGAAAACTCTCTATCCATGGTACTCGCTCCAACAATTATCATCCATGGGAATATATTCGAAACAGTATCATCTGTGGGTCCAAAATTGCCGATTGAGCAAACTACAATGGTGTCATTCTTGATGGCATGGAAGGATCCAATTGAAATACCATCATTGAAATAATCAATTGAATCTCCACCCAGCAACACTGATAGCACATCGACCCCATCTTCTACTGCGATGTTGAAGGCATCACATTATTAGAATCGAAGCACTCGCCACCGTCGGCTGTGGGCAATCAGTAGACCTTCTAAGCAGTCACTCGATCGTGGTCACGAGCGAAAGCATCCAGAGAGTTGAATAAGCCAACATAGGCTACTTTCCGGAGAGTTGAATAAGCCAACATAGACAGCATAGCCTTTGTAGAGTACCTTGTCCCAATTAGCTTCATAGAAGTAGACTTTGGTGGGAGAGGATGACATTTTATAGAAGTCGAAGGCAGGTGATGGGGTGTCTTTGAGGAGATGAATCAATATGAGAGACGTGTCTTCTCGGAGCATCGTTGATTATGGGGCTGAAACCAATCTAGGTATCTTAAGGAGATGAAACGTAAGGAGGGGGGTAAATGAAGAGAGAGGGGAGTAGGAGAATGTATCGTGGGAAGATGAATGGGAGAGAGAGAGGTGTGGAAAGTTAACATTAACACCCCCACATGTTGCCTCCTTTAATAAAAACGTTTGTGAGGGGAAAGTTAACATTAACACCCTCAAATGCCTCCCCTAATAATGTACAAAGAAGGTAATAAGGTAAGGGAAATAGGAGAAAAATTAATAGAGAATTCTTCATGGGTGGTGGTGGGTATTTAGACATAAATACTCATTAAAATATCTATTTTAATATATATATATATTAAATAAATAATAAGTGAATGATGTGGCATAATTTTATTGGAGGAGGCTAACATGTAAGCTGACACATGGTGTCAATTTGAAGTACAAATCGTGAGCTATGGGAGGTGCCACATGGAACCAACCGACATATAGTATTAATATAGATAAATAGATAGATAGATATATAATGGCGGCCAAGCTTGGGCTGAGTTCTAGGGGTGTTGCCCAAGCCCACCCCTCATGTCAATGGGTACCCTCAGATGAGAGTCAAATTGACAGCACTACTTAAGATATAGTAGTGGCATGATCTAGATTATATTCTACCTATTCCCATTTCCACTTTAACAAAATGGAAATGCATTCATCATGTATTGCCGGTTATCAAAAAAATTAAAAGAAAAAACAATGCATTCATCTTCCTCATTGACTAAAATACTAAACCCCTGGGTATAGCCCATAGGCCCAAGGACGAACCGGAAACCTAGAGGCCTCAAGGTTGATTCCTAGGTTTCCCTCAATATCAATTGCATGGGGTGAGGGTATTCCCTTATATAGTACATGGGACTAATATGAGTCGATAAGGCTCAGATATCCAGGTTTATCCAAAAAAAAAAAGAATAAGAAAATTAACTACGATACTAACATTTTGGGGATAAACACCAATAACGAGGCATGACACTACCTATAAAGTATTTGACCACAATCAACTTTGTAAGCTTTGAACGAGGTAGACTTCTTGCAGCCTCAAATGCCTAACAGGATTGTTCAAAGTCAATGCTATTGATTGATCTCAACCATCTGATTTTATCCAACTCTTCTTGATGTACAGTCTACAAATCAGATGGTTGCGACAACTGATTATTTTACTTTTGACCTAAGAGACAACTGATTATTTTACTTTCGACCTAAGAGATCTATGAGGTGTGCCCCACCAAATGGTGACCTTGCCAAGTATGTTGTAGTACTCTTGTGTGTAATAGTGTGCAATCAACAAGGATGAGGGTGGGGTGTGTGGGTTTGAGGGGGGTGTTGTCTAGAACTTGAGAAAAAGCCACGAAATGGTGACGAGGCGAACAAATTTTTTTCGTTTGGGGAATCTTTCCCACCGTTTTATTTGTCACCACAAACACAATAGAACAAAATGATTTCTTATTTGTGGATTGAAGTTAGTCAAAAACGCCAATATATACGATGATGGCATGTTTGATTATTACATAGGAGAGAGACGAATGGAAAAAGGATAAAAAGATAATAAAATATGAGGTTTAGAATCTCCAAATTATTGATAGACTTAATGATTCATAAAGACTTAAAGAGGGAATGGGAATTGTTGTGGTCCTCGCTAGACGGCTTCTACAAGCTGCCATGTGTTTCGTTTGACATCTATTAATTGTGGTTTAGATTCACTCATCCTTAGGGTTCATACCTCTAACCGTGGTTTTTAAATTTTTTAATCATAGGAGTTACTTTTTTTAAACAATGTTAAAAGGACAGTTAAAGGGGCTCTGTGAGTGAGCCAAGCGATTTTGGACTGGTGAGGGCCAGACTAAATAAGATCAATCCAAAGAGAGTTTAAATAGATAACTCAATATTCCAAATATAAAAAGGAAACCTCAATCTAATCTAATCTAATCTAATTGTACCTAATTTAATTAATTCAAATTCAAATCAACTTATGATGAGATACGGTGTATCTCATCACACTTTATTAATTATCACACTCTATTCTCTATCACCCCGTACAATTGCATGGTCCTTTGAAGGAGGAGCATATAATTGATTACAAATGTCAGCCCATGACCTTCCTTAATTTTTATGATTTGTTAATGAATAACTAGAACATCCAACCACTCTTGGTTGTCACCGTCAGTCTATGAAGTCCATTTTTGTTGCATCCAGCTTATTTAATGAGTATGTCGAAGTCGGTGGGCCACTAGATCAGGTTGTCATGATCTTCTCCCAATATTATATGAAATATGATCTGACGTTTGAAGAAAAACTCTTGTCGGAGTGGTCTTCTATAAATGAAAAAAAATGGACATTGTGAGGTATGAGTGTGAGAACGGGATTGTAGAGGTATGGAAGATGAATTAAAAAAAATATATATATGCCCACCCGGTAGGCGGTACACACCACTCATCAGAAAGAGAAAAAAGAGAGCCAAGAGGTCACCAAATGATTGACTGCTTTGATACCATATATAATCTTAATATTATTGATAGACTTAATGATTTACAAGGTCCGAAGAGAGTTTAAAATAGATAGTTTAAGATTCTTAAAAGAAACCTCAATCAACTCTAATCTAATCAGTTCAAATTCCACTCAACTCGTGATTATATTATCATACTCCATTCTCTATCAGGGCGCTGGGCAAGGCAAAAATCGAAATGTACAATGATCTCTTTAAGTCCATGCAAACCAATTGAAGATTACAGTAGAATAGGCATAATGGTTGAAACATAAAGTAGATGTTATATATTAGGGCTGGCAATGGGATGGATCATAATTGATTCGGATCTGATCCGTATCCAATTATAACGAATAGTTATTTGATTGTAAATTGATCTGATCAAAGTAGATCTTGATTTTTGAATACGATTGTAATCAAATCGAATTTAGATATATGGTAATCCAATCCGATTAAGATCCGATTCGATTGTATGTATGTATATAATAGATTAATATTTTTTGAATGCATAAAATACTATGCTTACTTTTGTTTAAATTATTTATAGATTTTCATGGATTCTATGTTTAGAAATTAATTTTTAAAATTTGTTATTCATCCGATTGGATTTGAATTCGAATCTTGACTAGATAATTGGATTTCAACTCAAATTGACCAATTTATAGTTCGACTGATTTCGAATCAGATTCAGCTCGAATTTGATAGGATCCGATCCGTCCTGATTGTTATTGCTCACTAGAGGAATGCTAAAGCATACTATCACCTCTTCTGTAATAAAACAAGGTAGTCTCACTCCCTCATCGCCAACATGTGTCCCTTTTTTTTTTAACTTCTTTTAACTATGGTTAAGATTCTCTAATCTTTAGGGTTAATATTTTTAACATTGATTTTAGAAAAAGCTATAGCTAAAAATATTAACCACAATTAAAGAGAATTAACTATAATTAAAAGGACAAATGTCGGTGATGAGGGGAGTGAGATGCCGATCCTCACTGAGGGATGAGTGGATTAATGCTCATAATATTTTTTTTTGTGTCAACCCACTTGTGGGCTAGAAAATGCTTAAGGTACCGGCTGTTTCCATTATGTAACAAAATAGTCAGTTGTCATTGGTCCACACCCCACTTTTTAACACTCACCAATTGTGGTTAAGATTCACTCACCCCTATGGTTAAGCAATCCAATCTTGGTTTTTAGGAAAAAAATAAACAAAAATCTTAACTTTAATTTAATTAAGCTTAATCAGGGTTAAAGGAGAGTTAAAAGGGACATGAGGACATGGTGGTACGTTAGATAATGTATCGAGGGGTACGCAAATCACTGCCGGTGTTGAATCACTCGGGTGGGTCCGTACAATATCATTTGCATTGTTATTAAAAAGGGGTGAGATTAGGGAGATTCGAGTATGGCAAGCAAAATTCTTGCTCCACTGTGAGGTAGAACATATACGCTTTTCTTTAGTATGTAAGGCGGTACTGGTTGTCCCAACTCAGTACTAGCAATAGGAGTGGAAGGGTGGAATTGTTAAGCTAGAGAGGGAGAGGGTTTGTGAGGGTGCAATGGGCTTGTCGTATAGGGTGTGTGCATGTGTTTGGGAATCGTGTGTCGATTAACAAAAAAAATAGTTAGAGAGAAGGAGAGCAAAATCCTCGATGTATGTACACGAGGAAGATTAAGAGAATAACTATCAATTGGAGTTCCAGTTGAATAGTCAACGGAGCAACCCAAAATTTGCCTTGGGTAGGAGTAATTAAATTTATTGTTAAAAAGTACCATTTTTTATATTCATAATGATCAAACTACCACTTCACAAGGCAAATTTTAGGCTGCTCCAGTTGAATATTCAACCGGAGCTCTTGTTCATAGTTAATCTCGAAGATTAATTGCTAATTCAAGAGAGAAACCCATATATTGCTATCGTAACAAGTGATAATGCAAATGGTATAATAAACCCACACACACCAGTCCAACCAACTTAGTCCCACATCGGTTAAAGATGTGCTTCATTGGTGCTACATCATAAGGCTCCACCCTCTCGCCTTGAGTCAAACCTTTTTGGGGAGTTGGGTTGGGTTTAGTCTTGTGTTGGCCTGTGTGTATGGTTGACATGGTGTGTGTATGTATGTGGGTTATGTTATATCATTTAACAAAAAAAAAAAAGGATGAACCATAAACCCGAAAGTCCCGAGATTGATTATGGGATCCCCTCAATATCGGATGTATGAGTTGGGGATTTATCTATTCATTACATGAGATTAGTCTGCGTTTGGGCTAGGATACCCACGTTTATCAAAAAGAAAAAAAAAATGCAAGAAATTCATTATCAAACAAGAAATTGAGACATAATGTTGATCCTCTTCGGGGGCTGAAACCCTCCAAATTCTCAATTATTGGAAGAAACCTCCTACAAAGTAAATACAATATTTTCACCTCAATTCCACTCTTCATCACATATCTATAAATTTATTATTAAGCGCCTGTTTGTTTTGGATTATTGAAGTCATAAACAACTATGTTGATAAGCGTTGTCATAAATAAGTGATGTTGTTTTGGATTATTGAAGTCATAAGTGATTATGTTGATAAGCACTGTCATGAATAAGTGTTGTTGTCAATAGTTGATAGTATAATCCTGTTTGATTGATACTCTGCTAATAAGCGATTATCTAGTCATTTTTAAAAAGACATTTTAGTCATTTAAAAAAGTGAATATTTTAAAGAAGCTCTATCTTAACTTAAATGAATCTTGTATGCCTTACGGGATGTAAATTTGGGAACTTACAATAATTTTCGCATAGTTTAAAGATGTATAAGGAGTATGCCCCACAATAATCACCTTTGGCAAGATTATAAAACCATCGGTTATTTTCATAATCAATTATTATAATAAGTGCTTATGATGAGTCGAACCAAACACTATTATTAAGACATAATCGAACATAAGTGATTAAGTATCATGCACATAAACGCTTATGATAATCACAACCAAACAAGCCCAATTACTAACACAATCACCTTTCTACAACTACTCTTATATTTTAGATATGAATTAGTGTAGGGATACTCCCAAAGTGTACTCCCAAATATACTCCCAAATCATGACCGTTTATCTCAATTATTAAATGGTTAGGATTAGAGCTGATATGGCATTAGAAAAGACAAAATAAACCAACTCAAATCTTGACCCTTAGTGGCTGGTTATAAACAGTTAGGATTAGGGAGTATATTTGGGAGTACCCATAGATTGACTCTTTAGATATAAGGAAAAACAAAACACAAAGTTCCCATAAACAAACAAGGAAACGTGTTTTTTTAACAACCTATAATCCAACTAAACATAATTTTCAAATAAGCTCTTCATAATTAAATTAGTATTACCAAACGCCACTTAAGAGGAACTTTTTCCATTAAACTAGAACTCCTAAAATAAATAGAAAGAGAGAACTAAGGGGAGTTAGGGGAATGCTAGTGCTAGCCATATATATTCGTTATTATACACTTGGGCAACAAGACAAGTTTCTTGTAGGTCCTTCACTCCCTTACAACAAAATTCTTGACTTCTTAGTTCTTACCTATAAAAGGCAGAGAGTGCTAAATAGGAGAGGGTGTGGCGCAAAGCAAATTCCAAAGTTATAGCTAGGGGTGGGTATCGAGCCGAGCCTGAGCCTAACGACTGAGCTTTTATTGGGTTGGGCATTTTTTGAGGTGTTCAAACTTGCTCAGCTCATTTGTAATTGAGGAAATCAAGCTCAAGCTTAATTAATTTAGAAATATATATAATAATTGATTAATTTCAAAAAAATTACTTTTTAATTAAAGTATTTAATTATATATTTACATCAATTTATATATATATATATATATATATCTTTACTATTATAATGCGAGAAGCATGCGTAGATGGTTTTTTCAAAATTCCCATACCCTTATATAAATACAAAACGTTGATTTCATGTTTTACTTTAATTCCCAAATTACCCTTTGATTTAATGTTTTACTTTAATTCCCAAACTAACCCTTGCTCATCTATCTATTTAGAGTCACAATCAATCGCGATTGAACTCGGGAAGAGTTCAATTGCACACGCGGGTTAACATGTGTCCCTTTTAACTCCTATTAATTGTGGTTAAATCCTTCCTCTTGCTCTCACGTGCATCGCATGTGCCACTAGCGAGTTCAATTGCAGCCACGGGTTAACACATGCCCCTTTTAACTCTTATTAACTGTGGTTAACTCCTTCCCCTCACTCTCACGTGCATTGCACGTGCCACCCGCTAGTATATATGAGAATGTTAACCTTCACCAAGACTAGTGAACTTGGTATATAACCTTGACTAGACTGTTTTTACCCTTATGTATTGAATACCATTTTATTAAATATAAATAAATAACCTTCACCAATTGAGTGAACGTTAACAAGAGTACAAGAACCTCCCCCCCCATATATATATACTAGTGAAAGTGCACGTGCCTTGCACGTATAATTTTTTCATTATTAAATTTTTTTTTTAAATATAAGGTTTAATATATTTTCATTAGATGCCTCGTTACTCTCTTTATATTAATTTTAATTATTATATTTTATATAAATATAATTGATTAATTAAATTTAATAATTCTAATATTATAAAAGATTATTCACTGTTCCCACTTATAAATGTATTAAAAGCAAGGAATCGTGCGTAATAATCTTCTACTAATAAAAAAACAATAATAATAGAATTAAATATTTTAACATTATTATTTTTATTATTTTCCATGGTTAGAATATTGGTCATTTTGACTTCAAAATATATAAAAATATAAATAGAGAGTCTTTATCCATTAAAAATAGCAAAATAGAAATTTAATATGTGTCATAGGTCTCACCTTAGATTAGTATAAATCTCTACTAATATAGTCATTTTCCATGAAAATAGCTAAATTGTTACAAAAGAGGGAGAGATATATATGATTAATTAGGTTTGAAGGTATTGAACAACACTGAAAAATAGGCATAGCCCAATAGAATAGGTGAAATAGAATCAAATAGAATATCGAACTCATGATGCCAAAAATGACTTTCAATTGATCCAGGGACGCAGATCGACATGAGAACAAATCCATATCAATGCAGGACGCCTCTTTAATCCATCACTTCACCGTATTCGAATCAAATATTAATACTCAATTTCAGATATATTACATCAATAAGAGTGAACAAAAGGATAACTATTAGCCAAATTGAAGCACAAAAACCTGACCTCCTTCTGCATCGATAATTGACCAATATGTAACTTCAAGAGAAGGGTATAAAAACATACATTTGCAAGTCCCAAGAATCTCCATAGCAAAACAAAAATAAATCATCCTATTATTACTTAATCTCCCTTCACTTTTCAACTATCCATAGTTTAGTAGAAGTTGATAATCTTACCTTAACATGAAAACATAAAAACTTCATATATATACATAGGTGTTGCAATAATGAGAATTCATGGTTTTCTTCTTTTCTTGGTTGCTCTCTTAGGTGCTAATCTAGAATTTCTACGGTCCTTCTCATAAAGGTCGATCAATCAGGGTGTGAAGGTTATAGGAAGATACTATTCATGCCGAATGAGTCCTTCTAACTCTTTACTAATAGAGAGTCATTTTTCATGAAAATTAAACAACAAAATAAAGATTTAATAGTACTAGTAACCCTTATTTAGATTCGTATAATTTTAACGAATTCTTTTAGCTCTCTACTAATAGAGAGTCCTTATCCATAAAAATAACAAAAAAAATATTTAATACGTAATAAATTTTTTTTTGGGCTGGAGTTATCATATACCTACATTAGTAATTTTGAATTGGTTAGGCTGTTAGGGGTTAGCATTGGGCAGGGGAATTCTTGCAACTCATACCCGAGGGGAATTTAATACGTAATAGTGTGTCTCATGAGTCCCATATAATACTATATATTATAATTTCTTTTATAAATGGTGAAAGGTAATTATGTCAACATAAAATTTTGCTTACTCCTTGAATTTTCCTAGTAGAAAGATATAATAAACTGAGTACAAAAGTATTCAATCTCATTAGTAGAATGATATAACGAGCTACAAAAGTGTTCAATCTCGGCTTAGTTTAGTAAACCGTGTCCAAAATTTTGCTAAGCAAACTAAGCTGAGCCGAGCCGATCTCGAGTTAGAACGGCTCGAGCACGCCCTTAACTATAGCTTTTGTTTCTTTAATTGCCACCGTAAACAGCAATGGTCCTGCGTCACTGTAGGAACAGAAAATAAAAAAGGAAATGGAGAACATCATTATCATCAACAGCAACATCAGGAACCCATTAACACACACACAAAAGACAAGAAAAGAATAATATCTGAGATGGGTTTCGGTAAATTTTCCATTTTCTCCTGATCTTTTAAGTCTGTCACTTCTACTATGGCAAGGCACTGTATTGATGCATATCACTCCATGCTTGAATTCCATTCCAGTTGCTTGTATTATTGTTGCCATTGCTGCTACTGATGGTGGTTGTGGTTCTTAGATTATCAAGAACAGAAGCCTCTGGTTTTGAGATCTCCAGATTCTGAACCAAAATGGGTTGTGGTTTCTGTATCTGGTTTTCAAGTAGAGTTACAGGAAAAGAAGAACTGCTACTTTCTTTCTGATCATTTTCTCCACCAAAAAGCATAGCCATTCTCTGTTCCTGCAACTTCCTGTGCAGGTCTTGATTAATCGAACTCAAGGACTCGATCGAAGACGCAAGGCTACTATGAACATTCATCGAACCCATCTCTTGAATCCTCCCATTAAAAACTCCACTCTCTCCTTGCCTTTGAACTGGAGAAACATGGCTGTTAAAACCCATCAAAGAACCAGAGCTTGTCGAAGCACCGACATCGAAACAAGATGGATTATTAGCAGTAATTGTAGTAGTAGGTGAAATATCTCCAAATGAAAGAAACTGGTTATAAACACCCGGTGTTGAAGAATGCAATCTAGAGAAAGGAAGCCCACCAAGCTGAAAATCCATGGCCGGAGATAGCCCATTATAGAAATTCAAGCCACCGATCTCCGACGATCCACCAGAGTCCTTCGAGTCACCGGAGAGTCTCGAAGCTGATTTACTCTTCTTGTTCTTCCGACATCCGCCTCCTATCGGAACGTTACGCAAAGCTCCGCCTTTCGTCCAGTACCTTTTACATGTCTTGCAGAAGTGTCTTGGCTGTGTGAGACTGTAATTGTTGTAGTAACAGAATTTGGTATTGGGTGAATCACATCGTGGGCATTTCTGTACTTGCTCCGGTGGCCTGAGCAATGCGGTCTTACGGCCGTCAGAGCTCTGGTTATCGTCGTTGGTGACCGGAGTTGCCGGAATATTATCCGACAGCATCATGTTTAGCTCTCTCAGGAGATTCAGGACTAAATGAGAGAAACGTAACTCTAAAGCAATGAGAAGAGGAAAAAAAGAAGAAGAAGGGAAATCAAGAAAATGAAATGTGGGTATTGTTTGGACTATTCAGTTTCCTCTTGGAGAAGCAAAGAAGTGGAATTCACTGGTTTCATGCATGGGGTTTAGAGATACAAGGATGTTGACAGGTGCCTGTGATCTTCATCAAAGAGGGGACTGAGAAATCTAATTAGAGGCAGCAAAAAGAAGTACTGTATATATATCCGCAGAGTGAGGGAGATACTAGATACAGGGAGAGTAGAGACAAGAAAGTAGATGATCTGATACTGATCTGGCAGTATAGAGAAATCCACAGTTACAACAGAACAAAACAAATGGATGATGGGTCATGCGGGTATATTGATGGATCATATAAGGGTCCATGTTGGGAACCAACCCATGCTCTTACTTATGCCCGATTAAATAACAAAGTATAAATTTTTTTTTCAAAAGATAAAGGGCAACTGTCTTCTTGCCCTATTAATAATAAAATAGATTAATTTTCATGCGGAGCTCTGCATCATTCTGAGCTCCCCTTCCTCTTTTACACTGCATGGGGCAAATGTGTAATTATAACACATTTGCCCCAATGTAAAAAAGGAGCTCCGCATGATGCAGAGCTCTGCTTTATATTTAAATTGTAATAATAATTAGGAAAATGCTTTTGAGACCGCATAAGGGTCGAGACCTCGCGCATGTGCGCGGGATTTCAGGTGGAGCCCACCATATAATGATGGGCTTCACCTGAAATCTCGCACACATGCGCAAGGTCTCGGCCCTAATGCAGTCTCAATAAGAAAGTCCTAATAATTATTGTATGTATTTTGCTTCTGAAACCATCTAGGGTTGAGACCTCTTGAGAGGGGGACGGTGAGCTTTGGATTCAAAGGTTTCACGAATCCTAAGCAGGTTTTTTATTTTATTTTTTTTAGATCTTTGAATTTTCATGCTCACCGTCCAGTCTCTAAGAAAAATTCCTTTTTTTATTTCAAAAATTTAGAGGGTAAGCTCTGCTTACTCCTTGGCTTGCAAGTGCCCCATGGTTCCACCCCTTTTCATATACATGGACACTTGGGATTATGCTAAGGTGAGATTTCTTCTAAAGTTTTCGAGGCAGACATGATAGGCTAATCCATGGCCGTGATGACACCAGCTGGCTTGTGGCAGTGGTAGAGTATATACCCTTGTGAGGGGTGTTCCGGTTCCATTCTCTTAAGTGCCGATATATCCGTTGACAGACCCATCATGCATGTGTTTAGCCTGCTTTTAAGTTGGATTTTGGCTCTCAAACCTACTAACCCCTGCTAATCATCGCTAACCGGGTTACAACCTAACGACAAAAAAGAAAAAATCATGCTAATAAATAGTTCTTGGGATCCAATCTCCGATGCTAAGCACTAACCATTCCATTGATACTAAACCGTAGGTAAATAATATTCTCCACAACGATAAAAAAAAAAAAAAAAAATCTAAATCTATGATGCGTGCATGAGTGCATAGATGGGATTAAATAGATAGAGAGGAGTGCATAGCCCTACTCTCAGTGTTTCCTACTCTCAACATTACCTGTCCAGCATTACAATCACCGGAAAAGTGTGAACTTTTAACAGAGATGGTAGACAAGTGGTTGGTCTATATTGAGAATAGGAAATACATGAGAGTAGGGTTAGCACTCCTCAATAATAGATAGATAGTGAAATGAGGGCAGCCATGATTTGAAAGGGATGGTAGGAATAGGGAGACGGGGTCAGTGAGGCAACAGAGGAAGTGGGGCTGTCAGGTACAGCAGCTAGCCTTGTCTATTCTTTCCCATGTTAAGTCCCTTTTAACAGCAACCCACCCCCACTTAAAAGCCCAAACAAACGGAGTCAAATCCTCTATGGTGATAACCGGATTTGGCAAATCCGGTTATCACCCCTAGAGGTCACCACGTGTCTCCTTTGACAACCCTTAACTGTGGGTAAGGTTCACCCACCCATAGGGTTCATCCACCCATTTTTGGTTTTTTTTTAAAAATATTAATTCTTTTTTTTAAATTTAAAAACTGTTTTTAGAGTTTTTTTAATATTAAAAACAGTTTTTTAATTTTAAAAAACGATTTAATATTACAAAAAAAAACAAAAATGGGTAGGTGAACCCTAGGGGTGGGTGAACCTTACCCACGGTTAAGGGGTGTCAAAGGAGACACATGGTGACCTCTAGGGGTGGTAACCGGATTTGCCAAATCCGGTTCTCACCAGAGATGATTTGGTTCCCAAACAAAAACCCCCTTATACTTTTCAAAGCAGGCCTAGCCTAGTTTGCAGCTATGTTTATAGGACATACCCTACTTCATTGTCACATAATCCAAGGATGACACGTATGAAATGCTGTGGAAGATGATCTTAAGAGAACTCTGAGATCTCTTCTCTTTCTTCTTTGCTTATTTCCATTCCTAAAATTAAAAGATAAAACGATGAAAGAAGAGTACTAGAAGAGAGAGTGTGTAAGATGCAGCCCTACAAAGTTATATGAATCAGAGATACAGAAGAGAGTACATTTGAAAAGATAAGACCTCGAGATACCCTTCTCACCAGTTCTGTTATTGGAATTTAACGGTTCTGATCATCCCTTTTTTCATCTTTATTTTTTTGTCATTTGGGTGAAATTTTGGGAATCTGGAGATCTATTTAAGAGAGAGAGAGAGTATGTATTCTTCAGACAGTTCAGAAATGTAATAAGTAACTAAAAAACAAGCCTTCAAACTAAAATCCGGCATTTACTCTGATCGGGTCGGGTTGATTACTAGTTCAGTGATCAAATGCCTAACCCGACCCTGATCTGTACAATACTGGGACTGAGTTGTTGAGGTGATTCCAACTCTGATATTAAATAAAAGAGTTATATACAGTTTCGTCACCCTAAAACCAAAAAAACAGAGTAGAAGACATGTTTTGAAAAGTTTTACAAAGTATGGTATGTATCCTAATATTGCCGTTTGGAATTTTATGCATAACTAAAAAGGTAAATATGTCAAAAGCATGTATTTTTATGTAATAAAAATGCAAAGCATATCCTTTTTGATAAATATGTCAAAAGTATGCCCTTTTTTATAATAAAAATGTAAAGCATGTCCTTCTAGGTGAAACACTGGGTTATTCCCTGTAGACACGAGTGTTGGAAGGCCAAGATCAATTCATATGTACGGAGTTAAAAACTGTAAACACTAATTGAAAAGATATTGGCCCTCAAAAACTCTAGCCATAGGGAAGAACTCGGAAAAGAACACAAAAGATATGGTTCCATCGCTAAGCCCCTCCTTTTTTAAAGTCCTATTAAGACATGCATATCATCATTAATTCATTATCAATGTCTTATATCAAATATTCAGGCATGAATCTTGTGCTATAAAATGTTTTTGAATTTTTTTTTTTTTTAGGATAAAGCTTCTGAGACCCCTTAGGGCCGAGACCACGCTCGCTTTTTAAAATCATTTCACTTGTATTAACTCATTTATTTTTATTCATTATAAAATTTTACCGGCCATGACTAAAACCATCTCAATAAACCCTTCATTTATAAATATACTGCCTCTTGATTGCTTGACACTGCGTTAGGGCACGTAACACTATATAAAGTACATCTTCACTATAACCTCCTAACTCTAATTCTTTAGGTGACATCCCTTTGGTCTTTTCATCCTTATAAATAATTGAGTCATGTGGACATGCATGCTATGATGCCGAACCATATCCAAAATAAAATGATGGATTTTAGGATCAGACTAGCAGCAATTAAGTGAATCTATGCTCCATTCTAACTCTTAACTATTGAGAAATATTGACCTCGAAATATTATGTATTGGTTTTTGGCCTAATGTATTGGTTTGAGGATGAAGAATCAATCACTACATTAGGGTGGTTCATGGTTGTTAGGTTAGGTTAGGTCGGTTCAAAGATTTACCCACATATGTGGTGAATATATTCTTTGAATTGTGGATCCAATGATCATAACCATCTAATTCATGGCATTTTTTTTTACCAATGTTAAATAAAATCTTGCCCTGTCCTATAAGAAAGTCTGATTAGGTGGTTGCAGTGTCGCTACTCCAAATATTATGGTTAAGGATTTTTCCGGTATGAGTACTTGGGCACAAGACACTCTGTTACGTACAGTAATAGGCCTTGCTTTGGAGGCCTCTACAAGGCGGTCAAGGGTCTATGCACCTTAAAACACCCCATATTAGAGTTTTAAGGCTCTCTCTTCATAGTGTTTGAGCGGAGCTCCCATTTTTAAGGGATAGATGATGACAATCTTATAATTATTGAAAAACTTTCACTAAAAAAAGCTCCGCTCAAACCCAATGAAGCACAACTTCGCTTCATATTTAACCTTATAATATTGCATTCAAAAAATGAAAAGAACGCTCCCTCCACCACCAAAGAAAACTGCCAAAACTGAGAAGTGAAGGGAAGTTAATTAAAATACGCGGGAAGCGGCGAAAAATAGTTATTTTCTTACAAAAGACAGAAGAATACAGCTAAATCCAGATGAGATGATAGAGAGGAGAGGTTGAGAGAGAGAGAGAAGGTGAGAGCTCGTGAGAGGGTGGCTGGATTCCCGTGAGACCAAACCAAAAACCCAACACTAGCACTACTGCTACCACTCATCATACGTTACATTACATCTCACGTGCCCTTCATCTAACTAAAGGTCCGAAACCTTATAATAATAATAATAATAAAAATAATAAATAAATAAATAAGTACCCCTTCATTCAATTTACGACTTGGGCCCAATACTTAGGAAACAAATTACCATATTTTATGATCAATGCAGAATCGCAAATGAGTTAATTCAAACACAGTTGCCAAAAATTGGCTAGCATACTTTATTGCGTTTTTATAATTAAAAAGATGATAAATTCGGTTTTTGCTAAATTTGATAAAAGAAAAGAAAAAGGTATAACTTGTGTAACAACGGAACTCGGATGAATTAGAAAGTTTGAGGGGGGTCGAAGATCACAAGGAAAGACAACACATTGATCCTTATTTTCCACGAAATTCCTGTACAAAGAGACCATGCTTTTAGGAAAGTTATCGAGAGTTGGGCCATATGATTAAAAATCTAATTATGCCAAACATCATGTGGGGCCCACCATTTAATGCATGTGCCTTTGTCCCCGTTGGATTTTCAACTAGGCGGTCAGATACCTAATTTGAGAGTTTTCAATCACATTCCATGTTTTTATTAGTTCACTTTCAACCGGGCGGCCCGATACCTACTATCAAGAGTTTTCAATCACATTCCATGTTTTTGTTAGTTCACTAAACATAACAAATTAACGTAATGCAGAGCTCCAAGTGTGTGTGAGTGTGTGCATGTGATGTGTGAGTTAATATGTGATAAAAAAAAAAGACTCAATTTAATCTCGCATCGGTGGGATCTAAGTGCGTTTGTGCCCCTATAAAGCTTTGCACCCCTCTTTTTGGAGAGAGTGTGTTGGTGTATTAAGGATTGGTGTTACGCCCCAAAATACCCCCTACGAGTTAGGGATACTTTAGTTCGTGACCGGCCTGTCAAACCTTCCGGTATAACACATAAGGCATACTTAACATCCTGTCAGAGCGCACAAGTTATACACATAATTAAAATACAGCGGAAGCAATTCAAAATAACAACTCCTATCATTAGGTTCAAGTCTGAACCAACAGACCACCTCAAACTATTAAGCATGAAGTGGACAAGTCCCACTTTCAATACTATCAAAATATAAGTGTATTTTCTCTCTCTCATTCTCTCAACAGAAATCTAAATCGGGCCGCCTATCCAGTGATCTATCATCATGATAATGGTCTATAGAGGGCTCCGGTTCGTAATACTCTTCCTCTATCCAAGGCTCCGACCCATAGATATCGAAAGGGACTCGTGCACCTGCCGACAATCAAAATGTACGGCTAAGTATTAAAACACCCAGCTGGTACCAACCATTAGCCAACAATGTTATAAACAAGATCATGCATACAGTTTATAGAAATCGTAGAACATAGAGTATAAATCAAATGTGCATATTTTCCAAAACCATTGCCTTATGAGTTTTTGTGTAAAACATACATTTTATGAAGTCTTACGAGAATCAATAGATTATGAATGTGTCTTATGAGTTCTTATGAGCATGGAGCACTTATGAGTTCTTATGAGATCTATAGAGCATGTGAGATCCTTAGAGCATAGAGAGCGTATAAAACTTATAAGTACTTGTGAGCATTGAGATCTTTATGAGCATGTGAGATCCTTAGAGCATATGAGATCTTAGACATTGAGATCCTTAGAGTATGAGTAACCGATCTTAGAAACCAACCCAAAGTTTGGCATAATCATTTATGAGTCTTTGTGAGGTTTTTCCTTAAAACGTTCCTTATAAGCTTTGAAATCTTCTACTTATGAGAAATCCGGTTCATGCAAGACATGTACATATGAGACTTGTGAGCATAATGATAAACATAGAACATTTAGGTATATTCATAGAAGATAATACATCATAGAAATTCCATTGAAATTATAGTTTACACACACTAAGAACTTCATCATCCAATAACAAAGAACATGCTTAGAACATGGTTTTCTTAAAATAATAAAACAAGGTTAGATAGTAGAAGGTATCTATCTTTCAAAAAGAACACCTTGGAAGAATCAATTCGAAGCTTAGTAAAGCTCGAAAAGTCAAAAATTCGGACTTCACCTTGCGCCTTAGCACCAACCCTTGAAAATCCTAACTTTTTTCCTCTTTACTCTCAAACTTTCTCTCAAAAACTTGTCTCTAGGGTTCTTGTAACCCTAGCCATGAATTTGTGGCTTATATAGGCTAAGGGGTGAGGTCAAAGACTTTTACACCCTTAAAATATCCTAAAGAGTCGGTTACAAGGCAAAAATAGCATGATCGGTTGACCGATCAAAAATCATCTCTCTGTCCAAAAACCCCATACAATTTTTCGTGCCTTCGGTTGACCGGTAAGGAGGTTCGGTCGACCGGTAGCAAATTTAGTCGACCGGATTTGCCTATGTTTCCCCTGTTTTGCCCTGTGTTTTGTTCCTTTTTTTCCTTTTCCTTCTTTTACACTTATACTTATTTCATTTAATTAACTTTAAGTTTTAAATTAAAATAAGGAAGTACCCCACATCTGAATCCAATAAAAATACTTAGAAATTTCAATTCCTCATAATTCAAAATCTGAATTTCCAGTTTTAGGCAAAATCTGATAAATCCAGTTCATCGTAACTTTTCCCAGTGTTCGAAAACCATTCTAACCATATGCATAAAATCCCATAAAATCAACTAAGCTTAGTTAACCTCTAAACAACCATTACCGAGACTTTTTATCTCAAAATTCGAAAATTTATATTAGATGGTCACTATTCACCACACTATTCACAGGCTATGAAAGTGAGATCCGGGGTTCTACAGTTGGTGTGTGTGGGCCGGGCCTTGGGCCCAGGTGTGTGTGAGTGTGTGCATGTGGTGTATGTATAATATTGTATGTGAGTTAATTTGTGATTAAAAAAAAAAAAGGTAATGCAGAGCTTTGAAGCAAAACCAAACATTTCACCAAAAGCATACAATACGAAATTCCCTCTCTCTCTCTCTCTCTCTCTCTCTCTCTCTCTCTATATCTATATATATATATATATATTTGGAGGGCCCCATAGGGATTACATATCATTTACCTACATTTAGTAGAGTCAGCCGGTCAGAAGTTAGTTGGGGCAGTGGAGCTCTTGTAACTCTTACCCCTTGGGGTGTGTTCGGTTGAGAGGAATGTGAGGGAAAGTAGGTGAAAGTGGGAGAAACTCCCACCTTCACCCTGTTAGGTTTGAGGGATTTTGAGGTAAAGTAAAATCTCAACTTTCTCAATAGTGTATCACTTTCTCTCATTTTTACCCAAACCTTATTCCACCAAAATGCTGGAATTGTGAAAGAAAGTAAAGTAAAAACTTCACTATTCAAAATCTACCTTTTTGTATGATTATATTCCTAAAGAGAGTAAAATGTAATTTTGGAAAAATTTATACTTTCCCCTAATACTTTTCCCTCAAACCAAACACACAAGAGAAATTATATAATTCTTTTACTTTACTTTACATTACTTTACTTTCTTTTCTCTCACCCATTTATCCCTCAACTGAATACACCCTTGGGGGGATTAGATCCCAGACCTCCACCCATGGAGGCCACACCCCTACCACTCACGCAATTATCTCTAATTACTCATCTTTACATACATACAAAGACTTTGATGGACCTAACTACTTTTTTTATATTTTTTATTTATTGAAATTGAGTATAAATGCTTGATAGTTCCTACTATTAGGAGCTGGACAGTTGGATTGAAAATCCAATGATGTCAAGAATTAAGTCGGGCCATAATTTAAAGCATGCAATACTTGAGACCATTGGATTTTCAATCCAACGGTTCAACTCTCAATAGTTGGTACTTTGGAGAGTGTTAAAACACTTAAAGTCTTTCTTTTTTTTTTAAATCAGTTTTGATATGATACCATCTTTTTAAATTTTTATATATTGAGGTTAATTATAGTGATTCGGAATAACTGGTACTGACAACAGGTAAAATATCTAGTCCACGCAATCCTTTCAACTTCATGTTTCCCATTACCTTAATGGAAAATAATAAAGGGGTCGAGAAATTGGCATCCATAATATATATCAAATTTTTACACAACAAAGAATTACCAAAATCAACAAGGAGTTTTATGTTCATATATAAATTGGGTCTTTTAATCTAAGGAATTAATATATATGACTTCTGTTAGATGTCCACATTGATATATTTTGTCTTCAGTCTTGTATAGGTTTTCTTGGGAGCCAAATTGTCTGTTATTTCATGGGTTCTTTCCTATGCCCCGAGTGTTTGAACTTTGAAGGACAGGATTTCTTGTACAACTTTTTACAAACAAGACAATAGATTTTGCATTTAAACATTGTAGGCCACAGGGAAGAACCGAGAGAATAACACATACAAATTGCTTCCGTTTTCTTGAGGGGGTAAGGCTTTTATGTCCCTCTGCTTAAGTGTAATTATTATTTTCTTTTTTTTACAAAGCATGCCAAACCCACCTCCAGGAGGCTTTTCCTAAGGCTCTGTGTGTTTACAAGGAAAACAGATCATAGAAATGATTTCAAGAGGAAAAGGTTATTTTCTTGTGTTTATTGTCTTGGAAAACAATTTTTTTTAGAGGAGTTTTCCCTAAAATAAATGTTTTCCATCATATATAATGAAAAATTTTCCCCTCAAGACAGAGGGAAGTTGTTTACATCCCATTTTCCACGTAAACAAACACATCCTAAAGGAAAATAGTCACCTCCTCGGGCCGAGGAGGTGAGTTACCGTCTCGTCTCCTCTTTTTGGGGCCACATGTCACCTTTTTACTTCCATTAACTGTGATTAAGACTCAGTCATCCCTAAGGTTCACACATCTACCCTTGGTTTTTAGAAAAAAAAATTAACCACAAGAGATGATTAATTTTTTGACCATAGTTCAAAGGGTTTGTGAGAGCGAGGAGGAATAGTACCCTCCTCGGCACGAGGAGGTGACTATTGCTCTGTCCTAAAATAATAATAATAAATTATATTACTGAGATTCATTTTATTTAACTTTTCTCCCTATTATTATCCCAAGTTTGTAGATAACATGGTGGATGATGATAGCTCAAACATAAAATCTCTACATTACAATAAAACAAAGGGCATTCCTATAAAACTAAATTTATTCCTATAATTTCCAAACTACCCATGTCAAGGCATATTTTTGAGTTACTCTAAGTAGCTTCAACTGGAGCTCCTGTTTAGTTAATCTTTCAAGATTACTAACTGAATTAAGTGAAAGAACTAAATGGAAAAAAGAAATACGGAGATATTCACAGCTAATTTCTCTTGGGTAGGGAGGTGAACTATAATTGAGTGATTTGTTCCCGCTCCTTTGTGGATAAGTTGATAGAAAAAAAACGGCAGAAAGACAAGTGAAAGTTACCATTTTTATTTTCTGTAGACGTAGACTGCATTTGATTGCATTTCCGTGAGAAACATTTTATTGGACTTGGAATGTTTCTAGGAGAATTGTATCTCAAAAATCCTTTCTAAAAAACATAAACAAACAGATGGGTATGTTGGAAAGTGCTTTTTGGGCACACAAAGTCTTTTTGTGAGCTCGGAAAATGGAAGCTAGCATACAAATGACACCTACTCATGATTTTGGTGTGTCCCTCAAAGTCTACAAAAATAAATAAGAGAAACGGTTTTAAGAAAAACAAAAACAAAGAACAAAGATTTGTTTCAGAAAAAACACAAAAACTATTTTATTCTATAAATGTTTTTCTGTTGGAAAAACTATTTTTTTAATAAATGTTTTTTCTTTTAACAGCCAAACAGGTTTGAGTCTATTTTTGTGGCTAAGAAACATTTTAAACACCACATCCACCAACTTTTGTTTATAACTAGTTTCGTGATGAGAATGTTGATAGTTGAAAAATAATGGACAACTATAATTTTAAGCATGGTTTAGTGTTAAAAGATAACTTTTACATTGTTTTTATAGGGTGATGCTAGGAGTACTCCAATATTTATAAAAATAAAATAAAGAACATTTATTTTATCTTAAGAGTTTTCCTTTTCTATCCGCACTCAAGCCCTAGCTCATTTTTCTTCAAATAGGTTCCAAGAAATCATAACTCATCCTTAACTGTTCCCAATTTTCTTTACTTAGAAAAGATGAATTTGTTTTTTTTATTTTTTTTCAGGCTTCTTAGACCTTTTGCCTCCTCCAAACTTTTTTCATGGTTCTTTCCCATTTGCTACTGGGTTCGGGTGCATTTGTTCGCCATTTTCTAAATGCATGGGCATTCTTTTTCTTGTCCTTTTCTAAATTTATGGCACGATGAAACATCTTATCAATAACTAATGTTATTTTCTATCAATAATTAATGTTTAAGTACTTTTTTTTACCGTTTGGTGTGCTCATAAAATATAATGCATTTAAGTAACAATAAATTGTAAGTCTGGCCTACAACAAGCAAATGTTTGGTGTGTTCCTCGTAGCACCTTTTTTACTTCAAGAGTTTACATATGAGCATGAGCTCCGGTTCAAGAGATAACTGGAGCTCTCCAAAAAAAAGAGGAGAGAAATGCCGTTATTTTACCTTCATAATTCCAAAAGTACCTTTATTAGTGGGTCTTGGGAGCTCCCATGAGCTCCTGTTCATATTTAAACTCTTACTTCAATCTTTTTTACGTGCAAACAAACAGACCTTATAATAATGTTAATTTAATTGAACGTGTATAGAAGAGACCAATGGGCATCACCTACATTTTATAGATTTTTTCAAAATTAACAAAAAGCACCAATTATTCATTGAAAATCTAATTTATGAGTATGACAATGTTGTGCATCAACATATGAAGCATTCATTCCCAAAACCAATATAGAAAATGTAAGCATAGTAACACTTAGCCGTTTGGCAACACTAGTATAAACTAATAAATATTTTTTTAAATAGTATCTTTTTTCATAAGTCACTTTTTACAAGAAATTCGTTTGGTATTACCATTTTTCTAGAATAAAAAGTATTTATTTAGAATGAAAGTTGGCATGGCAATCTCGCATTAGGAAGAAAGCGAAATTTTTTAATTTTATAAACAGGTTCGGGACGAAAATGCCTCACTTAAGAGACGACAGAAAATTACTTAATTTATTTGTATTTTTTAGAAGTGTCGATAAGATTACTTTTTTGCTTGGTCCTAACAACTTTTACTTATTATTTATTTTCTTTTTTCAAATCACACTTACATATAAATAAGTACTTTCTTTTTTAACTAAGTAGTAAGTAAGTACTGTTTAGGTAGTGTTGCCAAACGCCCCCAGCACCTCCCTCCAAGCGACTCAATCTCCATGCCCATTTAGTCATAACCCACGGCCACAACAGATGCAAATTCAGATGCCACCTAGTTAGGCAACAGTCAAGGTGTTTCCAATGTCGATGACAAATCGATATCTGACGTCGGACTTAGCGAGACGCTCCATAGCAGTGTTGACATAGTCCATCGGAATCACCTCGATGTCTGCCGTTACGTTGTGTTTCCCAGCAAAATCAATCATCTCTTGTGTCTCCTTCAATCCCCCAATGACACTCCCAGCGACAATCTTCCTTCCTAGATGTGCAGCCGAAATTTCTTAGTAGGTATACTAAAGAATGCCATCAAAACAATATAATGTTGAGATTAACTATCAAAAGGAAGTCCGGTTCAAGAGCCAACCGGAGCAACCAAAAATTTGAAGCAGGAATATAGTTTGGAAATTACAATATAAATGAAGGGTATTTTTATCAAATAAAAACTTTTGCCAATAATTCTCAAACTACCCCTGTCAAAGTATATTTTTGGGTTGCTCCGATTGGCTCTTCAATCAGAGCTCTTCTTCAAAGTTAATCTCTATAATGTTGTATACTAACCCATGAGTAAAGGGAAGATGGGTAGCTCAAGAGGCCTATCCGGTGCACCCACGATAACAAGCTTCCCATGTGACTTTAGCAGACCAATTAGTGGCAGGAGAGGGTGAATGGAGGAGACCGTATCAATGATACCATCCATTGTGCCCGTGGCAGCCTACAATAGGACAACATATATAGTAAGAGTAGAGTAGCATTGCTAACCTATACCAAAAAAAAAATAAAAAAAAATAAAAAGTAGCATTTCTAATACCATCATCCTCTAAACCATCCCGGCACTGGACTTTTCGAATCATGTGCTATTTTTTTTCACCTGTGTGGCCGTGCTGGCCAGGATGGTTGGCCTAGATGGTCTCATTAGCAAAGTCCTATTAGAAAGGATAATGCTTCTGAGACGGTCTAGGTTAGGCCAAAATCGTCTCGGCCAGCACGAGATTTTTCAAATTCCAAGCTGGTTTTTTACACTCGTGCTGCTAGGGAAGGTCTTGGACCTAGGCAGTCTCACTAGCAAAGTCCTATTAGAAAAGACGTACTGTAGCAACGTTTTCAATCTAGCTACCTGCATTTGCTCCGAGTCACGGCTGACCAAAAACGAGTCAGCACCAAGATGGTGAATCGCTTCATTTTTCTTACTAGGGGAGGTACTTATCACAGTGACCTTCACACCGAAAGCCTTTGCAAACTTCACAGCCATGTGACCGAGCCCACCGAGCCCCACCACACCCAAATGCATACCAGGCTGGCTAAGTCCAAAATATTTCATGGGGCTGTACACTGTAATCCCAGCGCACAATAGCGGAGCACTCGCATCAAGGGGGAGGTTTTCTGGGAACCGGAGCACAAAGCGCACATTAGCAACCATCATATTGGAGTACCCTCCATACCTTACAGGCCTGTCCTCGTAAGGAGGACCATGTGTGCCTATCATTTTGGGGCAGTAATTCTCGAGGTCATTGTTGCAGCTGTCGCAGGAATGGCAAGCCCCGATTAAGCATCCAACACCTACTTTATCTCCCACTTTGAATTTTTCTACCTTACTTCCAACCTCCGTCACTACACCTACAATTTCGTGCCTGCGTAATTTAAGGTTAGTTTGGATTTTACATATTTTTTATAAATTATTAGTTCATAATCCCACGATAATTTACATTGTCGAAAAACACATCTTAAAGTTAACCTAAGACATGGTTAAATGACATTCTTGTAATTACAGATAGACTGCAAGGCATTTTTATAAAATTAGTTTTTTTTCACAAAATTAAAAAACTGTTTAAATACAAAGAAGAGCTCTGCTTCATGACGTTCAGCGGAGCTCCCCTTTTTTACAATTGTAGAGTGGCAAACTTATAATTTGGTGTATTAAGAAATTACTCGTGCAGAGCTCATTAATTATAAACGTGTCATGCCCATAGCTTAAAAAAGGGAGCTCCACCTCAACTTGGTCATGCAGAGCTTCATCTCAAAAATAATATCGCTAAAAAAATGTCATTTATGACACCTATATTTATAAATGTGTCACTCAAAAAGTCCTAAGTGAATGCATTGTGTGGTAGTTATAATCCATATAGTATCTCTCTCTTTATATATATTAGCATTATAGTGAGTCATGCTCATTAAAGACTTCAATGAGCGGTCCCTAATAATGTGACATGTGTGGGTTGTTTCGGAATCCGACCGTTGGATGTCAAGACGGGTCTCTCGAGAGACATATACCAAAAAAATTAGCTTGCAGATATATATAGATCGTCTGATTGATGATGGGAAGAGCGATCATTTATATATCTTAGGTAGGGGGTTAATGCTAACAAACTAGAATCTAATCAAACGGTTTAAACATATCCGATTAGACTGAATTTTTTTACACATGTCTTCCATTAGACTAATCTTAACATCGGTCGGATCCTGAAAAAGATTGTCACATGAAGAAGGATAGCTCATTAAATGCTTCAATAAGCATTACTCATCTTGGGCCCACCATAAAAACCTTGTCTCCTTGCCCCTCAAAGGGGAGAGTGCAAAAGGAGAAGAGTGGGGCTAGTGAGCTAGCACCCCCTTGAAAAAAAAAGGCCCCAAAGGAACATTTCTTCTAATTACCAAAACATCACCGAAAATTTGAAACTCTTTTATAAGAAGTAATTTACTGAAATGACACTAGCCCCCCTTGTAAAAAAAGGCCCCAAAGGAACAAACCTTTCTTCTAAGGATAAAGCTTCTGAGACCCCTTAGGGCCGAGACCATGCTCTAAGAGCATGAGATTTCAGACGGGGCCTATCATGTGAAATGGGCCCCACCTGAAATCCAATGCTCTTAGAGCATGGTCTCGGCCTAATTAGGTCTCAGTAGCAAAGTCCTTCTAATTACCAAAACATCACCGTAAATGAAACTCTATTATGAGAAGTAATTTACTGAAATGACCCCAAACAAGTTTGTTCGAGAGTTGTTAGAAGTGATTTATTTATGACCCAAAACAAGTTTGTTTGAGAGTTGTTTAGTTATTGATTTAAGTAATACAAAGTCAACTACAAATACCATTCGGTTTAGTCCAAACAGAGACCATAATTATAAGGAACTAATTTAAACTAGGAATAAAAGATTGGGGAGTTTGGGGGTGGAGTGGCCATACCCAGGAACAAGAGGGTACACAGTCGAGCCCCATTCGTTCTTGACAGAGTGGAGGTCTGAGTGGCACATCCCACAATACAACACTTTAAAGGTCACGTCCTCGTCCCTCGTGGCCCTATCAAAGCAAACACATCATCATCATTGACAACATCATCATCTTCTACTTAGCACATACCTCATGTGATGCACAAAGTGGACACAAAGTGGAGAAAGACTTGAAAATTTTATAAAAATGTTATAAAGCATTATAAATTATTCTTTATCATATTATAATTTAGACATGGAAAATATATAAAGAGAATATATGTATGTAAACAATTTATTAAACTAAGTGATTGACCTACGACAAACTATAGAGAGCTAAAAATAGAAAAAATCTATTAATTTAGATTTTGAGAACTAAAGAATTTCAATTAACTTGAAAAACAAAGAAAAAACCTCAGTTTGGATTCTCACAAAAAGCCTTAAATATTTACTTACCTTAAAAGAATCAAATAATACAACTAATTTTGCTTCTATTGAAATAATACAACACTCTAAAAGAAACCTTGAGATTTGCTAAATGTGTTTTTCCATAATGTGACTTTGAGTTATATTTAACCACAATCTTCAGACATTCTAGTAGAAAGGAAAATGAAAAAAATGACAATAAATTAGGAAAAATAAAATAATTTAAAATAGATCATCAATATAGACATGCATAACGCAACATGCATGACAATTGAGTTGTAATATAAAACAAAATACAAATCCGAAGTATACAAAATAAATCGAATAGACAAATCTATAAAAAAAATTATACTACGAATAAGTAAAGGATTTGAAAGATAAAACTTATTCGTTCGAGGTCTTGAAGAGATAGATATTCGTACCACTCTTTATCTATTCTACTCCGAAGATATCTAAATTGTAATGAAAAGTGAAGAAATGCTAAGATAGAGGATGAGAGAAAAATTAACACTAATGCTAAAGGGAGATGAAAGATTTAACTTTAATGGCTTATTTTTTTTATATAGAAATAATAGTGTCTTGAAGTCTTAAGTGGATAATTAAGAGGGAGACAGAGGGTCTAACATTTAAAGAGTTGTGATGGAAGAAATATCATTTAACTTATTTAATATTTAATTAGATAGATGTCTTATTATTTAATTTTAAAAAAATAACATTTTTAATTAAGTAGTTTTATTAAGTGGATGATCAATTAATAAGGGAGATGAGGGTACAATCTTTAGAGAGTTGTGATGAAAAAAGTATCTTTTAACCCATATAAGATTTAATTAAGTGGAAGTCTTATTATTCAAATTAGAAAAAAAAATATTTTTAAGTGAATGTTCAATTAATATCGTAGATGTAGGTTCCACTGTTTAGAGAGTTTGTGATGGAAGAAATATCATTTAACACTTTTAATATTAAATAAGTGGAGGTCTTATTATTTAATTTTTAAAAAATAATAGTTTTAATGAAAAATTCTTATTAAATTAATGATCAGTTAAGAGAATGTGTCATGTCATTAGATAATTGATGCTAACTTAAAGAGAAAATGGAGGATGTGAAGAGATGCCACGTGGAACCAATTGATTAATTATTCTTGTTAAATGAATGGTCAATTAAAAGAATGAGTCATATCAACATATCAAAAAATTTTAAATTTTTTTTTCCTTCCGAAAAACATCCAAGTGGCGTTAACTTGAAGAGAGAATAAAAGATGTTGAGAGATGCCTTGTGGAACCAAAACCAAGGATAGGTAGGTGAATCTTAACCACAATTAAGGGTTGACAAAAGAGATACATGAAGACCTCATGACCGGACTCTCGTGAGTCTGGTTATAATCGTAGAGGATTTGATTCCATATGCTTGACACATAAATAAGGTTACTGTGTAAAATTGTATTTGGGCCCACAACATAACATAACATGATGTGCGTCCTATTAGGGGCAGAGCCACATTGGGCTAGAGGGCTGAAGCCTCTTAAATTTTGAAAAAAAAAAAACACAGTATTATTAGAGGTGTAGCCTAGGAGAGGAGCTGGGGACAAAGAACTCTAGCCCACCTAAACTTTTGAAAAATATATTCTTTACAAATGGACACAAACATATGGGACGGCCCGTGAACTCGGCCCTAAAAAAAATCATAATTTAGGGGCTATGCCCGAACCCCAATTGTTACCCCCCTTCAAGTAGGGGTGTATTCGGGCCGGGCTTCATCAGGCTTTGCCCTGCTCGGCTCGGCTTGAAAGGACTTACTCTAGGCTCGAAGTTCGGCTCGGGTCGAAAATATGCTCGAAGCTCGGCCCGAAATCTGAAACTTGGCTCGAAGCTTGGCTCAGCCTGAAATGATTCAAGCTCGAGTGGGGCTTTTCTTAGCTCAAGCTCGCCCGAAATAATTCATCTCTTCCCTCTCCTCTGCAACGTTTTTTTTTTTTTTTTCTTTCCCGAAATGATTCAAGCAAGGTTGCAGGTGAAAGTAAGGAAGGCGGCAACGACAGCGGCAGAGGGTGCGATGAGGAGGTGCGGTGGCCATCGTCACCGGCTGGGACGTTGTGCAGCTGTTTGGGAGGGGCAGTGCCGCCGGTTGCGACGGCTGTGTGTGGGATTGGATTTCTTCTTCGCCATCTATGGACGGTGCTATTATCTTGCGCTTGAGGCGCTCTGTGAGAAGTGAGAACAGCCGGAGAAGAAACCGAAGAAAGAAAGTTGCAGAGATCGAGGAAGAGATATCTCTCTTCTTCGTCGCAAGCAAGGCATAAGAGTGATGGTGATGTGACCTTGTCCTTGACATTAGGATTGATTTAACCATTTGAAAGAAAAAAAGATGGATTTCAAAATTTATTAAATGTATATAGTTTAAAAACAACTCCAACAAGCCAAACCGAGCCGATTTTCGGCCGATCCGAACACAATCGAGCCGAGCTTCGGACCGGGCCGGATCAAACAAGGGTGAGCTCGAGCTCGGCTTGATTTCAGTTTCAAGCTTTTTTTAAGGCTTGGCCCTATCAAGCCTAAAAAATCAACCCGATCTCGGGCCAAATCAGGCCGATCCGGGCCGCACAATCGGGCCGATTGGGCTTTGTGGAGCCCTACCTGCAAGAGAATCCTAGCTCCGTCCCTGGTCCTTATGTATGGCGTAATAGGCGTCATGATGTGGCTCATGACAGTATCTACCCTGATCGGACGACTTATATTTCTTTGATGAAGCTGAAAATTGGCTTCTTTTTGTGGGCCAAAGACACTCAATGAGTAACTCTATGACCAAAGATGTTCTTTGCATCTACAATCATGAACCGAAATAACAGGAAAAATCGATCTACGAAGAGCATAGTCAAAAAATAGTACACAAAGACAAAAGAAAAGATATAACGGAGGAATATATACCTTCTGGAGAACTTAAACGGAGAAAGGACTCCAGATGTATCTCTGGCTGCCCATCCGAAAGCCTTTTGAGGGTGTTCTTCTTCTGGTGATTTTGGCATTCTTCTTTCTTTTCTTCTATTTTCTAGAGAGAGGTGAGTTTTTTTGTTCCACTACGGCTGCTCATATAGGGAGAGAGAGAGGAGGAACTATGGGTCGCTGACATAATCGGTGAGCTAAGAAGGTTACGGTGTATCGCGGACTACAGTAATTACTATGTGTTTACTTCTTACAATTGGAATACGAAGTTGACTATATTGAAATCCAAAGGCAGTGGTCATTTTGATATATTAATCTACATCTTGAGGATTACGATCCAACAATGAGGATCTAGGAGCTTCGATGGACTTTATAACCACTAGAACATGTGCCTGGCCTCATATTGTCTCTGGCGAAGCCAGAAAGGGCTTTTCTCCGGGGGGGGGGGGGGGGTTCCTTGGAATAGGAGACAAGTGGTGGAGAAAGTCAAAATTATGGGTCCCATGATTTTGACTTCTCCACACATAGAAAGTCATGTGGCCATAAGTGTGAGAATAAGGAGAGAGATATCAAGTAAAGAGAAGTCAAAATCATGAAGAGAAAATGAAATGACTTCTCCCTATTTTTATGCCAACTGTGGCACAATGCATGGAACCCTGAGAGCCCTTTCTGGCGCAGAGACATTCCGAGGCCCATTTGCCTAGTTGATTAAAATTGCAAAGCTTTGTTACAGCAGTAGTGACATAACATCACCAAATTTCAGAAGCAAATGTAAAATGCTGCACCACTTATGGTGCATTGGGTCCTACCTGATCGTAGAATTTTTCAGCCGTCCAAAAGTGGGACCCGGTAGATGTTGGGTCCTGATCATCTGCATGCCAGCCACGTGCCTAAACGGTGCACTTAAGGACAGTTATTAGTTACACTGTAGAAACCCTTTTCAAGATGAAAATGAAGGTTTTTGAGGTGCTGAAGTGACTCACTTATCCATATAGATATAGATAGGCAAGCGATGTTAATGGGGCCTGATTGGCAAGCAAGTCGGCAAGCGATGTTAATGGGGAGTTTGGATGGGCAATAGCGCTCGCTGTTGCGCTGTTGCCCATCTGTGTCTTGCAAAATGGGCCCAATATTTGTCATTTGATAGTCTCCATGTAAACATTAGGTGGGCCTCCATTTTATAAGAAATAGATGGGCAACCGTGCAACAGCGAGCGCTGTTGCCCTTCCAAACTCGGCTAATGGGGCCTGATAGGCAAGCAAGTTCGGCAAGCGATGTTAATGGGGCCTGATAGGCAAGCAAGTCAGCAAGCGATGTTAATGGGGCCTAATGTACAATGAACCGAACCAAACCTCAATCACCAGTTTCAAAATTTCAAACTTTTACTGTGGTAGGATCATTTGTAGCTAATTTTTCTGTTACCTTTATGGTTGAAACTATAACTTATTTTTTCTTTTAGAAAAATTGTTTTAATTGACAGGTGTTTCGGTTGAATTTGTCTTATTTTATTGTAAGTGTTTTTCAATGGACTTTGCTACTGAGATTCTCTTAGGGTCGTGATTACTGACCACCAACTCCTCTCGAAGCCTCTAAACATCCGACCGAGACAATGCTCTAAGAGCACAAGATTTCAGAGGAGATTATTTCACATGGTGGGCTCCACTTGAAATCGCTCCTAGAGTACAGTCTCGATGATCTCAGCCCTACGAGAGTCTCTTAGAAGCTTTATCCTTTTACAATGTATATCCACAATTAGTTGAAGTGAGCGCACACAAAATCCATGTGCCGACATGCTTACACACACAACGAGACTCTTTCTGGTTTGTATACAAACTAGTAAGGCTGGCACGTGCAAGGCACGTGCTAGCCTTGTTTTATCTTTAATTTAATTGAACAAATTTAAAACATAAAAAGGGTTGCAAGAAAATATTCTTTGGTGTATTCATTTGTATTTTTTTTTGCAATAATTTACATTTAATTTGTTTCCAAAGAGAACTTCCAGTAATTTATCGTATGAGCAGTAAAATAAGCTTAAAGTAGAAAAGAAGCTTTGAGAGGATTTGAACATGAACTCTGCAACAAACAATCTCTCGTCACCTTCACAGCAACATTAGATTTGCTTACCAATATTGGTTCCTCCTTCAACTAACCCACATTAATTAAAAGATAATAATCAGATAGACTACACGATAACCCACATCCACATACTACAAAGGACAGTTTCATGGAGTTCTTTCAACCATATTATCAATTAGAGAATGTTACAGAGATTTAACTAATGTACATGAAATCCCAAGAAAAAGAATTCTGACTTGGAATTCAGCATATGAAACATAGACAATAGGAGGAAATACGAAACTTATTAAAATTGTATTAGTGATTGTAGCTTACCCACTTTATAAATGTGTACTGAAGTTTCATATCAGCTAGTGTTTCAGGAAATATAGAGTAACAACAATTATAAGAATGTTAGTAACTAAAGTAGATTGCAAAAGAGTAAAAGAGTTATACATGTTAGGAATTGAAAGCCCTATTTGTTTAATTTTGTGGCGTATAAGTATTCTATTTGTTTACTATGATTAGGTGGTGACTGATAAAATAGCAAGCAAATCTTGGTCCCCAATAATTTTAACTGACTACAGTATATGAAAACCATTAGTAATATTTTAACTATTGGTAGATGATAATCATCAGCTACAATTTAGCGAAACTTTGAAAATGCAAATGGTAAGATGACAACAAACTTGTTGTTATAAGTAAACTCATCACTTTCTAATAGCAAGTTAGAAGGGCTGGATATAAACTTCGTTGTGAAATGTTTAAATGTTGTCAAACTAACAGTAGGATGAGGAAAATAGCTTTAGCTTTCAATTCTAATGAAGTAAATACAAAATAGTTGCAAGTAGATCAATGATTAACCTACTAAAGACCACTGTCTATTCGTTGGTGGAGTAGTTTCACAAGATTAGATCGACATCCAAAGGCCAAAGAAGCTATTCTAAGCCTTTGCTTTTTTGGGTAATCGAAATACACGAAAACGAAACGGCAGAAAGATACATAACAAGAGAAATGAATCAGATGGAGAGGTACCTCAGTAATAGAGCTGAAAAGAGAGGAACTACAGAGCATCAATGACGGATGATGAAAACCTAGTGCTAGGAGAGACCCTTTATGAGAAGACTTGAGGGGATGTGAAAGAAGAACACATTTCTAAAGGGAATATATTAGATTATAAGGACCAATTCTCTTCCAATAAACTCATTTAGTGGAATCTAGGTAGAGCAGCGAGACTGATTGCAGAAGAATCTACTCCAACTTGCAGTGATAGTTATATACATTAGAGGTTCAACAATGGATAAATCAACAATTCAAAAATAAAGTTAATCTTGCTACTCAGAAAACTGCAATATCAGATGATGAAATTTATGCCCTACTTTAGCATAATGAAGGGGGTGCACTGAAAATAAAAGATCCAAGGTTGTATATCCATCCTCTCATCTTTTTGAACACATGAACCAAGTGCTCAAGAAACATGGAGTTTAACACCCCATCATATCAATAGAAGCAAATGGGACTTAACAGTGTAGAAATGATAGCTAAACAAATAAGCAAATTATTAGTAACCATCACATTGTTCACTGCAAGTAGTTGGACCCAATTTGAAGCCATTTCCTTAATCCGGTCAATACTTCTTGGGTGCTTCATGTAGATACTTCTTGGGTGATTCTTCTAAATATCGTGGACCTTTTCAATCAGTGGGGATCTTGATTTCTGAAAACACCTAATCCTACCTCATCATGAAGTTAGCTCAGTTGTGCCTGGTGGCTATCCTTGGGTATCTCTATATCTCTTTGGAGAATGTTTTAGAATAGGTAGTTTTTGCATTTGTCATATTAATATAGTACCTGTCGATAAAATCACTCACATGATGAAGCACATAGATATAATCACTCACGTGATGAACCACATAAATCTTATCTCGTGAATGTGTTTTTTGTTGGCAACTTCTTTTCTTCATGTTACCATCAACCTTAAACTGTAAAAAAGAAAAGAGCAGAGACTTTTTCAATTGGTTACTGTAACCCAACTTACACAACTATTAAACCTAATAAAGCACTACTTTTTGAACTCGATTTCAGGTTCCTCGCAAAGCACCAATTACACAACTAATAAAACACTGTTTTTTGAACTCGACTTCAAGTTCTTCACAACCCACCTCACCCACCAGAAATTCTTGCCTGGGCTGATTCCTAGCCTCTTGGTTCACCAGCTAAAGTGAAGGACATCAACCCTTTGCCCATCAAATCTTTTACTGAGCTGGAACTTTGTCATGAATCAATTCATGCTTTTTTCCTTCATGGGCTTCATACCAATGCCAGAAAGCACACTTTTTCAATTAATTTTTCTCATTGCAAAGAATAATGCATATCACCCAATACCCATGCAGCTCTCAACAAGAAGCGAGTCCAAACCCTGTATAGGCCCATAACAATAGACTATTGGTTGAATCATTAAGAAAATAAAGTGGACTGGTTCCAATTTTGATAATCAGGAGATCCGAATACTCCCCAGTTATGGAAAAAAGCATAAAGCATGACACTATAGTTCACCAGACAGTAATTCTTGTTGGGTAAAGGAGTTTTTGTTATTACTTATTACACTTCATGTACCCGCACACACCAAACCCAAGTATAGCCTCATGTAACAGAAATACTTATTTCCCTTAGTAAAACTGGAGGACATGCATCTCCATATTTCAAAAGAGGAATGATTTCATGAGTTGAATTCACCTAATTTCTTAACAATTATCTACAGGGAAAAACATATATAAACTGTTGGCTAATGAAAAGTGCAGGAAAAGTGTATGAGGCTTACCCGATATGTCTCAATAGCCTCGACATGTCGTAGAACTATCCAAAACCAGAACGGGATCACGTGTCTTAGAACCACAGTAGGTCCAAACAATGGAATGCCAAGGACTGCAAAATACTCCCACCTAGACGACAACGGAAAATTCGTCTGAATCCCAACCAATTGCAACAACAAATTCCCTCATTTTCAGAACCCCAAAAAATATAATTCCATTTCAACAACAAATTTCAAATTTCAGAACCCCAAAAATACAAATCCCTGAAATCTCACCTTTCCAGTCGCAAGAGAACACGACGGTGGCTTTGTCTTTGTGCTACCTGATAATGAATTACGTTGAAAGAAAAAGAAAAAAAATATGGGTTGAAGAGAAGGAGCACAGAACAGGAGCAAGAACGGAAGGAACGGGTCGTGTGGCTTTTAGTATAGTAGATTCATTGAGGGTATTTTGGGAAGAAAGTGTTGGTCGACACCAACTCTTAGCTCTTTTATATTTACGGTTAGATACACTTTGTAGTTAGGTTTTGCTACCTTCACACTCCTCCAAATCCATTTGCTCCTAGACAATCTTTGTTGCCACTTTTTGTTTCCACCAGAGATGTGGTTGCGTTCTTCTGGCGAGAAAATGAGGGAAAATAAAATAAAATTATGTTTTCTTGTACTTTTCTTATATTTGGTTTGTAAGAAACACCCTTTCATTATCTTGCAATTTTTCAAAAGTGATAAATTTTCTCACAAAAACTTCCTCCATCTTTTGATTGTTGTTTTGAAAATTTTTTTTTTTTTTTTTTTTTTTAATCATTATTTTATTCTCTTTCACTCACTTTCTCGCCAAACGATTACCCCTAAAGGGAGTGTGGGGCTAGTACTATCCTGCAATATTTGGAAGGATTTAAATATGATGATGGGAAGCTTCCCATGATAAGATATGGAGATCCACCCAGAATAGCCTAATAACAGGTGCATTTAAAGGTACTTTCATCTCATAAGTTAATGTATTTCTAAAAATAGGGCTAACTCTTTAAGCTTTTGTATTTTGCCCAACGCGCACGCCTTCCCTACTTACCTTGTGTCTTTTTACTCCCTTTTAACCCTGGTTAAGGTTCACTAGTTTAGGAGTTATTTTTTTCTTCTAAAAATCAAGGGTAGATTTATTAACCTTAAGTGTGAGTGAATTTTAACCATAGTGAGTGGAAGTTAAAAGGGACACGTGACAAGTAGGAGGTGTGTAAAACTGTGGAACACAAACGAGTGAAGAAGTTATTCTCTTTGAAAAAATACTCTTAGCTGGTGTTTGGTAACACTACTTCAAAAAGATGTAGACATGCAATTAATCTTCAACTTAACAATATAAAGTTCAACTTAGCACAATTTTCAAATAAGCTCTACCTATTTAGAATAGTGTTACCAAACGCCACCTTATTATTAGTCTAATTTTTAATAGGGGTAGGAATCGGGCCAAGTTTGGAATTAATGTTTATAAATATGTTGGGTTTAAAGACAATGAGAGTTGTGTATGAAGTTCCTTTCTATCAAGGTGAGAGAAGAGAGAGCATGTCTAGCTATTTAATGTTCTTGTGTTACAAGGTTACAACCGTACATGGGGCTGGGTTTCATATTCAGTTATGGAAACTACCCAAACAAGGAAAGAGAATGAAATATCTACAAGAAAGTTTACAGCAAGAATATCTACAAGATCTCCATAGTTGGAGAGCTTTCCCATAGTTAGAGAGCTTTCCTTGTTCGTGCAGATTTCTCCATATGTGAGGAATCCTTATCCTGTGGTGAATCTTTGCCTTCATGAGACTTGGACATGTGTTGTGTCTTAGTTGGATCTTCTACACACCCCCTCAAACTGTGTCGCACCCCAAAATACCCCACAGGAGTTAAGAGATATTTTAGAAGTGACTATTCGTACCTGTCAAACTATCCTGTAATGAACAAAGTAAATATAATACCATAATGACATTAATCAAAGTGCGGAAGCTAAGACATGAGTGCGGAAGCGTAAACCAACTTTTTCTTTTCTATATAAGGTGGTCTGTATACTACGTTGCCATATATATATAACATATCAAGTCAAAAGAGGACATACCCACCCATCAAAATACAAAAGAAATGTCGAGTCCACTATGCTCAACAATAATCTAAATACGGCTCACACATCGAGATCTCTATCCTCTTGCAACTGCATCGGGATGGGGGGCTCCCTCTCCTCTACATACTATTCCTTGACCCAAGGCTCAGGGTCGAGGGCATCCACAGTACCTGCCGACATAAATGTACGGCTGAGTATGAAATACACAGCGAGTACAAGCTACTAGCTAATAATAGCAATAACAAAACACAACAACAATGAACATGTCGCGCCCCGAAATACCCCCTATGAGTTTAGGGATACTTTAGGCGTGACTATACGTACCTGCCAAACCATCCTGTAATGAACAAGATAATTACAGTACTAAACAATGATAATTAGAGTGCGGAAGCTAAACATAAATGCGGAAGCGTAACTAACTTTTTTTTTTCTTCTAAGATTTTCAAAATAGTATTCCAAGTTAACATATATATACAAAACATGTCTAAGTCTAAGGTGGACAGGCCCACCAATCAAAATGTCAAACTACATATAACCCTCTCGTACTCTCCCCTCAACAATAGTCGAGGTACGGTCACACGTCGAGGTCTCGGTCCGCCTGAGACTGCAGTGGGATAGACGGCTCTCTCTCCTCTATATACTTTTCCTCGACCCAAGGCTCCGGGTCGAGGGCTCCCTCGGTACTTGCCAACATGAAAGTACGGTTGAGCATGGAATACTCAGCGAGTACAAGCTACTAGCTAACCATAACAGTAATAAACACACAAAAGTAATACAATACCAACCATCAATTCAAGGCAATAAGATCATAGAATTAAACAATATTAAACATGGAGCAATATTATCATCTTGATGTACGTGCATGAATGCAAAAACGCCGATAAAACTCATGCTTGAAAACCCGTTTCTATGTCTCGGTATGCATTGTAGAGATCATGTATGCGTGTATGCATGAATGTCTTGTCATCATCTTGTAAACTTGCATCTTGTAACTTGTGAGCCAGAGACTAGCACCCAAATCTCCCTGGGCTGCCAACCTCCTTGATATATGGTTTTCTTGTGAGCCAGAGGCTAGTACCCGAATGTCCCTAGGCTACCAACCTCCTTGACAATATGTGTTTTGAGTTTTCTTGTGAGCCAGAGGCTAGTACCCGAATGTCCCTGGGCTACCAATCTCCTTGACAATATGTGTTTTGAGTTTTCTTGTGAGCCAGAGGCTAGTACCCAAATGTCCCTGGGCTACCAACCTCCTTGACATGCAATGTTTTCTTGTTGGTTTATTATATGCATATGCTCTTGAAAAGCTCGGTTCATGCAACATGCGTGCTCGTGTGCGTGCCAATAGTGACAATCCTGATGACATGCTTGGATGAGGGGATCACATAAGCATAGCATCTCCATTTTGAATATAAGCATAAAGGAATATGGATAACATGTAGGACATTCGATTAGGGTAGGCATTTAGACATAATTAGCTCAATAAATGCATTCATAATTCCAATTCATTTATTCAATACGTCATTTAAGCATTTTATCAAACACTTGGCATGTAATCCCATTCCTAGTCATTTTGTTTCGATTTCTTAATGCATATATTTCGTCATACCACACAAAATGTATTTATTATGTTTGAAGTGCCCATCCACCATTTTCCAATACTCATTCATCAACCCACACGGCATCCAATCGCTTCAACTCATTTCATCCATTCATACATCCCACATTCATTCCAATTATCTTGTTTAGGTTTTGGATATATAGTATGTTTCCAAGGGAAAGGGAATACAAGATCAACATCATGATATTTAAAGAAGAAAGCCTAGAGTATTGCTAGAGAAGTTAGTAGAGTGTACTAACCTTGAAGATCAAGCTTGATCTTTGAGGAATCCTTTGATTGAGGATGGTTCTAGCTTGGCATCCTTCAAGCTTGCTCCCTTGATCTCAATCCCAAAGCCCTCTTTGGATTTTTGCCTTCAATCTCTCCTCCTCCTTTTCCCCCTTCTTTCTCTCCTTAGGTTCAGAAAATCCCCAAATGGGATCCCTAAACAAGACAAGGGTTTAAAACCCCTAAATTCGGAACCTGCTACCGCATGCGATCGATCGTGCAGGTCCTTGCGATCGATCGCACATTAATGCGATCTATCGCACATGAACCCGAATACATTGGTCTGATTTCCCTCTGTATGCGATCGATCGCACACTCTTGCGATCGATCACAGATCACTGCGATCTGTCGCGTAGGGATCCCCATCTATTGCATATGGTCCCGAGACCTTGGGACCTATTTCGCCTGTATGCTTTCGATCGCACCAAACCTGCGATCGATCGTACATCCCAGATTTTGATGTTTTCTTTCATTTTCCCTTACTTTGGTAATTCGGCCATAACTTGTGACTCGGTTGTTCGATTCGACTTGCGTTAGATTCGTCTTTCGAAGGGAAACATTCCTGACGTTTTAGAATTTTCAATTTCTTCTTTATTTATTGACCAAATTACCCCTAAAGTCGACTGATCCGTAAATGGGTTTCAATAACTCGAGTTTTCGATATGTCCGACTTAGGAATACTACTTCCTAACACTTAGAGTTTTCTTTAAATTTTCTCATTTCATGGAAATAGGAGGATTACAAAGGTAAAATGTCTTGGCACGGTTCTTAATACATGGCAAAAGTTCCGGGGTTCTACATCCTCCCCCCCTTATAAGAAATTTCGTCATCGAAATTTGAACTGTGCGTGCATTACTATTCAAAACAAAATTACAAGCCATATACAAAACTCATCCAAACAACTCGGGATACTTCGCCTTGACTTCGGCCTCACGTTTTCAGGTAGCCTCTTCCCGAGCGTGATGTTGCCATTGTACAAGAACTAGTGGTATAGTCTTGTTACGAAGCACTTGATCTCTTCGATCCAAGACATGAATCGGCTTCTCAACCAAAGTGAGATCCTCTCGAATCTCAACTGGATCAAGTTCGATGACATGAAAAGGATCCGGATGTACTTTCGGAGCATAGAGACATGGAATACATTGTGGACCGCCGCCATATGAGCGGGTAAAGCAACACGGTAAGCTACCTCACCGACTCTAGTAATGATCTCGAACGGATTCACATATCTCGGGCTAAGCTTGCCCCTCTTCCCGAATCGCATCACACCCTTGGTCGGTGAAATCTTGACAAAAACAAAGTCCCCAACTCGAAACTCAAGATCCCGCCTACGGGTGTTGGCATAGCTCTTCTGTCGGTTCTGGGCGGTCTTCAATCTCTCCCGGATGAGCTTGACTCTATCCGCCGTTTGTTCAATCAACTCGGGGCCCAAAATTTTTCTTTCTCCCACTTCATTCCAATACAACGGGGATCTACAACTTCTTCTGTACAAAGCCTCAAAAGGCGTCATCTGTATGCTTGCTTGGTAACTATTGTTGTAAGCGAATTCCACCAAAAGCAAGTGGTCCTCCCAACTTTCCTTGAAGTTTAGCATACAAGCTCGGAGCATATCTTCAATAACCTGATTCACCCTCTCGGTTTGCCCGTCGGTCTGTGGGTGGAAAGCTGTGCTAAAGTCCAGTCGGGAACCCATGGCATCCTGAAAGCTCTTCCAGAACCTGGAAGTAAATCTAGGGTCTCTATCCGACATAATACTCACTGGCACCCCATGTAATCGGAATATTTCCTTGATATACAGCTCCGCTAACTGATTGGAGTTGAATGTAGTCCGAAACGGTAAGAAATGGGCGGACTTCGTGAGTCTATCGACAACAACCCATATAGCATCGGTCTTTCTAACCATTTTTGGCAATCTCACAATGAAGTCCATAGATATGTGCTCCCATTTCCACTCGGGAATAGGGAGGGACTGTAATAGACCCACCGGCCTCAAGTGCTCTGCTTTCACCTGTTGGCACACCAAACACCGTGCCACATATTCCGCAACCTCCCTCTTCATGTTTCGCCATCAAAAGTGACTCTTGAGGTTCCGGTACATCTTCGTACCCCCGGGATGCACCGTATACTTAGACCGGTGAGCTTCATCCATAATCTCTCTCCGGAGGTCTGCATTGGCTGGGACACAAAGTCTTCCCTTGAATGTAATTGCACCCCGGCTAGTGAGAGAGAAGTCCGTACTACCCTTGGCCACTTCCTTGTCCCGGAAAGCCAATAAGTCAGCATCTATGGCTTGATACTCCTGGATCAAGTCTATAATGTACGGACGAACCGTAACATTTGCCAAAACGGGACTGCGGACAGAGTCATTCACACTGATATCCAAATTTGCTAAATCTTCCAACAATCTCCATTCTCGCACTAACATGTGAGCCAACAACCCCGGTGGTTTCCTACTCAAGGCGGCTGCCACCACGTTAGCTTTTTCCGGGTGATATTGGATAGTGCACTCATAGTCTTTTAAGAACTCAATCCAACGCCGTTGCTGTAAGTGTAACTCTTTTTGAGAAAAGAGATACTTGAGACTCTTGTGGTCGGTGAACACATAGAATTCTACCCCGTAAAGGTAGTGTCGCCAAATCTTGAGTGTAAATATGACTGCCGCAAGCTCCAAGTCGTGAGTGGGGTAATTCTTTTCGTGCTCCTTCAGTTGCCTTGATGCATAGGCAATAACTTTCTTGTGCTGCATTAGGACACACCCAAGTCCCACATGTGAGGCGTCACTATAAACCTCATAACCAACATGTCCCGACGGCACCGTAAGGACGAGAGTTGTGGTGAGACGTTTCGTCAACTCTTGGAAACTTAATTCACATCAGTCACTCCAACTGAACTTTGCATTCTTCCTTGTCAAGTAAGTGAGAGGTGCTGTCAAACTGGAGAATCCCTCCACAAATCTCTGATAGTAGCCCGCTAATCCAAGGAAATTACGTATCTCCGTGACGCTCTTGGGCCTCTCCCAATTCATGACTGCCTCAATCTTGGCCGGGTCTACACCCTCGGCCGACACTACGTGGCCTAGGAATGTCACCTTCTCTAACCATAATTCACACTTGCTCAATTTGGCATATAACCTATGCTCTCTCAACGTCTCCAGAGCAAGGCGGAGGTCTCGTGTGTGATCTTCCCGTGTCTAGGAATATACTAAAATGTCATCGATGAATACAATCACACACCGATCTAAGTACGATCGGAACACCCGGTTCATCAAATCCATGAACGCCGCCGGTGCATTTGTCAGCCCAAAAGGCATGACAAGGAACTCGTAATGCCCATACCGAATCCTGAAAGCCGTCTTCGGAACATCCTCTGACTTGATTTTTAACTGATGATACCCCGATCTAAGATCAATCTTGGAGAAAAATCTCGCTCCTTTCAGTTGGTCGAACAAGTCGTCTATCCTTGGCAAGGGATAACGATTTTTGATAGTTACCTTGTTCAACTGATGGTAGTCTATACACATTCTCATCGACCCGTCTTTCTTCTTCACAAAGAGGACCGGAGCTCCCCACGGTGACATACTTGGTTGGATGAAACCAAGTTATTGTAACTCCTCAATCTGTTTCTTCAATTCTTCAAGCTCTATTGGGGCCATTCTATATGGTGCCCTTGAAATCGGAGCGGTGCCCGGAGCAAGCTCTATAGCGAACTCAATCTCCCGATTCGGAGGCAATCCAGGAAGTTCTTCCAGAAACACATCCAAGAACTCACTTACGACCGGAATGGCCGAAGAGTTCGGTGCCTCTGGGTTTGCTATGTTCAAAGCTGCGAGGCGAGCAATGTCCCTTTCTCTCAATCCTCGGAAGCAAAAAGGTTTGGTTCATTCCAGCTTGAAATTCACCGTCTTTTCAAAACACGCAACATGTCCATGGTGGTTTGACAACCAATCCATCCCTAGGACATCAAAATCCAAGTCTTGGAAATCCAGGACGATAAGATCGGCTAACAGTTCATTCTCCCCCACTTGCATCATACAATCTCTAAATATTTTATCGGTATCAACTGACTTGCCGAGTGGAGTTGCAATGGTCAACTCCCGCTCTAACGGAGTAGCCTCAGTCAAAAAGCCCTTTGCAAAACTTGGTGAGACAAAAGAGTGAGTAGATCCTGTGTCTATCAACACTCGGGCGAGACACTCGTTCACTAATAAAGCGCCTGTGCGATTAAGTAACTAACTTTAGTAGATTTTAAATAGTAACAAGCATTATACATGGGTAACCCCTAATAATAGTCACATAACCAACCATAGTAATCTTACACAACTTAAACTCTAGGATTTTTGCGTACCTTGCACGACATCGTTGGATGCATGTGCGTCTCTCTCGGATAAGGCAAAGACTCTGTCCTGGTTGGCTGGGCGAGGAGGCCGTGTAGACTGTGAGGCTCTCGAAGCCTGGGAAGCGCTAGGCTGGGCTGTTTGCCTAATCAGGGGCCTACTCCCCGAAGACTGAGCTGGAAAATGACGTCGGGGATAGTCTCTAATCATGTGGCCATGGTCACCACAATGGAAGCAACTTCCTGTAATCCTCCGACATTCTCCCACTGGATGCCTCCTTCCACAAAGAGTGCAGACATCATACGAATAGGGGGAAGGAGCATATCCCGTAGCCTGAGTAACTGCGGGGCGAGGAGCATATGAGGTAGCCGGGCGAAAGGCCGGTGGCTCAAAAGGGCGGAGAGTCTGTGGTGCCGAATATATCCTCTGTGACTGAGCCTACCCTGCGGACTGATACAAGCTAGTCCTTGCTCTTTTCTCCCCTGAACTACTCGACTATCCTTTCTCCATTCCTCTTCTTTTGAAGAATTCCTCGGAGTTCGACTCGGCCAAAAGTGCCTTGTCCACCACTTCTGAGTATGTCTCATGTCTAAACATCGAGACTCGGTCCTTGAGGTAGGCCTTCAATCATCTCTCAAATTTCTGGGCTTTCATAGCCTCAGTCGTTATCATATGTGGAGCAAACCGAGATAGCTCCGAAAACTTAGCCTCATAAGTGGCTACTGACATATTACCTTGCTCCAATGTAATGAACTCCACTTCCATCTTCTCTTTCATCCCGACCGGGAAGTACTTGTTGAAAACATCCAAGAATTCCTCCCAAGTCCAGTCTTGACCTTGTCGGGTCAACTCTCGGATCCGAAGTGCGGATTTCCTCCAATGGTCGGCCTCGCCTTCAAGCATAAAGGCGGCCCAAGTAACCCTCTCTGCCTCCGTAGGCGCCAACACAAAGAAGATCTTTTCTAGTTGCCGGATCCAACTTTCGGCAACAAGTGGATCAATGCTTCCACAAAAAGTTGGGAGGCCTCATCCTCCGGAAAGCTTCTATCCCAGCTTGAGCTCAGTTAGGAGGGGCCGGTATAAGTGCGGCATTAGGCGGAGTGGCCGGTTGCCTTGTCGCCAACATAGCCAAAGTCTCGGCTATGGACGCGAATGCTTGGGCAAAGTCGGGTTGATCATCACCCGATGGAGCATCACCTTAATTGCCCCTCGTGTTGTACCCGCGACCCCGGGTATTGCGTCTCATGATTTCTCCTGAGAAAAACAATACAACATGAGTCTAACTTGGATACGCATTTAGTACAAATTTCGCAATTCACTCAATACATATTCATTAAGCATATTTAATAAGCACAACACAATTAATGCACCCATGGTATACAACACAATATCATACATACAATCCGTGTTCCTAGCGTAGGACTCTAAGTTTGGTCGAGATTCAACCTATTTTGACTAGGACAAACTTGTTAGTCCATACTTAGAATACAACTCTTTCCTAACACCTAATGTTTTGTTCAATTATGGTATCTAGTACTAATCAACCCTAGGGACTCTAATGCCTAGGGCTCTGATACCACCTCTGTCGCGCCCTGAAATACCCTCTAGGAGTTTAAGGATACTTTAGGCGTGACTATACGTACCTGTCAAACCATCCTATAATGAACAAGATAATTACAGTACTAAACAATGATAATCAGAACACGGAAGCTAAACATAAATACGGAAGCGTAACTAACTTTTTTTTTTCCTCTAAGATTTCCAAAATAGTATTTCAAGTTAACATATATATACAAACCATGTCTAAGTCTAAGGTGGATAGGCCCACCTATCAAAATGTCAAACTACATATAACCCTCTCGTACTCTCCCCTCAACAATAGTCGAGGTACGGCCACACGTCGAGGTCTCGGTCCGCCTGAGACTACAGTGGGATAGATGGCTCTCTCTCCTCTATATACTCTTCCTCGACCCAAGGCTCCGGGTCGAGGGCTCCCTCGGTACTTGCCGACATGAAAGTACGGTTGAGCATGGAATACTCAGCGAGTACAAGCTACTAGCTAACCATAACAGTAATAAACACACAAAAGTAATACAATACCAATCATCAATTCAATGCAATAATAAGATCATATAATTAAACAATATTAAACATGGAGCAATATTATCATCTTGATGTACGTGCATGAATGCAAAAACGCCGATAAAACTCATGCTTGAAAACCCGTTTCTATGTCTCGGTATGCCTTGTAGAAATCATGTATGCGTGCATGCATGAATGTCTTGTCATCATCTTGTAAACTTGCATCTTGTAACTTGTGAGCTAGAGGCTAGCACCCGAATCTCCCTGGGCTACTAACCTCCTTGATATATGGTTCTCTTGTGAGCCAGAGGCTAGTACCCGAATATCCCTGGGCTACCAACCTCCTTGACAATATGTGTTTTGAGTTTTCTTGTGAGCCAGAGGCTAGTACCCGAATGTCCCTGGGCTACCACCCTCCTTGACAATATGTATTTTGGGTTTTCTTGTGAGCTAGAGGCTAGTACTCGAATGTCCCTGGGCTACCAACCTCCTTGACATGCAATGTTTTCTTGTTGGTTTATTATATGCATATGCTCTTGAAAAGCTCGGTTCATGCAACATGCGTGCTCGTGTGCGTGCCAATAGTGACAATCCTAATGACATGCTTGGATGAGGGGATCATATAAGCATAGCATCCCCATTTTGAATATAAGCATAAAGGAATATGGATAACATGTAGGACATTCGATTAGGGTAGGCATTTAGACATAATTAGCTCAATACATGCTTTCATAATTCCAATTCATTTATTCAATACGTCATTTAAGCATTTTATCAAACACATGGCATGCAATCCCATTCCTAGTCATTTTGTTTCGATTTCTTAATGCATATATTTCGTCACACCACACAAAATGTATTTATTATGTTTGAAGTGCCCATCCACCATTTTCCAATACCCATTCATCAACCCACACGACATTCAATCGCTTCAACTCATTTCATCCATTCATACATCCCACATTCATTCACATTATCTTGTTTAGGTTTTGGATATATAGTATGTTTCCAAGGGAAAGGGAATACAAGATCAACATCATGATATTTAAAGAAGAAAGCCTAGAGTATTGCTAGAGAAGTTAGTAGAGTGTACTAACCTTGAAGATCAAGCTTGATCTTTGAGGAATCCTTTGATTGAGGATGGTTCTAGCTTGGCATCCTTCAAGCTTGCTCCCTTGATCTCAATCCCAAAGCCCTCTTTGGATTTTTGCCTTCAATCTCTCCTCCTCCTTTTCCCCCTTCTTTCTCTCCTTAGGTTTAGAAAATCCCCAAATGGGATCCCTAAATAAGACAAGGGTTTAAAACCCCTAAATTCGGAACCTGCTACCGCATGCAATCGATCGCGCGGGTTCTTGCGATCGATCGCACATTAATGCGATCTATCGCACATGAACCCGAATACATCGGTCTGATTTCCCTCTGTATGCGATCGATCGCACACTCTTGCGATCGATCGCAGATCACTGCAATCTGTTGCACAGGGATCCCCATCTATCGCATATGGTTCCGAGACCTTGGGACCTATTTCGCCTGCATGCGATCGATCGCACCAAACTTACGATCGATCGCACTTCCTAGATTTTGTTGTTTTCTTCCATTTTTCCTTACTTTGGTAATTCGACCATAACTTGTGACTCGGTTGTCCGATTCGGACGATTCGACTTGCGTTGGATTCGTCTTTCGAAGAGGAACATTTCTGACATTTAAAAATTTCCAATTTCTTCTTTATTTATTGACCAAATTACCCCTAAAGTCGACTGATCCGCAAATGGGTTTCAGTAACTCGAGTTTTCGATATGTCCGACTTAGGAATACTACTTCCTAACACTTAGAGTTTTCTTTAAATTTTCTCATTTCGTGGAAATAGGAGGATTACAAAGGCGAAATGCCTTGGCACGGTTCTTAATACATGCCAAAAGTTCCGGGGTTCTACAGAACATAATACACAATATCGATTTAAAGTAATGCTAGCAACATATGACAATCATATCATTGAAAGTAAAGCAATGTAGTAATCTTGACATGCTTGAATGAATGCGGAAACTCCGATAAATTTTATACTTTGAAAGTCATGTTTTATTCTTGAAAATAGCATTTCGTGTTTCTTTCAAAACTTGCTTGTTATGTTTGAAACCTTGTTCTTGTCTTGGTCTCATTCTTAAGAATCACGCATGCTTGTCTTATCATGCTTAGAATCACTTGTCTTACTTATTCTTGTTATGTTCTTGACTTGACTTGCTTGTTTCTTGTGAGCCAGAGGTTAGTGCCCTTGAAGCGACTTGTGAGTCGGAAACGTAAGTTTCCTTTAGTGATATATATATATATATAGAAAATGGTACACCGACCTCCTTGACCAGCCCGATGTCCAGCATGATCAACTTGTTTTCTTGTGAGCCAGGTGTGATATATCTTGCGATATGCCATACCCTTAACCGGCCTGATGACCGAATTTATCATTCATGCTTGTTTTCCTTGTGAGGCAGGTATGACATATCTTAGGGATATGCCCTACCCTTGACTGGCCCGATGTCCGGCTTTGTCATTCGTATCGTGAATCACAATTCTTGTTCTTATTTGGTTTATCATATACATATACATTAGAAAACCGGCTCATGTATGCATGCGTGTGTGAGTATAGCATTGTAGTGATCTTGATAACATGCACAACTAAAAGGAATCATATGTGTAACACTCATGGTGATCATGATAGCATGTGCGACAAGAGGGATTATGCATAGCATTTTCATTCTTAATATAATCATGCAAGAATTTATACAACATAACAAGCATTTGATCAATTTATCATTTTTGGGAAAAATTACATAAGCCTACTTTCATTTTCTTCATTAAATCAATTTAATTCTCGTTTAAGCATTTTATCAAACACAAGGCGTGCAACATTTCATAGTCATTTCATTTCCTCTTTTTAGTGCATACATTTCATCAAACCACATAGGGTGTATTCATTATGCTTAAAATGCCCTTCCATCATTTTTCATTACATACATCACACCACATCCACACCGCCTCAACCACCATCCAATCCATACATCCCACATCTCTTATTTATCTTGTTTGTATTTAGGGAAATTAGCATTGTAAGCACCCCAATTTTGCACCCCTTTAGTATCTTTTTACACACTTAAAAACCCTTGTAAAAAACTCTCTTTTAACCCTCTTTCCATGTGCTTTGATTTTCAAAAAACGGTCATGAGATAAAAAATGACCAAAATGCCCCTAGGGTAAAAAATGATGACCAAACTACTCCTGAAAAAGTGCTAAAAAGTTGTCATTATGTCCAAAATGATTTTACAATTTTTAAAAAAAATCAATTTTGGCTGTTTATGGGATCAAATTGGATATAAAATATAGAAAATGACCAAATTACCCCTAGAGTGCAAAATGACCAAAATACCCCTGAAGAATATTTCAAAACTCACTTTTTATCTAAAATATTTTTCTTAGATTTATCAGTTCAATTTCAGCTATTTCTGAGCTCAAATCAAGCTTCAAACGCAAAATCTAGTTTTCGGCGAACCAAAAAATGCCACGTGACAAGGAAAAACAATTTAAAAAATAGGAAAAATCTGGTCGTTTATGGTAAAAACGACCAGCCTTTTTTAGGCCAAATTAGTCTAGTCGTTTATACCATAAACGACCAGAGTAATTTAGTTATTTTGTTCATCTTTCCTGTGCTGAACCGCCTAACTTTCCATCATTTTTGAGTTTTTGACTTGGTCTTTTTTTTCATAAACGACCAGAGCAAAATTTTTCAAAAAAGATAGTCCCACATCAAAAATTTTGGTTTTTTTTTCCTTTTTTCATCCCCTATAAAAGCCCAAGACCCCTCTTCACAAATCTCACCAATTCCCTTCCACTTTCCTTGGTTTTTTTAAATCCTACGACTTAGAAAACCCTAAGAGAGTCATTTCTCGGGAGTTCAAAGTCCAAAAGTCTCCCAGATTTTCGAGCAGGTAATATTTCTATCTCTGTCTTGCTTTCAAGTTTTATTAGCTTTTAATTCTAGTCTATTTAATTCTAGTCGTTAAATTCTAGCTTAGACTACTTGCCAAACCCAGTTGAACCCCTGCCCGAGCTTCGGTTCAAACTTAGCCTATCCAGTCTAACCCCTGCCCGAACTTCGGTTCAAACTTAGCCTATCCAGTCTAACCCCTGCCCGAACTTGGGTTCAAACTTAGCCTATCCAGTCGAACCCCTGCCCGAACTTCAGTTCAAAACTAGCTTCGCCTAGTCGAACCTCTGCCCAAATCCCGGTTCAAAACTAGTCTCGCCTAGTCGAACCTCTGCCCAAATTCCGGTTCAAAACTAGCCTCGCCCAGTCGAACCTCTACTCGAATCCCTAGTTAAACCCTAGATTAACCCCAGTAAACCCCAACTAAACCTTAGTTAAACCCTGGTTAAATCCTAGTTAAACCCTAGATTAACCCCAGTAAACCCCAACTAAACCCTAGTTAAACCCTCGTTAAATCCTAGTTAAACTCTAGTTCAACCCAAGCTTAACCCTAGTTAAACCAAGATAAACCCTAGGTAAAGTCTAGTTCAACCCTGGTTAAATCCTATTAAAACTCTAATTAACACAAGCTTAATCCCAACTAAACCCTAGCTAAACCCTAGTTAAACCCTGTTTAGGTACTCATCCCTAGGCTCCCCGGCACGAGCTTAAACTGCCCCATCGCTTCTCAGCACGAGCTTAAAAGGCCATTTCACACCCAATTCAATGAAATCCATCAAATCAAATCAAATCATCCCCAATCAATCAAATCAAACCATCAATCGCCTCCGGAACTACATGCGGCTTGATTTCACTGATAGTGGATATGTAGGCAACCCTGATTGGGTTCAGCTCCTCCTAGGATAGAATCCATATCCCGTTTCTACCATGTCCATCTCATTACATTCATTACTGTTAATATTATATCTGCTTAGCATATAAATGAAATTTTCAAGCTTCTCTTATGGTTTCCCCACTTTGATTCAGACTTATGGATTAGGTAACCATCTCCGGATGAGAGTTTAGGAGTGCCTAACACCTTCTCCTAACTTAACTGAATCTCTTATCTTGACACATCTGACTTCCAGACTATGCCTTATCCAACCTTTTTAGGGACCTATTTCCCTTAGAATTAGATAGGTGGCGACTCTCAACCCAATTGCAATTTATCGCTATTCCTCATCGGGTTCAATCCTGATCGGGAATGGGGGTTAAAATTCCGGTACTCACAAGCATTTTGCAAGGAAAGGAAGAATATGAGATCAAAATCACCATTTTCTAGGAAGGAATCTAAGTTATTGCTAAGTGAGTTAGTAAAGTGTACTAACCTTGAAGATTGGAGAACAACTTGAGGGAAGATGAGATCCAATCCTTGGTGGAGAAAGATCCTTGCTTGAAATGGAATCCAAGCTTGAATTGAGCTTTACTCCTTCAATCCAAAGCCCACCTTGAGCAAACATTAACTCCTCCTTCTTCTCTCTCAATCTCCCAAAACTTATGCTTAGGGGTTTATGAGACCCCAAACCCACGAATTGGGGCTTATATAAAAAGGGGGGGGGGGGGGGGGGGGAGTCAAAAGACCCATTTACCTTTAATGAAATCTGCAAAAACGTGAAAGACCGATCAATCGGTGCTTATGACCGAGTGATCGGTGGCTTACTGCGCAATTGGTGTTTTTGACCGAGCGATCGGTTAAAAACACCCTCTCTGGAATTTTTTTCTAGACAAATTTTTGAACCAGTCAATAGATACCGATCGATCCATTTTGGACAGAACGATCACTACTTTGGACCGAGCGATTGGTGCTCTGCAAATTTTGACACTGGGTCCATTTTGCTGTTTTTCCCTATTTTGGTATTTCGGCCATAACTTTTGACTCGTTCGTCGGATTTTGACGATTCAACTTGCGTTGGATTCTTCATTCGAAGGGGAACATTTCTGGCATGTTAGAATCTTCTAATTTTTCTTTATTTATTAATTGGACTACGTGAAAGGCCAATTGGCTATGAGAACACTGTTCATTAGGTACGAAAAGTTCCGGGGCACTACAAACTGAGCTTGGGAGTGATCCAAAGGCCCAGTTTGGTTATGAAATTCTAAAATGTCCGTTTGGGCAAGGCTTTGGTGAATATATCAGTAACCTGATTTTTCGAGGAGACATTGTGTAGCAAGGGATCCAAGGTCCACCTTCTCGCGTATAAAATGATAGTCAATCTCTATGTGTTTCGTGCGGGTGTGAAAATAGGATTAATACTCATGTGTAGTGCTGACATATTATCACAAAACAAGGTGGGAGGTTGTCATAGATGGATGCCAATATCATGTAATATGAAGGATAGCCAAGTAATTTCTGCTGCGGTAGATGCAAGGGCACGATATTCAGCTTATGTACTAGACTGGGCCACAGTTTGTTGTTTCTTTACACTCCTTGAAATAAAATTTCCTCCAAGATATGTGCAAAATCCGGTAGTAGAACGTCGAGTGAGTGGGCAGCTTGCCTAGTTGGCATCAGTAAAGCCATAAAGAACAAGAGGAGTCTTTGATAAGAGACAAATCCCATGATGAATGGTACCATGTATGCAGCAGAGAATTCTCTTGACCATTTGAAAGTGAAGATTGGTTGGGTTTTGCATAAATTGACAAACATAGTTCACACTGTATGAGATATCTGGCCGAGTGAATGTTAGGTACTGCAAACCTCCCACAATGCTTCTGTACAGTTGAGGATCAAGAAATAGAGCATCACCGTTGGTCACTGGACGAATTTTGGATACCATGGGTGTGGATATAGGTTTGCAATCTTTCATATGGGCTCGTTCCAAGTGATCATAAGCATACTTTGTCTGACTTAATAATAAGCCTTCTGAGAACTTCTAAACTTCAACACCCAAGAAGTAATGTAAGTAGCCCAGATCCTTAATAGCAAATTCTTGACCAAGTTGATGAATAAACTCAAGTTGATGAATAAACCATTGAAGAAAAAAGTTATTATCACCCGTGAGTATAATGTCAACAACATAGAGTAATAATAAGATGGTGCCCCGAGAATGATGACAAATAAATAATGAGGAGTCTGCGAAGCTACAGAAGAATCCCATGGTAAGAAGAAATTAGCTGAGCCTATCGAACCAAGCACATGGGGCTTGCCTAAGCCCATATAAAGCTCGTTTAAGCTTACACCCATGATCTGGTCGGTTTGTGGCTTTAAATCCCGATGGTTGATCCATATACACCACTTCATTAAGATGTCCATGAAGAAAAGCATTATTAACATCTAACTAACGAATATCTCAATTATTTGCTATGGCCATAGTAAGAATAACTCGTATGGTGGCTGGTTTTATAACAGGTGAGAACGTCTCATGGAAATCGACTCACAAGTCAAGCTTTAAGTCTTTCAAGGGATCCATCTGAGTGAAGCTTAGTTTTAAACACCTACTTACACCCGACTACATTCATTTCAGGTGTTCGTGGGATCAATTCCCAAGTGTCATTCTGATGAAGGGCTTTGATTTCTTCTTCCATAGTTGAGAGCCAACCTTGGTGCTTTGAGGCAGATTTGATAGACTTGGGTTCAGATGGTACCTTAATAGCAGTAAGAGAGTATGTTGGGTTAGGCTTGACAATATTGTCCTTCAATCATATGACCGACTAAAGTGCTATTAGGATGTGAAAGTATGCTTGATTAAGATGATGATTCAATGACACCATCTAATCAGTTCTGGTCCGACTGGCTAAAATCTTGGTTGATAGAATTAGCGGAAAAAGGGGTCAGAGCGTTCTCCTCGGTAACTAAGGTAGATAAGAATTGGATCAAACCTACGATATACATGATTGGGGAGGGGAGACGATAATGTCTCCAACCGGTCCAATGGTGTCTATGAAGAGTACATAGAATGAGTGGAAGCAACCAACAACGCGTGGAAGCTCTGAGCTTACAGCAACAGAATCCCGAATTCGATATCATTATATGCTTCTAAGTCAATAGAAACAATAAAAAGAGCAAAACTGGTTCTGGGGTTAGCAAGTTCAGGTTCCATTGCATGATTAGAACCAACTTCCAGATTGACGTATTCCAGTCTGGTCTTATTTTCTGAACCAATGCTAGAATTACCATTCCCATCATCTCCATTCACTACACTATCCATATGATCTAGATCGTTGACATGGTTTGATGTACCAATGTCATGTGGTGCCGTAGGAACAGATTGAGATTGTGACACTTGTGGTGGATCAATTGAAGGAGGTGAACCAATGAATGGTGGTGATGGAGCTTGGGTTCAATCATCTGTACCTGAAAACCACTCAAGAAATATAGTGATTTCTTCTTTAGTATGAGGAGTAAACAAGGCACTGGGATCCTTAAAAGGAAATAAGTTTTCATCAAAGAGAACATGTTGTGATATAAAGACAAGTCCAGTAGGTAGATAGAGACAACGATAGCCCTTGTGTTGGTCACTATATCCCAAGAACACGCATGGTAGTGAATGAGGATCAAGCTTTGTGTTGAGTAGTCCCGTAGGTATGGAAAGCATCGACAACCAAATAGAGATCCATAATCAAGTTGTCTATCAAATGACCATTCAAATGGAGATTTCATTTCTAATACTCGAGAAGGAAGACGGTTGATGAGCCATACTACGGTCCCAAAGGCTTCTACCCAGAATTGTTTGGGCATTTTTCTATGAAACATCATGGTCAGCCCAAGCTCGGTAATGTTTCTGTGTTTCCTTTCAGCTAGACCATTTTGCTATGGTGTCTTAGGACATGCTTTTTGATGCTTGAACCCATTATCTCTCAAATAAGCAAGAAATTCATTAGCATTGAACTCGCCTCCCTCATCGGATTGGAAAATCTATATCTGTTTATCGAACTAGGTTTGTATATACTTATGAAAAGCAATTAAGCATGGAAAGAAGTCAGATTTGCGTCGTAAGGAAAAATACCATGTGAATCTAGTGTACTCATCAATAAATATCACATAACATTTAAATCGCTGAACGGATAAAACTGGAACTGGTCCCCATAAGTCACAATGAATCTTAGCAAATGGTTTAGCACAAATTAAATTCATCATTCAAAATAAATGGGAGACAACAAGACTTAGCCATTTGACAACTACTGTAAACAGTCTCAGCTTTATTGGTTGTAGTACTGGAAATTAACTTATTATGACTCAGAAAATCAACGACTTGGTTATGTGGATGTCCAAGCCATTGATGCCAAACAACATTACTTACTACTCGAAATCTGGTGGAGAAGAAGACCTTCCTGTCTTCAGGCTGCAAAGCATACAAATCTCCATGTCTATGAATTGATGCTATCATTGACTTCGTTCCCTTGTCCTTTATCACAAACCTAGTTGATGAGAACTCAAATAGATAAGGATAATCAGAAGTAAGTTGACTGACTGAAATGTGATTCTTTTTAATTTCTGGAACAACAAGCACATCATTCAACCTCAATTGGTCATTTCCAACATTAAGCAATGCTGAACCAACATGGGTAATATCTAATTTAATTATCACCATTGCCAACCATAATTTTTTCGTTCCATGATATTCAATGAGAGTTTGAAGCTTATCAGCATCAACAGTCATGTGAGATGCGGCATCTATATCCAAAATTAAACCATGCATAATCTTGACTGTCGGAAAGACACATGACGGCAAGAGCTTGAGGAATATCCTCGGACTGGTATGTTTGGTTGAATCTTTGCCAACACCGTAATGCTGTATGATTGATTTCCTTGCAGATTTGATAAACTTCATCCTTTTCTTTTGCAGGGTGATGGAAATGGTTGGCTTGATTTGGTTTATCAATGGAACCAAATTAATTTTGTGCAAGCTGGAAGGATTTATCCCTCTGTACTCGACTTGGAACAGGTCTAGTTTGAGGAAAGTCACGTCCTCTAGAATTGAAGGACACTTGATTGGATCTTCCTCTTCTATAAAAAGTTCTATTATCTCTTTGTCCTTGAGGCCGTTGACCAAGAAAGGCAACATTGTGATTGGTTGTCCCATATCCTTCAGAGCGATGTAAATTTCTCATAGTTTCATGACTTTGAAGGAGAGGGACAATTTCACAATATGCTAGTGTAGGTGGTTTAAACATTGTGGTGACAAACGATTTATAGCCTGATCCTAAGCCATTAAGAAGAGAAAAAACCTTAGTTCAATCACTTACAAGTTTTCCAATGGCTGTAAGATCATCACATATACTCTTAAATGTCCGGATGTATTATGAAATTGTAGAAGTACCCTTTCGGTGCAATTACAATTGTTGCAATAAGAAGAATTCCCTTTCTTGGGATTCTTAAGCAAATGAATTCAATAAAGTATTCCATACCTCAGAAGCGATCTCAAGTCCGACAACCATATTGACGACTTCCTTTGATAATGTTCCTGTGATCCACCCATGGAGAAGACGATCCGACCTTCGCCATAAATTGTAAGCTGGGTTGACAGTCATATTTTTCCCATCCACAACTTCAGTGTCTGGGATAGTGATCTGACAATCTGGTATGGGGCATTGGCCATCGATAAACCCCATCATCTCTTGATTTTCTATGAGTCCCAACACTTGTGTGTCTTCCACAAAAGAAAATGGGATTGAGTTAACTTGATTGTCACGAAGTTCCCAACATTCAATGTTGATGGATAAGGATACTTCACAACAACAATCATTTTTTTTTCTCAAGACAATTTAGAGAAAATAAAAACAAACAAACAAACAAACTAGCTGTCTTCTCTCACCTTGGCAATTAGTTCTGATACCATAAAGACAATAAGAGTTTTGTGTGAATTTCCTTTCTCTCAAGGTGAGAGAACAGAGAGTATGTCTAGCTATTTAATGTTCTTGTGTTACAAGGTTACAACCATACATGAGGTTGGGTTTCCTATTCAGTTATGGAAACCACCCAAACAAGGAAAAATAATGAAATATCTACAAGAAAGTTTACAGCTACAAGATCTCCATAGTTGGAGAGCTTTCCCATAGTTAGAGAGCTTTCCTTGTTCGTGCAGATTTCTCCATATGTGAGTAATTCTTGCCCTGTGGTGAATCTTTGCCTTCATGAGACTTGGACACGTGCTATGTTTTAGTTGGGTCTTCTACAAGGTTTTGGCTAGACCTATTCAAAAACCACCAACATTCAAGTCCAAACTTGGTCCATTACCACTACCATCTTGCAATTTTTTTAAAATGTCCCTTGTGTTATTTGATATTTAAGAATACACCCAACCTTTTCTACTGCTAGAAATCACCCTCCTCCCTTCCCCGCGATTTCTTCACTTTATATGATAAACACTCCTTTATTTTTAATTTGAATATATACACACCTCTTTATTAAAGGCTTTTATCATGACTATTATACCCTTGTGTTAATGTGAGATTACTAAAGAATTATGTATATCTATTAAAGAGGATATATAAGGTGTTCGTAGGAGCATCAATAATGATGCTTCTTGTACACCTTCCTTGACATGGAAATCTTAATTCTACATCAAAATCATTTAATTTGTAAATAAATCTATTTAATCTTGTTTTGTAAGACATATCAAAAGAATTTAAGGGAAGAATGTATTGGGAAACGCAGTCATTTGATAGAACCAATTAGTTACAGATTTAGCAAGAAAATGGACATCTCATCCCATGAAAAAAAAAAGTTAATATTTTTTAAAAAATAAAATTTAAGAGAATGGTCCACAGATTGAATACCTATGATCTAGTGTTCGAAAAATACATAAAGAGTAGATACATTTCTAAAAAAAAGTCTTTGATTTGATATCAGATGGCAATATAGTCAATACAAGTGTATATTACTAAGGTGTCAGCAATACAGAAAATACTGTCAAAACTCAAAACAGAGGGTGTATGCTTCATTGTTATATAATAGAGGGGGCAATTCCTAAAAAAAGGCAATTTTATCCAGACATTCTAACAAAGACTACGGATCATAATCCAGATTCCAGAGTTAGAGAGTCGCAAGTGTTTATTGCATTGCCGGTAACCCAAAGACCACGTGCTTGGAAAAGCCGTAAGATAGAAATATCAAAGAAAGAAAGTAGTTGAAAAGAATAAAGGAAGGCCATTTGGTGGGACTAAAATGGAAACATACGTTCAAACATACCAAATTCAATTCGAATGGCTACAATCTATGACATGGCAATGGATTTTCTTGGCAGATGCCCGAGTATCCCACACTTACGCAACCCAAAGACCACTTGCTTGGAAAAGCCGTAAGATAGAAAAATCAAAGAAAGAAAGTAGTTGAAAAGAATAAAAGGAAGGCCATTTGGTGGGACTAAAATGGAAACATACGTTCAAACATACCAAATTCAATTGGAAACATATCGGCTGTATTATTTGGTGTGGCCATCCCTGTGTTCTTGGCATTCAAAGGCCACGATCTCTTGCCTTGTACGGATTTCACAGTTGTAACCACCTATATAAGAGATCTTGGCCTTTAAATGCCAAGAACACAGGGATGGCCACACCAAATAACACAGACGATATGCTTCCAATTCAATTCATGTCAGCGAATCGCTCGAATGGCCACAATCTTTGACATGGAAACTGATTTTCTTGGCAGATGCCCGAGTATAACACTTGGGCATGTTTGGTAGGGCGTTATACGCACATCTCCCTAGCTTGTCACGTGTCCTATTTGATATCAAGTAACTGTGGTTAAGATTTACGTGCACCTAGAGTTAAATAATCTAACCTTTGTTTTTTTTTAAATATTAAAAATAATTTAACCATATGAATGAGTGAATCATAAACAAGGTTAATTTTTTTTTATAAAAATTAAAGTTAGATTATTTAACCCTAAGTATACATGAATTTTAACCATAGTTACCCGATATCAAAGAGGACACATGACGAGCTAGAGAGGTGTGCATGTACCACCCTACAAAACATACGAGATGCATACTATCACCTCCTTGGTGGTAGACACTTACACTGACACGTCGGTTGAAAAGGCTTGCCCCAGTGTGATACTCAGGATTCTTTAAAAAAAGAAAAAAAAATCCATTTTCAATAGCAAAAGGTAATGGATTTCCTCGGCCGATGCTGTAGTATAATACTCGAGCATAGCCTTTTTAAATTTTAAGCAACCGTGACAAAGGTGTTTAATAAAGGAGGTGATAGTATGGATGCGCATATTCCATTAGGTGTTGTGGACCATCCAATGGAACGTGGGCATGTATGCTATTACTTCCTTTGTTAATCACTTCTAAGTTCTAAGGTTAAATAGGTGAGTCGGTCTATAGGTACTCCCGAATATACTCTTCAATCGTAACCGTTTATAACCAACCATTAAGAGCTAGGAATTGAGTTGGCTTATTTTGTCCTTTCTAATGCCACATCAGCTCTAATCCTAATCGTTTAATAATTGAGATACACAGATAAGATTTGGGAGTATATTTGTGAGTACACTTTGAGAGTATCCCCAGACTAATTCTAAGTAAGTTACGCTGGAGTATATACCATACTCGGGCATCTTGTCACGGTCAAAAGTTGTCAAGTACTACCATGACTGTGATACGTGGCTGGGATGGCCTGAGCATGGGCAAATGATGCCAATACGGTGCCTAGGAGATAGGTGAGGCACTATGCAAGCGATAGCGTAGTGTGGTGCAAGGTTGGTGCCTTAGTGTTGAAGTACCGAAGTGAAGGGACATGGAGGTTTCTGGATGTTGTGTACGAGGTACTATGGTTTGGGTGAAGTGCACACGAAGAGTGATGGAGTGAAGCTTGAGTTTGGTGCTTGGTCGGACACATGTGGGCGAGTATTGTGGGGCCCACATGGTATGTTGGAAGTAGGGCCGATAGTACCTCCATTTGAAGAGAAAGTTAATACGAGTATAATGGTATAGACGGTTTGTAGATATTCAGTGTATTGTTCAGTAAAAGACCAGTAGGACTCCACCAGCAATGGTGATGTTTCCTTCCGGTAAAGGGTGAAGGGTTTATCATCCACCTTGAGGAGAAGGGCGTAGCTCTACCTTCCCTTGTGGCACATCTGGGACCACCTAATGAGCATCCCCAAAGGAGTTGGGGGCGGGCTCTCTAGGATCCTGAAGGGGATCTTGGAGTCTCCTTGGATGGTTGTTGGAGCATCCAAGGACAGTGCAAAGGAGACGGACTTCCTAGCACTGCGCAAGAGCCTTCGGGTAAAAGGTTTCATCCTAATATGGCATTTAAGTGTGCGGTATGCATCATGGTCGTCTAGGAGGGACGCGAGGTATGGTTGGGATACTCGATCAGAGGACCGAGGACTGTGTTGTGGGCGTTATGCCCTCAATGCTCGGTAAACGGGGTAGTGATACTCCTACGCTATCCGCGATACGTGAGGGATGACCGATAGTCGTGTTCGAGAGTATCGGACCATGTTGGATGTTCGGCTTGATCGGGGAACCTTAGCATCATGAGAGATGCGTGAGACGGAACCTCGGTGACGCAGGAACCTTATGTGTTGGACGAGTATCAGGTGCGACATGATGAAGTGATGTGCGTAAGCCAGCTGAGTATAGCTTAGTGGATGAGACTCGGTAGTGGGTCGTACTTTGTCGTAGCATTGTAGCACGAGACGTTGGGTCGGTTCAATGGATGGATAGTATAATGGTGTAAGGCTGACCAAAATCATGGGATGATTGAGGCGCAGCACGGTTGTTCTGCAAAATCAAAAAGTTGGCCGTGACAATCTGCTCTAGCACAAAGCCCATCAAAGGGACATGTCATTGGGGCCTAGAATTCTTCTTTTTTCTCAAGTCATTCTGGCTACTAAGAACTTTCTTTCATTATTGTATAATATTCTACTAACTATATTTCTTATTTCTTTTGGTTGATTAGCCATCGTTGAACACATTGGGCTTTCTAATCAAATTCAACTCAGAATGGCCCCAGTCATCCTAATTTATGGACGCAAATTGTCACCATTTCAAATGCATTTTTTCTTTTAGATATTCTGATCCGATTGATGCAATTAATTCTCTCTGCAAATGGCCAATATGCTTGGGAAAGTAAAGATATATTCAATAAAAAAAATTAAACTTTAATATCGTAATATGATATGCCAAATTTAAATGAATGGGTGAACATTGTTAACCAAACCATGAAAGCCTGTAATGCAGATACAAAATTTCATTATTGGATGAATATATATCTACATACATATCCTTGTCTCTTAAATTGAGATCGCATACTAGTTTAATGACTCACTGTAGTACTTGAACACTTAGTAAGTGTTCGGTAGAACTAACCGACGGGGAAGGTACATGATACATGGGAACAGGCATAATTGTTGGAAGATTTGGCAATGGTTGTTCGAAATTAAGAACCTGAATTGCTTGTCTAATAGAAGGCCTAAGACTGTAATCAGGGTGAGCGCACCACAACCCAACAATCATCAAATGCTCCATCTGTTTCGAGTCATAGTCCATACACAATCTTTCGTCGGTTGCATCGAATAGGATTTCCCTTCCATAGAGCTCCCAAACCCAAGCTACCAATGAAACCTGAGACTCTTTTTTGGGTTCAATTGATTTTCTCCCACAGGCAATTTCCAATGCAACCACTCCAAAGCTAAAAACATCTGATTCTTTACTAGCCTTGCCTGTGCTAATGTATTCTGGGGCCATGTAGCCTAAAGTCCCCGCCAACGCTGTGGTCTTGGGGCCATGCTCATGATCCATGAGCCTCGCTAAGCCGAAATCCCCGAGCTTGGTGTTGAAATTTGAATCCAGCATTACATTACTGGATTTAATATCCCTATGCACCACACACTCTTCCCATTCTTCGTGCAAATAGAGCAATGCAGAGGCCAAACCAAGTGATATCTTGTATCTAAATCCCCATGAGAGAATGTTTTTCCCTCCGAAGAGATGAGAATCGAGGCTTCTATTGGGCATGAACTCATAAACAAGAAGGAATTCGCCTCGTTCGTGGCACCAACCCATAAGTTGTACTAAATTTCTATGCCTCAATCTACTAATGATCTTCACCTCCGATATGTACTCCTTTCTCCCTTGTTCAGATCCTTTCGAGACCTTAACCGCCACATTTAAATTATTATCAGTCAAGACACCTCTATAAACCGCTCCAAATCCTCCCTGCCCAAGTTTCCCTTCTTCTGCAAAGTTATTTGTAGCGCGTACCAATTCACCATAAGAGAACCTCTTAGGCCCTTTTCCATTATCAAATTCACTGTTCATGGACATATCAAAGGCCATATCCTCTTCTTCCTTCCCACTAATCCTCTTCTTCCACCAAACAAACAAAACCAAACCCACCCCACTAACCAAAACAGATCCACCAACAGCCAAACCAACCACCGGTCCAGTGTCCAACCCATGTGACTTCAAAGGGAACTCCGTCGAGTTGAACTCCCACGAAAGAATGTTATGGATCTGGAACCGCCGCCCCGTTGAAGCTGAAAATCCAATGGTGACCCATTCAGGCAAAACTTTCGTCAGATCAACTTGGTAAGAAAGCCTAGAATTCCCACTAAAAATCGGATTATCCAGATAAGTCAAAAACACACTTAGATTTTGTGTACTAGAGTTATAAGTAATCCATGCATCAACTATGGACCCATTACTCATACTTCTGCCCCATGTTAGATTTGCTACTGATCGGATTGAGTTGATGTTGATGCCGACGTGATTGTCACTGGGATCCCAATTGTCTTCAAAAGTGTCGAACTCAACGGCAACTATTGCATTTCCGGATGAGCAAAAGTCGGAAGAATTGCCAAAAAGTGCAAGACAGCCTCCCGATGAATTGGCGGGGATGTGAGAACCATTGTGTGTGAGGAAGAATGCAATTCCGTCTCCTCCATTTGGTGGATAAAGCATGGACACGTTAAAGGAGAAATGAGTGTTGAAGTCTGCGACTGTACCAGTAGCCGAGTCCCAAAGTTGCACCTCTTCGGCAAACACAGCTCGACCAATACTATAGGTAAGACTGACGTCGGCTCGGTTTCTAGTGAGTTGGATGACTCCGTCTGAGGCATCGACATAGGCATGGCCACTGTAGTTTAGTTTTTGTGTGACCCTGAAATCAGAGTAATTGAATGAAATTGCTTTTGCAAATGGAAGAAGAAAGAAGAAGGAAAAGAGGAAGGTCCAGAATGGGGATTTCAGAGATTTGGAATGGAGGGTTCTGGGGTTGCTGAATGGGGATTTTAGAGATTTGGAATGAAGGGTTCTGGGGTTGCTGATAGCCATGGTAGAAAGCAAAGGTAAGTGGCAATGGTAGGGAGCATACTTTTAATAAGAAAGTTCAAGCCATCCAGCGTGTGTTTGGAGGTTTTGACCGAAGAAGCCCACTTTTCTTCCCTTATGTGGAAGAAAAGGAGGTTTTGACCAAAGAAGTCTACTTTTCTTCTTTCTGAATTTATCCTAAGGAGTGTTTGGACTTTGGACCAAATCCGTCTGTGTTCTTCTCTGTGGCCTTCCCTATGGCCTTAATTTTTAACGGCCAGGTCTCTTGTACAGTTGTTTACATCTGTTAGATTTTGGCCTCCCAATGTCACTAGGGAAGAAAACAGAGGAACTGTGCTATTTCACTCTCAAACATTCTATCTTCCCAGCTAAAAAACCAACACCTCTCCCTGCTTTAACAGGTATTGCTTTCTGGTTTAGAGTATAACATGCGTGAGAGTAAGGCTTCTAACAAAATTTCCCCTCTAAACTAAAGAGGTGTGCTAGCCCAATTCTATTTTGGCATTTCTTTCTTCCTTTCACATCTCTACCTAACCACCTGTCTCTAGCAAGCAGTGTTAAAGTAACAGAGATCTCGCAATAACTCTTTATTTTCAAAGTACATATTAGAGAATACATGAAGAATATAATAATCTGATACAATCATTCAAATGCATCTCATCACAATATTGGATTAGTATCAATCAAGGATTTGATTATATTAATTTTTTGTTAAATTTTTTTTAATCTCAAGGTCAATGTAATCTTTATATAAACCTATTAGAAGTCATTATAATGGGAAATAGTTAATGTACCCATGAATTCCATTTGATGGGTTAAGGCACCACCTCATTGGTGGATGCCCCCCACTCTTAAATGCTTATCAACCATCAATTGGAATTCATGGGTCCGCCTATCACTACTCCATTATAATCACCCAAGATTTCTCAATAAATCTCTTTTATTAGTACAATCCTTCAACCATTGGAATATTAAAAATGATAAATCTTTGAAGACCAACTTAGGGTCGAGACCACCGATACCGTACTTTAACAACACGGGTTCAAGTGAGCCCACCATATGAAATGACCCCTACTTAAAATCTTGTGCTCTTAGAGCACGGTCTGGTGGTCTCGGCCCTAAGGCGGTCTCAGTGCAAAGTTCTATTAAAAAAAACCCAAATTTAAACCCAAAGGCCTAGCAACCCTGAGAAAAACCCCTTTTCCACCTTCGAGATCATCATAAGATCCCTCTTCCTTGAGCACATTACATTGAGGCCAACCTTTATGGTTCACTTTCTGAGACCTTGAAGGCGAAGAAGGGGGCTAAGCTGGTAACATCGGAGTCAGATTTAGCATCAATCATCTTTGAAGCTAAATCGTGGAGATCGAAAGAAGGCATTGAATAATTACTTTCAAAGAACTGAGTTTACCTACTATAGTAGGGTTGAGAGTAGGAAAGGCCTAGCACCCCTTTTCCCCTAAACAAGCCTGTGAGCAATAAAATAACCTTGCAATAGCCGCACAATATATTGAAAAAGGAGCAGAGAGACGTTCTTTACATTGAAAAAGAGATATCATTGAAACCCTAACCCTATGTTTGGTTGTCGAGAAAATAAGTAAAAACATGGAAAAGAAAAGAAAATTAGACAAAACACAACTAAAATTTGTATTAAAAGTCTAAAATTTTATTTTCTTTTCCATGTTTTCTACAATTTTCTCGGCAACCAAATATAGCATAAGAGAACACGACTTTAAGAGAGACCACAAGATAAAAAATCTAGTACTACTCACCTACATGGAGCCTAAAGCAACCAACCAATAAGACCAAGAAAAAACATAACCAGATAAATAAATAAAAAACAGAGCTTGGGTTATACACCTCCTACAAAGCCTAAGAAAAAAGAAGAAGAGAGGGTTAGGGTTCAGTAGAAGAGAAGAAGAGAGAATTAGGGTTCTATTTCTTTAATTTCTTGGTTTTGAGGTAAGCTATTGTCATTTATGATATTTGCTTATGTGTTATCTTTTTAATTTTACTAAATTATTAACTCTTAAAAAGTGATTATAAAACCCTTGTGACATGTGGTTGACTATAATATCTTGTGACATGTGTCCCCTTTGAACTCCCTATAACTATGGTTAAAATTTACCAAGCCTTAAGGTTAAAGCATCTAAATTTGGTTTTTAGAAAAAAATAATAAGAATTAATCACATGGGTTAAAACATGGTAACCATAATTCATGTGCAGTTAACTGTTAAGTGAAAATTCTTTTACAAATCCAGCATATCTTTTTGGAGCATATTGTTTTTTTTTTTTTTTCGTTCCAGCATATTGTTTTTTTTTCAGTTTTCACAAACACTGGTATGTTAGTCTTGTTAGGATATCTGTACATCTCGAAGGAACGCTGATTTCCAGAATTTTCATAAACTTAGGTGGCGTTTGGATTGGATATTTTTTGGTCAAAAATCAATTATGATAAAATAAATTCATGATCAAATAATCATTTTTTTCAAATAATAGTGTTTGGAGAATACGAAATTGCGAGACTCACCTACGTATTCTTCGAACACTATTATTTGAAAAAATGATTATTTGACCATTAATTTCTACACAATCAATTTTATCAGAATTGATTTTTGGCCAAGAAAATCCAATCCAAATGCCCCATTAGTATTTTTTTTTTTTAAAGTCCCCGTTAAGAAAACCATTAAACCTAGAGCGATTCTTGTAGAGTGAGAAATGAGTTGGGTTTCAAAAATATAAGAACTGCACTTCATAGTGTCTACCTTATTTGCAACTTGCAAGGCTCATGACTTCTCTGTAATATACAGAAGCTATGTCTGCACCATACCTCCAAGACAAGTAAATGAGTAATTAGACGTTAAATGCTAAAACTATCAACCTTGTGATATTGCCATAAAATAAAAATCAGAGGAGATTCAACAAAGAAAATACATATAGGATAAAATACAAAAACATCAATTGAAAATTTAATTATATTTATAAACATATACATGTCTCGGAAGTTGATATGGGATACTAGTTTAACTCACGGTAGCACATGAACACTTAGTAAGTATTCGGTAGAACTACCCGCATAATTAACTAATAGATGGGGAAGGTACATGATACATGGGAACAGGCATATTTGTTGGAAGATTTGGCAATGGTCCTTCGAAATTAATAACCTGAATTGCTTGTCTTATAGAAGGCCTGAGACTGTAATCGGGGTGAGCGCACCACAACCCGACAATCATCAAATGCTCCATCTGTTTCATGTCATAGTCCACACACAATCTTTCGTCGGCTGCATCGAATAGGCTCTCTCTCCCGTAGAGCTCCCAAACCCAAGCTACCAATGACACCTGAGACTCTTTTCTGGGTTCAATTGATTTCCTCCCACAGGCGATTTCCAATGCAACCACTCCAAAACTAAAGACATCTGATTCTTTACTAGCCTTGCCTGTGCTAATGTACTCTGGGGCCATGTAGCCTAAAGTCCCTGCCAACGCTGTGGTCTTGGGGCCATGCTCATGATCCATGAGCCTCGCTAAGCCGAAATCCCCGAGCTTGGTGTTGAAATTTGAATCCAGCATTACATTACTGGATTTAATATCCCTAGGCACCACACACTCTTCCCATTCTTCGTGCAGATAGAACAGTGCCGAGGCCAAGCCGAGAGCTATCTTGTACCTCAATCCCCATGAGAGCATGTTTTTCCCTCCAAAGAGATGAGAATCGAAGCTATTGTTAGGCATGAACTCATAAACAAGAAGGAATTCGCCTCGTTCGTGGCACCAACCCATGAGTTGTACTAAATTTCTATGCCTCAATCTACTAATGATCTTCACCTCCGATATGGACTCCTTTCTCCCTTGTTCAGATCCTATAGAGACCTTAACCGCCACATTTAAATTACTATCAGTCAAGATACCTCTATAAACCGCTCCAAATCCTCCCTGCCCAAGTTTCCCTTCTTCTACAAAGTTATTTGTAGCGCGTACCAATTCACCATAAGAGAGCCCTGTAAGAGAATTAATCCCACATCGACTAAATAGAGAAATAGTTGTGGCCTTATATACATGTAAGGCCTCTCCACTCATTACCAATTGGTTTTGAGTTGGATGCTTTCACATGGTATCAGAGCCCAAAAGGCCCAACGGCCAAATTATGCTCACTCACGATGACAGACCCAAACAGAAAGGCTGCATGATTGACGACCAAAAAAAAAAGGCGCACGTGACAGACCTAGAATTAGGGTTGCATGTGAGGGGGCGTGTAAGAGAATTAATCCCACATCGACTAAATAGAGAAATAGTTGTGGCCTTATATACATGTAAGGCCTCTCCACTCATTACCAATTGGTTTTGAGTGGAGAGGCCTTACATGTATATAAGGCCACAACTATTTCTCTATTTAGTCGATGTGGGATTAATTCTCTTACACGCCCCCTCACATGCAGCCCTAATTCTAGGTCTGTCACGTGCGTCTTTTTTTTTGTTTTTTTTTTTTTGCACAAAAGCGACAATTGCGACGCGTCAAAATTTTTCTATACATAAGTTCAATTCCTTCAGTCCTCACCAATCCAGAACAATTAAACAGAAAAACAGAGACCATTTCTCAGGGATTTTCTATGGTTGGCCACTCTCATCAACTCATTTGTGCAAGGGAGTAACAAGTTGGCATACTGGTGGTGAGTGGCTAGGTCAGCATTAGCTTGGATAGACGCAGAACCGAGCCCTATCCACCCCATTTCCATCATCAAATTCACTGTTCATGGACATATCAAAGGCCATATCCTCTTCTTCCTTCCCTCTAATCCTCTTCTTCCACCAAACAAACAAAACTAAACCCACCCCACTAACCAAAACAGATCCACCAACAGCCAAACCAACCACCGGTCCAGTGTCCAACCCATGTGACTTCAAAGGGAACTCCGTCGAGTTGAACTCCCACGAAAGCCTGCATCCGCTGCCCCGTTGAAGCTGAAACTCCAATGGTGACCCATTCAGGCAAAACTTTCGTCAGATCAACTTGGTAAGAAAGCCTAGAATTCCCACTAAAAATCGGATTATCCAGATAAGTTAAAAACACACTTAGATTTTGTGTACTAGAGTTATAAGTAATCCATGCATCAACTATGGACCCATTACTCATACTTCTGCCCCATGTTAGATTGGCTACTGATCGGATTGAGTTAATGTTGATGCCGACGTGATTGTCACTGGGATCCCAATCAACGTCTTCATAAGTTTCGAACTCAACGGCAACTATTGCATTTCCGGATGAGCTGAACTCGGAACAATTGCCAAAAAGTGCAAGGCAGCCTCCCAATGAATTGGCGGGGATGTGAGAACCATTGTGTGTGAGGAAGAATGCGATTCCGTCTCCTCCATATGGTGGATCAAGCATGTGTTGGGAATGTAGACAACCTTCAGCAGATTGCCCGGGCCCAGATTGCGACGAAAATCGATATTTTACGTTTCTGCAGGGGTATTTTTGGCTTTACAGTTTAACCCTAAATATGTAGCTGTATGCTTATTTTTTTTTAGGTTTTAACTAGTGAGAGAAGTGGCCGTAATTTTTTCGTAGAGAGAAAAACTCTGTGCATTCTGTATCTTCAATATAGTGAATTGGTGTGGCTCCCGAGGACGTAGGCACATTGCCGAACCTCGTATATCCGTGTGTTTTGTCTCTATTTTCTTCTCTGCAATCTTTATATTTGTTGTGTGATTTCTGTGATTCATAGTCTCTCAAGATCCGAAGGGTTTAGGGATTAAACGCGTGGTTTAAATCCCAACAGCATGGACACTTTAAAGGAGAAATGAGTGTTGAAGTCTGCGGCTGTACCAGTAGCCGAGTCCCAAAGTTGCACCTCTTCGGCAAACACAGCTCGACCAATACTATAGGTAAGACCGACGTCGGCTCGGTTTCTAGTAAGTTGGATGACTCTGTCTGAGGCATCGACATGGGCATGGCCACTGTAGTTTAGTTTTTGTGTGACCCTGAAATCAGAGTAATTGAATGAAATTGCTTTTGCAAATGGATTGTCTCTCCCTGGCCTTGGATTGTCTCTGGCGAAGCCAGAAACTCCTGTCCGGTTCCATAGAATTGGTGACATGTGGTGGAAAAGTCAAAATCGTGGGGTCCATGATTTTGACCTTTCCCCCATATTAAGACATGTGGCGATAATTGTATGAGAATAAGAGGGAAAGGTATCAAATAGGGAGAAGTCGAAATCACGGGGAGAAAACGGAATGACTTCTCCCCAATATTTTTTGCCAACTGTTGCACAATGTATGGAACCTGTGAGGAGTTTCTCCTAGAGACAATCCAAAGCTTCCTTCTATTGGCCTTGGCTTGTCTCTGGCGAAGCACCTTGTCTTGGGGTTTCATAGAATAGAGGACAAGTGGTGGAGAAGTCATAATCATGGGGCTCATGATTTTGACTTCTCCACACAGAAATGGACATGTGGTGATAAGTGTGAGAATAAGTGGGAGAGATATCAAATGGGGAGAAGTCAAAAATCATGAGAAGAAAATAGATGGACATGTGGTGACAAGTGTGTGAGAATAAGGGGGTGAGATATCAAATGGGGAGAAGTCAAAAATCATGGGAAGAAAATAAATGACTTCTCCCCATTTTTCTGCCAACTGCCGCACATTGTATGGAACCCCGAAAGCCCTTTCTGGCTTCGCCAGAGACAATCCGAGGCCCCTTCCATTCTGGAGGTTTTGACCAAATCAAGAAGTCTACTTTTCTTCTTTCTGAATTTATCAAAGTAGTGTTTGGACCAAATCCGTCTGTTCTCTGTGGGCTTCCCTATGGCCTTAGTTTTTTAACGGCCAGGTTTCTTGTACAGTTGTTTACATCGGTTAGATTTTGGCCTCCCGATGTCACTAGGGAAGAAAACAGAGGATCTGTGCTATTTCATACTCCCAAACATTCTATCCTCCCAGCAAAAAAACCAACACCTCTCCCTGCTTTAACAGGTGTTGCTTTCTGGTTTAGAGTATAACATGCGTTAACCACCTGTCGCTAGCAAGCGGTGTTAAAGTAACAGAGATCTCGCAATAACTCTTTATTTTTAAAGTACATATTAGAGAATATTATAATAATATGATACAATCATTCAAGTGTATCACAATATTGGATTAGTATCAATCAAGGATTTGATTATATTAATTTTTTGTTAATTGTTTTTTATCTTGATGTCAATGTAATCTTTATATAAACCTGTTAGAAGTCATTATAATCACCCAAGATTTCTCAATAAATCTCTTTTCTATTAGTACAATCCTTCAACCATTGGAATAACACCCCCGCCTCTTGCGTGAGTGGTAAGGTTGTGGCCTTCCAAGGGTGGAGGTGTGGGGATCTAATCCCACTAGGGGAAAGGGTTGCAAGAGCCTCAATGCCCCTAGCTAACTACTGACCGGCTGACTCTACTGACGTAGGTAAATAATATTTGCCCCAGTGGGGCCCTCAAAAAAAAAAAACCATTGGAATTTTAAAAATGATACATCTTTGAAGACCAACTTAGGGTTGAGACCGCTGAGACCATACTTTAACAGCACGGGGTTTCAAGTTGGGCCCACCATGTGAAATGAGCCTACTTGAAATCTCGTGCTCATAGCACGGTCTCAGTGGTCTCGGCCTAAGGCGGTCTCAGTGCAAAGTCCTATTAAAAACAACCCAATTTTAAACCCAAAGGCCTAGCAACGCTGAGAAAAACCCCTTTTCCACCTTTGAGATCATCATAAGATCCCTCTTCCTGGAGCACATTGCATTGAGGCCAACCTTTAGCATCGAAGAAGGGGGCTAAGCTGGTAACATCGGAGTCAGATTTAGCATCAATCATCTTTGAAGCTAAATCGTGGAGATCAAAAGAAGACACTGAATAATTACTTTCAAAGAACTGAGTTTAGCTACTATAGTAGGGTTGAGAGTAGTGTCACGGAGCGCTTGCCAACCGAAGTGACTAGCCAATTCAGATGCTGCCTACTCCAACACCAATGGCCCGGAACGCCCAGTACATGGCTGGTGTGGGACTAAACATACGCACGTGACAGGCTCTCCCGCCTAAATCCCTGACGCCCTCGTCAACGGGATCCACCCTTGAATCCCAACGTGCTAAAAATCCGTCCAACACCCCCAATGTCCCTGGGTCGGCTCTGATACCACTTGTCACATGTGTATGTTTAGTCCCACACCAGCCATGTACTAGGTTTTTCGGGCCATTGGTGTGGGAGTAGGCAACATCTGAATTGGCTAGTCACTTCGGTTGGCAAGCGCTCCGTGACAAGTGGTATCAGAGCCGACCCAAGGACATTGAGGGTGTTGGATGGATTCATAGCATGTTGGGATTCAAGGGTGGATCCCCCTGACAAGGGCATCAGGGATTTAGGCTGGAGAGCCTGTCACGTGCGTATGTTTAGTCCCACAGCAGCCATGTACTTGACGTTCCGGGCCATTGGTGTGGGAGTAGGCAGCATCTGAATTGGCTAGTCACTTCGGTTGGAAAGTGCTCCGTGACAAGTAGTATCAGAGCCGACCCAGGGACATTGGGGGTGTTGGATGGATTCATAGCACGTTGGGATTCAAGGGTGGATCCCCCTGATGAGGGCGTCAGGGATTTAGGCGGGAGAGCCTCTCACGTACGTATGTTTAGTCCCACACCAGTCATGTACTTGGCGTTCCGGGCCATTGGTGTGGGAGTAGGCAGCATTTGAATTGGCTAGTCACTTCGGTTGGCAAGCGCTGCGTGACAGTAGGAAAGGCCTAGCCCCCCTTTCCCCTAAACAAGCCTAAGAAAAAAGAAGAAGAGAGGGTTAGGGTTCAGTCGAATAGAAGAAGAGAGAATTAGGGTTCGATTTCTTTAATTTCTCGATTTTGAGGTAAGCTATCGGTCTTTACCAAAAAAAAAAAAGGGTAAGCTATCGGCATTTATGATATTTGCTTATGTGTTATCTTTTTAATTTTACTAAATTATTAACTCTTAAAAAGTGATTATAATACCCTTGTGACATGTGGTTGACTATAATATCTTGTGACACGTGTCCCCTTTGCACTCCCTTTAACTATAGTTAAAATTTACTAATCCTTAAGGTTAAAGCATCTAAATTGTTTTTAGAAAAAAATAATAAGAATTAATCACATGGGTTGAAACATGGTAACCATAATTCATATGCAGGTAACTGTTTAAGTGAAAATTCTTTTACAAATCCAGCATATCTTTTTGGAGCATATTGTTTATTTTTCACTTTTCACAAAGACTGGTCTGTTAGTTGTAATGGGTAAAATTCATATAAAGAAGGGGTAGAATGAGAATTTCCCTCTTTAACAAATTCTAACAATTTAACCGACATAAGCCCCCACTTGGGCAAAGTGCTGGCTCTCTTAAGTGTTATCTGACAGGTGACCTTATTATGACTACACAAGTCATAATGACTCCAAATGCCTATAAATAAGCAAGAATCAGCAGAGAAAAGATGATGGTGTGGGAGGCTTGAGTCCTTCACACCCCAACCCCAAAGGGCTAAGAAGACAGTCACCTACCTGATGTTTTCATCTTCATTTGATGTTCCCCAACCACTTGATGTTCTCCACGGCCTCACAGTCGATTATGACCACCGGATGTTATTTGAAATCGGCCATGTCCGCTTGATGTTCTCCATGAATGGTACCCTTACAATATGTCAATATCTAATGTTTCATGTTTATCTACTTGGTGAAATGTTCAGGTCACACTGTCACTTTCACGACCTCGTAATTGATCATCTGCTGAGTGCATGCATACTTAAACTTGTGCCTGACGCTGTGAACTGTACCCGAATTCGGTGTCCACTGTGAGCTGTACCTGAGCCTTTTGTCTGAACCCGTTGCCTGAGCCCGTTGTCTGAGCCCGTTGTCTGAGCATTGTCCGAGCTCATTGTCTTCTTGACAACGTATCCGTTGTCTTAATGACAACGTACCCGTTGTCCGAGAGGTACATTGCCGAGAGCTACGTTGTCTGAGCTACATTGCCGAGAGCTGCGTCCTTGGTGCCATCCGTTGTACTATCCGAGCTGTGTCCTTTGTGCCTCCCGAGCTGCGTCCCTTGTGCCATCCAAGCAACGTCCTTTGTGCCTCCCGAGCTAAGTCCTATACCTCTCCATCGCTCGTCCTCCAGAGCACGGCTCCAGAGCACTTCCTCAAGATAAGTATCTTTACACTATCATGCTCATATATTTATACCTTGTACTGACTTTATCATCGGAGCTCATTTCAGGGTGCACACCCGCCCCCTCAGTTTCATTTGTAGGCGGAGTTTTTCTATCTTCCTTCTACCAGGAAACTAGAGATTGTTGCAGCTACTGACGCGTGGCGGGTCCGTGATTTTTCCCCTTCATTAGTCTTGTTACGATATCTGTACATTTCGAAGGAATGCCCATTTCGAGAATTTTCATAAACTAAGGTGGTGTTTGGATTGGATTTTTTTAGCCAAAAATCAATTCTGATAAAATTGATTGTATAGAAATTCATGATCAAATAATCATTTTTTTCAAATAATAGTGTTTGGAGAATACGAAATTGAGAAACTCACCTACGTATTCTTCAAACACTATTATTTGAAAAAATGATTATTTGACCATTAATTTCTACACAATCAATGTAATGAGAATTGATTTTTGGCCAAAAAAATCCAATCCAAATGCCCCATTAGTATTTTTTTCTTTTAAGTCCCCGTTAAGAAAACCATTAAACCTAAAGCGATTCTTGTAGAGTGTGAAATGAGTTGGGTTTCACAAAATATAAAAACTGCACTTCATAGTGTCAACCTTATTTGCAACTTACAAGGCTCATGACTTCTCTGTAATATACAGAAGCTATGTCTGCACCATACCTCCAAGACAAGTAAATGAGTAATTAGAAATTAAATGCTAAAACTATCAACCTTGTGATATTGCCATAAAATAAAAATCAGAGGAGATTCAACAAAGAAAATACATATAGGATAAAATACAAAAACATCAATTGAAAATTTAATTATATTTATAAACATATACATGTCTCGGAAGTTGAGATCGGATACTAGTTTAACTCACGGTAGCACATGAACACTTAGTAATTCGCTAGAACTACCAGTATAATTAATCGATGGAGAAGGTACATGATACATGGGAACAGGCATATTTGTTGGAAGATCTGGCAATGGTCCTTCGAAATTAAGAACCTGAATTGCCTGTCTTATAGAAGGCCTGAGACTGTAATCAGGGTGAGCACACCACAACCCGACAATCATCAAATACTCCATCTGTTTCATGTCATAGTCCACACACAATCTTTCGTCGGCTGCATCGAATAGGCTCTCTCTCCCATAGAGCTCCCAAACCCAAGCTACCAATGACACCTGAGACTCTTTTCTGGGTTCAATTGATTTCCTCCCACAGGCGATTTCCAATGCAACCACTCCAAAACTAAAGACATCTGATTCTTTACTAGCCTTGCCTGTGCTAATGTACTCTGGGGCCATGTAGCCTAAAGTCCCTGCCAACGCTGTGGTCTTGGGGCCATGCTCATGATCCATGAGCCTCGCTAAACCGAAATCCCCGAGCTTGGTGTTGAAATTTGAATCCAGCATTACATTACTGGATTTAATATCCCTATGCACCACACACTCTTCCGATTCTTCGTGCAGATAGAACAGTGCCGAGGCCAAGCCGAGAGCTATCTTGTACCTCAATCCCCATGAGAGCATGTTTTTCCCTCCAAAGAGATGAGAATCGAGGCTATTGTTAGGCATGAACTCATAAACAAGAAGGAATTCGCCTCGTTCGTGGCACCAACCCATGAGTTGTACTAAATTTCTATGCCTCAATCTACTAATGATCTTCACCTCCGATATGTACTCCTTTCTCCCTTGTTCAGATCCTTTTGAGACCTTAACCGCCACATTTAAATTACTATCAGTCAAGATACCTCTATAAACCGCTCCAAATCCTCCCTGCCCAAGTTTTCCTTCTTCTGCAAAGTTCTTTGTAGCGCGTACCAATTCACCATAAGAGAACCTCTTAGGTCCTTTTCCATTTTCAAATTCAGTGTTCATGGACATATCAAAGGCCATATCCTCTACTTCCTTCCCTCTAATCCTCTTCTTCCACCAAAGAAGCAAAACTAAACCCACCCCACTAATCAAAACAAATCCCCCAACAGCCAAACCAACCACCAGTACAGTGTCCATCCCACCTTCACCATTCTCCGACTTCAAAGGGAACTCCGTTGAGTTGAATTCCCATGAAAGAATGTTATGGATCTGGGTCTGCCACCCCGTTGAAGCTGAAAATCCAATAGTGACCTGTTCGGGCAAATATTTCATCAGATCAACTTGGTAAGAAAGCCTAGAATTCCCACTAGAAATCGGATTATCCAGAGAAGTCAAAAACACACTTAGATTTTTTGTACTAGAGTTGTAACTAATCCATACATCAACTATGGATGCATTATGCATACTTCTGTCCCATGTTAGATTGGTTACTGATTGGATTGAGTTGACGTTGATGCCGACGTGATTATCACTCGGATCCCACTGCTCGTTCTGATAGGTGTCGAACTCAACAGCAACTATTGAATTTCAGGATGAGTTGAGCTCGGAACAGTTGCTAATAAGTGCAAGGCAGCCTCCCCATGAATTGGGGGGGATGTGAGAACCATTGGGTGCGAGGAAGAATGCGAGCCCGTCTCCTCCAAATGGTGGATTCAACATCATCATTTTAAAGGAGAAATGAGTGTTGAAGTCTGCGACTGTACCAGTAGCCGAGTCCCAAAGTTGCACCACTTCAGAAAACACAGCTCGACCACTTCTATCAATAAGACGGCCACTGTTGGCTCGGTTTTTAGTGAGTTGGATGACTCCGTCTGAGGCATCGACTTCGGCATCGCCACTGTAGTTTAGTTTTTTTGTGACCCTGAAATCAGAGTAGTTGAATGAAATTGCTTTTGCAAATGGAAGAAGAAAGAAGAAGAAGGAAAAGAGGGATTTCAGAGATTTGGAATGAAGAGTTCTGGGGTTTCTGATAGCCATGGTAGAAAGCAAAGGTAATTGGCTAAGTGTTAGAGGCGTTTAGGGAGGAGGCTTTAAGTTAGGAAGGCGATGCAATTTCATAAGATGAAAAATAGAAACCCTTTCTGGCTTCGCCAGAGACAAGCCAAAGCCGTGATGAAGAGAGAGATAAAGGAAGCGTCAAGCGTGGGGTGGGGGGGATGTGAGACTTTTGACTGGATCTACTTTTCTTGGACTGAATTTATCAAGGGCGTGTTTTACACGCCAGGGGTTGGTCCTGCCTTTGTTTGGAGTCGTGGTGTCGCTATTGACGAAAAAAAAAAGACCCGGTCTATGGGTACTCCCAATTATACTCCCAAATACACTCTCTAATCCTAACAGATTATAACCTACCACTAAAGGTCAAGATTTCAGTTGGTTTATTTTGTCTTTTCTATTGCCACATAAGCTGGAATCCTAACCGTTTAATAATTGAGATAAACGGTTAGGATTAGGGAGTATATATGGGAGTACACTTTGGAAGTATACCTAGACTAATTCAAAAAAAAAAAAGGGGTGTGTTTGCGCTTTTCGAACAAAAGTAAGTTTTGACCAAAGAAGTCCAATTTTTCTTCTTTCTGAATTTATCAAAAAAGTGTTTGGAAGGTAAGTAGGTAAAATTGAATGGCTTGGAATTCTACCTTAATAACCGGGAGTCCGTTTACAACACACAAAAGCCTTTTTTAAGCGCTCTCTTAACTCTAGTTAACAACCTTAACCGTTAAGAGTTGATATTTTGTTTTCTTTCTAAAAACCAAAGTTAGATGGTTGAACCTAATAAAGGTTGGTGAATCTTAATCACAAGGGTTTTTTCCCTGGATATACACCCAAGGTTTATGGGGGACCGTATATACACCCCTTTTGAAAACTGTTACTCTTTTACACACCAAAATTTTTCTTTGACATAAGAGCCCCTGCCCCTCCTAAAAGAATAAGTTTGAGTTTTCTTCCCTCAAAATCCTGCAATTCACAATACATAAAAGCTAGTTTCGAACTTAAAGCGCCATCAACCACGATACCATCATAGGAAATGATAGAATGAAGTCATGAACCTTCCTACCATCTTGTAGCATTTTAAGATCCGCACAGAACTACAACATGGAACAGTAAGTTCTCGATTTGAACTGACATTTTTGAGAGCTGCAAAGCAAATCCACGACACTCTAGATCACCCACTTCACAATGTCTACAGATTTGGTGTTGTAATCGGTTCTTTGATTTCGTGGAGTAATGAGGAGGCTCGGATGGATGTTAGAAAATCTCAATTCAAAGAGAGGAGAAAGGTTTTCCAAGAGGGTTTGAAGCATCTGAACTAATTTTATTTTAGAGAGAAATTTCTCTGGTGGGGTTAAGAAAACCCAATAGTTTATTGTGGCTATTATTGACATTAATGGCATGGTTCCTTGCAAGTAGATGAGCGCTCATAAAAATTAAACAAAATAACGACTGGGACATATGAAGAAAGGATACACTTGCACTCGGACTGTAGATAGGAAATAGAAGGAGGAGTTGGGAAAATAATAATGCTACCCACAAGTTCAAATGATTAGGCAAGAGTCGGACTCAGAGAAGAGGTGCCGTCTTAGGATTACCAATTGTGAATGAGATTAAGGGTTGGGGTTTCCTTAAGCCGTGAGTTTAGGGGTAAAATAAACCCAAATTGATTCTTTTGGGAAAGGTAAGGGCACTTATGTCACAAAAAGAATTGGGTTTAGATAAGTAAAGTTTTTAAAAAGTGGGTGTATATAGGTCCCCCCCCAGTAAACCCTAGGTGTATTTGATGAAAAACGCTAATCACAATTAAGAGGTATTAAATGGGTTACGTGTTGACCTGTGGGACTTGACGGACTCAGGGAGAGAATTCCAAGTCTGAATGAAGGGTTTTTATCCTAAATAAAAGCTTAAGCTTTTCTCATTGATTGGGTATAAGCTTTGATTTTTCAAAATTGTAGTTTTTAATCTCACACGCATGAGAACAACCATCACGTACGGTGTTATGTAAGTTTAGGTCGAAAATGCCCCTCCCCGATTGATGAGGGGAGACTGTGAGGTCGAACATCAAAATTTAAGTCGAAGAGAAGAAGAGAGGGTGAGCTTCATCTTTCACTCATTCAATTTCTAGGTTTTGAGGTAAGCTATCCACATTTTTCACTTGTGTATTTTTTTATTTTACAAAATATACTCTTAAAATATAAAAAATCCCGAAGAAGTACAAAAAAATAGTTAATAAAGGTCTCCTTAGATTTTCTGTGAAATCAATAAAATAAATGTAGTGAACGATATTTAATGTAAAGATTCGAATTGCTAGAAGAAGAAAAGGTAGCGGTCTATCGATGTTTTTCTGTGATCGATCGAATATATGTACCAATCGATGAACACTTTTTCTGCAAAATAGAAAATTTGTAAAAATATTTTGATCGATATTTTTGTTCGTTAGATCGCAAAAAAAAAAAGAAGAAAAGATTAAAAAAATTGATCGATAGGTATTTAAAAAAAAAACTGATATGTATAGAAAAATAATGATCGATGGATACTTTTTTTATCAATAGATTAAAAAAAATCTCAATCTATTACAGAAAAATTTTGATTTTCGAGAATTCAATCAATCTATCAGTAAAACGTCGAAAAATAGTGAGCGATTGGTAAAAAGATTAATGTTCAATCAATAAAAATATCGATAGATGGATACAGTTTTTCGACTAATCTTTATAAAAAAATGTTCACTCTAAATATAAATAAAAAACTTTTATACTAGCATAGGAAGACTATTTCTTACTGTAATGATTTTTATAGCTTGAAGATGCCTGTGAGGAAAAGTGGCTACAGATGAGTTTTGTCTTATGGAGGTAATTGGACAACCTTCGGCCAAGTGTGCAAAGAAAACTTGGCTGAAGATAAAGGAAAATCTGCAGGCCCACCTAAAGAGAAAAGGCTTTGGTTGGATAACTGTTTTGGTCTCCTTATTACATATCCAAATTTAAGTTGTGTGGATAGGCCATTAACTATCTTCTCCAATGCCACAGTACTGTTCTAAGCTGCTGATGCATATGGAGGACATGATACTCGAATCCCCCCGTGTATTATCTCAGGGAGGAAGAAGAGTCTCAAAAGACAGACAGAGGCAAAGACAACCCCACCAAGGCCCATGTAGTTGAGACCAAGCCCTATAAGAAGTTTGCTTTGAAGAAGAAAGAATTCAAGAAGAAGACCAGAGAGAAACACCCTGTTTGTAACTTTAACAAGAAACAAGTTGAATATTACAACTGTGGCAAGATGAGCCACATACCAAGTGATTGCAAATCAAAGAAGAAGACCAGCAAGAAGTTTTACAAGAATAAGAGAAATGACAAGAAAGATGAGAAGAATGACGCGCCAGCTGCATCATCACTAAGGCCTAAATGGTAGGTGATGAAGCCAAGTGGTGGATCGACACCATTGCCACTCGCCACATTTTTGGTAATGACAACCTACAAAATGGTGGAGAATAAAATGAACATTTATGCGTAATTCTTCATCCTCGAAGGTCACTAGGAAAGGGAAGGTGAAACTGAAGTTCACCTCTGAGAGGTTTATTGTTTTCAGAGAAGTACTGCATGTCTCGAACATCAGGAAGAACCTTTGTCTAGGTTTTACTGAGCAAGTTCAGTTTTAAATGGTCTTATTTTAGAAGGCCTTACTTTAGTAATTTTGAGGTTATCTTAAGAGTTTTTTTTATAATTAGGAATTTTACTTTTTTGGACAATTTTTACTATTTCGGTTTAGTTACGGTTTTAATAGTATTTAAGCTATTGGTTGAAAGAAGTTTCTCAATTTTTGATAAATATAGATTTTTGTTTCCTTTAGAGATTTATTTTTTTGTTTTCTTATGGATTCAAGGTTGGTTCTTAGAGAGAGAGGCAACAATCTTCTTTTATTTTGATTTTACATTTAAGTCTTCGTCACTACTCCTCAAATTCCCTTTTCTCACAACAGCATTACTAGAGATCAGGTTCAAAGAATCAAGGAGAGGGATAATAAGAAAAGGATTGGTCAAGATAGAGAAGTGAAAGAAATTGTATCCTATCTTATGTCTTGAGTCATGTTCGTCATCTGTTGATCATGTTTGTGAAGATGAAGCTTGAAGAATTTAATTGAAGAACAATTGCCTGATACTTTACGCTCATAGGTTGGTAAGTGACCTAGATGCCTAGTTTACACCTATGTGGTTTTGACTTAGAATAATACTTAATACCTTAATGTGACTAGAGGCTTTACCTTAAATAGGGAATTTCAAACCAAAATGCACTAAGTGCAATTTTGTAGACAGGTTTGTTCAAACGAACCCCTGTTTGATTCGAACAAACATGGTCATTTGAATGAATCCATGGGTTTGAACAATTTGGTCTCGGGTTTTACAGAGCAATTGGTTTGAGATGTCCTAAAGGCATTTCTCGAACGAGTGCACTTTCTTTCGAACGAACTAGAGTTTGTTTGAATGAAACATAGTATGTTCGAACGACTATCGCTGAAAAAGTTATTTAGTAACTTCCAAACATTATTTTTGGCTTCTCTATTAATCTAATTGTTCCTAGAACGAATTAGAGAGTTGAGACTACTCTAAGTGCTCTAGTGTTTCCTAATACTTGTTGGTTGAATCCTCATCATTCTCCTCTCCGCTTCCCTTTAGAGATGCAAACCTTCACATCCTTAAGCTTAACTGTTGAGTACTCAGTTGGCATGAGCCAAAGCCATCTTGGATAAAGATTGATTTATGGATCGTGGTCGTGTTGCTTTGAGATATCTTAGCCGGTGAAGAACTGGAGCCACTGCGGTGGAAGTCAAACTTGGGTGTTTATGGCTTACAAATGTGAAGAACCTGTTGTTGGAGAGCGTCATGTCATGTCTTGTTCGGTAAAGGTTCAAGTTGTACAATTTATATTTCTTTCTCATAGTGATATATGTTTGCTGGATGAGGTCCCGTAGTTTTTCCCCAAAGGGTTTCCACGTAAAAATTCTATGTAATTTATGGTTTGTGAATTTGTCATCATAGTTAATTAAAATTAAAAATTGGTCAATAATCCTAAGTATACCTATTCACCCCCTCTAGGTCTTTGGATCTTAACTTATGGAATTTCAATGGGTATCAAAGCTGATCACTTATAATGTTAACATCTAAAATGCTATCTTATGAAAAATTTTGTAATTATGAATTTAATTAGAGAGGTGGCTCCATCACTCGTCCTCCATTGTTTAATGGAAATAATTATACTTACTGGAAAGCTTGAATGAGAGCGTTTCTCAGATCCCTGGATGAGAGGGTATGGATCGCTGTAGAGAAGAGTTGGAGACCCCCTACTAAAATTGTAGAATTTCGATGTATCTCTAATGGTGACCCATCAAAGGAAGTATGAGACATTTAGAAATCACCCATGAAGGGACCACAATAGTTAAAATCTAAAAGCTCCAAATGCCAACCTCAAGGTTTGATAGCCCAAAGATGGAAGTCAATGAAACATTCGATGACTTTTACGCTAAATTCCAATGTTACCTGGTTAGTAGGTTTTCTCGATTCGAATTCTGGTTCACAATTGCAATTCGCCACTCTAGACCTGATTCGCTAGGGGTAGGATGAGACGAATTGTTTCAAGGTTCGCATAGGTTCTTTACTTTGATTCGCTAGCTTGGTTCGCTTATATAATATTAATAAATATATATTTTAGCAATATAAATAAATATATTATAGATACTTATTTTTTTTTTAAATCATTAAAAAATAGGTTTTATAGCCGGTTCGCAAACCTAGAAGACAAATTCGTCGAACCCAAACAAAAAGTTCGCCGAACAAAAGATATTGGGTTCAGGTAAAGGGTTCACTCATTTGTACGAACCCGAACGAACGGAACCGAGAAATGGTTCATTTCGAATCAATTCGCGATTTGTTCTAGTAGGTAGCGAACTAGGTAACATTGCGCTAAACTTAGTGACATTGTCAATTCCAGCTTCAACCTAGGTAAAAGACTATATGATCCAAGATTTTTAGAAAGGTCTTAAGATCTCTACCCGAGAGATTTTAGTGTATGGTCATGGCCATTGAAGAGAGCAAGGATGTTGATGGTCTCAAAATTGAGGAGTTCGTCGACTCATTCCAAACTTACGGACTCAACTTTTGACCATCTAAGAAAACTAAGAGTATAGCCTTGAAATCTATCAATTAATTTGTAGACGGCTCGAATAGTGAATCTTAGTTTTGTGAAGAAGATATGGCCTTATTTGTGAAGAAATTCAAGAAAATTTTTTAAACAAATAAATAATTTAATCGAAAGTAAGGACAAAGATCCTTTGAGAAATTAAGGCTTGAACTCCGAGAAGAGAAGAAAAATCTCAAGGGTGCTGAAAAAAATTCACAATGCGTTCAATGCTATGAATGTCATGACTAAGGCCATATATCACCTGATTGTCCCAATAAGAAAAATGGAAATGGAAGGCGATGAACGCGACATGGAGTGACAATGAATCTGAATTTGAAAAGTCAGATAGTTATTCTCCGGATAAGGAGGATTGGAATTACACTGCTTTCATTGTCACTTCCAAGGGAATTTAAGAATCTTCTTCAATTTGAGTGAGTGTTATTAAGACAAAGATTGTCTAAGGTCTAAGAATGAGAAAGAAGGAGAAGAGAGTGAAGATGGCTCAAATAATGAGAGAAATATGCAGACAGCTTAATTATCAGGAGGTGTATGAGGAAAGCCTCAAGTTGAAGAAGGATAACACCTCATTGACCAAAGAGGTCAAATTGGTTGAAAATGAAAAAGATACCTTCTATCAAGAAACAAAACAGTTAAAGACTAGTTTCTCATATTGAACCAGAAAAGGAGTCCCTCACTGACAATGTAGGATTCTTTGAGAAAGAATTTCATGATTGCCTAGAAGACAAGACATGTCTATAAAGAAAGTGACCAGTCTTGAGAGGGAACTGAGGTTTCTCGGCAGTACCTATATCTTAGATGAAGTAATGTGTATGGGGAAAAACTATGGCAACATGTCCAGTCTTGCACATTCTGATAGCTTAGAACAGGGGCGGAGCCAGGAATTTTTCATATTGGGGAGGGGGGGCCTAATACATGTATAAAAAAAACTATAGAATTTGTAAGTATGAAACTTAGGGGGTTTGGGGGCGTAGGCCCTGAGAAATTTTTTTTTGGGATAATTTTTTATTTTGAGAATTTTTTCTAGTAATGTCCTAGAGGTCGCCATGTGTCCCTATTGATAACCATGGTTAAGATTCACCCACATATCCTTGGTTTTTTAAAAAAAATATCAAAATATTCAAACCATAGTTAAAATTCACTAACTCCTAAAGTTAAAAAAATTTAATTTTTTTTTAAAAACCAAAGATAAGTAGGCGAACTCTAAGAATAAGTGATTTTTAACCATAGTTAAGGGGTGCTCAATAGAGACATGCGGCTAAAGGGCATAAAGGTCCATTGGAGGGCCCACTATATATGTGAAAAAAATTGGGGGGGCCCACTAATACATATAAGACAAAAAATTTGGGGGGGGCGGGGGGGTAAGTATAGTAAAAAAAATTAAAAAATTTAGGGGGCCCATTATTTCTTAGCAAAGCACTAAAGGAATTCCAAAAATTTTGGGGGGGCCATGGCCACCCCCCACCCCCCCCTTAGCTCCGCCCCTGGCTTAGAAGCTCTTGTTTCCCTCAGACATCAAGGCTACTACTTCAAGCACTAAGCTTATCACTATTGTCCCAAAACCTACACTGCAGCAACAACATCCATCTGTTTAAAAGGACCCTAATCCTCAGTTTATTCCCACTTGTCATATGTATCGAGTAAAGGGTCACACTAGAACCCGTTACTCTGCTCTTAGGAGGATGTCCTGTCAAGGATCTAGGAACCAAACTCTGAATTAATATTCAAGGAAATCTCCAAAGGCAAATTCCCGATTTCAAGAATTGTCATAAACTAATTATTTTTCTTTAAAATCATCATTAAGTGAATTATTAAAACCTAGAGCAATTCTTGTAGAGTGAGAAATGAGTTCGGTCCCAAAAATTTGAGAGCTGCAATTCATAATATCAACCTTGTTTGCAAATTGCAATGCTCATGGCTTCTCTGTAATATATAGAAGCTATGTCTGCACTATACCTCCAAGACAAGTAATTAGAAGGTTGATGCGACAAATATCACTCTTGTGATTATGCCGTAAAATACAAATCAGAGGAGCTTCAACCAAGAAAATACATATAGGATAAAATATTAAAAAAAATGAAAATTTCATTATTGGAGGAATATATATCTACATACAAATGCATCTTGTAAATTGAGATTGCATGCTAGTTAAAAGACTCAAGGTAGCACTTGAACACTTAGTAAGGGTTGGTAGAACTAACCGATGGGGAAGATATAAGATACATGGGAACAGGCATATTTGTTGGAAGATCTGGCAACGGTCCTTCGAAATTAAGAACCTGAATAGCTTGTCTAATAGAAGGTCGAAGACTGTGATCGGGGTGAGTGCACCCCGACAATCATCAAATGCTCCATCTGTTTCATGTCATAGTCCATTCACAATTGTTTGTTGGCTGCATCGAATAGGCTCTCTCTTCCATAGTGTTCCCAAACCCAAGCTACCAATGACACCCGAGACTCTTTTTGGGGTCTAATTGATTTTCTTCCATAGGCGTTTTCCAATGCAACCACTCCAAAGCTAAAGACATCTGATTCTTTACCAGCCTTGCCTGTAATAATGTACTCCAGGGCCATGTAGCCTAAATTCCCCGCCAACGCTATGGTCTTTGCGCCTAGCTCATGATCAATGAGCCTCGCTAAGCCAAAATCCCCGAGCTTGGTGTTGAAAGTTGAATCCAACATTACATTGCTGGATTTAATATCCCTATGCACCACACACTCTTCCCATTCTTCGTGCAGATAGAGCAATGCTGAGGCCAAACCAAGAGCTATCTTGTATCTCAATCCCCATGAGAGAATGCTTTTCCCTCCGAAGAGATGAGAATCAAGGCTACTGTTGACCATGAACTCATAAACAAGAAGGAATTCGCCTCGTTCGTGGCACCAACCCATGAGATGTACTAATGATCTTCACCTCCGATATGTACTCCTTTCTGCCCTGTTCAGACCCTTTAGAGTCCTTAATCACCACATTTAAATTACTATCACTCAAGAGACCTCTATAAACCGCCCCAAATCCTCCCTGCCCAAGTTTCCCTTCTTCTGCAAAGTTATTTGTAGCGCGTACCAATTCACCATAAGAGAACCTCTTAGGTCCTTTTCCATGTTCAAATTCATTGTTCATGGAAATATCAAAGGCCATTTCCTCTTCATCCATCCCTGATATATTCCTCTTCTTCCACCAAACAAGCAAAACTAAACACACCCCACTAACCAAAACAAATCCCCCAACAGCCAAACCAACCACCAGTACAGTGTCCATCCCAACTTCGCCATTCTTCGACTTCAAATGGAACTCTGTAGAGTGAACTCCTGCGAAAGAATGTTATGGGTCTCGGTCCGCTACCCCGTTGAAGCTGAAAATCCATCAATGACTTGTTCGGGCAAAACTTTCATCAGATCAACTTGGTAAGAAAGCTTCGAATTCCCACTAACAATCGGATTATCCAAATAAGTCAAAAATACACTTGGATTTTTTTGTACTAGATTTGTAACTGAAAAGGAAAAAATCCCGTGGTGGCCACGCGTTTGTAGCTGCTCTGCTGGTAGAGGAATGATAGCAAAACTCCACCTGTGAATGAGCCTGAGGGGGCGGGTGTGCACCCTGAAATAAGCTCCGATGATAAAGTCAATATAAGGCACAAGCACAGTATAAGGCACAAAGCACAAGCACATGATAAGGCACAAGGCACAAGCACAGTATAGGGCACGAGGCACAAGCACATGATAAGGCACAAAGCACAAGCACATGATAAGGCACAAAGTACATGATAGTATAGAGATACTTATCGTGAGGGTACTGGGTATATGCACTTGAGGACAAGCTCTGGTGTTATGCTCTGGAGATTGTAGCTCAGGAGGCACAAGTTCATGGCTCAGATAAGGCACAGAGGACGTAGCTCTGACAACGTAGCTCGGACAACGCAGCTCTGACAACGTGCTCTGACAACGTGCTCTCGTAGCTCGGATATGGCACTGACAACGTAGCACTGACCTCGTAGCTCGGATATGGCACTGACAACGTGGCACTGACCTCGTAGCTCGGATATGGCACTAACAACGTGGCACTGACCTCGTAGCTCGGATATGGCACTGACAACGTAGCATTGACCTCGTAGCTCGGATATGGCACTGACAACGTAGCACTGACCTCGTAGCTCGGATATGGCACTGACAACGTAGCACTGACCTCGTAGCTCTAGCTCTGATAAGATAGCTCGGACAACGTAGCTCACATAGTTCGGACAAGGCACTGACAACGTAGCTCACATAGCTCGGGTAAGGCACTGGCAACGTACTCTGATAACGCACTGGCAATGTAGCTCTGATAAGGCACTGGCAATGTAGCTCTGATAAGGCACTGGCAATGTAGCTCTGATAAGGCACTGGCAATGTATACGTTGTGCATCCGTTGTGCATCAGACAACGAGTGCGTTGTACAGCAGACAACGTGTATGTTGTACAGCAACAACGTGTACGTTGTACAGCTCACGACGGGTACGTTGTACATCAGACAACGGATAACGAGCTCGGCACTATGCACAACACAACGGGACAACGGATTCGGCACCACTCATAGCACAACGTATTCGGCACTATTCACAGCACAACCTATTCGGCACTATTCACAGCGTCAGGCACAAGTTCAAGTGTGATGGCACTCAACAGATGATCAACTGCAAGGCCCTGCAAGTGGCAGTGTGACCATTCATGAAGAGCATCAGGCGGACATGGCCTATTTGATAGGATCTGACGGCCATAAACGCTTGTGATGCCATAAAGAGCACCATGTAGCCGGATAACTCCAAAGAAAGATGAGAGAATCGGGTGAGTGGCCATTTACACAGCACTTCAGGGTAGGGGTGTGAATGACTCAAGCTTCTCAGATCTTCCTCTTCCTCTTGCTCTTCCTCTTCCTCTTCCTCTTCCTCTTCCTCTTCTTCTCTTTCTCCTCTCTCTTGCCTTTCGCACCATCCTCCTTGCCTTTCGCACCATCCTCTTTCTCTTCTTCTTCTGCCCTTTCTCTCCTCTCTTGCCTTTCTCACCATCCTCCTCTCTTGCGCATCATCCATCCCTTCTCTCTGGTGATTCTTGCTTATTTACAGGCATTTTCAGTCATCATGACTTGTGCAGTCATGATAAGATCGCCTGTCAGATAACACTCAAGTGAGCCAGCTCATAGCCCAAGTGGGCTTATGACGGCTAAATTGTCAGAATTTCCGAGCCTGAGAAATCACTATTTTACCCCCTCTTTTTGCTCCATTTTACGAATTTTATCCGTTACAGTAACTAATCCATGCATCAACTATGGATCCATCACGCAAACTTATGTTCAATGTTAGATTGGTTACTGATTGGATTGAGTTGATGTTGATGCCGATGTGATTATCACTTCGATCCCACTCGTTCCGATTAGTGTCGAACTCAACAGCAACTGTTGAATTTCCAGATAATGCTCCGTTTGTTTTGAGGTAAAATAGGGGAAAACAAATGAATTATACGGAAAATATCATTTTCTAAGTATACTTTCTTTAGGATAACTGACATTTTCCGTGAAATTCATTTGTTTTCCTCTATTTTACTTCGAAACAAACGGAGCATAAGTTTAACTCGCAATTGCCAAAAAGGGCAAGGCAGCCCCCCCATGAATGAACGGGGATGTGAGAACCATTGGGTGCGAGGAAGAATGCGAGCCCGTCTCCTCCATATTGTGGATCCAGCATCAACATGTTACAGGAGAAATGAGTGTTGAAGTCTGCGACTGTACCAGTAGCCGAGTCCCAAAGTTGCACCTCTTCAGCAAACACAACTCCACCAACACTATCGTTAAGGCGGAAGTCAGACTCGGTTTCTAGTGAGTTGGATGACTCCGTCTAAGGCATCGGCGTTGGCATTGCCACTGTATTTTAGTTATTGTGTGTCCCTGAAATCATAGTAGTTGAATGAAATTGCTTTTGCAAATGGAAGAAGGAAGAAGGATTTCAGAGATTTGGAATGAAGAGTTCTGGGGTTGCTGATAGCCATGGTAGAAAGAAAAGGTAAGTGGCCAGTGTTGGAGGCGTTAGGGATCATACTTTTTAAGTTTGGTAGGAGATGCAATTTCAGTCAATGAAAAATGAATACTTTTTAAGTTTGGAAGGAGATGCAATTTCAGTCAATGAAAATGAAAGCGCGTGATCTTTTCAACCCCAAAATTCAAAATGAAAGCGTGTCATCTTTTCCACCCCAATATTCACGGCCAGGGGGGCATTTGAGCCTTGCCGGGTCTACTTTTTTTCGACTGAATTCATCCAAGGGCAACGGATTTACTCTGGTGGGAGCTCCAGTAAGTTTGATGCAGTCAGCGTTATGGACTGCTCGCGCTAATCATACAACTTTCCACTGTTGATTTTCGTCAAGGAAAATACTAGGTAATGGGCTGTCTTGTTGATTTGCTATTTCAAAAAGAGAACTTTCTACAATTTTATTCAAAACAAAATATCATTGCTATGTGACTTACAATTCTATAAATATGATGCTAAATTAACCAAATATGAAAATTATTAAAAAATGAAAATTACTAATGTTGAATACTAGAGCAATGCCAGAATTGACAGTGTGCGATTCTGACTTCTATAACTAAAACAGAAGTTTCAAAAAAAGTAAAATTTTTGTTTCCGAGGCCTAAACGAGTGAATCTAGCAAAAAAGTAAAAAATTATCATGAAACGATGGATCTTGAAAATCTTGATGTTTCAATTAGTCGTTTAAATTTCGCGCGATTCTTCCTTGTTTAGGTAATTGTCAAAGAATATTAGATTCTTCCTTGTTTCTGCCTCCGCTTTCCAAGATTATAGATCTTGATGCGAGAGGTTGTAAATACTTTGGATGTAATTCCGGTGCTTTAATTTATCTGGTCAGGTCTACCTAACCCCAGCTTACCATCTCCAGAAAACCAAAAAGCAAAAATAATAATAAAATAAATAAATATCCATTTTAAGATCATCATAATGACTATAAGTTTTTTTTGAAAAAGTTTCACTCAACAATTTTCCACGTCAAAAGAACAATAAATTTCAAAGCTCTAAAAGAACAACGACTTAAGAGATCTACAATAGTCATTGTTTTGAATTTTTATTGTTCCAGAACATTTAATGTTCTGGACTTTTGAAAGTTCTGCCAAAAGGAAAGCTTACAATTTTTTTAATTTAAATCCCCATTAAGAAAACCATTAAAACCTAGAGCAATTCTTGTAGCTCAATAACTTGAAAATTTGATAACTTCACCTCATAGTGCATGGCAACCTTTTTGCAATTCATACACCCAAGACAATAAGTTATTAGAAGTTAGATGCTAAAATATCAACATAGTGATATTGCCGTAAAATAAAAATTAGAGGATCATCAACAAAGAAAATACAATATTTACAAAAAAATAAAAAAAATGAATTCGTTATTGGATGGATATATTTCTACATGTCTCATTAAATTGAGATAACATACTAGTTTAATGACTCACGGTAGCACTTGAACACTTAGTAAGGGTTGGTGGAACTAATCGATAGAGGAGAGTGCAAGATACATGGGAACAGGCATATCTGTTGGAAGATTTGGCAATGGTCGTTCGAAATTCAGAACCTGAATTGCTTCTCTCATAGAAGGCCTAAGACTGTGATCAGGGTGAGCGCACCACAACCCGACAATCATCAAATGCTCCATCTGTTTCATGTCATAGTCCATACCCAATCTTTCGTCGGCTGCATCGAATAGGCTTTCTCTCCCATAGAGCTCCCAAACCCAAGCTACCAATGACACCTGAGACTCTTTTTTGGGTTCAATCGATTTTCTCCCACAGGCGATTTCCAATGCAACCACTCCGAAGCTAAAGACATCTGATTCTTTACTAGCCTTGCCTGTGCAAATGTATTCTGGGGCCATGTAGCCTAAAGTCCCTGCTAATGCCGTGGTCTTGGAGCCTATCTCAGGATCGATGAGCCTCGCTAAGCCGAAGTCCCCCAGCTTGGTGTTGAAATTTGAATCCAGCATTACATTACTGGATTTAATATCCCTATGCACCACACACTCTTCCCATTCTTCGTGCAGATAGAGCAATGCTGAGGCCAAGCCAAGAGCTATCTTGTACCTAAAGCCCCATGAGAGCATGCTTTTCCCTCCGAAGAGATGATAATCGAGGCTACTGTTGGGCAAGAACTCATAAACAAGAAGGAATTCGCCTCGTTCGTGGCACCAACCAATAAGTTGTACTAAATTTCTATGCCTCAATCTGCTAATGATCTTCACCTCCGATATGTACTCCTTTCTCCCTTGTTCAGATCCTTTTGAGACCTTAACCGCCACATTGAAATTACTATCAGTCAAGATACCTCTATAAACCGCTCCAAATCCTCCCTGCCCAAGTTTCCCTTCTTCTGCAAAGTTATTTGTAGCACGTACCAATTCACCATAAGAGTACCTCTTAGGCCCTTTTCCATTTTCAAATTCATTGTCCATGGACATATCAGAGGTAATATCCTCTTCTTCCTTCCCTCTATTCCTCTTCTTCCACCAAACAAGCAAAATTAAACCCACCCCACTAACCAAAACAGATCCTCCAACAGCCAAACCAACCACCAGTACAGTGTCCATCCCACTGTCGCCAATCTCCGACTTCAAATGGAACTCTGTTGAGTTGAACTCCCATGAAAGAATGTTATGGATCTGAATCAGCCGCCCCGTTGAAGCTGAAAATCCTACATTGACCCATTCTGGCAAAAATTTCGTTAGATTAACTGGGTAAGAGAGCCTAGAATTCCCACTAAAAATCGGATTATCCAGATAAGTCAAAAACACACTTAGATTGTTTGTACTAGAGTTGTAACTGATCCTTGCATCAACTATGGATCCATTACTCAAACATCTGTCCCATGTTAGATGGGTTACTGATTGGATTGAGTTGATATTGATACCGACATGGTTATCACTGGGATCCCAATCGTCCTCACAAGTGTCGAACTCAACAGCAACTACTGCATTTCCTGTTGAGTGGAACTTGGAACAATTGCTAAGTAGTGCAAGGCAGCCTCTCGATGAATTTCCGGGGATGTGAGAACCATTGGGTGCGAGGAAGAATGCGAGCCCATCTCCTCCATGTCGATCCAGCTTCGACATTTTAAAGGTGAAATGAGTGTTGAAGTCTGCGACTGCACCAGTAGCCGAGTCCCAAAGTTGCACCTCTTCCGCAAACACAGCTCGACCAATACTATCAGTAAGACCGACATCGGCTCGGTTTCTAGTGAGTTGGATGACTCCGTCTGAGGCATCGAAATTGGCATGGCCACTGTAGTTTAGTTTTTGTGTGACCCTGAAATCAGAGTAATTGAATGAAATTGCTTTTGCAAATGGAAGAAGAAAGAACATGGAAAAGAGTTTGGATTTCAGAGATTTGGAATGACGAGTTCTTGGGTTGCTGATAGCCATGGTAGTGTTGGAGGCGTTAGGGAGCATACCTTTTAAGTTAGTTAGGCGATGCAATTTCAGTCTATGAAAAGTGAAAGCGTGTGATTTTTTCCACCCCAAAATTCGGGGTGGAATTTAAGTATTTTGACCGGGTCTACTTTTCTTCGACTGAATTCGGTTGTTTCTTTCTTCGTTTCACAAGAAACGGGATCGGGATACAAGAAAAGAAAGGGTAAATTACAATTACCTGAATGAGGTTCGGTGAAATTTCAGAAACCTCTCATCTTGTTTTAGAAATTACACCGTCCATCCCTCTATTTTAATTGTTGGTAACAGATTCATTGTTTCCTTAGTATTCTGTTACTAACATGGATGAATTATGATAGTGTCATGCCTTAAATATTTTAAAATGCATAAATTACTCCCAAAATACCAAATATCATAAAATTTTATTTGTTAACTCACTTTTTCTTTTCTAAAAAAAAAAAAACACTTCAACATCATGTAAGTAAGGGGTCACCTTGTGCAACCGTGTGATGGCTTGTCTGTGCGTGTGTTGTGGCTGGGTGTGTATAGATATTATAATGAGAATATTAAAAAAATTAAAACCAGGAGTTAAAATTTCTTAACCAAAGTTAAATTCTTCTAGTGAGTTTCTTTTCAAATTTCAGCATATTCACATCATCAGCTCCAATGTTGTAAGTTTCTTTTCAACTATTTAAGATATTATTGAGATTAAATGTTACTAGTTAAGGTGAGTATGGATATTATAATGAGAATTGTTAAAAAAAATATAACCCCAATAATTAAAAAAAATTAACTAGAGTTAAATTCTTTAAGTGGGTTTCTTTTTAAATTTCAACATATATATTGGCATCATCAGTCCAATGTGTTGTTACCTTCAAATTATTATTCTGATTCTAACGGTATTTAGGTAATTATCCTATTAAATTTAACCATCAAATTTTACATAACGAAAGGTTAAATAGAATAATGAGAATAAGGAAACAAAAAAGAATAATATACAAACTTGAATTAAATTAATGAGTAACCAAACACCCCTTTGTAAGGACTTTTTAGTAAAATACTAAATTAGGGTGTTAATATAAATAGATAAAGCTAAACCTAGTAAACCATTTTTTTTAGCAAAACCTAATTTGGAGAAAAGAAGCAATGTAGAGAAAATGGTTTGAGGAGAAAACTTGCGGGAAAAGCGTTAGAACTTTTGGGGTTTGATTTAGAGATTCGAAGCCTCGAAAATCGCATATCGGATTCAAAGAGTCTTTTTTGTTGCTCGTGGAGATTCAAATAGAGGCAAGTGAATACTCCCCTTATAAGTAGGTCTTTGTATATAAATTCTTTAAATTAAAAGTAAATATATTCTTTTTGAATCATGATTATCTTCATTCAAAGTTTTTTTTATAAAATATGTAAAGTTTTATAATCATATTTTAGGTTTAGACATTTTAAATTGAATTAATATGAAGTTGTTAGATAGATTTCTAGAATTTTAGGACCAGTCGTGGAACAATATTCATAATATGTTCTCTCGTATTCCAAAACTTACGAAAGTTTGTGGGTAGTTCACAAATTGGTAAATACACCTCGCTACAAAATTTCAGACAAAAAAGAATTCGTTTGATATTGATTTCATAATTATGTTTAGGACGTGTTAAACTTGTCAGCAATTTCAGAATCAGAAAAACTCAACTTCTTTTATAATATTTTTAAATATATTATACATGAAAGTGTTGTTTTAAAATTTAAAAAAAAACTATAATCTAATAGAATTAAAACTCAATTGGTCTCATATTATTTTCTTTTATATTGTATATTTGGTGAATTTATTGGTGAAAAGTGTCGAAACTGTCAGAAAATTTCTCACTGCAGATAGGTTGTCTTGCACTCAATATTTTATATTTAAAATATTATAATTTTATTTTTATGATATTTTTATTATTGTGTTCGGGAAGTCTATTTTCCAGAAAAGTATGTCTCATAATTTTTGGGTAAGAGATGAATCTCTTAGAAATTATGAAAACATAAAGGTCTCTATTTTCTATTATTTTGTGAGGCAGTGCAACTGTATTGAGTTTAATTATTTATAGAATTATAAGAACATAAATGAAGAGAAGAAAAATGAAATAAATGATTTTATTTATTTTAAAAAAGATCATTGAAAATAGTATAATGTTTGTTACAATTATCTAAAACTTCATAACTTGATAGATAAACTTGAAAAGCATGAGTTATTTAATTAATGAATTGTTATCATTGTTTCGCTTCATATACTGTCTTGAATGCATGCTTGTTCTTGTTCCTCTTTATTATGATGGTATGGGACAGCATAATAAAGAAAATATATTTTGTTAATTATGAATACCACTACCCAAGGGATGACTGTGAAGAGTATGATACTCTCGAAGAAGTCTAAGTCTATGAGTGATCTCCAGGAGATTCCACCGGGGGAGTCCGGGACTTCTCAGTGAGACAACCTTAGGTGTATTTGTGAATTCAAGAGTCCGGGACTTCTCAGTGTGACAATACAACTTAAGGGTCCTTTAATGATGTATTTGTTGGACATATATGCCCTCGAAAGTCAATAAGAGACTTTTCTATGTTGATTAGACAAGCATCATATTCACACAACTAACTATAAAGGGTATTTATATTAATTATTGTCTCATATATTGAAGACATAAAGTTCCATAGGCAACATTGTAGGAAAATCATGTAAAGGTTGCGAGGAAATATGATTTTCCAGTTCCTTGTAAACCTAATATTGTTCGAAGCCTCTAGAGTACTGGTTGGATGCCGTACTTCATCATGGCTTACACATGTGTAGTTCTATGAGATAGTTTGATAAATCTCATTCACAGAGAGTGGTGACTCTTGACTAACATGTGAGTATACGTAACAAGTACATAATACTGAATGGGGTCACTAGTGGATACCCTATAGAATACACTGTTAGATTGTATTAGGGTTATCCATTTGACAAATTGTCCTTAGACCTGAGAGGTTAACATCTTCTCAGACATCTGTCTATATGGCTTTGATGTGCCAATCGGCAATGTCCAATACACAGGACTAACTCCAGGTACGTTGGGTCATGTACACAATATTTGGAGAAGTGTGTAAACACTCAATAAGAAATCCACAACTCCTTAATTGGAGATAATGACATCAAGATGATACTTGTTGAATTGAACTGTTAAATCCAGTACTGGTGCTTTTCGGTAAAATGGTCTTTATCGAAGTTGATATTTTCAATATGGAAAAGTATATATAAATATATATATGTGGGTTCTTTTCTAATGTTTCTTCAAAAGTGTTTTGGAGGTACAGTTCAATGAAAAAGTAATCATGAGAAAGGGTTCTGTTCATAAGCTAGGGGCTAGATAGTGGATTTGTTCCAATCCCGGAAGCTTACAAGTGATATCAAAATGTGGAAGGATTTATTTGTAAATATATTGTGAGATGGTACTTGCAAGCAATTCTCTAATTTCTTGAGGTTAACCACATTGTGTTAATGGACATTATTGTGATTGGTGGAAGTCCCGGGATATAGATAAAATTCTATAATCCTAATGGAGTGTAGGAAAGGTGTTTCCAAGTAAAATTGCTTTAACCAAAAGGTTGAGTACTTGGTCCCACAACCGGAAATAGGAGATCCTTTTAGATCCCACACACAATGGCCTTCTTAAAATATTCTATTTAATTTATAATTAAATTAATTAATTTCTCTAAGTAATCATTATATGGTATAGTGAAGCTCTAAAAGGTGGAATCACATTAGATGTGAAAAACCAAATGGGTAGGACCCATTAGGGATTATTTTAAAAGAATAATTGAAGTGGCCTAATAAGGTTTGGAACCCTAGGGGCGTGTGGAGTGGGGCCCACCTAGGGTGGGATGCCCACTTCAAGGAGGAAATAATAATTTTTATTATTTATTTAATTAGTTTCTAATAACTAATATCCTTATTGGATAAGGTCAGCTAGTTAGTTAGAGTTAGTTACTAATTAAAGATTTCTTGTTGGACAAGGATTCTATTAGTTTCTTTCTAATCAAGGAATCCTAATTGGATTAGGATAAGGATAAGATTAGTTGGACACTAATGGATAAGGATAATTTCTATTTTGATTAATCCTAATTAATTAAGGAGAAATCAAAAAGGAAACAAATTGAAGAATTCTAATTGGATTAGAAAGTGGACTCTTGAGTTGCAAGCAACCCAAATCTTTATAAATAGAGGTGGACGTCCAAGGCTTGTGGGCAATTTAATTTTTCAGAATTTTTGAATTCCTCTCCTCCCTCCCTCAATACCTCACGCCCCTCTCTCTCCCCTTGAAAAGTTGTACGGTCACCCCTCTCCCCTTTCTTCTCTTGTGTGTTCTAAGTTTTGAATAATCAAGAAAAAGAAGATCAAGGATCTTGATCATCAAGAAAGGTTCTTGATAATAAAGATTGGATCTTTATTTCAAGATCCTAGAGCTGGAAATTTGGAAGGGCCATTAGCTTCCATTAGAGAAAGCTTTAAAGGAAATAGAAAGTTCGTGTGAATCGACAGGAGACTTGACACTTGTGAAGTTTTGTGAGTACTATTCTTATGTGAATTTGACATAACAATTTCAAAGTCGCAAATGTGAATGTTATTCCTACCTTCATTGAATAAAATCAATTAGAATCTTAGACAGATCTTGGGATTCGATGTCTGCCCCCCAAGAATTGTTTTTCTAAAATTAAAAAGAGGCATACTTTCAGTATTAGATGACCTTAGACCACTGCCAATGGGGTAGACTCTGGGAGAACCCTATGAACAAAGGACCAAACCAATTGGAAATTAACTGCAGTAATTATTGTATATTTTAATATTGGGATATTAAATGTCAAATACTTTTGTAAATTGTTGCATGCTTGTTGTATTCATTTGTCAAGCTTAGAGCATACTCTTGCTATTCCTAAAATTTTCAAGAGACACCTGAAGAGCGAGGTTAGGGAGTCAGGAGGACAGAGTTAGTTCTCAAGACTTTGTTGAGTTTTAGCTGAACATTTATCTGAGGTAGAGTGAACTGTAGTGAGGTTTAATTAATTTGCTTTAACTCTTTTACTCTTTGTGGTTTGTTTAAACTTCAGTTGCTTGATGATATATTTGAATGGTATTTATTAGGAATAAATTCCATTGTTGTTGGGGTTTGTCCCCGGATCGCACCTTTGGATCTATACAAATATGAGATATATTGTGTGCAGATTTTGGGGCATGACATATTGGTATCAGAGCTAGGTTTAAGTAACCCTGATGTTTGGAGAGACACCTAGGAGAGTTCTTAGGGTCCTCGATAAATTGGTTTGTTGTGTATCTTTTCTTCTTTGATTTTGAGTTCAACAGATTAATGCTTTCCTTATTTTTGTAATAAGGATAATGTCTGGAGGAAGAAGAGGATGAGGATGAGGCCGAGGTCGAGTGGGTGCTGGGGCATTCGAGGATTTAGACCCGAGATTGGATGCATTCTTCCATGAATTAGGAGATACACCAAAACTCCTAGAGAAGTTAGCCCGTCAAGTAGGGAATAGGCTTGACACGTCTAGTCAGGTTTCCTAGACTACACCGATGATTGGGTTGATTAAAGAATTCATGAGGTTCAGTCGTCCAACATTCAACGGAGCTGCAAGTCCGATGGAAGCTAACAAGTGGGTTCAAGAACTCAAGAAGATCTTTGAAGTCATATAGTGTAGTGAGTTTCAAAGAAGGAAGCTGACAATCTTTCTTCTTAAGGGAGAAGCACATCACTGGTGGGATTTAGTAGCCAGGACTGAGGATGTGAGTGAGTTAGGCTGAGATGAATTCAAGTTGAAGTTTTACTCAAAGTACTTCCCAGAGACCATGCGAGAGCAAAAGGCACTGGAATTCATTCACCTGGCACAAGGGTCGATGTCAGTTGTGCAGTACAAGGCAAGGTTTGCCGAGTTATCCTTTTTTGTCACACACATGGTGGACGACGAGGTTCGCTGAATTAGGAAGTTTGAGGAGGGTCTTATCCCCTCCATTAGAAAGATGATCGTGAGTCTTCGATTGAAGACATATGTTGAGGTAGTGAAGAGAGCATTGGTAGTGGAGCAGGATAATCTGACTTTTCAGAGGGGCAGAGATTTGAAGACTGAACAGAAGGGTAATGAAAAGTTTGTGCCTAGGCCACAGCAAGGTCAGAAAGGCCACCCTAGAGCTCAGCAGCAGCAACCACATTGGAAAAGCCAAAAAGTAGTTGTTCCAGTTACATCCACTACAGTAGTACCTGTAATGCCAGTTCAGAATGTCGAGCCAAAGAACTTTATTGGTGTTTGCTTTAATTGTAAGGAAAAGGGTCACATGGCGAGGAACTGTCCCAAATCAAGGAGGAATGATCAGCCACAAGGCCAGGCTCCAAATCAGCAAAGGGTTCCGGCTACAGTTTTTGTTGTGGTGCAAAAGGAGAGTGATGCACCTAAAGCATTGGTGGAAGGTACACTTCCTATTTTTCATTGTGTGGCTAAAGTTCTATTTGATTCGGGAGCATAAAATTCTTTCATTTCAGTTTCATGTATAAATGCCTTGGGATTAGTACTAGAGACTCTAGATGTTATTCTTTCAGTTGTGGCACCTATGGGAGAGTCAACTTCCTTAGTTCTTATATGTAGAGACTACCCAATCAAGATTGGGGATAAGGTTTTACCAGCTGACTTGGTAGTCCTCGGGATGCGAGAGTTTGATGTCATTTTAGGTATGGATTGGTTACCTATCTTCCATGCTAAGTTAGACTGTTTTGGGAAAATAGTGACTTTCTCGATCCTTGGAGAAACACCCTTCCTTTTTCAGAGGTTTCATACTGAAGAAGTCTTAAACAAGGGATTCCTCTCTCACATTGAGAGTGTGGATCAGGGTGTTGGTGTTGAAGTGTTACCCGTTGTCTTGGAATTTGAAGACGTGTTCCAAGACATACTGGGATTGCCTCCTAAAAGAGTGGTAGACTTTGGTATTGATGTAGTGCTGGGTACTTCACCGATATCAAAGGCTCCATATAGGAAGGCACCAGTGAAGTTAAAGGAGCTGAAGGACCAGATCCAGGAATTACTATGTCAGGGTTTCATTCGACCTAGTACTTCACCATGGAGTGCACCGGTTATATTCGTTAAGAAGAAGGATGAATCTATGCGGTTGTGCATTGACTACCTGTAGTTGAACAAGGAAACGATCCAGAACAAGTATTCATTGCCTAGCATTGACGATTTGTTTGATCAACTCCAGGGAGCACAGTGGTTTTCCCAGATTTATCTGAGATCGAGTTATCACCAGTTGAGAGTGAAGGATGAAGATGTTCCGAAGACTGCCTTTCGAACACGGTAGGGGCATTATGAGTTCTCAGTCATGCCATTTGGGCTGACTAATGCTCCAACTGGATTCATGAACTTGATGAAATGTGTGTTCAAGCCCTTCCTTGATCAGTTTGTCATTGTATTTGTGGATGACATCTTGATCTACTCAAAGTCCAAAGAAGATCACCAACAGTATCTTTGCATCATACTTCAGACTCTGTGAGAGCATCAGTTGTATGCTAAGTTATCGAAGTGTGAGTTCTAGCAGGAAGAAGTCAAATTCTTGGGACATGTGGTTTCCAAGGATGGGGTGTCAGTAGATCCAGCAAAAGTGGAAGTAGTGATGAATTGGGGGCAGCCCACTTCGGTTTCAGAGATTCACAGTTTCTTGGGTCTCGCGGGCTATTATCAGCATTTCATTGAGGGATTTTTGAAGATTTCCTCACCTTTTACACACCTTACGAAGAAGGATGTGAAATTTTTTGGGGATGACAAGTGTGAGCCGGCGTTCGTTGAGCTGAAGAATAGATTGACTTCAGCACCTGTCTTGACCATTCCAGAGGGAAATGGAGGATTAGTCATCTATAGTGATGCATTGCATCAGGGATTGAGTTTATACTGATGCAGAATGGCAAAGTTGTTGCCTATGCTTCCAGAAAGCTGAAACTGCATGAGAAGAACTATCTGACTCATGACCTGGAGTTAGCTGCCGTGGTGTTTGCCCTGAAGGTGTGGAGACACTACTTGTATGGTGAGAAATTCGAACTCTTCTATAACCATAAAAGTCTGAAGTACTTGTTCTCTCAGAATGAGTTGAACATGAGACAACGTCAGTGGACGGAACACCTAAAGGATTTTAATTTCACCCTTCAGTACCATCCTAGGAAGGCCAACGTTGTAGCAGATGCCTTGAGTCACAAACCGAGAGGGTTAGTTGCTCTTATAATGGTTCAAGAATGGCAAATGCTGGAGATAGTTTTAGAATTTGACATTCGTCCAATCTAGCAAAAGGCTAGGGCTTTTCTTTACAGTTTGACTGTTTAACCGACTGATCAGCAAGATCATTCAGGCATAGTTACACAATGAGAAGACTTAATCGAGGGTAGCTGAATCAATTATTGGCAGCTCGTCAGATTGGACTGTGGGATCTGATAGCAAGCTAAGATTTCGTGGAAGGTTGTGTGTTCCAGATCTGGTTGATTTGAAGAGGAAAATTTTGGATGAGGCGCATCGTTCTAGATACACTGTGCATCCAGGAGGTACAAAGATGTACAGGGATCTTTGTAGGCAATTCTGGTGGGACGACATGAAACGTGCTGTGGCGGATCATGCGTTGAGATGCTTCACCTGTCAACAAGTGAAAGCTGAACACCAGAGACCAGCAGGGCCTTTACAGCCATTGCCTATCGCTGAGTGGAAGTGGGATCACATATCCATGGATTTTGTGGTTGGACTTCCAAAGTCGAAGCAAGGGCATGATGCAGTTGGGTTATCGTGGACTGTCTAACCAAGTCTGCTCATTTTCTTCATGTTCGAACTACTTACTCTATGGATGAGTTGAGTAGGCTGTATGTCAAGGAAATTGTCAAGCTTCATGGAGTTCCTACATCAATTGTTTCGGTTAGGGATGCTCAATTCACATCCATATGTTGGAAGATTTTCTAAAAGGCCTTGAGGACTTCTTTGGATTACAATACGACTTTTCATCCCCAAACTGATGGTCAGATAGTTGGGTGGATCATCTACCATTAGTGGAGTTTGCCTACAACAATAGTTTTCATGCCACTATTGGTATGGCACCATACGAGGCTTTGTATGGTAGATCGTGTCATTCTCCCGTGTGTTGGGCAGAAGTGGGTGATAGTGGATTACTCGGGCTAGAGTTGGTTTGTGAAACCACAGAGAAGGTAGCAGTAATTAGGGATCGGTTACATACAGCTCAAAGTCGTCAAAAGAGTTATGCTAATCGACGAAGGAGAGATATAGAATTTTCAGTTGTGGATCATGTTCTTCTGAAGGTTTCACCGATAAAAGGTTTGATGAGATTTGGTAATAATAAAGGGAAGTTGTTGCCTAGGTTCATTTCACCATTTGAAATTTTAGATCGGGTTGGAGTTATGGCTTATAGACTGGCATTTTCGCACAGTTTGTCGGGTGTACATAATGTCTTTCATGTGTCGATGTTAAAAAAGTATGTGAGGAATGAGTCACATACTATTGATTTCAGTACATTGGAACTTAGGCATGATACATCTTATGAGGACAGAGCTGTGTGTATATTGGATCGAATGGTAAAGCAGCTTCGGACGAAGTTTATTCCCTTAGTGAAAGTGCAGTAGAATCATCATGATGAAGGTGAAGTTTCTTGGGAGCTAGAGGCGGATGTAATGGAGAAATATCCACATCTTTTTTCTAGTTGAGGTATGTTAATATTGAGGACAAGATTCCTTTTTAGGAGGGTAGATTGTAGTGACCTTCAAATTATTATTATGATTCAAAGGGTATTTAGGTAATTCTCCTATTAAGGGTACGTTAGTAATTACATCATTAAAGTTAACCATGATAATTTATCTAACTAAAGGTTAAATAGAATAATGAGAAAAAAGAAACAAAGACGAATAATATACAAACTGGAATTAAATTAAAGAGTAACCAAACACCCCTCTATAAGGACCTCTTAGTAAAATACTAAATTAGGGTGTTAATATAAATAGATAAAGCTAAACCTAGTAAACTATTTTTTTACCAAAACCTAATTTGGAGAAAAGAGGCAACGTAGAGAAAAGGGTTTGAGGAGAAAACTTACGGGAAAAGCGTTAGAACTTTTGGGATTTGATTTAAAGATTTGGAGCCTCGAAGATCGCATATTGGATCTCAAGGAATCTTTTATGTTGCTCGTGGGGATTCAAATAGAGGCAAGTGAATACCCCCCTTAGATCTAGGTCTTTGTATGTAAATTTTTTAATTTAAAAGTAGATATATTATTTTTGAATCATGATTAGCTTCATTCAAAGTTTTTTAAAGAAATATGTGAAGTTTGATAATCATATTTTAGGTTTAGACATTTTAAATTGAATTAATATGAAGTTGTTAGATTTCTTGAATTTTAGGACTAGTCGTGGAACAATATTCATAATATATTCTCTCGTATTCTAAAAATTACGAAATTTTGTGAGTGGTTTGCACATTGGTAATTACACCTCTCTATAAAATTTCAGACAAACAGGAATTTGTTTGATATTGATTTCAAAATTATGTTTAAGACGTGTTAGTACTTTCAGAATCAGAAAAACTCAACTTGTTCTATAATATTTTAAATATATTATACATGAGAGTATTGTTTTAAAATTTTTAAAACAACTATAATATAATAAAATTTAAACTCAATTGGTCTCATATTATTTTCTTTTATATTATGGTAAATTTATTGGTGAAAGTTGTCAAAAGTGTCAGAAAATTTTATATTTAAAATATTATAATTTTATTTTTATGATATTTTTATTATTGTGTTTAGGAAGTCTATTTTCCAGAAAAGTATGCCTCATAATTTTTAGGTAAGAGATAAATCTCTAAGAAATTATGAAACCATAAAGGTCCCCGTTTTCTATTATTCCGTGAGGCAATGCAACTATATTGAGTTTAATTATTTATGGAATTATAAGTACATAAATAAAGAAGCGAGAAATAAAGAAAAATGAAATAAATTGTTTTATTTATTTTAAATAAGATCATTGAAAATAGTATATAGTTTGTTACAATTATGTAAAACTTCATAACTTGATAGATAGACCTGAAAAGCTTGAGTTATTTAATTAATTACATTATTATCATTGTTTCGCTTTATATACTATTTTGAATGCATGCTTGTTCTTGTTCCTCTTTATTATAATGGTATGAGACACCATAATAAAGAGATTATATTTCGTTAATGGTTAAGATCACTACCCAAGGGATGACTGTGAAGAGTATGATATTCTCAAAGAAGTCTAAGTCTATGAGTGATCTCCAGGAGATTTCATTGGGGGAGTTCGGGACTTCTCAGTGAGACAACCTTAGGTGTATTTGTGAACTCAGGAGTCTGAGACTTCTCAGTGAGATAATACGACTTAAGGGTCCCTTAATGATGAATTAGATGACCTTAGACCACTGTCAATGGGGTAGACTCTGTGAGAACCCTATGGGCAGAGGACCAAACCAATTGGAAATTAACTACAATAATTATTTCATATTTTAATATTCGGATATTAAATGTCAAATACTTTTGTAAATTGCTGCATGCTTGTTATATTCACTTATTGAGCTTAGAGCTCACTCTTGCTATTCTTGAAATTTTTAAGAGACGCCTAAAGAGCGAGGTTAGGGAGTCAGGTGGACAGAGTTAGTTGTCGAGACTTTCTTGAGTTTTAGTTAAACATTTTTCTGAGGTAGAGTGAACTGTAGTGAGGTTTAATTAATTTGGTTTAACTCTTTGTAGTTTGTTTAAACTTCAGTTGCTTGATGATATATCTGAATGGTATTTATTACGAATAAATTATATTCTATTGTTGTTGGGGTTTGTCCCCACATCGCGCCTCGAGATCTACACAAATATGAGATATAATGTGTGCAGATTGTGAGGTGTGACAGATTGGTATCGGAGCCAAGTTTAAATAACCCTGGTATTTGGAGAGACACCTAGGAGAGTTCTTAGGGTCCTCGACAAGTTGGTTTGTTGTGTGTCTTTTCTTCTTTGATTTTGAGTTCAATAGACTAATGGTTTCCTTATTTTTGTAATAAGGATAATGTCCGAAGGAAGAAGAGAATGAGGACGAGGTCGAGATCGAGTGGGTCCTGGGGGATTTGAAGGTTTTGACCCGAGATTGGATGCATTCTTTTATGCATTGGGAGATACAAGAAAACTCCTGGAGGAGTCAACCCGTCAAGCAGGGAATAAGTCTGACACATCTAGTCAAGTTTCTGAGACTACACCGATGATTGGGTTGATCAAAGAATTCATGAGGTTGAGCCCTCCAGCGTTCAGTGGAGCTGTAGATCCGATGGTAGCTGACAAGTGGGTTCAAGAACTCGAGAAAATCTTTGAAATCATGAAGTGTAGTGAGTTACAGAGAAGGAAGCTGACAGTCTTTCTTCTTAAGGGAGAAGCACATCACTGGTGGGATTTAGTAGCCAGGACTGAGGATGTGAGTGAGTTAGGCTGGGATGAATTTAAGTTGAAGTTTTACTCGAAGTACTTCCCAGAGACCATGCAAGAGCAGAAGGCACTGGAATTCATTCACCTAGCACAGGGGTCGATGTCAGTTGTGCAGTACGAGGCAAGGTTTGTCGAGTTATCCTGTTTTGCCACATACATGGTGGATGACGAGGTTCGCTGAATTAGGAATGTCAGCACCCCATTTTTATGCCCCCCCCCCTTTTAACTATGGTTAATTAATTTAACCATGGTTAGCTTACCACGCCCAAAACCCATGTGTTTTTTTATTTGCTTAGGCCTTAGCCCTAAGGCCAAGCCACTGCTAAAATCTCAAGGGCCGAAGTCCCTTCACCCAAGCCTTGGCCCAAGTCCAAAAAACCAGGCCCAATTGTCCATGACCCGTGAGCAATACCCCAAACCCATGGCACAATCCATGCAAAGGCACTCCAAGACCTTAAGCACAAATCCTTTACCTAAGCCTAAGTATAAGTGCCCAGCCCATGTACTGAAATCAGGCCCAAAAGCCCGCCAATTCAAATTAAATGTTGGGTATGTGGTATTTCAACACCACTTTACCATTTCGGTGAAAGAGGTGCAGTTACACAGGTGTCACTGAAACCACCCTATCATGTCTCTTTGACCACCCAATCCTTTCCATTTGCCACACCTAACCCTCCCTTTATCTACAAACATACCCCTCAAGCATTTCCATCTCCTTTATTTAAATCCCATCACCCCCACAAGCTCAAGGGAGGGGTAGAACAGAGGAAGGGGGTATTCGGTTAGAGGATGGAGCAACCGCCCCTTTCTTTCTCTTCTTCTCTCATCTTCTTCTTCCTTTGGTTAAGCTTTAGCAGTGAGTTCTCTCCCTCATGTTTTCCCCTTTCACCTAATCTCATTCCATGGGAAACAACCACACCTGTGCCGCCACCACATACCCCCTATCACCTTTACCTCCGACAACACCATCACTCGACGACAAATCACCAAGCTCGGTCGGCAACTTCACCTCCAACAGCCGATCTAGTTAGTTAGCCTCCATGAATGTCCCCAGCACCACTATATCAACCCCACTAACAGCCCCAAAATAACTTGTTCAAAGCCACACGTTTGGGCCTAAAAGAAACAACTCAGAACCCTTGTTCACATCCCAAAATAGCAGCCAATCCCTCCTCAGTTCATGATCATTACAATCCTCAAAACACCTCCTTTCACAGCCCAAAACAGCAATCAAACAATCCCGAGACCTATCCCTAAGAATGAATAGGTGACGACTCTCAATCAAACCATAATGTGAAATTGGGTGGGAAAATCTCATGCTCACAAGGAAGTTTGAGCAGGATCTTATCCCCTCCATTAGAAAGATGATCGTGAGTCTTCGATTGAAGACATATGTTGAGGTAGTGGAGAGAGCATTGGTAGTAGAGCATGATAATCTGACTTTTCAGAAGGGCTGAGATTTGAAGACTGAACAAAAGGGCAAGGACAAGTTTATGTCTGGGAGTTCTAGAGAAGACAAATAGAACTTGGGAGTTGCAAGCAAACTACATGGTATAGGGAATACAGTAATAGAAATAAATTAGGGGCAAAATTGTAAATGAACATCTTTTGTTAATGGCGTCAACTTGACTAGCCTATAGAGGAGGACAATGTAATTTCTGAAACATGAGGGGAGGCGTCTGCATGCAATTTCGCCGAACCTCATGGGAGGTCAATTTAATTTACCCAAAGAATATGAAATAAGTTAAGTAGAAATTTGGAGGGAAAGTTATAATAAAAAAATTCTTCCTTTCAAAAATGCTCATTAATCCTATGCATATTTACATGTTAAATAGTTAATAATGTAATATTTGTGAAGGACAATTTTGGAAAGATATTTTTCTCGACATTCGTATCTTAATTTTCTCTCAAAATAACTTTCTTTTGCCGTAGAAACTTTTGAGATAAATTGAAGAAAAATCTAACACTATTTGGAACCCACTTTTTCAAGAAAGTGGTTATTGAATGGTCACCAAAAAGTGAAAGAAAATGATATTTTCATTGACTTTCTTGTGTTTTCCGTTGAAACGATTAACGAACACACCCCAAGGTTGTGTTTGGAAGAAAATGAGATTTTGACCGAAGAAATCCTACTTTTCTGCTTTTTGAATATATCAGTCAAAGGAGTGTTTTGATGCATGTTAATTAACCGGAGTTTTTCCCTAAATAAGCTTAAGCCTTAAAAACCCTGACTTCTTCATTTAAGACACATTACACGGTCAAAGTTTCTTGATTGTTGAACAATCATGTGACATCCCTGTGAGCACGGGTTTTAGGGAAACCCTGATTTGATTTCACAGGGTGAGTCTAGAGTCGCCACCTATTCATTCGGAAGGGATAAATCCCTAGGATTTTGATAAGGTCTTGGTCTGTGATTGAGATTAGGGTAAGAGGTTCGGTTAAGTCCGGGAAAAGGGTTAGGCATCCCGACACTTCCACTTTTCAGTGGTTCCCTACTTGTTAGAATTAAGCCAAATTAAGTTCAATTTTAATCAAATGCCTAAATGTTTAAGATAATACTAATCCAAGAATGAGAAAATCCTAGACTAGGGTCGAACCCGAATTGGGCTGCCTACGTACTCACATAGGGGTGAGATCAAACCGAGCATAGTTCTGGCACATTAGCCAATGCCAAGGCTAGGGGTGTGTGTGTGTGTGCACCAAGGGTGGCTTAGGGTCTACCCGGGAGGCTAGAGGTGGTTAACCGGGTGTGTGTGCACCAATGGGTAGTCCGGTAGAATAGGGTTTGGGCCCAGTAGGCCAAGGTTGGGCCCAGTAGGCCATGGATGAGTACGGTAAGCTAGTTTGGCCCAATAGACCCGGTAGGCCAAGGGGTGAGGCCTGGTAGGCCCAAGGTGTCTTAACCAAGAGTTAAGTTTGCTACCCGTGGTTAAAAAAGGTGATTAACAATGATTAGAGGTGCTAACCACGATTATAAAGTTTAATATTAGTATTTTTGATCTTTTTGAATTTTTTTTATTTTTTTGGGATTTTTTCATATTTTTTCCAATTGTTAAGGATGCTTAACCGCAGTTAAGGGGGGAGGTCACCATGGTTAAGGGTCTTAACCAGGGTTAAATGGCCGAATGAGACCATTTTAAGGCTTTTCAAATTATTTTGAAATTTTTGAGTATTTTTCTAGATTTTTTCTGGTTAAGAGCTACTTAACCATAGTTAAAAATTAACCAAACATGGTGTTTAACCATGATTTAGGGCTCTAACCAAAAAAAAAATTATCGCAGAAGACATTTCTGGATTCTAGAGAATATTTTTTATTTTTTGGTGATTTTTTCACAATTTGTTGAGTTCATGGGCTGCTTAACCATGGTTAAGGGTTAACCATGGGTGAGTTTAACAATGATTAAGGATCTGGTTGGGTCAAGAGTGGGCCCAGGGTCCATGGCAGGACCTAGACTGGCCTCCTAGCCGGTTTGGGCCCCCACAAAGTCCAGCAATGCAAAAAACCCAAAAAATTGTTACATTTTTAACCACAGTTAAAGCAGATTTAACTATGGTTAACGAGAGAACCATGCAAAACCGAGACTACCAGTGGGTAGCTTGAAATCCAGTGAATGTTGTGAGCCTTTGTGGGTCCCAAGAGGAGGTCTGGTGTGGGCCCCACAGGGGCCCAAACTTGCCTCGTTAAAGTTCACATAAAATGACGATTTTTTAAACAAAACCTTCCGAACTTTGCGACGATTTTGCCGCTGATTGGCTCAACCTCTGGGTGATCCGAGATCATGGTTGCGAAGCCTGCTGTGAGGGGAACAATTTCGGCCCTTGTAGGGCCCAAGAGGAGGTCGTATGTGAGCCCCACAGAGGCTCAAAGTTGACTACTTAATCTGTTTGGCAGATTGTCAACCCCACTTTGGGGTTAATTTAACCACGGTTAACGGTGGAGTTAAGGGCTGAAATTTTACAGGGGATAGCCCTATGTATGGGGAGCCTAACCATGGCCGCGATTTTGAACAAGGCTGGGGCTAACCTGGGTTAGACCGGGGTTAAAGGTGGCTACCCGAAAATGATTTTTTCCATAATTTATTTTTTGTAAAAACCCTTGTTTGGGGCTGTTTGGATGTAAACCAGGGGGTCCCTTCCTCATGGATTGAGGACCCCCTAGGTCTCAGGGAGTGGCCGTGGTGGTGGGGGTTGAGCTCGTGGCCATGCCTCAAGGAGATACTCCCCATCTATGAGGAAGATGAAGAGGGAAGCTCCTATCCTTGCCTGAACTAGAACAAAAGCATGAATACAAGTAACATAAGAAAAACTAGCAAGGGAAGAGGGGTATATACCCTGCTACTGATTTTTTTTTTTTGCTGAAAATTCGAACTGGTGGTGGACGGTGAGGCCTAGGATGGTTGTCGGTGATGCAAGGGTGGTGTTGGTTATGTCCTAAGACCTAACTAAGTGAAGGCAGAAGGATTAGGGAGGTAACGGATGGGCTGGAACGCCTGTAACAGAATTGTTTTAGAAAAATCTCCACTGGGGAGGTGTACTGGTGGTGGATCAGCCTAGGGTGACTGTGAGGGAGGTGTAGGAGGCTGTTGTAGGGTTTTGAGGAGGCCTCAGGTGAGGGTGGAGCTGTTGTAGGGTGTTCTCCCGTTTTTTTTTTTTTGAAAAAAATCATCCTTGAAACTGTAGACGGTGGGTGGTGGAAGTGTTGGTGTGAGGGCTTAAGGAAGCTTGTGGGAGGTACATGGGGCCTTTCTAAGCCTATGGCAAAGCCCGGATAGAAGGATGGTAGGGTGGAGAAGTAGAGTTTTGGACTATAAAAATTTTTGAAAAACTGCCCTTGCCTCATCAGTGGCCACCATGGGGATTTAAATAGAAGGAGGGAAGGTGTGAGGAAGGAATGTCATTGGATGGTCAATGTGGGTGCAGGAGTAGGGCGGCAAGGGAGCAAGGTAGGAGGGAGGACGAGGCAAGATGGGGCAAGGCAACAGGGGGTGTGGCAGGCGGCCGTACTTACAACTAGCTGGGATGGGAAGACGATGAACAGTCCCCACCCAGTTTGAATCGTTTTTTTCTCTTTTTTTGTTTCCGGTTTTGGGCCCAAACCCCTTATTCACGTGAGCCACCACCCGGTTTGGCTTTGCCAAACAAGGGTTGGTGCCCTAAATTTTTTTCTCTTTTGTTCTTTTTTTTTTTTTGATTTAGTTTGAGGTGGGTCCTGCCCTAACATCCTTGAAGGCCATGGGCCTTGCTTTTTTCTTTTTTGGATGGAATGCCAAAATGGGCCTAGACCCCAAGGGATTTTTAGCTTAGGATATACCTAGGGTTTAGGACTAGGGTTAGGCCTAGGGCTAGGTCTAGGTCTAGGGTTAGGACTTAGCCTAGGGTTAGACTAGGGACAACCATGGTTAACGAGGGTTAACCGTGGTTAAGTAGGGTGTAAAAATTAGGTGCTTACAGCTGCCCCTCTTTACCGGAGAGCGTCAGGATGGCGATTGAACGGCAAAGACTGGAAACATCCTATTTTTACACTGAGATGGATGTTAAAAATGGTGCATACTGTGCAAATGGTGAGTGTGGTGAAGATTACTGCTAGGGGATAGCGAGTAGTAGGGGGGAAGAACATGAATGTAGGGATGGCATGGCCCTGAAACGCTGGCCGGAAGAAAATGTCGCTCGGAAGCGGCGAGGGTGATTGATCAAAACAGTGTTTCCTGGGGGATAGTAACCGGATCGATCGGAGGACACACGGGGTGTCGAGAACACAGGGTGGTGGGCATTCCAGGTGTTGACAAAGTGTGTTATGTCGATGCTCACCTGGACACACGGGGTGTCAAAATGGAGGATATGTAGGTGGTGTACACTATAAAGGTACACTCGGGATGTCGGGCATACGAGGTGTCAACAAAATGGGTTATGTCAACGCTCACCTGGGATGCCGAGGACACATGGGGGTGTCATGGAGAGGGACATGCAGGAGGTAATGCTGCGGTGTGACGAGATTGTCACGGAGCACACAGGATGTCGGGCATGCAAAGGTGTCGACAAAATGTATTATGTCGACGCTCACCTGGGATGCTAAGAACATACGGGGGTGTCACAATGGAGGACATGCAGGAGGTAATGCTATGGTGTGATAGGATTGTCACGGAGCACACAGGATGTCCAGCATACGAGGTGTCGACAAAATATATTATGTCAACACTCACCTGGGATGCCAAGGACACACGGAGGTGTCACAACGAGGACATGCAGGTGGTGTACACTGTAAAAGTATGCACGGGATGTCGGGCATGCGAGGTGTCGATAAAGTGGGTTATGTCGACGCTCACTTGGGATGCCTAGGACACACGGGGGTGTTACAAAGGAAACATAGGGTGGTGTACACTGTAAAGGTACGCACGGGATGTCGGGCATGTGAGGTGTCGACAAAGTGGGTTATATCGACGCTCACCTGGGATGCCCAAGACACATGGGGGTGTCACAAAGGGGACATACGGGTGGTGTACACTATCAAGGTACACACGGGATGTCAGGCATGCGATGTGTCAATAAAGCGGGTTATGTCAAAGCTCACCTGGGATACTCAGGACACACAGGGGTGTCACAAAGAGGACATGCGGGTGGTGTACACTATCAAGGTACACGCAGGATGTCAGGCATGCGAGGTGTCGACAAAGTGTGTTATGTCGACGCTCACCTGGGATGCCCAAGACACATGGGGGTGTCACAAATGAGACATGCTGGTGGTGTACACTGTCAAGGTACACACGGGATGTCAGGCATTCGATGTGTCGATAAAGTGGGTTATGTCAACCCTCACCTGGGATGCCCAAGACACACAGGGGTGTCACAAAGAGGACATGCGGGTGGTGTACACTATCAAGGTACATGCAGGATGTCGGGCATGCGAGGTGTCGACAAAGTGTGTTATGTCAACGCTCACCTAGGATGCCCAGGACACACGGGGGTGTCACAAATGAGACTTGCTAATGGTGCACACTGTCAAGGTACACACGGGATGTTGGGCATACGAGGTGTCAACAAAGTATGTTATGTCGACGCTCACTTGGGATGCCCAGGACACACAAGGTTGTCACAAAGGAGACATGCGGGTGGTATACACTGTCAAGGTACACACGGGATGTCAGGCATACGAGGTGTCAACAAAGTGTTTTATGTCGACGCTCACCTGGGTGCCCAAGACACATGGGGGTGTCACAAAGGGGACATGTTGGTGGTGTACACTTTCAAGGTACACACGGGATGTCCGGTGCCGTACACTGTAAAGGTACCCACGGAAAGTTCAAAGATTTAAGGTATGGCCTGGAGGCACTAGCCGGATTAATGTTGATATGGCCGAAAGGCTGTGGATTTTGATCAGGTTTGGGATAATGTTGGAAAGAAACTGGTACACAACTGTAGTGGTGATTTGATTAAGTGTATGCAGTTAAAGTGTAATGTGTGGTGCGACTTGAATGTATTTGATGAGGCTTTCACCTTGTATGGGGCTACTATGTTGCTAGGATGTATTGAGTGCAACTTGATTGTGTGTAACTAGAGTGCAATGTGAAACTTGAATGCAGTGAGTGACTTGATTGACTGTGCGCAACTAGTGTGCAGCTGGATTTGATTAACTAGAGTGCATTGTGTGCGACTCGATTGAGCGTGTGCAACTAGTGTGCAGTTGGACGATTGAGTGTGTGCAACTAGTGTGCAGTTGGATTTGAGTAGTTAGAATGCATTATGTGTGACTCGATTAAGTGTTTGCAACTAGTGTACAGTTGGATTTGATTAGCTAGAGTGCATTATGTGCGACTCGATTGAGTGTGTGCAACTAGTGTGCAGTTGGATTTGAGTAGCTAGAGTGCATTATGTGTGACTCAATTGAGTGTGTGCAACTAGTGTGCAGCTGGATTTGAGTAGTTAGAGCAGTTTCTCTGGATTTGTGTAGCTAAAGTGCATTATGTACGACTCGATTGAGTGTGTGCAACTAGTATGCAGCTTTGCATGGCTTGACTTATGCTAATACATGGGAGGTTCGACTAGTTCTGGTTTCTCTAGTGTGGCATGCAGGTTGAAGGAGGGTTAGGTATATGACTCGCTCTTGGAGACCAGTCCTTTGCTATTTGAAGATTCCGGAGGCATTCGATCTTGCTCTCGCTTCTTGCTGGAACCGTGATGCATCTCGGGCGATTACTGAGTTCGTTTTTATCTGGTCAAGCAGGTGGACAGACACTTAGAGGGTGATTGACCTGGTGAGTATTGGAACTCTGGTGGTGATTGGGAGACGTCACAGGATTTGACATACTCAGAAGACTTCGAGGATGGTTGATCCGACGAGTATGAGAATTCTGGTGGTGATAAGAAGATTCAGGATTTGAAGTTGAATGCTTCTTTTGCTTATGTGATTTAATAGGGAGATCATTTTTACAAGGTGAATGGATTTTTTCCTTAGGGATAGAGTACGATGCTAAGCAGATTTGCCCTGTTGTGACATTAATGAAGTCGTGCTTTGCATCTTACGGAATCGGGCGGACCTGTGGTCGATTTGCCAATAAGAATTGCTCTATCTCACTGCTGATTGAGTATTCCGGCTGGGGAGAATCTTGTTGAAAAGTAAACTGAATGCTTTTAGATTCTTGTAGGGGAGAATGTTTGTAGAGAGCAATTGGAGGCTTCTACTAGGGATCCGCTGGGGAATGTGCCCCTGTTGTGGACCACTACTGATGATCTGCTGGGAGTGGCATTTTGTTGGAGATTATTAGCCATTTTGCTGGGGAATTGAGCTCTGCTGGAGGCTATTGCCGGGGATCTGTTTCTCTGGGCCATCTACTAGTGACTTGTGAGAGATTGTCGGGAATTCGGCAAGTCTGATTGCTACCAGATTCTGTTGCCAAACTATTCTTCATCTTTTCTTCCCTTTTTTACCCTTGGAATGACCAAGTCATGGGATTCAAATAACTTTTACGCAATGAGGCCGTTGCCGGTTTTCCTCATGCCTGTGAAGCTGATAAGTTTTCTTCCCTTTTTTACCCTTGGTCTCGAGACCAAGTCTGGGATTCGCGTAACTTTTGCTCACCAATGCCATTTCTGGTTTTCATTGGGCTCGCGATGGCTTTGAACGGAGTTCTATTCCCATTGCCTTGGATATTGGTATCTCGCTTTCGAATACTTGTATGATAAGTTGCTTGCACTTTCAGTCTCTAGGCAATCTAGGAGGACTTGTGATAGAATGAAATGTAGGTTGGGGGACCAAAATTTGGGACACCCTGGGATTTCTCCTTTGCAGTTACTCTTTTGAGGGTCTCTTCTGTTGTACTTGTTGTACTCTCCTAAGAATTTGTACTTTTGGATATCCAGCGGAGTTTTTTTTTTTTGGGGGGGGGGAATTTGAGAGAGGTTGTCTCTGTTGGGGAGAGTTTTGAGAGGTTATCTCTATTTGGGGATTTTTTTTTTCGGGAGAGATTTTTCCTGAAAGGTTTCTGCTGAGGACAGAGTTCGGAGAGGTTGTCTTTGTGGGGAGCCTCTGACTCTTGGAAACATTTCAATTTCTATTTTGGGTTTTTCTTTGATGGAAATTTTTTGTTCTCTTGACTGGGAAGTTGAGAAGATTTTTTTGCTCTATCTCTGCGGGGAGACATTTCAGAAAGGCTTTGGTTCCACGAGGGATGGTTTGACTCTGCGCAATAGAGATTGGGGGAGATATGATCCCTTTTTATGACCACACCCAATTTTTCAGGTTGCCTACGTACCCTTTACAGAATCAGGTCATGACGTAATTCAGGCAAATGCCACAGATTGGCAAGGGAGGGTGTCCCTGAAAAGGCTATATAAAAGGAATGCTGTTAGGCTCAAAGGGGCTAACTAGCGGATTTCCTCAATTTGTAAAACGGGTTTACATTGAAGGGGATGAAGGGGTGCCAAGGATGGCTTCTTGTCCTTTCCTGAAGCGGCTAAAAGTGTCAGTGTTATCAGGCAAGACCTTAAGCGTTATACTTTGATTTTGCCCATTTGATTAGTTCGGGATCTGATGGTCAGTCCGATATCGCCCCTTGCTTTGTCAGGCGAGGTATTTGCCCCTAGTAAATTTGTACAGCTTTTCCCGCAGTTGTCAATCACTTGTGCAGGTGTCAGCTATGCTTCAAGTTGCCCCATGTTCCAAGCATTATCTTGGGGGAATTTTGATAGGAGATTACGTCGGATGACCGAAGATGGGCTTGCCCCTTGCTTTTGATTACCCCCTGCCCCTGGCGTGGCGAGGTCTTGACCTTTGTATTTAGGGTTGCTACCCCGCTCTTACAGGACAAGGTTTCTGAATGAGAATTCTGCTTTTCATCGTATTCTAGCCCTGAGGATTATGGGTTTGATTATCTGTTTAAGTGATCTCTTGTCAAAGCAAATGAGCTTAATAGCATTCAGCTATGCTAGTCAAAAGAGATGAAACTCTTGAAGGAGTGATTTCATTGAATTTGAAAAAGGTAAACTCTGGACTTGGACTTGGACTCGTACAAGGGTCACTACAGCCGACTCTTACAGGAAGAGAAACTTAACTAAGACTGACTTAGACTGGGCTTGGCTCTAATCAACCGAACTCAGCATTTTGTTTTCAAGTCTCCCTCTTCAGATGGGCTGGTGAAGGCACTGCTCTAGGTGGCATGAAGGCGGCTTGATGATGGGCTGATGAGGGGATAGGGTTTTCAGGAATTCCAGCTACCAGGCACATAATCAAGTTTACCCTCATCGATTAGGTCTTCAACTGCATGCTTCAAAGCGATGCAGTGATCAGTAGAGTGCCCAAGGCCTTGATGAAAAGCACAGTGTTCGTGTTCCTTGTAATTGTGATTCCTTTTAGCTAAGGGTTGCAATGGGGTAGGACCACGGAGTGTGATCAGCTTCCTCTTAACAAGAGTCGATAGGAGTTGGCCGAGCGGAAGAGGGGTGAAATACTTGGGTGGCGCCCGCTCTTTCTTAGGCTTGGGGAGCGGGTGGGAAGGAGATTTTTGTGGTTGTGCCACTGGGTCAGATGTGTTTAACTGAGATGTAGGGGGCCAGGTCTGGGTTTGCCCTTGTGCTACCCGGAGCTTGTCGAGAGCGGTAGCCATATCTTGGAGGAGAGACTTGATTTCCTTGAGGTCCTGCTCTTGGCGGAGGAGGGTTGTCAAGATGATTTCTTGGTTGTTCAATGCTTCTCCGCGCTCCATCGCTTAAGTCCTTAAGTCGCCGTCTCGGTAAGGTGGGATCTGGAAAGATAGAGCCAGTCAATATAAAAAGTAAGGTATATGAATCTAAAATGCATGAGCATGCACGGATAAAAACCCAATGAATGCGATGAGACTCAAAAAGAGAAAAGACTCGACCCTAAGCAGCACTCCTGATGGGATAGAGTGAAGGATAGACATGGTCTATAGATTCTTGTAGTTGGGTCACTTCTAGGAGTGCTGTCGACTACATGATATGTGGGCTGTACTCTACAGATGCTACGAGTGATGCCTGGGCTAGGATAGACTGGACTCTACGGATGCTAATGCAGACTGTAGCTTGGATGGCGATGCCTAGACTAGGATAGACTGGGTTCTACATTTTTATGATAAGTGCAAGTGTTGTGCCCTAGTAATGCAGATGCAGTGGCAGTGCATGTGTAAATGCCTAGTGTAGTGTGCCGGTGCTGTTAGTATAGCGTACCGGTGGTGCAAGTGCAAGTGTAAGGTGTAGTGTACATGTAGTGTATGTGCAGTGACCCTAGCTGGTGCGAATACAGTACATGGACCATGATAAGGATGCATGGATGATGCAAATAATGCCGAAGGGGCACAGTGTGAGTGTTTATGCCTAATGCTGGGTAGCATTGCGATGAAAAGGATGCTAGAAAGGATTTTGCATTTGATGTGCAGGAGGAGAGTACAGGACTGTGACTCAAAAAGAGAAAAAGACTCAATCCTAGGTAGGTCTGTCAGGGATAGCGAAGTCAAATGGTCGGGGCACACCGTCTAAGCCTATGATTTACTGTTGGAGACCTCAACCTCCATATTCTTAATGGCTTCAACAGTATTGAATATCTGGGATCCGAACTGTTGGATCCGAGCGGTCATCTTAGCCTTTGCACTATCGAGCTGCTCTTGATAGAAATGTAGTTGAGCCCTGATGACGGCTGTTTCTCTAACGTTGTCTCTCTGCTTCTTCTGGTAAAACTGGAGTGTCTGCTCGAGATGCTCGATCTGCTCCCATATGGCCTGAGGTTTGATGTCCCACTCTACTTCTTGTAGCCTAGATGCCTATTGAGCTTTCCGTAGCAGTTCTGTTTCATCTGCATTTAGAGCTGTCTCTCCAAGAAGATGTCTTTCCAAGGAACTACCTTTTCAGCCAAGGATATGATTCCATGTAATAAGCCAAGACTGGTGTGGGTAGTTCCCTGGGCATGGGCATGCTGGATGGAATGTCAGGTTCTTCCGCCCAAAGTCAGTATGCTGCATTTGTAGGTAGTCCTAATGTAACCACGAAATCTAGCCATTGATCCCATCTGAAGCTTTTTCCAATCTGACTGGAATCGGCGTGTAAGGCTGTCGAGGTGTATAGTGAAAGTGATCCAATCATTTCCCTGCCGATCTATCACTGAGATACGCTGAGGAAATCCGAACTGTCGAAGGACTAGGAGTGAAGTGTAGATTGCGGAGCCCATAAGTTCGGTAAGGGTCATGCATCGCCTTCTGGTGATGACAACACACTGCCGTATGATCTCCTCCTCTGACAAGGTTGGGAGAAGCTGGTAGAGCTTTTTGACTTCTGTAGTCGCTATCGAACCCTAATTCGAAGAAATCTCCGGATATAAACTGTATGCTTCACGGAGGTTGACTGATACGGCTATGATCGTATGCTGGTGTCCTATTAGCCACAGGTGTAGAAGAGGTGTACTGGCATAGAAGATGTCATTTCTACAATCTGCTGCCTAGTTAAGAGTCCTGAGAAGCTCTGCAAGGATGACAGGTACGACCGAACCAGAGTTGCGCATGTCTTCGAGGATCCCCACTAGTACTGACTCTACAAGTTTACGACATCTCGGGAATACCAACTGAGAAATGGCTAAAAGTGCAAGGACGTTGTGACCGGGAAGTTCTGCTGTAATGGAGTCAGGGTTTCATTTGCGCTTGTACTGCTTCTCAAGATACTCTACGGGTATCCAATCAAAAAGAGCCGTTAGGACTGGGCTGCAAGCGGGTAGGCTTGATATGCAAAAACCTGGATAGATCTGCCTGGTATGTTGTATTGTAGTGCAGTACTATGCATTCGCCGTCCATATTTAATCCTAAGATGCGCTGAATCTCTTCCAGTGTTGGACACAATTCGTCCTTACCAAAATGAAACACCATGTGAGTTGGGTTCCAACATTGGATAGTTACGTGCATAAGGCGCAAATCCACTTTAACCATAAATAGGTTTAGGATAGTCCCAGTTTTGTAGTACTGAGCCCAAGTGATACGCTGACTCGGGGTGAAGGCCTATATTGCTTTCTGGAGGTAGTGATCACATGCCTCCTGAGAAGTCAAATGCACGGGCCGGGCCGGTTGACCAATCAACTAGGTTATCCCTAAAGGACCTGTCATCTAGACTTGATGTGAGTGCAATGTGTATGCATATGAAATATGCAAAAATGATGCAATATGTTCTGGGTATGACAAGGCACATGTGATCCGATAGGGTAGACGGATAGAGTTCCAGCATGCTTTACCCGGGTTGTTGGGAACCGGGGGCCTATCAAGTCAAGGTCGGGTATAGGTCTGGTGAAGACCTAATTAACCGAGATTTGAACCTCATATGCTATGTCAGGAAGTAGGTTATGATGCGTTTTTTTACAAGCATAAATTTGGCTCATTACATGCTCCTGATGGGTGGTTATCTAGGTAGAGTGTGCCCAAGTAGTCAACCATGACTGGGGATAGGTATAGAGTGCAAGCAGGTTAGGGTTTAGAATATCCCTCCAAGTGGGCTGCTTGTAAACTATATCCTAGCCTAGGCTATATGTATGTATGTTGGGGTGATGAAAGCTTATTCCTAAGGGTGGGGGGATCACTTAACACAGTATATGCGTCTCCTTGAAAGGAACGATTGGTGTAAGTGGAAGCGTTCAGAACCATTTCCTGAGGATAGTCACCTAACAGGCAAAGTTCCGCGGACCTCCTAGACTGTTAAGCCCCTGTCACTGAGGATATTCATCCAACAGCCGTGAGCGTAATAAGCCTGTCTAATGGGTATTGAGTTTCTTACACTACTATGCTATGTATGTTATGGACAGTACATAAATCACCAAAGAGATGAAAAATGATTAGTATTAGGTTAAATATTAAGGCATTTGATTAATTTGAGGTTTATTTAGCTTAAACCTAGGTTTCGGGTTGAACTTTAGTATCCCCAGCAGAGTCGCCAGAGCTTTGAGCACGGGTTTTAGGAAAACCCTGATTTCATCTCACGGGGTGAGTCTAGAGTCGCCACCTATTAATTCGGAAGGTATAAGTTTCCGGGATTTTGATAAGGTCTTGGTCTGCGATTGAGATTAGGGTAAGAGGTTCGGTTAAGTTCGGGGAAGAGGTTAGGCACCTCAACACTTCTATTTTTCAATGGTTCCCTACTTGCTAGGGTTACGCCAAATTAAGTTCAATTTTAATCAAATGCCTAAATGTTTAAGTTAATACTAATCCAAGAATGAGAAAATCGTAGACTAGGCTCGAACTCGGATTAGGCTGCCTACGTACTCACATAGGGGTGAGATTAGACCGAGCGTAGTTCTGGCACATGAGCCCGTGCCAAGGCTAGGGGTGTGTGTGTGTGTGCACCAAGGGTGGCTTAGGGTCTAGCTGGAAGGCCAAGGGTGATTGACCAGGTTGGCCAAGTGCTTGGTATTAGGTCCGATAGGCCAATGGGTAGTCCCGTAGACTAGGGTTTGGGCCCGGTAGGCCAAGGTTGGGCCTGATAGGCCATGGGTGAGCCCGGTAGGCTAGTTTGGCCCGGTAGGCCTGGGGTAAGTCCGGTAGACTAGGGTTGGGCCCGGTAGGCTAGTTTGGCCTGATAAGCCTGAGTTAGGCCCGATAGGCCAAGGGGTGAGGCCTGGTAGGCCTAAGGTGTCTTAACCAAGGGTTAGGGTTGCTAACCGTGGTTTAAAAAAGTGATTAACCATGGTTAGGGGTGCTAACCATGGTTATAAAGTCCAATATTAGTATTTTTAGTCTTTTGAATTTTATTTTTTTTTTTGGGATTTTTCCCAATGGTTAAGGATGCTTAACCGCGGTTAAGGGGGGAGGTCACAATGGTTAAGGATCTTAACCAGGGTTAAATGGTCAATTGAGATCATTTATAGGCTTCTCAGATTATTTTGAAATTTTTGAGCATTTTTTCAGATTTTTTCTCATTAAGAGCTGCTTAACTATAGTTAAAAATTAACCAAACATGGTGTTTAACCATAGTTTAGGGCTCTAACGAAAACAAATATTGTCACAGAAGACATTTCTGAATTTCAAATAATATTTGTGATTTTTTGGTGATTTTTCTAGAATTTTTGAGTTCATGGGCTGCTTAACCATGGTTAAGGGTTAACCATGGGTGAGTTTAACCATGGTTAAGGATTTGGTTGGGTCAAGAGTGGGCCCAGGGTCCATGACAGGTCCTACACTGGCCTCCTAGCCGGTCTGGGCTCCCACAAAGTCCAGCAAATACAAAAAACCTAAAAAATTATTACATTTTTAACCACAATTAAGGTGGGTTTAACCATGGTTAACGGGAGAACCATGCAAAACAGAGACTACCAGTAGGTAACCTGAAGTCTAGTGAATATTTTAACCCTTTGTGGCTCCCAAGAGGAGCTCGAGTGTGGGCCCCACAGAGGCCCAAACTTGCCTCGTTGAAGTTCACATAAAATGACGATTTTTTAAACAAAACCCAAACAGATTTTTTCTAAATTTTTGCGGTGATTTTGCCGTTGATTGGCTCAACCCCCAGGTGATCTGAGATCATGGTTGTGGGCCCTTGTGAAGCCCAAGAGGAGGCCGTATGTGGGCCCCACAAAGGCCCAAAGTTGGCTACTTGGGCTGTTTGGCAGACTGTCGACCCCACTTTGGGGTTGATTTAACCACGGTTAATGACGAAGTTAAGGGCTAAAATTTTACAATGGGGTATCCCTATGTGTGGGGAGTCTAACCATGGCCTCGGTTTTGAACAAGACCGGGTCTAACCTAGGTTAGACCGGGGTTAAAGGTGGCTGCCCGAAAATGATTTTTCCAGAATTTTTTTAAAAAAAACTCTTGTTTGGGGCTGTTTGGATGTAAACCAGGGGGTCCAGGGGGATTCCTCATGGATTAAGGACCCCACAGGTCTCAAGGAGTGACCGTGGTGGTTGGGGGTGAGCTCGTGGCCGTGCCTCAAGGAGATACCCCCATCTATGAGGAAGATGAAGGGGGAAGCTCCTATCCTTGGTTGAACTTGAACAAAAGCATGAATACAAGTAACATGGGACCCCTGGAATGGGACCAGGGGTCCCTTACAATGGTAATAACACAAGAAAAACCAGCAAGGGAAGAGGGGTATATACCCTGCTACAAAATTTCTTTTTTTTGCTGAAAATCCGAACTGGTGGTGGACGGTGAGGCCTAGGATGGTTGTCGGTGATGCAAGGGTGGTGTTGGGTATGTCCTAAGACCTAACTAAGTGAAGGCAGAAGGATTAGAGAGTTGATGGACAGGCTGGAACACCTGTGACAGAAATTTTTTTTGAAAAATCTCCACCGAGGAGGTGTAGTGGTGGTGGACGGTGAGGCTTAAGGTGGCTGTGAGGGAGGTGTAGGAGGCTGTAGTAGGATTTTGAGGAGGCCTCAGGTGAGGGTGGAGCTGCTGTAGGGTGTTCTCCCGTTTTTTTTTTTTTTTGAAAAAAATCCTCCTTGAAACAATAGACAGTGGGTGGTGGAAATGTTGTTGTGAGGGCTTAAGGGAGCTTGTGGGAGGTATGTGGGGCCTTTCTAAGCCTATGGAAAAGCTCGGATAGAAGGATGGTAGGGTGGAGAAGAAGGGTTTTGGACTGTAAAAATTTTTGAAAAACTGCCCTTGCCTCAACAGTGGCCACCGTGGGGATTTAAATAGGAGGGAAGGTGTGAGGAAGGAATGTCATCGGATGGTCAATGTGGGTGCTGGAGTAGGGCGGCAAGGGAGCAGGCTAGGAGGGAGGACGAGGCAGGAGGGGGCAAGGCAGCAGGGGGCGTAGCAGGCAGTTGTACCTACAACTAGCTAGGAAGACGATGAACAGTCCCCACCCAGTTTGAATCATTTTTTTCTTTTTTTGTTTCCGATTTTGGGCCCAAACCCCTTATTCACGTGGGCCACCACCCGGTTTGGCTTTGCCAAACAAGGGTTGGTGCCCTAGAATTTTTTCTCTTTTGTTCTTTTTTTAAAAAAATTTATTTTTATTTAGTTTGAGGTGGGTCCTGCCCTAACATCCTAAAAGGCCATGGGCCTTGCTTTTTTTTTTTTTTGGATGGAATGCGAAAATGGGCCTAGAGCCCAAGGGATTTTTAGCCTAGGATATACCTAGGGTTTAGGACTAGGGATAGGCCTAGGGCTAGGTCTAGGGTTTATCTAGGGTTAGGACTAGGTTTTAGCTAGGGTTAGCCTAGGGTTAGACTAGGGACAACCAAGGTTAACGGGGATTAACCGTGGTTAAGTAGGGTGTAAAAATTGGGTGCTTACAATCCCAATCAAGGCCAACCATACACTATCCAAGCACCGACCCAATGTCTCAGGCCGTGCTCTACCTCCCATTGTGGCACATGTTGGGCTACTTAGTGAGAAATGGAAGACACTTTAGGTTTTGAAGGAAAGATGATCATGGATCCTTTTTCTAGCTGAACACAAAGCTTACTCAATACCCTACTAACAACAAAACCTCGATGGGTATACAAACATAAGGATTTTGTCCAACCTAAGGAAATTATTCAAAGCGAGTCAAATTGTCTCTCTGAATCTAGACCGACCAAAGATTTAGAGGTGAAATATGGGGTAGAAGCTTGTATAGCTGCCTTTAGGAGTCAAAATTCTGAAGGTCGAGGGGAGATTGAGCTTCCTAGTGGACTTGGTAGTCAAGAGCAAGTTCGTGAAGATATTCTTATTGAAGAATTCGAAGAAGAAGATGATTTTCAACTAATGACATCGAGGAGAAATAAGAAGATCAACAATTAATTCTTCTCAAGGAAGACCAAAGAGGGAGGTTAGGACACCAACTCAATTTACGGAGTAGTTTTATTCTTTGCTAATGTAAGAATTGTTCTTAGTAAAGTCTTATGTATTTATGTTCTTGTGTTTTTGTAGGGGTAAGTTATTATGTCCCCCCGTTGCTTTTTCGTAATAAATAGGTAGGAGTCTGCCAAACCCCTCACTCCCACTGAGTGGTTTTTTAAAAAAAGTGAGTAACCCCAAATGAGTTGGGGGTGGGCTCACTACAAGAAAACGGCTTATCAATCATGGTTTTTATCCGTGATTGTAAGATATTGATCACAGTTACAACACGTGGACCAAACCACGATCTTTCAACGTGTGATCTTATGTATTTAAATATCATGATATTCAATGCAACCACAAATATTTTAAATATTTACAATCATGGTTATTTATCCGTGATTGAATATCTTAAATATCGAGATTATTCCCTTTAAAAATGACATTTTACCTATTATATAGGACAATATTTTGAATCAACGGTGATTGTTTTGACTTAAAAATTACTATTACTAGGAAAACCATGATCGTGTATCCCATATTATTTATATTGTTAACCGTAATTATTGATTTATTTAAAATTCAGAAAGATTATGTAGACCTGCAACCTGTAGCTCCTCACACCCACTACTAAATTCATACATACTCACTTGTAAATATAATGTGCTATATATTCATGAATTAAATAATAGAAATGTATTTACAGTATAATAAATTTTATGTAATCATCAATAAAATATTAATAAATTGTACATCCATGAATCAAATAATAGAAATTTATTTACTGTATGATCGAAATACATATATGCACAGGTTAGTCTAAGTAATACTTCTCAAATATTCAGCTAGTTCCTTCTTAAAACATTTTATTGCTTCATCACTATATGGTTTTTGATCCTTATTAAAAAAATCCATAATATTCTCATTTATTTTTCTTTTCTTATTGGTGATGATGTCTCTCAAGTACATCATAGTGTAGTAGCCACATTCCTAACTTCCTTTTTGTTTCAAACACTACAAAAAAAAAAGAGAGAATGGATGGGACTATGTCAATAATGTTTCAGCCATAAAAGTTTTACTATTAAAACATTAGAAGGATTAATTAATATAGATCTTAATTTACCTTAACATCAATAAATGTCACATGTCTGGGTCTACTCTTGCATTTTAAAGCATCCGCCGCCAATTCAACTGCACTTCACGAAAGTAATTTGATCAACAATTAGTATAAAGGAAGTATATAACATAAACATAGATCTAAAATGTAAAATCTGAGGGAAGAAGTTACTTACTCATTGAAAACTTTTTACCTTAGCACTATCAATATTTACTGTGCATTGAGGATTCAGAAATATATAATTGTTTTTCTCCTTATCCCCCAATACTTCATATATTTTTCTAAAATAAATAACAACTAAGTGGAAGTCATAAAGTTATAATAATAGAAAAGCAAAAAAAATAACTTTAATTCTCGATTTTTCTCACCTTATGTATAAAATAATCAAAATTACACCATTGTTGCCATCTGTAGACAATTTTGAGACATTTTCCTTAAGATAAACAAGGAATCAGATCCTTCTCCGAAAATGTTCTCATCCAATATTATGTTAACATTTGAACTCCATGAATGAAATTCTCATCAAATCAATGACTAAATTCCTTTAAAAAATTCCTCCATTGGTTGTTCAACTTCCACCTAAGATGGATGAAATCTATTAGGTCATAAATATCAATTTAACTAATAGATAAGTTGAATAAATACGTACACCCTTTATTTGAGATTAATTGTCTGATGGGTTTAGAGAAATAGTAGCCAGTACTCGCGGGTCAAAATTGGAGACCTCATATTGCATTTACAAATAAGAACAATATTGTATAAAAATTAATAAAGAATATTATAGCATATTAAAGAATATATTAATTATAATAAACAAAAAACTAGTGAACCAATGTAGTGACCTAGAAATTAATTAGTTAGTGTAAAAATAAATGAGGGAATAAGAATAACCTTGAATGAGATTTAATTAGAAGTGTAGATAAACAAAAGTCAATAATGACATTCTGATAAATAAATAATAGGGTTAATATAAATAGAAAGTGGTAAACCTAATTTTAGAATACACAAAACACAATCTCTGGATAATAGAACGTGGGAGAGAAGAAAAGTAAGGTATTCACGTTTGTAATAGTTTTCAAGGAAGGAGATCGCGATTCCAAAGTTTGTTCTTCCTCGTGGTAGATTAAATTGTTGAGGCAATTGAACACTCCACCTTAGTTCTAGGTTTTGATTATGTTTTGGATTTATAGGAATGATGATCCATGCTAGAAACTTATAAATTAGAGTTTAAAATTCTAAGTAATGTTTTAGGTAATTCTTAAAATCCTGAAATTAAACTTAGTATATTTTGATGTTTAAATCTTGTTGTTCCAACTCATAAACGAATTAAATGTCAGAAAAAAAATGTATTGACTTTAAAGATGAAAATCATTGAGAAAAAAAGAATTTTAGGGAAGAAAATATGAGAAATCTAGGAGATTATAATTGGTGAATTTTCGTAACTAAATTAATTTAAAGGAAATTTATCTAGTTTTGGTATACAGGTCATAATTTTATGACCTTAAGTCCGATTCTGGTCCGACAGTACATTATTTCGAAGAGCTCGAAAAGATCTACAACTTTTGTGAAGAATGTTTTCCAAAATCAATATTTTTTGGGTCAAAAACTTAGTCGAAAATAAAAAACCGGAAAAGAGATATTTTTCACATTAATTTTTCTAAGATACTTTAATTGAATATATTATTTATATTTAATATTCTTAATTATTGTAAATTATGAGATGAAATCATGCATGCTTTTGTCAATTATTATTTTATTTAATAATTGTTGATGTACATGTCATGTTTAATTTATGAATATTGTCTTATATGTCATTTAATAAATCTAGATTTTAATAAAAGACCAAAAACCTTGAGTGGAGTTCGCTTGTGGGATGACTTTAGTACGATACCCAGAAGAGAATCTACGGGTGAACTTTGTGAGAGCCCAAAAGTGAAAATTGGGTAAACTTAGTGTGATCTCAAGAATAGTATTGGAAGATCAATGATAAACCAAATGACCCTTTGACTAATGGAGTGAGACACTCGTTAGATCAAATAAATGAAGGGCGAACTTTGTGGGAACCCGACTGGATGAGCTTAGTGTTACTAGTAAAAGTATGTCAGTAGGATGATATCAATTTGAATCCTATGGACATGAGACCGTGACCAATAATTGAATTAACGGTAAATTGTGAAACTTGTGTATAGATAAATTGCATATGTTATAATTTTTTATTGCATAATTTATTGCATCTATTATGATATAATTATTGCTTATTGGATGTGTTCTTTTGCTGGGCCGTCATCCTCACCCTTGTTATACTCTATCAAGAGAGACCTGAGGAAATTAGAAGTCAGCAGGAGCTTAGTTAATCTGTAGAACTCTTTGTTTTAGTTAGATTTTTATTTAGTTGTTTAGGGAACTTGTTTAAGTGAGTATTAAATTGAGACTGAAAAATGTCCATGTTATTTAGTTATTGTCGTTGATTTATTTAGTGACTCGATATACACTTCTGTTTAATGGATTAATTTGAATTATTTCCATTTAGTCTTGAGATTTGTTCTAGGTCCACGCCTAGAAATCCATGCATTTATGAGATATGAATTGTATTGATTTTCGAGGCGTGACAACCAAACTATTTACATACCATCTGGAATGAGCTACAAGCAGATGATTGTGGAGACTGAAGAGTAACCACCTGAGCCATTAATTGATTTATTTGCTCTTGATGATTTTTCTCATTTTTATAGTAATTGTTGGCATTGATCTTCTATTTTCTCATCACTTTCTTCTAATGTATGTACTTGAGATTTGAGTTCTTGAATTTCATTTAGATATGTTGAGGATTTGGTGCATCTGGGGACACTCCAATATGTCATGGGGACAACAAGTCATCCCGCTGCCCTAACATGACCTGAATGTTCTAGACCTAACATCATTGTAAGGATCTCAAATCTCTCATCAATAAGCATGCTCCTTTCACCCTTAGCATATTGTTGCTCTAATATTTCCTGCATAAGAAGCATTCAGTTAACTAGAAAAATATGGCAATAAAGACACGCATAAGAAGGAAACTAATAATCGAACACTGGAAATTTGTGAAGACTTTTTCTAGTTTCATCCCAAGTGTATTGGTTATATTTATTTGTCAGACCTTAACCCACAAAGTATATCTCTCCACTTTCTCAATTGGTCGCCCTTGAGAAGCAGATTTAGGCATCTGCCAAATATTAAAGATTAGTATTTAGGCTAATAATTAGTATAATTGTTACATAATAATCTTAAATTCTAGGAATATAAACCTTCAAAATTTTGTCTTTCAACTCCATCATACCCTCTTGCTTTGATGATTGGGCTATATATTTTTCTTCCTTATTTCTTAATTTTTGTTGCTTAAGGCCTGAAAATTGCAATAAAACTAAGCATAAGTTTAAGCATGTACAAAATTAAATATAATAGAGAAGTAATTATAATTTTTATCAACCTTGAATTGTCCTGAAATAGTGAACTTTACAAACTCATCTCAGTTTTCAGGCCTAATATGTACATACTCTGTGGAAAAATTTATTTGATCGACATCTCCATTATCGATAAATGGATGAATGTACTTCTAGAAGTACTTTTGAATGTTTTTCAATAAAATTAGCATTTTTAAAATATTTCTTCTTATCTCTTTCCTCAAATTCAAAGAGTTGCTGCAGTAAAGGCATACATACAAAGGCAGTGTAAACATATATTTTCTAAATGTCTTTTTTCAATTTCAAATAATTGTATATTAACAGACAAAAAAACTATGAATATTATATATGCAATTATTCTTACAGTCAATTGATCCTAAAGTTTATCTTTAACCTTGTCTGGAACTTGTTTAAAGGTCTTATAATGAATTGGAATTGCACGTGCAAGTACGCCACTAGAAGAACTCAAATCTTTTACATTGTCACCAGTTGGTATTCCTCTAGAATTCAATTTAATGATTTTCTTCTCACCAGTGTTATTTTTCCCCAAATATTTACATACAGTGGGGCCTCTAGATTTTCTTCTCAAGGTAGGACCACTAGTACTTGGCTCTAAGTCAAAATGTTGTATTCCTGACATGACTATTATGATCAAATGCATAACAATCAGTTTAAAATAATAGTACTTATTCAAATGCTGAAAGTATAGAAAAGTATTGTGTACTTTATATCAAAAGCATAAATTTGTCATTTAAAACTTATCACACTGAAATATTTTGTGATTCCCAATAATAATAAAATTTAGTTTAAGTAATCTGGTTCAATATGTTCTCAAAGTATCTTTAATCATTTTGGTGAAAATAAATGAAAAAATAGGTAGAAAAAAAAAAAGCATACCTGACAAATGGAGCAAACAAGTGCCTGAGGTTTAACGAAACAGATGTCGGAGGTTGAACGGAACAGAACTTTTGCAAGAGAGAATAATATAGTTGCTAGAGGAGGAAACTAATAGAGTACATGTATGGTTATGATATGTATGAGATGCACCATATCATAACCATCATCACAATTAGAAGGATTTGGATTTAGAATGAAACTGAGATTGTGTAACGATCCCAAAACCCCACCTTGGTCATAATGGGACTTTGGGTCCGCCACAGTACTTATCCTTACTTAACCTCAATAAAAATAAGGCAAAACCAAAAGATAATTCTCCCAAAATAGTGACTATAAAATTTATTTTGATATATATAATCCAAACCATCCAGAACAACTGAAAAAAGCCCAACACAACCCACCATGATCGGGTAGAATAAATTCATCAAATAACAGCAAGCAGTCTAAGCAACATCCTGAAATAACATAAGTCTAAAACAAAGCAACTCAGAAAGTAAACTACGATCTAGCCTGATCCTGCGCTAGACCTGAACAATAATAATAGGTCGACTGAGCATTGAATACTTAGCGGATATCCAGCATAACTAACATCAATAATAGCACATGCATATATTCAAATCATGCAACAATTGCAAAGTCAATAGCAGTTCAAAATAACATGAACATAATCAAAATGCGAGAACATGTGAACATACCATGACTTAGCTTGACTCGTGTACTTGTGTGACTCTTGGACTTGTAACTCTTGGACTTGTAACATGAATGTCATGCATTCTTGTTTTCTCATAAAAATAGTCATCAAGGTCTTTGTATTTAAATCCATTGAGGTGCATCGACAGAAGCGTAAGCCCTAGAGCTCTTAGATACCAAATGTTCATGATTATCTAGGACTTGAAATCATATCCATAGAGAGCATCAACGAATACCGGAGCTACTTAAAATTCAGAGTCCTTGTAAAATCATGCAGTGTTCTTGTTCTTGTACTTGTACTTGTATTTCAGTGTTCAGAGTCCTTATACTTATATTTCAATGTTCAGAGTCCTTGTACTTGTATTTCGGTGTCCAGTGTCCATGCAATTTCTGTGTCATGTTTGTGTACACGTGAGATTTGTAATCTACCACACATGTGAACTTGTGCTTGAGTGTCGTGATTAGTATCCAAGCTCGATCATCACTTAGATTACGATCTTCCGTCAAGAATCTCAGCTAGGTTACATCTCCCTAGTTAGAGAATTCCCGACATGGAGGACTTCCTCTAAGCATTGGCCTACCCGAATATCAATCACCATGCAACATGAATAAACATAATTTATCATAACATACTTCATATCTTGTCATGTTCATGCTAACATTTCTAACATCAATATTAAGCATAAATCATCATAGCATATCTTATCATACTCATACAAATCTTTCAATATCATTATTTTCATACTTTGTGTTCCTAGACATTTCAACAAACACCTACCATGCGTTACTTATGTATACAATGCCCTTTCTTCATTTTCATATTTCCACAACCATATCAATACTCATACATAACCCACATTCATCCATCCCAAACCCAACACTAATCTACACCTTCATAAACCATCCTCACTTAACATGCAACTCCTATACAAATCCATCATTTCATACTAGTTAAATAATCGTACTAACAATACAAGAAATAGATTAGATATGATATCAACCTCAATTCATATTTCAATTCCTTAATTCATGCATATTCATGTAAATCTCTTGATAATCCAAACATATTCTTATTTAAACATACAAAACATCTTAATAGGATTAATTAGAAGGGATATCGACCTAGGGATCCTTCCCTTGGATCCAAATCGCTAGATGAAGCTCCTTCAAGTTGTGGAGTTGATCTCCAATCCAATCTTCTTCTTCTCCAAGCAATTCATTCTCCTCCAAGCCAAATCCTCTTGAAACCTTAGGTTTTTTCCTAAATCTCTCTCAAATTAGGTTAGAAATCCTTTAGAGTCTAAAACCCTCAAATTAGAAGTGCTATGTATAGTTTAGGGGTTTAAAACCCTCAATTTCGTAACTCTTTAAAAAACCTAAATCGCAATTTGCGATCGATCGTCATATTGGGCGATCGATAGTCGCTCACCTGGAGATCGATTGTCGCATCTGCTGGATCGATCATCTAAGAAACATAAGCTTCCCAACTTTTCTGGTTCAGGACGATCGATCGTCACGTTAGTGCCATCGATCGTCGCACAAACAGGGGGTTACCCAAATTTCAGGTTCTTGGCTATCGATCGTCGGTTCTCCTGCCATCACTCGTTGGCACTAAATTTCACCCTATTAACACTTAAACATTTAAACCACACTACACTGCTCAGATATAATTAAATATGCATAAAAACATAACAAAAGACTAATATACCCATAATAATTGCATTAAATGCATGAAGAAGGTTCGGGTCTCTACAGATTAAGATTTGATTAGGATTTGATTAGCACTAGATTAGGAATGGTTTGATTTAGTTTCTATATTTATCATATACTATTATCTATTTAAACCCCAGTGGAGTCTCTTTGTAATCATCTTAAGAATTCAATAATATTCTGTTTCTCTTTATGGTATCAGAGTGGATCGATCGGACCTTGATTTGAATTTAATCTTGGTAATTTTTTTTTTATCGGTGGGTGGCACCACTTGTCACCCACCGAGCCTAAACCCATGAATCCTTTTTTGTTTTTCTCTCTTTTACAACTAGATTTTTTTGATGTTGCTGCAAGATCATTCCACACTACTGTTTGGACTGATTTTTTTTTATTAATATGCTAGCCCGTTTCCCAATGGGTGCTTCGTTCAACGTGGCCAACGATTGTGGGGGAAGTTGGACAGCAAAGGTGGGTGGAGGGAAAGCAACTCCAGCTTTCTTCCGTTCATTATACAGATCATGGTATACCTCCTTCTTGATCAAGGAAGCTCTACCCAACAGTACTTGATCATGATGATCAAAACCATCTTGACCTATTTTACCACCTCCACATCCAACTCCAAACCATCCCTAACCACCCCCACATCACTACTCCAGGGACATGTCCTTCCATTGGAATCAAGAAAAGTTCATGATGGTGAACACTCAGGTTCAAATAGCACTCGATTGTCCTAACATTTCTCACAAGCATCCATGCACTAATTATAACACCAACTCACTTCTCTCGAGAATTTATTATGCCTACATGCAGCACAAGCAATGTCGTTCAATGCTCCGTCTCGTCAGATCCAACAACTATTATGCGCTAGCCCACCAAAGAAGTCCTTATCTTTGGTAATCATTGTTGTTATTGTCATATGCAAACAACATGTCACTCCTATAGCCATCGTCTGAAATCTCCATTGCATTCTTCTTTGTTTCATGGAAAAAAAATTGTAGTTGAGTGAGTCATCTCACCAAACCCATAGAGGTCTATTTCAGGACCTGTGACCCCTTTGGCAAGACCAAAGGCCAAATCATTAGGATCTACTTTTCAGAACCAAAGAGGCCCTTTTGAAGACCTGTGACCCCTTTGTCGAGACCATAGGCACGATCACGGATGTCATTTCGAATTTGGCCCAAAAGAGGCCCATTTCATTGCCCAAGAGGTAATTTGGCCCATTGAGACCCTGACCCATTGAGGTCTACCCCTTTTCTTTGACCCATAGAAATCTCGCCCATTGCGGCCCATATTATTCTCTCTTCATACAACACATCAACAACGGTGACGATTGACAACTATTAAGATCTGCAACGACATTGGAATGACTAGCAAGCTACCTTACCTGATTGAGTGTCAAACTCACGCATATTTTCAAATCTACATGAGTTTGAGGGGGAGTAATAGAGTACATGTACGGTTATGATATGTCTGAGATGCACCATATCATAACCATCATCACAATTGGAAGGATTTGGATTTAGAATGAGACTGAGATTGAGATTTGATTAGGATTTTATTAGCACTAGATTAGGAATGGTTTGATTTAGTTTCTATATTTATCATATAATATTATCTATTTAAACCCTAGTGGGGTCTCTTTGTAATCATCTTGAGAATTCAATAATATTCTGTTTCTCTTCAGTAACAAAGATGGTTAGAGATTATGTTCAAAATATGCGTGCGAAGAGAGAGATGAAGTGACTTTTTTAATTTAAAATGGTACCAATTCGATCCTAATGTTTTACTCTCACCGTGATCATGTTTACCATATCATCAGTGTTTTTATTGTAACCGTGATCGTAAATCTTAAATAACTACTAATATTTATATATTTGTAGTTGAAATGACAGCCCTTACAATCACGGTCGATACTAAACTGTGATTGTTTCTTTCTAAGAATCATGATTATTTTAATAATCGTTATCGTAACTAAAAAATAATTAACTAGAGGTTATTTATGAGATGAAACGACAGTTCTTACTATCATGGTTTCTAATAGATGGTGATTTTTATATATACAAGAATCAAGGTTAGTTTAATAACCATGATCATTGTTCAAAGCACATTATATACTCATTTGTGATGCTGTAATTCTGCTCTTGAATGTTGCAGTACACACTACAGTACTAGGCTGAACCACCTCAAAAACCTACGGAAATAATATAAGGATTTTCCTCATGTATTTGAAGTGGTCGGCCTGGTACTACAATGTGTAGATGTAACATTGTGACACATTCAAGTGCAAAATTACAGCAACACAAAAGACTAGCCTTCTCTCAAATCAAGTGCTCCATTTTCAATACAGCTCAATCTCTAAAATATCCAAGCGGGATTTTTTTAGAGTGCACACTAATCGTATGAGTTTTTGTAATTCTACTCTTGGATGTTATAACACACACTACAATACCACCTCAACAACTTATGGATATAACATTAGGATTTTTCACAAGTATTCGAGGATGTTTAGTCTGGTACTGCAATATGTTGATGTAATACTGTGAAACATCCAGGAGCAAAATTACAACAACACATAGGCCAACCTTCTCTTGATTCGAACTCAGTTCTTTAAAATATCAACTGATTGCAGGTATTTATAGAGAGGACCAGTTGAATGTCCAATCAAGATTTAACAACAAACATTTTTTAATCAGAATATGAAAGTTAGTCAATTTGATTACTTTTACATTGATAACTCATGTTATTAAAAGGATATCATATCATAGTTATGTTAAGAACCGTGATCTATATATTAAATAGTGATCTGTTAAAATAGTTATGATCATGGGTAGATAATAATTGTGATCTTATGTTTTCCGCGACAAATATTTCTTATAATTTATGTCTTAACCATGATGGAAACTCCCATCAAAAAATTTACGCGATCTCTCCAACAATTTATAATGGATTCTATCACGGTTCTCGTGAACATCATAATTGTTCTTGGAAATGCAAACGTGATTAATAGCCATATTTGTAGCAGTGTTTAGGGTCCTAAAGGGAGTCTTAAGGTCTCCTTGGGTGGTCAGTCAATCGAAGAGAAAAGAAGAGAGGGTTAGGGTTCAGAAGAGAAGGGGTGGTGAGTGTCACCTTCCCTATTCAACCGAAAAGAAGAAGAAAGAGTTAGGGTTCAATTGAAGAGAAGAAGAGAGGGTGAACTTAATCTTCCATGTTATGTTGAAGAGAAGAAGAGAGAATTAGGGCACTCAGTCTTCTCGTTCAATTTATTCGATTTGGAGGTAAGTTGTCGACATTTTTCATATTCTCTCATGCTTTTTTTATGAAATTTTTTCTCATAAAAAGAAAAGATAGGTGATAACTTCTTGCTAGATTTTTTGTGCAATTGGTCGAATAAAAATAGTGATCAATATTTTTTTGTAGAAGTTTGAATCTCTAGTAGAAAAGATATTGATCTATCAATCTTTTTCTGCAATCAATCGATGTTTCCAAAACCGATTGAAGATATGCACCATTCGATCGATAATTTTTTGTCAAATAGAAATATTGCCACAAAAAATAAAAACGATTGGTTAATTTTTTTTGTTCGTTAGATAGCAAAAAATCCAAAATCAACCAATAGGTATTTTATTTTAAACCTTATATGTGTAGAAAAATAACGATCGATTGAAACTTTCTTATCAATAGATAGAAAAAAATTCGATCTATTTCAAAAAAAATTTATCTTCAAGAATTCCCAATAGATCTATTGGTAAAACATCGATCGATCAAAATCAGAAAAATATCGATCGATCGTAAAAAAAAATCGTTCGATTTAATTTTTTTAATGATAAATTGATAAAATAAAATAAATCGATCGATTGACAAAATTGTCGATTGGTCAGTTAAAAATGTTGATCTAGAAAACAAAATGCTATCCGCAAATGAAGACTATTTCTTATTGTAATTGTTTTGTTGTAGCTAGAAGATTGTGGATATGGAAATTTGCCACCTTTCTAAAAATAGGGGCTCTGGGTTTGAACTGTAGGTACTAGATTCTAGGCTCCAACTATAGAATGAGCAATTTTTCCAGAATTTAGAGGCCTAATTAATCTAGAGACCAAACTTCACTCTATTCTAAACTCTGTAGCAGGTCGATCCAACTATGAAAAGCGATAATAGTTTCCACATAAGTCATGGCAGATCAATGGTGGATCTTGACCCAATAGAAAACCAACCTGGACAAATTCACTATCTGGCCGAAATTAATTCTAGAGAATAGATTTGAGGGTAATCCCATTTGATTAACATCCTCAAACCTAGCTTGAATTAGAATAAAAAAGGAAATGAACTTAGGGAAAAATCCTTACATCTAAACAAAACCTAACATGGCATATGCATAGGAAAATTAATGAAGAAATAGGTTCTAAATCTAAGGTTCCTACCCTTCTTTTTTTTTTTTTTTAAGGAGCCTCTAATCGGCGAAATGCATCATAGAGGGACGTTTGGAGAGGGGGAGGTCTACTATCATACCTAGTGGCTCACATCAAAAGAAAATGGAAAAATGGAGGTGAAGAAGAAGAAATGAACTTAATTTAAAAAAATAGAAATACTAGAAGAGGGGAGATTTTCAAGTTAGACAGAATGGTTTAAGGTTAGGGGTATTTATAGGATGAAAGTGGGATGAGAAATCCCATTGTCTCCATTGTGGGACTAAATATTTTAGGATTCAAGTGCCATTTTTTAATTCGTTTATGACGAAACACCTAAAAATTCCAAAATTGATGGAGGATATTTTAGTCCAAAAAGGATAGACCTTCTAGAAGAGTTTAAGACCAAAATTCGAGTATGGGTATGGTCGTTTATAGTATAAATGATGAGGCCTTTTAGACCAAAATGTTATGGTCATTTAGGTCCCCCCACTAACAGTTTCAGATTATCCCCCTCGTGGTTAGTTACGAGTCATGAAGATCTTTATATGGCCATTTATACTATATACGATCAAAAGTGACCTACACAAAGGTTGTGGTTTATAGCATAAATGACTAACTAAAATAGACCAAATATAGTTGGTCATTTATGCCATAAACACTTCTAATTGCCTATCACATTCTCAACAGAGTTCCTCAAAGGAAAACTCATTCAATTCCCTATATATGAATTGTGGAAAAGAAGAAAACTCAATTTGCAGTACCTTAGGTTTTGTGGTTGTCTAGCATAAGTCAAATTGCCTAACTCATCCCAAGATAGGAACCAGAGGCACTAACTGTGTCTTCATTGGCTACTCTATGTCAAGTAAGGCGTATAGATTTCTAAATCTAAAAACGGTTGCACCACATATAGTTATAGAAGCTATTGGTGCTGAATTCTTTGAACATGTGTTTCCATACAAACAAAATCAAGAAGTATTGGGGGACCAACCTAAATCTAGTACCAAGCAGAAAGAGCCTGAAGACTCAGTTTCTTCATAACCAAGAAGAAGTACTCGACCAAGAATTCCAGATCATTTTGGTTTAGAGTATATTTGTTTGATCGAGAAGGATCCAACAAGCTATACTGAAGCTACGACATCTAAAGATGTAGATCTTTGAAAAGAGGAAATGGATGATGAGATGCACTCTATTAACTCCAACAACACTTGGATCCTAGTTGACCTACTTCCAGGAAACAAACCAGTAGGGCGCAAGTAGATGTTTAAGAAGAAATTGAAACCAGATGGATTCATAGAAAAGTACAAGGCTAGACTGGTTGCCAAGGGTTTCAAACAACATATGGGTTTTGATTATTTTGACATCTATACGTATAAAAGTGTTTCTTTCATCTAACTTTAGAATGAAGGATATGGATGTAGCAAACATTATACTTTGAATCAAGATTATTAGGAGCAACGAAGGAATTGTGCTTTCTTAATCTAGTTACATTGAGAAGATTCTCAGGAGATTCAATCAGTTTGATTGTACTCCAGCTCTTACACTTGTTAATTCAAGTATTAAAGTAATGAAAGAATGAAGGCAAAGGTGTTTCTCAGTTAGAATACTCACAAGTTATTAGCAGACTAATGTATGCAATGCATTGATTAGAATTTTGAGGTACCTGAAGGGTACAATATCCTATGCTCTGCACTATGGTTGATCACTCACTGTACATGAAGGATATAGTGACGCGACTAGAATTCCTATCCAGATAAATCGAAGTCAGTCACTGCATGAATCTTCATCATGGGAAGAGGTGTCATCTCTTAGATGTTCAAGAAACAAACATGCATAACTCATTCCACCATGGAATGAGAGTTCATTGCACTATTGTCAGCTAGAGAAGAAATTAAATGGCTCAATAGTATTTTGGTTGATATACCAATGTGGGAAACACCAATGTCAACAATCATAATTTATTGTGATAATCAGGTGGCTATGCTCAAAGCATACAGTGAGAACTATAATGGAAAATCCAGACAAATCCGCCTGAAGCATGATCACACTATGAAGAAAGAGGTTTTTACAGAAGGTTTCAAACCGTCGGTAATATATGTGTTTATGTCAGTATAGGATACAACAACAGAATTTTAACCATCGGTATTCTGTTGCTAATACGGGCATCAGTAAATCATATGCCGACGGAAATTTGCAACCGTCCCTATAAATAATGATTTTGTCCCTATTTATGACTTATGCAGGACCTTTTTGCCATGTAGTTTCGACATTTGTACTATTTTCAACGGTTTATTATTAAATTTCAACGGTAATTAACCATTGCAAAATAATATATACCGACGGTTATATTACCGTGGCTGATTCTAAAACTACCAACAGAAAGTTTATTCAGTATAACTACAAAATATCGACGATTGAGTTACCATCACTAATACCGACGGTATGTAACCGTGGCTATACTTCCAATATACCGACGATCATGTATCCGTCGAATATTGTTAGTTAGGGACAAAAATATTACCATCACTAATACCTTTTATTAAATTATTAGCGACGGTAATATTACCGTCACTAATACCCTTTCGAAAAAAAAAATAGGCCCTTCATACAGCTACTGCATACCCTGTTAACCTGTCACCTGCACCTGTTTTCACAGACAAACCCATGCATATACACTCCTAATAAAATTTAATTACAGGTATCAATCCACATAAAGTCAACGTATTCAAAAATAAATAAGGCGATCGTTTCAAATAGTATTATTACACAAATTTCCCATCCACGAGGGCAAGGGTCAAAAAAAAGATGTCCGTGAATAATAAACTCCTCCCTAGGTCATCTATGCTGAGTATTGTTTGGAGGCTGAGTAGAGTCTGTGTCATATGAGCATATTGTTGACCTCCCGCCCAAAGCTACTCATAAAACCTTCTATTCGTGACATTGTGCCTTGCAGGGGAAAAATCATAGTGTCATGCGACTCTATCATCGCCACGAGCTCTGCCTGGCGAGCCTCGGCTGCGGTTTCTCGAGCTTGGAAATCATGACACATTCGTTGCCACTACTCAGCCTCTGTCGCAGCGCCTGCTCCACGCATCTCAGTAGGGGTGAGCCCGTGCCCATATGTACGGACACGTCCATGAGTGTCTACATCCATGACCTGTGTAAATATTTCATTTTGGGTGGTACTGCTGGCACTGCTCTCGGGGCCCTAGGTCGTGATCTCATCCATCTGCATCTGAAATCCATAGACAACGATTCAAATCAGAATAGGTGGATACCAAATTTGAGGCAATACGAACATTGTAACACTAATAATACTATAGATTCTTAGAGGCGTATAAATACTATCGCTGACGCAGACGCTGTATCCACAGGAGTCCCATCTCGTTTGGTATGAGTGACTCGAAACATCAGCATCCGATTGGACTCTTGTCCCTCAGGATGCACCGTTGATTTCAACGTGTAAAATTTACGAAATCAATAGTCAAAGTTTACAACTTATCATGATAAATATGTATCTTAACTCTCAAGAAGATGATGAATCCACAACAGACAAATAGATGTACAATAAAGAGAATTTAATCAGTGGAGCCATTCAGTTTCAGTAGAATATGATAACATAATACGAAGCATAAGTTTGACAAAGAGAATTTAATCAGTGGATCTTGCATAGCTAAGTCATGAAAAAAAAATAGAAATAAGATATGAAAATTAAAAAGACAGTGCATGGTTTGTTTTGATTCTTGAATGATGATGGCTTCTCTAGTTTCCATGACATTTATTTCAGAATGGTGTGAAAGCTTAGGAACACACATACATCATTTCTCAAAAAGAAATGCACAATGGAACCATGTACGTACTGTCAAAAGGTGTTACGACAAACACAAACTCCCCACAAACTGAGTCTCATCTGAATCTCCATTCCCCACCCACTTCACCCTTCAAATCTTCTGATTTTACTTACAGTCAATATCAGAAGTACATGACCTTCTCTTGTGTCTTGTTTTCATCTATTAAGAAGTTATTACAGGCATTAGAGGTCATAAGTTGCTTAATCTCCTCAATACCATACTCTAATGGAGTTTCTCCCCACAACCCATTTGGCCTAATTTCAATCCCACCATTAATACCACCACCACACCCAAGCTCAAACTTCTGGTTTTCTTCAACCCCATTATAGAAATAACCCTCCAAACTGATAAAGTAGTAAGAGGAAAATTTAAATTATGATATATCAAGCTGACTTAAGTTTGCATTGCTAAGTCATAGGCTCATAGCTTGCAAGAGACTAGTTCACAATTATGTGCTAGATAATAACTTTTTACAATCACAACTTGCAAGATGCAGAAGCTCAGAATCCCCTAAACATTCAGTAAATAAAACTAGATGCTGCTCAACAATTTATAAACGATTGGACACACAACAATTTATAAACAATTGGACACAATACATAAACAATAATATGTCACATTGCAATCAGCAGCAGAAAACCCAAAAGAGCTGATAGTGATGGGCCTGATGGCCCGTACCATTAAGAATCATAATTATAATCTGCTAGCAGGAACTTATTATCCCAAGTAGTTTTAGTTTTGGTTTTTCACGTTGTTAGCATTACAAAGTACCCCATTATTTGACGTAAAGGGCAATTAGAGCTGTGTAAGAATCTTGGTTTCTTTCTCACTTTTTTTGTTTTGTATCTTAGCTTAATGGCATCATTTGTGCACCATGGAAACATCTTTTATCCGTCACTAGAATGGTGGTGGAACAAATGAGATAAAGATTGGAACTTGGCATACACCATTTGATGGATCCAACAAGAAACTATGCTGGATTATACCACAGAGAGAGAGAGAGAACCATGCAGAAAATTTTTGTCTGTTAACCCAGAAAATCAGCCCTGCAAACTCTTCAAAGTAGATTTATAGTACTACAAAAATATGCAGTGAGCAATGCTAATGCAAAGCACTTTCTTTAGTTTGTTTATTATCTTTTGATGAGCAAATCCCTGTGGTGAAAATAACCTGCAACTTATTATCCCTATATATTCACCATTCTACTCTTGAGTGATGTCTTTCAACTTATTTACATTTCCATGCTATCTTTCTCAATTTCACTAGATTCAGACAGTCGGATATATGCTTTAATTGTTCTTTGGTTGCCGGAGAAAACATATTGTCATACACAATAAAGGATGTTTTGGAACATATATATCAAAAGAATTTCCTTGACTTTATTCCTTACTATGAGGAGTTGCAATACAACTTATGTTTTATTGGCCAGTATCATTAAATGATATCATACTTAACATGAAGCATGCGAAAGAACTAAAAGACGAAATATGTTAGGGTTCTGATTGTTGATGGAAAAATCACAATCCAGTATGTGAAGTCCAAAGAGAATTTGGATGAACCCCTATCCAAGGGTCTTCACATGGACCTTGGGATGAAGACATCCAAGGGAATGAGATTGAAGCCAGTGAAATAGTTGTACTCGATGGAAACCCTATTAGCCTATAGGTGTCCACCATAAGTCTCCTTAGTGATTTTGATGATAACACAGTAATGTAATGAGATTTGTGTTACTAATGTCTCAATTGAGTTTATGTGAAAACCAGTTTATGAAGAGCATTAACAAATCATTTAAGATAAAAAATTATGAAAATGACACCATACTTGAAGGGAATTTAACATCAGTCAAGCAAGCAAGTTGAATCATATTGAAGCAAATTATAAATCAATCAAGTCCAATTCATGAAGATAAAAAATGAAGAAGAAGAAGCTTGATCATAAAGTCAAAAAAGACAAATCAAGTCATGAAGAATGAAGACTCTCGTAGAAGGTTTAATTATTTTATATTTTAGTGAGAGAGTGTTTTAGGACTTATGTAAAAGTCCTCAAAGTTTGGTTGTTTGAAAAGCTCAAAGCCTAGAATGACCATAGGAGCTTAAGGACTAAATTGATTAATATTCTAAGGCCCTAGGATATCATATAGAATAATCAAAAACATGATAAAAATGAGCTAAGAGACCTTACAAACTAATCTCATCTTTTAGACAAGGTAAAGATGAGTTTTTAGTGAAAATCCAGAGTACTCATCGACGAATTCATGGAGACATTGAAGACTTGTCAACGAATTCTACTGCAGAGACTACTATCTCTGTTCTGACCTTGATCTCATTAACGAATGCAAAGAGTATACTCATACTCATCGACGAATTCTTGCGGAAAGCTAAAAACTCTGTAACGACTAGTTTCGTTCTTAATACTTCTCCAACAACCATAAAACCTCTTGGGCTATAAATGGGGATGATTTATGAACTAAAAGAAGAACTTCAATACTTCCAATCATTTAATCAATCATACCAAAGCTTAGAATTCAAAATCCATTGAGTAAACAGTAGAATCCCAAAAAAATCCGAAATTGAGCTATTCAACTCCATTCTTTGAGAGACTCTTATAAAGCATTAAAGTGACCATCCAACTCATGTGAAGAAGTAAATTGTGATTGTAAAACACTTCTCAACAAGTGTGTGTGAAAATCAAGAATCGATGGATTCTTGTCATTGAAGCTGAGAGCTTTGTAAAGGTTTGGTCTCTACCCGTAAAGTATACTGAAAGCAAGAGAGTGGATTCTCTTGCATTGTAAATGTTTGATCTTCACCCGTAAGAAGATTGGCGATTGAGTAAATCGTAAGAAATCCTCTAGCGGGTATAGCTTGAGGTGGGGACGTAGGTAGGATTGCCGAACCTCATGAATAATATCTTGTGTTTATTTTTCTAACTCTTCCCTTTACTTTATTTTTTACATTGTTTGTGTGGTATTGCATAATTCATTTCCCTTTTAATTAGTATAATTGAAATTCCGCTTAAAGGATTAGGAAGAAATTTTAATTTGTCATAGACCCTATTCACCCCCCCCCCCCCCCCCTAAGGTTGAATCCTTGGGCAACAAACCCAACCTAATGAGTTTCTCAGGTTTAATGGGAATAACAATCCTTATAAAAGACTATGTAAGCACTATTAATGAAATGTCATTTTGAGCTGTGTCCCTTCCTGAGAATGATGGCAATAGTACAAATGCCTATAGATTGTTGATCTATAGATGATTTTGTGATGAGGATGATAATTTAAATGGATTCTCTTAAGGAATAACTATAGGCCTATAATGGGCTGCAGTGTTACAAAAGCACTCTTGATAGACTCACATTTCTGAGTGTCAGAAACTCGCCACCTCCTATGAGATTATGGCTTATCTCTAACTCTCAGTAAGACCGAGATTAAAAGCATGGATGTTAAAATGCTAATCTGTAAGTGTACACATATCTTTTGAAAGGAAGGTATGTGCGACAAGTTTGATTGGTCAATACGAGTTCTGCAGTTCAAGGCATAGTCCATTGAGTTCTCTTGTCTATCTTGATTTTTTTATACTAAGTATAGGTTCAGGTTGAAAGACACTTACATCTATGCACATGATATTCATGGATGCCCAATTTCATTATACTTATATTCTCTTGATTAATTTACTGAATTTAAATCAATTGGGGTATTGTAGATGGTGATTTAAATCTTTAAAAGTGTTAAAATCAGATCATTAGAATCTGAGGTTTTGATTTTAATCGGAGACTAAAACCCTCCAATGACTTAATTGTTGTTTAAGGTGGGTGTTTGATCTCTTGAAAGAGAGAAAACAATCACTTTTAGTATTTTTTTCCGTTATTTCTTTAGTCTCGACACGTCGGCAATGGAAAGAGAAATCTATGGCTTTATTTATCACATTTTGTTACTTAATTGTAAACAACTAAGCCTTATGGTGTGAAGCTCCCCCACCTATTCCTTTAGACCATACCTTAGGCGCGCGAGCTGCGCTCACAACGAGCGCGAGTGCACAAGATAGGCTCAGGTGTGGGTGCAGGCAAATTGGGCTTTGGGTTCTATGAGGTGTAATTTTCACTTCGCATGTGCACATCGTTGCAGAGTCGCTAGGATTCACCCTTTATTTTGACTAATCTGGACCATCCATCAGATCGTAGTCGTTGATCTAGGTTGACCCTGATTGGCATCCTTCATTTATTAGAACCATCTGATCATGGCTCTAGCTTGGATCTAATCTAGGTTGTTCGATCATGGGTGACTGGTCTTAGAGCCCACATGGGATGTCAGGTTGATCAGGCCCATGATTGCCTGATGTTAGTGGGTTCAGTCCCATTGCAAAGACTGAGGTACTTGGTCAATTTGACCCTAGAGCCAAGTGGCCTTAGTATGACCTGCCTAGGGTAGGAGGGTCTAGCCATGGTTGGGCCAATGCACATGCAAGGAGGACTTGGTCCTTTATAAATAGGAGGGCCTTAGGAGGTTCTATGTTCTAATTAACTTTTGTTGGAACCCAGACCATAGCCAAGTCTGTGAGCCTAGACCAGAAAGGAGACCAAACTAGAACCAGAGCAGGTGAGCCATGGTTCGAATCACCATGATCCATCAAGGGACTCTGAACCAAAGTCCTCCATTGATGGACCTTGAAGCTTAAGGAAGAAGATGAAGCTCTAGACCCAGAAGGTTGTCCAAGGTCAATCCAGATCCATAGGTGCTTGGAAATAGACTTCGTTTCAACTCCTAATGAAGTTGGAGAATGCCTCTGGGCTTCTCAACCGTCCATCCTAAAACAATTCAAATGTTGACTGTTCAATTCTTCGTTCTAAAATCCAAATAAGGTAGAACAATGGATCTATCCTACATATAGAACCATCTTGGTGACCATTAGATCTCAGACGGAAACCTTCAATATCCACATGATGGATCCTACATGGGACCATCTACACCCAAACAAGGTATCGTGTGGATTGAATTAATTCTAAACATGCCTAAACTCGTGACCCAACAAAGTTAAAAACATGATAAAACCAGAGTAATGGTAAATCTGTGACAAAAAAAAATTGGATATATAAGATAAGATTAATCATAACCTTGTGTCAAAGAGGTTTGGAATAGGTTAATTGGATTAACTATAAATGTGTAACCAAACAGGGTTATAAGTAGAATTGATTATGGCGAAACTAGAAACAGATTATGAGCAGATTTGATTATGGTCAAAACCAAAATCTGTAACCAAACAGATTAGGAGTGGACCTAATTTGGAACAGGTTGGAACCAAGATTAGACTAAACTAGAGTAGGCCTCTCTATAACCAAACAAGTCCTTAGATCCTAAGGGTCAAAATAGTAATTTTGGAAACTATCCAGATAATCAGATAGACTCTTTCCCTAAAGCAATTGGGAGTTTAGGACATTGGGCTGAATAATTGGAAAACCCTAAATAAAGTGGTTATTTAAATGTGTAATTTTATTTTAAAAGGCATCATAAAAAAAGATTAGTACACCATCTTCTACCGAGTAGTGCAAACTCATACGGAAGATTGGAGAGAGTCCAAGCTGAATTGTATCCCGGAGATACTGTTGTCACATCTCTTGCACATGAAAGACTCCGGCTATCTTCAAGAAAGTATAAATAGTAGCGACTCTCAGTGAAGCGATTGTCATTAATCATGGTTAATTAAATAATTATTTTTTTAATAATTTACCAATTTCGTCTCTCTATGTTTCTAAGTGGCTATTTGTGCAGATATTTAGCCCAAAATACTCAACACCTATGGACCAACTCATTGCTTCACTGGATGCAACATATCCCATGTTCGCTAGGCAGAACTTAAGGTAATCATGCCCCACTGAATTCCTTATAAAATACAAACAATCCCTTATCATGTCAATTTGTAAGTATCATTAAAAAAAATAGTGAATATTTTGGCGACTCAAAATAGGGTGTGGATATCATTTATCTAGGTTAATTATTTGTGAGTGTCGTGAGTGGGTGATCCCTCTTCTCACGTCAGGTAAAGGGAACTTCAGGTATCCAATAGTAGTTCCCCGCTCTAGAATCTATCCCATGAACTCCTACTTCATAGGGACACGTACACTCTCACCATCCTAGCTAGAAGAAGGACAAGTAGTTTTATAGAGAAATTATAATGATGTTGGAATGAACAAGAAAACCATCTTAACAAGAAGTTCGGTTGCGTTTGGTAACAATTAATCTAAATAGGTAGAGCTTATTTGAAAATTGTGCTTAGTTGGACTTTAAATTGTTAAGTTGAAGGCTAATTGCATGTCTACATCTTTTTGAAGTGGGGGTTTTTACCTCCAAAGTAAAAAGGAGTTATGAGCTACTTTTTAAAGTAAATGTTTTTACCTCTAAAATCTCCACTTCAAAAAGATGTAGATATGCAATTAACCTTCAACTTAACAATCTAAAGTCCAACTAAGCACAATTTTCAAATAAACTCTACCTATTTAGATTAGTGTTACCAAACGCCACCTAAGTGATTTTATACCGTTAACATCACAAATAGCCGCAATGAACTATTTTTAAAGGAGTGATGAGTTATTAGAGAAACCTTTCCATATTTGGGATTATAAACTAATGTAAGATCATGATTCTTCTTCGTCTATATACATATAACTCTAGTTGGAAGCATAAAACTGTAATAATCTTAATCCAAGTCCTTGATTCTGATGTTCTTCTTAATCCTAGTCATTGGTTTTCGGCCAATCGAGAGTCGGGCTTTCGACCATACTCACTAAATTAACCCTAAATAAAAAAAAATGATGTCTGGACCGCTCTCCTAGTATGTTCCTGAAATGCTTAGTGTTTCCTAAGTGGAACCGAAACCTTGACCTCCATGTATAGTAATCTGTGCGTTCCATGGGAGTTACTGCTTTTGGCCATGGTAAGACTCACAAGCTTGTGGCTCAGGTGTACGACTGTTTGCCATTGGGCTAAGCTCGATAAAGGTGCCCTCGGTTAAAGGATGAGAATTTGTGTTCTTCATGGGCGTAGTCTTCGACACATGCCTACGGATTCCCACGCCCAAGGAGGGCTTCGGAGCAATTCTTGTTAAGTACTCCAAACTGTGTACTTGCCACCATATTTTAAACTAAGTCATTTAAAGTGTATAAATTAGTAATTTTATACAGTTTGATCGATCGCTGGACTTCTCGTTCTTGTCAATCACTTGGTATCATCTTTCTCTAGGGTTTTTGTTTTTACCTTTGACAAAGAAAGTATATACATAGGTTCCTTAGTTAATTTCACTTAGCATTCATTAAAGGGAATATCAACATCAGTTCTGATTAACATATTTTTCATACTATAACATTTTCTTATTAACATGTTCTTATTCTTAGAATAATATTTACAACTTAAAATTCAATATTTATGCATTTATAATGTAATTAAAATGTAATAAATTAGAGAAATGCACTCTATCACCATTCTAATGGTCTTGTCAGCGCTAATGGTCGAATGTCGCTATGACAGTTAATAGTCCAACGCAATGCGTGCCATCTTCCACGCCGTAAGGTATGGGGTTGTGATTGCGGAAAGTGGTGAACTCCTAGTTGGTTCATGATCCAATAAGCATCCAAAGAGAGTAAATTAAATTTTATAATAAGTAATTAAATCGGAAGAAAGAAACCCGATTATCTAGATAGTCGTACCAACAACGTACACGGAGAGCATGTTGGCCTTTGCCCTCGTAGGTGTCATATGAGTGTGTGTAATTTAGTAGTTAGTAAATTGGTATGCATCATTTATTTAAGGTTAGTAAGTTACAAAATGTAGGATTGGTGCCAACAGTTCATCAGGGAAGAAATGATTCACCAAACCCCGATGATCACTAACTAATACTAATATATTAGAAAAAGAACTGTTTTAGTGCCTCACCTCCAAGGGACTCTGAGTGCACCCCTTATGGGATATATTCCTACCACCTAAGCAACCAGAAAATGTGCCTAATATTTGTGCTCTAAAAAATAGAAGGGTATTTTTGTGAAGGGGGAGGAACCTTTAAATGAAAAAAAAAATTAAAAGGAAAAAAATTGTATTGGTGCTAATCGTTTGCCATAGGTAAATGCTAGCTACACTATCTAATAATTTTTAAATGCACTGATCTCTTCAAGGAAAAGACAAGTGTTGTCTTCTATTAGCAGAAAATATGTTTCTTGCACTTAATATTCTGAATCATAAAAGAGAGTGGTACTAAGCATTATCTAACGTCCTTGCAAACCTAAGGCTGAATTTGATTGGTCCATGCTCTTTCCATTACCTTCTCAAAGAAAACGGGATGGAGATTTTGGAAATAGGTATCATGTTGGCTTGAAAGGGGAACCAAATCGTCTGTTATTCCCTCTACCCTTCCATGTGACCTTGAGTGATAAAAGGCCAGAATTGTATTGTTATTTATTTAACAGCTGTAAATAGTTGTTAATTAAAGAAATTCTGGCCTTTCAACACTAAAGGCCACAGGGAATAACACAGCCGATTTGCTACCCCGGGGACTGAATTGGAATTTGAAATGGGCTGATGATGGTTGACACTTGACAGTTTCAACTTCCAACTTCCCAACTACTCTTTTGCGTAAGTTTCACATCCTTTGTAGAGTCCTACGCAAGCGATTCCTTGTAGACCTATCATTTTTTGCCACGTATTTTTTTAATTAAATGTTTTGTACAACTTACTTAATTTAGAAACCTTAAACAAACAAACGCCGCTTTTTCAAACGACGCGTGGCATCCCTCACGTTCCTTCCTACTCGCCACCCGCAAACACATTTGCTTTCTATTCGTTCTTTCCTGAGTCCGTGACCGAGTTAACGAACTCCAGTACCTGGAGAATTGCAAAGACTAAACTGCCCTTTTATTGACTCACATTGCCGGATGTATCCCTTGCTTTAGCAAGCACACTTGATGAAATCATTAGGAGAGATGAGGGAATGTGTAATTTCTGCAGTTTAGGTGTCCAATAACCATGATTAATCGTTTTAATTTTGATCGATCGAGATGATGCGTACTTGAAAACAGATTGTAGGTACATTTTCTATAGAAAAGGAACCGCATACCTCCATGTGGTGTTGCGATATTTGATTATTTTGTTTCAAACTATGTTCGGTAGTGGATTATCACTATCAAATTAATCATTGATCAGCGAATTTATTCCAACATTTGTTTATAGGTACAACCAAAAAGGTCTTCATATGGAAATCTAGAGAGAGAACATCATTATCACCTTATTTATAGTGGGGTGCTTCCAAACCTATCCTACCTACCATAAAATAAATTATTTCTGGAAACATTTTTATCATATTCTCTTCATTTTTAAGAGGGAAAAAATGTAATGGGAGATTACATGGAGATTAAAATACATTAATCTTTCAATTTAGCTCCCTTTTGTATTTTGAACATAACTACATTGAAGTTGCAAGGGAAGAACAGCACCGAATGTCAAACTTATATATAAAAGCGATAATCTATATATAGCTCAAATGTATTGGTTTGCTTTAGTGGTAGGATGTATTCCTGCAGAGGATTTAGGCTTGAGTCCGAACAGTATGGCGGTTGCAAGGATATGGAGAAATTACCATATCAGGCCATCACACGTATCTATGGCTTGAGCATCTCGAAAAGTCAAATCGGGATTAACACAGTTTATTTTATCTTATCGTAACTAGAAAAGTCAACTGGGGACTAACTCATTTTAACTTATTGTATCGGAAACATGAAATTTCTAGCCTTATTCATGGCTAGGCTTAATCGTCATTACAAAGAGAAAAGACAACATTTTAGGGGAGGACCATTTAAAAGTATGTTTTACATCTTTTTGAGGCTATTAAGGGGGAAAGTCTAGCACTCCCCTCCCCTCCCCTCCCCTCCCAAAGGAGTGGATTGGATTTGGCCCTCACCAAACCAAAATCGTCTAGCCCCCATCTCACACGTCAACATGTGCCCCTTTTGACACCCTTAACCATGATTAAGGTTCACTAACCCTTATATTTCAACCATTCAACGTTAGTTTTTTGAGAGATAAAAAACAAATTAAAATTTAATCCTAAGGGTTAAAACTTGTTAATCAAAATTAAAAGAACCATTAAAGAGGCTTCATTTTGGTCTAGTCAAGGCTAGACCAAATCCAATCTCCCTCCCAAAGACTCGATCCAAATGTGTAATTTTTTTCTTTTTTTAAACTTAATTTTTGGGGCAATTAAGAGGTGCGCGACTAAGGCTAGCACTCCCCAATAATAATATCACACACTAGAGCATTTGTGCAGTCACGCAGGTTGGAGAGGTTTATACTTCATATATTACCTTGAAAAAAAGAAAATTGTTTTAAAACTCTAGATAGTCAATAGTATCAAGATTTGAGTTGTGATAAAAAAAAAAATCTAACAGTGCTATTAAATAGTGGCCTTCACTTAATGTTTTAGCACCATTAGATTTTTAATTGGATGACTCAACTCTCGATAGTACCTGCTATAGAGAGTTTCAAATCACTTCCCTTAAAAGAATTTTTTTTTAAAAAAAATCATGTTTTGCCTACACCTAGCTTTTATTCGGTGGTAGATTGTAACCCTCATTCTTGAAAGGGCTCGGATTCGAGTATAAAGGTGTGGCACTTAGACCTAGGGCCGGCCTGTCCATAGGCCATCAAAGCCTTTGCTTTAGGCCCCATTCAAAAAAATAAAAAAATAATATTAAAAAGGCCCCATTTAAAATATTATGAAAAATAAAAGGCTCATTTAGAATATTAAAAATGCTCTATTTATAGTTAATTTTTTTTTAATAATATTAAAAAAAAAGTCTCATTTAAAATTTTCACTTTAGGCCTCCAAATGGCTTGTGCCGGCCTGCTTAGACCCAGCATTAATACTATCTTAACTCTCTAACCTACTAACTTAAATAAATTAACTCTAAATAAAATTTTAAAAAATTAATAATAATAAAATATGTATAGCCTATACTTAAGGGTAAATTCGACATTCTAAAAAAGCAAAGGGTAACTATGTCTTTTGCTTTAAAGCAAATCCCCAATTGGGCAGTAGGGCCTACGCATTTGTCGCCACACGTGTCGGCGATGTATATGGCAGGCGGCGCCATTGAAAATACTGGAAAAATAAATATCCTACAGCCACTGTTTTGGCATCGCTTTAGGAAGAATAAGCATCAGCAACAGTGTCCGCAGGTGAGCTATACGAATAAAATCCAATGACATAGTGCCACGGAAGAAACACAGAACACTGATTGCTGATATGGCGCAATGTCCATAACTTATGGACAGCAGTACAATAGCCATCGCTGCGGCTGATCCAAAGTAAAACCACTAAGCGGTTTCGTTCTGTCTTTTATAGAAAATCGGCGGTTTTACTTTTTTCTAAAACCGCAAATTTACTTACTTATAAAGCTGCTGATGTGAGGAAAAAGAAGCACCAGAGACAATCTCATCACGTGTGAAGCCTGTGTCGGCGGCCATTAAAGCTCCACGAAGTAAGGGTTTCTAATTTTCTTCAAATTTCTTAACCTTTTACCTCAATTTCTTGCTTTTATCTTTATTTCTTCAAATATTTTTCATTTTCGAGATGATTATCCTTGGATTTCTTCATTTTTTCTATTCCCTATCAGATCTCAAACTTGGGATTCTCTCTGTAGCTGTTCTTATCAAGAGAAGAAAACTAGGGCAGAAAGCAGAGATCGATGGGGAGAGGAAAGATCGTGATCCAAAGAATCGATAACTCGACAAGCAGGCAAGTGACCTTCTCGAAGCGAAGGAGTGGATTGCTGAAGAAGGCCAAGGAGTTAGCAATCCTCTGTGATGCAGAAGTAGGGCTTGTGGTTTTCTCTAGCACTGGGAAGCTCCATGAATTTGCAAACACCAGGTCGAATAAGATTCCTGCTTTATCTTTTCCAATACTTAAATTCAGAATATCCTTCATATTCTCACAACTGATGTCTTTAATACAACTAAATAGGAAAACAAGATTCGTGTTACTGACCCTAAATATTTGGAATAAGGCATTGATGATGATAATTCTCGTGACATTATGTTTGTAAATTGAAATTCTTAAATGGAATTCTTTTCTTGGTTTTGTTCTATAGCCTTATATTCTCATAGCTTTATGTTTATAACTGAAATCTGTCAAGAACAAACAATAGAGCTTTTACAGTATGGGATTTAGGTTAAAAGGGAGAAGGACGCCATGCATTACATAGCACTCTCATTGTTGTTCATTAAGATGACACGCCCGCAACCAGATTTCTAGTCAACACATGGTCTAGGGTTTTGCTAGGACTTTAGGATGTATACTTTGGGATAAGAAAATTTAAGGGCATGTTATCAACTAGGTTTTGCAACATATCAAGAGTGGCATTTGTAGTCCTCCTGCTAAGGAAGATTCAGTTGGGGGCTGGCCTAATGCCGCTACCGTGCGAAATAATGAGAGAGCGATTGAAGATAATGTCATCTAAATAGTATTATTAGCTGTAACTCTTCGATGGATAAATTTTTTATTTTAATTCTATGTGTAGAAAGTTGAAATTAGAGTTCTCATTAGATTACTTTCTTTTGTTTAAGACTGTTATATATAGAATATTCATACTTCTGCTTCAAGAAGAAAAAGGGAAATGAAATGCTCGGAAGTATCTAGATTTCTTCATTTTTGGTACAGTATATCCCACCAGTGCTTTGTATTAATATTGGGAGCTTCTACCATTCTAGAGAAACCCCAAATACTAAATAGAATCTTGCGTTCCCCTATCCCTAGGTTGTTTCATAAATTTAGTGGAGAAGTTAAATGCAGATGGTATTTCGATTGAGATATTGAGAATGATTAGTTCTATTCTATATATGACCATAAACTCTAGCTAGGGCATCATTCTGAGTAGGAGTATAGTAGATGGGCTGACTAGCTGAGTTGCTTATAAATTATTAATACTCAGCTCATGTACCTACATACATATACGTACGTATCTATACTACGAGGGGTCTTCCAGTAGAGCCAAGGACTCAACCGGCTACCTCGTTTATACTGTCACATAAATGTTTTTGGACTCGCTTTTCTAATGGGCTGTACCAAGCTTGAGCTTTCAATGGCAGGAAACAAATTAAGGAGTGGGGCTGCTAATGTTTCTTTAAGTTTGTAGGATTGAATTAGTGGAGTATGTACTAAGCTTTTTATCTTTATTTTAGAAAGTCGTTTGTTCTCCTAAAAGTCCTACTTTGTTATCTCTTGTATTTATTCCCAACAAAGTGATACATGTTGGTCTACTCATGTTTGGGATTAGGACAAAAGGCTTCTTTATCTTTCTTTTGTCATAGAAATTATTTTTCCAACTCTTGTTAAGTTTGTAGGAGTGAATTAGTGGAGTATGTACTAAGCTTTATCTTTATTTTAGAAAGTCGTTTGTTCTCCTAAAAGTCCTACTTTGTTTTCTCTTGTATTTATTCCCAACATAGTGATACATGTTGGTCTACTCATGTTTGGGATTAGGACAAAAGGCTTCTTTATCTTTCTTTTGCCGTAGAAATTATTTTTCTTACTCTTGAAATATTGCTTTCGTTTAACTTCAAAGTGCAACGGATTTGATAGCGACGCAAGTTGCTTGGTTCTAAATCCAGAAAGTGCAGTAGTATAAGAATCGCGGTTATTTTTCTATTGAGAGAAGTAGGCCACATGGTTTTGTTTTATCCAAAGGGCATTACTAAGTGTGTTAAGTAGTAAGCCAGCACCTTTTTTATTATAAAATTAAACCAACCAGTGGACTGGGTGGGTTAGGCAGACCCCTACAAGTTTATTAAACTATTTTGTACCATTTGAAAATTGTTTAGACTACAAATTGAAAGCTTTTCAAGGATCCTCTTGGGGGGGTTCAATCCATGCATTGGATTCCTCTCTTTTCCAAAGAATCACAACATTTTGATTATTGATGTTGAGCAAACTTAAAAGTGAATTAGCTTTTGCCAGGGGCAAGCAATTATAAGGAATCGCGATCATTGCCAAATACTATGAATCAACAAACATTTGATAGATTGGGCTTAGTGATAAGAATCTCCTTCTGTTGCCTAAGTGAAATAATAGAACTCAATACCCTTATACTACAAAGCTTCATCTACAATTTCGCAAATACCAACTGGGAAGCAAAGTCTTGAAGCTAATGGTGAAGTCCCACTAAATCCCTATTCATTATAGATAAAAGCCTCAAACACTCTTACCAAAGGGCAATGGATGAACAAATGGTCCATATATATTTTCATTGGAATAACACACAAAGCATCTATTGGCAAGACTTCTACTATTTTTACATGGTCCAGTGTCAGTCTGAAAGGAAGAAGACAATATTTTATCATGCGTTTGGATTTTTGAAATTGGAATTAACAAAAAGAATTGAATTAATGGAATTGAAAAACACAAAACTGAATTCTGCAGAGTTCAGATTTTTTTGTCATTTGGATGCACTATTTGATTATATGGAATTAAATTGCAGATTTCCCAATTTCGTTGTTGGATGAATACAAATTTATGTTAAAATAGATTTAACTAATAATGCGTCAATAATTGGGTCTAGGCAAGCGTAGCAGCGGTAGTTGGACGTAAGGGTGTCGATTTTTAACCCGACCCGTCAACTTACATGAACCAATGTTACCTGGTTCGTTGGTTCACTCGGTTCGAAATTCGGGTTCGAAATTTGCCACTCTAAGAGTGAACCCGGTTCGCTAGGGGTAGGATGAGATAGTTCGTTTCTCAGTTCGCTTAGTTCTTTAATTTGGTTCACTTATATAATATTAATATATTTTATAAATCGTGTAAATAAATATATTATAAACATTTAATTTTTAAAAAAAAGTATTAAAAAATACGTTATATTAGAAAAAAAAAACATTAAAAAATAGGTTTTTTGGCCGATTCGCAAACCCATAAAAAAAATTCGCCGAACTCGAAGTATAAGTTAACCGAACTTAAAGAACAAATTCACCAAACTCAAACAAAAAGTTCACCGAACCCAAACAAAAAGTTCGCCGAACCAAAGCTATTGGGTTCGGGTAGCGGGTTCGCTCAATTTCACGAACCCAAACGAACCGAACCGCGAACTAGTTCACGGTTCGCACTAGTAGGCAGCAAACTAGGTAACCCTGACATGAACCCATCCAAGTTTTAATAGGTTAGGGTTGAGGTTTTGGTCCTGTTTGTTGGATTTAAGATTTGTTTTTACAATCCATTTATAATTCAATTAGATTTGGGTTTGGCTCCAAAATCGAGTTTGAATGAATTATGTCATTTGGATCCACTACTGATTAGATGGAATTAATAAATAGATGGAATTGAACTACAAAAAATTCAATTTCATTGTTTGGATGAATAAAATCATGTGAAAATAAATTAAAATTAATAATTAGGTCTGCACAAGTGCAGCAGCAGAGGTTGATATTAAGGGTGGCAATTTCTAATCCAACTCATCAACTCGTGTGAACTCATCCATCTTTTCATGTATTAGGGTTGAGGTTTTGGATTCATGGGTCAGGTTCAAGTTTGGTTTTCACAATCCATTTATAATTGAGTTAGGTTTAACACTCTGCTTTATAATTGATAGATAATAGAGTAGGATAATAAAAGCGCGATGAGATACACTGTATCTTTACACAAGGTGATTTGAATTTGATCAATTAGATTAACGAAGATTAGATTTGATTTTATAGAAATATTGAACTATCTATTTAAAAGTAAAACATTCAAGTTTTATGAATAATATTGAGTTTCTTTATGGTATTAGAGGTATCGATCATTTGGTGACCTCTTAGCTTTTGTTTTTCTTTTTCTGGTGGGTGGTGCCACCACCGCTCGTCGGGTGTGAAACATTTGATTTTTTTGCTTAAATAAAAAATTTATCACCCTCATTTATACCTCTACAACCCCGAATTCTCATACTCATTCTTCATGATCTTTTTTTCTCATTTATTGAAGACATCTCTAATGAAAGTTTTTATTCAAATCGCGGGTCATACTTCGTGTGCTTTGGGAGAATATTATGACTGCCTAGCATGCATCCATTCAAACATGACATCGCCCCTCATGTGAGACACTCCTATCATATTGCCACAGCCTCCCCCAACAAAACATGTCATGCATCCATGCGAACCACATCACACCAGATTTTATCTTTGTAATTAGAACCAATAAATAAAGGAACTAAACAGCATTTGGAAACTGATACATCATTCCCTTTCTTTAGTGCCATGGCAGCTTGTACGGTTTGGATGCTCCTCTATCGCCAAACCTAACATTTTAAAAGCATCCTCCGCAATTACATTTTCACTGTTTCCTGCATCGATAACAAACCGGCACACCTTCCCACTAATGGTACAGGTAGATTGGAAGATATTATTATGAAGTCACCCATCTCTGTCTACTCCTCGGGGGGTAAAACAAGCCCTGCACCACAAGTAGTGGCCTTTCATCACCACCAACATGTTCTTCTTGTGAGTCACCATTTTCTATAGTATCAAAGGTAGGGTCATGTTCAAATTCTTCATTCATTCTCATACAAAATCCTCTCATTGTCCACGAATAAACTCTTTCCAACACGATCACCCTTCCTGCAATCTACCATTCGATGTCCAGGCTCTCCACACTCAAAAAAGCATTGTCCACCACCCATTGTAGGGGCTCTATTGGGCTGCCCCCTGATCGGTGATTTTCCAGCACTACTCGGGTGGGTGGAAATTCTAGGGGGGTTGGATGTAAGACGACTACTAATTCCACTATTTGCCCACATAGAACTGCTAGATCTGCGACTGAATTGTTTTTCCAATTGTATGATCCTCTTATGGGCTTCAAAAACATTTAATGGATCAAATAAATTAATAGAATCTTCAAATTGGGATCGCAAACCTACAATCTACAAGGATACTAATTGCTCTTCCGTTTCAGCTAGGTCATTATGAGCCACTAACTGATAAAATTTTGTGGTATAGTCGTCAACCATCTTAGTGCCCTGTCGTAAGTTTTGTAATTATTGGTATAACATTTGTGTATAGTTTTGAGGCAGGAATATCATACGTATATGTTTCTTCAACTTTTCCCATGTATCAACATTTCATTTTCATTGTTGATCATGCATCAATCTAGACTATTATCACCATGCAGCAACTTGTTCCCGAAATCTAGTCGCAACCAATGGAACCCGTTTTTTGTCGGGTACCTCCTTTAATTCAGGACCTCCTGCACAGCATAAATCTAGTCTAGCAACTCCTCTGGTTGGACACCTCCTTGAAATTCGGGTATGTCAATCTTTAGTCCGGCTTCCCAACGTTGTGAATTAAAGCATATTCTAGGATTTTCCACCGTGGTTCTTCCTCTTCTTGGGATATTTCTCCATAAGGGTTTTTGAACTCGCCTTCAAATCCTTCCTCTACAAAACTCGAAGGTGGAGATCGACTCCTTTGTTGATTCGCAGGAATACCAAGAACAATAGGGAAAAGAGAAAACTCTCTGCAATTTTATTCAAAACAAATTGTCCTTGCCTTGTGGCTTACTACTCTTTAAATATGATGCTAAAAGCAAAATACAAAAATTACTAAAAATGGTAAAAAAAAAAAAAAAGTGAATTAACCACATAAATTACTAATAAGTAATACTATAAGCATGTCGGAATCGACGGTAGTTGATTCTGACTTCTAAAACTAAAGTTATTACTAAAACAAAAGTTTCCAAAAATAGCAAAATTGTTGTTTCTGAGGCCTAAACGATTGAATCTGGCCAAAAAGTGAAGAACTCATGGCAAAGTAATGGATCTTGAAGATCTCGACGTATAAATTTCACGCGATTCCGACTTCAATGCTCATGATTTCTACTAGAGCTTTTCTCCTTTAGCTCCATGATTTCTACTAGAACTTTTATGCCTTTCGTTTGGATTGTTGACGATCCAACAATTCAATGAAATTCTATGTCACTTGCTCTGCATCAGGTTGCCTTTGTTGAATGCGTCTAGGAGAATCCTTAATCCAATGTCTACGATCTCTACAATGGAAACATCCTCTGGTACTTATCTGGCATGCACTATCACATATAGCGAACATAGGTGCCCAGGATATAGGCTACACAAATAGTGGTACTTGGGTAGTATTAGGGCTAGGGGCCTAAAGTGTTAGTGCAGTTACTTGAGGCTAAGTTGAAGTCCTGGGTCTCTTCTCTAGCGGTACTACTCTACCAGGTTGAGCTCAAGCTATTCCCACCTTCTAGCTAGTCTCTTTTCTTTTCAAAGATTTTTCTGAATTTTTCTCAACTATCTGAGCCCTGTCTATGACCTCATTGCAGGTCTCTAGTCGAAGAATAGAGATCTTGTCTTTAATATAAGCCCTCAGTCTCCTTTCAAACTTCTTGACTCGCATAGCTTCTGTAGTGATCAAGTGTGGTGTGAACTTGGCCTCATATTGAGCCACTGTCATATTCCAATGTTCTAGTGTGAGGAACTACACTTCCTTCTAGTCCTTCACAAATACCGGGAAGTGTTTTTTGTAAAAGACATCAAGAAACTCTCCACAAGTCCAAGGTTGTCCGGCACAAGCTAGATCTCGCTTCTTAAGTGCTGATCTCCACTAATGTTTAGCTTTGCCTTCCATAACAAATAAAGTTGTCATGACCCAAATACCCCCTAGGAGTTAGAGTACTTTGACTTGACAAGACATATCAACCATCCTGTACAATACAAGGCACAAACTATAGCGGAAACTAAAATATTTTATATACATGACTGAAGTATTTCAAGATTTACTAAACTTATATACATGAACCTAAAGTAAAGACCAAACATGCTTGCTCACAAAACACTTATATAAAACAAAAGTTTTCCTGTTCACGTCTCTCAAAAATCAGCTTTATCCAAGTCTCTAGTCTCCATCTGAGGCTCCATCAAATGCTCCTCCTCACCGTAGTCCTCCTTGATCCATGGACCGAGAGCACGGATATCAAAACCTACACCTGCCGACTTAAAATGTACGGCTGAATATGGAATACTCCGTGACTACAAACCAATAGTTAACAATAGATAATAACATGATATAGCTTGCATGAAAATTAAAACAATATAATCACGATGCATGTATGAACTTAATATTTTTTTAAAAAAATTCATGTCATTTTAAAACATGTTTGTAACTCATGGTTCTTGTCATGTATTATGTTTGATAAAATCATGCAATATTGTTCTTGTTTTTGTCTTGCGTGAATCATGGTATTTCACTTGCTTGAATTTAGTTGTTCATGTTCTTGCTTGAATCTTTTTTATACATGCTTGAAGCCAGGAGTTAGAGCCTAGACTTGGAAATAGCCATGAGACCGTCTTTGTATAATATATATATATTTGACCAGCCCTACGTCTGGCTTTATCATTATTTTTGATAACTGGAAACCTAAGAAAATAGATTTAGACATGTTTTTCATAAACCTTTTTTTTTTTTTTTTTTTTTTAACACATGAGAAAAACTTGTATAACATGCTTTCTTAAAATTGAAATCATGAAATGCATGCATGAACAACATGTACTATAAACATAAGAGCATGCTCGAGGAAATTCATATACTATTAACATTGATGTAATATTCATGCTTACTCACATATTCAATAATAATTATCCATAAGCATGTATTCAGCATATCAATTTCAGAATTATATCTTCAAGGTAAGATAGTAGAATGTACTTACAATTATAAGCTTAGCTAATGATCTTTTTTGAAATCAAAAGCGACGAAAGAGATTCTAACTTGATCCCGTAAATCAAGCCTTGTGGTAAACCGCCCCTAGGGACATACACACAGGTCAATGGATTACCCCCTTACCATAAAAATATTCTAAACACTTTAAATCACTCATATGGAAGCTAGATTAAACTTCTCTGCTCAGCTGCGATCGATCGCAACATCTATCACCACGATGATCGATCGCCCACTTCCAACAATCGATCGTCCAGACTACCCGAATGCTACCCAGATTTCTGCAATCGCTACGATCGATCGTCTAGGCTTCGCAGAGTGTAAAATCTAGATTTTTCTCAATCTGGATCCGAGGCTACCACCCTCTACTCTTCTCATTCAACTCACCTCACTTCATATATCATTTCCATACAATGTAACAGGGTCTCAGACCCATAATGCAACTATTCCATACACCAATAAGTTAAGAACATGAAAATTCACTACTATGAAATGGAGAAGATGAGGAAATGTCTTACCCCTTATATGCAATTACATGCTTCTGAGGTTGAAAATAACGCTGGAAATGGATTCAGAGCGCTGAAAAACATTGGGGTATCGAGCCACTCTCACTACCTTACTTTCTCTCTCTAGAAAACCTTTTTCTCTCTCTACTTTCTCTCTCTAGGATGAGCTTCTCTCTCTAAAATATTTTCTCCAGCAGTTTCTCTCTCTAAAATGAGAGAAATAAGTTGTTTTCTCATTTATATAGTCTTTAACACATGTGAGACACTTGTCTCTTGAAAGACAAGTGTCAATGTTGGTTAGTGGGACACATGACACACGTGTGTGGCCACGTGTCTGTTTGACTGTTGACTTTCGGCATTTTCCCACCTTTCTTCACTCGTTAATTCATAACTAAATAATCATATGCGTGAAAATTACGAAACTTCAAGAGACTATACCTTAGCTAGTCTGGCACCTACTATAAAAATTTCAAGTATAAATACTAAGTTCTAAGGCTAAAAAGTAAGTCCAATAAAAGACTGACAAACTCACAATTTTTCCGATTTTTAATAAAATACATCATATACAAATACCATTCATATATATTATATAAAATAATGGGAATTCCATTTTCGAGGTCACATTTCTTCCCCCTTTACAAAAATTTCATCCCCGAAATTAAGACAACTCATGCAACATCAAAGAAACTACTCAAACAAATACAGATACTTCTTTTGTACTTCATCTTCACATTCCCATGTAGCTTCCTCGGATGAATGATGTTGCCAACGAACAAGAACCAAAGGAATGATCTTGTTCCTCAAAACTCTCTCTTCTATCCAAGATCTGTACAGGCTGCTCTACCAAAGTAAGATCTTCATGGATCTCTAACTGCTCTAAGTCAATAACGTGAGAAGGATCTGAGATATAATTTCGGAGCATGAAGACATGAAATACATTGTGTATTTTAGCCATGTGAGGTGGTAAGGCAACCCGGTAAGCAACCTCACCAACTCTGGTGACGATTTCAAATGGCCCCATATACCTTGGATTGAACTTACCTCTCTTGTCAAATCTCATTACACCCTTCATTGATGAGATCTTCACAAAAACATAATCACCCACATTGAACTCCAGATCTCTTCTACGTTGTCGACATAACTCTTCTACCGGCTCTGGGCAGTCAATAACCTATCATTGATGATTTTGATTATTCCCACAGTCTGTTCAATCACTTCAAGACCTAATATCTTCCTTTCACCCACTTCACTCCAACAGTGAGGAGACCTGCAGTTTCTCCCTTACAGAGTTTCAAAATGAGTCATTTGAATGCTCGCTTGATAACTATTATTGTAAGCGAATTCAACCAAAGGTAAATGGTCTTCCCAACTCCCTTGGAAATCCAACATACACGTTCTGAGCATATCCTCTATCACTTGATTCACCATTTCTATCTGCCCATCTGTTTGAGGATGAAATGCGGTGCTAAAGTCAAGACGGGAACCCATAGCATTCTAAAAAAATTTCCAAAATCTGGAAGTAAACTTTGGATCCCTATCCTAGACAATACTCACTGGCACCCCATGTAACCTAACTACATCTTTCACGTATATGGCAACCATCTGATTCGTATTGCAAGTAGTCCTATACGGAATGAAGTGTGCAGAATTCGTTAACCTATCGACAACAACCTATATAGCATCTGACTTCCTAGTTGTCTGTGGTAGACCAACTATGAAATTCATTGAAATATTCTTCCATTTCCATTCTAGAATAGGGAGGGGCTGCAACAGACTTGCTGGCCTCTGATGCTCTGCCTGCACCTACTGGCATACTAAGCACCGAGTCACATACTCTGTCACTTCCATCTTCATGTTTTGCCACCAGAAGTGCTTCTTCAGGTTCTGGTACATCTTCATACCTCCAGGATGCACTATGTACTTGGAATGATGGGCCTCGTCCAAGATCTCAACTCAAGTCTACGTCAGCAAGAACACACAATCTTGCTTTGAATGTGATGGCACCATCATCATTCAAAGAGAACTTGCCACTACCATTGCTAACTGACTTATCCTGATAAGCAAGTAATTCTGCATCCGACCCTTGTATTTCCCGAATTCTACTCAACAAATTAGGCTTGACTGCTAGATTTGCAATGACTGACCCAAATTTACCTAAACTGAAGTTTGAAACATCATTAGATATATCCTCTAACAACTTCCATTCACTAATCCGCAAGTGAGCTATAACCCCATAGGCTGCCTACTAAGAGCATCTGCTACCAAATATGCCTTATCGGGGTGGTGTTGAATGGAACACTCGTAGTCTTTCATGAATTCCACTCATCGATATTGCCTCAGATTCAGCTCTTTCTGGGAAAACAGATACTTCAAACTTTTGTGATCCATGTACACATCAAACTATTCCCCATAAAGGTAGTGAATCTTTAATACAAACACCACTACGGTAAGCTCCAAGTCATGAGTAGGATAGTTATTCTCATGATCTTTCAATTGTCTAGAAGCATAGGCAATGACGTTCCTACGCTGCTTGAGAACACATCCCAGCCCAATATGCGAAGCATCACTATAGACTACAAAACCACTACTCCCAGATGATACTATAAGAACGGGAGCTGTAGTGAGCCGCTTCTTCAACTCTATGAAGCTATTCTAACACTTATCACTCCAAAAAAACTTGGCACTATTCCACATGAGGCACGAAAGCGGGGATGCTAAGCTGGAAAACTCAACAAACCGTCGATAATAACCTACTAACCCGAGGAAACTGCGAATCTCAGTAACACTCTTAGGTCTATCCCAATTCATCACTATCTCAATCTTTGCAGGATCGACTGAGATACCTTCAACAGACACAACATAACCCAAAAATGCTACTTTCTCCAACCAAAACTCACTTACTTAGTTTGGCATATAACTCATTTTCTCGAAGAGTCTGCAATGTGAGTCAAAGATCTCAATCGTAATCATTTCGTGTTTTGGAGTATATCAAAATATCATCCATGACAACAATCACACATCGATCTAGAGATGTGCTGAAAATTTTGTTCATCAGATCCATAAAAGCAGTCGACACATTAGCCAAATCGAAAGGCATGACCAAGAACTCATAATGCCTATACTGAGTCCTGAAAGCAGTCTTGGGAACATCTTAGTCTTAATCTTTAACTAATGATAGCTAGATCTCAAATCAATTTTGGAGAAGTATTTGACTCCCTGTAACTGATCAAATAAATCATCTATTTGTGGCAATGGATAACGATTCTTAATCGTTACTTTATTCAACTGCCTATAATCGATGCACATCCTCATCAAACCATCCTTCTTTACAAACAGTACCGGAGCTCCCCACAGTGAAACACTTGGTCGGATGAAACCAAGGTTCTGTAACTCATCAATTTGCTCCTTCAACTCTATTCTATTGGGGTCATCCTATACGGAGTCCTATAAATTGGAGTTGTCCCTGGAGCAAGCTCTATAGCAAACTCTATTACTAGATCCCGGGGTAACCCTGGTAATTCTTCAGGAAATACATTTAAATACTCACTAACTATTGGGATAGCTGAGGAGTTCTTCACTTCTGGGCTTTAAATACTTAGAGCTACAAGACGGGCTATGTATTTTCTTCTTAGCCCTCAGAAATGAAATGGTTTCACTTCCTCCGGCTTGAAATCTACCATATTCTCAAAACAAGCCACATGTCCGTGATGTATGGCAAGTCAATTCATTCTAAGAATAACATCCAAATCTTCGAACTCCAAGACAATCAAATCCGCTAGCAACTCGTGTTGTCCCATTTGGACAATACAATCTCGAAACACCTGATCTGTCACTACTGACTTGCCCAATGGAGTCGAAATGACCAACTTGTGCTCCAACTGACTAGACTCAACTGAAAAACCATTGGCAAAACTAGGAGAAACAAATGAATGAGCGGATCCTATGTCGATCAGCACTTGAGCATAACACTCATTTACTAACAAGGTGCCTGAGTATTTAAAATTTACTAAGTGTCTAAAGCATACATTCAATAAGATATATTTATCATGCTTAAAATATATATATATCAATCATACATCGTCAGTAATTTATAACTTTCACATTTTGGAAGTTAGTACGTACCCTGCACAACATCATCTGATGCCTGTGCATCTTGCTCTGTGAGGGCAAACACCTTGGCCTGGCTAGCCTGACGAGATGTCTGTGAAGACTGTAGAGGTCTGGAAATTTGTGATGACCCCTGCTGAGAAGACTGTCGAAATGGGGTCTACCTCCTTGAGACTGCATTAGCATCTACCTACGTGGACAACTTCCTACATTCTCCGGCTGGACGTCTTCTCCCACAAAACGCACATGGTTCATAGGAAAACGATGATGATGCAGGTGGTGTATATCTCATAGGCTGTGGAGCAGTGGGGCAAAACTGTGAATTCATCGGCCTAGGAGCCTACGGAGCAAAAGGACGAGCCGATGAATTAGAAGGACGAGGGGCCTACTTTGAAAATGGAGGCCTCTGCGACTGTACTGCCCTAAAATCTGATACTAACCACTCTGAGCCCTCTTCTCTAGCTGTGAAGAGTCACTGCTCTGTCCTCGACTCATATCCCTTCTCTTGAAAAACTCCTCAAAGTTAGTTTCCGCCAACTAAGCCTTATCCACTACTTTTGGATAAGTCTCATGTCTAAACATAAAGACTTTATCCCTTATGTATCCCTTCAGGCCTCTCTCGAACTTTCTTGCTTTCATAGCCTATGTGGCTATCATGTGCGGAGCAAATCGCTGCAACTCTGAAAACTTCGCTTCATACTCTACTACTGAAATATTACCTTGCTCCAAGGTAATGAATCTCATTTCTTCTCTCTAAATCCCACTGGGAAATACTTCTTGTAGAATACATCCAAAAACTCTCCACAAGACCATTCTTGTCTGGCTCGAGTCAAATCCCTGGTTCGACTAGCAGACAACCACCAATGGTTGACTTCTCCCTCCATCATGAAAGCTGCCCATACAACTCTTTCTGCCTCTGTGGGCAACAACACCGAGAACAACTTCTCTAATTGCCTGATCCATGCCTACTGCAGGATCAGTGGTGCCATAGAAAAATAGAGGCCTCATCCTCCTGAATGCCTCGATCCCTGCCTGTGCTCTAGGGTGATGTACAGACGTAGCAATAGGAATTGGAACTGGCACTGCTGCAAGCTGCCTCTCTGCAAATACATTCATGGCTCAGGCAATTAACCCCAGAATCTGAGTCAGATTAGGCTGCTCTTCTCCTACTGGACTCTCCTCAACTCTCTTGGTATAAACTCTATCTTCACGACTCATGATGAACTCCTGAGATGATTAAAAATTCCTGAGTCCAGAGATGACGAATGTTTACTATTAATGAAATGAAACTGAAATGTATTTGCGAATTTGATGACAAAAGAAACATTTCATCTTTATATGTACAATAACTATACCACTTGCAACATACTATATTACTTTATCCCAAAACATCACGTAAGTTGTACATGTATTTACACCAAAAAGTGAATTGAGTGATAGGAATACTGAATAGGACATCTCCTATACTCCAAAATGATATGGATGTACTACAGTCTTCCTTCACAGCCTATACTAGAATTGATATCTACATCTAAACCGATGTAGACTGGCTACTCTCAGTCTGTCCCTGAACTGTACTAGCTTCATCCTTCATCTTCAGTAGTGCCTACTTAAGGCCTTTCAAAATCCTCCGACCTTCTCGAGTAGTACGCCTTCTAGGAGGCGAAGGTGAAGGTGCAAGTGTCCAGTCAATACCATCTGAATTGATCCGAACAGTCTTCAGTGTGATCTCCACTCAATAGTGGATGAGCTAAACCCATCTACTCCGGATAACGCCGCAATAATATGGTCCTCATCCATCTAAACTCTGGTCAATCTTGCTTGGTGGGTGTACAGTGCATCAACGACATCTCTGCACATTAACAAAATTTCCAAATCACTATATGATTTTGAAATATGTCATGTACAGTAATACCTCTAATTATAAATCAAAAACATACAAATAGGAATCGTTACGTACTAAGGTCAATTCCTAATGTGTATTATTCTTAAGTTTAATTTGTTATGATGGAGATTGCACTAAGGTATATACATAATAATATCAACGTACATGCATTTCCTAGCGTGACTAAGTTTTCTCATTTTCGGTTAAGTATTAACCGAATAGGACTAAGACTAACTGATTAGTCTTATACTTGGAATACGACTCCCAATACGGACCTAATGTCTTTGCTCTGATACCACCTCTGTCATGACCCAAAATACCCCCTAGGAGTTAGGGTACTTTGACTTGGCATGACATATCAACCATCTTGTACAATACAAGGAACAAACTACAGCGAAAACTAAAACATTTTATATACACGACTAAAATATTCCAAGATTTACTAAACTTATATACATGAACCTAAAGTAAAGAGCAAACAAGCTTGCTCACAAAACACTTATATACATCAAAAGTTTCCTATTCACGTCTCTCAAAAATCAGCCTTATCCAAGTCCTTAGTCTCCATCTGAGGCTCAATCAAATGCTCCTCCTCACCGTAGTTTCATTGATCTATGGACCAGGAGCACAGATATCAAAACTTACACCTGCCGACATAAAATGTACGGCTAAGTATGTAATACTCCGCGAGTACAAATCAATAGCTCACAATTGATAATAACATGACATTACTAGCATGGAAATTAAAACAATATAATCATGATGCATACATGAACTTAATACTTAAACAATTATTTTCATGTCATTTTAAAATATGTTTGCAACTCATGGTTCTTGTTGTGTACTATGTTTGATAAAATCATGTAGTATTGTTCTTGTTCTTGTCTTACGTGAATCATGGTATTTCACCTGCTGAACTTGTTTGTTCCTGTTCTTGCTTGAATCTCTTCTATACATGTTTGAAGCCGGGAGTTAGAGCCTTGACTGATAGTTTTGCACAGTTCTTGCGATATTTAATGATATGCATTTTTTGAGAAAGAAAAGTAGTCTCACTTTCAATTAATACTCTATTGAACTCCAAAAGACAAATAATAGTCTAAGGAATATATTTTCTTTCCACCGTGGGTATCAGTCAGTAGGAAACCTAATATTGTCTTTTTCTTATTCCATGAACACATTCTGAAGAATAATTTGAAGATCTTGGTCTTATTTTTGCGTTAAGAACTATAGCACTTGATTGAATGTCTCCAACTTCAGTGAATCTCTCGTTATCTCTTTTCTGAAAGCAACCAAGTGACTGATAGTTTTGCCAATTGGGAATGTGATACAAAAATGTGAACAATTTCTTTTCAGCGATTCTCTTCTTATTACTTGATAAAGTAGATCTTTAATATGGAAGGTTAATAATGTTCGAAAGGTGATTTTGACGACTTAGTTATTTTTTGATTTTTTTAATAAACTGGCAAGGGACTTGACCTTGGTCTCTCTCCCACTCAAGAACCTAGTTTCGACAGGTCAGTGGATCCTATTCAAACCTCACTCCCATAAGGTTAGGAGCATGCTTCTGATCTAGCTTATTTGTGCTCCCATAATGGGGAAGAACTCATCCAAAAATTGGGTTTTTATTAAACGAAGTTAGAAATGTTAGCGACATCCCATGAATTGTAGTCTAAGTCACGACTGCCAGAATTATATATATATATATATATATATATATATATATATTTCTTTTTTTTTATAGCTTTCATGGGATAAAAGTAGTGTAAAGTCATATAGAGTTAGAGAGAACTTGTCATATAGTATACTTGTTGTACCAACTTTACTCAGTGGTAGAATTTGGTAGAAAAAAATAGCAATGATATATGTTCTTAATATTAATAAAAATAATTAACTTATAGTGCTTCTTTAACTATGCTTGTAAAAGAGGGAAGCTCCATCCTCTTTGATGAGGTGCTTTACCCACTGCGGGTTTTGTCATTTATGATATATACATATGCGTATATGGACATACTCCAGAGGTAATCTGGACCTTATTGTTTTTCAAAAGTTAGTGCCTGCAGAATATCTAAGAAGCTCTCCATGTGGGCCAAATTACAAGCAGCGCTTTGAACTTGGATTTATGATTTTTAATCATATATTTAGGGCTGTCAATGGGCCTGCTGGCTGGCGTCTGAAGATAAAGAAATTTTTTTGTCATAATATTTATAGATTTTTATTTATAAGTCACGAATGCCAGTCATTTTCTTAGTATATGTTGTTGGTATCATTGTATGGCCTTCTAGTCTTTAAAGAAGTTTGGGTATGCTAAAGAAAAAGAGAGATGGGTTCCATTATAAGGGTAGCTTTGAAGATGTCCGAGATAGAAAATACGCATATTTATGTATATGTAAATGAACTTCAAATATATTATTAAATAGGTATTGTTGAGGTCTCTTGGAGTCCATTTCGGAATGTTTGGCTGTAGAGCAAGGGGTGTTTTCATTCATAATATGATGTTTGGACATTTGATTCATTGTTAGCTTGTAGTAAGGTAAGAATTTAGTAAACAGCTTTTCTACAATCCTAACCATGTGAGTTTAGAAGTATCTATTATTAACAGTTGAGTTTTTATTATGCATAATCGGAGCAATGTGATAATAGAGCATGTTAATTCTCTCAAACTCAAAGTTCTTACTACTGTACAATTTATTTGTGTGCTACTTTTAGTTTTATTTGTATGCTTTTGTTGTATTTTATAATGGAAAATTTTTCATATAAGTAATGGTGGAGTAATTTTTTTTAACATGTACTCTGAAAAATTGTTAATATCAAATTTATATTAAAATAAATTTTATATATATAATGATGGCCGAGCTGGGCTATAAGGGGTGTTGTCCAAACTTGACCCTCATGTCAACGAGCCTAATTTTTTAAGGCCCATCTGGGCTAGGTTTTATGGATGAAAAAAGATCATCCATTTTGTGAGCTTTTGAAGGCCAGGTTGGGCTGGGCCGGGAACCTTCAGATGTGGACTAGATTGGCAGGCCTACATTTATGATCCCATCCCCAACTCTGGACTCCTGACCTTCCCTACGTTGTGATAACTCGAAGCTATCCATACCCTTGCATGAAATAAGCACTTATATTTAAGGGTGAGGAACATATAGGGTGGTAAGGGTACTATTTTGAATGGAAAAAATGTTTCTTAAAATTTTAATTCTTAAGGTTGGTAAGGGCCAAGTGCTTTTTTGGAAGGATGTGTGGTGTGGTGTCACTTAATACTGCCTTTAGCAATGTGTTCTCTCTGCCTTTCCACATGAATTGTAAACAATTGAAAATTTAACGAGTATTTGAGCTTCATGAAGTGCATTGGAGAGTGAAGCCCAATATTTTAGTTGATGGATCTAGGGTTTTAGTCGTCCAACGAATCATCCAAATATTTGACTGCTAAGGACAATAAATGTATTTTCAGCCCGGCTTATTTATTCCCATACCTAACCCAGCCCAATCTCAAACTCATCAATACATGAAGCCCAAACACATCCCATGTATAATATTGTAAAATTGGGTTGGGTTGGGTTGGGTTCGGGGCTAGCCAATAATTAACTCAATTTTCAAATTTATATTTGTAATGCACTGATGTACCCTAAAATAAGCTAAAACTCGACTTCTGCAAGTGGGAAGAGCTAGAGTTTCCCTTGATAATCTCTAACTTAGTTACTCTACTCTCTAACTTAGTAACTCTGTTAATCTTTCTTTACTTGTAAAAACCGAAGATGTAGAGAAAGAGGGAGTATAATCCATTTGTAGAATTAAGTGGGAATTCTTTACTTGTAGAAACCCAAGATGTAGAGAAGGAGAGTATAATCTAGTTGTACAACCAAATGGGGAGAGTAGATCTAACTATAGGAATTTAAGACATGGAGAAAGAGTGAAAGTAGAAATAAAATTTAAACCAAGCCCTTGGGTTTTGGATGCAAGACTGATATACTAAGGGTTTCATTATGTGGGACAGTTTGTGTATAAAAAAAGAGGTCGTTAAATTTGGGGCCAAACTGGGTTAATCGGGCTTTATTAAGGTTCACTCAAACCCATGAAACCTTAGCTCAACCCACCCTAATTTGGAATGAGTTGTGCAGGCCAGCCCGGCCCAATGTACAGCCCTAATTTTCACGTTAGATCATTCTATCGAATAATCATTAGTTCATTCAGTTCCTAATTTCTCATAGATTGGTTTGGAATTTTGAGTGTTTGAATTTGTGGAAATGGTAGACAGAATTATCAATTGTGTCCCCAAATTTCATCTTTTTTATTTAGAGTGTATCATAAAAATGGTGAAATTGGAATCACCAATTTCACATGAAATTGAAGTAAGGATTCATAGGCTAAGCATAACTCAAATCCTTACTAAGAGGTATTATTTAACAATTTTACACTGTTGGGGAAAATAGGCAAATCTTATAAAAATCTTTCAACACTCAAAACGAACTTGTCGTCTAACTCGTGATTTAAATGAATAATAATATAATACATAAAATAATAAATTTAATCAATATAATACTTAAATAATTGTACATTCTTAATATTATATTTGATTTATACTTTTAAAACTCAGTATAAACGCTTGTTACTAAATTAAGTAGGTATTATGATTTTATTTTATTTTTAATTTCAGTAGCCAAATCCGACCCAACCTATTATAAACGTGGTGTAAAACAAATTGCAAACTCGACCAATGCATTCAATCCTAACCTTTGAAAAGTTAGATTGATGGATCGGGTAATCTCAGATTGGGTAAATATATCTTCAATCTAAACCTAACCTGTTTATATATGGACTGAAAAAAGTAAACCTAACTCGACCCAAGAAGGGAATCTTCAAACCAATCCTGAAACCTAACTCTTGAATTAAATGAATTGTAATTATATTAATTATACTTATAAATTATAATAATAAAATTAAAATTAAGTATATAATAACTATATAATATAATATGTTTATTACTAAATCAAGTAGGTATTATGAGCTGGTGATTCCAAGAGCTAAACCCGATCCAATTATAAATGGATTGTAAAACCAATCTAGAACCCCACCCACAACTTCAAAACCTCAACCCTAGTTTGTTAAACAATTTGACAGATTTGTAAGAGAATTAATCCCACATCGACTAAATAGAGAAATAGTTGTGCCTTATATACATGTAAGGCCTCTCCACTCATTGCCAATTGGTTTTGAGTTGGACGCTTTCACATGGTATCAGAGCCCAAAAGGCCCAACGGCCAAATTATGCTCACACTCACGATTACAGACCCAAACAGAAAGGCTGCATAATTGACGATCCAAAAAAAGGCGCACGTGACAGACCTAAAATTAGGGCTGCACGTGAGGGGGCGTGTAAGAGAATAAATCCCACATCGACTAAATAGAGAAATAGTTGTGCCTTATATACATGTAAGGCCTCTCCACTCATTGCCAATTGGTTTTGAGTTGGACGCTTTCACAAGATTCATGTGGGATAACGAGTTGGGTTAGAAATTGCCACTCTTAACATCAAGCACCACTCTTGCATAAACCCAATTATTAAAGCATTTTAATTTATTTTTACATAATTTTTTATTCATCAAAACAATAAAATATAAATTTTTGGTAGATTGAATTGTCAATTCCATTCCTGAATTCCAATTCTATTATCTTGGGGTATGTTATAAAAATGATGGAATTAGAATCATGAATTCCTCACGGACTGAAGCACTGATTTTATGTACCATGTAAGATTCAAATCCTTATTGAGAGATGTTATTTGACAATTTCTTTAGAGACTTGCTTTTCTATTAAATTATTATGAGAAATACTTGAAATTTGTGTTAAATTTTTTATGATAAATAAAGTTTATGTTTCATACTTGTAAGTTAAAATAAAATGGGGTTGGCTAGAAAGTTGGCTTGAGCCAGAAAATCTCGTTGGAAGCGAGAAAAGTTGGCTAGAAGCGAGAATGTATTTCTGAGCAATAGAAGAGTTCCCAAATACAACTTGCTAGAATCGGGAATAATCTAACTCGAGCAAGAATGTCCCAAATACAACTTGCTGGATGCGATAATAATCTTGATCAATAAATAGTCCTTGAACATATTCTTCATTATATTACGGTTTACTAATCAACCTAAAAGCTTTAGAACTTGAGAGAGAGGAAGATCTGGGTTTTGAGAGAAAGCTCTTGCTGGAAGGAGAGAGCCTTTGGAAGAGGAAGGTCATCGTGATCAAGGTCACTATTCTCGTTGGATCTAGGAGTTTACAGCAAAGAGAAGCCTTTGATCACAGAGAAATCTTCAGTTAAGGTTTGATATATTTTGTGTTCTTTGCTAAGAATAACATAATCATTGTTTTTAAGAAAGAAAATATGATTGAAAGTAAGAATAAAGACTAATATGAATGTTTGATATAATTTATCTACCTAATGACTTCACAATTGTTGTATTAAGAGCAAGACTATTATTAGATGAATAAAATTCTGTACATAAGTATGAGAATGGGTTTGATATAATCTCCCAAGTTAATGAATTCATAATCATTGTTTTAAGAAAATAAGCATAGTTTCAAGATTAAAATTATGAAAGCAAGCATATTTATATAACTTCTTTAAGTTAATGATATTCTAACCATTGTTAAGTTAAGAGTAAGGGATGAATAAGTATGTAAGCATTAAGATTAAGTTTGGACAAGTATGTTTGATATATCTTCCAAGTTAATGAGATTGTAATCATTGATTAAGAATAAGAATTTATAAGTATGTAAATATAACTTAGTTTGGACAAGTATGTTTGATATATCTTCCAAGTTAATGATATTGTAATCATTGATTAAGAATAAGAATTTACAAGTATGTAAATATAACTTTCCAAGCTAATGATAGCATATTCATTGAGAAGAGATCAAGAACAAGAACAAAAACAATAATTGAATGTTAATTTATCACCCTCGTTATTAATGCCATTTTCATCAAAGTTGATATAAGATCAAGCATAAGGATCCATATGAATGTTGACAGAATCTAAATTAACTTGTGATTACGTTATCATAGAATTAGGAAAAGAAATATTATGAAAGAAATCAACCTAACAAAATTCTATGAATTGTATCTGATGTTGTTATGGTATAATTTTGATAATAATGATGGTACTTAAATAGTACCTTTTATGGATGTGATATATGTTACAAGATTTGAGTTGAATGATGAATATAGAAAAAAAAATTGGGGTTCTATCAAAAATAGAGTATTTCGCTTGAACGAATAACCCAGAATATGAATGTTGTGTTATACGTTTAATTATGCCAAGACTATGTTTATTGCTCTCTATAATGATGATTGACAATGTCATAATTAAGATAAGCCACGAAGAATGTTATGTATGACATGATGATGTATCATGTATGTATGTTGTGATTTATTTTCTAGTAAACAAGTTTTGAATTACGGTCTTGTTGCTTAGGTTATTTATCCTAGTTGTATAAGATGCTATGACGGATCTCCGATGATACTAGAATTGTGATTTAGGGTGTAGTTTAATCACATATGATAAGTTATAAGTAAGATAAGCTTATAGGTAAGATTTCAGGGTCTATTGCTGTTGTAAGGACTCGGCTGGTAGAATATGTGGCTCAGTAGACTGCACTCCTCATGACCAGACAAACCAATCCTCTTGCACCTCATGCCCTCTTGGAAATTGAGGCATTTCGTCAAGGCCTCCGGTCTTTTATGGGACTCCGAATCCAGTAACTACAGAAGCTTGGATTATGTAGATGGAGAAAATCTTCAGGGTATTGAAATGTATTGAAGAGAATAAATTGGGCTTTTGTAAGACCTCGAAAATGGAATTCTCATTATTTTATATAATATATGTGAATGGTATTTGTATATGATGTATTTTGTTAAAAATCGGAAAAAGTGTGGGTTTGTCAATATTTTACCGGACTTACTTTTTAACCTTAGAATTCAGTATTTTTACTCGAAATTTTTACAGTAGGTGCCGAACTGGCTAAGGTACAATCTCCTGAAGTTTCGTAATTTTCGCGCGTATGATTATTAAGTTCTGAATTAACGAGCGAAGAAAAGTGGGAAAATGCCCGAAGTTAACAGTCAAACAGACAGACACGTGGCCACACACGTGTCATGTGTCCCACTAACCAACATTGACACTTGTCTTTCAACAAACAAGTGTCTCACATGTGTTAAAGACTATATAAATGAGCAAACAGCTTATATCTCTCATTTTAGAGAGAAAATACTGGAGAAAATATTTTAGAGAGAAGCTCATCCTAGAGAGAGAAAGGAGAGAGAGAAAAAGGTTTTCTAGAGAGAGTAAGGTAGTGAGAGTGGCTCACTACCCCTATGTTTTTCAGCGCTCTGAATCTATTTCCGGCGATATTTTCAACCTCAGAAGCATGTAATTGCGTATAGAGAGTAAGGCATTTCCTCATCTTCTCCATTTCACAGTTCATAGGTGAATTTTTCATGTTCTTAAGTTATTGGTGTATGGAATGGTTGAATTATGGGTCTGAGACTGTTATATTGTATGGAAATGATATATGAAGTGGGGATGGGTTGTATGAGAAGAGTAGAGGGTGGTAGCCTCGAATCCGGATTGAGAAAAATCTGGATTTTACACTCTGCGCAACCTGGACGATTGATCGTAGGGATTGCAGAAATCCGGATAGCATTCGAGTAGTTTGGACGATTGATTGTTGGAAGTGGGCGATCAATTGTCGTGGCGATAGATGCTGCGATCGATCGCAACTGAGTAGAGAAAGCTTAATCCAACTTCCATATGAGTGATTTAAAGTGTTTAGAATATTTTTATGGTAAGGGGGTAATCCATTGACCTATGTGTATGTCCCTAGGGGCGATTTATCACAAGGCTTGATCTACAGGATCAAGTTAGAATCTCTTCCGTCACTTTTGATTTCAAAAAAGTTCATTATCAAAGCTTATAATTGTAAGTACATTCTACTAGCTTACCTTGAAGATATAATTCTGAAATTGATATGCTGAATACATGCTTATGGATAATTGTTATTGAATATGTGAGTAACCATGAATATTACATTAATGTTAATAATATATGAATTTCCTCAAGCATGCTCTTATGTTTATAATACATGTTGTTCATGCATGCATTTCATGATTTCGGTTTTAAGAAAGCATGTTATATAAGTTTTTCTCATGTGTTAAAAAAAAAAAAAAAAAAACAAAAATGGTTTATGAAAGACATGTCTAAATCTATTTCCTTGGGCTTCAAGTTATCAAAAACAATGATAAAGCCAGACGTAGGACTGGTCAACGGAGTTGGGGACCTTGACATTATATATATATATATCAAGAGAAAACCTTTGGTAGTTCAATGCGGTGACTACTGTAACAAACCAGTACTAAATTTTAACAACATTGCTCATTTTCATCAACTGTTCAAAAAGACTAAAAGATCAGATAGTTAAAGTCCACATTATCTAGATCTGGCACTTAGAATGAATCAAAGAGTGGGTCCTAACCACCATGCGTGTTCCACTAATGTCCTTCACAGTGCACAAGAAACTTCACTTTTAGATACTCTTAGATACCAGGAAAAAAAACTTGCACTCTTGTACTAGTGAGCGTACAAATCTCAGGGATAAACAAATCCTTTTGGAATAGAAATATACCAAAAATAATCTTCTTATGATCACCATTTGCTTTTCCATATCAAATATTAGCTGAATAGGGGCCAGCTGCAGAGAAATCAAAAGTTTCACCTGCAAGGTTCAAGAGCAACAAAAAAATGTTAATAGGAATTTATAGCAATATTAGTAATATTCAACTAATCTCCAGACAACATTTATAAAAATATAGAATCAGATCTGCAACCAAAAAGAAATTGCACTGCTTAACTAACATAAGTAAATAAGTATAGAGTTAGTAATTATATGAATTATATGGGTTCCTTTTGTATGGACTAAAGAAAACGGTGCAGGTAAGTTTGAAAGGATGCAAAAACAATAAACGCTAACTCTCAATGGCTGATATGTTATGTTTTCCTACAAGATGTGAGAGAGAGAGAGAGAGAGAGAGATCCAAAACAAGCCCATATAGGGGGTTCTCCAAGGCAACATAAGAGCAATATGGCAGATGATCACCAAGTTTACTAAGATACCATTTCGGAGTTATACCCTAGAAGCTTAAATTTCTCAAATATGTGATGAAAAGATGTTTGCGAATAGACGTCACAGCAGAGGCTTGTGCAAATACCAACTCTCACATGAAAATTAGACACTAATCAGGCAGTGGTGAATCATATTCACCCAGTGGTTGAGCTCAATAAACAATTTCATAATTGCATCAAGTAATGAAATTGGGGAGTTTATTTACTTGGACTGCTATATGTTTTGGAAATTTCACATTCAAATATGTTCAAGAATAGTACAACGGGCAGTACACAAGGCATACAAGATGGTTAGACACCAAATCACATGACCAATGATGTAGTGATTTCTGGAGAGATCCTTAGATATAATCCAGAAGGTGCAAGAAGGGAGCAGTCTTATTAAGAGTTGATTATAGTACTGAATTCCCTTCCGTCTACTTTAAAGGTGGATTTTATGGAGTAGTGTAGCGCTAGCCTATAGTGGAAAAGCAAGAGAGTGAGAGATTGATGTAGCACAGAAGGCATGGTTTCTGTGGATTGAAGTAGCAAGATGGGCAAAAATAAAAGACAGTTTTCATCCATCAGATAACAGGAATTGGGTTAATGTAGATCCACTGAACTCTGTTGTCACAATGAAATAAACTTAGGTGAGGTTTAAACAATCTAGGGTTTGAAGGAGGAGGTGAGAAATGGGAGAAGAGTAGGATTGTGTATTGCACATACACTCATTTATTATACAAGTTTACTCTTAGTACATCATAAATATTACATACCTATATGAAATATAAAAAAATGACCTCTATGTCCCTACATCATTGTTACAAATCTCCCGAGAAGTATCCAATTTCTCGCGAGAAATACCGAGAAAAACATTTAAAGTTTAAAACTCCGTTTTTATCGTGGTATTTTAAAAGTCTCACGAGAAATACAGTTTTCTATTTTTATCACGTAAATATCCTGAGATTTAGCCGAGATTTTAAAAATATCACGAACAATATCTAATATTGTTGGTTTGATGAGTTTATAAATTTGTGATATATATTACTTTATTTTGTGCCGAGATTTAGGCGAGAATTAAATACCCGAAAAAAACTCCATATTTGAAAATCTCCCAAATCAGCCGATAAAAACCCAATAAGAGATTTGTAACACTACCCTACAGTCACAACCATGTTGAGATTCTGAAAACAACCTTAAAAAAAGCAGATGTCATCTTGGTAACAACAATAATTGGAGTACATCAACTTCGAAATAACTGTCACGTATAAGCTGGTCAGAAGGTGAATGGTACCTAGAAACTTCCAACGAATAAGACATGATCGAGTCTGAGGAGGAACATGGAAAAGCTAATCAACTAGAATAAAAAATAAATAAAAAGGAAAAAAGAGATGTAAGAAAATGAAGAACACGACAAAATGAGTCATAATCCATATTCTAAGGTTCCCAAACTCAATTCTCACAAAACTAGTCATAGTTAATTCTCAGCTAAAATAGCAATGAATCTAGATCTTTCAAGACTGGATGCGGAGTGTTGAAAGATGTAAGGAAAGGAAATGAAAACTACATTTAAGCTTCTGCTTTATGTTCATTGGTCGACTTGGAGATCTCATTACCCTAAGCAGATTTAAATGCCAACTTTTTGCATGAAACAGCATTTACCATGAATTGCATATATCAATGACAGCTTAAGATCTGAAAAAAGGAGAAGAATAAAAAAGGAAATATTCTAATTAAGCTATTTGGATTATTGTCTCTGCTTTTCATTACTTCTGCTGCCTTTGTAGTGATGCCATGCCATTATGGTACGAATTTCCTGTATTAAATTTACAAGAATAACAAATCTGATACAGTTTTGACTCTACTTTCAACAGCATGAAATCAGTAATCGAGCGATATAACAAATCAAAAGAGGAACATCATCAACTGTTGAATCCAGCTTCAGAAGTAAAGGTATTCTTTCAATAACCCCTTGATAATTTCCTTCTGGAACATTTTCTTCATTAGTAAATGCATATTTGAAGAAGAAAAAAAAGTAATTATTTCATCATTTTTTCTATTCCTATAACACAAGTGCTAAACATTTAGGAATATCTTACAACATGGAGAGCTATAAGTTTTGTGTCTTTTGGAACACTATTAAGGTTCTAAGACGCATATTACTATATGATTCTATAGATTTGCGGATTAGGATCTTCCAATCCAATCAAATTTGAGATATCCAAAGTAGGAACCATATAAAAATGGGTCCAGCCACAGTTTCATGTCCCATGTGGAAGGCTGTGATCTTCAATAATACTTATGATCTTAACATGCAGATAATGGATCAACCACTCTGATAATCTTTAATTATAATGGGCTACTTCAATTCAAATTTATCATACATCTTGGAAAGTATTAATCTGCACTCAAGCAAGACACCTAAAAGGTACATGGCCAAAATATAACCAGTTACAGGAGTTGATAAACATTTCAGACTAGTTGCAGCTAGTAGAAATCAGTAGAAAAATGGAAGAACAAGAGAGGAAGAAGAGAGGAGAGAACACAAGATATACTCTAGGGAAGAAATAGTGAGTGTACTCACTCTGCTGTACACCTACACCTTTTAGTAGTTAGAGAAAAATGAAGGATAGTAATGCCCTCGCTAGAGTTTAAAAGCAATAGACAATAAATACTGTCTACCAAGCATCATGGGCTTATTTATTTAGGCCCATTACAACATTCCCCCGTCAAGCGGGGGGAGTAGATATCTAACATGCCAATCTTTTTAGCAATGTCATGATGCCAACTTAATGCCACCACTTTTGTGAGAATGTCTGCCAACTGATTTTCTATCTTGATATATGGAAGATTTGATATTTGGGAAGCACCCTTTTTCTTGAAAAAAGTGTTTGTCGGCCTCTATGTGTTTTGTTCTGTCATGTTGAACTAAATTGTGAGCAATACCATAGTTTGAAAACTCGGCGAGTCACCTGAGTAACTCGACCGAGTTACTCGACTCGATTGAATTTCGAGTCGAGTTATCTCAAAACTCGAATGAGACACTATTTGTCGAGTTACTTGGGTGACTCGATCGAGTCGAGCCGAGTTTTTCGATTCGCCAGACTAGGTCGAGTCATAGAAGAGTATTGTTTTTCATTTTTTTAAGTCTAAACTCGAATGTCACACTATTTTTGCATCATATTGTTTATTTGTTTTGAGATTACAAAGACAACCTACTATTGGTTCTTTTAAACTTAGATTTTAGGTTTGAGACTGTAAAATCAGCGTACTTTGAGTTCTTTTAATCCATGTTTTTCAAGTTATTACATATATATTCCGAGTTGGACCGAGTCGAGTTTTTTTCGAGTTTTCTGAATTACTTAACTTGGCTAACTTTCGAGTCGAGTCGAGTTTTCGGGTTTTTGAACTATGAGCAATACTAATGGCTGTCCCATTATCACAGTACAGCTTCATCTCTGACTAGACTGGTAACCCAAGCTGTCCTTAGAATCTTAATCCACAATAACTCACAAGCTCCATTTGCAATTGCCTTGTACTCTACTTCAATACTAGACCTTACAACAATTGCCTGGATTTTACTCCTCCATGTAACTAGGTTTCCACAAATAGGAGTGCAATAGCCTGATATAGATTTCATGTATGTGATTGAGCCTGCCGAATCTCCAACAGTATAGTCCTCAACTAGTAAGTGATCGTTCTTACTGAAAAACAACATGTTCCAAGTGAAGACTTGAGATAGCACAGTACTCTTTCAGCTGCCTCCAGCTGGGTAGTCTGTGCTTACGCATAAATTGATTAATATCACTGACAACATAAGCAATGCCTAGCCGTGTCAATGACAAATAAATAAGTCACCCAATTAGTCTCTAAAAAATCCAAATATCCTCTAAAGGTTCTCCACTTTCATGATCCAATTTGAGACCAAATAAAGGAAGAATGTTTCTCCTCATGTCCTATAGCAAATCTAAGACATACTTCATTTAAGAGATGGAGATACCCTTCTTGTACCTGGCAACCTCATTTCCAAGGAAGTACCTTAAGGGGCCTAGATCCTTGATCTCAAATTCTTTGGCGAGAAACATTTTATCCCTGAATTTCCAATTGTCGCCTTTCACCACAATATCGTCCATTTATACAATTAAGGTTGTAGTTGCACATCCTATAAATAGGACATGATCACAAAACTCTAAACCAAAGTTTTAAAACACGAAGGTGTGATGCGAGGCGTTAAGACCTCAAGATGCGTGAGGCGTAAGCCTCGAGGCATAATATCACGGGCTGCCTACCTAGACATTTTGTTGAACACCTTGTAGGCATTGTATATATTTAGAGATTTTAGAATAGTGTAGAAGTGAGTGTGTAGAGGGTTCTCTAGAAGCTTCCCAAGAAGGGTGTCGAAGCTACCTAGAAGGGAGGTGGAAGAACTCTTTAGAATGGATAACTCTAGAGAAGGTGGTAGATCATTATCGCATCTTCTCTGAACCTTCTTAGGAAAGGAGGTGAGAATTTTCTAAAAATGTAGAACATCCCCATGAGGGCTATATAAAGGGGATGACCCCTCATCTATATCCATCCATTCTCAAAGTCAATTCAACAATTGTAGCTTTCCTGTGAGCAATAAAGAGATAGCATTTTCTAAGTGTGCTTTTAGTTCTCTCCTACTAAGCTCAAGGGTAAGGCTGACTCGTCTAGGACGGACCTTAGTAACCCAAACCATGGGTCTACCCTCCCGCTCCCGCTCTCAAACCTCGCTCTCACGGTTTGAGAGCAGATTCGCCCATGGAGCGCGATTTCGGATTTCACGGAGCGCGGTTTGGGATTTCACGGAGCGCCAATTTTGTTGTCAGCCCCGGTTTTGCTTTTGCAAAAAGTTGTTTTGTTTTTATTTTTCATCTTAAAGGTGTTGACAGTGACAAGGTGAGAGGTGTGACAGTGACAAGGTGAGAGACGAGAGATGGTTGACAGCGATAAGGAGAGAGAAGTTAACTGTTGACATAATTGTTTTTTCCAAAGTGTGTCAGCTGAATCTGTGAACAAGCCTTTCAACTTTATTTTTTTTATTTAATTATTTTTAGTTTTACTTATTTACTCTTTTACCCTTTTATATAAGTAAGGATTAGTGATAAAAAAAAGTGTGTTACCCGTAAAATGGAGATCTATATCTTTTTTTAATATATTAAAAAAAATAAAGAGAATTTATCATATATATATATATATATATTGGCGCTCCGGAGGCGCTCCCGACCATATGCTAAATTGAAATTTGACACTCTCGCTCCCGCTCTGGTTACTTAGGGACGGACTCTAGCACGAGTGTCACACGGTCAAGGTCGGAAAAAGAACTAAGGCCGTGACAATAAGCCTTACAAGAAAGCTTCATTCTCTCATTTTAACAAATAAAAAAATATTAAAAAATTCAAAAGGTTAATAAAAGATTATAGTGTGTGTGTATATATATGTATATATAAAGAGAGAGGTATACACACATATTTGTATTCGTATACATTGTGTGTGAGTGTGGGCGCACTCGCACATATAGGAAATACTATATAAAGTATTTAATTATTAAAAAATATATATATAAGAAGGGCAAGCAAATGCTAAAATTTAGCTTTTTTGTTCATATACATATTAAAGATGATATCCAATCATCAATTCATGTGGTGAATTACAAATTTAGTAAAAAAATGCAAAGAAGTCATGATTACATTGTAGGAAAGTAGCTCCAAATTTTTGCAATATCTACTAGGAAAATAGTGTGAATTAAACTCAAATGATTTTAAAAGCATAAATACATTAAACATAATAAATTATGTGTTAGTTGAAAATTGAAACCAATATCATTATCATCATCATCATCATCATTTCAATATCCAATTTCAAATTAATAAAGTGTTATTTTTATTAGTTAAAAGATAAAACAAATAACAAATTTTTTAAAAAAAAATTAAGTCTCAATTGTGGCTAGAACCTTAATTTTAGTTAATTAATGAAGTGTACGTTATTCGCGTAAAGCGAGCCTCAAGGCATGAGGCATATGCCTCATGTGAGCCTCACACTTTGAGACGTGAACCTCATGGTATTTAAGCCTCATGGTTGAGCCTAAGGCGTTTTCCTTAAGCCTCGCCTCAAGACGAACCTCGAGGCATGAGCCTCAACACACCTTTTAAAACATTTTTCTAAACATACCAAAATTTCTTCACTACCCATTGAATCTTTCGAATAGGCTCTGGTAGGCTGCTTTAACGCATAGATTGCCTTTTTTAACCTACATGCTTTTCCTTCTTAATTTTAATTTGAAATCCTAGAGAAAGAGTTATATAAACTTCTTGTCCCCATAAAGAAATGCATTCTTCACATCTACTTGATGAAGAGACCAAGATAAATTTGATGCAAGGAGAGCAACACCCTAACAGAGTTTATCTTGACAACTGGAAAAATGTCTCCTAATAATCAAAACCATAAGTTTGAGTAAACCCTTTAGCAACCATCCTTGCTTTGTACTTATCAATATTCCATCAGCATTATACTTCACCATATACACCTACTTACATCTCATTAGCTTATTCTCTTTAGGAGTATCAACAAGTTCCAAGTATTGGTATCACTGGTGGCAACACATCTACATGTTTACAAATCTTTACACCATATAGAGGATATATCGCCGATATCGTGCAATATTGACTTAAATATGTTTTTTTTATGAAAGGCTTTGGCCTTAGGATATGAGAGTGAACCTCATTGATTCACTCTATCTTATTTACATAAAATATCATGTAACATATACTTAAGATATTTATATGTAAATAAGGTTATATACCTTAGTTGAATTCAATAAAATTATCCTAGATCCAAATTCCTGAGGAATAAAAGGTCAATTTTTCAGTTCAAAAATCCATTTTTAGCGCCTTTCTGATATTTCTCAAATTTTAAAATTTAATAAATTCTACCATATCAAAACATTATTAAAACCCAAAATTCCAGTGAAAAAGTCTCATATTTTAGTCTTCAAAAATATTTTCATCTGCAAGGTCAAAAAGTCGACTAACAGTTCAGCAAAAAAAGACTATACATTCAAGCTTTACAAAAAAAATCTAAGCATATTATGGGTACCCTCCATTTAAAATACTCCCAAATATAAATTCCAAAAATATCATACAGATATATTTTTGGATGTGTCGTATGAATATGAGTATGGGGTACAACCTTATTTAGCAGTATCAGAGAGAATTGTGCTCTCAGAAACATAGCTATGCACAGTCAGGGGGCCAATATTCATATGGATATATTTGAGTATGAGTCATATCCATATGGATATAGAGGTGTACAACCTCATTTGCCAGTACCGATGGCAGTCAAGCCTTTGCGTAACTACTTTTGATTTTGATTGTAGCTCTTGGAATGGGTTGGATTATTATTATGTATGTTTGTATTTTTATGAATCTTATGAATATAAATTTATGATTGATTGAGAAATGAATGAAACATTTTATGTAAGTTATGACTGAGGAATATATTCCTACGAGCAGAGAGGAGAGAGGGTGGTGTAGTATCCAAAGATGAGACGGGATTTGAATGATTGGGCAATTTGTGACATGGCTCGGCTCTTGGAGCATCATCTCTTTTTCCTAGTGTTCCGATATTAGGGATTGCAGGATCTGGGTTAGAAGCAACCATGGTCGGTTCTCAGTAAAATCACTTCTACAATCAATGTGTCCAATGCCTGCTGAGCCGTTTCCTCATAGGATTGTATGGAATCCTAATATCTCTTCAAAGGTATCTGTCTTCTTATGGAATGCAACTTTGAATAAAATTCTAACATCTAATCACTTACAAAGTAAAGGGTGGGGGATGGCTACTTGTTGCTTTATGTGTCTCCAAGCGGAAGAGTGAATAATTTGTTATTGTACTGCCTTATTGTGTTTGGTATATGGGGATATTTCCTCTCTCAATTGGGGATGCAATGGGTCTTTCCCTAATCCTTTCACAACTTCTTATCTTGTTCGTCCTTGGTAAGTGTGGATGGAGCTCGGGAGGTGATTTGGCCGGTTCTACCTAGTGTCATATCTTGGATGGTGAGGAAAGAGAAATCTCCGAGTATTTGAGGATTCCCCTTCCTCAGTCTCTCGCATTTGTGCTCGTATCCGCCTAGTTGCCTTGGATGGGGTGGGTTTACGATACATAGGGGAGGATCTTAGGGAGGTATTGTTTTGATCCTTTCGCTACTGTTGACTTTGGGATGCCTCATTGGTCGACTAGGAAATTTTGCTTCTTTCTTGTTCTTATTGTTGCTGAGTTTATATGCCTGTAAACTCTACTTTTTATTGCTTTCTTATCCCTGTAGCTCTCCTATCCTCTTTAATATATCATGCTTGATTATCAATAAAAAAAAAATGAATCAATCATACGAAGAATACATATCCCCTTAACTTGACAAAGAGGATAAAATTTTCGACAATATAGAGAAATATCAAGAAGAAATTACAGATCCGACAAGCAAACAACGCATTGCACTTAACATGATTCTCATATTTGAGTATTACATGCTTGCATTAGTAATATAATGAATTCTCCATGTGTATTTATGCTTAAATATTGAATTTCTAAAATTTCATCGTAGATTTCTAAGGTTCCTCAAGTTTCCTAGACTTCTTTAATTTTTATATAACTTCCTTGTACTTCCTTAAACTTTCTCGAAATGTGTCAACTTCCTTAGCGACCGAAGTTTATACCGAAACCAAAGTTTAATACCTTGACCCGAAGAGGAGGTAAGGATTCAGAGGTTAAGGAAGCCTAGAGCATTTCGTGTGCGTGTGTGGGTGATGTTGAGAAAAACAGTTATTGTTTTGAAATCATTCGATTTCATGGAGGTAGATGGTTGAAATGGGGTGGCTTTAAAGATTAAAGAGAGGAGAGGCTAGAAGAGGGAGGTGTTTGTAGTTTCTGAAAGTTTTTGTGAAAAACATCAACAAAATGATTGAGAATACATATCTAAGCAAAATAAGAGGTAGGAATAGAACTTTCCTTGCTTAAAGAAGGCAGGAATATTAGAGACCCAATCTTCAGGAGGAATCTCAGGCATAGAAAGTTCAAAGATTGCCTCCTCCTCCTCTATACTTTGAATGATGCTCATGTCAACTCTAGAAGAGAGGAAAATTGTATTGGAAAGAAGACCCAAAAAGCATGTTTTCAATCAAATCTTTTTACAACACCCTGTTCACGAAAAAAGTAGAGGAGTTGGTTCATTTTCCTCAATTTGATAAGATTTGGCAAGCTGATTCCATCTAAGGTAAAAACATTTGTTCTGAAAGCATGCCATGGCAGACCATCTCAAACATTGAGGATGATGTTGCTGAATAGGTGCAGTTTGTGCCTAAGGGACGAGTAGAACATCACCTAACTTCTTATTCACTGTCCATTGTGTGGGCCATGTGGTGCTTCTTCTCTCTATGGTGTGTCATGAGCTTATCCAAGGGAGGTAAAGGATATTTTTTGGCTGGGCAAAAGGTCTTCGTAGAATTTCTGTTTGCTCTGTGTTGAGAGATCTGGAGGGGGATAAACAGAAGAATATTTAAAGGCTTGGAGAATTCCTTACCAAAACTATCCAATGCTATAGAATGATCAATGAATAGCTGGGTGGGTCTCGCTTTGAAGGAATTCTCTGAATCAAAAAGTGTTGTTTTTGTGTACAATTGGACTCACATTTGGTCTAGTAATTACTAATCTTTCTCCTTGTTTTCTTTGGGAAGGGATACTCCCATTATCTTCTAACTATTACACTTCAATTAATACAAATTCTCGATACTGATTAAAAAAGAAGGCAGAATGCAAGAGCAGTAACATTGCTCTTACCACTTTCTGAAGAGCACGCCGTAGGAGAATCATACTCCCGAAAGGGTCCAGCAAATTTGATTGAAGGTCTCTTGAATCAGCTCTCAGAGACTTCGTCTCTCTTGTAATCAACCCCTAGAGAGATTAGAACTGCATAGCTTCTGACATCCCCACTAATACCTGATCAACCCCCTACCATAGTCGAGTCCTTTCCTCCCTATATTCTCAATTCGAGCAAGGGTTGGTGAGGAATACATAATGAATTTCTTACCACATCGAGTAGTTGGGATAAGTTACTAATAAAGAAGAGGAGACTATCAGCATCCTCAGTCATTAGTTTATGCAAAGAGTTAAGGAAAAATGAGCGTAAAACAATGTTATGCAAGCAAGTCATGACCCCTAATCCATCAAAGATTCAATCTTTTAACATCATTAATACAGCTAGTAAGAGACAAGTAGAAGAACTATATGAAATCAACCAAGCAAGCAAAAATTCTTTTAACAAATATATCACATTCATACGCTGTCCTGATAGATATCAAAGTGGCATTTCCAAAAAAACAAAATAGTTGAGGAATATTAAAAGTAAGGAGAGAAATCAAAGATTGAACTTTTAAATTATTGAGCGGTGGACAAGGTCGCAATCCTAGTTCATTTTCATTTGGTTAGGTAAGGACCTTGTTAACTTTTTGTTAAGGGAGCATAATGTCACCTTGCATTGGAGTAGAATATTTGAGTAACTACGAGGGAAAAAAGTAGAACAAAATTAAGGAACAGTGGCTAGTGCATGACAAAAACTAGAGTCTCAAACTGGGTTTTAATGTACCCAGTCTGACACCCAAACATCTTGCTAATACATTATCATACAATCTTAGTCGATATCAGAAGGCCTTAGATGGAAAAGAAAACTGAAGTCATCAAGGAATACAGGAATTCACCATTTTCCACTAGCCAAACAGAACACATACCCTTCAGAAATATTTTGCTCTCAACCCAGCAGACCACATATTCCACATTTGTGTTTCACAAACCATTACTGGTAGGGCCGTCATTGTGTCGGACTCGGATTGAATCTGGATCAATCTGAGTTTGATTTGATTAATTGATAGGTGATACGAATTCAATCATGAGATCCGTCAGGTCTAGAAACTGGGAAATGAGATCTAGGTTCAAATTTCAAATAAGGACTCGGGATCAAAATCTGAAGGACTATATATATATATATATATAGAGAGAGAGAGAGAGAGAGAGAGTAGGGTCCTGGTTAGCGTAGCTTACTAGAGACTCTAGTAAGCTACGTAATCTTAGCCATTAGATTAGGTTGCTTTTAAATCTGAACCATTCAAACAAAACAACTAGTATTAAGAGTAAAACCACCAAAAATAAAAGCCTAAAACTACGAGAGCTCCCTTCTATCTCAGACCCTCTCTTCCTCATGTTACTTCCCAAGTCGCTCTCTCTCAACTCACTCACAGACAGCCCCTTTTCTCTTCCTCTAGTTCTCTCCCTCCTCGCTCTCTAAACTTAGGGGAAAAAAATCATCATTTTTTATTTGCATAGATTTTGCAATTCTCACCATTAATTGATGTAAATGATTTGCATAAATAGAACTTTAATCTTTAGGATGAATCTAACCACTGAAAGATAGTTTGGTTCGCCATGCTAGCCATGAATCATTTTGCTGTGATTGCTGTGTTGTGAATGATTTGCATACATAAAACCCTAATCTTTAGAGTAGGATTTTTTGAGGAAATTGACGGAAGTAGATACTTCTATTCCAAATCTACATATTTAATAATTTGTGAATGATTTGAAAGATTGTTTGTCATTGGCGTGGAGAAAATGCAAGATTTAAGCACGAGAGGAAGAAGATTTTATTCATTCTATTCCAAATCTACGTATTCTCTATGCTTCATTATTCATGTGTCAAGATTCTGATCAAAGAGAAAAGAGGGCTAGGTTGTTAGTGAGTTGAGAGAGAACTAGGAGGGAGAGATGCTTCATTATTCATGTGTCAAGATTCTAATCGAAGAGAAAAGAGGGCTAGGTTGTTAGTGAGTTGAGAGAGAACTAGGAGGGAGAGATGGAGATAACGAGAGGAAGAGAGAGTCTCAGAGAGAATGGACTCACTCTCGTGGCTTTAGGCTTTTATTTAGGGTGGTTTTGCTCTTAATACTAGTTGTTTTTTTTGAATGGTTTAGATTTAAAAGCAACCTAATCCAACGGCTAAGATTACGTAGCTTACTAGAGTCTCTAGTAAGCTACGCTAACCAAAACCCTACTCTATATATATATATCGAATCAGATCACTGTGAATCTGATTCCCAACCCGATCCCACTATAAAAGAGATTTAAATTTACAAATGTGTATTCAATCTGATGGACTTATTTTAGGTGGTAGATCTGCCTTAAACGAATTGATCCAGGTCAGATCCGGAACCAAATCAGATCCATTAAACCCTAACTTCTGGTGCAGTCATCAATTACAAAAGAATTAGTATTGCAATATTTTAGCCTCTTGTTCGGTTAAGGCAAGGAATTGCAGTCGGGTGCTCTAAGAGGCCCGGACACCCTCGTTACCCAAAAAAAAAAAACAAGGAACTACCTTTTAATGGTATATGTAAGCAAATATTTAGCAATCATGAACAACATCAAGAAAATTGACATAAGATACAATTTTTCAGTCCATTCGTGCACATTGGCATGCTCATGGTTCCAAGAGATCCTACCAAGTGTGATATCACATCAGGTATACCTATTCATGAACATTTCAGGTTCAAAAATAGCTTAAGTTCTCTACATTATGTAGCCAAAGCCAATACTACAAGCAACCGAGACCAAAATAGCTCCATTGAAACATGGTAGCACTTGTAAACATATACTTAGCATGGACAAACAAGAGTTAAGCAAATGGACTTGCAAGATTATTCTTGACAAAGCTTTGAAAGAGGCATGTTTCTCTTAATGATGATTGTAATCAAGTAATCAACCATCCCAATTTATAGTGTCAAAGGGTAATGATGACATAAACTCCAAAGCCCACCAGTAGCCCAACAAACTCTATCAGACTGTTTAGACAAATTCTAATGGTGTACTAGACCAAGGGAAATAACTGCAGTAGAAAAATTAGGACTTCAAAATGTCAAGGCAAAACAAAAATGTAGCCATCTATAAGAGACCATTGCAAACATAATCACACAAGTGCAACAACAAGATTGATGGATATTATATATAAACACAGAGATACACTGCTACATTGGAACCCTCTAACTGCATGCAACTTATTACAACAAAGCTTGCCTTACATGACACGTCATTGGAATCGCTAAAAGGTTCAAGCTTGAAAAAAAAAAAATGAGCTCCCGCATTGATTGTTCAAAGTCTCAAGTCCCATTGGGAAAGGAGCTTTTGCAATGAGACACCGTAACTATGTATCAAAGTGTTAAAACGCGAAGGCATGAGACGAGGCATTAGGACCTCAAGATGCGTGAGGCGTAAGGCTTAAGCCTCACAAGAAAACCTCATTCTCTCTCATTTTAACAAATAAATAAAATATAAGAGAAATTACAAAATTTTTAAAAAGTTGGTGAAAGATTATATATATATATATATATATATAGAGAGAGAGAGAGAGAGAGATATGTATGTATATATATTTTTTTCGTGTACATGTGTGTGTGTGAGCACGTGTGTACACATAGCTATATAAATTATTTAACTATCAAAAAAATAAATATAAGAAGGGCAATCACTTTTCTGTTCATATACACATTGAAAATGATGTTCAATCATCAATTCATGTGGTGGATTTAAAATTTTAGTAAAAATTTGCAAAGAAGTCATGAACTACATTGTAAACCAGTGGCTCTAAATTTTTGCAATGTCTAGTAGGGAAGTTAGTGTGAATTAGACTCAAAAGAGTTTTAAAAGCTTAAATACGTTAAACATAATAAATTAAGTATCAATTGAAACAAATATCATAATGATCATTTTCAATCTCTTATCTGAAATATATAAAGTGTTATTTGTTATTAGTTGAAACAAATAAAAATTTTAAAATAAAAAACAACGTTTAAGTCTCAACTATGTGGCTAGAACCCTAATTTTAGTTAATATATGAGGCGTATGCTATAGACATAAAGCGAGCCTCAAGACGTGAGGCATGTTCCTCATATATGTTTCACACTTTGATGCGTGAGCCTTGTGGGATTCAAGCCTTATGGTTAAGCCTCAAGGCGTTTTCTTTAAGCCTCGCCTCAAGGCAAGCCTCAAGGTGTAAGCCTCACATGCCTTTTAAAATAATGTTGTGTATTTATGTTCTTATTCTAACATCTTAATTTTGCAAGGTTACAAACTTACAATACGCATATACCTATTCAAATATTCAAGGAGTTGGAAGACTCATACTATAGTGTTAATTAAAAATATGCATTTCCAATTAAAATAACACACAAAAAAAGGACAAAACATATGAATAGTGCACATATGGTTCTGAATATCTATTACAATGTGTGTGGTCCTAATTTGTGCAGATTGCTACATCTTGTGTAGCAATAGTCCTAACTACTACAAAAAAAAATATAGATAGAAGTATAGGTTATACTTTTTTACAGGAATGTGCTTAAGATGACATTTTTTCCAGTGTGAACTTAAAGTTAACAGATGCATTTTAACTAATAGTGTTTAAAGCCCATTAACATTCTAAATTCAAATTCTCAATAGGTTTAAATAGGTTTTCCTCTCAAGCAAAAACCTAACTGTGATTCCCACGAAGAATCATGTCACTCGAGCTTATAAAGGATATTCTAATAGTTTAAAGCCAATTAATTTTCTAAATTCAAATTTTTAATAGGTTTTCCTCTCAAGCAAAAAATCTTACTGCAATGCCCATGAAGAATCGTCAGATCTTCTGTTCTATTTTAAACAACCATCCAGTGTTCTTTATGCAATGAATTGTGTTCATGTGATTAAAACAATTCTTAAAGATGCTACTTGTTGATTTCCTTATCCGAAAAGAAGTTTGTTATTTTTTTATCCACTAAGTATCCACATTTCAAATATCTTTTGAAGTAATAACATTGCCGGGTACATCATATTGCAAAGTTTGTCTAAAAGCATAGGAAAAACTGAGGCTATCGAGGACATCAATATAGATATCCATGCTATATATGTGATACATAGATCCTCTACATCCGCTGATAGGTGGAATCACAATGGCAGTATGCACTTACAGCACCAAGAATCGTGCTCAATCTCCATATGGATCAATTTTGGAGGTTTATTTTGATGAAGCTTGACCAATGATGAGCATGTGAGAAAAGAACTGGAAGGCAAGAGAAAGTATAGATTCCATGTCAAAAGAGGTTCAAATCCTGTCATCTTGCTTACAGTATTATGTTGTTTGCGTCAGACAAGGTCATGAGCTAATAATCTTTTGTTTGCATCTACAGAAGAATGAATGGGGGGGTTCCAAAATAAAAGAAAAAAATGTGATGCTAGGAAGAAGCTCCTAATGGCCACACAATGTTTCAACGTGATTCCATTATAAGATAGTTCGTTTGTCTTGACCAGCAGGTAGTGCTAGAATATTGCAAGGCAATCAATGAAATGAATTGTTGTGGAAGTAACATTCAAATATTGGTCCCACTTATGGGATGCCGACTTTTATAGTTTTATAGGCAGCAAACGGAAAAGTCATTGTATCAACATTGAAGATAAAACTAAGGATTGTTTTCCTCATGCGGGGTGCAAGATGTCGATGAGAATGTTTGAATAATGTTGAGGGAAGCTGAATTTCACATGTGCGTACCAAGTTGGCCACAAGTTCATTTAACAAATATAGGATGGTCATGAATTGTTTCTCCTTCGCAGTTCTAGATCAACATCACCGAGCCTTGTTACCAGCAATACATTACAAGAAATGATACTCTCCATAATGTATATATCCAATGGGTATTCATATATATCCAGTGGTTTTTAATAGAACAGAATGGTGTAACAAGATTCGTGTTGTCTACCCCAAGTATTCGGGATAAAGCATTGATGATGATGATGATTATGATTATGACGATGATATTATCCATATATATGCCATGGAAGCACATCTCCTACTTAAAAGAATTATTTTATTCAAGAAACATATTTCCTAAGGGTGGGGACACTGTTTCTTAGTTTCAAGTGTGTTTTCTGAGCTTAATTTTTCCCGTTTGAGAAGGAAAGAGGCAACGAGGTGTCTCACTTTTCCCATATCCAGGGAACAAGTTTCCTTGGTGTGGGGAAAGCTGCTTCCCTGTTTTCAGGAAATCTCCCTGGAACTAACTTTCCTGATTGAAAAACAAATGAGGTAATGAGGGTTCGAAGGGAGCTTTGAACAGTGCGAGAATTGAGATTTCTAGTAAGTTTCTTCCCAAAGGCAGCACTATAGCCTTACTAACAGACCTTTTCATTGTTTCATTTTTCTTTTTCTGTTTATTAACTGCCTACCAGACAGAAGAGATATTATACTCTCTTCCTGCATTGCCTGTGCACATCAAGCTCTGCAATATTACTGGAGTTACTGATTGTGCAGATTGTCTATCAGTATGCTAGGTCACTGTCATCATTTTCTGTAACATCTCAATTAGATTTCAAATCTTAATAAAGATATGTTCATGGGAATAGAATTATTTTAATCTTTTTTTATAGCAAATAATGCTGTTGGATTTTAACTGGTTGATATCGGTAAGACGCGAACTCAATACATAGAAAATAGGATTGCCGGAGATGGTTAGAACCACAATAAGAAATGGAGCTCTCCTAAATTGCATCTAATTATATAATGAAGGTAATCATATCTTCCATGAGTATTATGCAATTAATTGTACTTTGTTGCAGAATTTTGACTTAGAAATAACATTAAGCGAGAACAATTTTCTGGATTCTTCAACAATACCCAATACTTTCTCCCAGTGTTCATACTCATGCCATATCATATTATGGATCTCAAATTTGTCATAGGTTGAGTTCTGAACTACTGATGTTGTTTCTATTGGGTGTAATAATGGCATGCTGGCATTATTTCAAGGTTAGAAAATTTAAAGAGTACCCTTTGATTCAGAGTCTTTTCAAACCAGCTGTAATAAATCCATGATGATTTACACTGCCAAAATCTCAGGCATGACATGCTATGTCAAACATAGCTAGTTGGATGGTTAAAGCCCCAACTTGTATTTGCATCTTAGCTTCTACTGTACAAATAGGCAGTATGACATTGTCTTAAACCAGTATTACTCAACTAGATTCTAAGATGAAATTTTGCCATTAATTGTAACAAGATTGCGGGATCCATGGCACTTCGGTTGAGAAACTATTGGCATATGCAAGGGTGCTTTTTTCTACCTGAGAAAGTCACAAGTCAACTTGAACTTACATACAGATTCGTACTTTCATATGGTTGCTAAAATATGTACATGTTTATGTGTGTTTGTGTTATATCTGATTGGGGCCCAAATATATGACAAGTCACAGCTGTTCTCTAGTTTAATATTTTTATAAACGAAAATCATCAGAGCTAGCTAAAAAAGGAGTGAGAGCATCTAGACCATGTTTCGCAACTAACATACTTCATGAAGAATGAATTGACTCAAAAATTGCAAATGATGCAGAAACAAAAAGAACCTATTTATATATTCACTATCTTCATATCACCTAAGACTATCAAAGAATCTTCTTATCGCCCAAGACTATCAAAGAATTAAAATCAATTTCCACTTTGCATGTGTGTCATTCTACTGAGATTGCTTATTGTTTTCAAACATTAATTATGTCATTGATCTCATATACATCTTAATTGTGTTACGTGTGTAAGCATTAACATTTTTGTGACTTTGAGGAGGACTACAAATTACATCTACTGCAAACTCAGGAGTCAAAACTGTTGGACTTCCCTGCTTACAGAAAACCCATAACTGTAATAGATGAATTGTATATTGAAGTGATTCTCTTCAAAATTCTTATTTCTGTCGTCTTGAAATATTCTCTTAACCCACTGGTTGTCCAATTGAATAGTTCCAAATGGGTAGTAAAGATGTCTTAGTGTGCCTTTTTCTTTTGTGGGATCCTATTTGCCACTCCCAAATACATGTAGCAAATTAATTAGTGCAGTTTTCAAATTCACCTACGACAAGCCAAGTTTATCTTCAAACTAGATGCTTCTAATAGTCTTGTCACCTTTAACCCATCGACGTCATTCCTAGCTAACTTTACAACAGAACTAGAATGGTTAGTTAACAAGTCGAGTTTCTCTTCAAACTAGATGCTTCTTATAGTCTTAGCACCTTTAACCCATTGATGTCATTCCTAGCTACCTTTACAACAGAGCTAGAATGGTTTCTAACTAAAGCAACTCCCAGCTGCTACCTTCTATTGGGGAAAATTCTTGCTCCCCATCAGGCATAATAAATCATTAAAAGGTTTTTACCATAACCCATGTGAAGCAGAGGTAAGAACATGCTGCAATCATTTCTCAGGGGGATTCACAATTTTGACTTCATTTCTAACTTATGGCCAATGTTTCTTTAGTAAACCTTACCTGTTCCCTTCCATAATTATTGGCGTACACTGTGATTCTTGCCATTACTCTTGTTCTCCGATTTTTTCAAAAATTCTCTAATAATGCACAACTTTTTCATCTACAATTAATTCACTAGGTCTTCGTGACTTTTTGAAAGTCACGACGTATTAAACACTAATTTTTTAAAAGTCACAAGTAAATATCTAATATATGGAATATATTTGTTTATAATTTTTATACAATTGGTAATCCTGTTTTCTTTTTCTTTTTTTTATCTTGCCCGACATTTTCCTGACAATTTACCTAATTTGCCAAATTTTTTCGAATTGTTTCCTAGCCAAACAATTCCCGAACTCCAACTTGGTGACTATGTGAGATTGTACTATTTAACATTTGCTGGCCATTTAATTCAGCGACAATCTTTGGATGATGAGCTGGCACTTGCAACCTCTTGCTATCTCTTCTCATGGAACTTTCAATAAGGAACTAATCAACAATATGAAAAACGTTGACAGAACCCATGATTCTGAACTGATTATATTTATTATTTTATCATATACATTGACTATTATAAAATAGCAGCTTAAAGCCTTCTGACATGCATAGTACATTCGAGCAATGGTTTTCGATTACACACTTCATCCAGTATATATGCCATTAGAGACATCACCATATATTTCGCATGGTTTAAAATATCGATACGTATCGACCGATACGGGCTGATACATATCCTATTTGAAGCTACCTGATACACTGGTACGCTGGAAAAAAAATTCCACTATATCGGGCCGATACAGGCCCGGTACACTCGATACGGAGATTTTTCAGTTAATTTTTTCTCCTTCCATTTACACTAGGATTCACAATACAGACCCAATACACAACTTATTTACATAAAATATTATTTAAGTAAATGATTTTAACTTGATTTTACTTTCATTTACTTTAGATAATAATATGTAAATAAAGTTATCCCTCTGGTTATGATGCCCTAGCCCTATTTATCAGGAACCACACGTTATGATGCCCCAGCCCAACCCTACTTATCAAGAGCCACTGGTTATGATGCTCAGTCTCAATCTTCGACTGACAGTTATGGACAGATCACGACTCAGTAGTAAGCATATGTACAAGTATCTAGGCATGTACCACACGATGATGACTTGGACACAGTGGTGTCATCATGTTAGGACCACTTATAATGTATCACTCTACTCAATTCCTAATCCCAAAATGATAGAGTATGAGCTGACATGAAGCTCAATGTGGTATGGAGCTTCTATCATGTATGTACTTTGATTTGTGAATAGAAGGGTTTATGTATTTTCATATTTTGATTTATGAATGCAAGTGAGCTTCTATCACTTGATTAAGTAACTATGGTTTGTATTTTCATACATATTTATCAGCGCGCAAACCTTTTTTAACTTATAAATTTGTTAACTCTCATATGTATGATTATAAATATAATTGGAGCCCTTCATTTAGTTTGTTTTTAGCTTATATTTACATTAAATGCGGTTTTATCCAAGTTTTTCCTTGCATATCCAAGCTTTTTTTAGCGTATCCTGAATTTTTCCGCCGTATCCAACCGATACGGTAACGATACGCCGATACGTATCCTATTTTGGACTTACCGATACGGCAACCGATACCGATATTTTGAACCATGATATTTCACCAAGCTTGGTACAGTAATTGATCCACACACTGGTATAGGACCTTAATACTTGAACTGTAAATACAGAAACAGTGTTTCCATAATAACAGCTGCTCAAAGCCAGCACAAATAGCGGCAACTAAGGACTGTCCAAAAATTATGAGCAATCTAAAAGAGGCCTTGTACTTGATTAAACCCAATTGCAGAGTCCAAAAGTGCGACATGAGTCCATAAGTACTTTTGGCACTCTTTTATGGTTCCTGTCTGTCACATTCAACAGGGACAATCTAGTGCATATTCGGAATACTGCATTCAAACATTCATTGTTTCCTCTTCCAGAGGACCGAACAATTACTACCATCTTCAGTACAAGAAGAAAAAAGAAAGGTAGAAGAAGAGGAAGTTCAGGCAATGTAAAGCCATCTTAGTGGAGTCGCAGCAACAAAGATACAATTCCTTCAAAAAGTCATATCCTTAGAAGCAGTTGAAAGCTTGTATACATATGAAGGGATTCCAGCAATGAGTTGCTGTTATCATAATTCTGCAGTCAGTATGCAAAGCAGAGAGATCTTCACTTATTTCTACAGCCTGCTATAGGAATTAGAACATTAATCCATGTCCTATTATAGCAGATCTACATTAATTACTTGGTTTCTATGCTGGCAGTTGCTCAAGTCCAAAAATACAGTTTGCATCAACTAAATACTGTCCTACAATTGCTACTAAAAAACCTACAGAGGTCTTGTTCGTGTTTCTACAGCCTGCTATAGGACATTAATCCATGTCCTATTATGGCAGATCTACATTAAGAAACTTGGTTTCTGTGCTGGCAGTTGCTCAAGTCCAAAAATATAGTTTGCAGCAACTAAAGACTGTCCTACAATTACTACTGAACTTACGGAGGCCTTGTTCTTGATGAACTCAGTTGCTATATCCTTAAGTGCAACCTAATTCCACAAGTCTTTTGGATTCTTTCCAGAAATTCTTATCCATAATGGGGTCAGTGTAGGGGCAGAAAATCTGCCAAGGTACTACACTTCATGTTCACGATTTGAATATGTAGTCATCTTTTCCCTGCAAGATAAATTCAGGCAATCACATGTCATCCTAGGTATGTCACGATACTAGCTCTATACTAAAACATCCTTCACCTGTCTCACTGTTTCCTTACAAGATAATTCTTGACAATCTGCAGGTTCTCTCGACCAATGGATCAATTGCTAGTTCTCATTGGACCGTTTAGATTTTAAGCCTTCACCATCAGCTCTCAAATCTATTTCTAAGAAGCACAGCCGTGTTAGCCGCTCAACTCAACCATCTGTTACCTCATATAGGTTAGTGTATGTGGTTCCTTTAAACGTTCACATAGAGTTTCGTGCTTTTGATTAGTCGTTAGCACCTCAGTTGTGTCGTCAAGAAGTCATGCGTTTAAATCATAATCTAGTATGGGAATATTACTCTTTTTAAAGGAAGAAGATGAATACAAGAATGAGAGTATGAAGGAAACTATAAGGCATACAATTCAGCTTGTCTGCTATGGAAGTTGTCAGAAGTACGGAGTCTGCTCAAATGACTCGATTAATTAACAGATAGAGCATGATACATAGTGCCAAACTGAAATGGAAAAAGAAAGAACTGGAAGTAATAAACAGAAATATGAGGTTCATTCTTGCCTCATAATCCTCCTTGGGGGCTAGTCACAAGTCACAAATACGGTCTGTAGCAGCATAATCCAAGCTCAATCCCCAAAGAAAATCCTATTTAGCTGCAAGGCCCCAGATGTGAGTCCACTGGGCTCTTAGGTATGTGTCTGAGCGCTTTATGAAGCCCTTGCTGTGGCCAGAATGCTAATGTTCGTTTTTTGTAATTGATCCCATCTCATGTGAATCAATGCGCAAGCAAATTGCTCTTTTTTCAATTTTCATACGTGATTATATCTCAAGAGAAACAGTGTGCAACCCTCTTCTTCGTCTTTTTCAGTACCTTATCTCTACTATTTGGGGTCCGCATACAAATCATGTTCCCCATTCTAGTCTATCAAGACTCACATTTTAGTTAGAAAGTTAATTATCTAATATTCTCTCCATCTCCTTCCATGCATGGTTGTTAAATCCTTACGATTTACTATTTAAATCCTACGATTCGATTCAAATCTCAAGCAAAACGATTCAAATCGGAGGTTAAAATCTTAATTTGGTAAATCTCATTTGATTTGCGATTCATATAACCATTTGCAATTCAAATCGTACGATTCATGCAATTTAAGCACGATTACGGACCAATTCTTAAAAAATATTTTTTATTCTTTTGATTTTCTAAAAGTACTTTATGTGTTTTAAGAAGAGAGAAGAAACAAAAAAACCCTATTACGGACATGCCAAAACCTTATTTGGGTTGTCTCTCTCCCTGTTGCTGTAAAACGGGGGGGGAGAACAAATGAGGAAGGAGAAAGATGATGGAGTTGGATTATATGAAAACTTGATAGTTTATTTTATTAGTCTTTTTAATTGTACAAGCCTTTTGATACTTGATCTCATACAACATGATTATATGCGTTTACTTTTGTTGATTTATCTTTAATGATATTGAGTTTTTTTTTTTTTTTTTTTTCATTTTATGGAGATCATTCGCCTTTTTTTTATAGTGTATACAATGAAATATTCATTACTTTCTTTTATCAATAGATATGAATGAAATCTTTTGGATAATAGATTATTCTATTTTTATGATTTATCAAGTAATTTTTGTATTTTTTAAACAATTTTTTAAAAAATGGATTGAATCTTACGATTTACGATTTGAATTCCGATTTGAATCGAATCGGTCCTAAAACGATTTTACGATTCGTTACGATTTAACAACCTTGCTTCCATGAGCTTTTTACTCTCCCTTCTAAAGTCCTCAACTTGCACCAACTCACTTCTCATTGGTCTCCATTGAATGAACACAAACCAAGTCAAGTGATTTTCATATCTCATTGGTGCCGTCATTAGTCTCCATTGAATGAGCACAAAGCAATTCAAGTGATTTTCATATTTTTTTATCAATAACTGTTGAGATACGTTATTATTATTATAGGTGTAGATACACTGTATCATCTCACTGAATCATTTAGGGCATTATCGTAATCTTCTTTTTATAAGTAGTATAAATAATAAGAAATGGAAAACCAGCCCTTAATATTCTCTCCAATTTTATTTCTTCTCCTCTCTTTCTCTATGTTCTTCCTCGTTTTCATCTAGGGTTTTAGTAATTTCTACTTGGTGTCAGAGCAGGAAGACAAGGCCTGTAATTTTTTTATTTTTTTTTAATGGAGTGCGATGAATAGTGCTCGTTAACAGTGTCGTGAATAGTGCCATCAATAGTACCATAAATAGGAGGTCAAATTCAAGGGTATATGATTCTGGACTTTTTGAGTATGTTTTTGAAGTATTTGAATAATGTTTAGAGGGTTTTTTCTCACCCAAGGTGTCTCACCAGAAAACTCACTTTTTTATAATCTAATTGGAACAGTGTTCAAGCTATATTTTTCGGGGGAAATTGCTATTATTTGATGAGTTTGAATAGTGCAAAATTTCTTTAAATCGTTTGCGGAAGTTCAATGAAGGATTGAAGCCTGGGTGATATTTTTTCTCTCCGATTAAGGCTTTTTCTGGTTCCAAATTTAATAAATTTGAGATTTAGGAAATTTGTGGAGATTCTACAGTTCTTTTAAGAAATATTATAACCAATGTCGATTGAAGAGGGGTCTGAGGTGATTTTTAGGGTCTCCGAGAATCCAAATTTGATGTTTATTATAAGCAACTATGGTGATAATCCTAGTGTGCAAATCACAACTATAAAGTTGGATGACACTAATTTTCTGGAATAATCTCAATCTGTGAAGACGTATTTGTTGAAAGAGGGAACTTCAATGGTAGGGTGAAGAATGGATGATTTGTCGTATGACAAATGGGAACAAGAAAACCTTATGGTGATGTCATAGTTACTCATTTTTTTGCAATCACACATTAGTAGAGGTTATTTCTTCCTTCGAACAACGAAAAAGATTTGGAAAAAAAAATTCAGAACCTATTCCCAACATAAGAGCATTGCCAGGGTGTATCAGTTGGGGCAAGAAATTGCACTCTTCGATAGGGGGAAAAGAGTTTAGTTACTTACTACTCTACTCTTTAAGGACTTTATAAAGAGTTAGATCATTATCAGTTTATAAAGTGGGACACTGATAAAGATGGGGATTAACATCAGCAAAAGGTGGAGCATAACAGATTTTTGACTTCTTAGCAGGTTTGAACTCTATGTTTGAGTTACCTAGGGTTCGGATTTTGGGGAGAGAGGAAGAGAGGCAGCATTCTTCGGTTCCTCTTCTTCATCTGGTCATTGATGTCATGGATGTCCCTTTCCAGTTTATTGTTCAAGGGCAACATTTAGCACCTACTAATACTACAACTACTAATACTGACCTACAAGTTTACAGCAGACACATGATAGGAGAAGAAACTATTGTGATAAGGCCAGCAACCAATTCAAATTCCTCAAAACCAAGCTCTGATTCAAAGTCAGGTAATCCTAATTCTCCTTTAGTGTTTGTTCCTACAAATGATAATAAAGCTCCCATTGTACATCTTATCTCTAATTATGTCTCATATGCATCTCGGTCTCTTTAATATTATGTTTTCTTGTCATCTGCTTCTTTTGTGTCTTTACCTTCCAGATTTTAGGAGGCAATCTCTAATCTAAGTGGCGTGAGGCCATGATGGAAGAGATGAGAGCTTTAATCAATAATGGTACATAGGAAATGGTGAACTTACCCAAAGGAAATGAGCCAATTGGTTGCAAGTAGGCGTCCACTATAAAACACAAAGCTAGTGGGTCAATTGAAAGATATAAGCCAAGGTTAGTTGCTAAGAGATACACATAGATATATGGGATTGAGGACAAAGATAATTTTGCTCCAGTTGCAACGATAAACTCTATTAAAGTTTTGTTATCGTTAACAGCAAGATTTTCCTAGCCTTTACATCAGCTGGATGTAAAGAGTCTAAAGACTGAAGAATGCTTTTCTTCATGGAGAGTTGTGGGAGGAAGTGAATATGGATCCAGGGGTACAAGCTTCCCAATAGTGAGAAAAGTCTACAAATTAAAGAAGTCGGTCTATGGTCTGAAACAATCGCCCCGAGCTTAGTTCGAGAGGTTCGGCTAATTACTGCGCTAATTGTCTATGTTGATGACATTGTGGTGATAGGTAATGATTCGCTAGAGATTGAAAAGTTGAAAAATTATCTGGCAGGGGAATTTGAAATCAAGGACGTAGGAAATAAGGTTGTAAAATGATCAAATTCGAATCGGATCTGCCCCGATCTGAATCTGATTTGAACTCCATCGAATTTTGAACAGTCCAATTTGAATCCTATTATTTATTCAAGATCCGAATCCGATCTAATTAATCTTAATATCTTTAAAAATAATGTTTTAATTACAAAACTTTTTAAAAAAAATTGGGTGATACTTTAATATATTTATAAAATTATATAACATTATTTTCATATATAATGTAATCGAATTTAGATTTTAATCGGATCTTATCATTGTAGATCCATATCCGATCCGATTATAATCGGATTCAAGATCTCAAATCCGAAGCCAACCCCTATAATAGGATTGGGATCCCGTCTAATTGGATCGGGTCCAGATCTTGATCTGATCCATTGATAGCCCTACTAGGAAGTCTCAAGTATTTTCTAGGTATAAAGGTGGCTCGCTCCAAAAAGGGCATCTTTATATCACAAAGGAAGATACGGTATACTTTAGACTTACTCAAGGATACTAGGAAGAAGGGTGAACGACCTGCAAATACTCCAATTGAGACAAATCATTAAATTGAGCTCTAGTGATGAAAAATTACTTAAAGATAGAGAGAAGTACCAGAGACTAGTTAGTCGTCTTATTTATCTCTCACCTGCTTGAGCAACATCCCAATTTGGTAAAACTTGTAGTCTAGCCATGGACAAAAAATGCTAGCTAGCTTCGTGCCTAAAGATGGTGGTCAACTTGTGGTTTGGATTCTTAGGATGAGAGAAGTCTTAATGATAGAGAGAGAGAGACGAATTCTTACGTTACGTGTAGTCAATTGCCTAAATTCGGCTACACCTAAAATCCTCTCTAGAGCATAATAACAAAATTCTCCTAATTTTTAAGAAATTTGCAAATTATTCGCGAATTTCAGGTGTGCCAAATTATTCACAAATTTTAGTTTTGCCAAATTATTTGCGGATTTGGCAAATAATTCCCGTATTTCACGAATTATTCCCGATTTATTTGCGAATTTTGCAATAATTTATTTAGTTCGACAAAGTAAACTGCTTATTTTGTCTATTATCAAATCAATTTGTTAGATATCTTTTTATAATTATTATTTCATTCCCGAATTGTTTCCACATTTTTTCCGAATTTTTACGAACTTGACCCTTGCTGAATTATCCCGAACCCCGACTTTGTCACTATGCTCTAGAGATGTTAGATTATGGTCTAAGAAAAAAGGGGTCGATTCACAATGAGATATTTTTCTTAGTCCTTTCAAGTTAGTCCTTGTCTTCCATCCCACTGTTCCATTTGAGAAAACACTTTTCCTTTGGACAATAGTACTAGACAAGATCCGTACATCGAATCATTTAAAAAGTACAAGATGGAGAATTTCAAAAATCGTTGTGGTATGTGCCTATCATTAGAGGAATCGGTATCAAAGACTATTATAGCATGTTCTTGCCTCTGCTTCTTATAAATGTGTTATGCTAATGAGATTGGGGGTAACTTGCTAACTCAATTACAGGTGAATTAGGGACTTTATCTCAAGTTGTACCATGAGTGGCTTGGATACTTCCAATTCTATCATAATGAATCCGCTATCAAAGACTATTTGCTGGTCCATTTGCAAGGAGAGAATCTAGAGAGTTTTTTTAAATGTGTTTCTTCTTTCTTCAAGGGAGAGGGTTTGATTTGCAGCTAGGCAGCTCCTCATAGCTTGGTGTTCCACGAGGAATGGGAGTGAGGAGTTGGCCATTAGTTCCTTTTTGTGAGTTGCGTTACCTACAGCTTCATCTTGGTAAGAGCAGTGTTTTAAAAAGCGTGAGGCTTATACCTCGAGGCTCGCCTTGGGACAATGCTTAAGGAAAACGCCTTGAGGCTCAATCAAGAGGCTTAAACCCCATGAGGCTCATGCCTCAAAGTGTGAGGCTCACATAAGGCACACGCCTCACACCTTGAAGCTCGCTTTATGTTTATGACGAAGGCCTCATTCATTAACTAAAATTAGGGTTCTAGGCAGACTTAAATTAGGATTTTTTTTGTTATTTGTTTCAACTAATAACAAATAACACTTTATTTATTGCAGATAAGACATTGAAAATGATGATAGTGATATTGGTTTCAACTAACACTTAATTTAATTGGGTTTTTAAAACCCTTTGAGTCAAATTTACAATATTTTCCTAGTAGACATTGCAAAAATTTGGAGTCACGGACCTAGTTCATGACTCAAAATGGAAAGCAACTGTTTATTTGTTAAAATGAGTAAGCATGAAGCATTCTTGTGAAGCTTAAGCCTCACGCCTTGAAGCTTAAGCTTCATGCATATTGAGGTCCTAACGCCTCGCCTCACGCCTTCGCATTTTAAAACATTAAATAAGAGTGATTTGCTTGAAGTTAGTGAGGTTTTTCTGATCTTGAGGAGCAAGTGGGCAATTGGGGTTGTGAGGCTGGGTCTGTTCTGGCTTCTAAGGTTGCCTCTAGGGTGAGTATTAAAGCTAATTTGGTTTGGGACACAGTGATTAAGCGTTTCATCAAGAAGTTATCTCAAACGGGGATAAATTGACACCTAAAAAGCACTTGAGGAGTTTCCCAACTTATTTCACTTCTCTTTTAACTATCCATGTGTCATGAGCAGATAAATTAAAAAAGATCCAAAAAGATTTTCTCTGGAATGGAAAGGTGCAAATGAAAAATATTATCTAGTCGACTAGAAGCTAGTTTGCCATCCTTTGAAGGGAAGAGGAGTCTAGGGCTTAGGCACTTGACGGAAATTAGCCAAGCTCTGCTAGGTAAAAGGTTGTCGCATTTTGGGGAGAGAGCTTTTGGACAAAGAATGGGAACCGAAGAATGTTAAGAGGGTTGCACAGAGTGGGGATGTGGTCCGGTGGAAATCTATCATCAATACTACCAAGCAGTGTTACAAATCTCGTTCTCGGGTTTTTATCAACCGAAGTTTTCCTCAGGAGATTTTTCAAATCTGAATTTTTTTCAGGTATTTCTCGCCTAAATCTCGGCAATGATTAAAAATATATATTGAAATTACAGAAAATAGTAATAAATATCACTAAGTTATAAAGTCATAAAACCAACAACATTGTGTATTTCTCATGATATTTTTAAAATCCCGGCTAAATCTCGCGATAAATACGGGGTGAAAAAAGAAAATTATATTTCTCGTAAGACTTAAAATATCGCGATAAAAACGGAGTTTTAAACGTAAGATGTTTTTATCGGGTTTTCTTGGGAGAAATTGAGTATTTCTCGGGAGATTTGTAACAGTGCTTTCAAGTAAGACAGATTTTGGGATGATCAGTGATAATACACTTATAGCCATGGACAAAAACAATTGATAGCTTTATGCCTAGAGATGATGGTTAATGTTGTGATTTGCATTCCTAAGATGAGAAAAAGTCTTAATGATTGGGAGATTCCTAAGATGAGAACTAGTCTTAATGATTGGGAGACGGACTAATTATTGTGTTTATAGCTGTAGACGAATTTAGGTGATTGACTTCAAAATGTGAGTTTTTGGTCCACATGTCCTTCTACTCAGTAGAGGCTATTGAAGACCAGTTCCACTAGAAATCCAGCATTGTCTTTCTTCTTATGTACAGCAATGTTAAGAAAATCCTCATAATCTACCATTTGATAATTTGGAGGAATATAATACCTAATATGTCTTCCTAACATAGATCGAATCGCAAGGTAATACATTATTGCAATTAACAACGAAGTTATTATATACACTCGTTAAGAAAGGTATTATTTTAAAAAGTATTATTTATGTTGATGCAACATTTTTGACATCAAATGGGAAGCTTATTGGAACCAAGGTTTGAAATTTCGATAATATCGCCGATATTTTTCGATATCGGTGGTCACTGATGTATAGATACGCTGTTGGGGAAAAATTACACCATATCGGGAGATATTAGCGATATATCGGAGATATATCGGCGATATTGGAAGATATCAACCCAATCTGTAAAAATTAACTGTTTCCCCCTTTTTTTTTTTGCAAAAGCACATGCATCATCCAAAAAAACAAAAGAAAAAAGAAAAATCACGGACTGAAATCAGTCCTCACTCCTCCATAATCTTTGATTTAATAAAAAAAAATGAAAAAAGATTGAGAGTAGAGAAGAAAGAAGAGGAAGGCAAGAGGGTACATACTTCTCACTGTGGGTTGTCGTCGTCGTCGTGGGCCCGTGGGTTGTAGCCATTGTCGTTGAGGTTATCCCCTCTCCCCTCTTCTCCTCCTTTCCAAGCTTAGTCGGAGCTTCTTTTTTTTTGGGTTCTGTTGATATCAGCAAATACAATGAGGCTTAGCCTCTTATTTTGTAACTTAAGTAATCCTAAGTCCCTGAGAAGGGAATTCTAATGTCACTCCTAGCCCTGTGTAATAACATATTCTCTTAATTTTTAACTAAGTAACCCTAACAAGGGTATGCTAGGGTCATTCCAAGGCCTATGTCATTAAACATATTTCTCTTATGTCTTAACTAAAGTAACCTTAACAAGGGTATGCTAGGGTCACTCCTATATCATTAAACATTCTTCTTTAATTGTCATGTGAAAAAGTATTAAAATTTTAATATAAGGCCTAATATTGATTTACATTATACACCTAATGACAAAATTAATGTTGATTTATACTATACACCGAAAAAAAACGTATTAGAATTGTAATATAAGCCTTTTTTATTTTAAAGATTATACATGAAATTCATGAATATTTTATTTAGTTATGAATTTTAATAATGTTCTATTATAATTATTAATGGTTAATAATTCTAAATAATGCACTTAGTAATATGAACATCGACTAAATAATATATCTTATTTAACTAACAAGGGTATTAACATCTATTTTAACATTTCCTGAAGATTCACTGCAAAATTCCATGTTTTGCCTTTTTTTTGCTATTTTTTCAAAAATCACCGATAAACGATATTTCTTTTTTCCACAGCTCGACATGTCAAGCGATATCGACATTTAGAACCTTGGTTGGAACACACTAAAGGTGGGTGGCTGGTGGTGTAATTAATATGCAGGACAGATCTTCCAGAAGTTACTCCTTTTCACACTATATCGGCACATTTAGAAGGAGAGGAACAACAAATTTTTGGAAGATGAGTTCGATTCTCTTGAGATAGTGATTGAGAAAATTAAGGCTTGTTTCATTGTCATAAGTTGGGATGCTATAGGTCATCGCAACAGCCTTCATGATTCTCTTGTGTAGCCTTTGTATGCTAGTAGTGTGTCGAGCCATAAGCGAGAATCGAAAATGAGAAGCAAAGTGAAAGCGAGAAGCGATGCTCAAAAAATCCTCAGGAAACGGGAGCGAGAAATGAGATATAAGTGCTTCTTTCCCATTATACTAGGATGGACAAATAAACCTTATACATGAGATATTTGTCGAGAAGGAGGAACCTTTGTTTCAATCCAACGATACTTGCTCAGTTTCTACACCCAGGCTTTAGACTAGGGTCTATCCAATCACTTCCTATGCAAATAGCACCGTTTGACCACAAAATGAGACATGATGGAAGCAAGCTTCTTGGGAAGTGAGTCTAGGAAACGAGCTTCCCACCCTATACATAGCTTTCTTGCAAATATGGTTTCACATATGGGTCATGTCCCTTTATATGAATAATATAATACGTCATTACTTGTTCAAAATACATTGTCCTCATTTTCTGTGTACATGATATATTGGTACTAGGAATCGATTGCCTCCTAATATGAGATTATCCACAAAAAAGAATTCAACTGAAACCATTTTCCAAGCAGAGGCCTCCACCCTAGTGAGTATCGCCTTCTTCACATTAGTTAAGAGCCTTTCTTCAAAAAGCCAAATAAAATTTCAGAAAAGGACTTCTCAGAGAAGAGACCTTTCAAATTCCTAATGCCCACTCGGCTACTCTCTCCAATTAAAGGAATAAAATTTCTTTTAAACACAAAAATATGAGAACACGTTCTTAAACCTCCGGGGTAGTAATCTTATTCTAAAAAATGGGAAACACACTTTTCCCCCTTCTTCCTCCATGATGAAAGGTCACCAAAAACTCCTTCCAACCACAACCTATAGAGTATTGAGCATAAATCACAAAGCTTCCTTACGCCAAACTATTCATTATTCACAATAATAAGTTTATTTTAGTTTACCTTCTCTTTCGCTTTCATTTGATCCTCACATAACCGCACAAATCTACTTCAAATTAGTCTACAAAAGTCAAAATTGTAGCCCAACTTTCTTTCCTATCACTGCCTTCCAAAACATAAAGAAGATTTTGAGCCTAACTTTCTTTCCTATCCCTATCTTTCAAAACACGGAGAAGAGAAAGATGATGGTCGGAGATTGGAAATCAGTAAATTAAAACTTCCTCAATCATTATTCGTGATCATCTCTTGTCCTGAAATTTGTGTAATTGAACAACTATAGTGATATGCATTTGCACGCAATTTCAGTCTTCAAATTTTGTAATGCCCTTTCACAACAAAAAATCTCCTGCTGTATAGCCCAGCCTTTAAAAAAGAATAGTCTAGTTTCTTAAAGGCTTAAACACTCTGAAAACCAATAAACCTGTGAATATAACATAATGAATATAAATGAGAAACTTCCGATCTCAACCAGATCTAAGGATAATATAATCACTCTAAAACACACAATGTAATGGTTAGTCGAGGCATGTGGCTACTACATTCCCCGGAAAACTGCAAAAACATATTCGACAATTTCAAATAGTGACTAGAAGTCCACAAGGGTACATAACTAGCTGCCCCCATAGATGAAAACCCGCCAATAACACATTGTTTCTCTTCCTACACCTAAAGAAACCCAACAATCAATACCTCCCTCCCTGACTGCAGTCGTTGTATCAAAAGCACCCAAACTGTTCTGCAATTTTATATTCATTTATAAAAGGACAAGGGAGAGAGCAAACTTATAGACATTTATCAACTAATAAAGAGATATTTTTCCTCTTAGGGTAAAACGAGCCTTAATTAGGTCATGGAAGAAAATAGGTCGATTTATGCCAAAAAGCATGTTCAGTTCCTCAGCTTCCACAATGGCCAGTTTAGAGAATATAGTACTTAACCATTTAGATTAGTCATCTACAGATGACTGGCATGTGTGCTCCGCAAATAGCAGTCTAATGAAATAAATCAATAGCTATCCTTCCGAGCATTCAGATGCATTGTTTAAAGAGTAAGTGATTAAGGAATCATCCATGGAATGTTACTCTACAAAATGATATAGATCATAATTAAGCCCTACGCACTTGACTTAACATGTAGGGACACCTTACAAATACATAAACTTACTTAGAGATCATAAAGGATGAAGCAATGACTCACTTTTCAACTCTTGGTGAGACATAGGTTTGCACAATTGCATTTGCACCTTCTACATGATGTTGCATACGTGAAGTCCCAAAACGTAACCTGTTAATTGATCAAGTTATAACCCAAGCATAATTTGCAAATGGATAAAGAATGCATATTTAAAAGAAAAAATTACAAAACTTGTTATCACACATCCATAAAGGTGGATATTTATATACAAACAATGTAAAAAAAAAACTGAGTTGTTAAGATTATTGTAGTGCTAGGTAGTCTAGCATGTGATTTATTAGCTCTGATTGTAAGTTAATTTGAGTAGTTTAGGTGTTAAGTTTCTGAACATCTATTTGCGATCATTAACAACCAATTCTTTGAGAAATCATTGACTTTGAAAGTTTGCTTCGTCTAAAGGTTTTGGAACTCATATTTTATCTGTTAAGTTTCATTCATTGCAGTGATCAAGAATTAAAAGTATTTTTATCTATATTTAGTCATGTTAACCAATATTATCTTACAACTATTGAATAGACTTATGTGTATCTTTGTACGTGCTATAGTTCTGGCAAAGGGAGGCAGCAAGCTTGAGGGAACAACTCCAGAACTTGCAGGAAGACCATAGGTACACACTTTTTGCCTCTTACTGACTTTACTGTATCTTAAATAAGGAAAAGGAGTCTACCAAAAAAGACTATGTTGTATAATTGCACAATCTAAAAATAAGTGGTTGTTGTGATGGCATTCTTATAAAAATAGTTTTAAAATGTCAGTATTGGATGACGATTTTGTCCCTCAAAATAAGAATTTTAATAGAAAAAAGAGAAACAAGTTAAATAACCACATGTAAGACACACCTCCTGGTTGTTCCAATGGTAGGAAGTGTGTACCCCATGGGGGAGGACTCGGGTTCGAGTCACTTAATGGGGAGGCAGTTAGAAAGCCTCCAATTTACTAACCTACCAACATACTAAAAAGTGTCAAGTAAATGAGTCAATGACATAGATAAATGATGTCATGTGCCAAAAACAAAACAAACATAAAACTTCATGGAGGATGACATACATATTTGACAAAGAAAAGGACAAAAGAAGAAAAGGTTGCAAATATCGATACAAAAAACTAAAGCTAGTAACTAAACATGTATTTGAAGCAAGGATTAAAAATACGATTTCAGGGGATGTATCAGTCCCAACCGAAACCTATACGTATCGGTTTCAGGCAATACATATAAAATTTTCATTTTTCTTAAATAAATCAAATTAAATTTGAAAAAAATCAAATGAGTTATATGAACCAAATTTACCTAATATAAAATAATGGGAAGCGACTCAAAGATAAAATAACAAACACAATTATAATTACACGATGAATTCAAGCATAAATTACTAATAAACGCTATGTATAGCCCATTTCTTATTAGTACAAATATCGTATAGGGGGTAACCGAAACCTATACGAATCGATTTCGACGATTTTTATTTCCATGATTTAAAGGGCACGAAAAAACAATATTAGTGCATGGATGTCTGTGAATGAAAGAAATTCTAAACCAAGCTCTAAAGCTTTCTTTTGATGGTACTTGGTGATTGAATTACTCAGAACGTTTTTTTATGATTTTCAATTTAATACGAAAAAAAAGTAAAAGGTGTCAGATCATCATCCAATCTTGTAATCTACAAATAAAGTTATAGGTGATTTGTCTCACTTCACATTTGAGTATTTGTGGCAACCCACCTGGGGTTGAAAGAGGTCAAGAAATAATGGGATGGGAGTGTGGACTGTGATGTCATGGGTTACTGAAAAAGCTCGCGAATTAAAAAAAATGTGAAATTATTTGGAACCCTAGATAAAAATGAAGATAATAGGCCTATTAGTGCAGAGGAAGTGACTGATATATCCATAATTCCATATTGAAGAGATCCTTAAAAGGGAGGAAAATCATTGGAGGAAAAAGTCTAGGTATTAATGGATTAATGAGATTTATGGTAATACAGGTTTCTTCCAAAGGGTAGGAAACGGAAGTAGAAGGAAGAACTTCAAATCTGGCATCTTAGATAGTAATACCCTAGTGGATGACCAAGGTGAGATTCAGAAAACTATTACAGATTATTTTCCAAGCCTATGCTCCAAGGATAAATCCAATTTGATCAAGGTAATTCATATTCCATACAACAAAGTGGAGTGGCTGGAAAGTAAGTTTGAGGAGAAGGAAATAGAGACTGCAGATGATTTGAATAAGGATAAAGCCCAAGGCTCAAATGGGTTTTTGTTAGGCTTTTATCAGAGGTGTAGGATATCATGAAAGAAAATGTTTTGAGGTTTTTTGAGAAGTTTTACAATAAAGGTGCGGTTAATAAGAATTTGAATGCTACTTTCATAGTCCTCAATTCCAAGGATAGTGCCCTGAGTCCTAAGAATTTTAGGCTATGACTCACTAGGTACATGTAATTGTTTTAAACGTCAATGATCTGTTCAGGAAGTACGGGTTTTATGTGGCAAAAACACTAGAAAAATTCATGAAAAATTTTAAAACTAATTAATAATTATAAATAAATAGGAAACATGATACCAACTATTAACAATCATTAAAAGTCATTATTCAATAAAAGAATTGCAATTATATAGCCCTCAAAATATCATCATTCGCCATTCAATCATTTTAACAAATTGATATCGTCATTCACCATTCAAAAAAAAGTACAATACCATCATCCACTAAACTAGAACCCCGTATATTCAAACCCTCCCATTATACGTGTATCATATGAGTTTAATATGAAAATGTGTTTAATATGGGTATCGTCGTTTTAAACTTAAAACGACATAAATACGCCGTTTAAAACGGAGACGCCTCAAAAGAAGTTTAATACACATTTTAAACGCGTATAAAATGCATTTTTGGTGACAAAGGCTAGAACCTAGCAATTGTAGTTTAAACTTGAGAATTATAAGAATCATGCCCTAGGAAAAAAAAATTAATGCAGTATATGGAAGAAATAGTCTCCCTTACAAAAATGCGACCAAGTGATATTAAACATTTGGTAAGGACACATCCAAAGACCTGGATTAGTATACCTTAAATTTCCACTATGATAATTGCAGGAAATTCATGGGAGAAGAACTTTCCGGTTTAAGTGTCAATGACCTGCAAAATTTGGAGAACCAAATGAAAATGAGTTTACGGGTTGTCCAAATGAAAAAGGTTTGAAACCCATAGCCCTCATGCAAAGCTTATTCTTTCATCTTCATAATGTCTATATACAAAGCATAAGCATCACACTAACATGGCTTTTGACTTTTGCAGGAACAAATTTTAAAGGATGAAATACAAGAACTAAATCGAAAGGTCTTCCCAAAAACAATGCCCACTATTTCTACTGATTTATTGTTTGTACGTGCCTTTAACTTCAAGTAGCTTTGTTGCAGGGGAACCTCATTCATCAAGAAAACATGGAACTGTATAAGAAGGTAAACCTCATTCACCAAGAAAACATGGAATTGTATAAGAAGGTATTGGTTTGGGCAACTATTACAGACTTCAAGTAACCCTGCAAAAACCTTATAAGGTCCTTTAAATCCATTTGAAAAGTGAACTTGTAACAAAATTTTGGGTCTTAGGTTTATGGAGCAAGGGATATGAATGGGGCAAACAGAAATTCTTTTCTTCCAATTGGTTTTGGCATCAGAGAGGATTTGCATGTTCCTATCCATCTCCAGCTAAGCCAGCCACAGCAACAAAACTATGAGACACCAGAAAGAGCTACAAAGTTGGGGTAATATCTTCTCTTACATACTCTTAGAAGTTCAATGAAGAGTACAAAGTATTTCATTTTAGTATTGATCCCAAATATATTTCCTGAAAATTGCAGCAGACTACAATTGTATTAGAGAAGCGGATTGATGAACCGTGGACATATGTAACTTGATTCCCGATCAACAAATGGCCCATGTTAACAAAATTGTGCTTCTTCCAATGAGATGTGATATATGAACTAGACAGGAAACAGTGCACATTAGATTTGGGGTGATATAATCACTGGAACCATTTTTAGATTTGGTGTGACATTTTCATAAAGCAAACTTTAGGTTTGGAGTGAAATGATCAATGAAACCAGCCATCTATGTAAAGTTACTTAGTAATAAAATGAATTGCATGTGTCCGTTGTTCTCTTAGCTGTCTGAAATTTATCATTATCCTAGAAATGAAATATCGACTGTAATGGTAATGCATGTATTTATTTGTTAAGAGTATACAGAAATATGAAGTAACCGTTCATACGCAAAATCCCAACGCTAGCAACAATGACATCAGCAAATAATTCAGAAGGGAGATAACAACACCAAGGCATTTTAAACAGTAAAATGTTGAGGAACTCAACTGAAACGTGTCACAGAACCAAGAATATATTATGACGGAAAGGGAAAAAATTAAGACTCAGACATCATCATGTAACCCCTAGCCAAGAAATATGACTAGAGACTGAAAAATCACTTAGAATCAAAGATTTTTTTAGGAGCACGAAAATTCTTTCACTCTTCAATCACAAATAAAAATTTTAAAAATGTGCATTATTGTAGTGTATGAAAAACATTCATATTATGTTCCAGGAGGAAGGAAATGTTGTATCTACCTTTATTCTGCTCGGTTGATCATTCTATGAACTGTGTTGCAAGAAAAATGGTTGAGCACATGCGACCATGCAGGTTGAGCCACCTATTAAAACACAACCTGCCTTAGAAAGATAGAACATTGCATTATGAATTATTATTTCTAAACAAAAGAATCAATTATTGGAACCAGAATCATTCCAATATGCACTTTCTCGAGACTATTTAACAAAACTATAATACTTTAAGCAGTTAATACCTGAATAAGTTTCACAGATTAAAGATAAGATCTAACACCACCATATCTTCATGTAGCTTATAATATAAATGCACCTCTGGATTATGATTACAACAATAAAAGCTCTGTCAATCTTTAAAACTATACAGCTAACATGCAGCCTTACTAGGTGTAGACCGAATTCTTTCTATACTGAGCACCATTAACAGTCCAAATTGGATGAAATCATAACATTCACTTTGGCTGTGTTCAGTTCCCAGGAAAGTGAGTGGGCGAAAAGAAAACAAAAGAAAAGAAAAGAAAAAGAAAAAAAGAAAAGAGAAGGAAAATGATTTTTTTTAAAGGACAAAAATGCCCTTATAAGTGTACCCTTAGAAAGGATTGAGATGGGTATAATAGTAAAATTACATCTTTTCTCTCAAAACAACCTTGTTTTGTGAAGGAAATATTTTGGGTGAAAGTTAAGAGTACGGACAGAACTGTAGAGAAACTTGGTTTTAGGGATATGTGCCTTTCTCTTGTACTGAACACCAACCAAACAAGAGAAAATGGGGTTTCTCTTACGTTACCCTATTTTCTCTTGAACCGAACACAGCCTTTGAAAATAACATGATTGTGAGAGTACAACAATGCAGTCTAAAGAATCTCCCCTTAGCCTTTTCAAATTTAGCAAATAAACCAACATATGTTTAGTTTGTGCCAAGCAAATACTTCATAGGTAAGAAAGTGCACAAAAGCCCGCACTTGTAGCTCTGGTAGTCCTTGCTGGATTGCACTGTGGGCGTCAAAGCAGGAACCATTGGTTGAGAGAATATTGTAAGATCAATATGGGACCTCAGGCATACAATTATATTCAAGAACTTCCAACTGATTAAATGAGCATGCATGGTTGCAAATAGATCTGTATATGGTTGAAACACATAGGTGTGGAACATCTGGCCCCACGTCAGGAAGGGATTTCCACATTCATATTAAATATACAAACATATTTTGTGTAGCAAACGTAGATCGATGTGTATGTACAGACATAAAGGTGGGCATAATTAATCTTCTAGTCTCTTATACAAGGCTGTTGCAAATCATACAGTAAGCAGTATTTGGCTGAACTTGTTTGCACATGAGCCCAACAGAAAAGCAATTGTAGCTTTCCTCTTGGTTGGCAGCCCCATAAGAATAAAATGACAATTAGAATATAAAGCAGTACTTTTGTGGTAATTTAAACATAATTTCAAGATTTCTTGGGATTCGTTTTTTGGAGATTCGAAAATGCTCTAGCATAAAAGGGCAGCATCTTGAATAAATCCATACAAGTTATATACCTCAAGTTATTGAATGGGAATTGCAAAGGTATAATCATATAGCTTAGCTGGCTTTTATTTGGTTGGTCGTATCGGCAATTTGCATTAGCCCTCTATAGTTTGGTATGTTTGCTAGTAAAACAGTAGCTCCCAGTTAATTATTGTAAAGATACTCGTAAATTTCTCGAATTTGAAATTTTACAATTGTCATATTAGAACATGCTTTTATAAATTAAATAAATATATTTATTGTATTTTTAAACAAAATATTTTCATCTGCTCCAAATTGTTTATTGCTAGTTTCCAGTGTGTTATGTCACGCTAATTCGTTACGTGCTTGTTTCCAGCTAGCATTTGCACTCCACCACAAATAAAGGCCACCTGTTTACATATAGTTACTAGATAAATTTGACATGTTGTGAAACCATAGTTGTCATATTGTAAAGTTGTCAGTAGTTGGTTGGTTCTGGGTACTGGTATTGGTACTGGTACAATATAGTGAAAAAGTTTCGGATATGTTTTATATTGGTACGATATTGGTTGGACATGGGGACAAAAATTGGTATGGTACTACGGATTACAGAATATGTACAGCATAGTTACGAAAGAGATACGGCATAGATACAATATTGATATGACATATATATATATATATATATGAAAAAGGTACGATACTGGTACAAATTTTGCTGCTTATTTTATGGTATTTATTATTTTGCTATTTTATACAAGTACTATATTTATATTGTTGGACTTTAACTTACAAAAGTAATGACATCATGATGAAAACAATCTGAATAGGCTGTCTTTGATTGCATGCACATTAAGTTCATACCATGATTGCACTAAATGAAGTTTGAAGAAAATAGTGATGACAAATAACCACTCATTAAGCAAACATAAAACTTGGAGAACATTCTCATTCGAAATTGAGTGTTCGAAATGTTTCAGAAAATTTTCAGAAAAGTATGGCAAATTTTTCAGAAAAGTTTGGTAAACTTTCAGAAGCATTTCAGAACGCATTTCGAGAAACATTTCCAAAAACATTTTGCACCAGTCCCCGGTATTGAAACTCATAGGGACTGGTACATAGGGGTAAACAAGGTTTCCTAGTAACTATGTGTGACACAAGTAATGCGAAAACCGTAAAGAAACACACATAAACCTTTCATGGACAACAAAGGCCCCTAGTCTATTACCGTTACAGGCATGATACACAATTTTTTGCATCTCGTCCCCAAGAAAGTAAAGTGAACAGAAGTAATGAAAGGTATAAATTATAGAATACACTAGAATATGAATTTTCATAGCAAAAAATCACACATGTAGTGGATCAGACTAACATGAGAATATGATCACTATGTCCTGGATATCAACATGCCAAATGAGCTTCCATGATTGGTCTGGCAATTGAAAGAATTGTAAGAGAAAATTTTCAGATACAAATATTCGATAAACAAACAGAATTGGACCCAAAAATAGTAACAATTTAGCTGGTCATAAGTATAACCAAACATCATATAAAATACAATAACATGACTAGCATAACCTAACAGTGACCAGGACGAAGATTTTCCGTTGCAGACTCACTTTGACAACGTCTAGATAGTCTATTTTCCCAGATCTCATAAGTAAAAATGAAAAGGAAGTAAGCAGAGCTTAGACGCAATAATGCAGCTTTTAGTTATTATTACAATCAACAATGCACAAACTTGCTTCTATCATGTTAGGGACCAGAGTTACAGCGGAGGAAGGCGTAATTGCTTCAACGCTTCTGCCTAAACTGATTAAATCCTTAACTACAGAGCAAAGATGCCAAAATTGAAAAGAGATTCAAAAACCCATATGTACCATTACAGAACTTGTATACCCATTGGTACTAATGCGGTTAAATGCGGTTAGCAGGAAAACATCCATATGTTCTGTAAGAGGAATAGACAACTACCACTGTTATAAGGAAAAAGGAATGGAAATTGGGTCGCTCAAACAGGCTATCAAGAGTAAGCCAAATAAATTAATCACCGGATAATCAGAAAGCACAGAACTGGTCTTGGATAAGATCTCTTTGAAGTTAATACATATATTGATGACTCTTAGTTGAGATGCAGATTCTCAAACCAATCTTGGCCGAGACATTGACAAGAGAAGACAGCTACAACAAAAGCATGTCTCTGCCTAGATTTTAAACCCTATACACAAAAGATTAATTTTCATCACTGCAGAATCAACAATGCGTTGTATGAGAAGACAGGCACTAAATCACCACAATAGTAGTTTACGTGGACCAAAAAATGGTCGTCAAGAATGATTCAGCAGTTTGTTTAGAGATATGATCTTGTTGAGGTCTTGACTCTTGACACTTAGAAACCTCGGGCATAAAGAAGTCCTCAGGATTAAGGTGAACCACTTGAAGAATGGCATTTTCCTTCTGCAACGGCAATATGCTTTGTAGCTCCTCATGACTCAACCTATTGATTCGTCAATGGAGCATAATCATCAAATTTGTGCACAAGGGTGGAGTAGACCTTGTTGATCCATGTATGCATCATAAACTGGTAAGTAAGCTCATCTACATTACCATTACAGACCTAAGTTCTGTAATTCATGACCTTAATCAGTTTAGGTATTCACTTTTATGATGTTTCAAGTGCCATGTACCAGATACTAATGCATCTCAAATCCTCTCCAAGAATTGAATTTTATAATACTAAGATGGACAATTGCAAACCTGGAAAGGCAATTCTTAAGCGTTCACGAGTTGGAACATATCGGACTCTTTGGACACCTAAAATAATTGCAATTTGACCATTTTTCTCCATGTGTTGATTCTTGTAACCAAAAGGTTCTTAATTAAAATGTAAGAAGGGACATTGTCTTGTAAGTTGAATATGTCAAGCATTCTTTTGGCTCTTCAGAATTTATTGGCAAACTGCTAAGAAGTTTGCTACATCTTGTTTAAGGTTAGCCACTGGTCAGTCAAAGTTTTTGATATTAAGGTATGATTTTACAGACTCCTTTTCACCTATGTTGAAGTCTTGGAAAAGAGATGAACAGCCTCATCTTCAAGGAAAAATACAGCTCATTAGAGTTGATGTTGGAAATAATTATATCCTTGTTATTCCGTTGGTCTCGGTGATCGAAGAATTTAAAGGTTAATTGCTAGTATCTTCACTAATGGGGATTTCATAATTCTTGGAAATAATGCTGATAATTGTTTTGGTAGTTCTTTTCTCTTTGACCACTAATGTAGACAATTATCCCATTATCCTATAGCATTGAAAAAATGCATTCAATACATGGAATTTTTCTTTTTCTTTAATATATAAAGATAATTCTTCATTACTTACCAAATAAATAATAAAGGTGGTCCAATGTAAATTACATGGAACCAAATCAAGAATAATGTAGAAGGAAAAGGGGTGTTGCTTTCCATTCTAAATTTATTTGGGATAAATTTCTATATAGGACCTTTATCTTATGTTATTTTCTTTCATATCTAGACGTTCGTTATAAATTTGTATAATTTAAATATAGCACCTATACATTTGCATACTATTTCTCATCCACATATCTGTTATTACATATGCATATTTGGACAAACGAAATTGTTGATTAACTATATAACTGATAGTCATGATCTCTATATAACAATTAACTATGTATGTATGTATGTTAACAACTTCATATCTAGCTATATTAGTTTATTATATATGCTTATGGGTTCCAAGTTCTTTTTACAGTATATATATGGAATAAAGCATGAAGTAAGATAAAGCAGCTGAAGAAAAATCCAAGGCATCTACTAAAATATATGTTTGTAGAATAGATGGATAGTTATGGTGGGATAAATTAGAGTAAAAATAGGGCTCGGAGGGGATGAATGGCTGGTGCTTGTGATTGTTAAAACTGAATGTAAGACATGGGTTTCAGGTTTTGTGGACAGATATAGGTTTAAATAGGCCTAAATTAAGGGTTGTTGTTAGGATCAATGAAATTCATGTTTCATGGTTAGGGTTAGGGAGTTCTAAGACTCTAAGGTTTGAGAGAGATGTAGATATAATAAGAAGAAGAGTGGAGACTCAAGGCAGTAACCATAGAAGTTGGACAAAAACAAAAAGATTGTAGTTGAATTGCTATACAATGATGGAGATATTAGGGAGGAAGCGCACCACCCTAAACCACCAAAGATGGAGTTATACCATCCAAAGAGAAATTTCACACCACTTCAATGGATGCAGCAGCAGAACTTCACAATACTTTGTTCATACTCTTAAAAGAGAGCAAATACATGCCATCAATAAGAAAACCAAACTTGCCACAGAAGAGACTTGTGAGCCTCATGCATATGAATTCCAAAGAAATTTATGGACTTGGGATCAGGCGCACTTGACGAGCCCGACAGGAATGACTCCAGTGTCCGAGTGTAACACTGACAGAAAACACTCTAAACCTTAGCATTGCACTTTAATCCAGGTAATCTTTATACTTAAACGGCTAAATAGCATATGGATACCTAGATCAAGTGCAAAGCAAAAGCATCATGCATTAACACATGTCAGCTGCAAGTTGCTGTTGAGCTTCAACAAAGTGAAGAAGCATATATTTAGCAGATCATCAATTCACCAGGAAATGGTCACAACTCACAACCTACGAGTTGCACCCCTCCGCTCACAAGTCACCTTTCAAAGATGAAGTCATTATGGCTCTTAGTAGAGGAAAACTGCAAGTGGTTCGTTTCATGCAACACATGGTTGATCCTTGATATCTATATTCTCCAACTTGAGGATTGCCAAACAAATATAGTTAATCTTCAGCTTTAGTTTATTCTTGAAATTATTTGGGTGGGTATTTTTTGTTATTGACCGACTCAACTTGCCCATTTTATTTCTTCTAATCTCTCTTCTCTTCATCTCATGTCTTCGACTCTTCAATTGAAACCCTAATGTCAAATTCCAAACATGCATGCATACATTATCCATACACACTCATGAGCATGTAACAAACAACAAAAGAACATTTTAGGTCATCCTCCCTAAAAGCAAAAAATGCAGCAGATACAATATCCATTAAATGCCTTGATCATTCATTGGAAATTGGTTAGAACAAATTGTTCAAAAATTAGGATCAGAAAGGGAATCAATATAAGCACTAACCAAAGAAGAATCAAAAATAATTCCTATACTCGCGTTTACCTAATACAATCAAAGAATAAGAATCACGTCCATTAAAAAAAAGATAAGGTTGCCTCTTTGATCATGACGAATGTGAACAACCTAATGACCATGTTCCTTTTACTCAAGTTAATCATCCATGATGTCATTGGACAGTAAAATAATCGTTAAAGGCTCCACTTGTGGTGACGGATCCCAATACAAAAAGTTACACGATGTACCAACGAAAAATCACATATAATACAGTGGAGAGACTGAAATTATGAAAACTACTTAATCCCACAAACAGGGCCTAACAAGATGATCAAATTCTCAACTCAATTAAACTTTTATGGTCAAGTACTTCAATTTAGATGAAAACTCTTTTGGTGTAAAGTGCATCGTGCTCCGAGTAAAAAAAAGGTGATTCATGAGCATCCATCTGATCATCATACCCCATAGGAGGGATCTTGCATCAGAATAATTACAAAATTTTAGATAACTCCTAGAGTGGGGCTTATGTGAGCTAAAATAAAATTTGGAAATTGGTCGCATAGTATAAGAGCCGAAGAGTTATGTACAAGTACATGATGGACTACGGTGTGTCCAAAAGTCATGTAACAAGCAGGAGACAAGTGGTGCAATATAGTTATCCAAAAGTTTACGTAAAAACTGTGCAGAGGGTTTAAGTGGCAAGTAGATCATGGGACAAGGGTACAACATCATCTTGATAAATAGGAAAGGAAGCATTTGGGTGAGGTAATTTATGACTAATTGCACAAAAATTCCCCTTTAAGCTTTTTTTGGTTTGTGTAAGAATGTTTCGAGTGATTTTTGTGAAAATCCTTGCAGGAGGTCTTTCTATGATTTCCCTCCGAGAAACTTCGGTATTGACATTGAATGGGTTTTATCAAGCGCTAGCCTACCATTTTTCTTTCTGCAAAACAGGGATCCCTTTTCCCTATAATTCAGTACAGACAAAACATGAAAAGGTATGTGTATCATTATTGTTAAGCTTTGCTAGAATTACTACATGCTAGTTATATGGAATTATTTTATAGTCCAGCAATAGCAGTGGGAAATTACTCTACATTCTTTCATTTTCGATCAGTGCGGTCAAAGCGTGCATGCTACACCTAAGCAATAGGGGTTCCCCAACAAGGAATCATCTAGGCAATACCTAGGTGACGAGGAAATAGTATAGTTAGAAAGTTTATAAAAAAAATAATAATATTTGTATATTATTAAATAAAGATTAAAAACTAGAGATAAAGCTTACATAAAACTATAATGTCATTGCAAAAAGAAAAAGATAAAAACTAAAGAGAAGAGTTTGCAACCGAGATTGAATTTATGAATTCAAATAAGCATAAAAAGGTAAAATGGTATAGTTGTTGTGTCAAAAATGAGAATACAAAACATAGACAAAGTCCCCCCAAACCCTCAGAATTTTTTTATTTTTCTTTCTATCAAAGAAACTTTTTATAACATATAATATTAACCTGTTTTGTTTTATTTTATTTCATATTTTCTTTGTAAATAACATCTAATATTATGTGGGTCTCAAGCAACTACCTTTTGTAATGTAGGAAAGAAGAAAACTCAATCAGATCTCTAAGTAAGTCTTGGTCATTCAAAAAACGGACCTGAATTAGTAAAAAGTCCTTGGAAACCATGATCTCACATGCCAACCAACCCGTGTCCATTAGGTATGACCTCCAAATCAACCTCAAGGTGAATCCAAAAGAGTCAGAGGGAGACGAGGCCTTACTAAAGTCCTACAAGAGTCAGAATACCTAGGAGGAGAAAAAAATCAGACATAAGATTTTTGATGTGGGCCCCACCTGGACACACATGATCCCCGTACCCTAGTCGTATGTTAGGGGATCCCAAAGTCCCAAACCATACAGGGGGGCTAAGGCAGCATCGTATAGCCCTTCTAGTTTAAAAGAAATTCAATTTCTCCCAAACCAATAGTGCTATAATTAAGGGGGATATTTAGTTTCCTTCCTTGATTCAAGTCATTTTTAGTAATTTCTTTTTAAATGGACTTGCAATAAATTTTAGTTGTTTCAGTTGTTTTGAGGATCTTTTTTTTTTTATTCTTAGTCATTAATCAATTAGTTTTCTAGAGGATCTTTTGAATCTTAGTCATTGCTAAATTAATAGTTTGGGTTCCTCTAAAACGTGTTCTTTAGTTTACAATATTAGTTAGTCAATTAAGAGTTTGAGTTCCTCTAAAAGTTGTTCTTTAGTTTCCATTATTATTTAGTCTCCTATTTAACAAAGGAAAGTGTCAGATGGCTTATGGCTATCCCCTCCCCCTTATAAAATGTGTACAAGCCATCTTTACGTTGTAAGTAATGAAAATTCAGAAGTTTAATCAATTATTCAAGCTCTCTGGTGTTGAATCCTTCTAGCTTTTTAGGTTAGATCTTCAAGATCAACCCAAGAAGGTGGACTCCTCCCACACTTATTTTCATTATCCTACTAAGAATTATTCCATCTCTTCTATATTTCTTCTATTGGACTTGATTATTCTAGTTATCTGTTTCTAGCTCTACTTGAGTTTTCAAAACCTTGGAAAATACCCTCACTCTAATTTCACTCTTTGAACCAACCCTTGACCACCTTGGTTATTTTCCTTATTCTATTTTCACAATCGTGATTAAGACCTTAAAGTTTCTCGAAGATTCTTTGCTTCAAATTTCAAAACAAATGACCCTACTACTGGGCTAATAAGGGTTGGCGAACATGGTGGGCACATTACAAATCAATACACGAGGGAGCTCTCACACGAACACACAAAAACAAGATGGAGTCAAAATAAATTTATAAAGTATTAAAGGTGCAATAAATGATTATAGAGGGAATCTAGGGAAGAAAGAATAGAAGTTAAAGCAGTGAATCAACCAAGCAAAGCAGCCACTTAGGACAATTTGACTACACTGGTTTCAATATTGCACAATTTAATCTAATACGTGAGACGTTAAACATTCAACAGTATTCTATAGTCCCATAGTAGAAGCCCTTCTACAAGTACCAAAAATATTCGATGTTTTGATCTTCGGGTAACATGTTGAGGGAAACACAAATAATGCTTTTACTTTAGCATCATGGACGAAGAAATGAACACGAAGATACCCCATGAATTCAATGAAATTCGAGACTTTCCTTCACTATTGAATACTTCGGCCTCTCTTATTTGAGGTCAACAATGGTAAGACAGATTTCGCACTTAACAGAGGTGCTCAAGGGCTAACTAACTGGGTTACCAATCACCAAAAGAAATTTAACAGAGATTTTATGGACTCGAAGATCTTAGTATCATTTAGTAAATAGGAATTTGGCTCATCATACAAAAAATTTGGGGTTTGGGCATTAGAATTTTGAGGAGCCTTCTCCAGTAAATGGTTGTGCCGCTTTGTTACGAAAGTTAGGTTCTTCGGCAAAGGGTGATTATGTGTTTTTAGATCAATAAAGTATCATTTATTAAACAACAAAAGATACGCATGGTAATGTTCACAAGATAGTGAACATATACAAACACGATATACCGTCGACTGCATAGTCACCGGCTAGAACTAACACCCCTTAGGCCATAACAAGAAGAAAGGATAGCAGAACACCAAGAAAGAATGATCACTTCAACATGTAGCTGGATTCTTTCTTTTGAAATGGACTGATTGTTGAAAGCCCTTCTACTCCTTTCCTCCCATGCACACCAACTATAGCACCCAGAAGCATCATTCACACAACGCTCTTGGCATCTTTCAAATCTCCCATCACCCAACTGGAGATGAAAAGCATAAAAGTGAGGAGAACCCCATGGGAAAGCCTTTTTCCCAAGCAAGCCTTGTTCATTCTCAGCAAAGTCGTCACATCTAAACCCACTGCTTGGACCGGGAAAACACATCCTTCCACTCTACCAAATGAACCTTCCTACTCTCCACTTTATCATTCAAAATGAAGTCCCTTTTGAATTGTCTATAAATTTTCCACAATGGTGTTGAGGATAGTAAGGTGTGGGGAGTAGAATTTTGGGAATTTTTTATTTCCCGCAAAGTATTCAAGCCTAAACCAACCTTGACCAGCAACACACTCCTACTCTACGTTTCTACCAAATGATACTTCCTACTCTCCACTCTACCATTCAACAAGAAGTCTCATTGAATATTCTCTAATTTTTCCGCAATAGGGGCCAGGATAATAAAGTGTGGGGAGGGAAGATGATTTCAGGAAGGTGAGGTGGCATCTAAGACTTTTCTTCCTTAAATGAAACCTCCTAGATATGATGAAATGATGGACCCAGTAGAAAACTAGGGTTGAAGAGAAAGAATGAAAGATGAATAGGGTTTGGAATTATGTCTCCAAACCCTTTAGATCTCCTTTTATATCATTAATAAAATGAAATGATATTTATCGATAAAAAAAATAAGATGAAAGGATATAAATGCCCTTAAGTACATAAGACAATAGACAATAGCTAACAATAAAGTAATTAAATAGGAAAGAGGAAATGGGCTTATTTAGACAACCCATTACAACACTCCCCCTCAAGTGAGGCATAGATATCTAGCTTGCCAACAAGCCTATTATAAGTGATGACGTGCTAAAGCAACGGACTTTGTAAGAATATCTGCTAGTTGATCATCAGTTCCAATCAGTGTTTTAAAAGGCGTGTGAGGCTTACGCCTTGAGGCTTGCCTTGAGTCGAGGCTTAAGGAAAACGCCTCGAGGCTAAACCTTGAAGCTTAAATCCCATAAGGCTCACGCCACAAAGTGTGAAACTCACATGAGAAACACGCCTCACGCCTTGAGGCTCGATTTATGTCTATAGCATACACCTTATACATTAACTAAAATTAGGGTTCTAGCCACATATGAGAGTCGAGACTTAAGCGTTGTTTTTTATTTTAAATTTGTTATTTGTTTCAATTAATAACAAATGACACTTTATTTTAGTTCAAATAAGACATTGAAAATAATGATGATGATGATATTAGTTTCAACTAACACTTAGTTTATTATGTTTAACAAATTTAGGCTTTTAAAACTCTTTGAGTCTAGTTCACACTAATTTTCTTGCTAGACATTGCAAAAATTTGGAGCCACTGACCTACAAAGTAGTTCATGAATTCTTTGCAAATTTTTACTAACATTCTAAATCCACCACATGAATTGATGATTGAATAGCATCTTCAATATGTATATGGATAAAAAAGTGTTTGTTTGTTCTTATATATATATATATATATATAATTTGGTAGTTAATTTATTTAAGATTTCCTATGTGCACACACGTGTCCACACACACACATGTATCTGAATATATATATATATATATATGCATACATCTCTCTCTCTCTATTTATATATATACTATAATCTTTCATTAATTTTTTAAATATTTTAGTAATAGAAGTTCTTTCTTGTAAATAAGGCATATCTTGTCTAGGTAAATTTTGGAAATGATACCTTTATTTACATGTCTTCCAGCTACTTTATCACCTAATTTGATTTTATCACCTACTTTGATTTCACATTTCTATGAAATATACACGAATCGTTTCTAGATTGGAAAGCTTAAACTATGTGAAAACCCATTTTTAAGTTAAAATGAAAACTGACACCATTTTATGATCTAAGGATTCTTGAACGTTCAAATAGTAATTTGAATAAGTTTTTATTCATTGATTCGAATGGTTCCAATATATATATAAATATATGCATACATCTCTCTCTCTCTATTTATATATATATATATATATACTATAATTTTTCATTAACTTTTTAAATATTTTAGTTATTCCTCTTATATTTTATTATTTGCTAAAATGAGAGAGAATGGGGCTTTCTTGTGAATCTTCAGCCTTACACCTTGAGGCTTACGCCTCACGCATCTTGAGGTCCTAACGCCTCGCCTCACGCCTTCGCGTTTTAAAACATTGTTTCCAACAAAGGCAAAGCAAATTGTCTTTAATGCTAACTTTTTTGCTATAAAATGTCGGTCAACCTCAATATGCTTTGGTCCTATCATGTTTTCTTTTTCTTCTTTTTGATTCATAACGATGATATATATTAGAAAATCAGTTGAAAAAGTAAACAAAACAGATACAAAGAGGTTCACTAAGGATATGAACCAAACAAATAAGCTCATTACTCTTTCCTATCTTTAGTGTCACTTTAATGACTAGTTCTTTTATTACTTATACTTATATTACTTATACTTAAAGAACTTTTATTTCCTTCCATTTATTTAGTAATATTTAAAGGAGATCTAGAGAGAATAGAGATAACTTCTTTCATTCCTTTCCTCTTCTCCATTTCTTCTTCTTTATCTCTCTTTCTCAACCCTTAAATCACCAAATCCTAATTTTCTACTTGGTATCAAAATAGAAAGACAACGCTTGTGCTTCTTTTTTCCGTTCTTAATGGAGTGTTGGTGAATAGTATTCGTGAACAATGTTCGTGGTATTTCTTTCAAATTTTTGAAAAATGTTTGAATTGTCTTATACCCATTTGTTTGATTTGGAAGAAAAAAAATTTGTCATGTGATTGATCACTTCAGTGGAGTTTTTAGGACTCGTTTTGTGTGATGAGGTCTATTGTTAAGAAAATTTGAATTACTTTTCATGAAGTTAGGGCAAAAATTGTAAGTTCTACAAGAATTTATTTGTGGTATATATGCTGTCACCCTTATTTTTTGGCTGTGATTGTGCTATGAAATCAATTATATGAATGTTAAGGATTCGTTTGGTTTAGATTATTGTAGTCAAAAGCGATTATGCTAATACGCACTGTCATAATAAGCATTGTTGTCAATAAACACTAAATGGTGTAATTCTGTTTGGTTGACACTGTCGATAAGCAGTGATCTAGACATTTTTTAAAATGGTATTTTGGTTATTTTGAAGAAAAAAAAGAATATTTTGAGAAATATCTCTCTCGAGCTTAATGGATCTTGAAGCCTTAGTTGGGGCAAATTTGGATGCTTACAATAATTTTCAGTAATATTAAATGTGCATAAGTTGTACTCCACAATAATCACCTTCTAACGAGATTATGAAATCACTGGTTATTAAATAATCACTTACGATGAGTCAAACCAAACGCTATTATAGGGACATAATTAACACAAGCGATTAAGTCCCAAATAGCGCTTATTTTAATCCGAACCAAACGAGCCCTAATTGATACATGGGGATTGTTGGTGGTGATTGAAAAGCTGATTTATGTAAATCAGCCTCGTTGTGAGAGATATTTTTCGTAACTAAGAGGCCTCGAACGCCCAAACCCATTCATACCACATAAGCGTGATCCTGTAATTGACGGTATGTCAGGGATAAGTGGTATGGAGGGTATTTCTTCAAGGCACACTAAGGAGACTTGTTAGGATCTTGTTGGCAAACCAGTAAAATTCACCCGTCCTAGATAGTCCTCTATTGCACATAGCACTTCATCGACGAGTTCTACTCCATTTGGGCCACTTCCTCCTACTCGGTCTTCTTCAAGGGAGATGTTGACAGTTCCTCAAGATAAACTTGAGAGCCTTCATCACTTACTTGCTCAGTTGGATCACTCTTCTCCATCTTCCACTTCTCATGCCCAATCAAATTACTCCCCGCCTCTACACATCATGTCTCTTTTTTACCCGTATCTTGTTATTCTTGGACTATTGATTTCGGAACATCTGATCACATGTCTGGTACATCCTCTATTTATTCTTCTTATAATTCATGTCCTAGTAATGTTAAAGTCAAGGTTGCTAATGATTCTCTTTCCCCAGTCTCTAGAAAGGAGACCATTCACGACCCTCCTAACCTTTCTCGTCTTCTATTGTCTATGTACTTGATTTTTCTTCTAATCTCCTATCACCAAACTTTAATTTTTCACTTGAGTCATCTTTAGATAAGTTAGGAAAACCCAGTTCTGTCATCAAGGTCTTGATCCACAATAACTCACAAGCTCTATAAGCTAAGGCTCTATACTCAGCTTTGGTGCTAATTGTGCTAGATCGGGGAACCATCGATTCTATCTTGCTCTTACAAGTAACCAAATTTCCACTTACCATGGTGCAATAGCTTGATGCAGAATGAAAATCTATAGTTTAATTTGCATTCGGGGGTGGAGCTGGGATTTATTGTGGGGAGTAAGCAATGGTTGATTGAAAATGTTTGAAATTGTTAATGGATTTATGAAGAATGATTAGAAGGGTATGAAATATTTAAGCTTAGGGGGATGAGGGGTTCAGGGGCTACGCCCCTAAAAAATTGACAAATATGTTTTGTGGCCCATTTCATCCATAGGATTTGTTCAAATCCTATGAGCATTGTTTCCGCTTGTTTATGGGGACCAGACTGGCAATTGTTGCCTTGTCCTATGACTATGCCCTATTAAATAATTAAATAACATAGTATAAAAGATATATTTTGTTTTCAAGAGTTGAGGGGGGCATTTACCTCTTGCCACATAGCTATGCCCTATTAAATAATTAAATAACATAGTATAATATTTTCAAAAGTTCAAAGGGGGCAATTGCCCCCTTGTCCAATGATTCTGCCCTGTTAAATAATTAAACATAGAATAAAATATTCGTTTTTTAAGTTCAAGTGGGAGCTGCCCCAATGCCCCATGGCTATGCCCTATTAAATTATAAATTCTTTTCAAAAGTTCAAGGGACCCATAGCTTTGTCCTATAATTTTTTTTCAAAAGGTTAGGGGCGCAAGTGCCCCCTTGCTTCGCCCTTGTATGCATCAGTGTATGTCTCTATCCACAAGTGTTCATTTCGTCCAAATATTAATCCTCTATCAGGTGAGGATTTCAAGTACCTCAATATTCTTTTTACAGCCTCAAGGTGCAACGTCCTAGGTTTGTGCATGAAGTAGTTAATTACACTCACGGCATAGGTGAGGATTTCAAGTACCTCAATACTCTTTTTACAGCCTCAAGGTGCAACGTCCTAGGTTTGTGCATAAAGTAGCTAATTACACTCACAGCATAGGAATATCCACACGAGTCAAGGATAAATAAATTAGCCGAGCCATAAGCCAACCAAAAAGTCTCTGGAACACCCCATTGTCGCCGAGAAACTCTTCTCTCATGGTCAAGCTCAACATTAGATTCCAATGGTGTATCAACTGGTTTTGAACCGAGCTTCCCAATATCTTTTTAACAAATCAATGATATATTTCCTCTGAGATATAAAGTCATTGTTTGAGACTCTGAATCGAGCTTCCTAGTATCTTTCAACCCAAGCATCGAGTGATAGTTATGGACAGCTCTCAAGTTTGTAACTGACATACATATATCTATACCAAGGCATGTAACGCACTTCTATGAATTGGCCCCAATATTGTCATTATGTCTAGCTAACTTATAAAGTATCACTCTATTCAGTTCTTGAGCCCACAAAGATGAATTGTCACAAAGCTCAATGTGGTATCTAGCTTTTATCATGTACGTAATTTACTTTATGGTCGTAATTTAATATTTTCTTATTTATTTCTTTGAATTTAAGTTTTATTGTATTGTTTGTATTTTGCTAAGTGACTATTGTTTGTGTTTTCATACCTGTTTATAAGCATGATTGTCTTTTTAACTAATAAAATTCTTAACTCTCATATGTATCGTTAAAAATGTAGTTGGGGTATTCATTTAGTTTATTTTTGGCTTATAATTGTATTACAAATAAGTTTTATGCAAGGTATCCAAGCTTTTTCTTCCATATCCAAGCATATCTTATTTTTTCTGAAATATCAAACCGATACGTCGATAAGTATCCTAAAATCGACTTATCGACACTCATGGTGATTTAGATATTTTGAACTAAGCATGTGATCACCTGATGAATAGAGGTTGGAAGATGGCTAATGTTGCTTTTTGTGCCTTGGTGAGGAGGAATTAGTGAATTACTTACTGATGCATTGCCCTTTTGCTATTGAAATCTGAGGTATTTGCTACGAGAGAGAGAGAGAGAGAGATTTAAAGTTATAGTCCTTTCTAGCATGTTTTAGGTATTAATTTTGTTGCATATTTACTAATTTGAACTTTAAGCTTAATCATTTGTGTAATCTGTTATAAATCTAGGGTGCGGTGCTGCTACGAGCACACCATTATTTACTGGTTGGACAATAAATATATCAGTTACTAACTGTACACCATTAAAATGTAACAAATTTTAGGAGCACACCAAGAGGTAAAAAAATACCTACAAAATTTCTAATTTAACACCATTCCAAACTTATCACCACAATAATTCATTACCTTTTCATGCGAAAGGCTCCACCCCTAGTTCAATAATCCAAAAAATAAAATAAAGAAATAATATTAAACTTGTGAGAACCCAAAAAAAAAACTCTTCATATAACTTAATTCATAACCCATAATACATCATCCATAACCCATACAAAAATTCTCAATTTCAAGGTATTTCCACTAAAAATCAAATTTAAAATATGCCATTTCCCATCAATTGTGGTTAAGATTCACTCACCCAATCTAACCTTGGTTTTTAGAAAGAAAAAAAAAAACTAAAATATTAATTTTGGATTTTTTTAAGCTTAACCATAGACCATAGTTAAAAGGGTATTAAAAGGGACACGTGGACGACATTTGCATGGTGGGCTAACACTGCCCATTCCCTAATTGACTTGGAATTCTCTACTTTTATTACTAGACTCAAACACAAAAGCTCTTTTAAGTTCTCTTTTAACTCTAGTTAATAACTTAACCTTTAGAGTTACTATTATTTAATATATATTTTTTTTTAAAAAACCAAGGTTAGTCACAGTTAAGGGGTATTAAAAGGGACACATATTGACCTATGGGACGTAACCAGACTCCAAGGAGTCCTAACCGTAGAGAATTCCAAGTCTCCCTAATTATACCCACAAATTTTACTCCCATCACTCTTGAGAAGTGGTAAATCATTCAATTTGTTTACCCCTTTTAAAGACTCACTGAATTAAGTCAAGTAAAGCTTTCAAACCATGAAATCAAGTAAGAAAATTAAATAGACTTACTGCTTCAAGGTTCCGTGTGGTAACTCTTGTAATTGGCCTCAGAGAAATTGAATGCTTTACCACTGAAGGTTAATGACAGCTAACGAGTATACTGGTGCGTATTACAGGTTCCTTCTAGTGTAGACTGACGAGTAGACCGGTGCCTCTATTGGATCCTTCTAAGTCTGGTTCCTTTTAATTTGGTAAGACTTTTTGAAGCTTAGATGTTCATTCTTTAAAAGAAGACTACGTCATTCGCAGGAGGCGTTCTTAGAAGGAGACGTTCTTTGAAAGGGTTTAAGGATTTAGGGGGTATGGGTGCACATAGAAACTTGAATTATTTAAGTTTTTTTTTTAAGTGGTGGCCAGTCAGTAAATAGTGGTGTGCTCGTCGCAGCACCCTATATCTAATTGGTGTACCCTATATGTGTTGCATATACTAGGGCTCTAGTAGATCTTCATCTTTCAAATGATAAGTCATAGTAAGTGGATTCATTTACCAAGTTAAAACTCAAGTAATGGATCTATTGAGGGATAAGAAGCAGCATTAATTGATTATCAACTACTTATTTTGCATATCATTTAATCTAATTGTTAAATTTATTAATTAATATTTAGTATTATGTTCCTAATTTTAAATAGTTATTATTTTTTCAAATATTTTCCAATTTTGCCCAACTTTTTTGAATTTTCCGAATTTGACCTTTACCAAAGTATTCCTGAACCCGACTTTGTAACTATGCCCATACTTTTCAGGGCTTCTTATCGTGCTAGTCTTCGGCTAAGGTGGAGTGTCACCTCAGGTATTTGGTTACTTCTTCCAAGTGTGCTATCTTGGTCCCTATAGAAGGAGCGAAACCGTAGAGTTTTTTATGGAATTATGTCATCCAAATATCAAATATGTGTGAGGTCTTGCCAACTTCTCCTCCATTGGTTCTCTGCTAAGCTGGTCTCTTTTGATGAGACTCAGGGGCTTCCAAGTTCCAAGTTGTGGGTAGTTGGCTTTGAGCAGATCAGATATGCTCAAAGGGTCATCTTTTTATGTATGTCGTTTTTCCTTTCTTCTAGTCTTAAGCTATATTATTTCTCTATAGCTTCCCCCTTCGTTTTGTTCACCTTCTTGTGAACCAGCTTATGTGTATATATATATATATATTACTATGTTTACAAATAAAAGAATTAGAAAGAAAATACAAACATGTCAAAATTTTTTATCTTCTAACTTTTGTGCAATTATTTCATCGCATAGACTTGTAAATTAATGAGATGCTCTAGATAAATTACCCCATTTTTGGACAACTCATTATTTGATTATTCAATGAAAAAATACTAGACAGACTTGACAAATATATACTGAATCATAAGGCACTCCTTTTAATGACTTTTTTTTTGGGTAGATTTCAATGACTTAAAGAGGCCTAATCTTAAATGTGTAATAGAAAACTCATTAATGCACCTCAATAATCATAGATAGATTATTTAACTAATGGGTCCATAAGAGGATTTTATCCTATTACCTCTTATAATTTAGCCCTTGGTGTTAGCTTAAGGTTCACCATATAATTTCCCCCTTAATACAAGGTTTAAAAAGCATTGTATTGCATATGAGGTATTTCGGTCTCAAGATGAGAGACCAAATATGATACTTTACTTATCGCCCTCATAGAAAACCATTATATCATATAATTTGCTAGTGATAATGGACAAGTTTTGAATCACATATCCTAGTTTGAAATTTATGAGCAGAAATGAAATTTAAAATAAAAAAACTATATTCAAGAAGGTAAAAATCATTACAATGCTTTTTCAAAATTCAAAACTACCAATCTAGATCTTCCCAACCAACATCAATCCAAAATTACCCACAAACATCCTGGTTTCAATGATCAATTTTCTTTACATAAAATGTCACAAGCGCAACAATTGTCCCATACCGATACTGAATACATAATAGGGCAACTATTGTGATACATAGTATAACTAAAAAGTGCCAAAATAGACCCATATATGCAATGAAGGAATAAACAATTTTTGATCCTCAACCACATACAACTATAAATTGCATGTTTTTTATGTAGTTATAAAATGTATGTTATCACCACTAAAACTAGGGTTGTAAATGAATCGGATTCGGATCGGATCTTATCATATCCGATTAAATATCCAACAGATTTGAATCCGATCTAAGATCCGTCAAATTATAAATTGGTCAATTGAGATCGAATCCGATTATCTAGTCAAGATTCAAATTTGATCCGACTTATATCAAAATTCAAATTTTAATTTTTAAGCATATAAAAAATATGGATTTTTCATAAATAATTTAAATAAAAGCAAGCATAATAATTTATGCATTCAAAAAAATATTAATCTATTATACATATATACATGCAAACATATAATCAAATCGGATCTTTATCGGATCACCATAGATCCGAATCATATCCAATTACAAATTGATTCAAAAATAAGATCCGTATCCAATGGATCTACAATTGGATCAACATCAGCTCTAATCGGATCAAGTTCGGATTGGATCCAGATCATAATCCTATCAATTGATAGCCTTAACTAAAATGATGGTAGATTTCAGTACTTTCAGCATACCATAAAGTGACATTGATTAAACACATTCTTTAATTCCATCATAACTAGCAATACTCTTAAAAATAAATAAATAAAATCTATCCTAGCCATCATACACAACACATCAAGAAATCGCTAATCAAGTACCTGCCAATTGGAAGAAGCTTTCTTTGTTGTCTCCAAAATGTTTTGCATGCGTCTCCTAGATTGCCTAAGAAATTGCTGGTCCTGCCAAGTACCAAGCACCACAGATATGCCAGTAAAACTTAGTAGTTCCTAAATCCTAATGGTGTTGATTCTCCAATAATTCAATTGAATGTCTATAAGTAGGACAACTCACACAATATAGCCATGATGTACCTTAAGGGCCTACGAAAATGAGCTAAAAAATATATATAAAAATTCAACTAGAAAAAAAAACGCAAAACAAGTATTTCCTATCATTTCAGATATTTGATTAACTTTAAAAATAAAATAAAAATGGGCGTCTGCTTGCATAGAGAGGACAGCAAGTGATTAAATCAAATACCAGGAACAAATGGACCAAAAAAAGTAACCGAAATCCAATAAGATAGAGACACAAAAAAAAAAAAGCCTCAAAGCTGTCAAACAATCGAGTGAAAAGGTGAAATACTGTATATAAAGCACCAAAAAAAAATATCAAATTAAGAGAAAAACGGGATTCATCTTCTTCACCTGATAGTAGAAAGCATATCGAAGCGAATCCAGTCTCGAGGTTTCCACGTCAAAATTTCATCTGTAAACAATCCGAGAGAGATTAGAAAACAAAATGTATCCAGTAACGCAAATCTAATAAAAAAAAATAGTTTGTTCAAAGAAAACCTTCTGCAACATCGAAATCTTCGTTAGAAACTAACATTCCGCGACAATCTAAAACAAATTCGGCAAAGGAACAACAACAACATGAATGTGATGTACGTCGTAAGGAATGCAATGATCCGAACGTGATTTGCAAAAAATCGCCATGAGAATCGGTTGATTACAGTGGAGAGTGAGATAGAAGAAGAAAGTCGAAGATTTAGGGCAGATCACAGAAGAATGAGAAATAAATGAAGAAGAACAGATCTGATTCATGAGCTTGTGTGGAGAATATCAGATCTGATTCTTAGAGGGAGAGAAGAAATTGGTACATGAATAGCGAAATTCAGTGATGAGGAGAGCGAGAGAGAGAGAGAGAGAAGGAAACATATCTGAGGATCATCGATGGATGGGGTTAAAATAATGGGAGGACACAGGATGCCCCCACTTGATCTCCACGTAATCAATCTCACACTTTTGTTTTTCTTCTTTAAAATAAAGAAAGCCAAATCATCTCCGGTAACCTCTCTTTCTTCTACATTTTGGGGAGCAGCTGCTCTACTGTATGCTGCTCTACTGTATACTGTATACTGTATGGAGCCGCAAATAAAGTTCTAACGGCTTGAACACTTCACTTTTTTTTTAATCAAAAAAAAAAACACTTTACTTTTTTTTCATTAATAATTTATGGGTAATTTCCAAAATGAGATCCTCTCTTATCTTAAAATGATGTACAAGTGCTTCATTTTAAAATAATTCGGTTAACAGACCCCTCTATCAAAATATCGGACAAATGGACCCGGTCTCACCTTTCACTAACGAACTTTAGTATTCAGACCTGAATTGACTAAAATGTCCCCATGTATTTCACCACTATGAAATTTTCAAGAGGAGAATCAAGGTTGGCTATGAGCCTATGATAGGTGGGTCTTTGCTAGGGAGGACGAATATACGAGCATTGATGCTTTTTGTGCCGCTTTGGCTACTTACTGAGTTGGGCCGAGATCAACTTAGGCTCGTCCTTTTGGTGAAACTCTTAAAGTCCAAAATTATTAATATTTTGAAACAAGATGCAAAGAGTACGGAAAAAGAGGAAATAAGGTTTCTAACTCTTTTACACAATGATATCTCAGATTTATTAGCTCAATCTAATTAGAAGTTCTATGTGTATGGAACTTAAAAAATCCAAAATTTTTGTTGGAATTTGAAAGCTCCATAGTTGTAGAACTTTTGCACTCTATGGAATAATATAATTTTAGACATTAAGTAAAATTTGGCATGAAACAATGAAAGTTCTAAACTTTAAAAGTTTCACCAAAAGAACAGAGCCCTAAGGATGGAGAGAGGTTTCCTCCAAATAATGTTCTATTGATGTTGGCTGGTTTTAATGGCGGTGATCCTTACCGCGAATATAGACTCGTCAATGGCAGTTTTGAATACCAATACCAATATCTAAGATATTAATTAATTCATCTTCCCCAGCAAAGACCCAACTATCATAGCCAACAACTTATACCTTCGTATTTAATTCTCCTCTTGAAAATTTCACCAAAGAAAAGGAGTCATTATTTTTTCAAAATATTTGAGGCTAATGGCCAAAATTCACCCATCTAACTAAATAACATATAGGTGCTCTCGTATTTCCATTAAAATCAAGAGAAGAAAATCACATGGGTTCTTTGGTACAGTTACATATATAATTGAGGAAACAAGGATGGATGTGCTCTCAGACCGGGAAACCATCTGCTCCGTTTGATCTTGGATCCGGCCATGTTGACCTTGTGGCCACCCTTGATCTGAGGCCTTGTCTACGACATGACCTTGTGCTTCCTTTACGCATCAAACTACATCCCAATCCAAATTAGAATAGTCACAAGGAGTAACTTCACTTGCGATACCCAAACAAAATAAGCTTCACTTACAATATGTGCAAGACGTATAGCGTCACGCCGATCTCAATTACCCATATTTGGTTGTTCTTGTGAAGATCACACCAAGTTAAGGTGGTGGTGAGTTGGGAGTGGTGAAGTACAGGGGGCATTTTAGTCTATTCAAGTCTATATACTAACGTTTGTTAGTGAAAGGTGACACCAGGTCCCCATTTGTCCAATATTTTAATATATGGGTCTTTAACAGAATTTTTTTAAAATGAGACACTTGAATGTCATTTTAAGATATAAGTGGTTCTGATTTGGAACTAACCCATAATTTATTTATGACTTGAAATTCTCTCAAGTTGTAATTGGACTCTTTGGAGTCCGGTTATACCCCTAAGGTTGTCACGTGTCCTTATTGACACCTCTTAATTGTGGTTAAGATTCACCTACCCTTATAATTCACCCACCTATGTTTGGTTTTTAGAAAAAATATTGAATTTTTTTAACCCTAAAAGTTGGTGAATTTTAACCAGGATTAAAAATAAATTGTAATATTTTAACTGGGGCTAGCATTTCTTACTATTAAACTGTTGACATTTTAATTGCCCCGCCGAACGTAATTCGAATCAACTCCATGAGGGGATACAGTGCCACTAGCACATGCAGATGGCTTGGAACAATTAAGCTACTATGAACTCTTTCTTTCAATTGTGGGGTAAAATTCGAGTGTTTGGTTATAAGAATAACGATAAATTCTCTGTTTCTTGGTTAGGGGAAAAGGTAGGTATTCCAAATGAAGTATGTTGCTAAGGTGATACCATTTTATCCACAATTGGGCAATGGCTGGCACTGTTGCTTAACTTTTCTCGAAGAACTTGAGGGCATTCTTTACTCTTATATACACAATCAATTACTTTAAATGCATAACCATGTAACAACTCAGTAATTTTTCTTAATTAGAATGATGCAATATAAATATTTGAAGATTTTAAAATAGTTAGTTACACTTCGGTTTCTTTCACTTGGGAAAAAAAACATACACCCCACCTCTTGCACTAGTGGTGGGGTGTGGCCTCTCTGTTGAGGGAGGTATGGAGATTCAATCCCTTTGGGTGACGAGTCCGTAAGAGCTCTAATCCCAACACTAACCACTAACCCTACTAAAGTAGGTAAATGATATCCGGAGCCAAAAAAAAACATGAACTCCTTGTGCTATTTTTAAACAGTTTAAATACAAAGAGGAGCTCTACTTCACTGTGTTGAGCGGAGCTCCCCTTTTTACATTGTCACACTGGCAATCTTGTAATTATGTGTATTGTAAAATTACCCCTATCACTTTTAGTAATTACAAACATACCATGGCTTTAGTGTAAAAAGGGGAGCTCTGCTTCATCACCGTGGAGTAGAGCTCCGGCTGAAAATTAATCTCATTTTTAAATCTCATGTATTTGTTAGTTTGGCATTGCTCATCTTGCATGTTTTTTTTTTGTAACTCAGGGTATCCCCAACTCTTCGAGTCAGAATTAATCCCCAAGGGTGTGACGTGAGCCCGCAACCCATCACACCAAGTCAATTCGAGTAAACCCATGCAGGGCTGCCCCAAGGGGGGATTGGGAAGTCAAATTGGTTAGTAAGATATATATGATGGATGAATGTTACCGGTAATAACCTTAAAATCATATGAAACAAAAAAGATTCGTGAATGTGAATTTTCTTCCTGTGGTTACAAAATAGTAAAATAAATTTATATTTTGTTATTTTTATATTGATACATTTAAGCAGGGTTGGAGCCACATAAGCCTACGTGGCTGAAGGCCCTTTAAAATTTTGGACAATACGAGGGGCTCTAGCCCCCCAAACTTTTGAGAGAAAAATTATTTTTTACAAACGGACATAAACAAACACAATCGATCGCTCCAACGATTACCACTAGCATTCTCTATTGAGTTTAAGAGGCATAAGTGCATACTCAATAAACTTTAGATAGGAGGGCACCTTGAGTGAGGTAGAACTAAGATTTGAAATCCAGATAATCTCGGTGATTTTGGTCCTTCAATCCAAACCGATTTCGACGCAATTGGAGAATTCTAATTTATTAAATATATATATTTATGATATTTACTAAAATTTAGTGAAATTCTGATAATATTTTATTAAAATTTAATATATTTATATAAATATTGTTTTATTTTTAAAATAAATATAAAAATTTATGAAATTTCATGGAATTTTGATAAAAATATTGAAATATTTTGAAATATTTCAGACTTTAATTAAAAAAATATTAAAGAAAAAAATTTCTGAAATACGCTGAAGATAACGAGATTTTGATTTTTCGATATTTTATCAGGAATTTTTTTTAATCCCGTCCGAAATCATTTTTCCTGAAATTCAATTCATATCTATTCGGTGGGCGAGGGCGAGACCGGAATTTCGCAAGTGTGAAACCATGAGAAAAGGGGCTCAGCTAACGCCATTAGCCGCCGAACGAGTCGCTGTCAATCTTGGCAACCCAGCCACTACACGCGTCTGAACAAAAGCTGCCACCTAAGTTACCCGGATAGAATTCGGCTCATTTTAATAAGCTTTTCTGCACGAACAAGATGCAACCACGCAGCCAATGTTCCCTTTCAAATCTTTAAGGTAAGATAAATAGTTAAAAGCGTAGCCCTCGCTACGCGTCTAAACATGGACTCCTTAGATACTATGCATGAAGCTCACCTAGGTGAAGATATTTTGGTAATGCGTGTGAAACTTAGATATTTTCATCAACCCCAAGAAAGGTAGAGTAAGCTTTGGAATATGATAAGGTATCAATTGGACACTTTGGGGCTTTTTAAATTTAAAATTTTCGGTTGCTTTTGTCCGAGAAAAAAGTGACATTTTAATATTAAGGTTCAGCTCCCCATGTAAAAAAAAAATTGGATTGGAGATTGGAATGAACCTAGGGCCAAGATCTCATTTTGGAATAGTTAAAAAACGTGCATGCCATCAGAGTTAAATTGACATTGAGCGGTGACGTAAGTGCTGTCGTAGGCACAAGATTTTTTCTTAATATTTTTTTGGTAACACACTCTGTACACTTAGGCAGAAGATTATTCTATGTTAAATTTACACTTTGCAAGAACATGATATTTATTCGATGTTAATCTAGACATTTTGAAAAGAGAGTATATTTTTGTTTTATAAGGCGCAGTCTTATTTTTTTTGGTAACACACTCTGTACACTTAGAAGATTATTCTATGTTAAATTTACAGTTTGCAAGAACATGATATTTATCCTATGTTAAACTGTAAACAGAGTATATTTTTGTTTTATAAGGCGCAGTCTTATTCTTGGACAGAATGTGCGATTAGTAGATGCTTAAAGACCAAATAGCTGTATCAGATATTTTTGATCCAAGAGGGTGTGGAAGCAATAGCCCCGCACTCTACCCATGGGGTGTAAATGGTCTTGCTTTGGACTTGCATTTTTTGAAATTTTTGAATAGATTTGGCCCAGGCCTAACTATTTTGTAAGAGATTTTGTTACCAAAATTTGGCTCGTGACATCCCTCTAGTTACAGAATTCGGCCCGTGACATCCCTCTAGCAGGTGTCATGTGCGATGCATGTGAGAGTGAGGGGAAGGAAGTTAACCACAATTAATAAGAGTTAAAAGGGACACGTGTTAACCTGCGGGTGCGATTGAACTCGCTAGTGGCACGTGTGATGCACGTAAGAGCGAGGGGAAGGAGTTAACCACAATTAATAGGAGTTAAAAGGGTCACGTGTTAACCCGTGGGTGCGATTGAACTCTCCCTGAGTTCACATTAAGTCAAAGTTTTGTTTTTTTATAAGGGTAGTATTCAAATTTTAAAAAATCATCTACGGCTGCCTCTCGCATTATAATAGTAAAGATAAAGGTAATTTTTTCTCTTCAAAAGAATGATCGGCCCAAATCAATGTTATCAAAATATGGTAACATTTTGTTGCCTTAGTCATAGGCTGCAATTCATATGTAAGTTATTATTTTATTTGAGAATTATTTAGAGAATATGTAGGTATTTTCACAACTTGATATAGGACTATCAAAAGGTAGGATTTAGGTCCTACTAGGCCGGCAGTGAGGGTCCGGCCCTAATCCTCGGAGGGCCTGAACTAGATAGGCCCAAGTCTTATTCTCAAGGGCCAGGTCAATGCAAGGATGGGGGCTAATACAACGCAAAAAACAACACGATAAAGTTATTATTTTTTTGTTTTTTACTTGGTGACAGAGTATATTATACTTTCTTAATTAAAATTAGTATATATTAGAAATGATTGTGTTACTATTCTTTTACAATTAAATTATATACAATATATTCTATATGCTATGTGTTTTAGCTATATATAAATTTTCTTTCCATTAATTTTGACACAGTTTTAACATGGGACATATATATATATATGTATATGTATATGCGTGTGTGTTTCTTATTAAAGTGTTAACATAAGGCATAACTCTAATTTTAATTTTTGACGTAATGATAAGACGATTTGAAACATAAGACATAGTAATCGTATGCAAGATGGAGCCTGTAGGTGGGGGCACATGCCCCCACTGAATTTTTGAAGAAAAAAAATTCCCCTTTATTTTAGGCATAGCCATGGGAATATGGACATGCACTGATGCATGCACATGAGATCGGATCACTCAATTGCAATTGAACTTGGGGAAAGTTCAATCACACCCACCGGCAACACATCTACACATATCCCTTTTAACCTCAATTAATTGTGATTAAGATTCATTAACTTTTAGGGTTCAATAATATAACCTTGTTTTTTTAAAAATAGTAACCCTAAAATTTAAAATTCCTAACCAAAGTCAAATATTTTACCTGTGAGCATGAATTTTTACCCCACTCTCACTAAAGGTTTTGTTTTGACTAAGAGTCGCCACCTATTCATTCTTAGGGATAGATCCCGAGTGTATGTTCATTTGGATAAGGCAAATAGTCTCGTCAGAATTAAGGTAAGCGGTTCGATTAAGCCCTAGGGAAGGTGTTAGGCACCCTCGTTTTATAACGATTACCTACTTCCTAAACTTAAGCCAAATTTTAATCTCAAAATTGATTAAAATGTCCAAGACATTTAAGCAAGTGCTAATCCAAAAAATATAAAGTTAAATGTTTAGGGTCGAATCTGAGTTGGACTGCCTATGTACTCACCGGTGGTGAGATCAGACTGAGCGTAGTTCTGACACATGAGCCCGTGCCAAGGCTAGGGGTATGTGTGTGTGTGCATAGGGTGGTCAAGGGTCTAACCCGTAGGCTAGGGTTTGATTGATCGGAGAAGTCAAGTGCGTAAGGGTGAAGTCTAACCGCGATTAGAAGGGTGTAACTAGGGTTAGGGACTAACCCTAGTTAAGAAATAACCTAGTGAATCCTTTTTGGATTTTTTTATATTTTTGGTATTTTACGTGAACATTGGTTAAGTTAACCATGGTTAACTACTAGAGTTGAGTTAACCATGGTTAAGGGTCAAACCTATTTAATGCTAAACTAATCAAGTCAATTTTTATTCTTTATGAGTTTTTCCATTTTTTTTGTTTTTTATCATTTTATGTGACTTATAAAATGAGACAAACTTGACTAGGGTTAAAAATTAACCGAGGTTGAACTAACTCCGGTTATAAGCATGGGCAGGGGTCACAGTGGGCCTGATACATGTGGCATGAGCTTCAAAGGGCTATAGATTGGGCCTGGGCCTCAGGTATAGCTGTTGTTTAAGGAATACAGGGAGTGGCGGTAATTGCTTTACCGCCATTTCCAAAATAGTGTATTTTGGAAATGTCAATAGAGGAAATGCCGCCATTTCTGGTTTTCCAAAACCAGTAGCTTTGCTGCCATGGGGAAGATCAGGGACAATGCCACGTAGGCTGGTGGGCCCAGGGGAGAGATCTAGATATGTTGTCAAGTGTCCTGGGCCCATATTGGGCCCTGGGCTTGGTCCACATTAAGCCCAACAAAGCCTGATATCACTGGTTTACAGAAAATACCAAAGTGTCGGTAGAGTGATTACCGACACTCTGGACAGTTTCACATTTTAGCCATTTTTACCATGGTTAAGCTAAACCTCAGAGCTTGGAAAGCTTAGATGAGTTAGAAGGGAGTCCAAGGGAGCCAAAACAGGCCCTGGAAGTGGACCAGGGCCTCACCATACATGGATTAAAGCCTCTGCAAATAAAAGCTTGAAAGTTGAGGTAATTATTCTACCGCCACTATCGTTTTTTTTCAGAAAACATGAAATCAATCACTGAGACTGTTCCACAATGCAACTGGGGGATTCCTCATGAACTGAGGATCCCCAAGAAATCTGGTGGAGGGTTGAGGAAGTCTGTGCACAGTGGAGTGGGTGTGTGGGGTTGCATGGGGGTTCCACTGCCTATGGGAGAGGTAGGGAACCCATCCCTTGATCTACTGCTAAACACGAGCCAAACCCCCTGGAAATGGACCAGGGGTTTACAATATGCTCAAAGAAGGAGATAAAGGGGTAGGGGAGATCCCTACCTTGCTGGACTGTCTGCAAGTGGTGGTGAAGGGTGGCTGTCGGGGGTGCTGCTGTAAGTGGAAGGAGAGCTTCCGATTTTGAACAACTTTGGAGGGCTGAGGTTGCTAGGGACATGGGAATCCACCAGGGGTCTCTTAAGGGAGTTTTGACATGAGATTTGCAGGATGAAGGGGGTGGATTTTATAGAGGAAGAATAGTGGGGACATAGGAGGAAATAGGACGGTGGTGGGTGGTGGTTTCAGGCGAGGAGTAGGTCCCTGGGAGGTGATCATGGTGGTGCAGGAGGAGGTAGGAGATGTAGGGTGGCTGTTGCAGGTCTGCAAACAAGTTACTAGTAATGGTGGTAATGGCTTTACCGCAATTGCCAAAAACACATGGATAATGGGTGTCGGTGAAGGGAGTGCCGACACCCTGACATTTTGAATTTTAAAAGGCCAGCCCCTACTACTGGGTACGGGTATGGATCCTGGGCTAATGTTTGGGCTCAGGTTACCTTGCCAATGGGTTTTAGCCCTAATGGCTTGGACCTAGGCCTAGGGTATGCTAGGGCTATCTAGGGTTTAGGTTTAGGTCTTTCTAGGGTTTGAACTAGGGTTAGGGCAGAGGTTAACTATGGTTAGGGCTCGCTTAAGGTTTGGGCCTATGGTTGGACTAGGGTTTAGACTAAACTAACCATGGTTTAGTCTATTAACCATGGTTACGAGGGGGTGTAAAAATGGGGTGCTGACAGCTGCCCATCTTTATCGGAGAATGCCAAATTGGCAATTGAATGACAAAGACTGGAATCAAGCAATTTTTACTTGTGAACAAGCAAGAATGATAGGTATGGGGGAACGAACACACGTCTGATGCAGCCGTTTCACCAAAAAAGAAGTGAGGTGAGGGTCGATCACACAACCATTTCACCGAGGATTAAATGAGGTGAGGGTTGATCACACAACCGTTTCTCCGAAGAGTATGCGGGATGAGAGTTGATAACACAACCGGTTCACTGAAGAGTAAGGGAGTTGAGGGTTGATCACACAACCATTTCATTGAAGAGTAAGCGAGGTGAGGGTTGATCACACAACCGTTCATCGGAGAGTAAGAGAGGTGAGGGTTGGTTACATAACCAGTTCACCGAAAGGTAAGCGAGGTGAGGGTTGATAACACAACCGTTCACCGGAGAGTAAGCGAGGTGAGGGTTGATCACACAACCGGTTCACCGAAAGGTAAACAAGGTGAGGGTTGATCATACAACCGGTTCACCGAAAGGTAAGCGCGGTGAGGGTTGACCACACAACCGGTTCACCGAAAGGTAAGCGAGGTGAGGGTTGATCACACAACTGGTTCACCGAAGAGTAAGCGAAGTGATGGTCGATCACACAACCGTTTCATCGAAGAGTAAACAAGGTGAGGGTTAATCATACAACCGGTTCACCGACGGGTAAGCGAGGTGAGAGTCGATCACACAACTGTTTCAGCGAAAGGCAAGCGAGGTGAGGGTTGATCACACAACCGGTTCATCGAAGAGTAAGTGAGGTGAGGCTTGATCACACAACCTGTTCACCGAAAGGTAAGCGAGGTGAGGGTTGATCATACAACCGTTCACCAGAAGAGTAAGCGAGGTGAGGGTTGATCACACAACCGGTTCACCGAAAGGTAAGTGAGGGTCGATCACACAACCGTATCACCGAAGAGTAAGCGAGGTGAGGGTTGATCACGCAACTGGTTCACCGAAGAATAAGCGAGGTGAGGGTCGATCATACAACCGTTTCACCGAAAGGCAAGCGAGATGAGGGTTGATCACACAACCGGTTCACCGAAGAATAAGTGAGGTGAGGGTTGATCACACAACTAGTTCACCGAAAGATAAGCAAGGTGAGGGTTGATCACACAACTAGTTCACTGAAAGGTAAGTGAGGTGAGGGTCGATCACACAACCGTATCACCGAAGAGTAAGCGAGGTGAGGGTTGATCACGCAACCGGTTCACCGAAGAGTAAGCGAGATAAGGGTCGATCACACAACCGGTTCACCAAAGAGTAAGCGAGGTGAGGGTTAATCACACAACCGGTTCATCAAAGAGTGAGTGAGACGAGGGTTGATCACACAACCGTTTCACCGAAGAGAGGGAGGCAAAGATTTAGCATCACTGGAGGCAGCAACTGATGTTCGATCGAACAACTGCGACAGTATCCCTTTAAAAGTGAGGGCAAAGCAAGATGAGTATGCAAAAAGAAGGTGATGAGTGCAAAACTAACATTCCTGAGGCTGTGATTGATGTTCGATCACACAAACATGACAATACTCCTTTAACAGGAGGTTAGTCAAGCAGGAATAAAATGATAAATGCAAAAATGAAGGTGATAGGTGCGAAACTAACATCGCTGAGGCCGTAACTGATGTTCGATCACAAACATAACAGTACTCCTTTAACAGTTGGTTAGTCAAGCAGGCAAAGACTTCACAAGAGGCCACAAATGAAAACCAACCACATGGTCGTTCCAGTGTTCCTTTAATAGTGAAGGGGCGTCATATTGCACACATCTGCCCAAAAGACCGACAAGGATAATGAGGGTAAAGACAGCCGCCCATCTGCTTCACGGAGATAGGATGCAACGCTATAGAAAACCGTCTGATTGCCTAGCTGAGGATGGATTTGAATTGACAGCTAATAGGAGTAAGTACGAATTCAAGATCGTGAAGCAAAATGAAACCGAATGTGGGAGCAGGAACCGTGGCCTAGAGCCATTGCACGAATCTATGCCTCTCTGTATACATAGCCTGATGGATTTCACATGCCCCTCAGCTTGGATGATTCAACTGTATGTATTTGCCCTCTAGGATGTCCTGATCTTCACACATCTGTATCACCTTGGATAGTCTGCCGATTATGCTCTGCCCTAGTTTCACCACTCCTCATACGCTAGAGAAAATGAGTAATTGGCTTTAAACTGATTCTATTGGGGAATGAAACTTGACTGACTGATGATGACTTGATAAAAAGATCGATGGATTGACTGACAAGAGATGTGACAAACTTGTTGAGAAGACTGATAGCCTGACTGGCAGGTGATTTAATGGTAGATGGACAATTGATCAGTGGATTGACTGTGTCTGAGATTACTTGCATTAGGATGCCTATCTAGGTTCCTTTACCTTACATGATTATGTTTTGTTAGACCGTCTATGTAGTAGATCTGTATTTCTTAGGGATGGATGTCTGCAAAGCATGTATTAGATTATTTTTTCTTCTTATGCCCCTGGGCCTTTTCAGGTTTTCACCAGGACTGGGTTGTATGTTTTTGTCTTTATCCCTTTTTTGCCTCTGGGTCTTTTCAAGTTTTTCCCAGGACTGGGTGTACAAGCTTTGCATTTTTCCGTTGTCTGCTCCTTTCTCTTGATACTTCTCCACTCTTCTCTCATCATTGCCTGACGGCAGGTAGAGGTGAGTGTTATTGACCATTAATGCTCAAGTCCTTTCAAAAATCAAGGAGGGCCTAATGTTTAAGACGGAACATAGGTAAGCTAGAAACGATGTAAGGCTCAAAATTTCTATTTCAACAAGGGTAGGGCACCCTATGATGTTTTGTTTAGAGTCAGACTGGAACCAGTTTCTACATTCTTCATCCTTTGGTATAACTTTGCTTTCCGACCAAGTATCCCCCCCTTTTTTTGTTGTTGTTTTTCTTCTCTTCTTTTTTTATCCCCTTTTTTTTTGGTTGGTACATGGTTGCTTTATATTGCAGCTCATTTGCTGTGTTATGACCGAACCTGATTTCAGGCTGCCTACGTACCCAAATAGGGATCAGGTCAAGACGTAGTTTGACCAAAAAGGTCGCATTTGATGGTTGCTCTTTGCTGGTTGTTTTTCTTTTGAGTTGTCATTTTGACAGTCAAGAGGTCCCCTTGTATGGGTCTTGAAAGAAAGGTTATTAGGTTAAAAGGTCTAACTAGCGGATGTATAGCATAGGTAAGCGAGGTGTTGTGAAGGTTATCAAAAGATGGCCTCCTATCCTATCCTTGATTGGTCGAGAGCATGTATGGTCATTGTATTGCCTCGTCTCAGTTGATTGCCATTTGGTGGCTCAGAGAGGTCTTCACTCTTTCTACATTTGTCTTGATATCTGTTGAACTTCTCATTAGATGATCAAGTTATCCCTTACGAGCATTAGAAACTAGTTCAGCTCTTAGATTAAGCATCTCAAAACAGAATTGAACTTAACTTAAAAAGAGCAATTTTATTATTAAAATATCAATAAGACAGACTTGACAAAATAACCTAGCAAGGACCACTGGCCTCTTGCTTGAACTGGACTGATAGTAGGGAAGGACATGGGCCAACATGGCCGACTGACGTACCGATAAAAGAGGTACAAGAAAAATATGATAAAAGTGGGATTTGTTCAATAGTCAGCTGTAGAACTATTCCGGCTAAAGCGCTTTAGTTTGCAGGAGGAGTGTAATCTGGGAGACGAGTTTCTATCGGTTTCCAGCAAATCTTGGATTATGTGCTTCAGGTCATAGCACCTGTCAATAGGATGTCCTAGCGACTGGTGGTACACGCAGTGCTGATCCGCTCGGTAATGCTTTGAAAAATTTGCCCGTGGAGGTTGTGGATCCTTCAGGGTGATCAGTTTTTTGTCCAACAAGAAGGACATGAGTGATGTCGAAGAGTACGGTAGCAGAGTCAATGCCCGGTTCCTCTTCTGTTCAAGAGTCATTTGGTGAGAGAGTAACTTCCCCTGGGGTTGCTGAACTTGCCTGAGTTGTCGAGCTTGTTGGCGAGGCAAGTTGGGCACCTGGATTGGTATGGCTGATACTGTATGTCCATCGTTCTCTTTCTTTCTATTATCTCTTTTAGGATGGATGGGAGGACGAGAGGAAGATGCACCCTTCGATCCCTGAAATATGTCGATTGACCCGTTATCACCCATTGTCGTTTCAATTCTGGCATCGTACTTAGCTATGGTGCTGAAATCTGAGATGGGTTGTGCCACTAGGAGAGTTTTGAGTGGATGCTTAAGAGTGCAGAGAAAGGTTATTACCAATTCTTCTCTAGCAGAGGTGTGCTCATTTTTCCTGCCATTTCCCTCCATCGAACTGAGTATTAATGAAAGTTTCATTGTCCCTCTGGGATATTCTCCCAAGATCTGCCCTTTGCGGGACCAGGTCGACATTGTATGAGTACTGGATAATAAAGGTTTCGAAGAGATCCTCCCATGTTCGTACCCTATTGGAGTCTAGCTTGGTGAACCACTATAATGCAGTCCATTTCAGGCTTTTCTGAAACAACTGGACCAACAGTTTGTCTCCATGTTCAAGCTGAAACAATTCCCCACGGTAAGCTCTTAGATGTGTCTCAGGACAACCCTTCCCACTGTACTTTTCAAAGTCAGGGGCCTTGAAGTCCTTGGGCATTTGGATTCCAGGATGTATACACATGTCCTTGAAATTAGTGGACTTACGAGACCCCTGATTTTGCTTGATCAACTCCTCCAGTTTCTCAATCCTCTCCCGGTATGCATCCGAGATTTGGGTAGTACTTGAAGATACATGGGCGGACCCCGAGTGAGGTTCTCCGTCGGCCCTGACCTCTTCTTCCTCGAAATGGTCTATGACAGGTGGCGAAATGTGATGGGTAGGTTGTGGTTGGATTGACGGAGGTGGGATGTTGTAGGTGAACTCCGACTACTATTGGTTTGATAATGGGGGAACGTTGAAGGTGAGTGATGGTTGACCAGATGATGGTGTGATGTTGATGGTAGGTCGTGATGGTATAATGTTGGAGGTAGATGGTGGATTAAGTTGTGGCGGTCTTGTTGTCTCGGCCGGTTGAGGGTTGGAGGGAGAGAGGGCTTGAGTCACTGCCCGTATAAAATCCTGGACGATGCTTGTCAAATTTTCAATACTCCAGACTTTTTTGCTAATCTCGTCTCAAAATCTAGGACTTGTAGTTGTGATGTCGAGGTATCCGGGTTAGATTCTTGTCTGCCTCGAGGATCCATGTTGCAGCTGGTTGATCAGGTATTGATTTTGCTTTAGATATGTGCTTAGTTCAGGGTCTGCTCCTGAAAAGAGGGGAGGTATAGAGTAAGGGTCAGAAAAGATAGGAAGGTAAGAAAGATGGAGTGCATGCATATGACCTAATAGAGTCTAGTTGACACAGGGACAATGCCCCTGCTCTGGAAGTTTGGTATGACATGCAAGAGGAAAGATTTTTTATTTTTATTTTGTGTTGAACAGGGTATGACATGATTGGTGTGGCCCGATAAGGTAGGCAGAGAGAACTCCGTTCTACTAACCTGGGTCATTGTTAGCCAGGGCCTACTGGGCCAAAGTTGAAATGAGTTACTGGGCTCACCCACTGCGACTAAGGTTTTGAATTCCATATGTATATTTGGAGATAGGGTAGAGGATGTTTTATTACAAGCACATCAAAAAGGCTCAGTATATGCCCCTTGGGTGAGTGTTTACCTGGAAAGAATGCCCTGATATTCAACCATGATTGGAGGAAAGGTATAGGGTACAAGCAGGTTAGGGTTTAGAGTATCCCTCCAGGAGGGCTGCTTGTAGACTATACCCTAACCTATTCAACATGTATGCATGCTGGTGTAATGCAGGGTGTTCCTACAGGTTGGGGTGATCACTTAACACCGTATATGCGACTCCCCGGTATAAAACATACCTGAGACGAGTAGTGTAAGCAGGAGCGTTCAGAATCCTTCCCTGAGGGTAGTCACCCAGCAAGAGTCATTTCGTGGACCTCCAAGACTGTTAAGCCCCTGTTACTGAGAATAGTCATCCAGCAGCCGTGAGCATAATAAGCCTGTCTAATGGGTATTGGGTTGTTACACTAGTATGCTATGCATGAAATGCACTGTACAAAAACATCCCAAAAGATATAAAGAATCAGCACATAATTAAATACCTAAGTATTTTAATTAATGTTGATATTATTTGGCTTAAATATAAGTTTCGGGTTGAACTTTGTCCCCAGCAGAGTCGCCAGAGCTGTGAGTATGGATTTTTACCCCACTTTCACTAAAGGTTTTGTTTTGACTAAGAGTCGTCACCTATTCATTCTTAGGGATAGGTCCTGGGTGCATGCTCTTTTGGATAAGGCAAATAGTCTCGTCAGAGTCAGGGTAAGTGGTTCGAATAAGTCCTGGGGAAGGTGTTAGGCACCCCCGTTTTATAACGGTTACCTACTTCTTAAACTTAAGCCAAATTTTAATCTCAAAATTGATTAAAATGTCCAAGGCATTTAAGTAAGTGCTAATCCAAAAAATATAAAGCTATTTAGGGTCGAATCCGAGTTGGACTACCTACGTACTCACTGGTGGTGAGATCAGACTGAGCATAGTTCTGGCACATGAGCCCGTGCCAAGGCTAGGGGTATGTGTGTGTGCGCGCATAGGGTGGTCAAGGGTCTAGCTAGTAGGTTAGGGTTTGATTGACCGAAGAGGTCAAGTGCGTAAGGGTGAAGTCTAACCACGATTAGAAGGGTGTAACTAGGGTTAGGGACTAACCCTAGTTAAGAAATAACCTAGTGAATCCTTTTTGGATTTTTTATATTTTTGGTATTTTACGTGAACATTGGTTAAGTTAACCATGGTTAACTATTAGAGTTGAGTTAACCATGGTTAAGGGTCAAACCTAGTTAATGCTAAACTAATCAAGTCAATTTTTATTCTTTTTGATTTTTTCCATTTTTTTGGTTTTTTTATCATTTTATGTGACTTATAAAATGGGACAAGCTTGATTAGGGCTAAAAATTAACCGGGGTTGAACTAACCCCGGTTATAAGCATGGGCAGGGGTCATAGTGGGCCTGATTCACATGGCATGGGCTTTAGATTGGGCCTAGGCCTCAAGTATAGCTGTTGTTTAAGGAATACAAGGAGTGGCAGTAATTGCTTTACCGCCATTTCCAAAACAGTGTATTTTGGAAATGTCGATAGAGCAAATGGCACAATTCCTGGTTTTCCAGAAACAGCAGCTTTGCTGCCATGGGGGAGATCAGGGACGATGCCACGTAGGCTGGTAGGCCCAGGGGAGAGATCTAGATATGTTGCCAAGTGTCCTGGGCCCATATTGGTCCCTGGGCTTGGTCCACATTAGGCCCAACAAAACCTGATATCAATGGTTTACAGAAAATACCAGAGAGTTGATAGAGTGATTACCGACACTCTGGATAGTTTCACATTTTGGTCATTTTTATCATGGTTAAGCTACACCTCAGAGCTTGGAAAGCTTAGAGGAGTTAGAAGGGAGTCCAAGGGAGCGAAAACAGGACCTGGAAGTGGACCAAGGCCTCACCATACATGGATTAAAGCCTCTGCAAATAAAAGCTTGAAAGTGTCGGTAATTATTCTACCGCCACTATCGTTTTTTTCAGAAAACATGAAATCAATCACTGGGAGTGTTCCACAATGCAACTGGGGGGGTTCCTCATGAACTAAGGACCCCCCAGAAATCTGGTGGTGGGTTGTGGAAGTCTGTGCACGGTGGTGTGGGTGTGTGGGGTTGCATGGGGGTTTCACTGCCTATGGGAGAGGTAGGGAACCCATCCCTCGATCTACTGCTAAACACGAGCCAAACTCCCTGGAAATGGACCAGGGGTTTACAATATGCTCAAAGAAGGAGATAAAGGGGTATGGGAGATCCCTACCCTGCTGGACTGTCTGCAAGTGGTGGTGGACGATCGCTGCCGATGGTGCTGCTACAAGTGGAAGGAGAGCTTCGGATTTTGAATAGCTTTGGAGGGCTGAGGTTGCTAGGGACTTGGGAATCCACCAGGGGTCTCTTAAGGGAGTTTTGGCATGAGATTTGCAAGATGAAGGGGGTGGATTTTGTAGAGGAAGAATAGTGGGGACATAGGAGGAAATAGGACGGTGGTGGGTGGTGGTTTCAGGCTAGGAGTAGGTCCCTGGAGGTGGTCAGGCACGTGGGAGGTGATCATGGTGGTGCAGGAGGAGGCAGGTGGTGTAGGGTGGCTGCTGCAGGTCTGCAAACAAGTTACTGGTAATGGCGGTAATGGCTTTACTGCCATTACCAAAAACACAGGGATAATGGGTGTTGGTGAAGGGAGTGCCGACACCCTGACATTTTGAATTTTAAAAGGCCAGCCCCTACTACTGGGTACGGGTATGGATCTTGGGCCCATGTTTGGGCCCAGGCTACCTTGCCATTGGGTTTTAGCCCTAAGATCTTGAACCTAGGCCTAGGACTTGCAAGGGTATGCAGGGCTATCTAGGGTTTAGGTTTAGGTCTTTCTAGGGTTTGAACTAGGGTTAGGGCATAGGTTAACTATGGTTAGGGTTCGCCTATGGTTTGGGCCTACGGTTGGCCTGGGGTTTAGACTAAACTAACCATGGTTAAGTCTATTAACCATGGTTATGAGGCGGTGTAAAAATGGGGTGTTGACATTACCAACTTTTTTTCTTTTAAGAATCTTAGGGTATATTGTTGAATCTCAAGAGTTAATAAATCTTAACCACATTTAATTAAAATTAAAAGGGTACTTAACTTGTTGACTTGTGGGAGCAATTGAACTCTCCCCAAATTTAATCGCAATTGATCTTGATCCAATCTCAATGCAGGTACCATTGAACTTTTAAAAAGTATTTTTATACTAAGTTATTTAATTATTTTACTGGGCATAATTATGGTAATTGGAAATTGTTTCTAAGAAAATTATATTTTATTATTTAATTATTTAATTGGTATATCAATGAGACAAGGGGGCAACGTTCCCTGAACTATTGAAAACAAAATTATATATCTTAGATCATGTTATTTAATTATTTAATGGGACATAGCCATGAGGCAAGGGGATAGTTGTTGCATAAACAAGGAAAATAATTTTCGTAAGATATGTACGAAATGTATGGACGAAATGGCCCCCAAACTAGTCATAAAAATATTTTGGGGGCTATGCCCCCAAACCCCCATCCCTTGGCGTAGACCTAGAATATTTTCTATCAACCTAATAATTCTCCACAAATCCATCAGCAATTACTATCATTTCCATCAACCTCGCGTTCCCCCCTCTACTAGAAAATCCTGGCCCCGCCCTGATAGCATGTATCTAATTTTGAATATTGACATAAGGCATAATATTATGATATATCTTAAATTTGCATAGTATTAAGATAAAAGACATTTTTACGTAATACTGATATAAAGGCATGGAATTAAAGTGTTACTATATAAAGAGAATGGATTTATTAATTTAATCTATGTATCACTAGTCAGGTGCTACAACTAGGGTTGGGCCTACATGAGACTGGTGTAGTTTGGACTATGCTCGGCTCAAGCGTCGAGGTTGATAGGAATGAAATCCTCTACGGTTATAACTGGACTTGGGGGAGTGTGGTTATGCCCCTGAGGTCACCACATGTTCCTTTTAACACCCTTAATTGTGGTTAATATTCACTCACCTATCCTTGCTTTTTAGAAAAAAAAAAGAGTGATTTTTTATCAAGGTGGAGATTGTTGAAGTGGGTGATAAAAAAATCCCAACTCCTTGGGTTAATTTTTTTTCTAACCTTTACGATTGAAAAAAAAAATCTCTAAAAGATAGCTTCACAAGAAATATGAAATTCATTAGATGTAAGAGCTCATTTAACTGTAAGAGCATGTGATCTTCTTGAAGGAGACTCATAATCAGCATCATAAGAAACTAATCCTATAAACCCCAGCTTACCCTCAGGGGCGGAGCCAAGGTGTGTGTGGGGGTGGGGGGGGAGGGGGTACGTGCCCCTCCCCCCCTAAACTTTTGAAAAAATAGGTTTTTCTTCTTCTATGTATTACATATGGCATAGCATGGGCTGGATGGAGATCCAATCACAGTCAATTGCAATTGAGCTCGGGGAGAGTTCAATTACACCCACAGGCCAACACATGTCCCTTGTAACCCCTCTTAACCGTGGTTAAGCTTCACTAACCTTTAGGGTTCAACAATATAACTTTAGTTTTTTTTAAAATATTAATCATAAGGGTTAAAAATCCTTAACTAGAGTTTAATATCTTTTCCAAAACGAAGGTTATATTGTTGAACCCCAAGGGTTAGTAAATCTTAACCACAATTAATAAGGTTAAAACAGACATGTGTTAACCTACGGGTGTGATTGAACTCTCCCTGAGTTCAATCGCGATTGTTTGTGATTCGATCTCAGGTGGGTGCACCTCAACTTTTGAATTTATTTTAAAAAATATAGTTTGCTAAGGATTTAGAATCCTCTACTGTTATAACCGGACTCCTTGGAGTCAATTACAACCCACAGGTCAACACATATATGCCCCTTTTAATACATCTTGATTGTGATTAAGATTCACTAACCCTTAGGGTTAAAACCACCTAACCACGGTTTTTAGAAGAAAAAAATTAACTCTAAAGGTTAAAGTTGTTAACTAGAGTTAAAATATTTTTGTGTTGTAATCAGACTCAAATGAGTTTGGTTATAACCGTAGAGGATTAGTCATGCATGGGGCAGCTGTCCCATTGAATTTTCAAAAAAAAAATATTTTAACTATTTTGCTTAATTATTTAATAGGGTATAGCCATAGGACAAGGGGATAACTGCTCCCTTAAACAAGCAAAAACAATATGTGTAGCATATTAGGATATGTACAATTTGTATGTATGAAATGACCGACAAGCTTAGTCATAAAAAAAAATTTCGGGGGCTCCACCCCCGAACCCCGTCCCTTAAACTAAATGTGCCCCCCTACAATAAATTCCTGGTTCTATCCCTATGTGTATTTCACCAATATATTCACACCAGCGTATGATGACAAGAAGACCAGGGTGGTTCTATGTCGTGTCGTATTTTATGTAAACATTCAATAACTTTTATTGGATAATGCAGAGAGAGAACACCATTGCATTCTTTGACACCGGCTTATGATGAGAGGAATAGAAGATGAGACAAGGAAGTTCTTTCTATCAGAATTTATGTATAATTTGTTTATGTAAACATCTAATAAATAGTTTTTGTAAACATCCAATAATTTGTTATATATGTAAGCATCCAATAAAGAGTTTTATTCTTTTAATTGATAATCACTCATTTCATTTCTTTATAAAAAAGTGTGTAAATTAAAAATATTGATGTAAGTATTTGGTAACATAAAATTAGTTATTTGTAGTTTTACTGCAACCAAGCTAGTATAACATTTTTTCACTTCTTTGCGACTTGAGGAATGTAAATATATCAAAGATTTTGTTAATTACAGACGATCACAATTATAAATAATTGTGGTCATTACAACCAACGAACACAGTTATGTAAGTAATCGTGATCACATGCTGAGAAACAGTCATATATATTTAAATAGTTGTGCTCGTTTGTTGAAGAAACAATCACGGTTATAAATAATCGGTGATTGTAACTAAGGTGATCCAAGTAATTAAAACAAGATGTGATTGATTGATTGCTTTGATTGTCTAGTCACAGTAATTTAATCTTTACTGACAATAATATCCTCTAGTAAATCTAATTTAGTTTTTCTTAAGTTACAATCACTGTTTGATTTTGATAAACTTGGTATCCAAATAACTATAAATCTGATAATAACAATGATTTGATGAAGTTTGTCATTTTTTGACTTTCTATTTTCTATCATTTCATTTTCTGAACTGTCATTTTATGTGACGAATTGTATTAAAAAATAATATAATTGTTAATATGATCAGGATTTTGTATTGTAACCGTGATGATAGATTACTATTATAAAACCTTAAAATTTCATTTGTTTTTTTATTCGTGGGCAGATTATGAACATAATCTCTAACCCTCGCGGAGTCTTCCTGTAACTATTACTCTCCGTCAAGGTCCCGTTCATATGCTTCGTTCAACCTCCGACATCAGCTCATTTTTCAGGTATGAGCAATGTATTCTCTCTTTTTTTACAATAGGATTCACACAGATTATTAGACAAATTAATGCTTATTCTTATATGAAAACAAATATTTTATTTCAAAGCCTCCTACTGTTAAGATTGCATATATACACTGAAAACGCTGTAATAAACCCATTGTTATGCATTTCTTCATTACTTAGTCATGTCAATAACACAATGTATTGACGTAGACATGGGTGGAACCAAGGGGCGGGAGGGCATGGCCTCCCCAAAAATTCTGGAATTCTTTTGTCATGTACTAGTAAATAGTGGGCCCACAAATTATTTTGCTTTTCTTTATATGCAGTGGCCCCCCAACGTTTTGTTATAGTTTATACAATGGCCCCTCCAGTTAGTGGTTTTTTTATATGGTGGGCCCCCCAAATTTTAGTTCATATAGTGGGGCCCTCAAAGGTGTTGACTATTGTGATTTGTGAAGATACTTGGGCCCGTAAAAGTGTTAGGGTATAAGAAACTAAAGAGAAAGAATTCTAGAAGAAACAAAAGACAAACACTCAATCTAGGGATTCTGCAACTCGTAGAACCAAGGGGCAAGAGTGAAGAGGCAAGAGTGGAAGCCACAAGCGGTAAGAGTGGAAGCCGCAAGCGGCAAGCCTGAAGCCTCCACTTGCTTGATAGCTGATTTTTAAACTTTATTCATGATTTTCTTTTTCTTCTCATAATCTCATGTTAATTTTGTTAGAAAGCTCGAGTCTAACGACCCCAAAATCCTACAAGGCTAAAATAAGACTTTGGAATCGTCACATCTCCTTAACCTGCTTGAAATCTATGCATACAAGGCATACTAAAGTATCTCCAAAATCGATAATAATAAAATTTTCATGAAAGCAAACCATTCATATATAAAATAAATTAACCACCCTATACAACCTATGACCAATACTAACTTTACCCACAATTAGATCATAATGAACTCCATAATGTGATTTAGACTTAAGCAAAATCATAAACCTGAAAGTATCAAGTACTTAATACAATCATTTAATACAATAGAAATCTAACAATATGCAAAATGAATTGTCTAAGTCCACTCCTCTTGGAATTCACCTACTCTCTTTTTCTTGCACCACTTCTTTAACCTAAGACTCGGCGGCTCGCTCCGGCTCCAAACCTGTCGACAATAACAGGTCGATTGAGCATTGACAACGCTCAGCGGATATCCAGTCTAACTAACAATAGCAATAACTCATGTTCATAACCAATATCAAATTCATGCGACAGTTAAAAAATCAATAACATTTCATATGACATTTGCATAATCTATGACAGGTTCATATGACATTTATATAATCCATGACAGGTTCATATAGCATAATCCATAACAGGTTCATATAACATTTGCATAATCATAGTGTGAAAAAATATGCAAGCGTATCATGACATGTTTAATTGCCTTGTAATTCCGTGTTCATGATTCAGTACTTACAATTCAGTGTCAATGTCAGACAATGCATGATAAGTTCCATATTCATATTTCGGTACTTGTAATTCAGTGTCAATGTCCGACAATACATGATAAGTTCTATATTCATGCTTCAATACTTGTAATTCAGTTTCAATATCTGACAACGCATGATAAGATCGACAACGTATGCATGATAAGATCGACAACGCATGATAATTTCTGACAATGCATGATAAGTTCAATGTTCATATCATCACCTTGACTTGTGTACTTGTGAGAATTTTAGACTTAGGAGATAACATGCTTATGAGATGCTTATGCTTATGAGTCCTTGAACAGCTTATTCAGATGATGCACTTATTCAGATCCCTCATTGGGCTTATTCAGCCTATCAGGCATGTGCAATGCTTATGCTTTTGGTCCACATGTGTGACTTGTGCAACTCTTATATTAACATACATGTGAGTTTGTGCATAAGTGTCGTAATTAACATTTGAATTGATCATCGCTTAGATTCCGATCTCCCACCATGGAAACTCTAATATACTGTCTCATACCATATAGTTAGAGAATTCCCGATTTGGAAGACCTTTCTCTAAGTTTTGGCCTACCTAAATATCAATCATTATACGATATAGATAGGCATAATTTAACATTCGTGATTAATATTCGAACTTGATCATCGCCTAGACTTCAGTCTTCCGCCAAGAAACTCCGCTAGGTTACATCTCCCTAGTTAGAGGATTCCCGGCCTGGAGGACTTTCTCTAGGCTTTGACCTATTTGAATGTCGATCACCGTACAAGTATAAATAGGGTATAATTTAGCATATGAGTGTTTAGGGTATAATTTACATAGTTATAGTAAACAATACCTTACCATGATTTCACGATTCTCTTAACCAACTTCATAAGTAGTAAACTTTATCTCATTCCCCTCATTCATAGGACATCATAATAGTAGAATCATACTTAATAGAATTTGCAATCCCAAGTAAAACCCTCATGTTATATAAATAGCACATAATTTAACATGATAAACCATAATATCCCATTACCTTAGTTTCTCAATTCTCAATAACATTATATTTAAAATTGAAAACACTCTCAAGCATTTAAACAAACACCTTATGTGTATTTGTTATGTGCACATTGCTCTTTCCTATTTTTTCCATCATACAATAATCATTCACATAATCTATGAGCATCCAATTCAAGTTTAACCCCATTCCATGCATCCATAATCCATCCCTTTACAATTTTAGCTCATCTACCAATATTTTCATACATCCATAACGCATAAAACATAACCAATAATCCAATTTAAGTTTTTAACATACAAATCCATCTATATCCTTACTTAAACTTGCAATGCCTCATACAAATTCATCGTTTATCGTACTTAATCAATAAAGATACTAATACAAGGTTTAGATTAGAGGAGATATCGACCATTCCTACATAATGGAGCTTGTAGTATATGCAAAACTCTCATTTCAAGAGTAAAATCTATCATTCAAGCTTATTACCTACTCATCTTTGCATAATCATGTAATACCCTTGATAACCCATAAACATTCTTTTTTAAACATGTAAAACATTTACTAAGGTTAGATTAGAAAGAATATCGACATTAGAGATCCTTCCTTTGGATCTAAATCACTCCGAAGAAGCTTCGAGGAAGATCTTCATGCTTTCCTTATAATTTCCAAGCTATCTCCTTATTCTCTAAGAAATTTCTCCTTCAAAATCCTAGGTTTCCTCTTCTCTTTTACCAAATTAGGTTAGAAATGGTTTAGAACCCTAAAACCCTCGAAATAGAACCTCTATTATAGCCCCAAGGGTTTAAAAACCCAAAAAAAAGCAGTTTTTAAAAAAATCTAGGTGCGAGTGCGAACGATTGCACCTATGGTGCGATCTATCGCACTTAGATCCGAGAGAAACACCCCAGAACTTGACTGAATGCGATCGATCGCACTTGCTTTGCGATAGATCGCAATCCTTTTCCTCCGCTTTGGTATTTTGATAATAACTTTTGACTCATTTATCGAATTTTGACAATTCAACTTGAGTTGGACTCTTCATTCCAAGGGGAACAATTTTGTATTTAATAAATAAATCCTAATTCTGAGTTTCTAATGGTCTAAATGGGCTCTAAAACTGATTGGTCTGAAATTTCAGCAGACAGAACATTAGAAAACCTACTTTTCACTTAGCTTAGACTCAAAATCTGAAAACACATTAAACATGAACCTTGAAGAGGGTTCCAATAGCTTTCTAATGGTTCAATAATCACTCTATTCTGATAAGCGGTGACAAAATTAGAACTTCCTAAAGTTGAGGGTATGTTAAGGCATCCCTCTCTTTACAACTTCGATTAAGTCTTGATCACACCACACCACACCAATTAGATATAAATATATACACATTAAAACATCGCAAAGACTATTATACCCATAATACTTGCATTAAAGGCATAAAAAAAGATTCAGGTCTTTACATCGAGTTTTTCTGATTTTAGGGTTTGGAATTCTAAGAATAGTGATCTTCTTTGGCTACGAGAATTTAGGGTTCTTGAATTGAATTTTTGTGAGAGTTTTCTTCTTTTGATTGGAATCTGAGATGGAGACTGCAATTGCTGATTGTGAAAGAGGAAATTAAGGGTGGAGCCTGGAGCCAGAGATTCTAGTACCTTTTTTTTTAATTTGATTCATTGTTTTTGTGATCATAATATTTGTATTTGTTTGATTTTGGCTGTGATTACAAGAATTTCTAATAATCTAAATATTATATTTAAAAAGCTGGATTTTTTGTATTTATTGATTCGACGATTAAGATTAACTCTTATATGTGTTTTTCTTGGGTACTTATGTTTTTTCTAGTTCACTATAGGCGTTGGACCTTTGGTGTTGGTATTTCATTTGCTTGTTTAATTTGATTTTGAGGGATTTTGTGTTGGAAAGTCTGGACTCCAAGTCTCCAAAGGTATGTTTTCTTCTTCTCTGGATGTAGATGAGAGCTATTGAATTCTTTTGTTATTATCTATTTGTCTTTGATTAATTCATTAATTTCTTTTGTTCTCATTTTCATTATTTATGATTTCTCTCTCTAGTCCTCATGCTTGAAAGCCTCTTAATTGTTATTGTCTTATTAACTCATTGACTCATTGTTCAAATTATGCTTAAGAGATCAATGATAGTGTACTAAAAATAGATTCTTTTGATGAATTTTTTACTAATAAAAGAAAAACTACATATATACTCTTTTATACATGCAATTTAGAATTCGAGATTCTTAAATTCTTATTTATAGATTGTTAATTTGATGTTTCAACTACACAAAATAACTAAAGTGAAAATTACTAATAAAGGAAGATAGTAATAAATTAGTGATTTTTCAGGTATCTTTTTTCTGGAGTATTAATCCAATTGTTTAATCATGGTTAAGTCATCTACTATAGATGCATTCTTCAAGAGAAAGATATCTCAAAATTTCGAAGCTATTTCATCATTTCCTACCCTTAGTAACCCAAACCGTCCATTATCCTCACCGCTCCTGCTTTCAAACCTCGCTCTCACAGTTTGAGAGCGAAATCGCCATAAGAGCGCGGTTTCAAATGTTGAAGAGCGGGGGTTTCAAAAAATAGAACGGCGATTTCAATTGGTTTTGCTAAGTCTAGTCTAAGACTCTAGTCTAGTCTAGCATTAATGTCCACATTTTATCTCTTACATCAGTATAACTCAAGCATTTATTGTCTGACGACTCTGCTACATAGTACGACATCTCTTTTATGTTGCTGATCACACACATGCATTTGAACTCTCTTTTAGTTCAATTGGAGATTGATTGCAATTGAACTCTCTTAGTTCAATCGGAGAATTCAATCGCACTCAGAGGTGCATTTCCTTTAATTCTTATTAATTATGATTAAGACTCACTAATAATTCTTGGAATTTAAAAACATCTTTGTTTTTTAAATATTACAATTATATATACCGGCCCTCCGGAGGTAGTCTCGACACTATCCTAAATTGATGTTTGACGCTCTCATGCTCTCGCTCCCGCTCCTGCTCCACGATTTGGTTACTTAGCTCCTACCTTCAATCTTGACTCTTCAAGCTATGATCATCCTCTCAAATTATCCATAATCGAACATACAAAAGTTAATATGAACTCTTTAGTCCGCGATCCAGGATTACGCCTTCCAATATGAGACTATCCTATTGACCAACGTGATGAAATCCGTCGTGCTTATATCAAGGATGGGCCATATCAACATATTTTTACAAACTATCCATTTTCTAGGTCGGTTAAGCATCAACGTCGATTTCAATATTCTTAGTTCAAGTTGTTTCCATCTTGGCTAGAGTATTCTCCTTCTAAAGATGCAGTCTTTTGTCTACCATGTTATCTTTTCACCAAGAAGCCAATTGGACGCCTTGGATCAAGTGCATTCACCATTGAAGGGTTTCAAAATTGGAAAAAAGTTAATGATGGTGAGAATTGTGCAATTTCACCACATAATGTAGCTAAGCGATCTTGCAAAGATTTAATGAGTCAATCACTACACATTGAGAAGATTCTTTAAAAACAAACGTCTGAACAAATTGGAAAGAATAGGTTGCGACTTAAGACCTCAATAGATACCGTTCGTTGGTTAACATTTTAAGCATGTGCTTTTAGAGGTGATGACGAATGCCTCAATTCTAAAAATCGTGGTAATTTTCTTGAAATGATAAAGATATATTGGCTTCTTATAATAAAAAAGTTATTGACGTTGCGTTGGAAAATGCTCCTGGAAATGCAAAATACACTTCACCAATGATCCAGAATGAGATATTGTATATTATTTCAAGTAAAGTACGAAATGCAATTCATGAGAAAATTGGTGATGCAAAATTTTGCTGACGAATCAAGGGATGCGGCAAAGAGAGAGCAAATGGCTCTCGTTTTGAGATTCGTTGATAAAGATGGTTTTTCGCATGAACGGTTTTTGATGTTGTTTACATTTCAGATACTGTTGCGTTGACTTTAAAGAATGGTATATCTGTTGTCCTTTCTCACCACAATCTCAATATTCAAAGTATTCGAGGTTAGGGTTATTATGGCACTAGCAATATGTGCGACGAATGTAATGGATTAAAAGCTTTATTTCTCAAAGATTTCCCTACGCATATTATATTCATTGTTTTGCTCACCACCTTCAACCAGCCCTAGTTGCTGCTTCTAAAAAAGTGAAAAATATTATCATTTCTTTTCTCAATTGACTACTGTAGTCAATATTGTTGGTGCTTCTTGCAAACGTCATGACGAATTACAAGCTGCTCAAGAAGAAAAAATAGCATATTTAATTGCCATTGATGAACTTGAGTATGATAGAAGGCTTAATCAAATTGATAATGCTCGTTTGCAATTTAAATTATTCCTTATAGTAATAATTCCGTAGAATAGTATTAGTAAGAGTATCGAACCTCTGAGGATTGCGCCGGTTTCATTGCTTTTATCAAGATTAATTCTAAACTAATGAGTTGGACAATTGATTTTCACTTGATTATGCTAAAATAATGAATTAAACTAATTAAGATTTCTACATTAATTATTAACTACTGAGTTTTAAATCCTTGGGAGAGAAGATCTAGGGTGATCGAATCTACCACTAACCTCATAACTAATCATATTCTGAATTTATTCTAACCTCTTGATTTGCAAACATTTCAATTAGAGTGATAGCACGTCCCCTCTCAACTGATCAAGAAAAGTTCAAGAGATCAAACCCTAAACATACCGTATTTTCGGTAAGCATGAATGATACACACTAATCTACGGTTATGTAATAACTCGTCTTCCCTTAGCATAAAATATCTTCTAATTTAATCTCTTGATATATTAAAACCATTGTATAAAAGCTATGTTAAAAATCTAACGAAAATTAACACAAGTGAGTTCAATTTCAATTTCACAATACCTAAGACAAAGATAAAAATTCAATTGAAATCAAGTATAATTCAAATAAATCCGGTTGTTGAAATAACCCTCTCATTATGAAATTAATGTTCTACAAATAAGAAATAAAAAATAAAACAAAATAAAAGACACAGTTACTTGGCTAGATTTCATCGAAACCTTAGAATGAGAAATTAGTTCATTGCAAGGGAGGAGCACGTCGTCTTCATAGACAAAAATGAAGAACTCATCATTTTGGCTTCCTTGATCTCCAGATCTTGTCTTCTTTAAATTCCCAAATCTCTACATACTGATTATGACTAAGGGTTCTCCTATTTATATAGAAAGAGAGAAAGATAGAGTCCTTGTTAAATTTGGAGTTCTAATTGATGTTCAATTCTTATTTTTCTCTCTCTAAACTCCCTAAGGGTTGAATGAGGATCAAACCCTCACTTATGAAGGCAATAATAGAGTTGGAAAGTGTTTAGAAGTGTTAAAATACTATTCATGCAATACTATTCATCCTATTTACAGTTTTGCCACTAAACTTTGAATAATTCTAGAGAGCTCAAATCTTATCGGAATTTGAAACATAACTACTTTAGGTAATCTAGAATATACCCAAAAAGTTTCATAAATTTTGGATCAAGACAAATGACCAAACTACACCTCTATTGATAGAAATGCTGTTTTAGCCAATCGATCCATCAAGGTAGATTTCCGTAATTTCGCTCTCTTTTCTTCTTCTTTCTTTTGCTCTCCTCTTTTATGAGATTCTTTGAGTCTTTAAAGCATCTAATCTTCTATTTTATCTTATTTTCCTCGCATGAACCTGAGAAGAATAAAAACAATCAAATACTGTAAAACAGTTTTTTTTAAAAAAAATCTAAGTAACTAACAAGTTTAGTTTGAGGTGTATAAATGTGTAACAATTAGCACCAATCAGACACTTTGCAACGGGCTGGAGATACTCGATGGAGCTCTCACTTCAATTTTGTTTGCAGCTTGATAAAGATGTTTGATGTAACTTGTTCAATTCTTAAGAATATCATTAAAGATAAATCTAGTTATTCTCAAAGAGGGGATACAGATGCAGCTTATGACTCAATTACTTCTTTTGAATTCTTCTTCATCTTACATTTTATACAAGAAATTATGAGAATAATTGATAATTTATTTCAAGTTTTGCAAAATCAATTTCAAGATATTTTAAATGCCTTGGACTTAGTCTCAAACACAAAAGTACTTATCCAAGAATTGAGAGAATGTGGTTGGGATCCACTACTTGAGAAAGTGACATCATTCTGCAATCAATATGATATAAGTATACCTGATATGAATGCTTGTTATGCTGCAGGTCGAGGTCGGTTTCGTCATCAGCAAGATCACATTACAATAGGACATTATTATAGGTTTGATATATTTACTATTGCAATAGACTCTCAATTGCAGGAGTTAAATAGTCGGTTCAATGAGCATACAGTGGAACTACTTATTCTTAGTTCAGCATTAGACCCTAGGGATGGTTATAGATCGTTCAAAATTGATGACATTTACAATCTAGCAGACAAGTTTTATCCACGAGATTTTTCAGAGCAGGAAAATATTCACCTGAGATATCAGTTGCGACATTATGAGCTTGATGTACCTCAACATCCTGAATTGCAAAACATATTGACAATTTCTGAACTTTGTCAAGGATTAGCAAGGATAGGAAAGTCGACAATCTATCCTCTTGTGGATCGATTGATTCGCCTTGTGCTCACTCTTCCGATTTCGACGACAACAACAAAAAGAGCATTCTCAGTCATGAAGATTGTTAAAACAAGGCTTCGCAACAAGATGAAGGATGAATATCTTGCAAATAATTTGGTTGTGCATATTGAAAAGGAGATTATAGAGAAATTTACTATTGAATCAATTATTGATGATTATTATTCCATGAAAGAACGCCAAGCACAACTTCAATAGATGTCTGGGATGAACTGTGTTACTTTATGACATTTGATGAAGTTATTTTTAGAAATGTGGAGGTTTTTGGTGGATGATCCTCTATGTGAAAAAATGGACTTTATAGATTCTAATTGTATAAATTTTTTTTTAGTATATCGACAATGATATTTTTTATACATATCAATTTCAAAGTTGACTGTATATAGTTTTAATATGTTCTTATTGAGTTACTGTATACTTGTTGTCATAGAAAAAAATTTCATCTTATTTTTCTTGATACATGTATTCCGGCCCCCCAAAGAAAAATTCATGGCTCCGCCCCTGGATGTAGAGACAAATACCAGTAATCTTTCTACTTTGAAAAGAAAAATTGTGAGTGTTAATGGTGATTTAAATTTTAAATTGATATATTTTCTTTAGAAAAAAACAACTAGAATATTTATCCCAAAATCCTCAATATCTTACTTGAGAACAATTAGAGAAGTTGAATTCAACAACTCAAATTAGAAGTGCTAAAAATGGACGAAATGAAGGATATTTTTCATCAATTACGACATATAAAGCAAGAGTTAGCACAATTAATGGCTAAGGTGACTACTCTTACATCACAAGTATCTGTTGATAGTTCATATCACATGGTACGTAAATGTATGGTGTGATTTAGTAATAAGATATGTTATTACAATATAATGCTTTAATTATATGTTATTTGTTGTATAGAAATTTTTGATAACATTAATGCCCATATTAATTAGTTAATAAATTTCACCGATCCTAGGATGAAACTGCACAACCAATTGAAGAATTATTTTGAGCAATTTAATCATTAGTTTGATGAGAAAATAAGTAGCCCTAGACTTTCACTAGCTAATAACATTTGATGCAACAATCTTTGGCTGAAAAACTACTTCAACATATATTTTATGGCAAAATGTCATAGATTTGTGTACAAAAAATGATGACCGAGTACTTGTCATACATTATAATGTTGGGTAAGTTTCTGCCTACATCTAATCTAGCTCTCATGTTATTTTATTACTTATGATTACTAATTCTTAAAGTTGATTGTTTATTTGAAATTACAATTTTGGAATTCATTATTCAATTGCAGGAAACCCTGGTGCTTGTGTTTAATTCATCCAGAAATAACTAGAATGTTGGTTGGATCAATTACAGTTAGACATATACGCACATCCAGAAATTACAAAGGTTCTCAATGAGTAAGTTATTTCTTCCTTAACCTTCACACATTAATTTATATCTATGTTTATGTTTTGTACTATCTTTATATAATTGATCAAATTACTGTCTTAAAAGACAATTGCATACAAGTCGAGTCTTTTGAAAAACAAGATTAGACCCATAAGAGAATAATTTATTAATATTAAGGTTTGTTCGACATTAATTAGTCATTTTAATTGTTGTTTCAGAAATTTTATGTATTAAACATAATTAACATTCCGATTAATATTATCTTAATATTTTGTAGTGTCCCAAACAAAAATGTAACTGAGAATGTGGTTACTACCCCATGTTGTACCGAGGGACATCATCACCAATAATAAAATAGAAATACACGATAAGATTGCGGACTGTTTAGTTAAGTGTGATGAACCATGTAATGATAAAACATTAGAACCGCTTTAAAAAGATTTGGTTGATTACTTGAGAAGTGTTATTGTTTAGATTAATTTTCATTTATACATATATGTATTCTGGTCACACTGTAAACAAATTTCTATTAAGTAATGAAATTATATTTATTGTTATTGTATTATTATCATGTTGAAGGTTAACCTACTATATTATTTTCAAGTTGTTGTGTGTATGAATGCTTTATTTTATTCATGCATAAATTTAAAAGTGGTTGTGAGGAGTTACAGGTGGTAGGGAGTTGCCGGTTGCAAGAAGGAGGATTTGTATTGGAAAAAAAAATGGAGAAATATCACGGGAAAAAATAGAACAAAAATAACGGTTTATTACACAATCATGAGCTTTAATTTTAAACAATCACGGTTAGTAATAAAACCACGATTGAGCTATACACCCGAAATGAACGTAATTTTAATGTATAATCACAGTTATTTTACGTATACATTCACGATTATATAACCACGATATTTGATACCGAGTCCAAAAAAAAAAAAAAAGATATAAGATACGATCACCCATCGAAAGGTTACGGTTCGTTCTAAGTGCAAACACCGTGATCAATGACCTATGGTTATAGGAAAAAACCATGAGGGATGAGTCTTTTTCTTTTAGTAGTGATTTGGTTAAGTCCCGAGGAAGGTGTTAGACACTCCAAGGTCCTCCTATCCAAAGATGGTAAACTACTCCCTATGTCTAAGCCAATTTAAGGAAGAAATTAAAAAAGATATTTAACTATGTTAATTTAAAATATAAAGCAAGCTAAGAGAAGTAAGAGAAACTAATCTTAGGTGGGTTGAACCCGTTAGGGCTACCTAAATGCCCCGACTCGACGGGATCAAACCAATGTAGTTCGAATAAGCATGCTAAGAGATTGATTTTAGTATTTTTGGTATTTTGTGTTTTATAATGTTTTTGGTATTTTAGATAGTAATTTAAGCTTATTACGGAGGATGACTAGTTTAGGCTCATTTCGGAGCATAAGTAGTTTGGGCTCATTTCGGAGCAAATAAGTCGATGATCACACAAACATCCCTACCAAAGAGTAGGTATCAGCATGCGATTGAAGATGGAGGATTCAGTTAAAGGGCTATAACAATCTCGGTTAAAGGCCTTTAAAAGAACTTGATTTGAACTCCCTATGCTAGTGATCAAGACTTCAGGCCCACAAAAGCTTGTATAAATCTAAGTTGGAGTCCCTACCACAATCCTTGTTTAAACTCATCAAGGCCCAAAAAATAATTTGAAAGCCCTCAATGAAAACTTGATTCGGGTCTACAAAGGGGCCCTAAAGGAGATGGGTTTAAAGCCCTCAACTGAATGTGATTTGGGCTTATAAAGGCCTAAAAAATGGGCATTAGAGGCCTACAAGCTGATTTTGGGTTTGCAATAACACCCAAAATCTGGGAAAAGACCTCAATAGTCTCAAAAGGGATTGAGTTCAGAAACTCTTTGAAAAGAAGGAGGTTTTGAGCCTACAAGAAGGATGGATTTAGGCTCATAACAGCCTTAACATCTGAACTTTGAACCCACTTAAAACAGACCTACTTTTGCACTCCATTACAGTCTTAAAAAATTTTCATTTAGGAAAGCAACACAACCTTAAAACAAGTTGGGTTTAGCAACCCAATAAGTCCTTCGGAATCTGGGTTTGGAAAATTATCTGGGGTTTAGCATTAACCCCAGATCCTCTGTACTTTTGAGGTTACTTTAATTTCGAACCTGATAAGAGTAAAGGGCCTGGTCTAAATAGGGAGGGGCGGAGCCTAAGGGTTGAATCCAAGTGACTTAAGACAAACACAAACCAGGTGCAACCTCAAAAGTACAGAGGATGGGCTGAGTGAGTCGAAACCAAGCCCAACAAGGGCTGCATGGGCTGGGCTATAAGGAACCCTTCAAGGTCCAAAAGAGTTCCAGTGGAGCTATGGATGATATTGGGGCCAAAACAAACCCAAAACAGACTAACACAAAAAAGAATAAAAAAAGGATTTTGCTAGTTGTCCGGTGCACTGTATTGTGTAGAAAAGCCAACCGAGGTCCAAAACAAGACCTTTAAAGCCAAAGTGAGTTCTCTCACAAAGAAGTCTTTGGACGACAAGGGCCAAAGAGAGAAATAGAGCCAAGGTGGGGGCCACTGGATTCACAAATCAGAGGAAATGGCCACTGTTTTGGACCAAAAGGGTTGTTGAGGAGTAAGCGGATTACCTCCTAACCCATGGTTAGTTAAAACTGGGTTGAGTGGTAGCCTGTATACTTCCCGCCAGCTCCAGCTCCAGCTCCAGCTCCTGAAATGACTCGGCCTGGGGTAGTGGCTATGCTTAAGGGCTCTTAGACGCAAACCAACATTAACCCAACATCAAAAGCAAGAGAAAAAAAAAGTTGGTTCATGTTATCTTGGTAATTAGACGCAAACCTTAGTAATTATATAAAAGGAGGTCTAAGGGCTGATTGGGTGGAAATAGGTTGTTTCCCAAGAGGGAACCAACTATTGTGTGAGCTGGGCAATGTGAGCAATCACAGTGTAGTGTTGCCTAACTTGAAAAGGGATAAAGGGCTTGGGTGGTAGTGGTATTACCTTCCAACATAAATTTTCTCATAAATAGCCTCTGTTTTGGTATGAGAATAACTATAAGGGTTGAACTCAATCATGAAAGAGGAAAAAAGAGTGGGTTGGACGGTATTGAGGTTACCATCCAACTGGGACTGAATTGGTATTAGGACACTGTGGGTTTGGGTAAAAGCTTGGGCTTGAACTTTGGATATTTTGTAATTAGGCTTAGGTAATTGGTTTTGGGTTTGGGTATGGGTTTGAACTGGGTAATTGGGCTTAGGCTTAGAGTTTGGGATTGAGAAATGGAATTGCGTAATGGATTTGGGTGATGAATTTGGGTAATGGGCTTGGTTAGTGGAATTGGGTAATTGGGCCCGAATTTTGAGGTAAGCCTTCAAGCTTTAGAGAAGAGATAGAGGAGAAGAAAGTGGTGCAAAAATGGGGTGCTTACAATTAGCGAACAACTTCAACTAGATTAGACGATCTCTTAATTTAATCTCTTAATTTAATCTACGTATCTCTAGTCAGGTTGCTACAACTGGGGTTGGGCCAGCATGAGACTAGCATAGCTTGGACTAGCGGTGTCAATGAGCTGAGCCAGCTCGGCTCGACTCGAAATGAATCAAGCTTGAGCTTTTACTTTGGGCTCGTTGAGCCGAGCCGAGCCGAGCCTTAAAAGTGAGCTTGAAAAATTAACGAGCCGAGCCTGAATAATAGGTGGCTCAGCTTGGCTCAACTCGATTAATTTTATAATAATACCCTTTAAAAGTTAAATTTATATTATATATTTAGTATACTTTTGATTTGGTAAAAATATATTTAGTATACATTAACATAATTATTTCTGTTTAAGTTTTAACTCAAGCTTTCACGTGAGTAACATGACATCCCAAAAAAAAAAAAGCCCTTAAATTTTTTTTAAATTGAATTTAGTGCTTATCAATGTATTTAAAAAAATTATTTAGCCCAGCCGAGCTTGAGCTCAACAATTTGTGGCCGAGTCGAGCCTGAGCTTCTATAAAATTCCAATGAGCCGAACCTGAGCATCTGTAAAATTCCAACAAGCCGAGCCCGAGTAGTGCCTAGCTCGGCTCGTTTACACCCCTAGCTTGGACTCTGCTTGGCTCAAGCCTCGGGGTTTATAGGAATGAAATCCTTTATGGTTATAACCAGGGGCGGAGTTAGGAAATTTTGGTTGGGGGGGCCGAAATACGTGTATAAAAAATTTAATGAATTTGAGGGTATGGAGCTTGGGGGTTTGGGGGCATAGCCCCCGAGAAATTTTTTTTTGGGTAATTTCTTTTTTTTCGAGAAAATTTTGTTCCAATTATACCCTTGAGGTCGCCACATGTGCTTATTGATACCACTTAACTGTGATTAAGATTCACCCACCTATCCTTGATTTTTAAAAATGATACCAATTTTTTTTTCTAAGGTTAAGTAGGTGAACCGTGGTGAACTAACTCTTAAAGGTTAAAAAATTTTCAATCTTTTTTAAAAAAACCAAGGATAAGTTGGTGAATCATGGTGATTTTAACCATAGTTAATGGGTGTCAATTGGGACATGTGGCAACCTCAAGGCCATCACCGGACTCCATTGGGGGCACTACAAATTGGACAAAAGATTGGGGGGGCCACTGTGTATATAAGACAAAAACATTAGGGGGGGCCAGCTATACTAAAAAAATTTAAAAAAATTAGGGGACCCACTATTTAATACTACTAGAAGAAGGAATTGCAAAAAATTTGGGGGGGCCATGGCCCCTCCCCGCCCCCCTGGCTCCGCCCCTGGTTATAACTGGACTCGGGGGAGTGTGGTTGTGCCCCTGAGGTCGCCACATGTCCCTTTTAACACCCTTAATTATTGTGGTTAAGATTCACCCACCTATCCTTGGTTTTTAGAAAAAAAAGAACGATTCAGCTTCACAAGAAGTCTGAATTCATCAAATGTAAGAGCTCTTTTAACTGTAAGAGCATGCGATCTTCTTGAAGGAGACTCTTAATCAGCATCATCATAAGAAACTAATTCTATAAACCCCAGCTTACCCTCAAGAGGTGCCCCACCAACTCATTGATGACAACCACCTCCAGATCATAATCGGCAACATCATGGATATTCAAGTCTTAAAAGAGTCACACTAGTTTACCTAAAACTTTATACATATATATGTGTGTGTACCGCATAATTGAATGGGCAGATCTAAGACCCTAGAAATGATCGAACACACTTCTATAACCCTTTGAATTAACTATTATGACTAGTCTTAAATTAACGAAAAAAAGGCAAAAAAACATGATCAAGTAGATTAAAATCCTTGTGATCCAATGGATCTCAATTATCTAAACCCCTGAGCTTACTAACATGACTTTACTGGTATAAATCCAATCTGAAATCTCAAAGAACTTTAGAACACCTGCTGGATTCTTCACTGTGGCAACCCTCGTCGAAGTTCTGAGAATAGCTGATAGCATCATAATGAAATGTCAAAGGCTTGGATCCATAGATGCTCTTGCTTTCTCTCACTAACCTCCTAAGAAGGTTTCGCCACCTCCGGCTATTGTTGGTGCCACCGCAGACGACGCGATCGTATTCCTTGTCCACAGGGAGACAAGATGGGGATGTCATAGAGCTAGAAAAGTACGACGACCATCGGTTAGTCGGATCTCTCTCCATTTCTGTAGCAATTTCAAATGGGTTGCTCCTAAACCTTTCAAGTTTTTCTAAGAATTAATGATATGATGAGGAAGAAGAGGATGCTGTTTCTTTTATAATCATTACAGTGGTTATCTGGGCTTGCAAGAAACATTGTCATTTTCTGCACCCATGTTGTGGGCCTTACAATGGTTTTCCTTCTCTCTATATTGCATATTATAGTATTCATATATATATCCTTGTAACTACCATTGTTTTTGCTTGATTAGGATAGCTAGCAAATATATGCTCGACATAATTGTATGTGGATTCGTTGGGCTGGATCCCTCAATGGGCTTTCAAGGCCCAGATTTTGCTATGCCAGGTCGTGGCTTTATTTGATGGTATATATGATACAATATTTTTTGGAGATATTTTTCACATATTTGTAACAAGCTCAATTTTATTTTGCTTTCCTTACTCATGTAGAGGTAGTAGGGGAGGTTGGTTTTTTTTTTACTCTAGTGGGTTATTCTGAATAGACTACTACCCTCCAGGAGAGCCAAGTGATGTTTGGCTTTAAAGGGGTTTACGAGTGTCTGGAAAACATATCTTTCCTACAGTGCCTTATCCCAAATATATGAGGTCCTAACGTGAGCAGTGTTTCACATTGATAAGAGTTCATGTCATAGGCTTCTAATGTGACGTATATAACCCTCATCCTTTATATAGACGACTATATGAGCACTATACCATAGTTATCAAGTCGGAGTTTGGAAATTATCCATCTCAAAATTTTTTTGAAAAAAATTATAAGATTTGAAATTTTGAAATAAATCAGAAAAATGTCGGCATTTTTTTATGAAAACATATATAATAAAATTATTAATTACGAAAATTATAAATAAATATATTTCAGATATTAGATATTTATTTGAGAAATTTTCAAATTGAAAAAGTCGCAATTTTTTATATTATCAAAAGTCCTGATTTTTTTTTGCTATTTGGCACATCTTTCAAAAAAAATAAAAAATTGTCCCAGCCTAGTGTGGGGCTTTGCTATCCGGAAGATCCCAATTATATCCCAGTCCTTGGCAAACCACAAACAACTCAATCATGGTTCTCTCTCTCAGCAAAATTCATATTAGGTAAAAGAAAAATGATATCTGCCTTTTGGATACTAGATGGGATGTGAGTGGATAAAAAGAAAATCAATAATTATTTATTTATGCATGTGATTTTGGTACAACCAATCCTCCATGTCTGGACTCGATCCAACGTCGTGTTCTCTAATCGGTAAGAGGAAAGACAAAGCAAGTACTCTGCCATTTCTCCCAGAAATCGTTGTCTCCTACCCATCGCTTGTTTATCGTTTTCCTACTTTGGATTCCATCTTCTGCTTCGTCAGCCTTCGAGCAGAAGATGGTCAAGCTTTGCCCAACAGCGTACGCCCTTAATCGCCCCATTAAAGAAATAATCAAATCATGACATTAGACGTAGACGGTATAACCACCAAACATTTGAAAGAGACTCATGGTTACCCCTAATTACCTGGTGCCTGGGTGTGTGTGGCTGGGAGGTCTGCACGTGCCCAGGGGATTAGTCGGGTGCTTAAAAGGACCGGACACCCTTGTCACAAAAAAAAAAAAAAAAATTTGCTAGCCCCAGTTGCAAATCTTCCAAAGATGCGACTTTGTGGCTATAAATGTCAAACATTTGCTGAATATTATTATTTTAATCTATTAAATCAAATAAATCCGAGTGTTATATGTACCTGTGTGTCTGAAAAAAAATTGGAGTAAAAGCGACTGGGTGTAGCACTCCTCAAAAAAAAAAAAAAAACCCAATTGGGTGTAGATTATCACGTAGTATATGGCGAAACCAAATCATGTGTGTTATTTGGTGTGGCCATCCATGTGTTTTTGGTATTTAAAGGTCAGAATCTCTCTATTGTACAATTAGTTACAATTATTAAATCTGTACAAGACGAGATCTTAGCCTTTGAACCTTCAAGAACATAGAGAAGGTTACACCAAATATTTCCGTATATGGTTAAGGTAGTAAAGGTGTGATCCTTATTAGGAGGTCCTGAATTCCCAATGAATTCCTTATTTGGTGTGGCTTTTCTTATGTTCTTGGTATTTAAAGATCAAGATCTCTCTATTGTACAGTTAGTTATAATTGTTAACTCTTATAATAATTGTTAAATCTGAACAAGATGAGATGTTGGCCTTTGAACCTTCAAGAACATAGAGAAGGCTACACCAAAAATTTCCGTATATGGCTAAGGTAGTAAAGGTGTGTTCCTTATTAGGAAGTTCTGAATTCCCAATGCATTGCTATAAGTTTTCCATGAATATTTTGCGGGATTTTTTGGCCCACAGTGGCTAGGCAGGTTGACCGATCATGAGAAAATATGCCATGACAACCTGGAGCCACATATTTAACCTTGCATTGGTCCAGCTCCTATTAGGCAAAAACACGTTCACTAAGTCAATCATCTCCAATGAATCGGTGTCCCTTTGACCCCATACAATATATGTTGCAAGTCAGTCATCGTATTGTGCCCTTGTCACGGGGAACCAAACCGCTTGTGTAATTCACTGCGGCTTTTCTTTGGTCCTTGAATGTTTAAAGGTTAAAATCTCGTCTGGTACGGATTTAGCAGTATAACTAGTTTTGGCCTAATAGCTGATGTTGTAGGAGCAAGCGCTGTTGCCCGGTTGGATCTCACAATTAGGGCCCACATTCAACAAAGTAGGCCCACATTAACAGACGAGGGCCCCACTTGATCTTTGAGACACAACCGGGCAACAGCAAGCGCTGTTGCCCATCCAAACTCGTCCAAAATAAGAACGAAGCCAAAATCTTTTAAGATAAGAGATGGTCATTGGAAACATGTATGATGGACGTTTGACCAAAGGACCTAAGGACCCATATACCGTCTATTCGCTCTATCCATCATGGGCCACCATAAATCTTTTTTTTATAAATGCCATCGGTTGTTAGCTGGTTAGTCAGTTAATTTGTTAATTTGAGGGGTACACCATAGGGTTGTTGGATTGGGAACTTAAAGGCTAATATAAAAAATTTGAAAGATAAAAGTGTTGGATTGGGAACGTAAAGGTTAATATAAAAAATCTGAAAGATAAAAGTGATGGATGTAGACACTTTTTTAAAAAAAAATTCTTTTTGAATCCATCATCTATTTTTTTTTTTTTTTTTAAGGTTACTACTATGAGTACACCATTATTTATTAATTGTACATCAAATATATAACTTACTAATTGTACATCATTAAAATGTAACAAAGTCTACGAGCACACCACGAGTATAAAAGAAATACCTATACATTTTTTTAATTATATACTATTCTAAACTTAAAATCACAAAACATAATAACCCATTACCCATGAACCAAATCTAACACTCTACAAATCATTGAACTACATTGTTAACGGTTAATCTAATCATCTTTAAGATTATAAATGTAATGCATATGCAACAATCTTAACCTTTAAATGTACTGTGCAAAAAAAAATAAAATGTACATGTAAGGAGATTAGAACAATCTATATCTACTTTGGGTCTAACAAATCCCAAAACGTGGGCCCCTTGGGTTGCCTATTGTTGGAAAGAAAAAAATGAAAATAAAACTTTGAACCAGCCAAGTGCTCTTTCATTGGGGGAAAATGGAGCTGAGTTGGACGGCATGACATGTTTAAGATCAATCAATTAACCTGAATTTTGGCCGTTAGAGTGTACAACTTGTCAATCATGACTGTTGGTGAATTGACCAAATAAGCACTTCACCAAATTTAGCCAAAGATCAAACCCAATTTCCGTCAAACCAACCATCAATCTCAAGTCACCGATAGAAAAGCCACAATCTACAACTCAATTTGATGTCCAAAAAAAAGTATCAAAGGGTCTCGAAATCTAGTATAGTGTGATTCAAAACCCAATGAGAGAAATAGAGAAATTCGATGAAGATGTTGTTTCTTCTTAGAAGGAGAAGACATGGAAGATGTCCCTTCTTAGATGATTCTTAGATGATGCTTCTAGAAATGGTTTAGGAATTTAGGGTATGAATGCTCATAGACGAGATACAATTTATTAAAAAACGTATATTTTTTTAAATGATGTCCAATTAGTAAATAGTGGTGTGCTTGTAACAATACCTTTTTGTTATCACTACCATAACTATGAGAAATTTTCCAAGGCAATGCAATAGAGTTCTGCAGCATACCAAATCATATAAAGGTGTGCTAGCCCCGCTCTCAAGCATTTGCTACTCTCATCAAAAATACCAACACATGTTATTAAACTAAAAACCAACACATGCAAAAGTAAAGACACGTGTTGGCTTTTGGTTGAAAGCAATGACACATTGGTTTTTAGCTAAGAGTAGGGGATGCCCAAGAGTAGGTTTAACACGGCTTATATTGCTCAGCAGAATGTTTAGTATTATTAACTCAAAAGTGGGTCCATGTGATCACTAACTACTTGACTCTTAAAGTAGACTCGTCTCGGGAGATCAATCCCCTATAGCTATATATATTTGCAATTGATTAAATACAATATGGAAGAAAAAATGCGAGGCGTGCGAGTGACATGTCTTTAGACATATAAGCATATTTTTTTTGGTTTTTATTTTATGTAAAAAGCATTTCTATAGTAACATTAAAAAAAAAAGCATCTTAATGCCGTGGGAGTTTGAGGAATCCACCAATTTATAGCAATTAATAATTAGAGGTACAAGAAAGCACAAGAGAAGACATAAACTTCACGTATCAACAAATTATTATTACCACTAAACAGTTAATCAATTGAAAAAAAGAATTGTTAACCTCCATCAAACCTTTTTTACTTCTATATATTGAATACTATTAAACCCTTAATTTTAATATTTAATATAGAAATAAAAATGTCTTGGTGAGATTAACAAATCCACACACTGGTGAACCTTAGCAACACCCATGTATATAAATCTTGAAAGGAGATTTAGTAATAAAAAAGAAAAAAAAAATCTGCTTCTACCACATAGGCCAGTCAAAGAGGAGCCTAGGAGGTAAGGGTGAGATTGGATTTGATCTTCCTCTAGCAAGATTAAATCCAACTTACCTATGTTCAACACTAGATATATGACGATAAATAAGGGAGAAGTCATTTCATTTTCTCTCTTATGTTTTGACTTCTCTCGATTTGATATCTTCTTTCTTTTTTATCACCACATGTCAAAAGCCCACCTAAAGCAAGACCGTTTTGGTCTCGCGAGAGCAAGACCCAATCCCATACCGGTAAGGGCACGGTGAATAACAACCTCGCTACATAAGCAAAAGTATTGTTACTTGTCACTCTCTTGTTATACTGTCACATCATGACAATAATTCAGTCAATGTGATCCATAGAGACTAACCTAGGGCGGGTAAGGCTAGACTTTTGAAAAATATTATATATTTATTTATTTTAATAAAGCAAAGTCACATGGCAATGGCAGCTGCCCTAAGCTTTTCACCCTTAAAAAAAAAAAATACTGTCATTTTTAATTATTTAACTGGGTATAATATTTAAGAGGGTATGGCATGGAGCTAGGAAGCACTTAGATAAGAACCAGGGGAAAGAGGGAAACTGCCTCTCAACCGCTACATTGGCGTAGTCGAAGAGTCCTCTCCTAAAAGAAAGTCTTGCCCCTACAACAAATGCTTGTGTCTTTGGCTATAGCGCATTCGACCTTGATATCCGAGGCACAATTGTTCTTGTAGCCCCTCTATTCTTAGACGTGATGAGCTGTGAGAGTTTTTTATTTTTTTCCGGTGGAAATGTTATCATGTAACTAACAAACATTCTAAATTCACACACACAACTAGACCTAATGTAGTCATTAAGGTGCCATAAGGATTAGTCCAAGCAACCACTTCAAAAGGACTGTCTTATGGTGGCAAAAGCGTGATGATACATATGGTGGCAAAAGCTATATCCATAAGCACCAATGCGTCCACTTGGTTTGCACCAGTTGCTGGACGAATCCCCTTTGGGAGAAGAAGATTTGGTTTTGAGTCTCAATGTGGGACCCACTAATCTAACTCCTAACCTAGATAAATAATGACACCTACAAAAAAAAAAAAAAAAACCCATTGCACTCAAATCCTGCAAAGCCAAGTAAGGAATCCATACACACCAGGGCTTTGGTATTCCCTGCTTTGGTGGGAGATACCGGGTTCTATTCCTGAGAGGGCGAGAGTTGTATATACTCTCCACCAGTCCACTAAATGGACAGATACTAACACCTAACCGGCGTTGCGGCCTAAATATATATCTCAAACCCAAAAAAAAGAGTAAGGAATCCATCACTGATTAACAACATCAACACATTAAGCTAACATCTTATGTGCCAGACATACCTCACTTGTCACTCCTTCTATAACACGTTTTACAAAAAAAAAACTTTGCTATACTCAAGCTATTTTTGACAAAGCCGACAATCAATCCTTTGAATGGGCCTGGCTAAATCTAGGCTTGGATCTATTTGCTAAGTGGTTGTTGGTTGGGATTATTGAAACTTTTTTTTTTTTTTTGATAAAGAGCTACTTCAATTGATACCGATACCGAAAGTTGGGCCAGACAGATGCCTGGCCCGTAATACAACCATTTATATTAGAATTGGAAAGATTAAATTGAATACTAGTGTTTGGTTTGGCTGTTATAAGCAATTATAAAATAATTGATTATATAAATAACCAGTAATTATAGGGGAGCATAAACGCTTATGCATCTTTGATTATGTAGAGATCACTATTGTAAACAACCATTTTTGTAAAGCCTTTAAGACCCCTTAAGATTGAAAGAGTGTTATTTTTTTAATCCATTTTTATTTTCCAACATAATCAAATTAAATTTTTCAAAAACTAAATAATTGCTTGTAGGCAGAATATTAACCAAACAGATTTATTCACAACACTTATTCATGATAACTCTTATTGTGTAGTCAAATTTTACTATAGTAATCTGAACCAAAGGAGCCCTAAGGGTTGGCCGCTTTGATGAACATTAAAAGTCGAGGTTGTCGATTGGCCTCCATGGCGAACTAGTCACCTATTGCCAAACTTACCTTGCTAAACTTACATGGCCTATTAAGAAATGAAGATGATCGAAATATTGTGCTAGAGCTATTGTAAATATATAATGATTATCATTATTTTGGTCCACATGTTGCCATGTCTGGTGCTAGATAGTGTTCTATAGCATTCCACGTTGGTGAGACGATAGGGGATGTCATCCAAAAAAAACCTCATCAATTTAGGGTTGCCAATGGGCCGATCCAGGATCTGTCCAACCCCAACCCTCATTTATAAGGATGAAGTCCTAGCCCGGCCCAAGCCCTACCCTCAGGGGCAGGGTTTTGCCAAGGCCTAAAAGAAGATCAAATGTGTTTTTTTTTTTTTTCTTATCATAGCATTTAGCAAATATTTTCAAATGCAAATGAGATTGCATTACAAGTTTAATAAAGCATACATTTTACTTGATAATACATACGTTAGGGTGAGAAGTTTTTTTTTCACATGGATTCTCTGCTTTACTAGGAGTGTATCCAAGCCGAGCTAGCTCGTCAGCTTGGCTCGGTTTGGCTGGATAAGCTGAGTTCAAGCTGTGATTTTTGGCTTGATCGAATCGAGCTTTTCCTTCAGTGTGAAATTTGAATGGAGTCGAGTTCAAACTATGTCCTGTTTGGTTCGTCTCGGCTTTTTAAGGCTTGAACTCGCCTTGATCTATTATATCATGTATGATATATATCTTAAACACCCTAACATGTCCTTCTTCTCTATACAAACCTATCCTAAATACCCTAGCACTTCTCAAGCCTTTTCTTCTCCATTAAGTAACGAAACCTAACCTAACCTAAACAATTATTCCTCTTGCCTCTCATGATCTGCTCTCCTCACCTCTGCACGACGCCTCTCCTCTCTTTTATTTTCATATCTTTTTGATTCGTTTACGTAACTATCCCAGCTATAGATGAAGATATATATGTTTTGCCGCGTAGATGATATATTTAATGAAGACTAGTGGGCTGTACGTGAGAAGAGAGAGGAGGAGGAGGGAGACAGGGAAGAGGGATCCTACTGGGACATTTTGGAAAAAAAAAATTAAAGAATATTTTAGGTATTAAAACTTGAGGAACATTTTAGGTTAAAAAAATTTGTGAGGGACATGTTAGGTATAGAAATATGACGTAGGGACGTTATGAGAACTCAAAAGCTTTAGGGTCATTTTGAGTATAGAAAAATTGAGGACATTTTGGGTATAGAAAAAAATATGTGCAAACTTGAGGAGCATTTTAGGTTAAAAAAAATTTGTGAGGGGCATTTTAGGTATAGAAATTTGACTTGGGGATATTTTGGAAACTAAAAAATATTATAGACATTCCGACTATAAAAAAAAAAATTGAGGGCATTTTAAATATAAAAACCTATTTGAGGGCATTTTGAGAATAAAAAAACTTTAGGAACATTCTGGTTAAGAAAATAAAAAAATATATACCTTTAATACTAAAAGAATATTATCTAATCAGACGGGTTGAATCGGGAATTGGTCACTCGACCAGTTCGATGGTCGGTCCGGTTATGAAAACATTCTTTCATATATTAATAAATGACAGTTATAGGATCATATTAAATTTTAATCAACTTTTTTCAATCCCTTATATTTTTTGGTGAAAAAGTTATCTATATTAATAAAAACTAAAAGCAAATGATAATTTTGAAATTAAGTAAAATTTATTCATTGTTTTGAACCCATAGAACAACCAATAAGAAACTTGACAAAAACGAATTTAGAACAAATCTACACAGCTCGTTCGACTGAGACTCAGGTCGGTCGATTGAGTTTGTTAAGTTGGATTGATCGAACTTTAAACCACTCGTTGAAAAAATAGCCCATACAAATTTCTTTATGCTCGGTCGACCGAGATAGGGCTCGGTTGACCGGATTGCCCATTTTCCTGAGATTAATGGTAATCCGAATTTACAACACTGTTACTCTTTGTATCTACCTATGAGTATATTACATGATCTAAGTCAATTTCACTTAAGTATAAGCTAAGTATCTAAGTCTCACCTACCATCCTCATGCGAGAGCGAAGCTTGATTGCATTTTCTTCGGTCATCATCTTCACTTAATTTCATTTCATCTTCATTTGTCATGTATACTGTAGGCAAGGACTAAGACTGGCTAGATACTTTTTTGAACAAAGAATTTAGCCAACATAAATATGGACTTTACACTTTTGTCATTTTAAATAAGATACATGTAATATAAGGTAATTTTTTCTTTTTTATAGTGTCATTTTAAATAAGATACATTAATCAACCCCGAGCAAAATCCTGTAGATCCGAATTAGATTCAAGATCATTAGTCACTATGTGTCCTAGGACCATAAATTGATCAAATTCGGGCTAGATTTGGCCATATTCAAATCCAATAGATCCGAATTAGATTCAAGATCCAAATGACCAAATTGAATTTGAATTTAATTATTTATTCAATATCTAAATTCTATCAGATTAATATTAATATCTTTAAAAAATAAATTTTAATTAAAAATCAACGTTGTTTGGGACAGTATTATAAAATATTTACAAAGTTATATATATATATATATATATTTTTTTTTCCCCCCCCCCTTAAAATTTTATTATTTATATTATACCTTTATTTCTAGCTTGGGTTTTACGTTAATTGTGCCATTTTTTAAACTTAAGAACTTATTTTTAATTTTTTAATAAACAAATTGAATGTAAAAAATACTTAAAAATGAGATCTAATCCCTAAAGTAAATCTTATTAATTTAGCTCAACTTTACATTAGATAAGATTTTTCAAGCGTGTCCTAAATAATACAGTTTTATCTGTCTTTAGTTTTAAAAGGGGCACTTCTGTGACATATGTCAAAAACATGGGTTCAGATTTGTAAAAAAACTCTACTAGAAGTTGGATAGGAGGTTTGGCGGTATAACAGCCCCTCCTTTTCCTTCTGCAAAATCTCCATTGCCTTCCAACTTCTCTCATCACTTACAGGGTAAGCTCTTTGTCTTCTCTTTATATTTCTTTGTTTCTCTGTTGAAATCTGTTATACAAACCCCATTAAAACCCTTCACTGTTGTACTCCACAGTCTGTTGAAATAACTAATAACCCTGCTTTTGTTTTCCTCTTCAATCTCTGTTTTATTTTCATTCCCTCACAGATACTTCTGGGTTTTACCCCATGAACATTTGTGCATAAGATTTTTAGAATACAAGTGAGAGAAACTATGGATTTGATTTTACCTGTAAAGCAATCCCATGGAGGGATTTCCTCGTTTCATGGTGTTCAGAGGAAGATGGCAAAGAAGAATAGTTTTGGGGCTGGGGATAAAGAATGGGTTTACTCTGAATTCAGTTTGAACTGTAGTATTTCTTTCATGAAGGTTCTTCTAGGGTGTAAGGCTTGTTGTTGTGTTCTATCCGCTGATGGGGAGGTGAGAAAACCTTATAGCTCTAGAAAGAAATGGAGAAATCGGGTTTCGACTGTTCCGAAAGTAGAAAGACTTAGTTTTAAAGATAGATTACCAGAGCTTGCTAAAATCCCACATGAACATGTGAGCAATGGGTATTCCTCTTCGACTCCTGTGAATTCTTCACTCAGTTTTGAAGAATTTGAGAGTAACAATCATCTCCGTCGTTTGGTTAGGAATGGGGAATTAGAGGAAGGATTTAAATTTCTGGAGAACAAGGTATATCATGGTGATATGCCCGACGTAATCCTTTGTACAAGTCTGATTCGTGGGTTTTGTCGGGTCGGTAAGACTAAGAAGGCAACTAGGGTTTTGGTGATTCTGGAAGAGTCAGGGTTGGTTCCGGATGTCATAACCTACAATGTATTGATTAGTGGGTACTGCAGGTTAGGAGAAATTGATAATGCTCTACGAGTCTTGGACCGAATGAGCGTTGCCCCGGATGTCGTTACGTATAATACTATTTTGCGTAGCTTATGTGATAGTGGGAAGTTGAAACAAGCAATGGAAGTCCTGGATCATCAGTTGCAGAAGGCGTGTTATCCAGATGTTATCACATATACAATTCTGATTGAAGCGACTTGTAACGAGAGTGGGGTCGAGCAAGCAATGAAGCTCTTGGATGAAATGAGGACTAAGGGATGCAAGCCTGATGTGGTTACTTATAATGTTCTAATTAATGGGATATGCAAGGAAGGAAGATTAGATGAAGCGATCAAGTTTCAGAATAATATGCCATCATTGGGTTGCCAACCTAATGTGATTACCCATAATATTATTCTCCGTAGCATGTGTAGTACAGGGAGGTGGATGGATGCGGAAAAACTCTTAGCTGATATGGTTCAAAAAGGTTGCTCACCTAGTGTTGTTACATTCAATATCTTGATCAATTTCTTATGCAGGAAGGGTTTATTGGGTCGAGCTATGGATATCTTGGAAAAGATGCCTAACCTTGGATGCACGCCCAATTCCCTAAGTTACAATCCATTGCTTCATGGGTTCTGCAAAGAAAAGAAAATGGATCGGGCAATTGACTACTTGGATATAATGGCATCAAGAGGGTGTTATCCGGATATTGTGACGTACAACACGTTACTTACAGCTTTATGTAAGGATGGGAAGGTTGATGTTGCAGTTCAGCTACTTCACCAGTTAGGTAGCAAAGGTTGCTCTCCGGTTTTAATCACTTACAACACAGTAATTGATGGGCTCTCCAAGGTGGGGAATACTGAGCATGCAATAGAGCTTTTAGGTGAGATGCTGAAAAAGGGTCTCCGTCCTGATATAATCACCTACTCATCACTATTGGCCGGGCTTAGTAGAGAAGGCAAGGTTGATGAAGCAATTAAGTTCTTTCACGACTTGGAAGGATTGGGTATCAAACCCAATGCGATTACGTACAATTCTGTTATTTTAGGCCTCTGCAAAGCTCGCCAGACTGACCATGCTATTGACTTCTTTGCCTATATGGTCTCCAAGGGGTGTAAACCCACTGAAGCTACATACACCATTCTTATTGAAGGTGTAGCTTATGAAGGTATGGCCAAGGAGGCCTTGGAGTTATTGAATGAGTTGTGTTCCAGAGGAGCTATGAAGAAAAGTTCAGCACAGCATGTGACAGTCAAACTGTGAGTTGGAAGGGCTGGCTTTCTTTCGGTCTCGAATGAGTGGTGACTGGTGAGTACTATGTGCCCTTAGATTTCATTTCCTTTGACTTTCCATCTTAAGTGACTTGGTTAGCCTCTGAACCTTAAAAATTTTCTTGTATTTGTCTTTTTCCCTTGTCATATATGCTTAGAAAACGGAATCCAAATTCAATTTTGTTAGATAATCCTTGTATCCTTATTCTCGCTCCTTTTGGATACGAGTCATACTTCATAGTTCCCATGAATGTTTGTATATTTGGACTTCTCATTTATATAAATTTTGTGTTCGCATGTCTTGCGTTTTCAGTTCTCTACGGATGTGATAATCATATTTGTTTTGTGGCAAAATGATTGCTTGTCTTATGGTTATTTTTGCTGAAACATTAAATTTCTTCCCCTTATAGTGCATTATGTTTCAATTTAAGGAGTTAAATGGAACTTCCCTTTCTCATTTGGGGGTGAATGCATAATCTGTTCACCTTCGGCTACATTAATCCCAAGGGTATGTAACATGACAATGGATGGCCCAATACAATGTAAGGTTTGTCATTTGTGCTTTTGTGTTAGAATATATCTTTTGATTGGGTATCGATTATGTTATGAAATGGAAGACGATTACAACTATGACTACAGTGAAGCTAAAAATCAAAAAATAATTTACAAGAAGGTAAACTACAAGAAAGCAAGGTGAGAAGCAAGAGTAAGAAAATACCCCTATGATTGAGGAGAGACTAGTAGCCATCCTTTACACTTGGGCTCCCTTCTCACACTAAAAGATTTCCCACCCCCCCTCTTTACGAGCAAGGCACCACTCTAAATCTGTAGCTCTGATTTGCGCACAAACTCATCGAACTGAAGAGGGCAAATCCTTGAAAACTTTCTTGTTTTTTAATCTCCAAATTGACGAAGCTATGCCCTCCCCCCCGGAAGAACGGACTAAATTGCCTTCTGGTCACTACCCTAAGACCAACATGATAAAAAGTTATAAAAGGAGGACAGGAAGATCCAATCCACTCCCAAATGAAAGAGAAAATTGCTTGTGTTATAATATTGAACCAATGTTTAGTGTATATATAGCATTTCACAAAGCATGAGAATTATTAAACAGAGCTACATTGTTGAGTCCATATCGATAGTATGAAATTTGTATTAAAGGCAAAGATGACTTCAATCTGTTCTCATCACTCATGTAGATTAGAAGTATCTTATCCTCTCTGGAAAAGATTTTTGTGAGTGATTCAAATGCGAAGACGATCTGGATACAGCAGCTATGTATAATACAAGTAATAGAAAGATCACACGCACCTTGTATGTTGCTAAAACTACCGAGGTTGACAAGATAAGATGAGTTTGATCTGAAACTTCCAACTGATCTAGTGTGCCATGAATCTTGTTACCTATATCGAATTTCTTTTATATATTACGACATTTTTTAGAAACTCACTCATAATTGCTTGATCTAACAGAGCATGCCATATTGACCTCAAGACTTTAGAAAGAGGAGTTCATTTAAGAAAGCAGAACTGAAGTCTGAAACCAAGCTCTTGGGCTTCTGTGCAATTATGCAGCAATGCAAGGGACTAGTTAAACACGCTTTAGCACAAAAAACACAGGGCCTTTCCTTAATGAAAACATATGTAGAAACCCTGTTTTGTTTAGTGGAGGATTGAGATAATTGTCATTGGAGATCATTTGGGACACTTAGATCGGAGTCTTACAGTACCAGATATGTCTTATATTTTTTTTGGCACAAGGTAAGTCGGGATAATTTAGGCAATTAGATCTCATTCTGAAGTATTTTTATACTTTAAATTTGTTTAATAAAAACTAAAACCAAGTGCTTATTTTTTAATAACATGTTTTGCCAATACATGCACATAAGTTAATAACCAGATATGTCTTATGTTGAGCTTCAAGTGGTTTGATTCAAATACAATTTTCCTGAATAGTCTAACAGTAGACGAATTCTGATTTAATAAAGGTGGTTACTGAACTATTGTTAACTGCCTGTGTGATAATGCTATAATCCAATATGCATGTTAGAAGATAGAAGGTGATAAGAGGGGATATAGATTCAAAAGAAATTACCATGGCTAATGTTGATGAAAACATGAATGAATCCACGGATATTCTTAGACCATTTGTGTTCATATACATGGTGCACATGCAGGGATATTATAGATCAGTAAGGTTCCAGTCTTTTTCGCTCAGACTCCAAGTGGCATGCCAAGCTTAATTTGCAAGTCTTGTCATTTGGCAATATATGTGATCTTTTGCCTTAAGTAAATCATGAGTAAATTTGCAAGAATTTACTTTCAGTGGCTTCAATTGAATTAAAACCCCACCTTAATGATATATATATATAGAGAGAGAGAGAGAGAAAGAGAGACAATTTGGGCAATCGCCAGAATATTATCACCGATAGACGAAATAATGAATAGTTTCCAGCAAACCATGTTTGGGCACAGGAGAGGAAAACATAGAAATTGAGCAATGTGGAGTGGAGGAGAATAAAACATAGAGACGAGGAAGAAATGAAGTTGGGGGAGCCTGATTCATTTCTTATGGGGGTTTCTATCTAAAACATAATTCACATACATGAGAACTGAAGTCTTTCTCTTCGGGGTGGGAATTGAAAACCTGCAGTTTTTTGAATTTTAAATGACGTGATAACTGAAATTTCGAGAATTCTTTTATCAAGATACATCAAACGGTCAATTGCCGCCTCCAATTCTCGTTAAAAGAAAAAGACCTAAATGGCCCATAATTCAATGGACACTTTGCGCTAGTAGGAAAAAGCAACCTCGGCTCTATTCACCTGGTCTCCATGTAAGTGTTTTGGTAATTTGAATGGAGCATTACCAAAAACTATTTGAACGGAGAAACATTCATCAAGTTTAAGTTGCTCACACATTCACTATTAATTATTTTCAAAAGAAAGATCAAATGAGGTTAAGAAACCCACTCTATTGAAGGAGTAGTATTATAATATACCATCGCTTGCTATTTAAGGGTAAAGTTTCATGTCCCCTTTAATGTAATTGGTATTTTAATAAACAAGTAGAGGTTTTGCCTAAAAACAACGTATTCGTGAAGGGTTTCGAATGGCAAGTTGGTCGAGATTGGAAGAATAAATTGTGGATGCCGATCACTTATTAAGTGGCTTATCCCTCCTAGCTTTATCTTCAACTAGAGAGTGGCTCGTGCGATGTACGTGGGAGAGAGGAGAGAGAAATTGGGAAGAGGGACCCTTAGTGAGGGCATTTTGGAAAAAAATAAATAAAAGAATATTATGGGTATAGAAACTTCGGGGCACTGTGGATTAAAAAAAATTGCAAGGGACACGTCGGTTATAGAAAGAAATATGACGTAGGGATAATTTGAAAACCAAAAGGTTTTAGGGACATTTTAGATATAGCAAAGAAAGGGGATAGGCGGGGCTTTAACAAGACGTTTTTTTTTCAGAACATTTTACCGAGAGAGCGAGGTAATCAGGGTTTTTTTTTTTAAATCAACAATAAGTGGGCGAATCCTAGGGGTGGGTGAATCTTAACCATAGTTGGAGTTCGATTACGACTTGAGGTTGCAATGTGTCACTTTTGACACCCCTTAACTATTGTTAAGATTCACCTACCCCTAGAATTCACCCACCTATCTTTGGTTTTTAGAAAAAAAATATTAATTTTTTAAATACTTGTTAACATTCACTAACTGTTAGGGTTTTTTTTTTCTTCTTCATATTTTTTGTCTAAAAACTAAGGATAAGTGGGTGAACCCTAGGGGTTGTTGGTTATAGAAATATGACGTAGGGAGAACCAAAAAGATTTAGGGGCATTTTAGGTACAATGAAGAAAGGGGGCGGGTGGGGCCTTGGCAAGATGTTCTTCTTTCAGAACTTTTTTCCAAGAGAGCGAGAAGTCTGATTACGCCATTGAGGTCACCATGTGTCCCTTGTAACACTCCTAGGGTTAAATTTTTGTTCATATTTATTTTCTAAAAATCAAGAATAAGTGGGTGAACCCTAGGGGTGAGGGAATCTTAACCACAATTAAGAAGTGTTAAAGGGACACATGGCGACCTCAATGTTGTAACCGGACTCCTTGAAGTCCGGTTATAACCGTATAGAATTTCAAGTCTAATAGACATATGAGTGAGGGGTAGTATGAGAATTAAGCAAACATCCATTGAAGTGTTTGTCTTATATAATGATTATGATAAAAGTAGTTTGAGAATTATGAAAAAATTCATATACATGTTTTTAGGGTGGAGAATTCTCATTATATATACTAGGCGGGGCCTTGGCGAAACGTTCTTCTTTGGAGCGTTTTGCCAAGAGAGCGAGGAGTCCGGTTGCGCCATTGAGGTTGCCATGTGTCCCTTTTAACACTCCTTAATTGTGGTTAAGATTCACCCACTTATTCTTGATTTTTAGAAAAAAATGTGAAAATAAAAATTAACCCTAAGAGTTAATGAATTTTAACCAAGGTTTTAAAAAAGTTAATATTTTTTTTCTAAAAACCAAGGATAAATGGGTGAACCCTAGGGGTGGGTGAATCTTAACCACAATTGGAGTCCGGTTGCGTCCTTAAGGTTATCATGTGTCTCTTTTGACACCCCTTAACTGTGGTTAAGATTCTCCTACCCCTAGAGTTCACTCACATGTCCTTGATTTTTAGGAAAAATATTAATTTTATTTAAACCCTGTTTAAAATTCACGGACACCTAAGGTTAATTTTTTTTCTTCATATTTTTTCCTAATAACCAAGGATAAGTGGTGAACCCTAAGGGTGGATGAATCTTAACCACAATTAAGGAGTGTTAAAAGGGACACATGGCGATCTCAGTGACGTAACTGGATGTAATGAGTCAAATTGTTTCAAGTCTACTATTTATAGAAACCAAGGATACGTGGGTGAATCTTAACCACTGTTAAGGAGTGTTAAAAGGGACACATTGCAACATAATGGCGTAACCGTACTCCAAAGAGTCCGATTATAACTGTAGAGAATTTCAAGTAAGGGGTAGTATGAGAATTAAGTAGAATGAGTAAGGGTAATATGGGAGTTAAGCAAACATTCAATTAAAATTTTTTCTTATGTACATGATTATGATAATGGCCGATTGAGAATTTGGAAATAATCAGCCTACTTTTTTAAGGTGGGGGAGGGGAATTCTCAATTATATATAAGAAGAAGATAAGAAGTGAAGAAGAAGACTAGTAGACAGCACTTGCACGTGAGAAAGAGGGGAAGGGGAGAGCGACTGGAAAGAGGGACCTAGTGAGAGCAATTTGGGAAAAAAAATTAATGAATGTTTTGAGTATAAAAACCAGCTGGACATTTTAGGTAAAAAAAATGTGAGTGATGTTGATAATCAAAAAGCTTTAGCGATATTTTTGGTGTAGCAAAGAAAGGGGGTGGGTTGGCCTTGATGAGACATTCTTCTTTCAGAGCGTTTTGCCAAGAGAGCGAAGAGTCCGGTTAAATGTGGTTAAGATTCACTCACTCCTAAGATTCACTCACTTATCCTTGATTCTTAGAAGAAAAAAATATGAAGAAAAATTTAATCCTAGGAATTGGTGAATTTTAACTAGAGTTAAAAAAAATTAATGATTTTTTCTAAAAACTAAGGATAAATTGGTGAACCCTAGGGGTAGGTGAATCTTAACCACTTTTGGAGTGCGATTATGCCCTTGAGTTGCCATGTGTCTCTTTTGGCACTCCTTAACTGTGGTTAAGATTCACTTACCCCTAGAGTTCACCCACCTATCCTTGGTTTTTAGAAAACAATATTACTTTTTTAAAACCTTGGTTAAAATTCACTAACTCAGTGTGTTAAATTTTGTTTTTATATTCTAAAAACCAAAGATAAGTAAGTGAACCATAGGAGGGAGTGAATCTTAACCATAGTGGGAGGAGTGTTAAATGGGAAACATGGCGACCTCTTACTCATCTATCTATATCAATATAAAATAGTAGACTTGAAATTCTCTACTGTTATAACTGGACTCTTTGGAGTGCAATTACGCTCTTGAGGTAGTCATGTGTCTCTTTTGACACCCCTCAACTATGGTTAAGACTCACTCACCCCTAGAGTTCACTCACCTATCCTTGGTTTTTAGAAAAAAAATATGGAAAAAAAATTTAACCCTAGGAGTTAGTGAATTTTAACCAGAGTCTAAAAAAAATTAATATTATTTTCTAAAAACCAAGAATAAGTAGGTGAAACTTAGGGGTGGGTGAATCTTAACTAGAGTTGAAGTCTGGTTACATCCTTGAGGTTGCCATGTCTCTTTTGACACTCCTTACTGTAGTTAAGATTCATTTACCTATAGAGTTCATCCACCTATCTTTGGTTTTTAGGAAAAAAATATTATTTTTTTTAACCCCGGTTAAATTTCACTAACTCTTAGGATTAAATTTTTTTTCCTAAAATCCAAGGATAAGTGGGTGAACCCTAGGGGTGGGTGAATTTTAACCACAATTAAGAAGTGTTAAAAGAAACACATGGCAACCTTAGTAGTGTAACCGGACTCCAAAGAGTCCGGTTATAACAGTAGAGAACAAGGGATTGTATGAGAACTAAGCCTATCATTCAATCAAATATTTGTCTTATATAATGATTATGATAAGGATAGTTTGGGCATTATGAAAAAATTCATCTCTCTTTTTAAGGGAGAAATTCTCCTTATATAATAGAAGAAGATTTTCAGAATTTGCATGTTGGTCACTTTCCGTATAATTTGCGGGTATTATTTTTCTTGTTTGTTTTTATATATTGCATAATTTATCCTCCGTTATTTTGTTAGGGTTGGTAAATGATAAGTGGGCCTCTTGCAGTGTTGGCCACAACTCCATCCCTGAGACTTGTTCCCAAGGCCTTGACCAAATTTGGGCCACCACAGCTATTTGACATCAACTATGAATAGTGAGATCGAATGACAGCAAATTGCGATTGAACTCAAAGAGAGTTCAATCACACCCACAGGTCAACACGTGCCCCTGTTAACCCTTATTAACTATGATTAGGATTCATTAACCCTTACCTTATGTTTGGTTGCTGAGAAAATCGGCAAAAACATAGAAAAGAAAATAAAATTTTAGATTAATAATACAATTTTTAGTTGAATTTTGTCTAATTTTTCTTTTCTCTATTTTAACTTATTTGCTCGACAGCAAAACATAGGGTTAGGGTTCAACAATCTAGCATTAGTTTTTAGAAGAAAAAAATATTAACCCTATCCTGAGCAATTCTTATTACGAGGGATGAACAAAGATCCAGAGCTTTGATTATTAGTTAATATTGATTCATCCCCCACGAGGAATTGCCAAAACATGAATGAGAGAAAAATCCAGATCAAACCCCATAGATATCTTTCCTTCGTCAAAAAAGGGGGCAAATTTCTCCAAACATATGTTATTTTTGTTAGGTTCAGCCCCTATCAAGTAAGACGGGAAGCCCATTGATTCATTATTTGGGATGGATCCGAATCTGTAGCGACTGCTAGATATGTGAGCCGAGGTAAAGGAAAAGCCAAAACCACGGTAAGAAAGTCAGTTTGAGCATATTGCAAAGGAGTTCGGTTGTGTCTACAAAAGCATGAGGGCCCATCTCTGTAGTTTGGGGCCTACCCTATTGAATGTAGGCCCATGTTTTTGCAGATAGAACCGGGCAACAACACAACAGTTAGCGCAGTTGCCCATCCAAACTCATTGCAAAGATCTTATTGATCTGCGGATGATTAGTAAACGGATTCCGGTGATTTCTTGATGATAGAAAAATTTCTTAAGTACTAGTATTTTTTAAAATATTTTTCAAAAAACCTAATGGTAGATTATTGAACCCCAAGAGTTAGTGAATTTTAATTACAGTTAATAAAAGTTAACTGAGACACGTGTTGACCCGTGGGTTGAATTCTCTCCCAGTTCAATCGTGATTGGTTGTGATTCGATCTCATGAATAGTTGCCCTTGGAGTATGAATTGAGCGGATGACATGGAAATTAACAACAGAAATTCTATCCAGGATAGCGTGTAGAACTTACGATCACCACCATCAAACAAAGATGTCCCTTTGCACAGTTGGGAGTAACGTAGACCAGAAAATCATGTATGGCTTCAGTATTAAGACACATGGCTTGGGCTCCTGGGATTCTCTTTTTTTTTTTTTTTTTTTAAAGAGAAGGAATGGTAGCCTTATTCGCCCATAAATAGAATGGGCGAATAAAACCATGTTATTTTAAGAGCATTACTTAGCAGACCTATGGGTTTCATATCTTATCCCGTGTCATCGTGTCCCTTTTAACACCTCTTTAGCCTTAGTTAAGCTTAACTAAATTAAAACTAATGCCTCATTTGGTGGCACTTTTATTTTCTGTTTTTAAAAATGATTGGTAAACACGTTTCTATTTTCTATTTTTAAAATTTAGTAACAAAATTTTTGAAAATCTTGGTAACAAAATTTTTTTACTACCTTCATTTTTGAAAACCAAAAACAAAAATGAAAACACGGGCCCACCATCAACACCACCACCCCCCACCACCATCACCATAATACTACCATCACACCACCACCCACCACCACACCACCACCACAATACAACCACCACCATCCACCACCACTACCACTACACCACCACCCACCACACCAACACCACTACCACTACACCACCTCCACCACCACCACCACCACCACCATCACCCACCACCCACCGCCACCCACCATCACCTCCACCGCCACCCACCACCACCATAATACTACCAACATCCACCACCCCCACCACTACTCACCACCCACCACCACCCACCACCACAATACAACCACCACCACCACCACCATCACCACCACCACACCATCACCATCACCATCACCACTACCACTACACCACCACCCACCACCACTACTCACCACCACCACCACAATACAACCACTACCACACCACCACCACCATCACTACCACCTCCACCACCATCACCACCCACCACCACACACCACCACCACCGCTACCATCACCACCACACTACACCCACCACCATCACTCACCACTACCACCATCATGAATTAAAATTATTTAATCATATTTACTAAACGTGGTTTTTTGTTTTTCTTTTTAAAAAATAAGTAACAGTTAGTAATACCAAAAATGCTTCCTACTTTAAAAAATTGAAAACAAAAAGTTGTTTCCAATTTTTAAAAACAATAAATAAAAATAGAAAAATGGAAGTGTATCCAAACGGCTCCTAAGATTTTGGTTTTTTATTTTTTTAAAAACCATGGTTGGATTGCTTAACCTTAGGGGTGAGTGAATCTTAACCACAGTAAGTGAATATTTAAAATTGGGGCATGGACCAATGACGACTGGCCATTCCGTTACAAAATGGCCGGGAACCACGGGTACGTTAACTATTATCCGTATCTTAATTGAATTATGTTATTGCTTGATTCATGTAATTTGAGTGAATCATACAAATTCATTGATTTAAGTAAAATAAATTGAATCATGTTATTTTGATAGGATAGTTATGGGTATAAACCATACAAATTAACTAATTCAAGTAAAATAACATGAAATTTTACTCTAACATCATTTTTTTTTTGGAGTCAAATCCTCTACGGTGATAACCGGATTTGGCAAATCCGGTTATCATCCCTAGAGGTTGCCACATGTCTCCTTTGACACCCCTTAACAGTGGGTAAGGTTCACCAACCCATCCTTGGTTTTTTTTTAAAAATATTAATTATTTTTTAAAATTTAAAAACTGTTTTTAGAGTTTTTTTAATATTAAAAACAGTTTTTAAATTAAAAAAAAAGAATTAATATTTTTATTAAAAAAACCAAGGATGGGTGGGTGAACCTTACCCACAGTTATCAAACGAGATACGTGGTGACCTCTAGGGGTGATAACCTAGGTGGGTGTCTGTCCCAAATTTTTAGACGCCTTAAAATCCCGACAAAATGCAAACGGTCTCAGAATGTAGCAAATTAGTCCGTCTTGAGTAGTCCGATTATACCTAGTCTTGAGTAGTGCGATTATACCTAGTTCGTCCCCACCATATTTTAACGTGAATCCAGAGTCTCCAGACACCCCAATCCCATAGGTCCATAAGATTCTCTTGGCAAAGCCAAAATCAAATCGAAACGACAGATTTCCATTCACTGGCTCAACCCATCTCTCTATGATCTTATCTTCTCCACCACACACCCAAACCCAGATGAGGAATAAAAGAAAAAGGAAATAAGAGAGAGAACCCCCAGAGAACAAGGAATAATTCTTCATCCTTTCTCAGCTAGAAAGTTGTTCTTCAAAAGCTAAGCTATGGAGAAATCTTCATCTCCAAAAGTCACAGATGAAGTTGGTGGGTTGCTTTCTTGCTGGACTCATCTTAAGCTTAAGCTCCCATGGCGAAAAAGAAGTGTATGTTGCAACCTCACAACTATTGTTAAAACCGGGCAACCAAAGCCAGGAAGCTTCAGGTATGACCCTTTAAGCTATGCTCAGAACTTCGATGACGGTTCTTGGGACGAAGATAATGAGGACTCTTCCCATCGCGGGTTCTCCTCTAGGTTTGCCGCACCGAAACCGCTTCAAGATCATTGAAAAGCGGTTTAGGTATCAGAGAGTGGTTTTGAAACAGAGAATTGGAATAATAACATAAGATACGTGCTTGCTACACCATCCATGCAACACAGATTAATCTACTGATACATTGTGTGGAATGGCCGGTGTAGCTAGATTGGATATAGTTGCTAAAATATAGTATCTTCTCTATCTCTTAAGCTTCTTTAGACAGTATCTATCTTGCTCATGTACAAGTTCGTCGTGGCTAAGGAATTCTATTGTCTATCTCTGATCAGTGCCTTGTGTATGCACTATTTTTTTTATCACTGTTCACCGTCTATGAACGAAAGCAGGATGTATTGTTCTTCAAATTTTGGAAACCCCCTCAGCAAAAATAGAAAGAACGGAAGAACGGAACAGGAAAAATAAATATTGCTTGAGAACATCAAGTTGAAAATTACCATCTAGATGAAGGGTGATTTTGATTTTGAAGTAATGGAATTCACTGCAACCTCAATCTAGCCTTATTCAGGCCGTTCTAAATTGAGCTATTTTGAAAAAAATGATTCAGAGATCAAAAATATCAAATCACAATAAAGAAGGGGAAGAAAGAAGAAAATGATTCAGAGGGCGAGAGAAAAGAACAGTGAAGAATAATGGTGACAAATAACTTTTCTTGATAAATCATTTACTTTCTCTCTCCGTGAATTCTTGTTGAAGATAAAGAAAATCTTATTTCTTCAAGAAATGTTGTTAGAAACGGGGGAAATCTCTCCCTCTAAACAAGAGGGGGTCACTTCTATTTATAGGTGATCAACAAAAATCATAACTAACTTGTACAGCTGTCATAACTGTTTTTGTAACCGACTTTAGAGAGAATATTGGATTTTATCAAGATAAATGCGTTTTTCACTATAACTCCTTTAAGCTTTTATGGCCAAAGCTTTTGGATATATTCTTCAAAGGTTAAAAGCGGTATTCATAATACTCATCTTTTAACAAATTCTATCCAAGCCCTCCAAACCACAACTTATCATCCTCCCCCAAAGCGGTTGGTAACTACATCGTGAAAGCGGGTCATACGCTTTCATAATGTACTGTCATTTTGAGGTAATATATAAGTGTTCAGACAGCAACATTCCTCTAAGTAATAATAATAATAATAATAATAATAATAATAATTTCAAGTCCAATAGGGAAAGCGGGGATGTTGGACGAAGACACCCATCCCGTCCGGCCTTAAGAGAAACTGAGGAAAAATTCATTCTCAATGCTTTCTCCCTGATTGTCAGCTCAGGAAGTAATTCATGCTTCACTGGAATAGGTGATGAGGGAAAACAGCCACACTCATTCCCATGGGGAGGTAATAATCCATATCATTCACCCCTGACAAAGCAAATCCTCTTTCTGGTATAGGTTATCAGAAAGGTACACATGGAGGTACTAATCCATACCATACCTATCATCATCAGAAATGTGTTGAAAGTCAAAAAGAGGCACTGAAGCCATATTGATCATCAAATGCGTTAAAGTCTGAATCAGCATTTAAAGGCGTTAGAGCCCATATCAGTATCCAAAGGCGTTATAGCTCAAATCAGCATCAAAGGCGTTAAACCTATAACCAAAATCAATGGTGTAAGAACCATAATCAACTATTAATAGCACAAAGGCTATAATCATCATTAATTGCACAGAGATTCAAAGAGTCATTAAGGAGTAGAATCTTTTAGAAGAACCAAGAGCATAAGAGCCTGAAAACATCAAATAATATTTATTAGTAGTCATTAATGACCAAAATCATCATTATCAGATAAACATGTTTATTTTAATAGTTTTATCTAACCATTTTTTCATGGAATTCTGTTAATTAAATCTCAAATGATGATTTTTAGCATTTAATATATTCATAATATATCAAAACATCTGTTGAGCCACGTTTCATTATCCTATTGAATTATGAACAACACCCTTAAATTCAAACCCCATAAGTCAAACTTTTTTAATATCCATCATCAACACCGGATAAATCAACAAAATTGGTTATTCAATTAATTCACTACGACATGTTCCAGACCCAACATGTTGTTCAGGTGGTAGAAAGTGTCCGAATGGGGAAGACTCGGCTTCAAGTCTTTAGATTGAGTGACTCTTGATATGCCTACTCACTAGTTAGCATGGTTTCAAAACCCGAAAACTCGACTTGAAAGTTAGCCGGGTCGAATAACTTGGAAAACTTGATAAAAACTCGACTCGGAATATATATATATATGTAATAACTTGAAGAACCTGAATTAAAAGAACTCAAAATACGTTGGTTTTATGAGGGGTGTGTGTGGCACTATGGTTAAAGGCTTTAGTAATTAGTAGAGATTGAGGCATGTGTGTGTTTGTTATAAAAAAAAAGTATGCTGATTTTACCTCGAACCTATAAATTAGGTTGAACATAACTCATAGTAAAAAAAAGTACATTGGTTTTATCTCAAACCTATAAACTAGGTTTAATAGAACCTATAATAGATTGTCTTTGTATATCCAAAAAAATATGATGCAAAAATAGTGTGACGTTCGAATTTAGGTTTAAAAAAGTGATAAAAATACACTTCTGTGACTCGACCAAGTCCGGCGAGTCGAAAAACTCGGCCCGACTCGACCAAGTCACCTGAATAACTCGACAAATATTGCCTCATTCAAGTTTTTAGGCGACTCGACTCGAAATTCAATCAAGTAACTCGGTTGAATTGCTCGGGTGACTCGTCGAGTTTTCAAACTATGCTCGTTGGAACGTATACGAATCAAAATAAAATAAAAAGGGTTGTGGCCTAACTGCGTGAGTTCGTGATTTACCCCTCCCCCCCCACCAAAAAAAAAAATTCTCTACTTTTTCTGCTTTTAGAGTATGTTCTTTTGTTGATACTTATAACACACTTTACACTTTGCTCGGAAATTTGAGTCACTTTATTAGGGTTTTTAACAAAATTAATTCTTACTATAATGAGATTTCAAATCTTATTATTTCTTTTTGAGACTTGATTATCAAGTATTTTGTTGTATTTAAAGTCTTATAGGAGTTGGAACCAAGAGATGAAAAACATGGTACAGTTAGTTCTCAAAATTAAGAGCATATTGTCAAATGACAAAACTTATAGAGTGCTGGTCTTAAATAAATAAATAAATAAAAACAAACACTTGAAAGTTTAGCAAACAAAAAGGTTGGGTTAAAAGCTATATGTAGTGATGTCACATTTCGGCTCAATCAAATCTCCATAAGCTTTATGTCTCTTGTCGGATTTCCAGCCTACACACATGACATTCGATTTTAGGGGAATGATGTGATAAGGAAGAGCATTGATTGTATTATAATGATCATATGCATGACAATCGATTGATCTGCAATGTTTAGTCACCTCCCGGTCTAACCTCCATTGGTGAACAGAGCCCAAAATCAAGTTGATTAGATTACTCTAATCATCTGGCCCAAGTGACCATTGCTTTCTTAATAATTGAAAGAAGACCACACACAGGCCACTTGAACGCTTACTTTGATCCTGTTATCAACTTTCAAGGGGTTGTCATTGATGAAAGCCGATATCATCACCAAACATCTTTCTTTATCTTTTCTATTATAACGTGAGAGGCATGGGTGGATGATTTTTACAAAATTTTCAAATTATTCATATATAAAAACAAAACATTGATTTAATATTTTATTTTAATTCCCAAACTACTCTAGATGAAAAGCAAGGTTTCAATTTTTTTGGCCTTAACACCCCCTACATCATCAAAGCTCAAAGCTCGCTTATTACAAAATACTCCTAATGGAAAGCTAAGGTTTTAGTTTTAAAGAATTATTCTTATTTCTTAAAGCAATGTTTGAACATAAGTATTTCTATTTAACTTATAATATTAGAATTTATTAAAATTTGTGATTCTGTTTTTTTTTTTTTTATCACTGATTACTGTTTATTGCTAATCTTTACTATTATAATGGGAGAAGCAACGTAGCCTGAAATTTCTGAAATTCCTAAACTACCCTTATATAAAACAAAACTTTAATTTAATGCTTTACTTGGATTCCAAAACTACCATTATCTATCAATTTAAAGAATAGAATCACAGTCAATCGCGATTGAACTCGGGGGAGAGTTTAATCATACTCGCAGGTTAACACGTGTCCCTTTTAACTCCTATTAACTGTGGTTAACTCCTCCTCGCTCTCACGTGCATCGCACGTGCCACCCGCTAGTTGTATATTATATTATTATATAATATACAGGAAGATGGTACTGGGCTACCATTTTCTATTTTATCATTATTTTAAATGTTTAGAACGTGCCCACGTGCACCCCCCACTAGTATTAAGAAAACAGAAAATAAAAATAATTTTCTTTATAGATTAAAAAGATTAACGGTAACAAAATAATCTACTCCAAAAAAAAAAAAAAAAAAAAAAAAAAAAAATCTACTATACACGGTCTCAGTTTTGTAAAATGCGAATTCCTCCATGATTGTCTCTCTCATTTTCCGAAGATGGAGAATCTCTTCAACTCCATTAATTCAAGCTCGAAGTTTTCGATCAGATGCGGCATTGGATGCCCTAGCTAGGGCTTCTGAAGAGAGAATCCCCAATCTCGTTCTCTACAACTACCCGTCCTTCTCCGGAGCTTTTGCTGCTCTCTTCGCTCGTCTCTACCACTCTCATCTCGGTCTCCCTTGTCTCATCTTGCCTTTCTCATCCATCGAGCCTCTCAGGTTTACTGCAATCTCTTCTCATTTCCTTTTATTCTGTGAATTTTTCGTTTTTTTTTCCCTATTTTCTGATTAGGTTTTTCAGTTCTAGGGTTATATTTCTTAAATTTGTTATTTCCCCTTCTTTCTAGGGTTGAAGATTTGAATGCGGAAGGTCTGGAGACGTGTTACCTTCTCGATTTTGTTGGGCCGAAGGGATTCGCCGTCGAGCTTTTGCGGCGATCGATGTGCCGGTAACCTTAGTTTGTATTTTGTTTCATCAGTTCGTTTCGAGAATCTAATGGGGTTTATAGATCAGTTTCTGATAAGCAGCTGTTTTTTATGTTCTATTTCTCAAGTATGTTGACAATGTAGCTGAGCTTATTTAGTTATTGTTGCTTCAATTAGGGTTATAGTCTTTGATCACCGGAAATCTACACTATCCAAGATTCCTCCTGTAGAAGATTGTCTGGAGAATCTAACAGTTCATGTCGATGTAGAGAAGAGTAGCTCTGTTGCTGTATATGAGTACTTCACAAATAAACTTGCAGAAATAAAATCTCTTGATGTAAGTAGAAGAGGTTATTGTGTTTTTAACCTTTAGGCAGCTATGCCATTTCTTGGGATGGCTTTAGATGAATGCTTTGTTCTTTGCTCATATCAGGGGGAGGCTGCGAGCCTAGTAAACCGTGAAGACAGCGATCGGCTAAGAACGGTTCTCAAGTACATTGAAGATGGAGATCTTCGCCGATGGAGAGTACCTGATATTAAAGCGTTCAATATCGGACTCAGTGAATGGCGTTCAAAGTTGAACTGCATCACTAACCCATACATGTTTGATCAGGTTCAATAACTTGAATATATGCTTCCCATGATTGTCTATGCCACAATTTCCTCATTGATTGGTATTTTTTAGCATCTTTTTGCAAGTGGTAATCCCTGAGAAAGAGAGGGAAGAGGGATGGAAGCCAAGACAGGGAGCGAAGAACCTACAAGTTGGTAGATTCTCGATTCATGGTGGTTGAAATCGCCAATTAAATTGTTTCGTCTGGATCTGAATCGCCGACCATTAACTATTAGCATTATGGATTGCTGATGAGTGACGATCTGGATTGCCAATTAATGGCAACCCAAATCTAGATCGTCGTTGAAGTCATTTAAATGGCTATTTTAAGCATGAATCGAGAACCTACGCAACTATTAGATTTGTCTTGACCCCTGCCCCCTCTAGTCTTCCATCCCTTTCCCCTCTCCCATGGTTCATCTTTCTTTTTCATAGCTTCAATCTCCCTCTCTCTCTCTCTCTCTCTCATTCACTAATCCATTCTTCTTTCTCTCTCACTCCCTTCACTTTGTCTCCTTTTTTTTCTCCCTTGGCTAGGGGTCTCTTCTATTAAGGGACTTTTCCCTCATAGGTGTGCATTTTAGAATAGTTTAGGTCTAAATATCTAAAGATCTAAAAGTGGGGGTCTCTTCTATTAATGGAATCCATAGTTCAAAAAAATTGTTTCGGACACCGTAACGGACACGGCTGAAACTGTTACGGTACGCCGTTATGGTACGGTTTCGACCTTTACGGCTTTTTTTTGCTTAAAAAAATCACAATAAATAGAAAAAAAATAAAAAAATGTAAGGAAGAAGTAATAAGATTCTAAAGAGTTTTTTTCACTAAAAAATATCGTTTTACCTTCAGCAGATTGCCCGGGGGGGTGGTAGGGGGGGCAGAGCCAGTGTAGTCAAGGCGTCGCCTAGGCGATTTTGGGCCTCTGTCGCCTAGGCGCCCCTCTAGGCGGGCGATCCTACAAAAAATTTTTTTTTTTTTTTTTTTTTGCTTTAAAAAATTCCAAAATTTCCTAATAAATAAATAAAAAAATATAAAAACATGAAATAAAGTAGAAATAAATTTGGGCAATGACACGAATTTGGGTATTTTACCCAGATTTTGAAGTGTTTAATACTCCACTATGTTAACATGTCTTTGGTTATGTGATGAATGTTTGTAATAGACTTTTTATTTTATGTTTTTGTGGAATGTGGGTGTGGAGTTTTGATCTTTTGGATGTTATATATATACGTGATATATATATAATTATATATATATTTATATTAAATTTATCGCCTAGGCCACGCCTAGGCGTCGCCTAGGCAACGCCCCGCCTAGCCGGGGCTAATCGCCTAGGCATCGCCTAGACGCCTTGACTACACTGGGCAGAGCTCCCCTGCAACGCACTAAGTGCATATGCAATCTGGGCCTAATAGGCCCAGATTGCGTTGAAAACGATATTTTTAGTGAAATGTTGGAAAACGTTACGGTACCCATACATAGCGTAACGGTATCGGGTAACGGTTTCGGCCGAAACCATTACGTAATGGTTTCAACGTTTTTTAAAACCATGATGGAATCCCTATATAATCATGAGAAAACTCAGTATTACTACTTATTGTTCTTTGGCAGTTGTGGGTCGAAATTTCGGTGTGTATCATATGACATATTGCTGTTTGAGGATACCGATACGATCAATTAAGGGAACAAAAGGATCCTTGGTATCATGTGTGTAACGGATAAAATTCGTAAAATAGAGCAAAAAGAATAGGTAAAATAGTGATTTCTCATGCTCAGAAATTCTGACAATTTAGCCAAAATTCAGCCCACTTGGGCTATGTGCTGGCTCACTTGAGTGTTGTCTGACAGGTGGTCTTATCATGACTGCACAAGTCATGATGACTCCAAATGCCTGTAAATAAGCAAGAATCACCAGAGAGAAGGGATGGATGGTGCGCTAGAGAGATGGATGATATGCAAGAGAAAGAGGATGGTGCGAAAGGCAAGGAGAATGGTGCGAAAGGCAAAGAGGATGGTGCGAAAGGCAAGAGAGGAGATCAAGAGAAGAAGAGAAAGAGGAAGAGGAAGAGCAAGAGGAAGAGGAAGAGGAAGAGGGAGATCTGAGAAGCTTGAGTCATTCACACCCCTACCTTGAAGTGCTGTGCAAGTGGCCACTCACCTGATTCTCTCATCTTCCTTTGGTGTTCTTCGGCTACTTGATGCTCTTTATGGCCTCACAAGCGTTTATGGCCGTCAGATCCTCTCAAATAGGCCATGTCCGCCTGATGCTCTTCATGAATGGTCACACTGTCACTTGCAGGGCCTTGCAGTTGATCATCTGTTGAGTGCCATCACACTTGAACTTGTGCCTGACGCTGTGAATAGTGCCGAACCCGTTGTGCTGTGTATAGTGCCGAATACGTTGTGCTGTGAGTGGTGCCGAATCCGTTGTCCCGTTGTGTTGTGCATAGTGCTGAGCTCGTTATCCGTTGTATGATGTACAACGTACCCGTCGTGAGCTGTACAACGTACACGTTGTTGCTGTACAACATACACGTTGTCTGCTGTACAACGCACTCGTTGTCTGATGCACAACGAATGCACAACGTATACATTGCCAGTGCCTTATCAGAGCTACATTGCCAGTGCGTTATCAGTGCTACGTTGTCAGTGCCATATCCGAGCTACGAGGTCAGTGCCACGTTGTCAGTGCCATATCCGAGCTACGAGGTCAGTGCTACGTTGTCAGTGCCATATCCGAGCTACGAGGTCAGTGCTACGTTGTCAGTGCCATATCCGAGCTACGAGGTCAGTGCTACGTTGTCAGTGCCATATCCGAGCTATGAGGTCAGTGCTACGTTGTCAGTGCCATATCCGAGCTACGAGGTCAGTGCTACGTTGTCAGTGCCATATCCGAGCTACGAGGTCAGTGCCACGTTGTCAGTGCCATATCCGAGCTACGAGGTCAGTGCTACGTTGTCAGTGCCATATCCGAGCTACGAGAGCACGTTGTCAGTGCCATATCCGAGCTACGAGAGCACGTTGTCAGAGCTGCGTTGTCCGAGCTACGTTGTCTGAGCCCGAGCTACGTTGTCTGAGCCCGAGCTACGTTGTCTGAGCCCCGAGCTACGTTGTCTGAGTCCCGAGCTACGTTGTCTGAGCCCGAGCTACGTTGTCTGAGCCCCGAGCTACGTTGTCTGAGCCTTATCCGAGCTGAGTCCTTTAGGCCATCCGAGCTGAGTCCCTTGGGCCATCCGAGCTGAGTTCTTTGTGCCTTCTGAGCTATATCCTTTGTGCCTCCTGAGCTACAATCTCCAGAGCATAACATCAGAGCTCGTCCTCAAGTGCATATGCCCAGTGCCCTCACGATAAGTATCTCTATACCATACTGTGCTTGTGTCTTGTGCCATACACTGTGCTTGTGCCTTGTGCCTTATGTTGTGCTTGTGCCTTGTGCCTTATGTTGTGCTTGTGTCTTGTGCCATACACTGTGCTTGTGCCTTGTGCCTTGTGCCATACACTGTGCTTGTGTCTTGTGTCATACACTGTGCTTGTGCCTTGTGCCTTGTGCCTTATGCTGTGCTTCTGCCTTGTGCCTTATGTTGTGCCTGTGCCTTGTGCCTTATGCAGTGCTTGTGTCTTATGCTGTGCTTGTGCCTTATACTGTGCTATGTGCCTTATACTGACTTTATCATCGGAGCTTATTTCAGGGTGCACACCCGCCCCCTCAGGCTCATTTACTGGTGGAGTTTTGCTATCATTCCTCTACCATCTAAGAAGCTACAGACGCGTGACATGTACGGGATTTTTTCCCTTTCAATGTGTATCGACCAATGTTTAAAAGGCATGTGAGACTTATCCTTTGTAGCTCGCCTCGAGGTGAGGCTCAAGGCAAATGTCTCAAAGTTCAACCTTGAGGCTTAAATTCCATAAGGTAACGCCTTAAGGTTTGAACTATGCGCTTCATACATGAAAGAAAAAGGGTTCTGGCCACATAATTAAGACTGAAATTATAATTTTTTTTGCAATTTAGTATTTGCATGATTCAAAAACCCAAAAACTCGGCTCAAAGGTTAACCGGGTCGAGTAACTCTGAAAACTCGACTTGGTCCAACTCGAAATATATTTATATATATATAAATGACATACAAAATAGACAACCTTCCTTTTCCTACAAGAAAACATTTTTTTTCTTATACCGTTGTTCTAAAATTAGCAGCCTTCTATTTTCATCTTTCTCTGATTCCATCCTTTCCAAAATGTATGTAATTACTGTTGATCTCTTTGGATTCATCATATACTTTTTGATGTTTCATAATAGTTAAGTGGAAAGTTAATAAAATTATTATATGTATAGTCAGTTCTTGTTCCTTCATTAGCACTAGTTCATGTGCTTCAATATCTGACATCTGCTTGTGCTTTTGTTCTTTAACCTGGTTCAAACTGTTTGTGTCAACAGTTACTGGAAATAAATTCTATGAACTTAATCAGCAAGGGAAATTCTTATATATCCTCTCGTCAGGATGCTGCAAATAAGTTGCTGGAGAAAGCTTTCAAAGTTCGGTTGGGCAAAGGATTCTATGGAGAGTGTTTGGTACAATTCAGCCTCTTCCAACTGCAGTTTGTTATTTCTACGTTTGTAGTTAGTTACGTTCTTCTATATCTTGTGGTCTTCTGAGTTCTGTGTAATCCTATTGGTAGATTGATAAATCAGCTTGTGTAAACTATATTATTTTATGGTATGGGTAAAAATGTAACATTTATATGCCCTTATTGTGTTATCTGCCTGTTTAGCACAGGCTCTGTTTACTGCCTCATGGATTGATCTTGCCACATTAGATATCAGGAATGCCACACGAGCTTTATTTCTTATTTGACTGAACATTAGTATTATTCTTCATTTTGAAATACTTGAGCCAGCCTGATCCATTTGTTGTTGTTCTTAGGGAGTTAGAGCTGATGGGAATTCCGACTTAAGCAATGAAATTGGCAAAGAACTCAGTGTAAGGAGTGCTGCAGCTGGTTTAAGGTAATTTTGTTTTGGGAAAAGTTTTCCAGATTGACAGTCCAGATTAAGTTGTCTTTTTTTAATAGGACTTTCTGGCATGTCGGACACCCCATCAATCCCGCCCCCCAAATGTTGTGCCAGCATTTGAATTGACTATGGACCAAATATTAACCTGGGCTAACAATCCTAATTATCTTATCCATCCAAAACCCAGTGTTAGACAGGATCCTGTCCAATTGGCACTTTTATGTAGGTGATTAGGATCATCTGAACAGTGTGACATTTGGTCTTGGTGGTCAAGCCAGGAAATAGTGTAATATTTGAACAGTAGCTTAATGACCTCAAATACATTCTATTTTTGTTTTCTAATTTCCCTATATGTTTCTCATGAAGGCCTTCAGTGAGATGGTCAGGATTCACCCAAACAGTGAACCTTAGCTTTGGTCAATCCATGGGCTGGCACAACTCTTTTGACAGCTTGTATTGATGAGCAAGTGTAACACATATGGAAAATATGGTATGAGCAGAGAGTGGAGCATGGATTGTTGGTCCGGGAACGATCTCTTTTTGTTGTTTGATACTGAGACTTTATCTGTTATCTTTATTGAAACATTTTGTCGTACTCATGTATAAAGTTAATTCTCTAAATAGCCCGGGGCTGGTTAGAGCTTTTCAAATGTTATTTCTGTTATATTTCAACTTCTAAAATTAAACACTGCTTATTGTGATATCAACATTTTGTGGCTATTGCTAGTTCAAGTACATTGTGTCGTCATCTTAGAGTAAATCTGTTGATGATAACAGGCCTATAGGTGCTGTTGTTTACATGCAAGGGAATAATCTTAAAATGTGCTTGAGGAGTATGGATAGTGCTACTGACACTTCTGAAGTTGCTAAGGTATGTTGTAGAGTGAAACAAGCAATAGCCCTTTTTTACTTTCTTTTGTTGGATATTTTGTGATCATATTCAAATTAGTTTTTTTTGATCGGTTTGATTTGCATCTCCAAACATTAAGGCATATGGTGGGGGAGGATTCCCAAGTTCCAGCTCTTTCATAATAAGAATGGACGAGTATAACCAGTGGATTTCTGTGAATTCATCATAATTACTTCAAGGTATGAAACTTTATCTTCGAGGTGAGTTGCTTGAGTTTGTTAAATGTCTGTTACTTATCAAAAACCTCTGCAGGCTAAATATAATTTGCTTCCTCGAAGTATGCTGCTTAAAATGAAGAAGTTATTGTGTGTATGCATGCTATGCAAGTAGAAACTGTAGATCTGGATACAAATATAGAAGTAGTGAAAAACTTCTCATTGTGGGCAAATCTAGTGGGTTCGCCTAGTCTAACTTTTCATTTGAAATATTTCTATGGTTAAATGATGGAAATGAATATCCAGATTCTGACACAGAGCCTTCTATTCTCCCAGTGAGATAGCTGCATTTTTTAGGGCTACATGGAAAGTGGGCAGCAGAATATGGTTTACGTTGTGGATAATCAATTTATGGTCCCAACTGCTGCTCAACCCTTCCCCCTTTTTCATGGACAGCTCTCCGAAACTCCCCCCAGCCCAATGTCCCTTTACGCACCCTAAAGCCTCCTAGTCTGTGGTCGTCTAGAAAGGCGTGGTGAGCATTATTCAATTAGAGCTCATTGACTTAAATCCTCTTTTTTGGTCAGTAATGGCTGTTTTGTGAGAAGTGGTGGTGGCTGGGGAGCAACGTATTAAACTTAGGTTGCTAAGAAAGTTGACTCGTTTCAATGAAGTTTAAAGAAGTTATATAAAAATTAAAGTCTAGGAACTTTAAGGAAACGCTGGAAATCTAAAATGAGACTTTAGAAATTCAATAATTAAGCATAGATACACATATAAAATTCATTACATTACTGATGCAAGCATATAGTACTTAAATGTGAGAATCATGTTAAGTGACATGCGTTGTTTGCTGTCTGAGCTGTAATTTCTTCTTGATATTTCTCGATATTGTCCATTTTTTAAAACTATATTTTATCATCTTTGTCAAGTGAAATGGGTATGTATTCTCTTTATTTTTTAATGATTATTCATGTTAATTGTTTTAGAAACCTGAAAAACTTATAAATGCTCATTAAAGTTGATAAAATTTAATTTAGTTTCTAAACCTATTTCAATCTTCAATTGATGAGCTCAATGTTTTTACATCACTGAATCAATATGTGAAGAGGAGATGAGAAATTAAATAATTTATAATTTTTGAAATACTATTATGAAATTATTTAATATTACTAGTGAAACCAGAAAGCTTTGGGAGAACTCCTCATGTCCTTTTGATAAAGGAGAAAGAGTGGATGCTTTCATCTACTCTTGAAGTAGAAATGGAGAAATCTCTACCCCTTGTGGAAGTTATCTTTAAGTATTTGGTCGTTTCTCTAGCTATTGAAGCATCTGGTACGAACGGGTTGACAGAGATTGGTGAGGTGGCTCCTTTTTATTCCCATTCAAATAAGGATGAGCAACACAAGATGAAATCTAATAAAGGTAAGTAACACCAATTTTGGTGTTAGATTCCACCATCTCCTATAACAATCCACAACGGCGCTACGTACTAGTATTTTTAAAAGCACTAAAAGAATAAGGGTAGTTTAGTCTCATAATTTTATTTATTTTTAATAAGAAAAACTAGTATGTGGCAATTAACTATTGGAGATGATGAGATCCAACACCAAAATTGGTGTTCGGTACCTATCAGAAGATTTGCTCTCTAAGCAACGCCCTCTGTTGCGTTATTACCCAAATGTGGATTCCATTACGCCACGTCAACTAATGTACTTGCCATTGTTTTTATGTGACAGTAATGCAAGTATGTTGAGTGACCTGGCGCATTGGAATCTACATTTGGGTGCGAACAGCGGGGTGATGTTGCTCGTCCTTATTAGTTATTCCGTCCGATGCCGTGAAGGAGAATCCATCTTTTGTGCTGCAGACTCAATAGACTTCTTCAAAACAGTGTTATTATGGGATATGATGGTAAGACAGCTGTCTCTCAATCAAAATTCTAAATTCAAAAGAAAAGATTACGTGTCTCATCAGTTCTGGAGAACAGGAAAAGTAGGGCCAATTCTAAAAGTACCATGTACCCGATTGAAAGGCTAAGCTAGCACTCAACACAGGGGAAAGCTGCCAACTCTTTTGTGATTGCAGATCGGTTGTATCGGGGCTCCACATACTACAATATTCAAGTCGGGTATCATTAAAGAACTGAAGAATGCTGTTAGAATATCTGAAAATTTGAGGGAGCAGGAGGGAATTAAAAATAAAAAGATTGCAGGCCCTTCTTTGAGTCTGTGATCAACACCCTCCGAACTCCCAGTTGTTCTGATTGAGATATGAAAGGAGATTCCTCAGAGGGGAGACTTCGCCCTACCAGGGGTCTTCAGAAGACTTTCGACTCTTTGGAGCAGAGGATAGCAGGTCAAGGGGGAAATTTCCAGAGTCAATGGGGGTACCAAAGATAGGTTTGTTCGATCAAGCAGATTCAGAAGCTTCTTTGGAAAAATAAGTGCATGTTAGATCCCCTGAGCTTGTTCTGACAGTTCAGGGGAATCTGCCAGATTCCTTGGAGGTTGTCTGCAATGCTTCAACCATGCTCGTTTCAGGCATACAAGGTCCTTTGAAGATCATTGACCAAGCTGGTGATTCTGGTATTAGTTTCTTGTGCTCTGCTCCAATTCAACAACATGGAAATCCCATCACTAATCAAGAGGGAGTTTGCGAGGTTGCTGTTTGGCCATCTGTTATCTTGACCCGGTTCCCTTGCAAAAGCCAAGATCTTGCCATGACCTGATTGAGCTGAATATTGAAGGAAATGTGGAATGCCCCATCAAGTTTCTGCGTTCAATTGGGATTTTTCCCTGATCAAGTGCAGCCACTTTGGGTGATAAAAGACTTTGAAACCCAGGTTAATCTTATGCATTCTCCTTGGCCAGGTATGACTTATCTTCTTTTATTTTCTCCTTCTCATAGCTTATGCAAGGGTAAGGAGGATCAGAAGGGGGTTAATATGTCTTTGGGTTATGAGGATGGTCACTCGGATAAGTTGTCTGTAGCTTGAAGGAGTCCAGCAAATACAGTTCTGTGAGGACAAGGATATTGGCAGGCTCGAATTTCAGGGTAGTGTGCATCTCTTTAGTGGGCACGAATCTCCTTGCTGTCCTAGAAAGCCAGGTGATGTCAAACCAGGAGTTGGTGGCTTTAGCGAAGTTAAGTGAGATTTCTAGAGCTGATGTGGGGAACCAAGTGGTGTTGTTCCAGGAGAAGATAAGACACGTGTAAGGGGACCATGCGATCAAGGGTCAAGAAGATACTTCAGAGTGTGTCCTTGGCAAGATTCAGGAGGTGTGGAGGTTCTCAGGTTATCTTTTGTGGCTTAAGAAGAGAGGGCAACGACTTTTTTTTCTAGAAATCGAGAATGGTAACTGTAAGATGTTAGGGGAAGGAGTCATAGAGGGTAACAAGGTGGGCAACTAGAAGTTGGGTAAGGAACTTAAGAAGTTCGTAAGTGGCTTTAACTATGAAGGTAGAGTATATGGAGATGGGGGAGATAGTTTAAGGAACATTAGGGGGATTTCCCAAGGTATTTAATGTCGATCAATACTCGTCATGGAATATTAGACAATTGGGTTCCAAGGAAAAAAGAAAATTACTAGAGTCAACAAGCCTTTAATAGTTTGTTTGCAAGAATCAAAGATGGAATGTGTGAAATAATACTTGATTCAAAAATTTTGGGGGCCGAAGTGTCTGAATGGGTAGCTCTCCTATCCATTGGGGCCCCTGGTGCGATTTTGATTATTTTGGATAATGAGGTGGCTGACTATGAGTACAATATAGTACCGGTCATAGTTACAAAACACTCGTATTATACTTGTATAATACTTTTAGGGGGGGGGGGTCGCTGTTTAAAACTGCATACTTTTGCTTGTTTCGTATTCTTGGCGTATTAACGTATAATACCCGTTTAATACTCGAATTACGTATTAAACGCATACAATACACGCATTTTTGTCGTATTTTTACCATGTTAAACACATTCCGTATTAAATAATCGTTATTAGTTAATATCATGATTTTTATTTGATTTATATTTTTTAGATTTTTTTTAATTTTCTTGTACTTTTGTCTTATTTTTGCTGTATAATAACCGTACTTCCCGAACGGATCATTGTCGTATTGTACTCATACCCATACTTGGTAACTATGGTGCCGGGTAGTTAAAAAAAATTGATGATATAGAGAAATATCAAGAAGAAATTTGAGCTCCGACAAGCAGACAACGCATGTCACTTAACATGATTCTTATATTTGAGTACTATATCCTTACATTAGTAATATAATGAATTCTAGATGAACATTTATGGTTAAGTATTGAATTTCTAAAGTTTCATATTAGATTTCCAATGTTTTCTTAAAATTTCCTAGTCTTTTTTAATTTTTAGTTTTTTACATAACTTTCTTGGACTTTCTTATACTTCCTCGAAACGTGTCAACTTCTTTTACCAAAACCGAAGTTCAATGTTGAGCTTTCTCACATGGATCAGAAAATGTTGTCCAATTCATATTAGACAATGTTTCAAATTATAATGCGGTTGGAATTATTATTAAAGATAGATATCCAAATATCTTCAACACATCATGTGCAACACATTGTTTGAATTTGATTTTAGAGAGTATAGATGAGCTTTCTCATGTGAAACCAATTTTGGAGAATGCAAGACTGGTGAAGTTTTTGTATAAGTTTCAACATGTTCTAGATTTGATTGCACACACAAAACAGAGAACTGAAAAGGCCCCGTGCTACTAGATTTGCAAAATAATTTATTTATTTGTAATTTATTCTCAAAGAGGAACAAGCTTTAAGGTTTATTATTGCTTCAGCTGAATGCAGAGCTCTACCTCAAAGCAAGACGGAACAAAAGCTAAAATATAATATAGGGTAATATGTTTTGGGAGAGGGGCAGAGAGATAATCTAGACAGTTGAGCCTCTTTTTAGGGTGCTACGATTGGTGGATAGTGATGACTCTACTATGAGATATTTATATGAAAGCATGGATAGGGCAGAAGAGGCAATTAAAGAAGTCTATAAAGGGAAATATGAGAAGCATATGCCTTTTTGGAAGATAGTAGATGAAAGATGGAACAAGATATTGCATAGCCCCTTGCATGCAGTTGCCGCCTACTTTAATCCTTACTTGTTTTATAATAAATTTATGAAGATGGATAAGGAAGTGAGTGTGAGCATTGAGAAGATAATTAATAAGATGATCCTTAATTTTGAAGAGGGAATGAAGTTTAACAAAGAGATGAAACGTTACTAGCAATAGGATAAGTCCATCTTTACCACATGGGCGATTTGACTCTCTTTCGGATTCATATCCAAGTACGTAAATTACATTTATTTTCTATTTTTGAAGTTGATTAAGATTTTAAATTTTATAGTTAAGTTTTTTTAATTATGTATTTGTATTGTAATTAGGGCTTTGGGGGGATATGTGTGGACAAGAAATTCCGACCGTTCAGAAGGTGACAATCAAATTGCATAGCCATCCATGCAGTGACTCAACATGTGAAAGAAATTGAAGAGCATTTGAGGCCGTACACATGAAGAAACGGAACAGATTAGAGCCACAAAAATTACATGATTTGGTGTTCGTTCGTATGAACTTGCATTTGATGAGGACAAGTGCAAGTAAAGAAGAGAAGGATTGGGACCAATTGATTTTGAGAAAATTTTGGCATTCCAAGATATTCCTAAAGCTGAAGGGGGTCATGACCTTGAAGATGGAATACCTTTTTCCAGTAAATCTTTAGAGAATGAAGATAAAGTAGCTATTGATGACCTAGATGATGATGATGCAAATTTTGCGCTATTGATGACCTAGATGATGATGATGCAAGTTTTGCGCTATTGATGACCTAGATGATGATTTTATTATGTGTAGTAGTTTATACCTTGTAATACTTTTTTGTTGATGAAATTGTGAGTATAAGCAATCAAATTTTTTTTTTTTTCTTGAGAGTTGATGATGTCTTGGTCAATTTTGATGCCTTGTTGGAAAACTTGAAATGAATTGAATGTTGAAATGATATTATGAACTTATTATTGTTGATAATTAGCTACTTATCTTGTTTATTGTATAATCAAATTGTTAGATGTATTAATTAGTATTATCTATCTATTTTATTTATTATTTTATTTTCCCGAATTTTTTTGAACTTGAATCCTATCGAATTATTCCCGAATCCCGACTTTGTGACTATAGATATAGTAAAGGAAAATGAGAATCAATGCACAGGACATCCATCAACCACTATACCCTTAGATGTCGGACATGTAGCCAACTCACAGAGCTCACCATCCTAAGGCCACCAGGTCAGGCCTTTCTCCTCCATGTCCAGCGAAAAGGACAGAACCACCATCATGAAAGGCTAACTCAGCAGCCAGAGCTTCCGAAAGAACACAATTGTTCCTCTGCCATCATTTTTACTGTAACGGGAAATGAAAAAAAATTGAAAATATTTCCATGAAGACCCAAGAATTAAAGCTAAATGATGTAGCTGGTGGCATTGCAGCCATTCCTCCCAGAAGTACAAGAAGGTTAATAAGGGGAAGCCAAGGTTGCTCGGGAAATGCCTTGTGCAGGAGCCAAACTAAAACTGGTCCCAAGACACCTCTGAGGAAGAACCAGTTAAGGACCGTGTAGTTTCCAAGAGGGTGAATATCCATCTGGGTCGCACCAGAACCTGTGTGACAAGCATCGAAAAAGACACTCAGTAGGGCTGTCATATCCCCATTTTTTGAATGTGCATTCCCATGAGCTTGTTCCTGTGAAATGAAAAGGAAACTGAGTGAATGTTAGCACATATATGAATTCTCTCTTATTTTTGGGATAATGACAGAACTCTGAATTTAGAAATCAAACGGGAGTATACATACCTGACTTGCTTAAACGGTAGTATGCATACCTGTCATCTTGCATTTGTAATGGACCACGGATAATGCATAAATCCTTAAAATTTAAGAAACCGACTAATGGTGACAACCAATTTGAATTAACACTTCACTTTATTCTTTCTGCTCACTGTTTCCTATAATTGTATTGACCGCTTGAAAGATTTTTGTTGTTGTGGATTCAGTCCTCCAACATAGTTGATAATCTAGGTAGGAAATGTCACTTCCCTTCTCCCCTTTCATTTCACCTGATCATGCATGTTATGAAATCCTGAAATTTGATATTTGGATGAGTAATTTATTTATGCAGGGAAAATGGCTCCAAAGCGCAAGTCTACAAGGAAAGTAAGAAAAAAGGAAGCTTCTTCTTCTTCCCAAATCCCTGATACAGCTGTTCTCATGGAAGAAGAGGCGTATATATGTACTTGCTTACTAAAAGTTTTTGTAAGACCCAGCAACTGTCCAATCTGCTCCGTGCTAATGGGCTCGGTTGGTGGGATGGGATCGCCTTCGAATCTAATCCCAATCAATAGGACAAAATCCAAAGGGGTGATGGTCAACTCGCAATAGGGGAAGTGAAAGGTGTTGGTGGCCGCAAACCACCTCTCTGTTAGGGCTGAAATGAAACACCTATCACAATGGCGAATAGGAGGGATCGATAAGAATGCCGAAAAGCCAATCCTCTGCAGTTGCTCCTTCAGATCCTCTGAAGCTATGGAAGCAAAGTCGTGAGACTGCAACCAAGACCCCTTGAAGCCAGCTGAAGTGATTCAGGTCTCCTGCACAAAAAAAAAAAAAAAAAAAGAGAAGGCAAAATTTTTTAGTAAGCAAGTACATATATATATATATATATATATATATATATTTATATATATATACACGTGTGTGTGCGTAAGTAATAAGAAGGAAAAAAAATCACCAAGTTGGATCGAGTGAAGACCGACAAGTGATCACTCAATCCTTTGAGAAGAGGAGTATCCGGGAGGTTTTTATGACTTTCCGGAATCTCGCCTACTCGGGCACTCTCTCTCTGGATCACAACCCTGTCCCGGCCTATCCTTCGAAGTGCTTTAGAGCGGGGAGGTCTGCCTCTCCCGCGACCCAATGGTGGAACCGCAACCCTAGGCTTCATGATAAAATCATGCTCTGCATCCGAGTATAAAGGCGAATCAGCTCTCACCTCATCTCCATACGCCTCTTCTTCCATAGCAACAACTGTATCAGGGATTTGGGAAGAAGAAAAAGCTTCAATTTTTCTTACTTTCCTTGTAGACTTGCGTTTTGGAGCTATTTTCCCTGCATAAATAAATTACCCATCCGAATATCAAATTTCAGGATTTCATAACATGCATGATCAGGTGAAATAAAAGGGGAGAAGGGAAGTGACATTTCCTACCCAGATTGTCAACTATGTTGGAGGACTGAATCCACAACAACAAAAATCTTTCAAGCAGTCAATATAGTTATAGGAAACAGTGAGCAGAAAGAATAAAGTGAAGTGTTAATTCAAATTGGTTGTCACCATTAGTCAGTTTCCTAAATCTTGAAGATTTATGCATTATCCGTGGTCCATTACAAATGCAAGATGACAGGTATGCATACTACTGTTTAAGCAAGTCAGGAATGTATACTCCCGTTTGATTTCTAAATTTAGAGTTCTGTCATTATCCCAAAAGTAAGAGAGAATTCATATATGTGCTAACATTCACTCAGTTTCCTTTTCATTTCACAGGAACAAGCTCATTAGAATGCACATTCAAAAAATGGGGATATGACAGAGAGTGTTGAGAGGATAATATCAATTAGGAGATGTTATTGTGATACAGGAAGGAATTCTACATTTGGGGATACAGTGCAAAATTCGTCAAAGGTTTCCTCTTATTTAAAAAAAAAAAAAAATGGATTCTCAGAGTAGGAAAAATCATAACTTTGCTAAAATGAAAAAATCAAAAGGACATGCAATGTGAAATATAAGATGGATTTTTATTAAATAGAGAATGAGTTTTCTTAGAGAAAAGGATTAATGAATGAAGGTTAGTTCAAATTGGAGGATTCGAACCCTCATGCTGTAAAAACTACCACAAAGATCAAAATTTTAAGGGCTTGTCATCCAAATTAGAGTGGAAAATCCAATCTTTTATACAGAATCTATTCAAAAAAAAAAAATTCTGAGATGGAAGCAAACATACATGCATGTGGCTAGGGATGAACTAGGAGGCTTGATTTCAAAAAACCCAAATTTGGATCACCAAGATCAGTCTTTTATGGGAAATTTTCTAAAATCCATGGGAAAAATCGGATCTTTGCATCATTAAAGGAAAATCATGCATGACATTCGGATTCAAGGGTTTGCAATTGAAAGAACACTGGTTTGAGCATCCCTTGGAAAGGAGAAAGTAAAATGAAAAAAAGAAAAGAAGAAAAGAAGAAAGATGAAGAAACATACCGGTGAAAGAAGAGGGAAAGATAAACATACCTGTGAAAGCGTCAAAATGTGAGAAGATTTGGGGAGATCACCAAATGAGAAGTTCACCACCGGTTAAGGGAGGAGACACCACCGCCATGAAGGATCGTTGGAGGAGAAGACTGCTAGAACAGAGAGGAATCGCCGGTCACAGAGGGGAAGAAACTTCAGTCCAGAGAAATCGAGAGAAAGAGTAAAGCGTAAAGGAGAGGGTGGACCTGCCAGGGTTTAAGGCCCTACCTTTAGTCATTCTCCAAAAAAAAAAAAAAAAAACGCATGCGTATCACCTACACCTTTGATCAATCAATGATCACTAGGTCAAAAAACATGCAATATCAAAAAAAAATTTAAGGAGATGTTTTTAGATTTAATAAGGTTGGAAAATCAATGGTCCGACTCCATCAATGTCCAAACCATTTGATTTTCTTGATCGAAAGATGATGTGTTTAACCCGAATTGATGATTAGTTGACTCCATAAAATCTTTTAAAAATAATTTGAAGGCATACAAAAGCAAAATTTTTTTTTTTTAGTGGCGCTATTCGCGGGTCCCAGATGAGACGATGAGTCGCGAGGCCGGTTTGGTGAGGGAACTAAAATTCCATATCAGACTTCATGCAGTGGATTTAGCTCCATTTTTTCTTTTACAGTTCAAAAATATTTGAAAAATTGATGTGAGCTTTCAAGAAGCTTTAAAGAAATTTTATGGAGTCACCATCCATTTATTTGGGATACACACATCATCTTTCAGGGGCAAAACAGGCTTGTGTCTTGTTGTCTTTGCCATTCTTTGCAAGCAAATCTGGCAAAGAGGGGCAACTGTAGACACCTTGTGTTTGCCCGGATTCTTCACGCTCCTCTTAACTCTCTTACGCTAATACTTTGACACTCCAAGGCCTTAGGACTCACCTCTAAACCCCAACTTGTCCAATTTATCCTAATATGGGATCAAACCAAAATACATCAAAGGATCCCTATTGGTTTTTCCAAAAGAAAATAATTCCTGTCCGGTCGTTTTTGACAAAAACGACTCTTCATTTTTAGCTATAAAATCTTGGTCGTTTTTCTTAAAAACGACCAAAATTTTAACAGCTTAAATTTCGTGGTCCTTTTTGTCAAAAACGACTCCAGCTGAGCCTGTAACTAACCCATGTGCGAGGAATCTTTTCTGTTACAAAGGGGGACCCATTGGTCGTTTTAATCATAAACGACCACGCTGGTTTGCCCTGAAATCTTTATGTCGTTTTTGATAAAAATGACCAGACTAATACCCAAATTTTTGCCCATCAAATTCTTATGGTATATTAACCCATTTTAGACCAAAATACCCTCACTATTTTCAAGTTTCCAGGGATTTCGTCCAAACAAAAAAAAAATGACTTTTATATCCCTAAAAGTGTTTAGTCCCACATTGGAATTAGATGAGTTTTTCCCCTCAACCTCTCCCCTATAAATACCCCAACCCTTTACCTTATTTAACACCACTCTTGCTAGCCAAAATTCTGCAAAAAAAGAGACTAAGAAAGTCATGCTTTGCAAATTTTATCCATGTCCCTTTGCCCCAAAAACCCTAGAATTCTCTAAGTCCTTAGAGAATTAGGAAGAGAAGGCCTTGGAGAGGAGAAAGAAGGAGAGCTTGAAGTACTTGGAAAAGCTTGAAGGTTCAAATTCAAGGGGGTCTCCAACCCATATAGGTAGGCCAACACTATACCTTATCCTCATTTTTGTGCTATTTTTGTCCTTCACCCTCTATTTTTATTTTTGTAATGATGTGAGCCTTAGATAATTTTTAAGACCTACCCCCTTTTCTTCATGTAGTTTGGACCCTCCTATGACGTGTTCCTCCGATTAGGGGGCTTCAAATGGAAGGAAGAGGGGTAGGAACCCTTGGGCCTTTTTTGAACCTCTTTCTTTTTATTTTTTATTTTTTTAAAAATGATGTATGGGCCAAATTGTTAAAATTTCCCCTCTCTTTGCTCTAAAACTCACTAAGGACCCCCTAAGACGCGTTTCGCCGAATTGAGGCTCCTTGTGAGATATGGAGATATAGAGATACCTCTTAGTCTTAGAACCCACATTTTTATTCTCATTATTACTCAAACATTGTAATGAAGTGCTCCTCTTTTCCTTAAAAATGTTCATTAAGGATCCCATACAACGCGTTTCGCCGAATTGGGGCTCTTTGTGAATAGTAAGGAAAAGAGGAGTGTTCCATTCATTGTCAGACACATGTTTGTTTTCAAAAATCATTTTATTTTCCTTTTTAGCATAATTTTATGCAATATAACAATGTTTAATCTTTCTAGATTAGAGTCGTTATAATACCGATTTTTAGATAAATTTTTATCATCATTTTATGCAATATAACGATGTCTAATCTTTCTAGATTAGAGTCGTTATAGACATCGTTATAATGCCGATTTTTAAATAAATTTTTATCATCATTTTAAGCAATATAACGATGTCTAATCTTTCTAGATTAGAGTCGTTATAATGCCGATTTTTAGATAGATTTTCATCAACATTTCACGTGTTCTAACGATGTCTAATCTTTCTAGATTAGAGTCGTTATCATTCCGATTTTTAGATAGATTTTCATCATCATTTTATGTGTTCTAATGATGTCTAATCTTTCTAGATTAGAGTCGTTATAATTTTTTGAAAATTAGAATTTCATTAACCATTTTCTTTAAGCCGATTTATTAAAGATTTTTTTAGGGAATTTTGAAATCATAGGTTACTGTCTTTGGACGGGTGATTTGGGGTGCCTAACACCTTCCCCAAATCACAGTAGAACCTCCCTTCCTGGGATCTCATCTTGGTTTCGCATTGATATTATTTTAAAATGAATTTCGGTGACCAATCACACCACAACTCGATGATTGGTGGCGACTCAAGTTTCTGTTCTTTTTAAAAAATATATATATATATTTGAAAAAGGTCGCTATAATTATAGCTGGCGACTCTACTGGGGATTTAAGGGTTCGACCCTTTAATGTTTTTGTGAGGGGGAAAAATACCGGAAGGACAGGCGTCAGCAGCAGCTCATCCCACGCTCTGGTTTACTGGTAGAAGGTTGGAGCGGAGGGTGTGGCACCCTGACCTGTACTCCGATGGTAAAGTCAGAAAATGTAGAAGATGGTGAACAGTAAACGCTAGAACAGTCACTGAAAAATACGCAAGGCACTGGAAGCACTGAACACGTATTCTCGGGTCTGGGTTAATGAACAAGTGTCCTGTGCACTAAAAATCACGGGGTTTTTATAGGGCAAGGTTGATATGACCATCGATGACCATGGATGGCCATAGGTGTCCATACCACATGTCTTTGCACTCATTGCCAAATATCTTAGACATATCTGCCGCCGGTTGCATTACATGTGAGAGCCTCCTATAAGTCCAATCGGACGGGATCGGACGGTACGCAGAAGTGACCAGCATTAAATGCCAAGACAGTGCTTTCGGCACGAAATGGCGCGTTCGGCACACTTGTCGGAATTATGGATCGCCTCCTGATCACTTCCTCCTACGAGTCGGTCTCGTTGTTGACTCAAGCTCGGTTACGGCGTAGATGCCTTGAAATACAGCACGTCATCGTTGTCGGTGAGACAACGGACTCGTTGTTCGCGTAACGACAACGACGTTGTGAAGAGCACAACGTTCACGTTGTGCTTTAGACAACGAGCACGTTGTCAAAGCCACAACAGAAACGTTGTTCTGCAAGAGAACAAAGATGTCGTAAGGCGCACAACGGGATCGTTGTGCATCAGACAACGTGTGACCCTTATATTTTAAGCACGTGACCCCAACTCGTGTCCACGTGTCACTTTCGTGAACAAAACGACAAAAACGAGCTCGTCCTCCAACGCTGAGTCGATTTTACGAATTTTATCCGTTACAATTTGCCCCTTTATGATGCTTGGAACGTAGTTCGAAGCGTCATAAACGGACAAAAAGATCATACCTGGCACTGCTTCGGAAGACAGAACGTTGCGTGCTTTAAACGCCTATTGAGAAGGTCGACCGTTCACGCCAGCTGGTTACGCGTGCGAACCGTCACGTCTATTTAATGCGGACAGGCTGTCATCATCGCCGATTTGAATTTCAAACGCTTAGATAACTCTGACGGTTACTCTCTTTTGGTGAAAAGACGATCTTGCCACTGCTTTCATTTCCGCTGATACAGGTGTACGGCTCAGATGAAGGGTAGTGGCGTACTTTCACAAACCTGAGATGCTTATAAAATCCCACCGAATCCTCCTCTTTCACCCTGTTTCTTCATGCACTGTTACTCTGCCGAATTCTCTTCTCAACCGAAAGTTCATCTTCCTCAAGCTCTCAACAATCTCTCTGTGTTGCCTTCGGTTCGGTACGCTCTACACCCTTTCTCTTGTTATTTCTTATTGTTTCTCCCTTTCTCTCTCCTCTGGTTCTTGGGGTGACTCTGCTCTGTGCACACTCCATTGCTCTGTTTACTGTTCTTGTCCCTCTTCTCTGTTTCTTCCAATCTCCATGGCTGCCCTCGTTCCCGTTGAACCCGCTAGGCTAGAGGAAGTTAGAGGCCCTACCGATGATGAGGCCAGTTGCACAGGTAGCGCACCTCATGGTGCCTACATTGAAAAATCCTCAGCTCTGCGCCAGCACCAGTTGGCACATCTGAACCGTTACAGGGAACGTTTCGACTTCCCTTCCAACGTCAATCTCCACTTCAAGCGAGATGATGTTATCATAGACAGGCGCTCTGCCTGTACCGTTGTCTATCTCTCCCAGCTTGAGGCTGGCCTCCGCTTCCCCCTTCATCCCGTCTTGGATGAAGTTCTGTCCACCCTGCAACTTGCTCCGGGACAAATGCACCTGAGCTTCCACAAATACATGTCCATGATGATCAAATTCATCAAGGACGGATACCCAATAGAGGCTAGGCACCTATTCCACTTCTGCCATGCCGTCAGATGTCGAAACAATGACGATGGTTTGTACTCCTACTATTCGTGGAACAAGAAACCCCGGTACCCAGAGCTCGTCTCAGGCATTCTCGATAGAGAAAGAAAATGGAAAGCCACTCCTTTCGTTGTCTCTGGCGGCTGGAAGGCAGAGAATTCCACGGTCCCCAACGTCTTCCGAGCGGAAGCAGGTATACCACTATAGTCATCCGCTGTCCGTGTGCACCATTGTCCTGACCCCGTTCTCGTTGTACGTTGTATGATCTCGTCTTGCTAACTCTCGTTGTACTCATTTTGTTTTCCTGTGTGCAGTTGACGCAAAGAAGTTCCCGTACAAGAAGTTGGCCCCAGAAGAAGAAGGCCTCCTTACCGGTATCTGCCGCGCTCGAGGTGGGGAATACATCAGGTGGAAACCACTCGAGCCTGACACGCGGGTCTTCTCCAGCACTCTAGCAACTATTCAACAACAACCACAGCAACAGCAACAGCACCAGTATCAAGGCGCCTCTACTTCCGCACCTTCACCAGCTCTTAATTTAGCCGAAGAAGAAGAGGAAGAGGAAGATATGACTGACACAAATCCACCCCCACTAAGCAGGAAGCCGAGGTCTGCTCGCCCTGCGGTTCAGCCGCCACCAGCGCCACCACTGCCGAAGAAGAAGAGGAGCCACTCTTCCAAGGGTACAGCGACTGCTGACCCGAAGAGAAAGATGCCCACCCAGGCCGAGTACGAGGCCAGAAAGAAGGCGAAGGCGGACAAACGCCTGGAGGACGAGAGCGCAGTCATTGCTGCTCCCCCCTCCACCTCTGCCGCTCCTCCAACAAGTCCAGGAGCAGAGGCGACAACGGCAGTGCCCGAGGCAAGCTCGGCGCCTGGCCCTTCTCGAGCTGCCACTGCCCCAGCCAGCACGAGCTCCGCTGTCGTTGCCCTGGCCGCAACGGAAGCTGGCATAACGAGTCTCCCGGCTCGTATGCTGCCGTCCTTCGTTTAGCACTGGTCACCCGACTTCTCTCGGTTCGGGGTACCGACCGTGAACGAATCGGTGAAGAGCTCGGAGAAGGCCGCCCGAGCTCTAACTTACGCGATGAGGTTGCCCCAGGACATCGCTGAGGTCGGCCAACTTCACCTGTCCGAATTGTCCTACGCCGCCTGCCAGTCGGTGGCGACAGTAAGCTTCTCCCTCTCTCGTCCTCTTCCTCAATTGTTTGAAATATTACTTCTCGTTGTACTAACGCCCAAACACTTCCTTGCAGATGAACGCGCTCGTGCAAGAGTTTTGTGATCGCAACCAAAATAAGTACACCCAACTGCGAGATGGGATTAATTACTGGAAAGACAGGACGGAGACGTTGGAGCAGACTCTCGTTGAAGAGAGACTCAAGGCAGACTTTGATCTGTCTCAAGCTAAGGCTGGCACTGTTCGTGCTGAGGTAAGGCTAAACACTGCCACCAAGGTACGAGAGAAGGCTGAGGCTGAGGCACGATCAGCAAAGGAGGCCGAAAAGAAGGCCAAGCAGGAGGTAGAGAACGCTGTTGTACGCATCAGCGAGCTGGAGCATGTCTCCCAAGTTCTGGGCAGACAGTTGGAGGAGACCGAGGCAGCCAGGACAGCACTGGCGGAGGAGCTCGAGGAGGCCAAGAAAGCTCAAGAGGACACCGAGAGGTCCGTGACTCTGAGACTGCAACAGCACTATCAGTCTCAGCTGGACACGCTCTTGGATGAAGATCGGGCTGAGACCGAGAAGGAGGTTCTCGAATCACTCCGCCAACAAGGACGCCTGAAAGAAGACAATGAAGAGGACGCAACCACGTTCTCCGAGCTTCCGAGCAAAGAACTGATCGAGCTCGACAACGAGCTCGAGGTGCAAGGCGTCGAGCAGTCTCACTTTCTTGAAGGTCCTGCACCCCTCCCTGCTGAGCCACTCTCCGAGCCAGCTGCTCCCGAACTTCCTGCTGCTGCTGATGAAGTTATTCCGGTGGAAGCCCCAACTGCTGAAGCCTCTACTCCTGCTCCTGCTGCAACGATGATAGATGCTGATCTTGAGCTTGTCTGACCTGCTGCTTCTCTGATCCCCTGCTCTTCTTTATGTTCCTACTTTTCTTTTTTGATGATGTAAATTCTTCTTTTTCCCTCTCATGGGAGTTTATCACTGTGCTTGCCCAGAAATGGGCCTTTGAAATGAATAGATCGCTCCCCTTTCTTATGTTTGTACTCCTTTTCACCTCGTAGCATAGTACAACGCATGCACACAGAATAAAAAAAACACAATATGAGTAGTTGAATGATTTTTCACAGTCCACTGTACCGATGTTAATGCGGTACTTCGCTATGTGAATGTTTGAATATTCGTGAAAGTTATAACTGTTGAACACTAAATAAACTATTTTGAGCAAAACACTACGAGCAGAACACAATGAGTAGAGCGCTATGATCGAAGCACAACGAACAAGCACTACAAGTAGAGCACTACGATCAAAGCACTACGAGCTAACACACTACGAACAAGCACCACGAGCAAGCACTACGAGCAAGGCACTACGAGCGTTCGCTATGAGCGTTCACTATGAGCAAAGCATTACGATCAAAGCACTACGAGCTAACACACTACGAACAAGCACCACGAGCAAGCACTACGAGCAAGGCACTACGAGCGTTCGCTATGAGCGTTCACCATGAGCAAAGCACTACGATTAAAGCACCACGAGCTAACACTTCGAGCAAGCACCACGAGCAAGCACTACGAGAAAAGCACTACGAACAATCGCTTATGAACAAGCACTACGAGCAAGCACTAATCCAGACACATCATTCGCGTAGTTCACTGTGAATGCAATCTGACAAATAAAATTCATAGGACGAACGCAATGTAACTCAGTTCCGAAGCACATGCCCAGAGGATGTCATTAGGATAAGCCACTAGATTTGCTCAGATGACATCCTTATATAAGCCACTCGTGTTCGTTATGAGTACGTTGTTCAGTCAAAACTTTATTTGAATTACTTGCAAAACATTCACAATATTACACTGATGAACCAGACAGAGAATAGTGTAGACAACGAGCAGGCACATAATATTGCAAATCACATGTTGAAATATGAACACTATGACTATGCAAAATCACTGAAAACTCGTAAGCACAACGATGCACGTAAATAGCATATCACAGATTCTATTGAAAGAATTGCCTCAGATTCATGATGTTCCAAGATTTCGAGATGAGGTTACCTTGCAAGTCTTTCAGGCAGCAGACTCCAGGACTTCCCAATCGTTCTACGATATAAGGCCCTTCCCAGTTTGGTCCCAACTTGCCACTGTTAAGCTCTCTTGTGTTCTGGAACACTCTTCGGAGGACGAGATCACCGACCTGTAGCACTCTCCGTTGTACTTTCTTGTTGTAGGCTTTCCTCAATCGCTGCTGATACCTCTTCATCTGAATGCTAGCATCTTCTCGCTTCTCTTCTAGCAGATCAAGATGGATAGCCATGAGCTCTGTGTTCTGATCTTTCTCTCCATCCTTCTTCTTGTTGTGCCAAGAACGCACTGTAGGTAAACTGATCTCTGTAGGAATGACAGCCTCCATGCCATACGCTAGAGAGAAAGGAGTTTCATTGGTAGGGCTCCTTGGAGTTGTTCTGTACCCCCACAAAACGTTGTGCAGCTCGGTGGTCCACTTCCCCTTTGAATCTTCCAGTCTTCTTTTCAAGGCATTGAGAATATTCTTGTTGGCTGCCTCGGCCAATCCATTCCCCTGAGGATAATAAGGGGAAGAGAAGACATGCTTGATCTTCAGCTCGCTGCAAAAGTCGGCAATCAGACGTCCTGAGAACTGCTTCCCGTTGTCAGTAATGATGGACTGTGGTATGCCAAATCTGCAGATATGCTCCCACAAGAACTTCACCTCTTGTTCTCTGATACGTGCAAGGGGAACAGCTTCAATCCACCGTGAGAAGTAGTCAGTTGCCACTAGAAGGAAGATCAGATTCCCTGGAGCCCTAGGGAAAGGTCTCACAATGTCAAGTCCCCACCGCGCAAAGGGCCAAGGTTGTGATACAGTGCTGAGCTCTTGAGCTGGAGCATGAATCAAGCGAGCAAACCGCTGGCACTGACTGCACCTCTTCACATACTTCTGAGCATCGGCCTGCATGTAAGGCCAGAAGTAACCTTGCCCCAGAGCTCGATGGGCAATGGTTCTCCCGCCTGAGTGAATGCCACATATACCTTCATGTAGCTCAGCAAGTATTCTCTCCACGTCCATAGGATGAACACACTTCAGCAAAGGACCACCAAAAGATTTCCTGAACAATTCTCCCTGCACCAAGGTATAACGAGATGCCTTGAACTGAATGCGCCTCGACTCCTTCACACTGATAGGAAGAACTCTGTCCTTTAGATAAGCCACCAACCCCGTCATCCAGCTCGGGACTGGATTGACAAAGAACACTTCTCGCTGTGCCTGAAGAGTTATTGAGGGATACTCTTGGAACTCCATCAGAATAGCCTTAGGCTCGTCAGCCTGCACCATGGAAGCTAGATACGCCAAAGCATCAGCATGCCTGTTCTCATCCCTACGGGTGTGCCTAATCTCCACAACGGTGAATGTTTCACACAACGAACGAACGAGAGTAGCATACTGCTTCATCCGGTCGTCCTTGCAATCATAAACACCATTCACCTGATTCACCACGAGCTGTGAATCACAAAACACTCTCAACGTGGAGATCTGCAGCTCTCGTGCACTCTCCAACCCAAGGAGTAAGGCTTCATACTCAGCCTCGTTGTTGGAGGCAGTGAACCCAAGACGCGACATCTTCTGCACTTTGATGTTGTCCGGACTTATAAGTACAACGCCCAGTCCTGAACCACTGAAATTGGAAGATCTGTCCACGTATAACAGCCAATCGCTCCACTCTGACGACTCGGCCCCTTCCACAATGGCATCTCCGTGGTCGACTTCAATTGGGAGCTCCCGAAGATCAACAACCATGTCCTCTGCCTCCTCTACAGGGAAATCAGAAAGAAAACCCGCCATTGCTTGCCCCTTCTCTGAACTCCTGGCCCGGTACTGGATATCGAACTCACTCAGAGCTACTGCCCACTTTGACATCCTCCCCGCCAGCTCGGGTCGTCCCAGCACGACTTTCAAAGGATACGTTGTGATGACAACGATAGAATGAGCATGAAAGTACGGACGAAGCTTCTCTGCAGAAAAGACAAGAGCCAGACACACCTTCTCGAGCTTGCTATAATTGCACTCTGCCTTGAGAAAGGTCTTGCTGATGAAGTAGACAGGCTTCTCCACGCCATCACAGCTCCTCACCAGGACAGATCCAAGGGCTTGCTCTGAAACAGACAAATAGAGATAAGATTTCACCTGGCTCTGGCACTGAAAGGATAGGAGCTGAGCCTAAATACTCCTTCAAGGCAAGGAAAGCTCGGGAACACTCCGGAGTCCATGCAAAAATGGAGTCCTTCCTCAGCAGCTCGAACAGAGGTTTGCAACGATCGGATGACTTGGAGATAAACCGGTTGAGCGCAGCAATCCGGCCTGTCAGCTTCTGGATCTCCTTCTTCGACTTAGGCTCTGGCATGTCCAGCAAAGCACGGATTTGAGCTGAATTAGCCTCAATCCCCCGCTGACTCACAAGATAACCCAAAAATTTCCCTGAGGTAACTCCGAAGGTACACTTCTCTGGGTTGATATTCAGATTGAAAGATCGCAGCACAGAGAAAGGTTCAGCAAGGTCTGCCACCAGAGTACCTCGTACTCGACTCTTCACAACGATATCGTCGATGTACACTTCAACCGTCTTGCCAAGGAGTGACCCGAACATTAGATTCATCAGACGTTGATAGGTGGCACCTGCATTCTTCAAGCCAAAAGGCATCACCCGATAACAGAACAAACCTCGCTCTGTTATGAAGGTGGTCTTCTCTCGATCTACTTCCGCCAGGAGGATCTGGTTATAGCCCGAATAACCATCCATGAAGGATAACATCTCGTGGCCAGCAGTGGCGTTGATGAGCCTGTCTATCCTTGGCATGGGAAAAAAGTCATTGGGGCACGCCTTGTTGACACCAGTGAAGTCGATGCAAACTCTCACCTTCCCGTTCTTCTTAGGCACAGCCACAACATTGGCTATCCAGTCAGGATACTGCACCTCCTCAATGAACCTGAACTGGATCAGCTTGTCAATCTCCTCATTCACTGCATCATGATAAGCTGGAGCAAGCCTCCGAGGTTTCTGCTTCACTGGAGGGATGGCAGGATCAACATTGAGGTGATGACAGATAACACTCGGATCGATGCCAGTCATGTTTTTGTGAGACCATGCAAAGACATCAAGATTCTGCCTAAGAAAACTCAGCAACTCGAGCTCTTCCTCCGTTGTCAAGCCCGTCCCGACCTGTAACACCTTTGGCTCTTCTTCCGTTCCCAAATTGACAGCTTTCGTGGGCTCAACGGAAGGTCTGTACAACGATATCTCCGAGCTCTCTTCCACAACGGGAGCGACCTGTAACTGCTACGAAGGCACAACGGCAGCAGGAAAATCGCACTTCTGCGATGCCAACTGATCACCTCTGATCTCCTGAGGCCCGTCCTGCGTTGGATACTTCAACACCTGGTAGTACGAGGACGGAACAACCTTCATCTCGTGGGTCCACCAACGACCCAAGATGGCATTGTACGGTGATGGCGTGTCCAGGACGGAAAACCGGGTCTGAAGGACAACGGGTCCAGCCACAACGGGCAAGACAACGTCGCCTACAGGCTTCATCGAGCTGCCATCAAATCCGTACAGGGGAGTCTGAGCAGGGATGAGGACGGAAGGATCCAGCTTCATCTGAGTAAAAGCATGAAGGTACAAGATGTCTGCTCTACTCCCAGAATCTACGAGCACTCTCTTGATGTCGAAGTCTCCTATTCTCATGGTGAGAACAAGAGCATTATAGTGAGGTCGGATCACTCCTGCCAGATCACGATCAGTAAAGGTGAGTGCCTGCTCAACGCTTCTGCTGGGCACTTGCACTTGGCACACTGCAGCCTCATGAGACAGCTTCCTGGCCTTCGCCCTGAAGTTCCTCTCCACATCAGCTTCCGGCGTTTGCACGCGGCAAATGACGTTGATCGTGCCCAAGGAAGCTCCTCCACTGGTACTGGGATTATTGGCGGGTTCTCCTCCACGAGATTGGGACACCGGCTCCCTGGCACGCTCCGTGCCGCCGTTGTCAGAGGCAAGGTACTCTCTCAAGTACCCCTCTTGAACAAGCCTCTCCAAATATTCCCTCAGAATACGACATCGGTTGGTGAGATGACCACGGCACTTGTGATAGTGACAGTACTCATGCACCCGTGGTCCCGATGTGATATCCTGCACCGCCCTTGCCGGCCACTCAAAGTATGGCTGATCCTCCATTGACCTCATGATGGTCGCCGGGCTGACTGCGAAATTGATGGGCGGGGCTCGGTCTGCAAAAGATCGCCTCTCACTAGGCTGCACGCCTCTCTCGTGCTGTACTTGAGGCTGCACTTGGCGTGGCTGATACTGCTGCCTCGCTTGCTGGTCATTAGGACGTCTCTCCGTCCTGCTCTGATGCTGATTAAAATTTCTCTCAATCGGGCGCCGATCCGGCTGATCCCGTTGAGTCACATACACAACTCTCTCCCTCTGCTTCCTTGGTGGCGAGCCCTCAGATGATGAAGACTCGTACCTCTGCTTCTCCTTCCTCTTCGATGATCGGTGTGTCCTCTCCACGACATCCACCACTCTCGCTCTGGGCTTCGGCACTGACACGACGGATACGTCCTCCTCGTACCTCCCGTACTTGGTGGCACGTACCATCAACTCGTCCATCTTGACAGGATAGTCAAGAGCTAAGGACTTGTAGAGTTCGGAATGCTTGGGGATAGCATTCTTGAAAGCAGCGATGCAGCTCGCTTCGTCAACCTTGTCAATGTTGTGGACTTCATCGGTGAAACGCGAAATGAAGTCCTTCAAGGATTCGGCCGGCTTCATCCTCAAGGAGAAGAGAGTATCTGCACCTGCCTTCTTCTTATTGATGATGAAGCGATCAATAAAGGCCGACCTGAGCTCTGAGAAGTTGCTGATGGAACCAGGAGGCAAGTTCCGAAACCACTTCGATGCTGCCCCAGACAGGCTGTTGGGGAAAGCCTTGCAATACAGGTCATCATCTGGATTGCGAACAGCCATCGCATGTTTGAAGTCAAACAAATGCTCCTCCGGGTCCGTCTTTCTAGTGTACATGGGGAAAATCGGAGTTATGAACTTGGAAGAAGTATAGGACTGGTTGATGGCATCCGTGAAAGGAGAGTTCTCAACGTTCTCCTTTGCTGACTGAGCAAAGTGGCCAGGAATCCCTCCCTTCATGCTCTTAACACGAGCACCGATTAAAGCCTCCACCTCCTTGGCTGTTACCCATGTCTTCTGGGTGTCTGCACCTCCGGTACCCACTCTCAGGTCTTCTCTTCCCGCCCCTTCTCTGAAATCCACACGATCAGAAGGAATACTCTGCTCTGCCCGAACCTGAGGCTGCCTTACATCCCCCTCAGCAGAATGAAGCACAAACCTGGTTTCACGGTTCTCCAGGGCAGAAGGAGAAGAAGAGAAGTCAAACTGACGTCTCAAGGAAGGCCTCTGCAGTGGTACCTCATCCACCTCGAGCCTGCTATGCTCGAACGCCTCCAGCCTCGCTTGCATCAACTGTTGTTGCCTGGTGATTTGATCCAGAGCAGACTGCTGCAGCTGCAGCATCGCCAAGATGCGATCTGAAACAGAGAGCTCAGCAGGAGGAGGCACGGTCCTCTTTGGTTGCCCAGGACTGACTCCAGGAATGTGCACGACAGAAGGTATGAAAGAAGTGGCCTGAGGGGTTTGATCCTCATGCCCGAACACTATTGATTGATCAGCCATGATCATAGAGAGCAAAGGGGGGTCCGTTTATTATTTCCCACAGACGGCGCCAATTTTGTGAGGGGGAAAAATACCGGAAGGACAGGCGTCAGCAGAAGCTCCTCCCACGCTCTGGTTTACTGGTAGAAGGTTGGAGCGGAGGGTGTGGCACCCTGACCTGTACTCCGATGGTAAAGTCAGAAAATGTAGAAGATGGTGAACAGTAAACGCTAGAACAGTCACTGAAAAATACGCAAGGCACTGGAAGCACTGAACACGTATTCTCGGGTCTGGGTTAATGAACAAGTGTCCTGTGCACTAAAAATCACGGGGTTTTTATAGGGCAAGGTTGATATGGCCATCGATGACCATGGATGGCCATAGGTGTCCATACCACATGTCTTTGCACTCATTGCCAAATATCTTAGACATATCTGCCGCCGGTTGCATTACATGTGAGAGCCTCCTATAAGTCCAATCGGACGGGATCGGACGGTACGCAGAAGTGACCAGCATTAAATGCCAAGACAGTGCTTTCGGCACGAAATGGCGCGTTCGGCACACTTGTCGGAATTATGGATCGCCTCCTGATCACTTCCTCCTACGAGTCGGTCTCGTTGTTGACTCAAGCTCGGTTACGGCGTAGATGCCTTGAAATACAGCACGTCATCGTTGTCAGTGAGACAACGGACTCGTTGTTCGCGTAACGACAACGACGTTGTGAAGAGCACAACGTTCACGTTGTGCTTTAGACAACGAGCACGTTGTCAAAGCCACAACGGAAACGTTGTTCTGCAAGAGAACAAAGATGTCGTAAGGCGCACAACGGGATCGTTGTGCATCAGACAACGTGTGACCCTTATATTTTAAGCACGTGACCCCAACTCGTGTCCACGTGTCACTTTCGTGAACAAAACGACAAAAACGAGCTCGTCCTCCAACGCTGAGTCGATTTTACGAATTTTATCCGTTACAGTTTTCATTTTTCCTTTTTTTTAATGAAAATTTTTTATTTATCAGCTTATTCGTTTTATTTTGTTTTTAGAGAAAATCATGATTAAAAGGAAAAAAATGGTTTTAGAAAGTTTGCATGTTTCCATCTTTTGCATACCTTGAGCATTTATATTCTTTATTATCATGATATCATATGCTTCTATTGTATGTTTGGATGTTAATTTCGTTCTTCCTTTCTAAATGCACTGAGCACTTCATGCTTGCATCATGCCACAACCCATCATACCTACTAGGATTAGTAGGGGATAACATAACTGAGCACCCAACGGTAGCACCCCGGTAGCGGCAACGAAACATCCTCGACCCGAATCACCAACCAAAGAAGCATATGCTTGTGTACGTGGAGGTTTGAAGATTTGGGAGCCGAGCCTTCTAGGTTGAATTAGCGAACCCCAAACTCATGAGCATATAGAAGGAATATCATGTCGAAATGACTATAGGACACATCTTCAAAATCATGTGATAAAAATTGTTTCTTACCTCTCTATATCCATGATGATGTGTTGAAATGCCATATTATGATGCTTTTATCATGAATTGATATACTTGTTGTACTAAGCTTATGATGCCATATTTTGTTGCACTAATGTTATGCTCATTGATGATTTGTTTTTATGTTGTTGGATAATGATATTGCAATGCTAAATTTTGTATATGAATGTTATGATTAATGTTCATTTTTCAAACCCTATATGCAATTCATCTTGTCATGCATACATGCATAAGAGTTCATAAGCATTCGTGAATGACTCATGTCAAAGGGTACCTCCACCCTTGTAAGCATTGGTTCATTTCAAGAGGAGGGATGTGCTATTCTCACCTAAACATGCATTAAAAGATCAAAATTCTCATTGTATAAATATGATGTTTAGGTGAGGAGAACTTCAAGGAAGTAAGCGAGGAACCTTCAAGAAGAATAAGCCCAAGCTCGAGCCCAAGTGAAGACAATTCAAGACATATTATCCTTGTCGCCCTCGAAGGCCCTATTTGTAAAAAGTTTTCTTTTTTTGCCCTTGAAGGCCCTCTTGTATTTCCTTATGGCACTTTGTAATAAAATCTTTTTATTTTTGGAAGGAATTAAAGAGACAAATTCATCTCTCATGGCATAAATCCTTCGGGTAGCCCATTTTGTTGCTAAGGGTTCCAAAAACCCTAAAGCAATCTTCTTTAAGATCTAATCATAAAATCCATTCAACTCATGGCATAGATCCTTCGGGTAGCCCATTTCATTGCTAAGGGTTTCAAAAAAAACCCTAAAGCAATCTCTTTTAAAATCAATGATAAAATCCCTTCAACTCATGGCATAAATCCTTCGGGTAGCCCATTTCATTGCTAAGGGTTTCAAAAACCCTAAAACAATTTCTTTTAAAATCAATGATAAAATCCATTTAACTCATGGCATAAATCCTTCGGGTAGCCCATTTCATTGCTAAGGGTTTCAAAAACCCTAAAGCAATAAAATCCATTTCAACTCATGACATAAATCATTCGGGTATCCCATCTCATAGCTAAGGGTTTCAAAAACCCTCAAGCAATCTTCTTTAAGATCTAATGATAAAATCCGTTCAACTCATAGCATAAATCCTTCGGGTAGCTCATTTTATTGCTAAGGGTTTCAAAAATCCTAAAGCAATCTCATTTAAAATCAATGATAAAATTCGTCTTTGGTGGCGTAAATCCTTCGGGTGGTCCATCTCTTCTTCCGCTAAAAGGGTCTAGGATCCTAAAAGCGAGAATGTTTTTAAAATTTGCCAACCAATCGGTGTAATTCCTTCGGGTCGCCAATCTTTTCAGGGCATAATTCCTTCGGGTAGTCCTTTTTAGTTAAAAATTCAAATCCAACTAATTAAATCAAAATTTTGTGAGTTACCATATCAGACTTCATGCAATGGTATTCTTTTTTCTTTTTGAGGTATCACATCAGACTTCATGCAGAAAAAGAAAAAGCGGAGAAACAAGCTGAGGAACAGAAAGAGTCGGAAAAGGAAAAAGAAATTGGGGAAAGTGCAAAGGCACCAGAAAATGAGGAAGATGAAATTTCAAGGCAGCCCTTAAGGAAGAAAGGGAGGGTATCGAATGAGCAAGCAGCAGATTTTGTCAAAATTGTTTAGAAAAGCCAATTTAATGTGGTAGAACATTTGAGCAAAATACCAGCTAGAATATCCATCCTAAATCTTTTGCTGTCATCAGATAATCACAGAACGTCTCTCCTTAAAATCCTAAACGAAGCTTATGTACCATCTGACATATCCTCCCCGGGATTGGAAAATCTGATAGGCCAAATCATGTCTCCGAATGTCATTACCTTCACCGATGAAGAGTTAAGCCACGACGAGCGAGGGCATATCAAGTCACGAAACATCACTGTTGTTTGCAAGAGCATGGTGATTGCTCGGGTCCTAATTGACAATGGATCAGCCTTGAATATCTGCCCATGGGTCACAGTTCAGAGATTGGGAATGGATGAGTCACATATCCACCCCAATAGCATGACGGTCAGAGGATTCGACAATTCGAAGAGGGAAGTGATGGGAGAAATTGAAATGCCCATAACCGTTGGCCCATATACCTTTGATGTCACTTTTCAAGTGGTGAAAATTCCAGCGGCATTCAATTTATTGCTTGGTTGACCCTGGATCCATACGGCCGAAGCTGTACCATCTACCCTTCACCAAAGGGTCAAATACATTGTCGACAATCAGCTTGTCACAGTCTTGGCTGAAGAGGATCTAGTAGTTCAACCATCCCCTGACATTCATTACATTGACATGGAGCTTTCAAAAGACAAGAGCATGTTCCACTCATTTGAAATTGTTTCTGCAATAGACATTTCTGTGATGAAAGAGCCCAAGTTGGGCAACACGGATTTGATGGTGGCAAGGGTAATGATGGACAAAGGATTTCAACTAGGAATAGATTGGATTGAAAGAGAGAAAAAGTCAGAGAAAGAAGAAGGGCCAGGTTGAAAGGAAGAGAATCCAGAGAAAGGTTGGGACCGATCCCTCACATCCGTGAAACTTTCCCCCGATCAACCTACTTCATCCTACCCGACACCCAACCCCATGAGTATCTAAATCTATCCTCACTCAGTCACTCCTCACCACCCGTCTCTACTTACCCCATTCCTATGGTTATGCATGAAACTATGAATATTAACGAGCCAACCCAGTTAGTATCAGAGGCATCCTTTGAAGAGGACGATTGGATGAATGATGAAGAACTGATGCAGCAACTGTTCAAGGAAGAGCAAGAGTAGGAAATGGAAGAATGTGAGATAGAGGCACCAACAATGAACCAGGAGAACATCTCAATCCTTGATGAAGAAGAAGAGTTCCTGAATCAGTTTCCAAGAAGCGCTGATGCTGAGGTACTAATGGTTGATCATCACAGAGTGGTCAAGGTTTCTTCTCTGATTTACCCCGTCAAGGGTAATTATGAGCTATTGAACTAGGAGGTCACTCCACTCACTTATGAGGCCGCTTGCGGTAGCAATACTACAACGGCTTCCAAAAAAAAAACACCTGTGAGGGAATGCCCATTACCTGAGGGTCTCTGTAATAAACCTTCAACCTCAGGTAATTTTAAATATGAAGGTAAATTTTCAAAAGAAAACCTAAAAAATATTTTTGTTTTCCCTAAAAGTTATGTTTTAGAAAAAAATTTCAAAAAACCTCCCTTATCAGTGTATGACAGAGGATAAAACTGAATATGAGCAAAATGAGTGCAACTTTAATGTCGCCCTCGATTCCGAGCTCCTTGAGCAGGAATGCGAGGACGATGTCATTCCAGAGGAAGAACCTCCAAAAGAAGTTATAGACACTCAATAGGGCTGTTGGGGGGGAGGAGGTTATCCTGGCATGTGTTCTAGATAGAGGTCAACAACCACCATGCCACCCCAATGTTGATTGATCCAGCTATGATGGTTCCAATGGACTTGTATTGAGTAGAAAATCTCATGTTCATAACTCAGAAGTAAGATATATGAAGTTTGCAGAAGAGGTAAATTGAACAGGATTCCTGATTCTGATAAAAACTTGTATGGCAATACGAAGAATGGAACACTACCATAATACTATGGGATCCCATGGGGTCAATTTTACCATACACGCTGCACGATAGCCCCCAAGTAGGCATTGTGTAGTAGATCTACAATATTGCCACTCAGGTTATGATTCTTATCTGATTGATTTCATTGTTTGATGGTCAAAAATCATTGCTTATAAATATCAGATAATAGGATCATTTGATGTCAATGTGAGCCCACAAGATCTTAGGGAGCCCATCCAATGGACAGCTGGGTCCCACTGCATTTGCACACGTATGGTAGTGACCCCATATACAACTTTTGCATCTCATAATATTCCCATAGTTAACCAGCAAAAAGTGATGTCTTTAGCATATACTAAGTTTGCTCTGTGGGAGAAAAAAAATTCATACGCAACTTCCTGCTATTAACAGCTATTTTCTGATATAAGCTGATAATTGTTTTCTGATATTTGCTGATAATTATTCAAAACAAACACAAGTGTTTCACATGAGCATGTTGTTTCCTGCGCTTGATCCATTTTCTTTCTTTTCTTTTTCTTTTTCTTCCTATTTCTTTTTTTGTTAATGATTAGACTAAAGCTCATAGCCAAAGAGAAGAAATACCTGAACTAACATTGATTTAATCTTTATGTAGCGGCCTAGCTTGAAATCACTGAGAAAAGAGAGAGCATGATTCATGCTTACATACTGGTAGGTTTTGAAACACATTGGCAATAGGCCTTCCTGGTATGAAAATAGCCATGAGGTACTCTGATAATGTTAAGCCCTGTTTTCTCAAACTGAAAGAAAGAAAAAGAAGAAACTCAGAATGTGAGCATGAGTGTACTGACTGACAGTAAATAATGACAACTTTATGTTCATAGTTCTTGAGGTGGTTAAAATAAATGTTTGCTAGTTATAAGTGAACCCCACAGTAATTATAAAATTCTTGATTAGATCTTTTGTTCGTTCACATTGATTTCTTACAGGGTACAAGCACAAATAGGCTCCTAGTCATCCTGGAATATCAGTACTTTAAAATTTTAGGGTTGGTCTTCAACTCTATTACCTGATTTTTTGCGGCAGTTATGATGCTGATGGGAATGGTGAATATCAACGCAAGGGTGCAGGCGAAGAGGAGTCCCCACCATGGCATCTGAATCTTACCTTTCAGGAAAGTACAGAGCACAAGAGAGAGACGACCGCCGCGACAAGCAGAAGATACAACCACCATCAGGTATGTCCGTGTACCAAGCGCGGAATCGGTCATAAATCTCCCTGTATATTTAGTACAATCTTTCAGTATACATGATTAAAATTTTGAAACAGGATTAATATTGCTTGAAAAAATCACAGAACTTTCGATTTTGAATTTTTAATGGGTCATCTTAGATGTGATGCATTTCTTCTTTCTAATCAGAGTGGAATAGTTTGTTGCTTCAAGTGGGTGTAAAGTTGGGATATCTTTCAAGAAATGATTAAATGGCGCTACTTTTCATAATCATGTGAATGCTCATCTTTTTTCCCCCTTTCTAGAGGATAGAGTTGATAGACTATATATTATAGAAAAGAGAAACATATAGAATGGAACAGAATTTTAAAGCCTGAAAATGGTTATATGCAATCACAGTGGTAAAAATGAAATAGTGAGAGAAGAGATGAATTTACTGGTGAAAAATCCAACTTGATGCATCTGTTAAGAAAATCAAATTGTTCCTGTTTTGCTTATTTTTGCACTTGCCTATATGCATTTGTCTCCATGTGCCCTATGTGTTGTGAAACTGGTATGGTATGGTATGGAAGTCGATTCCCATATCAGGAAAACCACGTCTTATCTTTTAAACTCATTTTTTTTGGGTTTAGACACTTAAAAAGAAAAAGGGTGTTTAAATTTGAGAAAATGTGGCTTGGTAGTCTTAGTTGTTATGAGGTGGTAGCAGCAGCTTGGGGACAACAATGCACAGGCTCAGACATTCTAAAAATTTATTCAAAGATTAACAATTGTCGTAATGCCTTAAGATATGGAATACAAATACTTTTGGGAATGTTTTTACAAGAAAACAGCAATTGAAGCTTCGCATAGCCGAGGTTCAAGACTCACCACCCTCCCCACATTCAAGACTCTTGGAAAAGCAACTGATAGAGGAGATGGATACAACACTCCTTCAGGAAGAGCAATTTTGGGCACAACGTTCTAGAATTCAATGGCTTCGTGAGGGAGACCGAAACATATCATTCTTTCAGGCATCCACTATTCAATGGCGCTCTTGGAATTTGATTTCAATTATAAAAGACAATGATGATGTTCAATACACAGATCCAACAGTAATAAACCAGGCCCTTGTGACACATTTCTTTACCATGTTTACTTCAAGTAATCCAACGGTTACAATGATGATGTTCAATACACAGATCCAACAGTAATAAACCAGGCCCTTGTGACACATTTCTTTACCATGTTTACTTCAAGTAATCCAACGGTTACGGAATCGCTTCTCAACCATATTCCAAAGGCTTCTCAACCATATTCCAAAGGTGGTCTCGGATGATATGAACTTGAGATTGTGTGCCACTTTTTTAGATGAGGAAATCAAAGAAGCCACTTTTCAAATTGGAGCGACAAAAGCACCCCCGGACCTGACAGTATGTTTGCTTGCTTTTACCAACAATATTGGGAGGTGGTAGGTGCTGATGTAACCCTTGCAGTTAAGAGTTTCTTAAACAGCGGATTCCTTCTCCAAAAACTGAATTATACCCACATTTGCTTGATCCCAAAGATACCGCACCCATCTAGTGTTAACCACTATAGGCTGATCAGCCTATGTAATGTAATTTATAAGATTGGGGCCAAGGTTCTTGCTAACTGCTTGAAAAAGATAATTAGGGAAGTTGTCAAAATTGAGCAAAGTGCTTTTGTTCCAAACCGGTAGATTATTGAGAATGTTCTTATGGCACATGAACTAATGCACCATCTAAAAAAGAAACCTCAAAAGTCGGCATTTGAAATGGGGGTGAAGCTTGACATGAACAAGGCATATGACCGCCTTGAATGGAACTTCTTGATTGGTGTACTCAGATGGAAAGGTTTCTGCGAAAGATGGGTTCAATTGCTCACCCAATGTTTCTCAACAATAAACTATTCAGTTCTTGTTAATGGCGAATCGAAAGGGTTCTTCAAACCATCAAGAGGCCTAAGCCAAGGTGACCCGCTATCTCCCTACCTGTTTATTTTAGCAACTGATGTTTTCTCGTCTGCCATAAATGTTGTAGCAAATGCAGGACTTACACATGGGATCCGAGTGAAGAGGACAAGCCCCATAATAACACATTTTCTCCTGCTTTTTACAAAAGCTTCCATTAGTGAAGCACATTCAGTCAAGAATGTCCTTGAATCATATTGCAGAAGTTATGGCCAGCTAATCAACTATAACAAGTCCAGTATTACTTTCAGCTAGAACACCCCGCATAGATTCTGGAAAATGGTGAGTCACATTCTCCACATAAAGAAGATTGATTCAAAAGGGATTTACCTTGGCTTGCCATCAAACTTTGGAAGATCTAAGGCTGAGCTCTTTGCATATATAAAGGACAGAGTAGCCAAACAAATACAGGGTTGTAAAGGAAAGTTATTATCACAGGCCGGTAGAGGGACCTTAATAAAGAGTGGCTCAGGTGATTCCAGCATTCGCAATGTCTTGTTTCAAGTTGCCGGTGGGTCTTTGTGCGGATCTAAACTCTATGATGAGTAGCTTTTGGTGGGGACAAAAGGAGAAGGAAAATAAGCTTCACTGGGTGAAATGGTCAGACATGTGCCTTGGGAAGGCAAATGGGGGATATGGTTTTTGGGATCTTCAAAGATTTAACTTAGCCCTCCTAGCCAAGTAGGGATGGAGGCTTGCTACAGAACTTCATTCATTATGGAGTAGACTGTTTAAAAGCATCTATTACCGTGAGGGTTGCTTCCTATCGTTGAAAGAAGGATATAGGCATCTTGGGCATGGAAAAGTTTAATTGTAGGAAGAGCCGCCCTACAAGAAGGTCTTCGCTGGCAAGTTGGGAACGGGAGGTCAATTAATATATGGGAAGATCCATGGGTACCAACTTTGCCAAATTTTAGAATCTCAACTCCTAAACCTTTGGAGGAGACAAGCCCCATGGTGGAATCACTCATGAACTCAACTGACAGAACTTGGAACATTGATCGGCTACGGGACCTTTGTTTAGAAGAGGAAGCTAAAGAAATCCAAAAAATCCCAACTAGTCAATATGGAGCAGATGACAGACTAGTGTGACACCCAAGGAAGAGTGGAGTTTTCCAGGTCCGATCGGCATACTTTGGGTGCCCCATAAAACGGAACCAAGAAGATAAACATATAAATGGGAACAATTCACTTCTGCTATTTGGAAGGTTCTATGGACACTTCCCCTCCCACCCAAAATCCAAAACTTTATGTAGCATGTTTTCAAAAATTCCATTGCAGTTAAGGAGAACTTGGTGTTGAGGATGATTCCTAATGATAGAATCTGCCCTATCTGCTGTAAGGAGGGAGAAACCATTAATCAATTCTTGTTTGATTGTGAGTTTGCAAGAGCGATGTGGTTTGCAACTACACTCGGGGTTAGAGTTAATGAGGGTGGCAACCATGAGAGGTGGGAAAACTGGCTTGAAAGCTTTCAATGTCAAAGGGACCAAGTCATGATACTTACTGTCTCGGCAGTGGTAGCATGGCCACTATGGAAGAATTAAAATTCAGCCCTATTTCAGGGCTCCTGTAAACCCCCTTCGGTGGTGGCTAGACAAGCCATGAGTATAGTGGGAGAAGCATTAACATGTGGCGCGGTAGAGCAAGGAGGTCCTCTAGTACGACCTCAATCCCACTTTGTTAGGTGGATCCCTCTTGAAGAAAACTGGATTAAAATCAATTGCGATGGATCTGCACATCTCCTAGACGGTTCTATTGGAATTGGGGCAATTGCCCAAACCTCTAAGGGCAAGATTTTGGCTGGTCTTAGTCAAGGTGCTCACTTCGGGAATACTGTGATTACGGAGGCTAAGGGCATTAAAAGCGCAGTGGAGCTGGGAATTAGAAATGGTTGGTCTCAAGTCATCATCGAGAGTGATGCTGTGCCAGTTGTTGAATGCTTATCAAACAACCACGGCTCTCCAAGCTAGGATATTCTGGCGATCATCGCCAACATATGAGCCCCGACCACGGCAATACTGCAACTGCGATTCACTTATGTTCCTAGATCAGCTAATAGCTTTGCACATTAGTTGGCGTGTTTTGGCAGATTCTCTGGGGAGTCAAATGCTCTGGAAGCTCGGATCCTTAGGCCTGTAGAACAATCCTTGCCTGTAAAATTTTTCAGTGCTAATCTAAGTAAATGATATCTTTCAAACAAAAAAAAAGACACTATTCATTTAAACACACAGACGGTAGGCTAACACACACACGCCTTATGAGACATAAATCCTTTCAAAAGGGCCTAACTCTTGAAGGGAGAGAGGAGCCTTATAAGGACAGGGAGGTTTACATTGACTTCTGATGTGGGACTAATCGGTTATTATCCAACCATCCAAAGGGTGAGTATAACACACTCACTTTGCTTTGAAATTCAAAAACATCCGTGAATAGATAAGCATATGTTACCTTCTATTGAGCAAGGTCTCAGAGTATAACACACTCACTTTGCTTTGAAATTCAAAAACATCCGTGAATAGATAAGCATATGTTACCTTCTATTGAGCAAGGTCACACGTGTGAGGGTAGATGCAGTGGCCAAGCCTAAGCCATATGAGAGCAAAGAACATGCTAGCATGGATTTGTCACTGCTCCTTATTTTTAGGGGCGTCTATCTCAAAATGTGTCATATATGTTAGAGCAGTGATTAGTGGGCCGCCGTGTTCACTAACAAGGACCGGTGCGGTCTGTTAAGCATTTTCCAAAAAATATTCATACGCATACACTGAACCAGAAACAGTGTGATTTGAACGAGTGTGTTGAGTGCCCACTACGTATCTGTCGGTCCACCATGATTCCCAGTCGCAACCATATCGTTCAACCTGCTATGCTCGCGTATGTTAGCTAGAACCTCCGTATAAGTATAAATCAGACAGTAGAAATCTATAATAGAAGGAAGAAAAAGAAGAAGGCGACATGGGTTGCGATAATAAGCATCCAACTAATTATGAAACCTTAAAAATATTGACAATGCCCACCGCTTATGCATCACAAATCCCGAAGGCGGCTTCGCTTGATCTGAACCCAGTCAGCTGGAACTTGGTGCGAGACGGAGGGTAGCAACCTGAGCAGAGATGTGGAAAATGAGAAGTGGCTCGGTTCGGTAGAAGGAGTTAAAGGAATGACGAAAACAGAGATTATATCAGAGCCATGGACCAACTTGGGAGGGATGGGTCGTCGTTGTTGGTCACAGTAAACTGCACTTCTTCAATGGGAGACAACTCTTAATTCATCGATCTCTTTCTATTTCTAGAGTTTCCATGCTGCAAGAGTAGATTCGGGAGAGACCAAGGAGAGTGCAAATTGGGTTTTCTAAACCCTCACTTTTTTTTTTTTGCTGAGGTTATTGGTTAGCATTGGGGAGTGGAGCTCCTGCGACTAATTTCTCACAATCAGTCTCGTATAATAATAAAAACAGCCCAGACCAGGAGAGAGAGAGTACTGATTCTTCTTATTTTTCTTCTTCCTTTTTAAGAACCCATTGTTGAGTAGAATGGTATGTTTCAAAGGTATCTCTAATTTTCTAGCCCAATTTGACATCATACAAAACAACCAATCTCCTATGTCTGTGCAGTTCAAGAACAAGCCCAATCTCTCAAGCCTTTAGGAATTAAACTACTATGCATTTCAACCTGAAAATATGTGTAGACAGCAAAAGAAACTGAGACTCAATATGCTGGACACCCATCTACTTCGACACCCTTAGCTGTTGGACAAGTTGCCAATTCACAGTGCTCACCATCTGTACCCCACCAGCTCAAGCCCTTCTCCTCCATGCTCAGTGAGAAGTACAGTACCACCGCCATGAAAGCTACCCCAGCGTCCAGAGCTGCTGAAAGGATGTAGTTGTACCTCTGCCACCATTGCTTCTGGTACCGGAAAATGAAGAAATTGAAAATTGTTCCGACAAAAATCCAAGCACTGTAGTTCAGTGATGTTGCTGGCGGCATCATACACGGTGCTCCCAGGAGGACTGGAAGGTTGATCAGGGGAATCCAGGATTGCTTGGGGAACAACTTGTGCAGTAGCCAAACTAAAACGGGTCCCAAGGCTCCTCCAAGGAAGAGCCAATTAGTGGCAGCATAGTTTCCAAGTGAGCCGAAAATCTGTTTAGGTCCCACCAAACCCCAGATAACAGATGCATCAAAGAAGACACGGTCATTAGGACATGTCCAAGGACTGTTGGCCGGAAGGAGATCATCCTGGCATATATTCGTGACAGAATTCAGCAGCCACCATGCTACCCTGAGGTTGATCGTTCCAGCTACAACAGTTCCAATAAACTGGTATGCAGGTGCAAGCAAAGATTAAAAATACGGTTTTGAGGGATGTATCAGTCTCAAACGAAACCTATACGTATCGGTTTCAGGCAATATAAATAATTTTTACTTTTTCTTAAAAAAAATCAAAATTAATTTTTTTTAAAATCAAATGAATTATAGGAACCAATTTTACCAATTATAAAGTGATAGGAAGCAACTCAAAGACAAAGTAGGAAACATAGTACAATTCTACAATGAATTAAAACATACATAACTAATAAACGGTATGTATTGTTCGTTTCGTATCAGTTTAAATATCGTACATGGGGCTACCGATACCTATACATATCACCTGATTCGTATCAGTTTCGGGGATTTTTATTTCCATGGGTGCAAGTGTAAGGTCACATAGGAGCAAAGTTTAAAATTTCGTTCAATTTCACGAAATTTCGGTTTCGGACAACCCCACCGATATCGAAACTGGGTTTGAAATCAGATTTCGGCCGAAATTTCGAAAATTTCGGTTGAAATTTCGGAATTCGAAGATTTCGGAATTTCGACCGAAATTTGATTTTTTATTTTTAAATAATTTTTTTACATTATTTTTTAATTAAAATTATGTAATATTTCAAAAAATTTAACTGAAATTTCGTGAAAATTTGAAATTTTATATATTAATTTTAAAAATAAAATAATAATATTTATATAAATATATAAAAATTTAATAAAATATTATTTTTTAATATATATATATTAATAATATATATATATATATATATATATATATAATTAATAAAATATTAATATTTCGAATTTCGCCAAAATCCGGCATTTTTTTGGGGTTTCAGTTCGGGTTGGCTGGCCGAAATCGTCGACAATTTTGAAATTTCAAACCATGCATAGGAGTATAAGTGTATAACATATCAACAATCTTAGGAGCAAAAGGTGTGGAAAATCCATATTTATCAGAAATTTATTCTTTTGTTAAATATTTAGGATTAAATGCATCAATTATATTATAAATCACTTTTTTCAGCAAGAAGAAAGTATTTTAAGCTTCCAGCTATTGCAGCAGCTATTTCTCTGATTTTAGGTTGGTCATTGCAGTATACAAGTACTTAGTTTCTGATAAATATTGAATATATTCTAGGTGAGCTTGTTTCTAATTCTCTTATATTGCTTCTTTACATATATAATATTGGATTGTTAGAGAGAAGAAAGAATGCACCTGAACTAAGAACATTGATCTTGGAGGGATTTTCATGTAATGGCCTAGCTTGAAATCACTGAGGAACGAAATGACCTGAGCCATGCTAATATACCCATAGGTTTTGAAGCAGACATTAGCTATCGGCCTTCCTGGTAATATAACACCCATGATGTACTCAGTGATGATGTTTAGCCCTGGCGTCTGTAGAGAAAACACTAGAGCATCAGTGGGAAAACTATCAATTTTGCAAAGATACTGACAAGAACAGATTTACAGAAATGGTTCTTAAGTTAATTGAATCAACAAATACAGTGATAATACACGGATATGATTATATATTGAAGGCAAGGTGATTTCAGCAGATCTCTTAATTGGAACTGATTTTATATATATATATATATAAAATCTTTTAGTCAAATTGAAAATTTTCTACATTGTACAACTACAGCATTGGTACTAGATCATCCCACAGATTCAGAAAAGTAACTACAAGGAAAATGGGAGGTGGTATAAGTTCCAACTGAATTACCTGATTAGTTGTGGCAGTTATGATGCTGATGGGAAGGGTGAATGTGAAAGCAAGACCACAGGCGAAAATGAGTCCCCACCAAGGCATCTGAACTTCCTTCCGTAGGAAGATGGTGAGAAAAAGAGTGACTATGAATGTCACTGCGAGCAGCAAGTAAAACCACCAGGAAGGTATCTCCTTGTATTTCGTCATCAATCTTGTGTGGATATCCATTTTTCCCTTAAAAGAAGCACGAGATCGTTCGTAGATCTCCCTGTTCATTATAGCTGAGCATCAAACATGACTGTAATGCCAAAGTAAATTTGCAGAGCTTAAAAAATGATAAGGATAAGGTGGATTTCCATTTCAAAAATTTTCTTAATTAATCATTTTTGGTTCTTCTTAATGTTGTGTGGATGTATTTTTTCTTCAAAGATTAGTGGGCAACTGCAAGTTACTTCCTAAGAGCATCTAAGAAAAACACTGGAGGAGCATGGGAAAATCTAAAGTTAAGGAAAATGGTTAACAGGCTTCATATTTGCCATAACATCTGAAAGCTTTCTTTAAAAAAAAAATGAATTTTAACTTACTGTATGAGGGGAAAAAATCAAATTGACTCTGAAAACAAGAACACTTATAGAGCATTATGTCATTTCAATGACAAGAGTTTAAGGAGAGGAGATGTGTAAGAGTTTATCCTTGTTAAAATATTAAAAATAGAATTTCTGAACATATAACAAAATTGTGCCATGAATACTAAACTCAATTATCAATGACAAAATCTACTTAAATATAAAAGCATCCATGAATAAGTAGGAATACATTACCTTCCATAGAATAAGGCCACATGAGTGAGGGTAGCTGCAACGGCAGCGAAACTGAAGCCATAAGAGAGAGCAAAGGACATGCTCAGATTGATCCTTCCTTGATCTTTGTACTTCAATAAATCTATCTCAACGTTCTCATTGACAATGGCAGGTATGTTATACCTATGACCCTGGGCAGTGAACAAACGGGAGGAGAAGATGGGGAATGTCGTAGCATTGTACAAGTTCATACCCCAGTAGGCAATGGGGATTGCAACGTAGATGACCAAAACGTAGCCGAGAAAGACGTTAACTATGGCAAAGAATGGGGAAATGAGAGGGCTGCTCAAGTAGGAAGCTACAACAGTCCAGTCCAGTGTTAACGCCCTGAGTCCGAGGCCGCTCATGCCCGACCCGATCTGTTGTGCTGTGACAGACTTGGAGAATACCCAGCAGACCCATGAGATGTTTGTGAGTGTTGTGAAGAAGTATCCAGGGAAAATGTACCAGGAAAAACTGCAAACTAGTGCAATCAGGAAGAACTTTGCCCTTGTCATGCCTTTCTCATCTTTCTCATGCAAAGCCCTGCAATAATCAATTCAAAAATTATCTCCTATTAGTGTAATATAGGTATATGATTATAAATATCATTATTATTATCAAAACTTACGTCAGTGGCAGTGTTAGTTTGGGGTAGTAATGGGTCGGGTTATCCCTTTATAAACAGATCAAGAACTCTGTTCTTTATCTGTTTATAAAGAATTAAATAATTAATTGACTAACTGAATGTTATTTTATTATGAGGAATGCTAAACTTCACTATGACTAATGAATTGTTAACGTTAACAAGTCTCTTTTACCCCTATATTAAATAACATTTGATGAAATATAAGGATATTTTAGTATTTTCATGGGAGAGATTCATTAAATAGGAGGAAAATTGCTAGCCCTGATAGCAGATTTCCAAGGTCTCACCATGATAGCAACAAGTGTCGCTACTGAAGTCTGTTACCTTGAGAACATGTATAAATTATCAGTTACTCTCTTGAGAATTGGTTTTTCCTAACCTTCTTGAAGGGATAGCAATGTCACATGAGTTCAATTGTATACGTGTCACATGAGGATTGGGGGAGAGAAAAAAGGCATGAAATTCAAATTCAAAATTTTAAAACTCTCCTTTAGTGTCATGTCATTGAACTCTCTTGAGTTAAATGACAATTGACTGTGATCCAATCTGATCGGTTGTAAGTGGTAGAGTGAGGCATGAATTCTGACTGCTCAGACAACACACGATTGTTTGAATTGAAGAGGCGTGCTGCCCCTACTCTCAGTCGTGCTTTCAATCAAAACTGCCAGTTAATGTCGACTCATTCTCGTCAATTTGAAGGAGGGCAGTGAGGGTAGTTAAGTAATTTACATATGATAAGCAGGTCAAACTAGTGAATGTATACAAGTGGACTTTAGGTCACGCCTCCTGGCTTTGGTCCAGTTGTAGGTCATACCTCTCTGTCGTGAATTGAACTTGAGTTCGAGTCGAGGGGTGTAACAATTGAGACCCACCATTAGTTCTAACGTGAGAGAACTGGAGTTCGAGTCGAGGAGTGTAACTATTGAGATCCACCATTAGTTCTAACCTAGCTTACTAACCGAGTTGCAGCCTAACCCTCCACAATAAATAAATTTTAATAAAATTAACTATGTACAAGAGCTCCGATTAATCATTTAATCGAAGTAACTCAAATTTTGCCTTGGGAAGTGGTAATTTGGTAATTATGAATACAAAGAAGGGTTTTTAACAGTAATTTTTTTCTATAAATACTCTTCCCATTACAAATTTTGGGTTGCTCCTATTAGCAGTTAATGCAAAAAAAAGAAGAAAAAAAGTGTGGACTTTAGGTCGTTTGCTAGGTCAAAGTCTTGCAATGGGCGTGGAAGATTATAGAAGTGGACTTTTCCCAGAAAAGAAAAGGAGGTCCAGTGATCGAACCGGTAGAAAGTTTCACTTAAGGTGATGCATTTGTTAGGAGGACCCACTCATAGCTCACTAAAGTCACCAAAAAAGGCAAAGAGAGATGGTGGTTTATGAGTTTAAGGTGTTGTTAGGATTGGATATTTTTGGCCAAAAATCAATTTTGGTAAAATTGATTGTCAAATAATCATTTTTTCAAATAATAGTATTCGGATAATACAAAGTTGAGACTCACCTACGTATTTTTTGAACACTATTATTTGAAAAAAATGATTATTTGATCATTAATTTCTACAAAATCAATTTTATTAGAATTGATTTTTGACCAAAAAAATCTAATTCAAACCCACCCTCTCCCCCCCCGCGAAGAGGCTACGTACCGGAAGAGGGAGACCTGAATGAGAGTGCCCGGCCACCACATATGCGCCGGCTCCACCACGAACTTCCTCAAGATTCCAGCCCAACCGTATCCCAATACCTGCCAAAGCCCCCTAAATTAGCATCAACAACCGGACTATATCTATATACTAACGAGCACACTTAAGTCTTAAATTAGAGACAGCACGAAGGCTCGAAAGCTCGGCTCCACTCAATCAAGCGGTGTTCAAGAGCTAGAGTCATTTATTTGAGCTAAGCTCGAGCTAAGGCTTGTTTGATTTGGCTCGGCTCGAAGCTTAATTCGATTAAGGCTCAATTCAGCTTGACTTGAATATTATATATAAAATAATAATAAATAATATATATTATTCATAATATTAATATTTTTATTTTAAATTAAGTTTTTAATAAATCATGCCAAGCTTGAGCCAAACTATTGTATTCGAGCCAAGCATGAGTTGAGCTCGAGCTTGATTTGAAGCAGTTCAAGCTGAGCGGAGCTGGGCCACACCCCTATCTTAAATATAATAAAAGAGACTCAAAATTCTCTCTCAAGTTATAAATGGAGTCTGATTACGTCTCACATGTCAACATATGTCCTTTTTAATATCCTTTAATTGTGGTTAAGATTTCTAACCTTTAGGGTTCAACCATTTACCCTTCATTTAAAAAATAATAATTTAAAGATTAAAGTTATTAACTAGAGTTAATTGTTGGGCGAGTTTGACGTTGTTTAACCCTCGTTTAATGCTTAACTCTAATTTGTTTGAACAAGTATAATAGAAGATCAAATTTGGTCTGGCCCTCACCAGACCAACACCTTCTTTCCCACTTACAATGTCCATTTAACTGCCCTTTTAACCTTGGTTAAAAAAATTTAACTCTTATGATTAATTTTTTTAAAATGTCTTTTTCCTAAAAATCAAGGTTACATGATTGAACCTTAAGGGTCAATGACTCTTAACCATAGTTAAGGGGTGTTAAAAAGAGACACATGTTGACCTATGAGATGAGGGTTCGATGAAATTCCATTCCAGTTTACATAATCAAATTGAGCCGAGTTCGGATGGGCAATAGCGCTTGCTGTTGTGCTGTTGCCCCTTGTGTCTGAAAAAATGAGGGCCCTACTCATGATTGATGTGATGGCCACCCTTATTGAATGCAAACCCATTTTTTTCATATACAAGGGGGCAACAGCGCAACAGCAAGTACTCTTGCCCATCCGAACTCAATTGAGCCTAGCTCAAGCATCCATAAACTATTGGGCACCTCACGATAAAAAGAGGGGAGATATCAAGTGGGGAGAAGTCAAAATAATGGGAAGAAAATGAAATAATTTCTTTTTATTGCCAAATGTCCAATGGTTTGTGCATGCCAAGTGCCTAACTAAGGCATCCACCCAAACAAATCCGAAGCCCTCCAACACTAATCCACAAGCGGCTTCAAATTTGCTCTAGTGAACGCTGAGTTGGGCGCTCTAGCATTCATAAATCAGTGGACATGTGACAATTAAAGGGTAGAGATATGAAGTGGGAAGAAGTCAAAATCATGGGGAGAAAATGAAATGACTTCTCCCCTTTTTTATCGGCAGATGTCCGATGATTCGTGGAAGCCTGCGCTCGGGCATCCCATTGCAAATTCGAAGCCTCCACAAGGGCCACATACTCTGTGAGGCATAAAGCACACAAACCAATGCCTTTATTAGGCATGCACGGGCATGTGGCATCTTTGGATTGGGTGATGGTGGTCTCGGCAGCAAACTGGGGATCCAAAAGGGAAATGGAAAATGGACCCTGGGTCAGCTTAGAAGCTGAAAGCTAACCCTGTGATCTGATTCATCCACGCCCCCTTTTTACCATCCATCAACTATGGTTAGGAATTCACTCACCTACTAGGGTTAAGAAATCTAACCATGACTTTTTTAATAAAACAAAAATTTTAATTTAATTTAGTTTAACGATGATTAAAGAGGTGTTAAAAGGGACACGGGGACACTCAGCTTAGAAGACGACTTCTCAGGACTCCATCCAAAATTATGTGCTTCTCATAATCTTTTGGCAGTTAATTATATAATAATAATAAATAAAAATATTTTTAAAAAAACATGAATGACTGACAAAAGCGCAACATAGCTAATGGTCCAATGAGGAAACTTTTGCTCTACTTAGAATATGAAAAATAATAATATTTTATTTTTATCATCATAAAGGAAAACTTTTTGAAATTTGAAGCACTGCTACCCCAAATCTCTGACTCCTGCATTGTGAGAGAGGATCCTGAGCCTTGTAAATATCACCAGGACACACACGTGTAGCATCAACCCCTGAATCGACACATACGGGAAAGAAATCGGAAGAACATTATTTATTTGGCTCACGATCCTCAGAAACTTGAGAGAATCTCTCGAGTTGGAACCCCTAGAGGTCGCCACGTGTTTCCTTTGACACCCTTTAACCATGTGTAAGGTTCACTCACTCCTGAGGTTCACCCATCCATCTTTGGTTTTTTAAAAAAAATATTAATTCTTTTTTTTTTTTAAATTAAAAACTTTTTTTAATATTAAAAAAACTCTAAAAATAATTTTTTTAATTTAAAAAATAATAATTAATATATAAAAAAAAAACCAAGGATGAGTGGGTGAACCCTAGGGGTGGGTAAACCTTACCCATGGTTAAGGGGTGTCAAAGGAGACATGTGGGGACCTCTAGGGGTTCCAACTCGAGAGAATCCTGTGCCTATTTAAAATATACCCAGAAAAATTTAAATAAAAAAAATAATAATAGAGAGAACCTGAGTAGTGAAAGTAAGGGGGTGTTTGGTATCGTTCTCATGGAACGATTTATCGTTCCGTTTCACAAAACGCAAGCGGAACACGTTTGGTATATGGTGTTTTCCGGATTGATCCTTGAAACAGAACGAAATGGAGTGAATTTTTCGGAACGAAAAAATATAGCTTCTCGGAACGGAACGATCATTGGCTGAAACTCGTTCCGTGAATGTTCCCGATAAAAATTTAAAAAGCTTCTTCTCATATATTGTTAGTGAGAGAACATAAGCTGTGGGTGAAAGTGGGAGAGTTCCGAGCAAGAAAACTTGAAAAAGACGACTGGACGCCGACGACGACTGGAACACTGGTAATGTCTCCGGACGGCGATGACGAGGCACGCCGACACCGCCGTCGACTGGAACGCCGGTAACGTGTTCAGATTTTTGATTGATTTTTTTAGGGGTTCCTCTTCTAGTTCTGCAAATGATTTTGTTTTTCTTTTTGGGTTCCTCTTCTGTGTGATCAATCAATTTTTTGGGCGGGTTTCTCCAACAGATGAGCTTTATGCATGTATTTTGGGGGTTTATTTCTAATTGATGGCTGGGAAGGTTATGGAATGGTATCATTCATGTTTAATATGCCAATGGAGGCTGGTGCTTGTGTTGGGGAGCTCTATTGGGTTGGTTGTGTTTGGGGAACTCTATTGGGTACTTGGATAATTCACAAACGATTAGGATAGTAGAAAAAATGGTGAATGAGCTCCTATTTTCAGATTCTAATCCGTTGGGTATGTGTCGTGTTCGTGTTCTTATCTGTATGCAGCTATTGGAATGTGGGCTATGGTGAAGAAGATTAGCTTGGTGATGAGTTAGAAGAGATTTTAGATGGTTGTACGGTTCAAACCCGATTGAGGTCCTGAATGAAGTTTATGTTTGATCTGTTGCTCATGTTTTAGTGAGTGTGGAAGTTGGGTGCACACTGTTATAATTGATATTTTTGGATTTAAAAAAATGGTTTGGTGTGTGTGGGGCTCACAATCATAAATGGATGATTCCAAATTATTTGATGTTATATAAAAAGAGTGAGAGTAGGTTTTTATGAGAGTATATGATTCTTTGTCTATTTTTTTTTGAATTTATAGTATATATGAGCGATCTTGTTTTTTTCTTTATCCAAACGAGATTTTATCGTTTCTATTTCTTAGAACAAATTCTGGTTGATTGCATCCAAACGGGTTCTAAAAACAGAACCATTCCAAAAAATCAAACTGTTCCAAGGAACAAAATCGTTTTTGATCCGGAACGATGCCAAACGGGCCCTAAGAATCCAAGCAGCGAAGACGCTGATGTGATTGTGATAGAAGGCCTCGATAATGTTAACGATTCTAACGGCGTAAGCCGATCCGTTACCGAAAGCGCTTCCGGCGTTAGCGAATATAGAAATGAGTACGTGCTCCTTCATGTTAAACGGACCCGGATTCAACGAGAACCTCCTCGACCCGAAACCCGGCAGATGGAATTTGGTAGAAGGTAGGACGGAGGCCAGGAAGTGTCCAATCGGGAGGGTAGCGACCTGAACGGTGATGATGAGAGGCTCGGTCCGGTACGAGAAGAACTGGTTGAGGAAGGACAAAAGCCCACAGGATACGAGACCCATAAACCACATCCGAAAGGTCCAAACCGGTAGAGACGGGTCGTCTGTGTTGGTCACCGTCAGTCGAACTTCTTCAATGGGGGAGATATCGTCTTCGTCAATCTCTTCCCCTTCTGTTTTCTTGTTCTTCTGCATCTCTATTTCCAGAGTTCCCATGGCCAGAGAACCAGAGAGAGAGATAGAGAGAGAAATATGGGGTGGGGTTTCTCGGTATTCTCCTCTTTAAATATATCTGAATTTGACTTGTAGTCTAAGTAGGTCGACAGGAGGGCAAATTCTCTGGTCGGCACCTAATACCAAAAATGGTATTAAGGGCTTACATGATCAATGAAAAGTTTACCATTCACATAACTTCATTTATTGCACCAAATCACTATCATAATAGCGTTTCACACGGTTTTGTTTGAGCAAAGGGAAGTTAAGTAAATGACATTTAGTCTCTGTTTAAGTAATATTGTCTGACGTTTGACCGTTTGGACTCCACGATTCAACCAGTCATGTGTCTTATTAGTCTCTAATTACTTATGGTTAAGCGTAATTAACCTGAGGTTAAATTTTTTTTTTCTAAAACCAAAGTTGGATTAATGTATCTTAGGGGTGAGTGAATCTTAACCACTAGTATGTGTTAAAATAGACACGTGGCAGCTTCTAAAGCTCTCTTTAACTTTGGTTAAGCATAATTAACTTAAGGTTAATATTTTTTTATTTAAAAAAAAAACTAAGATTTGATGGATGAATCCTAAGGATGAGTGAATCTTAACCACAATTAGTGGGTGTTAAAAGGGAGACGTGACATCTTGTAAAGGCCCTTTAATTGTTGTTAAGCATAATTAACATAAGGTTAATATTTTTTTAATTTTTTTTCTAAAACCAAAGTTAGATGGATGAATCTTAGGGGTAAGTGAATCTTAACCACGGTTAATGGGTGTTAAAAGGGATATGTGGAAGCTTGTAAAGGCCTCTTTAATTGTGGTTAAACATATCAACCTAAGGTTAATATTTTTTTGATTTTTTTCTTCTAAAAATAAGGTTCAATAGATGAACCCTACGGTGAGTGAATCTTAACCACAGTTAGTGGATGTTAAAAGGAATATGTGGCTGCTTGTAAAGGTCTCTTTAACTGTGGTTAAGCATAATCAACCTAAGGTTAGTATTTTTTTATTTTTTTCTTCTAAAAGTAAGGTTTAATGGATGAACCCTATGGGTGAGTGAATCTTAACCACATTTAGTGGGTGTTAAAACGGATACGTGACAACTTGTAAAGCCTATTTAACTGTGGTTAAGCATAATCAGCCTAATGTTAACATTTTTTATTTTTTTTTCTAAAAAGTAAATTTAAATGGATGAATCCTAAGGGTAACTGAATCTTAACCACGGTTAATAGGTGTTAAAAGGGATATGTGGCAGCTTGTAAAGGTTTCTTTAACTATGTTTAAACATAATCAACCTAAGGTTAATATTTTTTTTTTTTGATTTTTTTATTCTAAGGGCTAAGGTTCGATGGATGAACCCTAAGGGTGAGTGAATCTTAACCACAGTTAGAGGGTGTTAAAAATAATCAAAAAATTTTAAGCTATGGTTAATTACACTTAACTACAATTAATTGGGGACGAATAAGACACATGGCTAGGGGTGGTTATTGAACAAAATGTTCGTGAACTACTCGGGCTCGGCTCGTTAAAAACTCGAGTATCATTCGATTATTTAGTAAACGAGATGAACTTGAACACCGTTTTTAAGCTCATTTAGTAAACTAGCCGAGCTTGAGCACACCCTTGCTCGGCTCGATAAAAGCTCGGTTCGATAACATATATATATATTTAAATAAGTGTGGGTGTGGGTTTGGGTGTGTGCGGTGCCGGGTGTGTGTGGTGTTATGTATTAGTATTACCAAAAATAAAAAAAAAGGTGGGTTTGGGTGTGTGGGTTTAGGTGTGACCGTGTGGGTGTGGGTGTGGGTGTGTGTGTGATGACTAATGAAGTGTGTTACTGGCTTGTAGCTTGTGATTCCTTTGTGGAGTTTAAGTCCCACATCGGGAAACACAAGTAATGTTTGGTGGAAGAGTTGACTATAAAATGGGTCAAGACTAATAAGAGATGATGTGAATCAACGGTTTGGGCTTGGGACAGTGATGGGCTTCATCTGTTTTTCTAATAATTGGCCTCTATCATGAATAATAGTTGGGCTATGCAGTCAAACCCATTTTAAACAAAAGATGGCCCATGCAAGTAAGACTAATTTTAAACAAAAGCTTTAGAGATTTGCAGGCTCGAGCTCCGCTCGGCCTAAGCAGTCTAATCCGAGCTTAGCTCGAACTCGTTTATGTTGTTTTTGAGCAAGTGAATTCGAGCCAAGTTCGAGCAATAACAAAAGTTAGCTAGCTGAACTTGAACATTCTACTTAGACTTCACGGCAAACAAAATTACTTAAATTGAGATTAAATATCAATTCCTTAATTACCCTTTGTATAAGACCAAATGTCAATTATTTAAATAGCCTCTGCACGGACCACATGCTCAATGACATGTTGACAACTCACATAATTTCATTTATTGCAACAAATCACCATCATAACAGCATTTCAAATGACTTTGTGCAAACAAAGGGTAATTAAGTAATTGACATTTAGTCTCAGTTTAAGTAGTTTTGTTTGACGTGGACTCCACGATTCAACTAGCCATGTGTCTTATTCGTCCCCAATTAATTGTGGTTAAGAGTAATTCACCTAAGCTTAATATTGTTTTCTGATTTTTTTTAACACCTACTAATTGTGGTTAAGATTCACTCACCCTTATGGTTCATCAATCGAACCTTAGCTTTTAGAATTAAAAAAAAATATATTAATCTTAGGTTGATATGTTTAAACACAGTTAAAGAGGCCTTTACAAGCTGCCACATATCTCTTTTAACACCTACTAACTATGGTTAAGATTCAATCACCCTTGGGAATCATCCTTTTAAACTTGTTTTTTACAAAAAAAATAAAAAATATTAATATTTGGCTGATTATGCTTAACCATAGTTAAATAGGCTTTACAAGCTGTCCCGTATCCCTTTTAACACCCACTAACTATGGTTAAGATTCACTCACCCATAGGGTTCATCCATTGAACCTTACTTTTAGAAGAAAAAAATAAAAAAATATTAACCTTAGGTTGATTATGCTTAACCACAGTTAAAGAGGCCTTTACAAGCTACCACATATCCCTTTTAACACCCACTAACTGTGGTTAAGATTCACTCACCCGTAGGGTTCATCCATTGAACCTTATTTTTAGAAGAAAAAAATCAAAAAAAATATTAACCTTAGGTTGATAGGCTTAACCACAGTTAAAGAGGCCTTTACAAGCTGCCACATATCCCTTTTAACACCCACTAACCATGGTTAAGATTCACTTACCCCTAAGATTCATCCATCTAACTTAGGTTTTAGAAAAAAAATAAAAAAAATATTAACCTTATGTTAATTATGCTTAACAACAATTAAAGGGGCTTTACAAGCTGCCACGTATCTCTTTTAACACCCACTAACTGTGGTTAAGATTCATTCATCTCTAGAATTCATCCATCAAATCTTAGTTTTTTTTAAAAATAAAAAAATATTAACCTTCGGTTAATTATGCTTAACCAAAGTTAAATGAAGCTTTAGAAGTTGCCACGTGTCTCTTTTAACACCTACTAACTGTGGTTAAGATTCACTTATCCCTAATGTTCATCAATCCAACTTTGGTTTTATAAAAGAAAAATTTAACCTTAGGTTAATTACACTTGCCCATAATTAATTGGGGACGAATACGACACATGACTGGTTGAGTCGTGGAGTCCAAACGACCAAACGTTAGACAATATTACTTAAACAGAGACAAAATGTCATTTAGATAACTTTCCTTTGTTCCAACAAAGCCGTTTGAAACGCTGTTACGATGGTGATTTGGTGCAACCAATGAAGTTATGTGAGTTGTAAACAGGTATGTGGGCCCTTAATACCTTTTTTGGTATTAGGTGTCGACAAGAGGATTTGCACCCTTGTATTTGATCAAGATATCCATCCTCTCCAATCAAAGGTATGGTGTAATACTACACAGCCAATGGGAGAAATACAAGGGTATTTTACAGCTCAGGCAATGATAGGGGTGTCAAAGGGCCGGGTTGGGGTAGGGCCGGGGTCAACCCTAGCCCTACCCTTCCTTATAAGAGTAGAGCCCTAGCCCGGCCCTAGCCCGACCCCTCAAGGGCCGGGGCCAAGCCGGGCCGGCCAAAGGGCCGGAAGAAAGAGCGGAATTTTTTTTTTTTCATCTAAGATAATAAATTTTTTTTTACTACACTGACTGTCAACCTTACATGGAAATGGATACCCTCCTCTTTTATTCGGGTTTGTGATCAACATTGCAACAAAAAAAGCAATGACAGAGTTAAAAAAAAAATTTCCTTATCAGTGACAGTCATGCATAATAAACCAAAACATAGTATAGGTAAACAAGTAGAATAATAAAACTATATAGAACAAAATTGAAAATATGTTTAAATATAAAACTGAAAGTAGAGAGTAAGATATGAGAGAGAGAGAGAGATGATCGATGAAGAGCCGAAGTGGTATGTGGCCTGTGCGATTGAAGTTGAAGAATGAAGAGGCAAAGTCTTAGAATGTGAATACAAGTTAGGGTTTGGTCTGTGTTAGGTTGGTTTTTATAAGGTCTTTAGTTGGCGCAATTACAAACATAGCCCTACTTTCATAACGTTAATGAAAGGTTAAAGGGAGCATATTAATAAAATTATTAAAAAATATTTATCTTAAGATAAAGTAGGGCCGGGCCGGGCCGGGAAGGGCCAGACAGGGGGAGCCCTAGCCCGGCCCTAGAGAACAAGGGCTTCCAATTTTTTGGCCCTGCCCGACCCAAGGGCTGGGGTAGGGCCGGGCTTTGGAGGGCCGGGCCGGGCCGGGTACCCTTCTATATGGGCTTTTTTGACAGCCTTAGCAATGAATGAGTTGGCGTCTGCTATTGCTAGAGACGAGATGAATTGTATGTAACCCAAAATTAGAGAAATGAGAAGGAAATTAATTGAGTGATTGTAACCTGGAGATCGAATCTCAGCCAATTGCGATTGAACTCAGGAAAATATCAATTGCAGGCACAAGCCAACACATGTCATTTTTAACTCAATTAATTGTGGTTAAGATTCACCAACTTTAGGGGTTCAACAATATAATTTTAGTTTTTCTTTTTTAAATATTAACGGTAAGGGTTAAAAATTTTAATCAGAGATAAATATATTTTTAAGATTAATAAATTTTAACCACAGTTAATAAAGACTTAAAAGGACTCGTGTTAGCCCATGAGTGCCATTGAACTCTCGCAAATTCAATCGTGATTGGCTGGGATTCGATCTCAACACAATGAAAGATGTTATATTGTTTTTGATGGGAAGGAGACTAATATGGCATTATCATGTGAAGGTGGGGACCACTAACTGAACGGTCATGAGCTCAGGATCCTCTTACCTATGGGCCTGCCTATATATGTATATGCCTTGGTTTAAAAAACAAGTAATTATTATCAAAATTATTCTAATGGACTATGACGGTGAATGAAATGATTTAAAGGGAAATAATTGTCATTTTTGATAAGTTTGGGATTAATTATAGTTGGAAAAAAGTCTATTATAGGAAGCTACTTTACAGTTGAGGGAAATTCCAAAACCGAAAATCTCTCCGATTAGAATCCGGGAACCGGTCTTTACGGTAGATAATGTGGTCCAGCTGTCATAACAAATGATTTCACACTCATAATCCGTTATTTTCACACCTGCTTTCCAGTCTCTCTCACTACTTTCAGTATATAGTGCCTGCATTGGCTTACCAAGATGTGCAATCATCCCCACCGTTAGTCTTAGATTGTGGGTCCATTGCGTGGCTGTAGTAGGGTGTCAACGAGCCAGGCAAGCTCGACTCAACTTGAAATAAACCGAGTTTGAGCTTTTACTTTGGGCTCGTTGAGCCGAGCTGAGCCTTAAAACTGAGCTCGAAAAATAAACAAGCCGAGCCTAAACAATAGATGGCTCAGCTCGGCTCGGCTCGACTCGATTAATTTTATAATAATACCCTTTAAAAGTTAAATTTATATTATATATTTAGTATACCTTTGTTTTTTGTAAAATATATTTAGTATACATTGGCATAATTATTTTCGTTTAAGTTTTAACTCAAGCTTTCACATGAATCATGACATCCCAAAAATAAAAAAAAGGCTCTTTTAATTAATTATTTTATTTATTGAATTTAGTGCTTATCAATGTATTTTAAAAAAAAAAATTATCGGCCCGAGCTCGAGCTCAACAATTTGTGGACGAGCCGAGCCGAGTCTGTGCTTCTGTAAAATTCCAACGAGCCGAGCCGAGCCTGAGCTTTTGTAAAATTCCAACGAGCAGTGCCTAGCTCAGCTCATTTACACCCCTACTATAGACAAGTTCGTAGACCCTGTGGTTTTTCGTAGAAAAGGAGGAGCTATACTGCATTGGATGCAGCAGAGCCTCAATCCATTTTAAGCAGTGATTAGTACGTTATCTAGTGTACTGTTGTGTTCCCATGTCCCTTTAACCATGATTAAGCTTAACTAAATTAATTTTTTTTCCCCCCTAAAAATCATAGTTGAATGAACTTTATGAGTGAATCTTAACAAACAATAGATAGGGTGTTTAAAAAGGGGAAGGGTGCTAGCCCCTATCGCATTTACTCCAATTTTTTTCATAGACGCAAGATGGGCTAACACGTGGAGATGTTTCACTATTTTAAGAGTTCAAAAAACAGAAATCAGAGAATGTTTGACATTTGTAGAGCCCGGTTGCGTCTTTGGAAGATTTGCCACTAGGCTAGCAAAATCATTAAAAACGGGTGGGGACCAATGAGTATGCTAAATAGCGTATTGAGCACGAAGCTAAACATTTTCCATTCAATAATAGGGTGCACATTGAGAACAAAATTGTACTATTTTCTCCGTTTAGTCAATTCTATTGTCGTCTGCATTGAAAGATTTCGTCTTATTGGAGGGGTCATCGGCACTTCTTTCGTGATTGACGTTCAATAAAAAAAATTCGTTAAATCCAAAAAAAAAAAAAAAACATCATCATCAACTAGGTAGAACCAGGAATTACTATAGAAAGTGATCATTGATTGAAAATATTTTACTTATCAATTTTATAAAATATCTTGGGTTTGGCGATAGGCTTCTAACCCTTTACGTGGGTTCAAATGCATAGTCCCGGTTTTGTTTTTTTTTGAGGACCAAGTTCGTGAGTCATCTCATCCATACGAAAATTTTATGGTCATTATTTCTCTTTCTTTAGGGGTAGTTGTCTCCTTGTCCCATAACTGTCTCATTAAATAATTATAAGGTGCTTCTACGAGCACCCCAATAATTTTTTTCCATACACCATTATTATATATATAAAAAAAGTCTTTTATTTAAGAATTACTCTCTATAGGCACCCAAACTGTTGAGTGTGTGGCTTACATTCAACAGTTGGTCGACCGACTTGAATATCGGTTGATTGAGGTGTGATTTTTTTGTATGAGAATTTTTTTTTCAAAGAGTGTGTTTTGTGTCGGTCGATCCGACTTGGCATCTCGATCGATCGACTTGCACGGGATTTGCGTTCTAATTGCAGATTGGGCATGTTACGCGAATTGGAGACTTTCCTTTTGTTTATGATTTTTGTATAGACTTATAAATAGATGTTTATAGGTCTGGGATTTTATATGTTCAAGAGTGGGAGATAATAGAAAATGTTTGAGGGATGATAGATAGAGATTCTTTTTTGAGTTTCATTGAGAAGATAAGTTGAGTGATATTGTATTGGTTTCTCTAAATAAGAAAGAAGTAATTGGATCTTGACCCTTGGACTTAGACTAGTTATTGTCGAACCATGTATATATATATATATATATATATATATATATATATATATTTTTTTTTTTTTTTTGTGTGCTCATTTATCTTTTTTGTCGGTTTCATTATTCCCAACAACAGGTATCAGAGCACCAGGTTAATTATTTTTCAATGACGAAAAATTTTGGACAATTTTTCCTAAAAAAGTTTGATGAAAAACAAAATTTTAATCTGTGCAAAGTAGGGTAAATGATATCATTGTTCAACAAAGTCCCAAAGAACGTTGAAAGGAGGGTCCGGTAGTCCGAAAAAGATGTCTGATGCAGATTGGGAAAACATTGAGGCGATGACAGTCAGCACAATACACTTATGTCTTACTGGCATAACGTTATGGATGAGGAATCGGTACTAGAACTCTGGGAAAATTTGGAAAAGTTCTATATCAAAAAAGCCTTACCCACAGATTATATCTGAAAAAAGGAGTTAAATACCTTAAAGATGGCGGATGGTGCAGATCTCATGGAGCACATAAATGTATTCAACCAGATATTGAATCAATTGCAGAAAATTGATGTCAAGCTGGATGAAGAAGTTCACGTCGTGAGGCTTCTTACATTACTTTCGGATTCATATGAGCACTTGGTGACAACTTTCATGTATGGAAATAATACATTGTAGATGGGGGAAGTCATGGTGGCGCTATTCTCTTACGAGATTAAGCGGAATCCAAATCATGATATGAATCATAATCATGCTTTGGATGCTCATGGAAGAGGAAGTGAGTTGGAAATAGTATCTGAAAAAGGCAGGGGAGATCCAAATGCAGAGAAAAAGACGGAGTTCAATGCTATCATTCCAAAGAATTATGATACTTCAAAAGGGAGTGTCCGCGGTATGCTGATTGGAAGAAGGATTCTTCCAAAGGAGATTTTTTGATGACAATAGCATCTGATAAGGTTGAATACAATGGAGATGCTCTCACAGTCTCCAAAGGTATGGACAATTCTTCTAGTGCATGACTTTTAGAATCAGGGGCTTCGTTTCATATTTGCTTAAATATGGAATCCTTAGATACTTTGAAAAATGGGACAAGAAAAGTATCATTGGGTGATGAATCTGAATGTGAAATCACGAGGTTTGCAGCTGTAAAGATAAGGATGTTTGATTGAGTGAGTCGCACTTTAAGAGGGGTAGCTTGTGTCCCTAAGTTACGAAAGAATGTGATTTCTCTTAGCCAATTAGACTCCAAGAGTTGTTGCTACACAGCAATTGAGTGAGTCAGCCGGAACTTGGTGCGAGAGGGAGGGTAGCAACCTGAACAGATATATGGAAAATGAGAAGTGCCTCGGTTTGGTAGAAGGAGTTAAGGAATGACGAAAACACTTACGATATCAGAGCCATGGACCAACTTGGGAGGGATGGGTCGTTGTTGTTGGTCACAGTAAACGGCACTTCTTCAATGGGAGACAACTCGTATTCATCAATCTCTATCTATTTCTAGAGTTTCCATGCTGCAAGAGTAGATTCAGGAGAGAGCAAGGAGAGTGCAAATTGGGATTTCTAAGCTCTTTTTTTTGGTAAACTCAATCATACCACAAGGCGGCAAAGACAAGGGAATACTCACACCACCCAAGCAAACACACACACACACACCACATGCAAACTCTCACACACACACACACCACCACATGCAGCCCATGTAAGCTTCACCCTAGAGCTCCTCAAAACGGGTACCATGTCTTTGCCTTCAGTCATTGCCTTGTGGTATGATTGAGTTTACCAAAAAAACCAGAACACCTTTAGGGTGTGTTTAGTCCCACATCGGGTTCCTACCCGAGCATTCAAACGGTTGGTACCCATTTTGAGGAGCTCTAGGGTGAAGATTACATGGGCTGCATGTGGTGTGTGTGAGTTTGCATGTGGTGTGTGTGTGTGTGTTTGCTTGGGTGGTGTGAGTATTCCCTTGTCTTTGCCTTCAGTCATTGCCTTGTGGTATGATTGAGTTTACCAGAAAAACCAGAACACCTTTAGGGTGCGTTTAGTCCCACATTGGGTTCCTACCCGAGCATGTTGTCCCATATAAGCCTCAAACGGTTGGTACCCGTTTTGAGGAGCTCTATGTCTGTGCAGTTCAAGAACAAGCCCAATCTCTCAAGCCTTTAGGAATTAAACTACTATGCATTTCAACCTGAAAATATGTATAGACAGAAGAAGAAACCGAGACTCAATATGCTGGACACCCATCTACTTCGACACCCTTAGCTATTGGACAAGTTGCCAATTCACAGTGCTCACCATCTGTACCCCACCAGCTCAAGCCCTTCTCCTCCATGCTCAGTGAGAAGTACAGTACCACCGCCATGAAAGCTACCCCAGCGTCCAGAGCTGCTGAAAGTATGTAGTTGTACCTCTGCCACCATTGCTTCCGGTACCGGAAAATGAAGAAATTGAAAATTGTTCCGACAAAAATCCAGGCATTGTAGTTCAGTGGTGTTGCTGGTGGCATCATACCCGTTGCTCCCAGGAGGACTGGAAGGTTGATCAGGGGAATCCAGGATTGCTTGGGGAACAACTTGTGCAATAGCCAAACTAAAACTGGTCCCAAGGCTCCTCCAAGGAAGAACCAGTTAGTGGCGGCATAGTTTCCAAGTGAGCCGAAAATCCGTTTAGGTCCCACCAAACCCCAGATAACAGATGCATCAAAGAAGACACGGTCATTAGGACATGTCCAAGGACTGTTGGCCGGAAGGAGATCATCCTGGCATATATTCGTGACAGAATTCAGCAGCCACCATGCTACCCCGAGGTTGATCGTTCCAGCTATGACAGTTCCAATGAACTGGTATGCAGGTAAAAGCAAGGATTAAAAATATGGTTTCGGGGGATCTATCAGTCCAAACTGAAACCTATACGTATCGGTTTCAGGCAATATATATAATTTTTACTTTTTCTTAAAAAAAATCAAAATTAATTTTTTTTAAAATCAAATGAATTATAGGAACCAATTTTACCAATTATAAAGTGATAGGAAGCAACTCAAAGACAAAGTAGGAAACATAGTACAATTCTACAATGAATTAAAACATACATAACTAATAAACGGTATGTATTGCTCGTTTCGTATCAGTATAAATATCGTACATAGGGCTACCGATACCTATACATATCACCTGTTTCGTATCAGTTTCGAGGATTTTTATTTCCATGGGTGCAAGTGTAAGGCTACATAGGAGCAAAGTTTAAAATTTCGTTCGATTTCGCGAAATTTCGGTTTTGGACAACCCCACCGATATCGAAACTGGGTTTGAAATCAGATTTCGGCCGAAATTTCGAAAATTTCGGGTGAAATTTTGGATTTCGAAGATTTTGGAATTTCGACCGAAATTTGGTTTTTTATTTTTAAATAATTTTTTTATATTATTTTTTAATTAAAATTCTGAAATATTTCAAAAAATTTTACTGAAATTTCGTGAAATTTTGAAATTTTATATATTAATTTTAAAAATAAAATAATAATATTTATATAAAAATATAAAAAATTTTAATAAAATATTATTTTTTAATATATATATATATATATAATTAATAAAATATTAATATTTCGAATTTCGCCAAAATCCGGCAATTTTTTGGGATTTCGGTTCGGGTTGGCTGGCCGAAATCGTCGACAATTTCGAAATTTCAAACCATGCATAGGAGTATAAGTGTATAACATATCAACAATCTTAGGAGCAAAAGGTGTGGAAAATCCATATTTATCAGAAATTTATTCTTTTGTTAAATATTTAGGATTAAATGCATCAATTATATTATAAATCACTTTTTTCAGCAAGAAGAAAGTATTTTAAGCTTCCAGCTATTGCAGCAGCTATTTCTCTGATTTTAGGTTGGTCATCGCAGTATACAAGTACTTAGTTTCTGATAAATATTGAATATGTTCTAGGTGGGCTTGTTACTAATTCTCCTATAATGCTTCTTACATATAAAATATTGGATTGTTAGAGAGAAGAAAGAATGAACCTGAACTAAGAACATTGATCTTGGAGGGATTTTCATGTAATGGCCTAGCTTGAAATCACTGAGGAACGAAATGGCCTGAGCCATGCTAATATACCCATAGGTTTTGAAGCAGACATTAGCTATCGGCCTTCCTGGTAATATAACACCCATGATGTACTCCGTGATGATGTTTAGCCCTGGCGTCTGTAGAGAAAACACTAGAGCATCAGTAGGAAAACAATCAATTTTGCAAAGATACTGACAAGAACAGATTTACATAAATGGTTCTTAAGTTAATTGAATCAACAAATACAGTGATAATACACGGCTATGATTATATATTGAAGGCAAAGTGATTTCAGCAGATCTCTTAATTGGAACTGATTCATATATATATAAAATATTTTAGTCAAATTGAAAATTTTCTACATTGTACAACTACAGCATTGGTACTAGATCATCCCGCAGATTCAGAAAAGTAACTACAAGGAAAATGGGAGGTGGTATAAGTTCCAACTGAATTACCTGATTAGTTGTGGCAGTTATGATGCTGATGGGAAGGGTGAATGTGAAAGCAAGACCACAGGCGAAAATGAGTCCCCACCAAGGCATCTGAACTTCCTTCCGTAGGAAGATGGTGAGAAAAAGAGTGACTATGAATGTCACTGCAAGCAGCAAGTAAAACCACCAGGAAGGTATGTCCTTGTATTTCGTCATCAATCTTGTGTGGATATCCATTTTTCCCTTAAAAGAAGCGCGAGATCGTTCGTAGATCTCCCTGTTCATATTATAGCTGAGCATCAAACATGACTGTAATGCCAAAGTAAATTTGCAGAGCTTAAAAAATGATTAGGATAAGGTGGATTTCGATTTCAAAAATTTTCTTAATTGATCATTTTTGGTTCTTCTTAATGTTGTGTGGATGTATTTCTTCTTCAAAGATTAGTGGGCAACTGTAAGTTACTTCCTAAGAGCATCTAAGAAAAACACTGGAGGAGCATGGGAAAATCTAAAGTTAAGGAAAATGGTTAACAGGCTTCATATTTGCCATAACATCTGAAAGCTTTCTTTTTAAAAAAAATGAATTTTAACTTACTGTATGAGGGGAAAAAATCAAATTGACTCTGAAAACAAGAACACTTATAGAACATTATGTCATTTCAATGACAAGAGTTTAAGGAGAGGAGATGTGGAAGAGTTTATCCTTGTTAAAATATTAAAAATAGAATTTCTGAACATATAACAAAATTGTGCCATGAATACTAAACTCAATTATCAATGACAAAATCTACTTAAATATAAAAGCATCCATAATAAGTAGGAATACATTACCTTCCATAGAATAAGGCCACATGAGTGAGGGTAGCTGCAATGGCGGCGAAACCGAAGCCATAAGAGAGAGCAAAGAACATGCTCAGATTGATCCTTCCTTCATCTTTGTACTTCAATAAATCTATCTCAAAGTTCTCTTTGACAATGGCAGATATGTTATACCTATGACCCTGGGCAGTGAACAAATGGGAGGAGAAGATGGGGAATGTCGTAGCATTGTACAAGTTCATACCCCAGTAGGCAATGGGGATTGCAACGTAGATGACCAAAACATAGCCGAGAAAGACGTTAACTATGGCAAAGAATGGGGAAATGAGAGGGCTGCTCAAGTAGGAAGCTACAACAGTCCAGTCCAGTGTCAACGCCCCGAGTCCGAGGCCGCTCATGCCCGACCCGATCTGTTGTGCTGTGACAGACTTGGAGAATACCCAGCAGACCCATGAGATGTTTGTGAGTGTTGTGAAGAAGTATCCAGGGAAAATGTACCAGGAAAAACTGCAAACTAGTGCAATCAGGAAGAACTTTGCCCTTGTCATGCCTTTTTCATCTTTCTCATGCAAAGCCCTGCAATATTCAATTAAAAAATTATCTCCTATTTAGTGTAAGATAGGTATATGATTATAAATATCATTATTATTATCAAAACTTACATCAGTGGCAGTGTTAGTTTGGGGTAGTAATTGGTCGGGTCATCCCTTTATAAACAGATCAAGAACTCTGTTCTTTATCTGTTTATAAAGAATTAAATAATTAATTGACTAACTGAATGTTATTTTATTATGAGGAATGCTAAACTTCACTAAGAGTAAGGATTTGTTAACGTTATCAAGTCTCTTTTACCCCTATATTGAATAATATTTGATGAAATATAAGGATATTTTAATATTTTCATAGGGGAGATTCATTAAATAGGAAGAAAATTGCTAGCCCTGATTGTAGATTTCCAGGCTCTCACCATGATTGCGACAAGTGTCGCTACTTTTGTATGTTACCTTGAGAACATGTATAAATCATCAGTTACTCTCCGGAGAATTTGTTTTTCCTAACCTTCTTGAATGTCACGTTAATTCAATTGTATACATGTCACATGAGGATTAGGGGAGAGAAAAAAGACATGAAATTCAAATTCAAATTTTTTCTCTCTCCTTTAGTCCCATGTGACACATGTGCCATTGAACTCTCTTGAGTTAAATCGCAATTGACCGTGATCCAATCTCATCGGGTGGATGTGGTAGAGTGATGCCTGAATTCTGACTGCTCAGACAACACACGATTGTTTGGATTGAAGAGGCGTGCTGCCCCTACTCTCAGGCAGACTCTGCTCTCAGTCGTGCTTTCAATCAAAACTACCAGTTTATGTCGAGTAATTCTCCTCAATTTGAAGGAGGGCGGTGAGGGTAGTTAAGCAATTTAGATATGGTAAGCAGGTCTAAGTAGTGGATGTATACAAGTGGACTTTAGGTCACGCCTCCTGGCTTTGGTCCAGTTGTAGGTCATACCTCTCTGTCGTGAGTTGAACTCGAGTTCGAGTCAAGGGGTGTAACAATTGAGACCCACCAATAGTTCTAACGTGAGAGAACTGGAGTTCCAGTCGAGGGGTGTAACAATTGAGATCCACCATTTGTTCTAACCTAGCTTACAAACCCACTTGCAGCCTAACCCTCCACAATAAATAAATTAAGAAAAACATTTAACCGAAGTAACCCAAATTTTGTCTGGGAGAGTGGTAGTTTGGTAATTATGAATACAAAGAATGATATTTTTAAACAGTAATTTTTTTCTATAAATACTCCTTTCGAGGCAAATTTTGGGTTGCTATTCACCAAAAAAAAAAAAAAAAAAGTGGACTTTAGGTTGCATTTGCTAGGTCAAAATCTTGCTATGGGCGTTGAAGATTATAGAAGTGGACTTTTCCCATAAAAGGGGCCTCGTATTGTCTCTGGAAGCCAGAAAGCCCCTTGCCTCGGGCAACCATAGAATATGGGACAAGCAGTGGAGAAGTCAAAATCATGGGCCCCATGATTTTGACTTCTCCACACACTAAATAACACATAGTGATAAGGTGGTGAGATAAAGGGGGAGAGAAATCAAGTGGGGAGAAGTCGAAATCATGAGGAGAAAATGAAATGGTTTCTCCCCTTTTTATCGCCACTTGTCCCCTATTCTATGGTTGCCCAAGAGGGCTTTCTGGCTTCATCAGAGACAATCCGAGGCCCAGAAAAGGAGGTCCAGTGATCGAACAGGTAGAAAGTTTCACTTAAGGTGGGTGCATTTGTTAGGAGGACCCACTCATAGCTCACTTAAGCTACTAAAGGGCGAAGAGAGATGGTGGTTTAAGAGACGTACCGGAAGAGGGAGACCTGAACGAGAGTGCCCGGCCACCACATATGCGCCGGCTCCACCACGAACTTCCTCAAGATTCCAGCCCAACCGTATCCCAATACCTGCCAAAGCCCCCCATATTAGCATCAATAACCGGACTATATGTTATTCATCATATTAATATGTTTATTTAAAAATAAGTTTTTAATAAATCATGCCAAGCTTGAGCCAAACTATTGTATTCGAGCCAAGCATGAGTCGAGCTCGAGCCTGATTTGAAACAGTTCAAGCCAAGCTGAGCTGGGCCACACCTTATCTTAAATATAAGGGCAATAAAAGAGACTCAAAATTCTCTCTCAAGTTATAACTGAGTTCCAACGAATCTGATTACGTCCCACATGTCTAACATATGTCCTTTTTAATATCCTTTAATGGTTAGGGTTCAACTTCAACCATTTAATCTTGATTTTAAAAAAATAATAATAAAATATTAATTCTAAAGATTAAAGTTATTAACTAGAGTTAATTGTTAGCCGAGTTTGTCGTTGTTTAACCCTCGGTTAATGCTTAACTCTAATTTGTATGAGCAAGTCTAATAGAAGATCAGATTTGGTCTGGCCCTTACCAGACCAAAACCGTCTGGCCCACTCACAATGTCCATTTAACTGCCCTCTTAACCTTGGGTAAAAAAAAATTAACTCTTATGATTAATGTCTTTATTTGGCATGCACGGTCATGTGGCATCTTTGGATTGGGTGACAGTGTGCTGCAACTACAAATCCAAAAGGAAAATGGAAAACGGACCCAGGGTCAACTTAAAAGCTGACCCGTGATATGATCCGTCCACACCCTCTTTTTACCATCCATCAACTATGGTTACGATTCACTCACCTACTAGGGTTAAGTAATCTAACCATGGTTTTTTATATAAAACAAAAAATTTAATTTAATTTAGTTTAATGATGATTAAAGAGGTGTTTAAAAAGGACACGGGGACACTCAGCTTAGAAGAGGACTTCTGCGGACTCAATCGAAAATGATGTGCTTCTGCATAATCTTTTGACAGTTAATTATATAATAATAATAAATAAAAATATTAAAAAAAACATGAATAACTAACAAAAGCGCAACAAAGCTATTGGTCCAATGGGCAAACTTTTTCCTACCAAAAAAAAAAAAAAAAAGAGCAAACTTTTGCTCTACTTAGAATATAAAAAATAAAAAATATTTTATTTTTATCATCAAAAGAGGAAAACTTTTTGAAATTTGAAGCACTGCTACCCAATTCTCTGACAAAAGCGCAACAAAGCTATTGGTCCAATGGGGAAACTTTTTCCTGCCAAAAAAAAAAAAAAAAAAGAGCAAACTTTTGCTCTACTTAGAATATAAAAAATAAAAAATATTTTATTTTTATCATCAAAAGAGGAAAACTTTTTGAAATTTGAAGCACTGCTACCCAATTCTCTGACTCCTGCATTGTAAATATCACCAGGACACATACACGCGTAGCATCAACGCGTGAATCGACAGATACAGTAAAGAAATCGGAAGAACATTATTTAAAATATACCCAGAAAAAATTTAAATTAAAAAAATAATAATAGAGAGAACCTGAGTAGTGATAGTAAGAATCCAAGCAGCGAAGAAGCTGATGTGCTTGTGATAGAAGGCCTCGATAATGTTAACGATTCCAACGGCGTAAGCTGATCCGTTACCGAAAGCGCTTCCGGCGTTAGCGAATATAGAAATGAGTACGTGCTCCTTCATGTTAAACGGACCCGGGTTCAACGAGAACGTCCTCGACCCGAAACCCGGCAGATGGAATTTGGTAGAGGGTAGAACGGAGGCCAGGAAGTGTCCAATCGGGAGGGTAGCGACCTGAACGGTGATCTGGGTAATGATGAGAGGCTCGGTCCGGTACGAGAAGAACTGGTTGAGGAAGGACAAAAGCCCACAGGATACGAGACCCAGAAACCACATCCGAAAGGTCCAAACCGGTAGAGACGGGTCGTCTGTGTTGGTCACCGTTAGTCGAACTTCTTCAATGGGGGAGATATCGTCTTCGTCAATCTCTTCCCCTTCTGTTTTCTTGTTCTTCGGCATCTCTATTTCCAGAGTTCCCATGTCCAGAGAACCAGAGAGTCAGATCGAGAGAGAGAAATATGGGGTGGGGTTTCTAGGTATTCTCCTCTTTAGATATATCTATATCTGAGTTTGCCTTGTAGTCTGGTATATATAGAGAGAGAGAGAGAATCAATAGAGATTCCAATTGCTTTATTTTGTAGTTATTTTCGGAATTCAATTAATGTAATGTCTTATATTCTTACTAGGAAAACAATCACCTCCTAGGTCGTCGGTGACGTGAAGAGGATGGAGTAGGACTCTTTTCTGCCACGTATCTCTTATTATGTTCTTTAACTATGATTAAGATTTACTCATTTCTAAGGTTTACTCAACTATCCTTGATTTTTAGAAAAAATATAAAAAAAATTAACCATAAGAGTTAAAAAAAAATTAGTCAGAGTTCATTGACAATTAAAGAAGTTTTGTGAGAGTGATTACTGATTAGCAATAGTTCACTCCTTGTGGAGCGAATGAAGGCGTGTGGGGCCCTTTTTCTGCCACATGTCTCATATTAATTCTCTTTAACCATGATTAAAATTTATTCACCCTTCTATCCTTAAATTTTAGAAAAGAAATAAAAATAATAATTAACCACAGGATTTAAAAAATTAACCGTTTTCATGGGGCAGTTGAAGGGGCTTTAAGAGCGAGGAGCCCATAGAGTGAACTATTGCTCATTTGAGATTAGAGCGTGATTCTACCCTGTCCAACCCATATTTAATTGTGATTAAGATTCATTCCTAATTGATAGTGAATCTTAACCACAATTAAAGGAATTGTAAAGAAACACATGGCCACCGCACACCAAACAATCTTTACCCTTTGGGTGTTTCTATCTCTGTTTTTAAAGAAATTGTTGATTTACAAATATGCCCCTAACATATATAGTGAAATTTGAGAATAATCAATATTTGTTCAAGATATTCATCCTCTCCAATCAAAGGTGTAGTGTAGTACTACACAGCCAATGGGAGAAATACAAGGGTATTTTACAGATTGAATGAGTTGGCATCAGCTAATGCTAGAGAGGAGATGAGTTGTATGTAACCCAAAGTTAGAGAAATGAGAGGGAAATTAATTGAGTGATTGTTACCTGGAGATCGAATCATAGCCACTTGCGATTGAACTCAGGAAAATATCAATTGCAGGCACAAGCCATCACGTGTCCTTTTTAACTTAATTAATTGTGATTAAGATTCACTAACTTTAGGGGTTCAACAATATAATTTTAGCTTTCTTTTTAAATATTAACTGTAGGGGTTAAAAAAAATTTAACCAGAGATAAATATATTTTTAAGATTAATGAATTTTAACCACAGTTAATAAAAATTTAAAGGGACTCATGTTAGCCTATGGGTGCGATTGAACTCTCCCCAAATTCAATCGCGATTGGCTGGGATTCGAACTCAATACAATGAAAGATGTTATATTGTTAATTTGTTATTGATGGGAAGGAGACTAATATGGCATTATCATGTGAAGGTGGGGATCACCAAGTGAAAAACAAGTAATTATTATCAAAATTATTCTAATGGGCCTGCCTATATATGTAAATGCCTTGGTTTGAAAAACAAGTAATTATTATCAAAATTATTCTAATGGACTATGACAGTGAATGAAATGATTTAAAGGGAAATAATTGTCATTTTTGATAAGTTTGGGATTAATTATAGTTGGAAAAAAGTCTATTATAGGAAGCTTCTTTATTGTTGAGGGAAATTCCAAAACCGAAAATCTCTCCCATTAGAATCCGGGAACCCGTCTTTACGGTAGATAATGTGGTCCAGCTGTCATAAGAAATGATTTCACAATCATAATTCCTTTTTTTCACACCTGCTTTACAGTCTCTCACTACTTTCATTATATAGTGCAGTCGGCTGCATTGGCTTACCAAGATGTGCAATCATCCCCACCGTTAGTCTTAGATTGTGGGTCCATTGTGTGGCCGTAATAGGGTGTCAACGAGCCAAGCCAGCTTGACTCAATTCGAAATAAACCGAGTTTGAGCTTTTACTTTGGGCTCGTTGAGTCGAGCCCTAAAAGTGAGCTCGAAAAATAAATGAGTCGAACCTGAACAATAGGTGGCTCAGCTCAGTTCGACACCAAGGTATTAAACTTCGGTCGCTAAGAAATTGACACATTTCAAGGAAGTGTAAGGAAGTCCAAAGAAGTTATGTGAAAATTAAAGAAGCATAGGAAACATTGGAAATCTAAGATGAAATTTTAGAAATTCAATACTTAAGCATAAATACACATTTAGAAGTCACTATATTTTCGATGCAAACATGTAGTACTCAAATGTAAGAATCATATTAAGTGACATACGTTGTCTGCTTCTCTGAGCTGTAATTTTTTCTTGGTATTTCTCTGGATTGTCAATTTTTTAAAACTATATTTCATCTTATTTGTAAAGTGAAGGGGTATGTATTCTCTTTATTAAATGATTATCCATATTAATTGTTTTGGAAACCTAAAAACCTTATGAATGCACATTGAAGTTGATAAATAATTGAAATTCAATTTAGTTTCTAAACCTATTTCATCCTACAATTGATGAGCTCAATGTTTTTATAATACTGAATCAATATGTAAAAAGGAGGAGATGAGTAGTTAAATAATTTTGAATTTATGAAATACTATTAGGAAATTATTTGATTTTTTTAATATTACTAAAAAGTCATTATGGGCATAATATATTAATAACAAGATTATTAGAATAATAAAATTATAATTTGTAGTAAGGTTAAGGCTAATCACACTCTAATAATAAAATTATAATTTATAATAAGGTTAATGCTAGCACACTCTTTTTTAAAGTTAATTATATTTATAATAAGGTTAATGCTAGCTACACATGTCTTTCCTTACGAAGAAAATAAGTTTAAAACGAGTGAAACTAGTATTACTCTTTTAAGTTAAAACCTGAAGTCCTTCAATTTACAGATATGTTCTATACACTTCGGTTAACTTCTACTGAAGTTCTACATTTTCTCAATAATTTTTTTCTGTTTCGGTCGAAGTTTACGGAAGTCCAGTATTTTTAAAATACTAGTGCATTTCACTTCAGACACCACGGAAGTTGACTCAATTCGATCAACTTCGGCGGAATTGAGTCGATTTTTGATACCATGGGCTCGACTCGATTAATTTTATAATAATACCTTTTAAAAGTTAAATTTATATTATATATTTAGTATACCTTTTTTTTGTAAAATATATTTAGTATACATTAACATAATTATTTTTGTTTAAGTTTTAACTCAGAGCTTTCACATGAGTCACATGAAATCCCAAAAAAAAAAGGCTCTTTTAATTTAATTTTTTTAATTGAATTTAGTGCTTATCAATGTATTTAAAAAGAAAAATTATCGAGCCGAGCACGAGCTCAACGATTTGTGGATGAGCCGAGCCGAGCCGAGCCGAGCCTGAGCTTCTGTAAAATTCCAACGAGTCGAGCCGAGCCGAGCCGAGCTTGAGCATCTGTAAAATTCCAACAAGTCGAGCCCGAGCAGTGCCTAGCTCGGCTCGTTTACACCCCTACTGTAGACAAGTTTGTAGACCCTGTGGTTTTTCATAGAGAAGGAGGAGCTATACTGCATTGGATGCAACAGAGCCTCAATCCATTTTAAGCAGTGATTAGTACGTTATCTAGTGTACCGCTGTGTTCCCATGTCCCTTTAACCATGATTAAGCTTAACTAAACCCCCCCCCCCCCCCCCCCCCCCCTAAAAATCATAGTTGAATGAACTTTAGGAGTGAATCTTAACAAACAATAGATAGGGTGTTTAAAAAGGGGAGGAGTGCTAGCCCCTGTCGCATTTACTCCAAATTTTTTTATAGACGCAAGATGGGGCTAACACGTGGAGATGTTTCACTATTTTAAGAGTTCAAAAAGCAGAAATTAGAGAATGTTTGACATTTTGAAGCGCCCCAGTTGCGTCTTTGGGAGATTTGCCACTGGGCTAGCAAAATCATTAAAAACGGGTGTGGACCAATGAGTATGCTAGATAACGTATTGAGCACGAAGCTAAACATTTTCCATTCAATAAAAGGGTGTGCATTGAGAACAAAATTGTACTATTTTCTCCATTTAGTCAATTTTGTTGTCATCTGGATTGAAAGGTTTCGTCTTACTGGAGGGGTCATCGCCACTTCTTTCGTGATTGATGTTCAATAAAAAAAATTCCTTAAATCCAAAAAGAGAAAAAAAAAAAAAGGAGAAAATACATTTACACCCCCTGATGTTTGACGAAAATACACATAGACCCCCTCAGGTCAGGTGCTGGAAGGAGTGTTGGTAGGAGGAGAGAAACAAATGAAGGGACACAAAGTTCTGTTCACAACACACAGGGTTCACAAAGCAGCATGTTCGTTGAGTTTAGTCTTTAATGGTGGATTTATTGTCTTAGAAATATGCTTTTTGGGATCATTTTGTTGCGTAATTTAAGTTCTTAGTAATACACTTTGCTCTGCTTTTGAATTTCTTTTTGTGAATTATAGGGTTGAACTATGATAGCTTTAACTATGATACAACTATATTGTATTACTAAGAACTATGTTGGTTTGAAAGAATCTATGTCTGGTAGGCTTAAAAAGAATCTATGTTGGTTTGAAGATGAATTTACTTCCTGGAGTGAAGTAGCAGCATTTAAAAGTTACTGTGACTGTTCACGCTACATTGTGTGATCATGGATTGATAGTTATCTTGTCTAGCATCAAAGATTCCAATGTTTTGGTTAACAATTACCTAGGCTGCTATTAAGTCTGTTTTTTTTTTTCTAAGCTTTATGATGAATCTATTCTTTTATTGAATTTTTTCTAGTTTTATATATTGATGACAGATGAACACATCATCACAAAGGGTATATTGTTCACAAGTACCCATGGACAAGTTTCAGACCTCATGTTTCATTGTAAGAGCAGATATAATCATTTCCAAGTTATCAGCTCGTTAAAATTTGTTTTCATGTTTCAATCTCTTTTGACGTGATTGTAACATTGATTATTTGAGTCTTGCCTGTATTTCTTGGGGGGCTCTTTTTGTCTATCTTTAGCATCTTGGACTCTACCTGTATAATGGTGGAGACACAAACCATCCAGCCTGTATAGAGTTAACAAAATGGCCATTTTCGACCCACATTTGACCCGAGCTAGTTTGGTCAGCTGCAACCCACATTCTCTTAGAAGAAAGTCCACAAAAAAGGAGATGGTAAAGTATCATAAACTGAGAGATTTTCTATAAAGCTCCTCTAATCATGTACAGGGGCGGAACGAGGAATTTTTAATTGGGGGTACAAGGGAGGAGCCAGGAATTTTTCATTGGGAGGTGCCTAATGTATTTTCTAGAAAACTGAGGGGGTCTATGTGTATTTTCGTCAAACCTTAGGGGGCGTAAATGTATTTTACGCAAAATGATTCAATGGGTAGTTTTGAAATTTTATAAAGTTTAACTGATGACATCAGCACATCCGTCAGTTGACCGACGGTCAACTGACGGAAGGGGTGTAAGTGCAATTATTTTGAAAAGTAAGGGTACCTAATGTATTTTTTGAAAACTGAGGGGGTCTATGTGTATTTTCGTCAAACATCAGGGGGTGTAAATGTATTTTCTCCAAAAGAAAAACATCATCGTCAACTAGGTAGAACTAGGAATTTCTTGCAGGAACTGATCATCGATTGAAAATATTTTACTTATCAATTTTATAAAATATTTTGGGTTTGGCGATGGGCTTCTAACCCTTTACGTGGGTCAAATGCGTAGTCCCGGTTTTTTTTTTTTGAGGACCAAGTTCGTGAGTCATCTCATCCATACGAAAATTTTATGGTAATTGTTTCTCTTTCTTTAGGGGTAGTTGTCTCCTTGTCTCATAGCTATGTCTCATTAAATAATTATAAACTGCTTCTACGAGCACCCTAATAATTTTTTTCCATACACCATTATTATATTAAAAAAAAATCTTTTATTTAAGAATTACTCTCTATGGGCACCCAAATTGTTGAGTGTGTGGCTCACATTCAAAAGAGTCAGTCGACCGACTTGAATATCGGTCGATTGAGGTGTGATTTTTTTGTATGGGCAAAATTTTTTAGAGAGTGTGTTTTAGGTCGGTCGATCCGACTTGGCATCTCAGTCGATCGACTTGCACGAGATTTGCGTTCTGAGTGCGGATTTGGCATGTTACGTGAATTAGAGACTTTCCTTTTGTCTATGATTTTTGTATAGGCTTATAAATAGATGTTTATAGGTCTAGGGTTTTATATGTTTAAGAGTGAGATATAATAGAAAATGTTTAAGGGAGGATAGATAGAGATTCTTCTTTGGGTTTCATTGAGAGGTGAGTTGAGTGTTATTGTATTGGTTTCTTTGAATAAGAAAGAAGTAATTGGATCTTGACCCTTGGACTTAAACTAGTTATTGTTGAACCACGTATATATATATATATATATATATATATATATATATATATATATATTTTTTTTTTTTTGTGCTCATTTATCTTTTCTGTCGGTTCCATTATTCCTAACAACTGGTATCAGAGCATCGAGTTAATTATTTTTCAATGACGAAAAATTCTGGACAATTTTCCTGAAAAAGTTTGACGAAAAATGAAGTTTTAATCTGTGGCAAAGTAGGGTAAATAATATCCTTGTTCAACAGGGTCTCGAAAGAGCATTGAAGGGGGGGTCCGGTAGTCCGAAAAAGATGTTTGATGCAGATTGGGAAAACATTGAGACAAAGACAGTCAGCACAATACACTTATATCTTACTGATATTGTGATACATAACGTTATGGATGAGGAATCGGCACTAGAATTCTGGGAAAAGTTAGAAAAGTTCTACATCAAAAAAAGTCTTACCAACAGATTATATCTGAAAAAGGAGTTGAATATCTTAAAATATGGCAGAGGGTGCAGATCTCATGGAGCACATGAATGTATTCATCTAGATATTGAATCAACTGCAGAAAATTGATGTCAAGGTGGATGAAGAAGATCAGGTCGTGAGGCTTCTTACATCACTTCCGGATTCATATGAGCACTTGGTGACAACTCTCATGTATGGAAACGATACATTGTAGATGAGGGAGGTTACGGCGGCTCTATTCTCTTACGAGATTAGGTGGAATTCAAATTATGATGCGAATCATAATCATGCTTTGGATGCTCAGGGAAGAGGAAGTGAGTTGGAAAGAGTATCTGAAAAAGGCAGGGGAAGTTCCAAATACAGAGAAAAAGGCGGAGTTCAATGCTATCATTCCAAAGAATTAGGACGCTTCAAAAGGGAGTGCCTGCGGTATGCTAATTGGAAGAGATTTTCTTCCAGAGGAGATTTTTTTGACAGCAATAGCATAAGACAAGGTTGAATACAATGGAAATGCTCTTATAGTCTCCAAAGGTATGGGCAATTCTTCTAGTGAATGACTTTTAGATTCAGGGGTTTCGTTTCACATTTGCTCAAATATGGAATCCTTAGATACTTTCAAAAAGGGGGCAGGAAAAGTGTCATTGGGTGATGATCTGAATGTAAAATCACGGGGTTCGGAGCTGTAAAGAAAGAATGTTTGATGGAGTGAGTCGCACTTTAGGAGGGGTAGCTTGTGTCCCTAAATTGTGAAAGAATCTAATTTCTCTTGGCCAATTAGACTGCAAGGGTTGTTGCTACACAGCAAGGGGTGGATTTATTAAAATTAAGCGGAGATGCTTAGTTTTGTTGAAGGGGAAGAAGTGTGATAATTTGTATCTCTTGGATGAGAATACAATTGTAGGTGGAACTACTACAGGGCCTATAAGAAACCAAATGTTATGTAGATGGTAGAAAGCTCATCTAAGATCTCTTTGGCAGTCGGTGCGGGGAAATGTATTCTGGTAGATTTTCGAAAGGAAGAAGATGGTGAGGTGCCTTTAGCCGAGATGACGGGTCTATGTTCTTGTTCGAGGTTCTTCTAGAAAGGAGGATGATTGTCAGGCTACACACGAGTTTTGGTTGTGTTTGATCGAATCCAGTGGATGGCTATGGCTTTCCGGGGTGATTCAAGGATGTGTGTAGCTGGTGAGTCTCTTTCGTAGATAGTGCAAAGGTGGGTAAGGTGAAAAGAGTTGTTCGAGTTAATTGTAAATGGGGTTACAAAATTTTGAGAGAAGTTTTGATTCGAGGTGGAGGAGAATCCCGACTATGGGTGTTGCGGTGTTCTATCTTGGAGATTTGCTTGGTGATTAGTAAATCAATTTCTCTATTGGTGGTGACATCTAGTTTAAGGTGGAAGATGTTATGGCTGTGACTCGAAGTAATTGTTCGCTAAGGTGGAGTTTTGTTGAGCGTGTCGCTCACATTCAACAGAGTTGGTCGACCAACTTGAATCTTGATTGATCGAGGTGTGATTTTTTTTTTTTGTATGCACAAAATTTCCAAAAAACGTGTTTTAGGTCAGTCGATTTGACTTGGCATCTTGGTTGACCGACTTGCGCAGGATTTGCGTTCTGAGTGCGGATGACATGTCACGCAAATTGAAGACTTTCCTTTTGTCTAGGAATTCTTGTATGGGCTTATAAATAGGTGTTTATAGGTCTAGGGTTATAGATGTTCAAGTGTGGGGATAATAGAAAAGGTTCTAAGCACACTAGTGCTTGGGAAAAGATATAAGAAGGATAGATAGAGATTTTTCTTTGGGTTTTATTGAGAATGTGAGTTGAGTGTTGTTGTATTGGTGTCTTAAGGTTTCTCTAAATAAGAAAGAAGTAGTCAAATCTTGACCTGTGGACGCAGACTAATTATTGCTGAACCACGTATATTTCTTGTTTTCTCTTTTGGTGTTTTCATTTATCTTTTCCATCCGTTCCATTATTCTCAATACAAACCCCCTAAACTTTCTTCTCAAAACCTTCATTACTAACTTTTGGATTTGGATGATTGAGATATCACAAACCCCCCACTAGTTCGTAAACAAAGCATGAGACTTGGAAGAAGGTAAGGTGTATAAACTCTAGATGTTCCAATATTCCTTTGGATTGGATTATGAACTTTGCCAAAACCAAACTTCAAAAGCAAGGTCTCAGTAATTTTGATTCACCAATTGATCATACTTACAGAACTATTATTGGATATGGGGGAGACACATTCAAGTGGATGCTATGGGAAGTAAAAATTGAGATGATGGAATCCAACTGGTTACCCTACAGAAGCAAAACCTTATGCATGCTCCATGCAAACAACGAAATTACATTTATCAATCTTCCATATGGAAATTGCTGCATCGAATTCAATAACTTCCACAAAGTACTCCCCTTGAAGAGGATGACATAAGCCATGTTTTAAGTTTAATTTGGTATACAATTAGAAAATTAAAATACTTAACGAACCCATGGTTTCCATTTTGTAACAAAAATGGCTGATCCTCATTGATCCTCGCCCCAATTTTAAATACTTGCAATTGTGGTTAAGATTCACTCACTCTTAGGGTTAAAGCAATCCAACCTTGGTTTATTTTTAAAAAACCAAAATCTTAACTTTAATTTAGTTAAGCTTAATAAGAGTTAAAGGGGTGTTAAAAGGGACACAGAACACGGGGTTAAGATACGAAGCGGACCCCATGGTCCGCTAATCAATGCTCATTAAAAAAATTTATAAGCAATTTTTTTGGATGTGCTCCTAGAATTAATATAATGTATTTAATGGTGTATAGTCAGTAAATTCTAAGTTTGGTGTACAATAATAAAATATTGGTGTAGCAACACCTTTTATATATATATGTACAAAAATCCGAAAGACAGCTACTTCCTTGTCCCATTTCTATGCCTTATAGATAACTAGCAAACACCCCGTGCGATGCACGGGCAAAAAAATTGATATGAAATGTAAAACAGTAATATTGATAAAATCATTTAAAAAAGTACAAACACCCTGTGTAGGTAGAAGGTAAATATAATTAATAAAAGTGAAACCACATGTACAAAAAATAAAAAAATTACAGATATGTTGGGAATATACAATAATAATCATGTAAATTAATTATGAATGATATTGTGACAAAGAGCAGAATATTGTAAGTATTCTTTATAGCTGCATTAAATCTGAAAAAATAAGATAAGAAGAAAGAAATTGTTACTATTTGTGATGTCGCAATAATTTGAATGTACAAATAAGTAATCAATTGTAGTACCTTGAAATTTTTTTAGCTGCTACTGCTTGACCCAATACGTCTTTCTATATTTTGTGATCGCATAGCTTTCTTTGTTTGTAAAATTGTTGGTATATAGTATAATTATGTTGAATAGTTAATAGGCTAATGTATCAATATTTGAATACATAAATAAATTCATCAATTTGTATTGACCTAAAAGTTAGAAAAATACTTGTTTCAGTTTTTTTTTAAATCCAATTTTGTCATGAAGTTCAATGTGCAAAGATAATTTGTTAAAAAAAATAAACATGACACATTAAAATTTAAAGATATGCTAAAATTAGTGATCTTACCGATACTTAGCTATGCATGACCACTTTTTCAAAATGTGTCTCACTTGTAAGCCAACGCGATACTGTGAAAAAATAAAAACTGAATTAGATTCAAATGGTAGAATTTGAAAATATTTGATAATAAATAATTAATTATAAAAGAATTATAATGAGAAAATAAAATATTTTCTTACTGTTCGTATAACTTGTTTCTCCACTCTCTCAAAATGATATTTGAAAATGTCGTCGTTTGTTGTAACTGAGCAACCCCATCCGTACGTGAATAGCCACAATCGTACGTTGCCGCTTTGAATTGCATGTAAATTCATTCCATTTCTGAAATTCAAAATTGGAAAAAAAAAAAAAAGACATAGTATCAAAGTGATAGTGGGTTTATTAATTTTAGAATATGATCAATTTATTCTATTTAGGTATAATACATCATGTCTAATAATAGACAATTATCCACAACATATAATGTCATAAAAAATTGCAAAACAATTTAAAAGTCTAATCTATACTTGTATGATCTAGTGTCTTTGGGTTAAAACATCTTCTTGATGCATCAGATCTTTTATATATACCCGATCTTATTCTCTTCAAGTCCCCTACAAATTAACCCTTGGTCTACATGTAATGGCAACAGAACAAAGGAGCACTCAAACGTAAGTGCCTCAATGACCAAACTCCAACCACAATGAGTCAAGAAGACCCCAACTGATGGGTGTGCCAATATCCTCACTTGTGGCACCAAAGCCATACAAACCACCTAACGTCCTTTGACTTACTCCGAGTCATCCCCGGCTAAGCCAGACCAGAGGAAATAGACCAACCGGAATGGCTGGTTTTTTTTTTGTAAAGCTCCTCCTTGAGGAGGCGAAACCATTGGGGTTCGTACTGTCTATAGTTTCGTACTGCCACGACGTCACACCCTTGGACCACCGAACCAAACTAGTGGATAATGACTATCTTTTTCATTGATTGTAAGAAGAAACACAAACATAATAAAAAAAAAAACTACCCCAATATATGCAGAGTCATCCAAATCAACAACATAAAATCCCGATTAAAGATACCTTTGTTTTTTTAATCATAAACCTAAAATATGAAATTAATAGCTGAAAATAGAGAAAAATATCCATAGAGAAATACCAAATGAAGTTACTACAACCACTACAGAAATTTAATTACCGCAATAGAAAAAAAAATACCTTCTCTGAATAGGCAATGCAAAATAAGGAAGAGAATAGAGAATCGTGACAAATCCTTAACAACCCAGCAATAGAAGATGATTAACATAAGGTAAGACAGAACCAATTGAAGAGAGAGTGTGGTCTCTTATCTTCTGATCTCTTTAAAGAAAAAGAGAAAATCTATTCTTAAAGAGAGGCGCAACGTGAGAGGCGTTTGTGACTATATAGAGGCTTTTAAATTCTAATCAAACTACACTTCTCACAAAATAATAATTCTCCTAATTAATACTAATCTATACATTTGAGACAACTTTTCACAAGAGTTGTGTCGTTTGAGGATAGAGGAAAGAGGTGGGGAGAGGTGTGTCATTTGAGAATGAGAAGAACAAAGGTGATCAGTGTGACACGTGTCAGAAGATGAGAATATTATAATCCTACGTGACGAAAGGAGGGGAGAAAAAAGTCTGCCTTATATTTAGTTAATAGATTACATGATATAATTTTTTTTTAAAAAAAAGGGTGCTGGATGCACCCTAACATTTACTTATAAATACCAATGTAAAAAACAATTAGGAAACACAAAAATAATTTGACAAAAGGACTAACTAGCCCTCATCTTCTTAAACTTTCAATCTCACAGAAATGGCAATGACAGTTATCTTTAAACTTTCAATCTCACAAAAATGGCAACCACAGTTTTGCTTAGGCCCAAAACCATCTCTCTCATCCTCTAAGTCCATTCTTTATTGAAAACTCTCATTCACTTTCTTTGTCTTCAAAACTAGAAATCTCTTACACTGAACATAGATGGTGGGAATTTGAGGAAGTTGAAGTCCATGAGCAAGTTTGGCTGTGCAAACTGCATAGTCGCCGCTAATTTCTCCTATGAAAAAATCATGGTCGGATGCGAAGTGGTCCTATTCGAGAACTGAAAGGGAAAAATCCTGTACATGCCACACGTCTGTAGCTGCTTTGCTGGTAGAGGAATAATAGCAAAACTCCACCTGTGAATGAGTCTGAGGGGGCGGGTGTGCACCCTGAAATAAGCTCCGATGATAAAGTCAGTATAAGGCACAAGCACATGATAAAGTCAGTATAAGGCACAAGCACATGAACATATGAACATAATAGTATAGAGATACTTATCATGAGGTCACTGGGTATATGCACTTGAGGACGAGCTCTGGTGCTATGCTCTGGAGATTGTAGCTCAGGAGGCACAAAGAATATGGCTCAGACAATGTAGCTCTGACAACGTAGCTCGTATAAGGCACAGACAACGTAGCTCTGACAACATAGCTCGGACAAGGCACAGACAACGCAGCTCGGATAAGGCACAGACAACGTAGCTCTGACCACGTAGCTCGGACAAGGCACAGACAACGTAGCTCTGACCACGTAGCTCGGACAAGGCACAGACAACGTAGCTCTGACCACGTAGCTCGGACAAGGCACAGACAACATAGCTCGGATAAGGCACAGACAACGCAGCTCGGATAAGGCACAGACAACGTAGCTCTGACAACGTAGCTTGGATAAGGCACAGACAACGTAGCTCTGACCACGTAGCTCGGACAAGGCACAGACAACGTAGCTCTGACAACGTAGCTTGGATAAGGCACAGACAACGCAGCTCGGATAAGGCACAGACAACGTAGCTCGGATAAGGCACAGACAACGTAACTCTGATAACGTAGCTCTAGCTCGGATAACATAGCTCGGATAACATAGCTCTAACAACGTATACGGTGTGCATCAAACAACGGGTACGTTGTGCATCAGACAACGGGTACATTGTACAGCACAACGAGTACGTTGTACAGCACGACGGGTAACGAGCTCAGCACTACTCACAACACAACGTGACAACGTATTCGGCACTATTCACAGCAGACAACGCTACAACGGATTCGGCACTATTCACAACAGACAACGCGACAACGGATTTGGCACTATTCACAGCACAACGCGACAACGGATTTGGCACTATTCACAGCACAACGCGACAACGGATTCAGCACTATTCACAGCACAACGCGACAACGGATTCAGCACTATTCACATCGTCAGACACAAGTTCAAGTGTGATTGCACTCAACAGCTAATCAATTGCAAGGCCCTGCAAGTGGCAGTGTGACCATTCATGGAGAGCATTAGGCGGACATGACCTATTTGAGAGAATCAAGTGGCCATAATCGATTGTGAGACCATAAAGAGCATCAAGTAGCCGGATAACACTAAAGGAAGATGAGAGAATCAGGTGAGTGGCCGCCTGCATAGCCCTTCGGGGTAGGGGTGTGAATGATTCAAGCTTCTCAGATCTCCTTCTTCGTCTTCTTCTTCTGTCCTTTATTTGCTCTCTTGCCTTCCGCACCATCCTCCTGTTCTTTCTGGTGATTCTTGCTTATTTATAGGCATTTTGAGTCATCATGACTTGTGTAGTCATGATGAGGTCACCTGTCAGACAACACTCAAGAGAGCCAGCACATAGCCCAAGTGGGCTTATGTCGGCTAAATTGTTAGAATTTGCTAGAGTGAGAAATTCCTATTTTACCCCTTCTTTTTACTCTTTTTTACGAATTTTATCCGTTACAAGAACCATATAGCCAGAGTCTTTGGATGAGCTCGTTGAGTTCTCTGCTTGCTGAGGAAGTCGCCAGGCATCAGATACCTATGAGGGTGATGATTTGGAAGGAAATTTCAGATTTTGTGCTGGTGGTGTTAGCGAGAGAGATCATGCTGCCTAGGGAGAAGAGTGAGAAATAAAGGATTAAAACTTGAAGACATGTTGGTGTCGCCTCTAGATAAACCAATAAGAGATTGCTTAGACACACATAAAAAATTCAACGTGATGGTGGAATTTGGAGTACGGCAGACGGTGACCGGTTGTATCGGCGACCGGTACAGCTTTGTTCAAAGGGAAAAAGCTTTTCAGTCTTTTGTTTTATTTTTGGGGTTTCAGGAGCAACTAGTAAGGAGCCCGTGCGATGCACGGTTAGACTAATATATGATGATAAATAATAATAATAATAATAATGTATAAATATCAAATTTCTATAATCTTATGGTGTTTTTTGCATGTTGGTCTGTTCAGTTATATGCTCTACACTATATATATATATATATATATATATATAAAATCTAACCAATGCCTACTCCAATTATCAATAAAAACTAAAGGGAAAAATAGCAAGCCTTCCTAGCCCTATGTGACGGCCTACGTCTCATAGGAGGGCTTGAAGGCTTCATTTAAACCGCCAAATGACAAAAAACAATTCTAAAATAAATTACAGAAACAAAATGCGAAAAATTCATGATCATGTATTACGTTTCGGGTATAAATTACAAATTATTAGAAGAAAATAAGTATACGTGAAATCTAAATATTCCATTCATGGAGTGTCAAAAGTGGGTGCAGAGCTACAAGGTGCATGACACAACATTGCCCATTTATAAGGAGGATTCATAAAGCCAAAATGATGAACATTGCCTCCATTGACATGGACTTGAGTCACTTGGCCAATTCTTTGTTGACATTTGTTTACTCTGCTAATCAACCAGTTACCACTTGTTGTGGTAGACCCAAGAAAATGGACCATCAAGATATAATCCACACCCGGACACGCCTTATCCAAGTAAACCTCTCATTCACCATCTTAATCATTATTGAAGATATTCGCGGATTGCATGTGCACCAATCCAAGAAAAACCATACAGCTAGATGCTAAATAGGAATTGGAATTAGAATTAGATGCTCACTCACTGGACCCTGCAAGAGACATGGATACATATGAAAAATTCACGGTTGAGAATCATAAAATGGATGAGATTGGGACCGAGGTTGTTGAGAGATAAATAGGCTTATTTAAGAGAGGGGGAGAAAGATTAAGAGGTGGGGAGACGTTTGAGAGTGACGAATTTAAGAGAGATAAATAGGCGTATTTAAGAGAGATAAATAGACGTATTTAAGAGGGGTTAAGAGGTATAAATTGAGGGAGGAGACTTTAAGATGACACCCTCTGAAGGACGTATTTAAGAGGGGTTAAGAGGTATAAATTGAGGGAGGAGACTTTAAGATGACACCCTCTGAAGTTGACATATATCGAGAACCATCTCTAAGGCTGCTATGTGTCAACCCTTTAAGAGAGCTATTGAGGGAGAAAATCGTTTCCACATCCCCTCCCTCCATAAATATGAATACTAATCCTCTCCCTCCATAAAAATGATTATTGGGAATATAGTAGGTACTATTGAGAGTTGGACCCTTAGATTCAAGATCTAATGGTTTCAAGCATTAGGTGGGGCCCTCATTTAAAGCACTTGAAGACATGGAGCCATTGGATATTAAATCCAACGGTCCAACTCTCGATAGTAGATACTATCGAGAGTTTTTCATCACTTTCCATGATTATTAATCTTCTTCTGATCACACCTCTATAATAAACCTACACACAAAGGCAACTTGCTCTTATGAGAGATAAATATACGTATTTAAGAGAGGGAGAAAAGGGTTAAGAGGTGGGGAGACATTTGAGAGTGACGAATTTAAGCATATTTAAGAGAGGGAGAGAAGGGTTAAGAGGTGGGGAGACGTTTGAGAGTGACGAATTTAAGGAAACTTGCTCTTATGAGAGATAAATATGCGTATTTAAGAGAGGGAGAAAAGGGTTAAGAGGTGGGGAGACATTTGAGAGTGACGAATTTAAGCGTATTTAAGAGAGGGAGAGAATGGTTAAGAGGTGGGGAGACTTTGAGAGTGACGAATTTAAGAGAGATAAATAGGCGTATTTAAGAGAGAGAAGTAGACGTAGAGAGACAAATAGACGTATTTGAGAGGGGTTAAGAGCTTTAAATTGAGGGAGGAGAGTTTAAGATGACACCCTCTGAAGTTGACACGTGTCCACAATCATCTCTAAGGCTGCCATGTGTCAACCCAACTGCTTGGGTTTCAAAGTAACTAGTAAGGAACCCATGCAAATGCATGGAAAATACCAAAAACAAAAAAAAGGGAAGATCAACATGAAAATATTGATCAATATGAAAATACCATAAAAATAAAGTTTGTTGGAGATATAGAAGACCAGGCTAAACCATTCAGAATGCAGACTTAAATGATCACTATAATCTACAAATTGATTTAAGCACTCTTAACATAAAAGGAAAAAAAAGAAGAAGAATATTTATAGGTTTAAAAACAAATGCTTGATTTCATAGTAGAAATATTAGAGGACGGTGATTCCTTTGTTGAAATGCTTGATTTCATTACAACCCGGTCTTTGATCAAATCTCCACCATCATCACACCATTCATGCCATCGTTGATGTCAGCATCGTGACACCGACTGTTCTCCCAATGCGATCACCATAGAATGACTTACGTCGTGTCTCCTTGCAGTTTGTAGCAGTCATGTACAAAGTAAACTTGGAGCAGAAAGGTGTTTACTGGGTGGTGGTACATGGAGCACAAAGGAAAAGACCTTACTCAATTGAATAACAGGGGTCTTGGAGAGATCCTAGCCATGCTTAGTCTATCCACTCTACACACAACCCTTGGTGGTTGCTTTCATGGTAAGCTATCGGCATAATCCCCAATATATAAGTAGGCATTTTTATAACTGATAGAACTCCTTAAATGATGGTGAAGCCCATTCCAAAAAATCTTTACATGGGGGAAGAGAAATGGGTACGATGCTTTGGGCCTTGGACGGTTACACAATTTCTAAACCCTCTCCGGATAGTATTCATCAAAGATAGAGAGTGGGTGAAACGTTACATTAGACCACACCCCTCTCCCCGTACCATGTTAAATTCAATCACTAATAAAAGGACATGTGGTAAGAAGCTAAAAAAAAAAACCTCCCGATCCAACACGTGTACTCTCCCGGTTTTTGTAGGTATAATTACTACACCTCTAAAACAGCTATGTGTTAAAACAATAACAGTCATGAAAGCACACACTCACAATTAAATTTCATCTTCCTTCTCAATCACTAATTACTGTAACAGTTTTAACATTAACTAATTTATTAATAAAAAAATTTAAGAGATAGGAAAACGGTAAAGAGGTTTTAAGAAATGGAGAAATAGAGAAAAATAGGTTTTAAGAAATAGGGGAAAAATATTAAGAAGAAGATGTCACGCCTCAAAACCCATATACACAATGTAGCTCACATTTGTATATGTTCTCGAAGCGTGAACCTGGGATAAATCCCCAATAGTGAATGCATTTTAGTAACATAAAATCATTCCAGATGTAATAACATTCGAGCATGACTAATAAGTTTAAAACAAGTATAACGTGTATCTAAGTTCTCATAAGATTTTTCTAACATAAACACTCACTCTCAAAAAGAAATAAGAGGAATAATCTTCTAAATCCTCGATTCCTCAAGAGCTCCTATAAAATCTTAGGTATCTCCTGAAAAAAAATTGAACATAGCAAGGGTGAGCACAAAGCTCAGCAAATGAACACGTACATCACACGCAACACATGCAATTCACATGTCATTAACACATTAATACGCAATATGTAATTAATGACCTCACAAGTCAATTCCTTTTTTTTTTCTTAATTGGATTACTTGGTCCACATCAGGCGGCCCTTGGCAATGCCTCTGAATAGCATCCTATTCTTCCATGGTAGCCCCTTGGCATCGCCTCACGGCATGATTATAGATCTCGCATTGTTCCTACTTTTGGTGGCAATCTTTGCAGACCTCAAGGATACTAATGGAGTCACACACTTGTTCCTACTTTTGGTGGCCCTCGGCAAACCTTAAGGATACAAATGTAATCATACACCGTCCAATCCGGGTTAAGTCACCTAAACTCTAGCAATTATAAATGGTGTAGGAGAAATAAATGTGTTATATCTTCCCCGCTATGGCGTCCCATACCGCACATAGCAAGGCCGATCTAACTCAGATTATTAACCAAGGAGAGCTTGTTAAATCCTCTCATGCTATAGCCACATAGCGTCCTATGTTACTGTAGCAAGACAAGTTTAGCCAAGCTGGGTAAGGTCTACTAATTTAAGTAATTTCATCCAAGCATGCATAACAACTAATCACCCTGAAGAATAATGCAATGTAAGATGATGACAAGAAAATAAAGTTACGGCATGAATATCAGTTTTCTAAGTATATGCTAATACAATATGAGAAGGGATCTAATATACAATGTGTCTAAGTTTCATGGGGAAACCTAAGCATGTGAGGTTTCTAAATTTCAGCATAAAATAAAGACTAAGTCAATCTATGTTTTAGCTAAGAAGTAAAGACCAAATCAAAAATAAACAAGAAGTGCTGCAGGCAATTGATTTGCAAAGATTCCCGAAATCCAACTTGGTGACTTGGTTTTTCTCCTTCATTTTAATATTATTTTTCCTATCTAAGAAACAATTAGACTTTCCTTCCCTATCATTCATTTTTTCTTGGGATTTGGATGATACACAAAGTTCATGGTTTCATCTAGTTGTACCAGTCCAAGTTACCATAAGCCTTATGTTGCATGATTTCAAATGTGATCAAATCATGGCCATATAAAAAGAAAACTAACAAACTAAAGCCCTATCAGGAACCCTTTGATATGCAGCATGGCAAGTGCCAAAACCATAAAGTGTGCCATCTCTAGACTCTCCAATAAAGGGGTCACCTGTGAATGTATCTTGTTGAGATCCATCCAATGTCTATTATTTGAGAAGAAGATGTCTAAATCCAACATCAGTTATTTGACAATTGGTAGGCCTCAATTTGTAATCTGTAGCACACTTGCATGGGAGAAGTCCACACTAGGTGGTTAGCATCAATTGGACATTTTATTTTGTGGCAACTACCGTAGCTACATAGTGTTGTGAGTAAGGGTTTTCAATATTGTTTGGCTGCAACATATGACAGCTATAGTAACCAAATCTGCATTTTGTGGCAGCTGCAGTAGCTACAGTAACTACAGCACCATTGCTACAGTAACTACAGCACCATAAGCCTTTCATCCACATCATTCAATGCTAGACTTCCTTCCCTTCCACCAAACTCCATTCCCAACATCCACACACATCATAACCACATTAAATATTTTCTAAAACATGAATCTAATATATTATACTTTATTTCACAAGATATCAAAACCTAAAAATCCACATGCAAGAAGAAATAGGAACTCTAAATCTCACAATCTATTTTTTTTTTTTGGAACAAGATCATAATGAGTATTTATTTTCTACAACTACAAGTAATAAATAATACAAAACTATAGATTTAGAGAATAGGGTATTCACTTGCCTTAACCCTTAAGTTTTAGGGTTTCAAGAAGAGGGAAAAACCCAAATGGGTTTTGCTTCAAAATCTTGAGCTCCCTTGAGCAAGAACTCTAAGTCTTGAGACTTGAATCACCCTTCAAGCTTCAAAACCCCAACTCTTCTTCTTCCTCTTTCTTCTTCCCAAAGCTTCTCCTAGTTTAGGTTTTCTAAAATAATAAGAGATTTAGTCAACTTTAGCTTTTTATACTAAAACCCATTTTAAGTGTTTTTACCAAAATGCCCCCATTTCAAGTGTTTGGTTTCACTTAATGACAAACCCTTAGTATGTTATGCTCATCTTAAATAATTCCACCCAAGGTTATTTAAGTTCTCATAGCCAAACATCACACAAGAATATTACTAAAATACCCCTAGCTAGGAAATTACTAAAACACCCTTAGCATTCAAATTTAGAATTTTAGAATCGCTACAGAAGACCTCTCCAATCGCCACGTGTCCAAAACTTCTTCGAGAGTCACCACGTGTCCACCCAACCTGCTTGGGTTTCATAGGTAGTAATTTTTTTTTTAAGTATGATGTATATAAGTAAATGTTGGGGTGCTAGTAGCACCACCCTAAAAAAAAAATGTTACATGAAAGTTCAGGAGGGACACTTGCCCCTTGCACATGGCAATTGGCTATGCCTTAAATAAGATAATAATTTTTTAAATTTTTCCAAAGTTCGGGGGTTACATGCCCCCTTGCCCCTCGCTTCGCCCATGATCATAAACATCGTAAATGTCATCCCACATGTGCTAAGCAACAAATGGTATTCACTAAGTTCCGTGTTATCAACTTGCTATATTAATTCATTTCTTTTAGTTAGAGTTGTTAGTAGTATTTACTAAACTTATCCAAAGTATCAACTTTTATTTTATCATCAGTTGGAGTAACTCCTAGATCCTCTCGAATCGTTCATTTTCAATCTTATCATTCCATTCATTTATTTGACATTCTCATGTCGACTACAGTAAGTCTATTAATATGTTACTTCTTAATAGGCTAAAATTTTGCTTCATAAAACATAATTGATCTTAACATTGTCTTATAAGTATTTTTTTAATTGGATTGTGTTGGTCATCTGACACTAGAATCACTTTTCCACTTTAACTATTTAATTCTAGTTAACGAGTAAAATTATCTTCAATCTCTCAATCATTAAGAATAATTGAGTCAAGATATCATAACTCATCATTTTATAGAATTTTTTAATCACCTATCTTAATAATTGTTTCCACCTTCTAATGATAAAATTCTTCAATGAAAACATCTCATCCACCTCTATCAAAATCCTTTCTTATTGTTAGTCTATTAGAATAGAGCATGGTGTGGCTCACTCCCAAGGAAACTTCTACTAATTTAGTGCTGAGTTCACCCCTTGGAATTGAACATTGTACCTCCCACGTAATAATGGAAGCAAGCCTTAACAATCATTGTTAGGCCGGGTTGAGCAAGCCGTTTGCCATATCACCCAAAAAAAAAAACCTTTCATCAATCCCTTAGAAAAATGTTTTTTGAGACTCGTTCTAGCCACTCAAATGGTGGGTACAACTTTGCCATCCTAGCTCAACCTTCCCTTTCGATAAATCTCTTTGTTAATATCTATCTATGAGTTTAAATACAAAGCGGAAAAATAGTGCTCAAGTGACTTAGCTTTGAATGTGTTCGACTGTTTATAGACATTATGGTATTACACCTCAAATGAAAGAGCAAAGCCTTTATTTATAGACATTACAAACCAACACTGTAGACTCACGGGTCTACTGTTCACACACTATTCACATCAACTGTAGATGTCACTGTTCACATCACTGTAGCAACGGTCACTGTAGCGTTACTGTAGCAGGCGTGACATGAGGGTTATCCATAACTTTGAGAGATATATTGATCATATGTGAGCCATCTACTAGTTTTAATCGTAAAGTCCATCATCAGAGTCATCAGTAGACTCGTTCCATCCAACGAACGGTGGAGAATCATCAGAAGAACTTGGAGGTCCATTTCGTTCAAAAAAGTCATCCAACAGGAGGAACAAATGTTGTGAGAGAGGCTCTTGTGAATCCGCAAAAGGATAATTACGTATATGAGCTGGGATATCTGAAGGAGAAATATTATTAGCACGACACATCATCCAAGAGAAATAACTCCATTCAGTAGGATGTTCGGAGTGATGGGTTGCAAGATTGAACCAATTCCAGGATTCAATTGTGGCAATAGGATTATGAATAAGAAAAGAACTGCCAGGACTTGCACGAATATAATCTGTTGGGCGATGGAAAGTTATGGTAGCATATCGAGCGTGATGTGTTTGAAGTAATGTTGTCCACTGAGAGAGGGGGTAAAACCATTGTAACCAAGAAGCTAAGTTTAAATGTTCGCGACTCATTTCTTGATTAATCTGACATTGAGTGATGTAGGCGAAGAGTCGAGGAATATCAAAGATAAACGCAATGGTGTAGACCTCGAAAAGATACCAGAGAAAACAAAGGGCCTCCTTTGGAAATTGATAGAAATTACGAATAGTATAAGGAGCCAAGAAAGGATAATCAGGATGTGGAAGACATCTGAAAACTGTTCCATGTTGGAAGATAGTAGCTTCAAGAAAAGCTTTGTAATTTTGCGTACCACGTTTAGCTTGAAGGAAGTGAATAATAGAATCTTGAACATCAAGAGGAAGATGAGTAATTGGTTCCAAAGGATAAACACATAGAGGTGCCGTAAGAACCGGAGATCTTCGGGATAGAAAATCAGCAAGGACATTATGCTTTCCTTTAATATGTTTAACAGTAAAATTCCACTGAGAAAACCAATTTGCCCATCGAAGTAACTGAGGGTTGGGTAACATTTTTTGTTTGAATGAAAGCATTTTAGGAAAAGAGGACATATCCATTTCGATAAGAAAATGATGACCAAGAAGATGGAACTGGAATTTCTCAATGCCATGTTTAACTGCTAGGATTTCTTTGAAGGTAGAATGATAATGTAATTCAGAAGATTTGAAAGAACCACTTTTATAACCACATAAAGAGCGATGACCATTGAGATCTTCAAAAAGAGCAGCACCCCAAAATTCATCACTGGCATCAGTTTGAAGGATGCGATTACCAGTGCTAGGAATTTGAAGAAGAGGAAGAGATTGGGCTTTCTTCTTAAGGATTTGAACGGCAGTAGTATGTCTGGAAGACCAAGGAGGAGGATTCTTTCTTAATAATTCAGATAGAAGAGACCGTTGATGAGAAATATGAGGAATGTAATCGGCCATATAATTGACTAATCCAAGAAACTGTTGGATAGTTTTGACATTGGGAAGGACATCAGGAAATTCCAAAAGAGATTGGCCAATATGAGGCTGAAGAACATATTTGCCATTAGTAATAGTAGTGCCAAGGAACTCAATAGAGGATTGTCCAAGAAGCATCTTCTTCTCAGAGAGCATAATACCATATTGTAGGAGAATGTCATAGAAATGGTGAAGAAGAGTAGTATGAGAAGAAGTGTCCGCAGAAAAGAGAAGGATATCGTCAATGTAGATGAGAGCATTGGCTAAAATGGGTTGGAAAATGGTAATCATAGCCTTTTGAAAACAACTAGGAGCATTTTTAAGGCCAAAAGGCATAACTGTCCATTGGTAATGTTTATCAGGAATGCAAAAGGCAGTTTTGGGTCGATCATCAGGATGAATACCAAGTTGCCAAAATCCAGCTTTCAAATCAAATTTAGAGAAGATACGGGCATTGGAAAGATGCTGAAAAAGACTATGCTTCATAGGAAGGGGAAATTTATCATCAGCAAGGAAGCAATTTAAAGGTTGATAATTGATAACAAGACGAAGTTTGTTGCGTTTTTGTTCAGCACGATTATTGACATAAAAAGCTTCGCAAGCCCATGGAGAAGAAGTGAGTTCAATTAGACCTTCGGTTTGGAGTTGAAATAATTCTTGGGTAGCAAGGGCAAGATGTTCAGGATTCATACCACGATGACTAGCTTTAGTTGGATTAATATCTTCATTCTTTTTGAAGGGAAGATGAACGAAGAATGTCGAATTGGTCCATAAGGGTTTAGGGTGTTTCCTGAGGAATTCGGAATGAGAATTTGCACAACAGTCATTTATGAGTTTGGTTTTGATGGGATCAAAAGGTTCGGATAAATGAAGGTTAGGAATTTGGGACCAGGTAAGGAAATTTTGTTTATGGGAAAGTCCTTTGTCTGACCAACGTAAATTTCTGAATTTATGAAGGATATCGAAGCCAATCAAAAGATCTTTGCCAGGAAGGCTAGAACCAAGAAATTGGTGTTTAATGGTCAGGTTGGGAAATAGTTTAACTAATATAGGTTTACTGATTTTATCAATAATGAAACGTTCACCATTGACAGCACGAAAAGCTTGTGCATGAGGTTTCCAATATTCTTTTGGGATAATATCAGGATTTAGGATGGATTGGGAAGCACCAGTGTCAAAGAAGGCTATGGCTGGAATAGGTCTGGAGTAATGATCTGTAAGGATCTGAACTTGGGCCATAGGAATAGGTTGAGCAGTGGTGACTGGATATAGTGCTTGTACTGTATATACCTGAGGTATAGTAGTTGTAATTCCAATAGTTGAAAACTGCTCACAAAGGAGCGTAGAACTGTGAACTGGAGGTTCATCATAATCATCATCACTACTGGAATAACCAATAGCGACAATAGTTGCGGGTGAAAACTCATCATCAAGAGAAAAGACTGATTCGATATCAGAGAAATCTGATTCGTCAGCTGCATATGTAGCAATTTGCTGTAAGAGTTTCACACTTTTATCCCGGTTGGGACAATATTTAGCAAAGTGACCAAACTTGTTGCAAAGATAACATCGGGAAGATGTTTTTCCTTTAACTTTTTTCTTTCGCAAGTATCGCCATTTGCGTTTCTTCTTGAAGCGAGGCATCTGTGGATTATCGTCGGGAGGACGAGTAGGATGTCGTTTAGAAGATTTTTTGTGATGCTTATGAAACTTGGACTTGGACTTGGTGTGCTTTGAGAGACAAGTAAGACAAGAGCAATCACGTTTATCGCATTTGATAGAAAGATAACTTTTATCACAAGTAGACTTAATCTTGTTGCCAATAAACTCGAAATTTCGAAAGAAAGTAGTCTGATTACACAGGGTTTCTAAAGCTTGAAGAGTAAACTGGAAAATTTCACCAAGAGAAGCTTGTTGAAGTGTAATACGTTTAGTATTCATAATAGTAGTGGTGTTATCACCAAGAGGTTCTGGTAGAGAAGCAAGAAAAGCCTGTTTGAGATTAACATCGTCCATACCGTTAAGTATGTAGAATCGTTTGGACATTCGATCATAATGCTTTTCTAAATCAGAACGTTGATAAGAACAGCATTTCATTTTAAGAAATTCATCACGACATTTTTCAGTATGAAAAATAGCAGATCCGATAAATTCTTGATGAATGGAGGATAAGACAGCATCAAGTGTAGGAAGTTGACGAAACTGAATTTGTCTGTATTCACCAAGACTGTTATACCATTCACGAAGACGACCATTAAGGCGAGTGACTAGTTTTTCGATGACCATACTCACAGTAGTACCAGGAATATGGAATTCAGTATTGCACCAAGCAAATATTTCGAACAAACGTTCACGCCATTTGGATGGAGGAATGTCATCTATAGTGAAGAATTTTTTAACATCGGGATGAGGAAATCGAAGATTAGGTGGTATATCAGGTGGTTCAGGAGGTTCTTCTACATGAGGATCATCGAGATCGGGAGTATCCATCATGAAGGTGAGAGGGACAACCTGAGATTGATCAGATGAAGTAGTGTCATCATCTGTCGGAGATTCAGTGGTAGAATGACTTTCAGTGTCTGTAAGAGAGACTGGAAATAAGTCGGATTCGACTGGGTTGGTTAAGTTTTTTAGAAAGGATGCTATGGGATTAGGTTGATCCTTTTCTAAGAGAAGAGAAAGAGGTGGTTCAGAAGAAGAAGCACCTATAACAGGGTCGTTTGGAACATAAGGTGGAGTAGGTGTGTAACGTGTTTGGCTTAACGACTGGGAGACTATAGGATGTAAAGACTGGTTTGCTACAGGCGTTACCATGGTTGCTAAGGGAGTTACAGTAGAGGGTAGAGGTAAAGACCTAGTGGGAACTGGAGGTAATGGTAATATAGTAGGTGATGTAGAGGCTGTAGAAATCCAGGGGTCTGATCTAAAAGGATTATTGACTGTATCGAAGACCAATGGTTGCATATTCATATGACTAGGAGGTGTATACCTAGGTGGTGGTTGATAGGTAAGACCTGGAGGTAAACTAGATGCAAATGTTGGTGGAGGAGGTGTACTAAGATGCGAATAGTAACCACGTTCCTGTTCAGCCTGTCGAGAAAGTTCGAGAGATCTGAGTTGAGATTCAAGATGAGTCAATTGAGAAATCTTGGGATTCATCAATTGCCATTGATAATTCAAATCTTTGATTGTAGAAGTGATTTGAAATATTTCTGAACGTAAGAGAGAAATCTGACCTTGACAGTGTTGAATTAAAATATCAGTATTACTGAAATACTGAGATAAGGAAGAGGTTAAAGTCTTTTGGTTTTCAAGGAGGGAATGGAGTGTGATATTCTGATGGCGAGAGTTTTCTGCTTGCCAATTCAGAGAAGCTTCAGCAGCAGTAATCGTTTTTCCATGTGTAGGTTTGATTTTCCATGTATGTTGTTCATTAGATTGAGGATAGGAAAAATCAGCCAAAGGTGGAAAGTCTTGAGGATAGGGAGCTGAAGAGGGTTGAAACATATTAATTTCAGGAAGTTGAATATTACGATCCATACCAGTACTTGAAGTAGGTAACTTACATTGTAACATAAGGTCAGGGGAGGTTGAGCTAGGTAGTAGCTTAAGAACCTTTTGGTAGTAAGGTGACAGAGGAGGTGAAGCTGATTTGCAAGGAGAAAAAGAAAGATCCGGTGGTTTACTTGGTAATTCTGGTGATGTACGTGATAAATCCGGTGGTTTACTGGATCTAGAGTAAAGAACATAATAGTCAAATTTACCAGAGGGATGGCCAAGAAGACCAACGTCGGGATCTCCAGCTTCATATCGTTCTTGAAGAAGTTGTTGAGATGTTTTCTTCCTAATTCCAGGTTTAATGGGAATGATATCATAATCATCGTCAGAATCATATGATAAACAAGCGTCACACTTACAGATATCACATGGGATATGAAAATTGTTAGGTCGCTCGGGAGTAAGCAACATTTGTGTAGAAGTATTCGGGAGAGCAGTTGTAAAAACCGATGGGGTTTCATTTGCTATCGCGGGTAAAGGAGTAGTGAAGACCGATGTAGTTTCACTTGTGGTAGTGGGTAGGAACTGTGTTTCCACAGTACCGTCGGAGTGTCTGATGAAGATAGGTCTGTCTGATTGAACTGGTTTGTGTTCATTATGAATAGATTCATAATGTGTAATCCATTTAAGAGGGAATAGAGAGGTTAATTCAGACGGACTAAGTTGGCGAGGGACATAGGTACATTGCGGAACTTTGCCAGCGTCAACTTTGATCATAAGAGCATCATCAGTTTTAGCAAAGTCTGGAACCATCATATCGAAGGCATGATTTTGAAGTCTATAAGCCATTTGATAATGAAGAGTTGCTGCAAATGTTGTTGATATTAAAGGAGCACCATCTATTTGGATTTGAACCTTAAGAGCGTCGACAACATGGGGATCTTTTAGAGACATATTAAAATTGGGAAAGAGGGTAATGAATACCGTGCCAGCATTGAGTGTGGTTTGAACTGTTCCGATAGTGGCATGTTGGTATTCCTTAAACCTTGAGTCTAAAAGAGCTATTCGTGAGACAACAGGAAGACCTTTTCTTCCATGAAAGGTTAAAGCTAATTTAATAGCACCAAAGTGAAGATGAGTGTATCCTTCGTGAATCCAAGGGATAATAAGTTCTCTAGGTAAAGAGAGGGTGTAGAAGGATTCTTGATCCGATGCAGGGATTTGGAATTGATCAAACTTAGAAGATTGAACATATTCCTTAATAGACTTAGGAGTATTTAGACCAACTAATTTTTTTATGGATTTTGTGACTCTATTTTCTGACACACGACCATAAATACTATAAGGATTTACAACAGGGTAAGATGTAGGAGGGACTCGAACATCTTCGGGTTGATATTCTATTTCATATAAGTAATCTAATCTAGAAGCAGTAGATGTGCGGAAAGAAGGAGAATTAGATAAACTAGAAGTAGATGAAGTTGAAAGACGTGCAGATTCCATGATTGATAAAGAGTCTATCCCCTTAGCTATTAACCAAAGAGTAGCAGTTTAACTAGTGAGCAAAGCTGGTGTTGGCAAGTATTTCAGAAGTAGTTAATTGAAAGATTTTGACAAACGTAGGCAGTGAAACCCATGATCATACACCGCATGCCCTTGACCACATAACGGCTCTCCTGGCCTCGGAGGGTCTAGGCGTTCCCCAGTGCGTACTGATCACGTTTCCCACGGACATGTTTATACTTATCTCATAAGCTATGAGATGGTCCGTACTTAATGTTAAGTTAAGTTTCTAGTGTTCTGCCGGATAGTCAGCCTCCCGTTTTCTGATGTGAGAGATCCACGCGAAGTGGCAGTCACAGAGCATACTGGTCAGGGGGACTATGCTTCATACTAATCTGAGAAATTAAAGTAACGTACTCAGTAGAGAAATAATAGCCAACAAAGATCCATGCTCAGTAAGTTAAAAAGCCATCAGAGGTAATAGATCCAGGGATAGGATCTGTATTTAAGCGATCATGTTCTGCGAACAAGGAGCCAAGTTAGGCTCTGAAAAAGCGGAGCTCCCCTTGTTTCATATTGGCAGTAGCAATGTTATAAGTATAAAAGAGAAATTGATTCGCAAAACTGACACTATCCTTATAATTACAAAAGTGTCGTCGGTTTTACACACTTTTACACTAAGAAATGGAGCTCCACTTATTCGTGCAGATCTTCACTTTGGTAGTTAAAGTCATTTATCTATATAGTTATAGACCACATCCCCTTGTCACAAAAACGAGAAAGAAAAGGCCTTCCATGTCTCCAGTCTCTTCGGTACTATCTCTAAGTCAAGGTCAACTTAAGCCTTCTATGAGAGACATGCCTAACTTATCTAAGGAGCAGTTCACGTATAAGATGAATAGGCCTTTCAGTGTAAAGCCAAGGAAAATGGGTGCAACCTTGTTGTGGTTGGCCATGACTAAGCTCACCCCAAACCCTAGTGAAGAACTACAGAGCAAATTAAAACTATGCTATATTCAAGCCAAGCTGAGCTTGGCAAAGCTTGAGCCCGGCTAGAACCTGTTCAAGCAAAGCTCAATTCAACTTGAATTTCAAATCTGTTTACAGTACCCATGTTAAGCAAATTGGTCTCATAAGAAAGTTTTCTTTACTCCCACAACAAATCTCCCTTTTTCACGCACCCTTTTCATGTAAGAGCATCTCCAACAATAAAGTTAAAATTCCCAATTTTTTCTCCAAAATAGAGAGCTCCCTCATATAGGGAGCTATTTTTTCAAGGCTAAACTCTAACACCTCTCCCTATCTTCTCCTTATTTCTTCCCAAATTCATTAGGCTCTCTGTTTTAGTCATTCCAACAATCATTGAAAAAAAAAATAGTATAAAATGAATTGAAAAGTTGAAAACGCTCGTCAAATTCGATTTCTCTTTTCTTGAAATGTCGAGCGTCTTGGGCAAGTATGTTGGAGCTTCAATTTTGCCATCAGGCTCCTTAAAATAGTGAATGGAGCTTGTTTAGGGCAGTGTTGAAGATGCTCTAAGGGGAGTCCGTTTGCTGCCCACTAAATTTGAAAGAGTGCTAATCCTAGTCGCACAATTCACCACCCCCTATATTTTGAAAGAGTGCTAACCTTGGTTGTACAATTCAAATTTTTTTGTTCAATCTCTCGTGTTGGGTGCAACAAGTAACATTACTACCCCTTCAATAAGTTAGAATAATAAAAAAAATTGAGAAATGGTAGGTCCAATGTCAAACTTTCGAAGTCCGGTAGTAGTTACAAGTGTCGCTACATTTTCTTATTACCTTGAAAATTGGTGCAAATTATTTCTTACTCATATGAAAATTTTATTTTTAACCTGATGAGCGGGTAGCAATGCCACTGTAGATGGGTGTTTTTGATTTTTTAAAGAAATGGGGTTTACAGCAACCTCAATCTAACCTAAATCCAATATTCAGACTGTTCTAAATTGAGTTATTTTGAGAAAAATGATTCAGAGATCCTGAAAAAGAAATGGAAGAAAGAAAAAAGTGATTCAGAGGGAGAGAAGAAAGAACAGTGAAGAACAATGGTGACAGAATGACTTTTCTTGATGAATCCTTTACTTTCCCTCTCTGTGAATTCTAGTTGAAAATCTGATTTCTCCAGGAAGTCTCTTACTAGAAATGGGGAAAAATCTCTCCCATTAAACAAGAGGGGGTTACCTCTATCTATAGGTGATCAATAGAAATAGTAACTAATTGGTACAGCTGTTATAACCGTTTTTGTAACCGACTTTAGAGAGAAAATACTGGATTTCATCAAAATAAAGATGTTTTTCACCATATTCCCTCTAAGCTTTTATGACCAAAGCTTTCGGATATATATTCTTTAAAGGTTAAAAGCGGTATTCATAATATCCATCTTTTAACAAATTCTATCTAAGTCCTCCAAACCACAACTCATCATCCTCTCCCAAGGCGGTTGATAACTACATCGTGAAAGCAGGTCATACGCTTTCATGGTGTACTGTCCTTTTGAGGTAATGTATAAGTGTTCAGACAACAACACTCCTCTAAGTAATAATCATAGCAATAACAATAATCATCTCAAGTCCAATAGAGAAAGCGGAGGTGTTGGACGAAGACACCCATCCCGTTAGGCCTTAAGAGAAATTGAGGAAAAATCTATCCCCAATGCTTTCTCTCTGACTGTCAGCCCAGGAAGTAATCCATGCTTCACTGGAATAGGTAATGAGGGGAAACAGCCACATTCATTTCCACGGGGAGGTACTAATCCATACCGTTCACCCCTGACAATACAAATCTTCTTTCTGGTATAGGTCATCAGAAAGGTACACAGGGGGGGTACTAATCCATACCATGTCCATCATCATCAGAAAGGCATTGAAAGCCAGAAGGAGGCACAAATCCGCCTTGATCATCCAAAGGTGTTGAAGCTTGAATCAGCACCAAAGACGTTAAAGCTTGAAAAAATATCCAAAGGCGTTAGAGCCTAAATCAGCATCAAGATCATTAAAAGGCGCAATAGTTACAATTATTATCAGTGACATAGGAGTCAAAACATCATCAAAGGGCGGAATCCTTTATATGAACTTAAAGCATAAGAGCTTGAAAATTAGTGATCATTAATGACCAAAATCATCATTATCAGATAAACATGTTTACTTTGATAATTTTATCTATCCATTTTTCATGGAATTCTGTTAACCCAATTTCAAAAGAAGATTTTTAGTATATAATATATCAGAATGTCTGTGAGCGCGGGTTTCGGGGAAAACCTGGTTTGAATCTCACGAGGAAAGTATAGAGTCGCCACCTATTCATTCAGAAGGGATAAGTCCCCGGGACTTGATAAGGTCTTGATCTGTGGTCAGAGATTAGGGTAAGAGGTTCGGTTAAGTCTGGGAAAGGGTTAGGCACCCCTACATTTCCACTTTCAGTGGTTCCCTACTTACTAGGATTAAGCCAAATTAATCTCAATGTTAATCAAATGCCTCAAGTATTTAAGAGAATGCTAATCCAAGAAAGAGAAAATCCTAGACTAGGGTCAAACCCGAGTTGGGCTGCCTACGTACTCACATTGGTGTGAGATCAGACCGAACATAGTTCTGGCACATGAGCCCGTGCCGAAGCTAGGGGTGTGTGTGTGCAACAAGGGTAGCTTAGGGTCTAGCCGGGAGGCTAGGGGTGGTTGACCGGATTGGTCAAGTGCTTGGTACTGGGCCCAGTAGGCCTAAGGTAAGTCCGATAGACTAGGGTTGGGCCCGGTAGGCAGAGGGTGAAGCCCGGTAGGCTAGTTTGGGCCCGGTAGGCCGAGATTGGGTCCGGTAGGCCAAGGGTGAGCCCGGTAGGCTAGGGTTTGGCCCGGTAGGCCGAGCTTAGGCCCGGTAGGCCAAGGGGTGAGGCCCGGTAGGCCCAAGGGTGTTTTAACCAAGGGTTAGGGTTGCTAACCGGAGTTAAAAGGGTGATCAACCGTGGTTAGGGGTGCTAACTATGGTTAAAAGGTCCAAAGTCAGTATTTTTGGTCTTTTTGAATTTTTTTGATTTTTTTGGAAAATTTTCTGCTTTTTCTCAATAGTTAAGGATGCTTAACTACGGTTAAAGAGGGGAGGTCACCATGGTTAGGAGTACTAACCATGGTTAAATGGTCAAGTGAGAACATTTTTGGGTTTCTCCTAATATTTTGGATTTTTTGAGCATTTTTTCAGATTTTTTTGGTTAAAGATTTTTTTAACCATGGTTAAGACTCAAAAATGGGGTTGACTCTGATTAAGGGTTTTAAGCAAAACAAAAAATATCACAGAAGACATTTCTGGATTCCATGTAATATTTATGATTTTTTAATGATTTCTCCAGAATTTTGCTAGGTCATGGGCCACTTAACCATGGTTAAATGTTAACCACGGGTGAGTTTAAGCATGGTAAAGGGTACGGTTGGGTCAAGAGTGGGCCTAGGGTCCATTGTAGGGCCTAGGCTGGCCTTCTACCCGGCCTGGGTCCCCACAAAGTCTAGCAAATGCAAAAACCTAAGATTTCCATTGAATTTTTAACCACAGTTGAGGAGAGTTTAACCATGGTTAACGAAGGAACCATGGAAAACCGAGACTACCAGTGGGTAGCCTGAAGTCCAGTGATTGTTTTAGGCCTTTGTGGAGCCCAAGGGGAGGTCGGTGTGGGCCCCACAGAGGCCAAAAGTTACCTCGTTGCACATCACATAGAATGACGATTTCTAAAACAACAAAACAGATTTTTTGGCAAAGTTTGCGGCGATTTTGCCGCTGATTGACTCAACCCCCGGGGGATCCGAGACCATGGTCGTGAACCCTACTGTGAGTGGAACAATTTGGACCCTTGTGGGTCCAAGGGGAGGCTGGATGTGGGCCCCACAAAGGCCCAAAGTCGTCCCATTGCACAGATTTTCATACTGTCGACCCCACTTTGGGGTCGATTTAACTATGGTTAATGGGTGAATTAAGGGCTGAAAAGTTATAGGGAGGTAGTCCTATGTATGGGGAGTCTAACTATGGCCCCGGTTTTGACCAAGGCCGGGTCTAACCATGGTTAAACTGGGGTTACAGGCGGTGGACCCGAAACTGATTTTTCAGATTTTTTTTCGAAAATAACTCTGTTGGGGCTGATTGGGTGTAAACCAGGGGGTCTAGGGGGATTCCTCATGGATTGAGGACCCCTCAGAACTTTGTGGAAGACCGCCATGGTGGGGGATGGTGGTGCCCGTGGCCACGCATCAAAGAGAGACCCCCCGCCTATTGCTTTGAATCATCGCAAATAATAAAAATAAGGAATAAAAAAATGAAATGGGACCCCCGGAATGGGACCAGGGGTCCCTTACAATGAGGATGACATGAATAAAAAAATAGGGGGCAGGGAAGTATACCCTTCTGTTACAGTGGCGGCAGTGGCGAGTTGAAGAGGGTGTGCACGGCGGCGACAGCTGAAGGCGGGCCTGGTGGACGACGGTGACGGACCTTGGAGGTCTGGGGATAGGTTGAGGTGAAATAATGGGTGTCCAGGTGGAGTGGGGATGGCTGGCCAAAGGGGCGTATTCATTGTAATTTTTTCAAATTTTTTTTTTTTTTTTTTATGGTGGACGGTGGGGAGTGGTGGAGCTTGGGGAGGGCCTAAGGGTGCTTAGTGATAAGGTTGAAGGCTTGAGGCTAAATGGGGCGAAGCTTGCTATTGTAAAATTTTTTGAAAAATCCTCCCTTGTAATAGTGGCTACCGTGGGTTTTATAGAAGGAGGGAATGAAATGGATAAGGATGGAGGGTGATACTAGGCGTGGGAGACACGATCTGGAGGAGGGGCAGGGTGGTAGGAGGGCCAGGCCAGGCTGTACACTGTTCTAATCTTCAAGAAGAAGACAGTGAACAGTGTTTTGTTGTTTAAGATTTTTTTTTTTTGTAACTGGTTTGTTTGGGTTTGGTTACTTGAGTTGGGCCCAAGCCACATGTGGGCACATGGGGTTGGTGCCCAATCAAACCCCTTCCAATTTTTTTTTTTTAATTATTATTATTTTTTGTTATTATTATTTTTTGAATTTTAAACTTTTGTTTTGTTCCCTTTTTTGAGCTAAACCACCACATGTGTGAGGAAAGCCAAAAATGTTTCGCCCTAAAAAAAATTTGAATTTTAAAAGGTAAGGTGGGTCCCACCTTAGATTGGGCTTAGTGGGCCCATGCTAGGGCCCAAACAAGGTTTTAAATTTTTTATTTTTTTTTGGTTTTGGACTTAAAATGGGCCTTGAGCCCGTGGGGTCTTAGCTTAGGGTTTAGACTAGGGTTAGGCTAGGGTTGGACCTAGGGTCAGGTCTAGGGTTTACCTAGGGTTAGTCCTAGGGTTTAGGTAGGGTTAGCCTAGGGTTAGATTAGGGCTTAGGAGTTTTATTTGAAATGAGCCTTGAGCTCATGTGATTTTAGCCTAGGTTTAGACTAGGGCTAAGCTAGGGTTGGGCCTAGGGTTAGGTCTAGGGTCTACCTAGGGTTAGTTCTAGGGTTTAGCTAGGGTTAGCCTAGGATTTAGGGTTTTCCTATGGTTTAGATCAGGGTCTACCTAAAGGCTACTAGGACATGGATTATCACCTACCTAGGGCTACTAGGGTTTGGCCGGTGATAACCATGGTTAACGGAAGTTAACCATGGTTAAGCATGGTGTAAAAATTGGGTGCTTACAGCTGCCCCTCTTTGCCGGAGAATGCCAGGATGACGATTGAACGACAAAAACTGGAAACATCCTATTTTTACCCCGAGATGGATGTTAGGAATGATGCATACTGTGCAAATGGTGATTGCAGTGAAGTGAAGAAGACTACTGCTAGAAGATAGCGAGTAGCAGGGGAAGAACATGAATGTATGGATGGCGTGGCCCTAAGGCGTTAGCCGGAAGGAAATGTTACGCGGAAGCGGCGAGTGGATTGACTCAAACAGTGTTTCCCGGGGTGTATTAACCAAATTTATTGGAGGACACGTACGGGACATGTTGGTGATGTACATTGTCAAGGTACACACGGGTTGTCGGGCATGCGAGGTGTCGACAAAGTGCGTTTTGTCGACACTCACCTGGGATGCCCAGGACACACGGGGGTTGTCACAAAGGGGACATGCAGGTGGTGTACACTGTCAAGGTACACACAGGATGTCGAGTGTGCGAGATGTCGATAAATTACATTATGTTGATGCTCACCTGGGATGCCCAAGACACACGGGGGTGTCACAAAGGGGATATGCTGGTGGTGTACACTGTCAAGGTACACACGGGATGTCGGGCATGCGAGGTGTCGATAAAGTGTGTTATGTCGACGCTCACCTGAGATGCCCAAGACACATGGGGGTGTCACAAGAGGGACATGCGGGTGGTGTACACTGTCAAGGTACACACAGGATGTCGGGCATACAAGGTGTCGACGAAGCGTGTTATGTCGACGCTCACCTAGGATGCCTAGGACACACGGGGGTGTCACAAAGGGGACATACGGGTGGTGTACAATGTCAAGGTACACGCGGGATGTCGGGCATGCGAGGTGTTGACAAAGTGCGTTATGTTGACGCTCACCTAGGATGCCCAAGACACACGAGGGTGTCACAAAGGGGACATGCGGGTGGTGAACACTATCAAGGTACACTTGGGATGTCGGGCATGCGAGGTGTCGACAAAGGGCGTTATGTCGACGCTCACCTAGGATGCCCAGGACACACGGGGGTGTCACAAAGGGGACATGCGGGTGGTGTACACTGTCAAGGTACACATGGGATGTCGGGTGGTGTACACTATAAAGGTACACGCAGAATGTTCAAAGATTTGAGGCACAGCTTGGAGGCACTAGCCAGATTGACATTGATAATGGCCGAAAGGCCCTGGATTTTGATCAAGATAATTGATGCTGAGGTGCGCGACTTGATTAAGTGTGTGCAACTAAAGTGCAATGTGTTGTACGACTTGAATGTATTGGATGGGCTTTCGCCTTGTATGCAGCTAATATGTAGCTAGGATGTATTGAGTGTAACTTGATTGTGTGTAGCTAGAGTACAGTGTGTAACGTGGATGCAGCTAGCTTGAGTGCAGTGAGTGACTTGCTTAAGTGTGTGCAACTAGTGTACAGCCGGATTTGATTAGCTAGAGTGCATTATGTGCGACTCGATTGAGTGTGTGCAACTAGCGTGCAGCTGGACGATTCAGTAGCCAAAGAGTATTATGTGCAACTCGATTGAGTATGTGCAACTAGTGTGTAGCTTCGTTTGAGTAGCTAGAGTGCATTATGTGCAACTTGATTGAGTGTGTGCAACTAGTGTACAGCTTTGTTTAATGTACGGCATGCACGACTTGACCTATGCTGATACATGGAAGGCTCGACTAATCTTAGTTTCCCTAGTGTGACATGAAGGTTGAAGGAGGGTTGGGTATATGACTCGCTCTTGGAGACCAGTCCTTTGCTGTTAGAAGATTCCTAAGGCATTCATTTTTGCTCTCGCTTCTTGCTCGAATCGTGATACATCTCGGGCGATTGCTAGGTTCTATTTGATCTGGCCAAGCTGGTGGACAGACACTTAGAGGGTGATTGACTTGGTGAGTATTGAGACTCTAACGGTGATTGGAAGACGTCACAGGATTTGACTGACTCGGAAGACTTCGAAGATGATTGATCCGATGAGTATGGGAACTCTGATGGTGACCAAAAGGAGCCTCAGAATTTGAAGTTGAATGCTTCCTTTGCTAATGTGATTTAACAAGGAGATTACTTTCGCAGGGTGAATGGATTTTGTTCTTAGGGGTAGAGTATGATGCTAAGCGGATTTGTCCTGTTGTGACTTTGATGAAGTCATGCTTTGCATCTTGTGGAGTCAGGTTTTGCCGGGGACTTGGGGTCGCTTTGCCAATAAGAGTTGCTCTGCCTTGCTGCTGATTGAGTATTCAGGTTGGGGAGAAGCTTGTTGAAAAGCAAACTGGATACTTTTAAATTCTTGCAGGAGAGAATGTTTGTAGAGAGCAATTGGAGGCTTCTACTAGGGATCCGCTGGGGAATGTGCCCTATTGTGGACCACTACTAATGATCTGTTGGGAGCGACACTTTCGTGGAGATTATTAGCCGTCTACTGGGGAATTTAGCTCTACTGGAAGCTACTGTCAGGGGATCTGTTTCTCTAGGCTATCTGCTAATGACTTATGGGGGATTGTCGGGAGTTCGGCAAGCTTGATTGCTATCAGATTCTGTTGCTAAACTGCTCTTCAACTTTTTCTCCTTTTTTTACCCTTAGAATGACCAAGTCATGAGATTCACATAACTTTTGCGCAATGAGGCTGTTATCGGTTTTCCTCATGCCTGCGAAGCTGATAAATTTTCTTCCCTTTTTTGCCCCTAATCTCGAGACCAGGTCTGGGGTTCGCGTAACTTTTGTGCACCGATGTCATTTCTGGTTTTCATTGGGCCCGCGATGGTTTTGAACGGAGTTTTTTTTCTGTTGCCTTAGATATTGGTATCTTGCTTTCAGATATTTACATGATAAGCTGCTTACACCTTCAGTCTCTAGGGGATCTAGGAAGACTTGTGATAGGATGAAATGTAGGTTGGGGGATCGAAGTTTGGGACACCCTGGGATTTCTCCTTTGCAGTTACTCTTTTGGGGATCCCTTCTGTTGCACTCTCCTGGGGATTTGTACTTTTGGATTTCTAGCGGAGTTTTTTTTTTTTTTGGAATTTGAGAGAGGTTGTCTTTGCTGGGGAGAGTTTCGAGACAGGTTATCTCTGTTTGGGGATTTTTTTTTGCAGAGATTTTCCCTGAAAGGTTTCTGTTGGGGACAGAGTCCGGAGATGTTGTCTTTGTGGGGAGTCTCTAACTCTTGGAAATGTTTCAGCTTCTATTTTGGGTCTTCCTTTGATGGAAGTTTTTACACCTTTAAGAGTCCACACGACTGGGGAAGTTGAGATTATTTTTGCTCTGCCGGACTCTGTGGGAAGAGGTTTTAGAGAGACTTTGATTCCAATGAGGATGATTTGACTCTGCATGTAGAGATTGGGGAAGTATGATCCCTTTAATGACCACACCTGATTTGTCAGGTTGCCTATGTACCTTTTACAGGATCAGGTTATGTCGTAGTTCAACCAAATATCACAGATTGACAAGGGAGGGTATCCTTAAAAAGGTTTTGTGAAAGAAAGGCTGTTAGGCTCAAATGGGCTAACTAGCGGATTTCATTAATTTGTAAAACGAGTTTACATTGAAGGGGATGAAGGGGTGCTAAAGATGGCTTCATGTCCTTTCCCGAAGTGGCTAAAAGTGCAAGCGTTATCGGACAAGACCTTAAGCGCTGTACTTTGATTTTGCCCTTTTGATTGGTCCGGGATCTGGTGGTCATTCCGATACTGCCCCTTGCTTTGTCGGGTGAGGCATTTGCCCCCAGTAAATTTGTGTAGTTTTTCCCGCAGTTGTCAGTTACTTGTTCGGGTGTCAGCTCTGGTTCAAGTTGCCCCCCTGCTCCAAGCATTGTCCTGAGGGAGCTTACGTCGGATGACCGGAGATGGGCTTGCCCCTTGCTTTTGATTGCCCCCCTGCCCCTGGCGTGGTGAGGTCTTGACCCTTTACATTCAAGATTGCTACCCAGCTCCATACAGGACAAGGTTTTTGGATGAGTCGTATTTTATCCCTAAGGATTATAAGTTTGACTATTTGTTTAAGTGATCTCTTGTTAAGGCAGATAAACTTAGGAAGCATTTAGCTATGCTATGCAAGTATTGAGATGAAACTCTTTAAAAAAAAGTGATTTCATTGAATGGAAAGAGTTTAACTGGACTCGTACAAAGGCCACAGTGGCCGACTCTTACAGAAAGGAAATCCTAACTAAGACTGATTTAGACTGGGCTTGGCTCTAATCAACCGAACTCAGCATTTCGCTTTCAGGTCTCCCTCTTCAGATAAGTTGGTGAAGATACTGCTCTAGGTGGTGTGAAGGCGGCTTGATGATGGGCTGATGAGGGGATAGGGTTTTCAGGAACTCCAGCTACAGGGCATATAATCAAGTTTGCCCTCGTTGATTAGGTCTTCAAATGCATGCGTCAAAGCGATGCAATGATCAGTAGAGTGCCCAGGGCCTTGATGAAAAACACAGTGTATGTGCTCCTTGTAGTTGTGGTTCCGTTTGGCTAAGGGTTGCAATGGGGTAGGACCACGGAGTGTGATTAATTTCCTATCAATGAGAACTGGTAGGAGTTGGCTGAGAGGAGAAGGGGTGAAATGCTTGGGTGGTGTCCGGTCTTTCTTAGGCTTGGGGAGCGGGTGAGAGGGAGGTTTCTGTGGTTGTGCCACTGGGTTGGATGCGTTTGTCTGAGAGGTAGGGGGACGGATATGGGTTTACCCTTGTGCCACCTGGAACTTGTCGAGAGCGGTAGCCATATCTTGGAGGAGAGACTTGATTTCCTTGAGGTCCTGCTCTTGGCGGATGAGGATTGTCAAGATGATTTCTTGGCTGTTCGATGCTTCTTCACGTTCCATCGCTTGAGTCCTTAAATCACTGCCTCGGTAAGGTAGGATCTGGAAAGATAGAGTGAGTCAATATCAGAGGTAAGGTATGTGAATCTAAAATGCATGAACATACACGGATAAAAACCCAATGAATGAGGTGAGACTCAAAAATAGAAAAGACTCGACCCTAAGTAGCACTCCTGATGGGATAGAGTGAAGGATAGATATAGTTTATGGATTCTTGCAGTTGGGTCACTTCTAGGAGTGCTGTCGACTACATGATTTTTGGGCTGTACGAGTGATGCTAGATGCAGTGTTACGGTAAAGATGTCTGGACTAGGATAGACTGGGTTTTATGCTATCCTGGGTAGGTGCAAGTGCAGTGCCCTAGTAAGGTAGATGCGGTGACAGTGCATGTGTAAACGCCTAGTGTAGTGTACCGGTACTCATAGTGTAGCGTACCGGTGGTGCCAGTGTAAGGTGCAATGCACTTGTAGTGGATGTGCAGTGACCCTAGCTAGTGCAAATGCAGGGCATGGACCATGATGAGGATGCATGGATGATGTAATAATGCCAGAGGGGCACAGTGCGAGTGTTTATGCCTAATGCCTGGTACAATTGTGAATAGAGTGACTTGCTGGTTAAATATGCATGTTCATGATGCGAGGAAGAAGATGCAAGAAAGGACTTTGTGCGGAAAAAGAGTACAGGACTGTGAATCAAAAAGAGAAAAAGACTCGATCCTAGGCAGGTCCGTCGAGGATCACGATATCAAGTGGTTGGGGCACACCGTCTAGGTCCATGATTTGCTGTTGGAGGGATGTGACCTTGACCTCCATGTTCTCAATGGCTTCAACATCATTGAACACTCGGGATCCGAACTGTCGGGTCGGATCAGAGCGGTCATCTCAGCTATTGCATTGTTGAGCTGCTCTTGGTAGAAGTGCAGCTGGGCCCAGATGATAGTGGTTTCTCTGGTGTCGCCTCTCCGCTTTTTCTGATAAAGCTGGAGTATTTGCTCGAGATGCTCAATCTGCTCCCGTATGGCCTGAGGTTTGATGTCCCGCTCTGCTTCTTGTAGCCTGGATACCTATTGAGCTTTCTGTAGCCGCTCTCTTTCATCTGCATTTGGAGTCATCTCTCCAAGAAGATGTCTCTCTAGAGAACTATCTTTTCAGCTAAGGGTATGATTCTGCTAGATGGAGCTAAGACTGGTGTGGGTAGTTCCCTGGGCATGGGCATGCTGGATGGAATGTCAGGTTCTTCCGCCCAAAGTCGGTATGCTACATTTGTAGGTGGCCCTGATGTAACCACAAAGTCTGGCCATTGATCTTGCTTGAAGCTTTTACCAATCTGACTGGAATCGGTGTGTGAGGCTGTCGGAGTGTACAGTGAAAGTGATCCAATCATTTCCTTGCCGGTCTATCATTGTGATATACTGAGGGAATCCGAATTGTCGAAAGACTTAGAGTGGATTGTAGACTACGAAGCCCGTAAGTCCGGTAAGTATTATGCATCGTCTTCCAGTGATGACAACACACGACAAATATCACAGAAGACATTTCTGAATTTCATGTAATATTTATGATTTTTTGATGATTTTTCCAGAATTTTGCTAGGTTATGGGCCACTTAACCATGGTTAAATGTTAACCACTGGTGAGTTTAAGCATGATAAAGGGTATGGTTGGGTCAAGAGTAGGCCTAGGGTCCATTGTAGGGCCTAGGCTGGCCTTCTACCCGGCCTGAGTCCCCACAAAGTCTAGCAAATGCAAAAACCCAAGATTTCCATTGAATTTTTAATTATAGTTGAGAAGGGTTTAACCATGGTTAACGAAGGAACCATGGAAAACCGAGACTACCAGTGGGTAGCCTGAAGTCCAGTGATCGTTTTAGGCCTTTATGGGGCCCAAGGGGAGGTCGGGTGTGGGCCCCACAGAGGCCCAAAGTTACCTCGTTGCACATCACATAAAATGACGATTTCTAAAACAACCAAACAGATTTTTTGGCAAAGTTTACGGTGATTTTACCGTTGATTGACTCAACACCCGGGGGATCCGAGACCTTGGTTGCGAAGCCTGCTATGAGGGGAAAAATTTGGGCCCTTGTGGGGCCCAAGGGGAGGCTGGATGTGGGCCTTACAGAGGCCCAAAGTCGTCCCATTGCACAGATTTTCATACTGTCAACCCCACTTTGGGGTCGATTTAACTATGGTTAATGGGCGAATTAATGGCTGAAAATTTACAGGGAGATAGCACTATGTATGCGGAGTCTGACCATGGCCTTGGTTTCGACCAAGGCCGGGTCTAACCATGGTTAAACTGGAGTTATAGGCGGTGGATCCGAAACTGATTTTTCAGAATATTTTTTGAAAAAAACTCTGTTGGGGCTGATTAGGTGTAAACCAGGGGGTCTAGGGGGATTCCTCATGAATTGAGGACCCCCCAGACCTCCGTGGAAGACCGCCATGGTGGGGGATGGTGGTGCCCGTGGCCACGCATCAAAGAGAGACCCCCCGCCTATTGCTTTGAATCATCGCAAATAACAAAAATAAGGAATAAAAAAACGAAATGGGACCCCTGGAATGGGACCAGGGGTCCCTTACAATGAGGATGACATAAAAAAAAATAGGGGGGAGGGAGGTATACCCTGCTGTTACAGTGGCGGCAGTGGCGAGTTGGAGAGGGTGTGCACGGTGGCGATAGCTGAAGGCGAACCTGGTGGACGACGGTGACGGACCTTGGAGGTCTGGGGATAGGCTGAGGTGAAGTAATGGGTGTCCAGATGGAGTGGGGATGGCTGGCCAAAGGGACGTATTCACTGTAATTTTTTCAATTTTTTTTTCTGGTGGACGCGATGGTGGACGGTGGGGAGTGGTGGAGCTTGGGGGGGGGGGGGGGGCCGTGGGGGGGGTAGGGATAAGGTTGAAGGCTTGAGGCTAAATGGGGCGAAGCTTGCTACTGTTAAATTTTTTGAAAAATCATCGCTTGTAATAGTGGCTACCGTGGGTTTTATAGACGGAGGGAATGAAATGGATAAGGATGGAGGGTGATACTAGGCGTGGGAGACACGATCTGGAGGAGGGGCAGGGTGGCAGGAGGGCCAGGCCAGGCTGTACACTGTTCTCGTCTTCACGAAGAAGACGATGAACAGTGTTTTGTTGTTTAAGATTTTTTTTTTTTTTGTAACCGGTTTGTTTTGGGTTTGGTTACTTGAGTTGGGCCCAAGCCACATGTGGGCACATGGGGTTGGTGCCCAATCAAACCCCTTCCAATTTTTTTTTTTAAATTTTTTTTATTATTATTATTATTTTTTTTGTTATTAGTAGTTTTTGAATTTTAAACTTTTGTTTTGTTCCCTTTTTTGGGCTAAACCACCACATGTGTACAGAAAGTCAAAAATGTGTTGCCCTAAAAAAAATTGAATTTTAAAAGGTAAGGTGGGTCCCACCTTAGATTGGGCTTAGTGGGCCCATGCTAGGGCCCAAACAAGGTTTTAATTTGTTTTTTTTTTTTTTGGGTTTTGGACTTAAAATGGGCCTTGAGCCCGTGGGGTCTTAGCTTAGGGTTTAGACTAGGGCTAGGCTAGGGTTGGACCTAGGGTCAGGTCTAGGGTTTACCTAGAATTAATCCTAGGGTTTAGGTAGGGTTAGGCTAGGGTTAGACTAGGGCTTAGGGGTTTTATTTGAAATGAGCCTTGAGCTCATGAGATTTTAGCCTAGGTTTAGACTAGGGCTAAGCTAGGGTTGGGCCTAGGGCTAGGTCTAGGGTCTACCTAGGGTTAGTTCTAGGGTTTAGCTAGGGTTAGCCTAGGATTTAGGGTTTTCCTATGGTTTAGATCAGGGTCTACCTAAAGGCTACTAGGGCTTGGATTATCACCTACCTAGGGCTACTAGGGTTTGGTTGGTGATAACCATGGTTAACGGAAGTTAACCATGGTTAAGCATGGTATAAATATTGGGTGCTTACAATGTCCATTGAGCCACGTGTTATTATTTTATTGAATTATGAACAACGTTCCTAAATTCAAAATTATGTAAGTCAAGCTTTCCAATAACTATCATCAACAGCCACAAACTGCTAATACAAAGAGACTTTTGGAAAAAAGAAATATAATTCGGATACTCGCTAGCACTCTATCAAAACTTTCAGAAATGCTAGCCCCAATCACAATCTTCCAAAGTAGCAAAGTGATGGCAAAAAGTTTCAAACCATCTCGAAGTCATAGGATAGCAACACAGCATCTTTAGAAAAAAAAATTGTTCATCTGGGCTAGTACTCCTCTAAAACTTTTTGATGGTTTATTCAGGTTCTTAAGCTAATAATAAAAACAGTCACAGTTGTCGCTATCACGTGAGAGTCTAAGAAACACAGACCAAATCCGCCTGATCCTCATCCCGCCTAACCCTCATTCCACAAATCAAAACGTGTCCCGTTTGACACCCTTTAATCATGGTTAAGATTTACTAACCCTTAGGGTTCAACTATGTAACTATAGTTTTTTAAAAAAAAATTAACCACAATAGTTAAAATTTCTTGTTTAGGGCTAAAAGAGCAATTAAAGGGACTTTGTGAGAGAGACCAAACAGTTTTGGTCCGGCCGTTCTCATGAATGATACAAAATATTTAGGAATCAAATACTTTGCGGTTATAACCGGATGCTGGTGAATCTGGTTATGCCCCTGAGGTTGTCACGTGTCCCTTTTGACACCTCTTAGCCACCCGCCCCCAGGATTTAGATAAATATTTTTATAAAAAAAAATATTAAAATTATTATGTTTTTTCTAAAAACCATGGATGGGTGGATGAATCCTAAAGGTAGGCGAATCTTAACCACAAGTTAGGAGTGTCAAAATGGAAACGTGGCGACCTCAAGGCATAACCAAATTCCCCAAATCCGGTTATAACTTTAGAGGATTTGATTCTAACATTTAAGGCAACAACCAACAGTCTGATGACACAAGAGAAAATTTACCATGCACTCTTCCGAAGTAGTACTTGCCTTACTTTTCCCAACTCGGGCTGCAACGTCCCGAGTTCCACTCTTGGAGTACACAGGGCTAACAGTGGGGGTTGGTGGGGGGCATAGCCCCAATATTTTTTTGGGAACCAAGTTTATGGTCATCGCGGTTGTTTGTATCCGTTTGTAAGGAATATATTTTTTTTGAGCACCCGTCCCGGCTTCATCCTCCTCCCAAGCTACAGTACAACCCTATAAGTATATCATATGTTATTTTTTTTTTTCCAAAATTTCAGCTCCACCTGTGGTTGAGAGTCGCTCTATAAGTACTCCCAAATATATTCCATAATCCTAACCGTTTATAACCGATCACTAACGGATAGGGGATAGGATTTGAGTTAGTTTACTTTATCTTTTTTAATGTCACATCAGTTGCAATCCTAACCTTTTAATAATTGAGATAAAAAGTTATGATTTGAGAGAATATTTAGAAGTATACTTTGGGTGTATTCCTAGACTAATTCTGTAGTTTTTTTGTTTTCGGTAAACTCAATCATTCCACAAGCCAATGACTGAAAGGCAAATACAAGGAAAAGACTCACACCACCCATGCATAACCCCACACACGCGCAAATTCACTCACACACCACGACTAATTCTGCAGTTGAATACATCTTTTGTCCTCTCTTTCCGGATATCTTAAGAAACCTGTCTCTGTTTAGTTTATTATTCTTCTACGGTTCCTAGTTCCTACACATTAAATTTATAATTATAATAATTTTTTTTTTTATTAAAATGGGTTGAATTTTCTCCCATTTTGAGAATTTGAGTTGTTGAACGAGCTCCAAAAGGGCAACGAAATCTTGTGTGTTTCTGATACGCGGTTTGCTGGTTCTGATTTGGGGTTCTGATTTTGGGAGATGGGTTGCTGATTTCGAATTAATTTAATGAGGTAAGAGCTTTTAAGTTCTTACTTATTCTTTTAAGGTTGATTTTTTTTTTTTTTATGGTTCTCCAGGGCTGGATCAAATAAATGTATGAGATTGAGATCTTCATGGTTTCTATGTGGGAAATGGTGGGGGTTTTACAGTTCTGATTGATAGATTCGCAACGAAATTTTTTGTGTTCTTCTGATACGGGTTTTGCTGGTTCTGATTTGGGGTTTTGATTATGGGAGATGGGTTGCTGATTTTGTATTAATTTAATGAGGTAAGAGCTATTGAGTTCTTACTTATTCTTGTAAGGTTGAATTTTTATGGTTCTCCAGGGCTGGATGAATGTATGAGATTGAGATCTTCATGGTTTCTATATGGGAAATGGTGAGGTTTGTGCACTTCTGATTGATAGATTCCGATACGGGTTTTTGATTTCTATTGTTGGGTATTTCTTGTTTTAAGCTAATTGAGGTTGATTTGAGATAATTATTTTCATCTCTGCTACTGAATCTGATCGGAAGGGATTCATAACTGTGCATTTTGACCTTTGAAACATTCCATTTTGTTGAAATTTTGAAGTGCAATACTTGTAAATAATCTGTATCTAGTACTAAAAGAGATTAGTGAACAGTGGAGGTGATTTAGGATTTTCTGGATTTGATATTCTTTGGTCTTTAGTTTATCGTGATATGTTGAATCGATCATTGGAAGAATGATTGAAGAGAATATGAAGTTAATTTCCTCGAACCTTACAATGGAGCTTGATCGAGAAGAGTCAAGTGGCGACCGAGAGGCAGAGGAAATGGAGAGAGAACCTTCCTCAGACACCCCTTTGAAGGAAACCCATCTTTATCGAACCCATTTTCCTGGTGTTGTGAGAAAGAAAGCATATAGATTTGATGGATTGGGGGGCTCTATTAACCAGGAATGGGATCTCACAGAAGGTAAAGGAAGTGAATTTTGTTGGTACCATGTGGAACTTCCGAAGGGAAATCAGAAGCTCTCTTTATCCGCACAGTACCTCATTGATGTTCTTTGCCCGCCTTTGAAACTCCAGGACATCCTCTCACTAGTCAGTAATGGACCCTTTTGTGGGCATGTTGATGGAGCCCTCGTCTTCAGGGTGAATTCCCCCGGGCCTGCTTCGAGCAATTTTACCCTCAGAATTGCTGCAAGAGTGACTGAGAACTCAGTGATCACTGTGTCTTTGGGCCGTGTACCTAGATTGGGATTTTCACCACTGGGTCAATCTCTTCTTTCGGAGATTCCTAGCGTGGAGAGTCCCAATGTGGTTAGAGGCGAGCAGAAGGAAGGGAGTGGTATTGTGATAAGGGAGCATGTTCTTGAGTTTTTGTTGACTATGAATCATTCTGAAGAGGCTGATAATCCAGTACCAAGAACTGTCTCAAATCTTGTTGTTCATGTTGTTGATACACATGTGGATCATCTTCAGGATATAGTGACCAAGCTCGAAATGGAGTTGGATTCAGTCGAGCTTGAATTGGATAAAGGTAATTTCTATATAGTGACAGGTTTAAACTTCTCTGTTGATTCATTTTTTTTCTTTGGTGTTCTTATCCTATTCTTAACTGATTAATTGACGCTGTAGATATTCACCCTGTGGCTTCTATTCCTATTTTCAATTGCAAAGAAATTAAGATATTGACTTTATGGTGCATGTGATTTTTCCATTTTGTGTTCTTGATACTTCCTTGGAAGAATCTATTCTTCTGTTTCTCTACACCCTGAAGTGGGGGTATTGGAAGGGTCTAATTCTTATTTATATACTGGAAATACCTGAATAAGATTGGCCGGGGTGAAATTATGTTAGTTTGTTTACTTAATACACAAGCTTATGTTTCATTTTTAACCTTACTACCACCCCATTGTTTCTAACCAAGACTAATGTGACATCCTATAACATCACTTCTCTATCTATTCCAATATTTTATATAAATAACAATACAACATAAATGTAATTTAAGAACTTCTTAAGTACATAAATTATCTAAGCTAAATGATTAGTGCCTCTAAGCATATAGAATACAAGATTGTTATCATTTAACTCCATTTTTTCTTCCTCTTTTTTTTCATATCTTTTCTTTATTATTATTATTCTTTTTTTTGTGTGTGGGGGGGGATCATGCGACCTCATGGTGATGGACCTTGTGGTGAACTACGATACGGGCTGGATCTTACATCTAAGGGATTGGAAAGTTGACTTTGCTAGCAAAGCCCAAAACCAGGACATGCAAACAAAAGATCTTGTCAAAAGAGCACTTATTTCTCTTTGTTGTGTTACTAGTTAGTCTTTATGCCAACTGAGGAGAAAATCTTCAAAATCTTATCCTTCATATTAAAAATGCTTCAATTTCCCACCAGGCGCCTCAGTCTAGCAAACTTCCATTGAAGTTGAACTTGATCCACCCATAGTTGATATATACAGAAAAGTTTAGACTTCGATTATCACTTCATCAGCATACAAGATGGTTCTTCCTGTTGCTTCATAGGAGGTGTGTTAAAAACTAATAAGTATGAAGTGTGAGTTTGACACCAAATTCACCAATGGCCTAAAGTGCAGATTTAATCATTTCGTTATTGATATGTTCTCTCAGCTGTCTAAGAAGTTTAGGGTTGATATTGTGTACAGTGTGTTAATGATGACACGTTGATAACTGCAAGTGGATCTTTTTGAAAAGAAAAAGAAAATTGATGCTGTTCACTTTATGTTTGGGAGTCCTATGGTGATTAATGATCTACTCTTTTGTGGGCTGGAAGATGATTCACCGTTTAAGATATTACATGGCTGATATTTCTTTATTGCCAATGGTTGTTTTTTAGAGTTTAAATTGATTGATTCAGTTGATTTTGTTAAGTTGGTGGGTTTCCTATACACACTGGCATGGTGTGAAGATCATTGTACAGGTCGATAATATTACCCTGTTCCAAACCCTATGGCATCTTGTCTATGTATACCATTACAATTTACAAGAGCTCACCTAGTCACCTACAGCGTAAGATTGTTGAAGAATTTTGCTCCAGCTTGGAAAATTCCAAATTCATCTTTTTAATTATTATAAAGCAGTCAAAAATCCGTCTTTCGGAATTTAACACTCTTACGAACAATTGAACTAGAAATGTGAAAATCTTTGAAAACTCTTCTCGAGCAGATAACCTAGAGTCAATTTAGACTTCAAAATAATTGGGGATACTAAATGCTGTGAATCTGTGCTCAACATCCTCTATTTCGTCATCTTGATAGATCTGACTCTGTACGGAAAAGAATGGGGGAGGGGGCATGGGGTTTGCAACTCGAAAAATTTCATATTGGGTTACATACCCGGTAAATTGAATAATATACATTTCTTGAGTAGAAAATCAGTAAAATGATATAGGATCTTGATATACCTATTTTGCCGACGTACCCAACAAAGTGGAATCAAGCCACATGTAGCTTCAATCTAAAGTAATCTTTTTTTTAAATTTAAAACAAAATTCTGGTTTTCTGATATACCTATTTATGCAGGTATGGTGGATAAAAACAAGTTTAAATCGATCATCTAAGTGTACTAATATTTTTTTTAAATCTGAAAAATCCGAACAAATAACATTAAAACCAAATTGAGGGGTTTGGCTCGAATTTTGAGAAAAATAGTGCTAACAATATAGAGTATTTTGTCGGTAATATTACTCTTGTCAGCTATAAATAGCTCTGAAAATTATGTTGGTGGCGGTCCTATTACCACCATATTGCCACTAGTCTAAAATAGTAATTGACGATAGTATGTATACTGCCAGCAACAATATTATGCTAATGTGAGCTTCTTAGCACGCTGTTTTAAGTTATGTCCAGAAACTTGTTTTGACCATAACTTTCTCTCCCAAACTCCAAATCAGTATCAGTTTTTTGTTACTTAAGGAAAGTATAGTAAAGGGTGCAGAATCTAAGTGATAGGATCAGAGGGTCCAAAAAAGTTTTGGCCTATAACTCCGGGCATCCTAAATCAATCTCAAAATAAAATTAGAGGCCATAGTTGATCTGTGAAGGTTGGAAAACTTGTGTATACAAAATTTCAGGGGTCGATTCATCCCTTAAACCATATGAATATCAACATGGCATGTAGAGCACAATCAATAATGCAAACACACTCGATTGGAAATCTCCTTGGTAGATATATACTCTGGCCGAAATCAAGTCTAAATATGAAGTTTGAGACAATTCCGATCTGGTTTGCCTCTCTTGATCAAATTTAAAGTGATTAATCTAATTAAGCCTTAGGTTGATTGAACCCTAAAGTCCTAGATTGATCAATCAAACCATAGCACTCTAAATTATGCAATTCATCTTTCAACAGCCCCAAACTTCACATAGCAACTCCCTCCTCCAAAAGTAGAAAAATATCTGAAAATGGCAGAATAAGAGATATAAGAGAGAAAAAAATGTTTAAAAATTATTCTTACATTGGTTTCACTTTTGTCCTATGGTCACACTTACGTGGACAAACGTTATCTAAAATTTAAGAAAGAGCTCCTCCAATGCAAGCTTGAATGAGAGATGGAGTATAGAAAAGAGAGTTCTCTCTTAAAAGTCCCCAAAGAGTTTCTTTGGGGTTGATCAATTGAAATTCTTCATTCGTACCTTACGGGAGGTTTAAACAAGGTATTAAACTTCAGTTTCATCATAAACTTTGATCGTTAAGGAAGTTGACATGTTTCGAGGAAGTTTAAGAAAGTCCAAAGAAGTTATATAAAAATTAAAGAAGTCTAGAAAAGTTGAAGGAAACATTGAAAATTTATGATAAAACTTTAGAGATTCAATACTTAAGCATAAATACACATCTAGAATTCATTATATTACTAGATGCAAGAATGTAGATTATCAAAGTGAAAATCATGTTAAGTGACATGCGTTGTCTGTTTGTCTTGCACCTCTAATTTGTTTTCTTTTTCTATCTACGTGAGTCGTGACTATGAGAGTGAGAGGGGAGATAGAGAGAGAACCGTGAATAATATTAAATGTGAAAATCATTTACAATAACCTCAATTGTCTTGACTATGAAATAAAGAGAAATAATACAATACATTTCAAATGAAATAGAAATATTACCATGTACAACTCATGATTTATAACCATATTGCTCATTTCTCTCTTTCAATAATCCTTTGTACTTCTATCTTTTTACAAAAGTTAGCTAGTACATCACATGTCTCATTCTTGTATTCCAATACTACCCTTACAATTTCACATTTTTACAAAAAAAATCTCAAGCACTTGTTGTCTTTCGCTGTCATCTCATTTGTATGTTCCACTCATGCCTTGTTACTCATTCTATATCTCGTTTGCACTACTAATTAATTTTTTTTTTAATTTAGAAAATATTCCTCTTAATCAAAATTTATATTTGGGTAAATTACACTGACCTCCCCTGAGGTTTGATGAAATTTCATAAACCTCCCCTCTTGTTTCTGAAATTACACTGGCCTCCCTTGTCAGGCTCACTAGGTTAACACTGTTAACAGAAGATACTCTTTTACAATATTACCCCCATTACTTGAGGAAACACGTCAACTTGATACTTTTGATACTCTAATTATTTTAAAGATGATGCGTTATGCCGTTATCAGATAGTTATCTACTTCCACCGAAGGGGAATTAGCAATTTTAGAATGATAGGTTTTTAAATTTGTAATATTAATTCTAGGGAAGTTAGGTCTGTAAATCTGGAACAAATGGGGCTCGCCTCCTCTGTTTCCTCCTTTGTCTATTTTATTTCCTACTATGCAATTTTTGATCAACTCTTAGGTCCACTTCTCTTCTCTTTAGCTTCTCCATCCCTCTATCTATCAATTTTTCAATTCTTTTCAGTTTTTCAACACCTCCCTTCTTTTCTCCTTCCCCTTTTAATTTCATCATTTTTAGGCTTAATTTAATAAGAGTGAGTAAGAATCCATGGATGTGGACTTGCGGCTAAAGTCTGCAATAGAAGATCAGATGGAGTTGCTGACAATGATGATGCAAATGGAGAACCTTCCTGAATTCTTTGAACCTTACACTAATGTTGCCGAATTGCCGTCGATGGAGTTTACCGATGGCATTGTGGTGACACCACCCATCTTTGATACCCCACATGTAGCTTCACCCACATTGATTAAATCACCTTCTTCCATATCATTTATGGGCACCACGGTTAAAGAACTTGTGACACTGTCTCTCTTATCCAATGTAGTGACGGGGAGGCTGAGAAATGCAAGAGAATTATCAAGTGCAAGTACCTTTTCATCACTATCTCAGAAGCGGAATACAATGGTAGCAATGAGGGAGATAATCTTAACCACACCCACTAACTGTGGTAAAGATTTACTCACCCCTAGGATTCATCCATCTAACCTTGGTTTTTTTTAAATAAAAATATTAACCTTAGGTTAATTATATTAAGATTCACTCACCCCTAGAGTTCATCTATCTAACCTTGATTTTTAGAAAATATATATATATATATTAACCTTAAGTTTATACTTACCAAACCGAATTATCATTTATTTTATTGGATTAGCTAGCTTTGTCTTTAAGAAGGGTAATTTAGACATTTTAAAATGTTTAAATGATGACATCATCAAAGTCCATCCATGTAAGTAACAACAAACTAATAAATGGGGGTTACAGACAACTGAAGTTGAGGGGAGGGCAATGTAATTTTATAAACAAGGGGAGATGTATATGAAATTTCACCAAACCTCAGGGGAGGTCACTGTAATTTACCCTTTATATTTTTCCAAAATACCCTAGTTAATCTATCTTCTTCCAAAATTTCTCAAATTTTCTATCACTGTCGTTTGTATAAGTTTTGATTTTTTGAAATGCCCATATCAATCGTTTTTTTTATTTCTTAGAAGTTAGAATACCCTTGTTAAAATTAATTTTTTGATTTTTTAAATTATCCCTATTAATCACTCTTTCAACTATCTCTTGTATTAAATGCCTCAGGATTTTTTTATTTTTTAAAATGTCCCAGTTAATTAAATATTTTATTTCTTAAAATATTCCTGTTAATCAATTTTTTTTATTTTTCAAAATACCCCTGTTACTCTCTCTTTTCACCCATTATATTACAAAATTTTAAAACTTGTGATAAATAATAATTGAAGAAGTAAGCTTGCAAATGCTAGCACGCCCAAACTTTATAATAAAGATAATGCTAGCAACATTCTCTTTCAAGACATGTGTCTTTCTCTTAATGGAAGACAATAACATATGTCTTTCCTTCGAAGAAAGTGAGTTTACAAGCAAATGAGTTAACACATTACGACATTACCTCATTAAATCAAATGCTTTTCTCATTTCAAAGTGAACTAGGGAAGTAGCCAATGAAGGAACACGAGAGTGGGAAAGAACCTTCTGGAGTTTTGACGACGACAGTAGTTGAAGAAAAGATCGATGACAACAATATATATATATTTTTCTTGGATGATTATCTGCAAGTCTACAGTCACAAAGCTATATTTTTACCGAAGTTTAGTGATTTCGATGAACTTCCCCCGAAGTGGTGCAAAATTTCTACTAACTTTTTGCAGTTTCGGTCGACATTTACCAAAAAGTCTATCAAAGTTTACCGAAACGTTTTGAGAAATCTAGTATTTTTAATATACATAAGAACTTCGCTTCGGACACTACTGAAAGTTAATGAAGTTGACCCAAGGGTGGGAGAAAAATGTTAGTTGCTAAGAAAGAATGTAAAATTTTTGTAAAATGAGGAAAGTCGGTAATTATTCTACCGACACTGCGCAAATAGGCGAAAAAACTTGGTGTCTGTAGGGAAAATTCCAAGTGGGTCGGTGTGGACACCCGAGGGAACTAATGCTTGTCTCAAAGGGTTTGGGACACCCTTCATTACCCAAAAAAAGGGCCATCAATAGGTTGGTGGTAGTTGGATTACCGCCAACTTCAGGTGTTTCCAAATTCGAGTATTTTTCATGCTTTAGCAACTTCTAAAAATTTATTTATTTCTAAAATCTTATGGTACGTTTGGATTGGATTTTTTTGGCCAAAAATCAATTCTGGTAAACTTGATTGTGTAGAAATTAATGGTCAAATAATCATTTTTTCAAATAATAGTGTTCGGAGAATACGTAGGTGAGTCTCTCAACTTCGTATTCTCCGAACGCTATTATTTGAAAAAATTATTATTTGATCATGAATTTCTACACATTCAATTTTATCGGAATTGATTTTTGGCCAAAAAAATTCAATCCAAACTCTACCTTATAGTGGTAGTAATTGAATTACCGACAAAAATGGCCTAAAAACAGCATGAGGTAATTGGAATGCATCTACTCCGAAAAACATGCTAAAATCAAGTGGATGTAATCCAAATGCCTCCATTTTAGTCATCTCTCAATATTTCAAAATTTACTAATGTTTTTAGGCTTGGAAAAGTTGAATTTCTGTGGTATATTTATTTTTGATAAAAGCAAGCCATGAAAAATAATTTTGGCGTGCTAGGGGCATTTTGGTAATATTTTACCCAAGGGTATTTTTGGATTTTTTACAAAATCCAAAGGTATTTTATAAATTTTTGGGGACTCAAGGATACTCTTTGGTAGGTCATAAGAGGTCTTGTAGGCTTTATAGTGGTGCAAAATTAGGTGCTTACAATCACCTTTTTGTAAGGGATGGCAAGTTCTCTCATTTGAGTAGTTCAAAATTTACAACAGGTGTGAACAAGTGAGTGGGCACTGTGAACAGAAACGTTTGGTAGAGAGCAGTGTAATCAAGGCGTCTAGACGATTAGGATTGGCTAGGCAACGCCCAGGCGATTCAAATAATTAAATTATATATATATATATATATATATTAAATATACATATATATAATATTAATATATACACATAGCAATTCAAACTTCTTAGGCTTGATAATAATCTAGGCAAATTAATATTTAATGTTGTAAAGCTTGAATGTAAGTCGTTTTTTGTTGATCTGTTGGTTGACTTTTTGACCTTGTAGATAAAAATATTTTAGGGTAAATTACAGTTACCTCCCCTGAGGTTTGGTAAAATTGTAGAAACCTCCCCTCTAGTTTCTAAAATAACACTGCCCTCCCTTGTCAAGTTAGTCAAGTTAACACCGTTAACGGTAAATGCATTTTTACTATTTTACCCCATTGTGAGTTAAAACATTTTGTAAGTTAACACCACAAAAAACCCTGTCTCCTCAACACGCTCAAAGTCTCAACAAAGCTAATAACTAATAGATATTAGTCAATACACTCAAAACTCAAAAGGCATTTGACCTCTACATCTTCTTTCCCACCATCACAAACATCAATTCAAGCTTCCCTTCTTTTTTTTTGAACTCGGGGTGTTCCCAACCCTTGGGTCAGGACTAATCCCTGAGGGTGCGACATGAGCCCACAACCCGCCACATCAGGTAAGTCCGAGTAAATCCATGCGGGGCTAGCCTTACAAGCTTCCCTTACAAGTGAGTTGAAGAAATGAATGATACGGAAACCAAGTCATCCATCAACAATGAATATGTCATCTTGATTATCTTTCCCATCCCTATTTTCACAATGAACACTTCCGTTCTCAACTTCTCATGGTGCAAATTCTGTATCATTTGCAAAAGATAAGTGTTACCAGGTCCATTATGGTTACAGAGCCTAGTTGGATGACCAGTCCACTGTGACAAAATTCCAAGCAACTGGCTGGCAGGGCTCTATTACTCATGAAGGATCCAAGATTGAATCTAGTTCATTGCTTCCTGGTGTTGACTCAACATGGCATCCATCATCCTCTTCCAGTCTGATCCTCCTGTTCATCCTCTCCTCCCAATCTCGTATTAACTCATCCTCTATTCTCTGTCTGTTGTCTTCCGCACTCTCTTCCAAAAATTCCCATTCTCTATTCCTCTCCATCCTCATCTCCTCCCTAGCCCACTCTTCTCTTCCCTCCCTCTAAAGAAATTAGAGGTTTGCATAACAACCTCTCCTCTAAAGAAAATGAAGAGAGAGAGATGATGGAGAGGGGAGGAGAGAGAGTGGGAGGGAGAGGAGAGAGAGCACACCTCTTTGTTGCTAGAGAGGGCAAGACGATTATCTGCGAGAACTATTTGCTTACTTGAAAACTATTTGCTTGCTGGAGATGGAGACGATGAATAAGAGAGATGAAGACGGGGTTTTATTCCGATAGATGGAGACATTCGAGCAACATATTAAAAAGAAGCACTTCTCAAGTCCAATTCTGAGGAGCATAATTTTTTTTCCATGATATTTTTGCTTGAGGCGGTATAATTCTCATAAATGACTAAAATACCCTCTAGACCATTTCAGGAGTAATTTAGGTATTTTAAAACATTTAGAGCATGACATCATCAAAGTCCCCACGTTAGTAACAGTAGCTTAAGAGAAGGGGGAATCTGTTACTTACAATTAAAACACAGGGGAGGGTAGTGTTATTTTAGAAACTAGAGGGGAGGTCTCTGCAATTTGACCAAACCTTAGGGGAGGTACCTATAATTTACCCAATATTTTATAAGACTAAAATATAAGACTTTTTTCACCGGACTTTTGGGTTTTAGTAATGTTTTGATATAGTAGAAATAGAATTATAAAATTTTAAGATATGAGAAAATACTTTAGCATTTGAAAGTTGAAATTCTGAAAAGGACGCTAAAAAACGGATTTTGTTCTTTAAATAGAAAGTTGATTTTTTATTCTTTAAGAATTTGGATTTAGGATAATTTTATTGAATTCAAATGAGGGTATAACCTTATTTACATATAAATATCTTAAGTAAATGAAAAGTAAAGTACAAAACCATTTACTTAAATGATATTTATATGTAAATAAGGTGTCAATAAGGCTTACATTTAAGAGAAAATAAGAGAATGGTGCAAATTGCCCATCTAGGTAGTCGCCTAGGCAATGATGCTCCAAAATCGCCTAGGCGATGCCTTGACTACATTGGTAGAGAGCATGTGGGGACTACGTTGCAAGGAGCCATGGATTGGTGCCTTGCTTATGTCAATATATATTGGATTTTGACACGCCATATTTGATTTTTCTTTTTCCTTTTCTGATTCTGAAGTAGATTATTATCCTTAAAGCTTTTAATTCGTACAACATTATAGCCCATCCCCATTACAACAAACTAATATTGACATTTTAGATCAATGATATGCAGCTGAATTCACAAATTTGGCATCCATATCTTCATAAAGCCTACACTAAGATGTTCCTAAAGTGAAAATATTAGTCAGTGCCAGTGACATTCGTTTCGTGTCAACTGATGCCATTTCTATTTGAGATCATTTTCTTATGAAAAGTGGAAAAAGGGAAAATAAAATAAGCAGTCTTCTTGAAATTCCTTCTCTGTTTCTTTTTCTGTGCTATTTTGTTTCCAAGTTTCAACTGCTATATCCCTTCATGATATATGCATTAAATTAGAATGTATTAGCTTCAAAAGCTAATATGTATAGCTATTTTTTGGAAGGTGTAATATTATAATATTAATATGTATATAATGTGTTATCATAGGAATCTTATCTGGTTAATGATCACAGGCTTCATAATGTTTTAACAGACTGTAGACCAGGGCTATCAATGGTTGACCATTTACCCGATTACTTGAGTTACCCTACCCGACAGGCGACTGGAGGGAAAGGGGAAGGACTTCTTATCGGATTGATAAATAGGTAAGGAATGGGTATTCGAATCTTTGCCCGTTTATAAATGGGTAAGGTACGAGTAAATAGTCTTTACCATTTCACCCGATTACCCGAGGGTAATTGGTAATTTCACATATGTACCTAAATCCTAATTAACTATAATCTTGTAGTTCAGACTAGATGGATGGCAGGATGGGATTATATTATTGCTTTATAAATGACTAAATGAGTTAAGTTGTATGTGATAACATATTTTGCTGGGAATTGTTTGTTTTGTAGTTTGATGATTTTGTTCATATGTATGAATAAGAATGGTTTATGGTAGCTTTGACCCGATTACCCAATTATAATAGTAAAAATGTAAAATGCTTTAAAACAGGTAAAAGTGAATTTTTTTTTTTTCAATACCTGATAAGTAATTGGAAATATTTACCCTATCCGAGAGGGTATGGGGTAAAGGAAAGTTTTACCCTACCCAATGGGGTAAGGGTTAAAGCAGGTAAGAAGTCATAAACAGGTAAGGGAAGGTCTTACTCGACCCTTACCCTACCCATTGACATCCTACTGTAGACCTAATAGATACAATGGTTAGATTTAAAAACGTTGGAAAATTTGGTTTCATCCAACTTTTAGCAGGTTTTCCATGACTATTGAGTAATGTAGGTTGCATTGTGGTTCGAGTTTATAATTTACATCAACACATTATTATCAGTGAAGATATTGTGAATTCTTTGATGAGGTGTAGAACTAAAGCTCAGATGTTTCACTTTCTTAATAAGCCCACCTACCGTATTACCGGGCTTGCTGTGTCACGACAATATGATTTTGATTGTAAGCAAGACACACTAATAAACTCTCTCTCTCTCTCTCTCTCTCTATATATATATATATAGGGAAGGGATCCATAAACATATGAAATAGAACACGCACACATCCGTTCGATCCTTAAATCTAATGGCAATCATTATACTAATTTTAAATGGAAAAGGGCACTTTAGGCTTTTTATTTTTCAATACAGTTTCCTATTATTTTTCAAAATACTTTCCTTATTCCTCGGAGAGACTCTCTCTGACTCTCTCTCTCTCTCTCCAGTCGTCCATGTCTTTTGTCTTCTATGGAAAACCCTAAAAGGCTAAAACTATAATCATTTCCGTCTCACAATATAACATCGAAATAGCATGATACTTGAAATAAAAAATATTTTTTCGTCATTTTGGTTGGAGAAAATGCTGGAAGTTGCAGAAATTTGTTCTTCAATTGGACTATAATTTTGCTTTCTTTTGGCAAAGAAAACTTTAGAACATCCCTAAAAAATCAATTTTGATTTGGATATGTAACAAGATTTGGAGCCTTGGAGGTGAATCGATGGAGGGTATAGATTTTAAATTTTAATCAGCGGCTTCTATATATCAACATTGAAGGTAAGTTGATGCCCACCAAGGTTACCAATACACTACTGTATTTCCATCTATTTTCACGGTCAGAAATGTTACGGAAACTTAACATGGGTATCTTGTATCCTTCCCAACCAGAATTAATTCTCCAATAATTTCCTTAACCCTAAGGCTACAATGGTGGACCACCTCAATCTAGGCCTTATGCTGAAGAGGTACCCACCATATAGGTAGGCTCTGTATGTTGATCGCTGGACCAATATGATGGAGACAAACAATAATGACAGAATCGTCTCAACCTCTAATGCCAAGATTGTGGATCCTTTTCTAAAGTGGATGATTCAGCTTATAAGGCCATTTTGAAATTCTTTGCCCTTAATTTGACCAGCATGTAGGATACCTCTAACGCCATGATAGTTTTAGGGTTTGCACTTTGCAAAGAGGAAAAAAAAAAGGACAATTGGAGAGAGAGAGAGAGAGCTGCGAAACTTTCTCTCTCTAGGAATAAAGAAACTATTTTGAAAAATAAAAATCCTAAAGTACCCTTTTCCCTATAAAAATTAGTTTAGTGATTGCCGTTGGATTTAAGGATTGAACAGTTGTGTGTGTGTGTGAACATATATGTTCTATTTCATATGTTTACGGATCCCTTCCCATATATATATATATATAGATGTATGTATGATGAGATGCATATTATTTTCTTTTCGAATTTGCACTTCAGAGCATATCTATTTCCCTTGACTGCAGGTGGTTTTGCTTTGAAGAAACAAATGTTGGATGACAGAAGATTCTCCAAAATGAATCTGAATATGCAGCGCCTCCTGCAGGTAGTTTCTCATCTCTGGCCATTTTCTTTGATTATTAAGTTCAGAAAAAGAAGAAAATTTTCTAATTATAACTATAAGGAGGAAATCTAAGTTTTTTTTTTTGGTAACAAAGGGTGTCCCAAACCCTTCGAAGTAGTCCCTTCGGGTGTCCGCACTGACCCACTTGAAAATCTCCCTACGGACACCAGGGTAAGTCGAGGACTGGGAGTTGAACACACAAACACAGGGAGCAAACCCGGGATGCTAGCCACCTGCACCCCTGGTGGGTTGGGAGGAAATCTAAGTTATTTGTTGGGTAGAATGTAAGGAGGGCTTCACCAATGACAAAAGTGTTACGTGTGGCCAACTACTGTAGGGACCATAAGTATGTTTTGCTAAGGACCTTATGGTTTGTTGAATGTATCAACAAACAAACACAATGGGTTTGTTTGACCCATTAAGATAAGATGACCGTATCATCTGTTCACTGGAGTATATATATAGTGTTCATGTTATCTTTTCCTGACCATCCAAGAATATGGTAAATTGCATCTAGGGCTGTAAATGTTATAGCATGGGAAGTCCCAACCACAACGGAAGGGGTGGGGGAATAAGCCCGTAAGCACTCTGTCCAAAGAGACTCTCTTTAGAGTCGAGGAGCCCTTCAATGATCCTGTGCGCTGAAAAAGCATGTTCGAATTTGATCCGATTCCAATATTCGACTCTACGAAATTACGAATATGATCTGATGGATACTGAAAAGTTCATACCCAAATTTGACTAAAATATTCCAATCCAAATAGTGCTGATTACTTTGATAAAAAGCTATAAATATAAAAATATAAAAATCCTGTAAAAGATATATCATTAAGAGTAATATGCCCCCAAAAATATATTATATAACACACACACACATATTAATGGGCCGAATATTTGTTGAAGTATGAATCCGATCCGATTATAAACAGATACACAAAAGTATATTTGAATTCGCTCTGTCGGATATCTAATCAGATGATTATCCGACTAAACAAATTGTGATTCGGATTCAGATATTAACCGAATTAGTTAACAGTCTTAATTGTACACTTGAGTTGATTTTTGGTGTAAGAAATCACATTGAATAGGTGATTTGAATTTGAAATCATGCACAATGAGGGCGATATGCTGTTTGTGTTTGAAACTATAGCTAGTTCTTAATTGTAACAGGTGATTGCACATGGGGAGCAAGTGTTTCCGCGTGTCAAAGAAAAATGTGCTACAAAAAGTTGGTTTACCAGTGAAGATATTGTCTCTCTTGAAGAGCTAATTGGAAGGCTCAGGAGGCTAAAAGAGAATGTGGGGTTCATAGCCAATCGCGTCACGGCAATCCAAGCCGGTCTCGACAGCTGGCAAGCCGAGCAAATAAACAAGAAACTTTACTACCTCTCCTTCCTTTCAATAATATTCCTTCCTCTATCCATCATAACTGGAGGTAATATTATTCTTTAGCATATTTCTTTCTAAAATCACTTCCACTTGATCTCTTCTAACCAATTTCCTCCTCGGGGTGTTTTGACAGTATTTGGGATGAATGTGGGAGGAGTTCCATGGACAGGACAAAAGAACCCGGCCATAAAGGACGGATTCCGCAATGTTTTGTTTGTCTGTTTTGCAATGTTACTACTGGTACTACTTTGCTTCGCTTTCCCAGCTCTCTACGTCCGTATAGCTGCTTGGAGGAGACAGAGGACATTGAGGAGGAGCTGGTCTCTGAACAGGAAGTCATTCTTAAGGAGAACTATCGGTGGAGGTGGAGTTCAGGGAAGAGGAGATTACCTTCACTTTTGAAAACTCTATACTAGTTTTATTTCGTGTTTAATATCTATAATTCGATTGTGAAGCTTGTTTTCTATGAGAAAAATATATCAATCTTTTGAATCTTTAATCCTATGATTTTTCAGAAAAAAATCGAATGAGTTTTGGTTCTCGATTGATTTGTACTGGTTTGCATTCTGTGTCTCCAAGACTTATAGAAATGTCTCAAAGTTGATGATTCTTTGCGGAGATTTATTGAGAAATGTTTTGTTTGTCTGTTTTGCAATGTTTTCTATGAGATTACCATCAGTGCATTGGTGTGCAAACCTAAATTATGGGCCTGTAGCCCAAACTTGTTTAGTTGTGGCCTTGAAATGGATGGGTCCCTGAGAAGCTTTTGATGTAGTCCATTGTTTTCCTCCACGTGGATATGATAATGGGATCACCATATAGTGGTGATACCGGCACCATCTATCGTATCTCTTATGATGTACTACCATTTTTCTCCACTTTTTTTGTGGTTAAGAATCTTAGAATTATGGATAAGGCATGGATGGTTAGTTTAGGGATGATGTTTTTCTCACATGATTTCGGCTGTAATTGTTTTTTTGAGCAGTGATTAGCAGACCCGGTCCGCTACGTATCTTACTCCATGTCCTTGTGTCCCTTTTAAAACCCCTTTAACCCTGGTTAAGATTAATTAAATTAAAGATATGATTTTTTATCCTAGAAAAACAAGGTTGGATTGCTTAGCCCTTATTACCAAAAAAAAAACAGATATTGCTTAACCCTAGGGGAGAGTAAAAATCTTAGTCACAGTTGGTGAGTGTTTAAAAGTGGGAGTGGACCAATGAAATGGAAGCCACGAGTACATTAAACATTTTCCTTACAAAAAAATTAGCTATTTTAAAAAGAAAGATACCTTGTTTTTATAATCGATTATGACATGCCAAATCAAAAGTTATCGATCTTTCATAATTTTGACATAAAACGGTTATAAATAATAAAATCGATTATGATAATCCAAACCAAATGACCCTAATATTTTATTGTGAGATTAATTTAATCTTGATGGAAAGATTAAACTAATGGACTGCTATTGCATTTAAACTTAGATTATAATCAACATACTTACACCTGTTCATCTCATTTTATTTTATTTATTTATTTATTCAATTATTTTTTGGTTGGTAGAGGAGCATCATTTTTTGGTTGATGACTAAAATAAAACTTATACAATTTGAAACTACAGGTTAGAGATACTTGATTTCGATCATACACCGTCCAATTTTTTACCATGCATGAGATGGACTATGACTAAAGATCCTACTGATCGGGTGATCATGACTATTAAATGGTTGTGATTAGTGATTACTCCAAAATGAAATGATTTTGAAGAGACCCACCTTAATCCGGTCTCATAGATTAAAATAGCTTTCACGCCGGCTGATCCGTTTGTAGGGTCCACCATTATTTTAGATGGAGATCAAATCTCAGCCAATCATGATTGAATTGGGGGAGAGTTCATTAGCACCCACAAGTCAACAGGCGTCTAATTTAACCCCTATTAACCATGGTTAAGATTCACTAACTCTTAGGTTTCAACAATCTAACCTTAGTTTTTAGAAAAAAAAATTTTAATCTTAGGATTAAGAAATTTTAAGAGTCCTAAGAAGCGGACCCTGGGTTCGCTTCTAAGCTGAACCGGTTCGTTTTCTATTTCCCAAATTTTAAATTTTTTTCCTTCTAAAAACCAAGTTAGATTATAGAAACCTAAGGGCATGGTTAATATGGATTAAAATGAACAGGTGTTGACCTGTGGATGTAATTGAACTCTCTCCGAGTTCAATGGCGATTGGCTGTGATTCGATCTCTTTTAGACCTAACTCGTTTTTCGTTTATTATCTTATAATAATTTCGATTTCGTTTTAATCACCACCAACCAACACCAACCCCAGAGTGGCCAAGCCAAATCTTCTACGGTGATAACCGGATTTGGTAAATCCGGCTATGCCCTGAATTCGCCACGTGTCCCTCTTAAGTGTGGTTAAGATTGGATTTGCCCATCCATCTTTGATTATTAGAAAGAAATATTGAAAATATTTAAAAAAGAACTAATATTTTTTCTAAAAACTAAGGATAGATGGGTGAACCTTAGGGGTGGCTGAAACTTAACCACAGTTACAGGATGTCAAGAGGAACACGTGGCGACCTCAGGAGGGCATAACCGTATTTGTCAAATCCAGTTATCACCGCAGAGGATTTGGTTCCTTGGCAGTACATTTTTGGAAAATTTGGCACTTGATCTTCTTTTCAACCACCAATGACCAAACAATAGAGAGCCAAAAACCAGAAGAGAGAGAGAGAGATGGCAATGGCAATGGCGCTTCGCAAGCTCTCCTCTTCCGTCAAAAGTCCGATTCGGCCTCTCTTCAATGGCGGTTCCCTCTATTACATGGTTGGTTCTCATTTTGTTTAGTACCGAAAACCAGAGATCTAGCTTTTGTTTCTCCTTCATTTACTTCATTTTTTTTTCTCTCTGATTCCTTTTGCAGGCGTCTTTGCCTAACGAAGCTGTTTACGACAAGGAGAGAAATCGTGCTACGGTGAGCATCTTATTCGTTTAACTCAATCAATTTCCGATTTATTATTGTTTTTTTTCTTTATTTTCTTGATCTGTGATTAATTAGGGTTCATAGCTGGGCTTTGTTGATCTCGTTTTGTCTGCATTTTTTCTGATTTGAATTCGAAAAAATCCATTCCAGTGGCCGAAGCAGTTGAATGCTCCGCTTGAGGTCGTCGATCCTGAGATTGCAGATATTATCGAGCTCGAGAAAGCAAGGCAATGGAAGGTGTTTCATCTCAACTTATATTTTTACTGGTTGTACACTCATTTGAAATTTTAGATTTCATGTAGATTTGAATAGTTTGATTGACTAGAATTTGTAACCTGCTATGAGAGTGTCTGTATTTTAGATTTATTTTTACTCTATGAATGGATCCTTATGTTGCAGTTAGTTTATAAAATTTTTCTTACTGGAGAATTATTTGTGTCTGTGAAGGGACTTGAACTCATACCTTCGGAGAATTTCACTTCTGTCTCAGTGATGCAAGCTGTTGGGTCTGTCATGACCAACAAGTATAGCGAAGGATATCCTGGTGCTAGATACTATGGAGGAAATGAGTGAGGATCCACTCTCATTTTTTCTTTCTTTCTAGTACTCGTAGTTTATGTCCTTTTAGCTTATTCAAAAGAAGTTATTTTCTTGCTGTTTTATTTTTGCATTTCCTTGATTATTCTGATGTGAAAGCATGGAACTTGGATCCATTCAGGTTCATTGACATGGCAGAATCCTTATGCCAGAAGCGTGCCTTAGAAGCATTTCGGTTGGATCCTGCAAAATGGGGAGGTATATATATATATGCATATGACTAATGTTTTTGGCAAGAGAAACCTTCAACTGTATAGTTCATCGTTTTTTCCTTTTCTTTTCCTTCTTGGCAGTGGGAAACATTTTGCAACATACATGCACATTTTTTCCATTAGGAGGTTTTTTTTGAACCATAGCCCCATATGCATACACTAAGGTGGCATTTGTTAACACTAGTCTAAAAAGAAGTGCTTATTTGAAAATTATGCTTTAGATTGTTAAGTTGAAGGTTAATTGCATGTCTACATTTTAGAGATTTTAGGGATAAAACCTCTACTTTAAAAAGTAGGTATGGAACTACTTTTTAAAGTAGAGGTTTTTACCCCTAAAATCTCTAAAATATAGACATGCAATTAACATTCAACTTAACAATCTAAAGTCCAACTAAGCATAATTTTCAAATAAGCACTTCTTTTTAGACTAGTGTTAACAAACGCCACCTAAGATGATGTTTATTATTTATACCTTATCATATCCGTATAGTAATAGTCTAGAGTGTTTCTCATAAATAATAAAAGTTGATACAGCTAGGGACAATTTTTGCCCAAACTTTTTTCAATTCAAACAACTTATGGAGATCGAAGGTGAGACTAAATGAAGTAAGCTAAATGTACTCCTAGGCATAATATTATAAGTTGACTCGCTATTTGGATGGCTTGTCCGGCGAAGGATCTTTTCACAGACCAAATTTCAGATATGTGGCATCTTAGGTGGTGATCCAAAAGATATTCATATGATATTACCTCAAATGTCAGAAAGTACAATAACTATCTGCCACATAGCAAAAGAGAACCATTTTTTTTTTATCGCATTAGCTTGTAAAAATTATGAAATTTCCCAGGCTGCAATTTTGAAAAAAATGTGCCATCTTGGTAGGATAATTTTTTTACATGTGGCATCTTAGGTGGCAATCCAAAAGATATCCATATGTTCTCTGCCTCAAACATCGAAAAGGACAATAGTCATCTGCCACACAGCAAAAGAGAACTTGTATTTATATATTTTAAATTTATCATATTTGCTTGTAAATATAAAAATTTAAAGGCTGCAATTTAGATAGAAATGTGTAATCATGGTAGGATTATTGCTGACGTGGACATCAGCACTGTACCCTATCGGATCTGGATTGGCCATGTCTTCCCTCCATGTTGCTAGAATAATAGTAACATAGTTCTTGAATAATTCCTGAATTATTCCCGAACTAATCATTTTTTAAGGGGTAACGTTTAAAAAAGCTTATTTTTCCAAAACTGGCGGATAATTCTTGAATTGATAATTATTCGTGAATAATTCCCGAACTAACAAATTATTTCGAACTTATTCCGAAAGAAAATTTCTCACAAATTATTTGTTCATGCTTATTTGGAATTCTAAAATAAGAATGAGGGCAATGTAGACTTTCAATTGGTAATAGAATTATTACTAAAAACCCGAGACTTATTTTAAACTACAAATCTCCATTTAACTGAAGTCGCCAAGTGATAAAAGAAGGAGAAAATTCTATTCGAGTAGGTTATTTTACGGTTTTGATTACATTCGATTGAATTAAGTGAAAAAAGATGATTTTGCACGTTGGTTAGTGAATTTCGACCAAACTGAGGGAAAATATGATTTGTGTTATTTATTCTGAGCTATTTCTATAATATTATATTTTGCTAAATAACTATGTTATGCCATATACATACACTCATATGTTGCTTTTCTGATTTTATATATTCAAATTATTATTTTTCCCGTTTCTATACAATTTTGAATTGCTTATCTAATCTCATTTGCATATACAAACATGTAATCTAGATTATTCTTTTCTCTTAAATTACATAAAGCTTGCTTAAGTCTTATGTAATTTTCTTCTTGAGTTTGCGAGTTTAGATAATGCTTTTTTTTAGGATTTGGGATAAATGTCTAACATATTAAGAGATGTCAATATAACTATAATGGTTGATGGATTAGTTGGTATCACATTCATATTTTTTATAATTATTAATTTTTATTTTTCCGAACTTATCATGAATTTGCCGATTTTTCCCCTTTTTTTTCGAACTTAACCCCTACCGAATAATTCCCGAATCCGAACATTGTTACTATGGCTAGAATAGGGAGGGCAATCTAAAAAGGATGCCTAGATGGCCTGTTCAGAAACTCTTTTTACCAATAGCAAAGCATTTGGTAATTTTATCATTTGTTACCCAAATATTGGTGTGGTTCCAACAATTGTTAGACTTGCTCAATCTCGAAATCATAGGGTACTAACTACTAGGAGCAGGCTATATTGTAAATAGTATTGTTTTTTATTTTATTTTCTTTCAATAGTACTGTATCCATGTCTTGTTGTGAATGTCGACTCATGTACCAGAAACAGGGGTGAAGGGTCCATGTGTTGTAGGTCCAAAGTTCCTTTGTTTATTGGGGTCGGATTTCAAATTTTGGATCATTATTATTAACTTTTTGCACTATATAAAGAGAGACCATATCTAGTTTAATTGTGTTCTAATGTACCAGCTTTGCTGAAAGCTTAATTTACCTTATTTCTTGCAGTGAACGTGCAGTCGCTATCTGGCTCTCCTGCTAATTTTCAAGTTTACACTGCCTTGTTGAAACCTCATGAGAGAATCATGGCACTTGATCTTCCTCATGGTGGGCATCTTTCACATGGCTATCAGGTGCTTACCCCTCCCCCCAGTTAAATATTGCCCAGCCATTGAATGTTGCTGCCCTGCTTCCTGGTGATTCGCAATGACAAAGCTCCAAAAATCACATTGTTTTGACCTGAATGTTCACTAGATTCTTTTCTTCCTCGTTGATAATTTTGTCACTTTGGAAATTAATTCAGTCTATTGGAATTAAATGGTTACAGACGCATAAAAGTTGTCAGCTGTTGCTACAGAATGTGTTATGTATTGTATGATCATTCTATGAAGCAAGTTGTCGTGTGTCTTCCAATGTTTTTGGTCTAAACAGAGAGTTTCTTGATAGATTTTTTAGTTTCTGGATAGATTGATTATGTGTAAGATCAAGTTGATGACTCCATTCTGTGTTGGAAGTTCGTACGAGCACTCATTAAATGTGCCAATAATCAAATTGATACATTTGCTAGACTTGATGTGCATAGAGACTCATTGTACTGAGGTAGTGTGTTCACTAATCTTTCCTCTTAAAAGAAAAATACAAACAAAACTATCTTTAATGAGTCAGACTAGGAGCATTTTCTATTCTTACTCCTTGTTTTTACACCTTATCTAACCATTCTTTAAAGAAGATCAATGGCTCTAAATGTTGCTGAGGTGACGTCCTTTACAAAAAAAAAATAGATAATTTCAAAATTACCCTTTCTTTAAAGCCATTGATCTTCCTTAAAGAATGACTTAATAAGGTGTAAAAATCATGGTTTTAAAAAACGCCGAAACCATTAAGTAATGCCCGTTACGTAACGGTTTCGGTGAACACCGTTACCCGTTACCGTTATGCTACACCCATTTCCCCTTATAGGTACCATAACGTTTTCGACATATTTTTTCACTAAAAAATATCGTTTTTTTCACTAAAGGTAAAACGATATGTAACCGTTTAGTGAAACGATATTTTTTAGTGAAAAAAACTCTTTAGAATCTTGTTACTTCTTCCTTTCATATTTTTTTAATTTTTTTTCTATTTATTGTGATTTTTTTAAGCAAAAAAAAAAAAAACTGTAAAGGCCGAAACCGTTATGTAACGGCGTTACGTAACGGTTTCGGCCGTGTCTATTACGGTGTCCGAAACCGTTTTTTTGAACCTTGGTAAAAATAGGGAGTATCTATAGACGGACTCATATTTAATATAATATGCAATTCTACAACTCTTCTAGTTGACAATTTCATGCTTAACCTTCACATTCTTGTTCCTCTTAAATTTCTCTTGAACTATTTTTAGAGCACAGTACTTTGGAATTATTGATCACTGTGAATATAATGTGAACATTGAAATATTGTTTCCCATGACTCACATGATTGTGATCTACCTTGCTCATGGAAGCTAAACAAATGCATTTTTCCTGAGAGTTGGGGAAGAAAACTTTGTTATTAAAGTTTATGAGCTGAGAGGCAAACATGAAAATTAATTTGTACACACACACAAATCTATGTATATATTACTCTCTCTCTCTCTCTCCATCTATCTATCTGTCCATCTTTCCCACATACACACACAGATACACATGCACACAAGTATAATATGTGAGCAATCCAGATGGTATCGTCATCTCAAACCATAGCCAGCTTTAATGTCTCATTTTCTGATATTAATCTTTCTGTGTATTGGAAGATCCCACCAGAGACCACCACAATTTGGAAAGACCATAGGTATCTTTTAATATCTGAATATATGTTCAGCTTTCAAATGCCTGAATTGACCAGGACACTATATTATTAGATTACCCATTTCATTGATGTTTCTCACACATATTTGTAATATCTAGAAGTTTCTTTCGCAAGAAAATTACAATAGGTGTGGGGAGCAAACTTGAATCTTGATATAATTGCAGACATTAAAAATGGTTTTTATCTCGTGGTTTGAAGTTTGTTTAATACTTTAATCTTTCAATGTAGGAAATGATATTCAAAGATTTCTGGTCACTTAAAACACTATTGACTGTTCCTAGTTATGGTATTTGATACATTTGTTTTCATCATATCTTTTGCTATTGTGCAGACTGACACCAAGAAGATATCGGCTGTGTCTATATTTTTTGAAACAATGCCGTATAGATTGGATGAGAGCACGGGTTATATTGACTATGACCAGGTACCTTTTCATATTTCTCATTTTCTGTATTTCCTCTCTGATATGTTATTGTATTGCTATGCATAATGAAAGATGTTATTGGCAGTAATTGTAGTCTTGCTAAAGTGATTCATGCGTAAAGGTAAGTCAATTGGGGCGAAAAAGAGTAAAATCAAGCTGTGTGGCATTTTAGAGAAAGTTATAGAAAAATAAGTTAATAAATGAAGTGATATGGTGAGTATAAAATGTAGAGCATTTAGTAACATTAATTTGGATTCTATAGCTTTTCTACTTTCTAAAATTATGCTGGAGTGGATTATTATATGTTGTTGTTCCTATATTACTATAGGATAAGATGACAAATTATGATATTTTGAAAAGAACTTATAAACTGATACAGCTCATTTACTACTGCATAAATAAAAGAAGGATATCTTCTTCAAAGAAATTACCATTCTCAATAGCCATGTCCTTAATAGCAAATACACGACATTAAATTGTATGTAGTCTCCCTTTGACGGTATATGGAAAACTAGGAGCTTTTTTCTTGTCTATCAAGCCTTCAATAGTCATATCCATAATTTATTATCCATATTCTTCATTATGTGTTTGTATCTGACACACATGTAGCTATGAATTTTGCATTTATGTATGGGCGCATTGGCATAAATTTATATAAAGTGCATATAGATATGCATCATTTCTATACACATTACCTATGCACACATGTTTTCATTTACATTCGAGCTAGACTGTGCATGCATATGCACATGCACATGCACATAGGCATATCCATGTATTTGGTTGTGTATATAAGGGTGTTTGTGTGCATGTTTGAGTGCATTTATATATGATTAGATGAATAATTTTCTACTATCATCATTTTCTTTTCTTTTTTTATCGGTAAGCAATCAGCATGCATACATATATGTGTGTGTGTGTGTGTGTAAACGAACAAGAACATGAAGAATGTACAAGCTGAGTTCACCGGAAAGTGAACTCAAGCGGACATAAAAAAAAAAAACAAAGACCTATTTACTAACTCCCTGGTAAAATACAGAACTTAGGCCAGCCCTCTGCCTTACAATAGTAGACCGACCTCATCCTCATCCTCATCCTCCCTTCGGACAGAACCTCCAAAACATGAGTTTTCTAACCCTCCAACACAAAAGAGGCAAATAGTTAGAAGAATTTTCAAACACCCTCTTATTCATTTCTTTCTGAATGGTCCATGAGAAAAGAGCAAGTAACCGCATGGGAAGTCTCCACACTCACGCAGGACCAACAAGACAGAAGTCCTGAAAGGAATAAGAAGACCCAACACAAACCCATATGGGAAAGGAAATGTCCCCAAATAGCAAAGACAAGAGGGGCAATGTTGAAGCAAATGATCCACCATCCTCCACCCTCTATTCTTTAACCCCTTGTTGGTTCTTGAGAAATAGGATGTGGAAAAAAAGTGGAAGAAAATCTAATTTTTCAGCATTGGGTTACAAAGAAATTTTTTTGAAAGGTAAGGAGAGCAAAATTAGCTCCTAATTTTCTTCCTAAGTGAGGGTTTCATTTTCCTTCCACAAAACTTGGATTTGGGGAGAAAATAAATAGAAAATCTCAAAGTTCATGTCTTGTCTAAAATTCCAACTACCACCACCACTTTTACGGCCACCGTCACCACTACCACCTCTGCTGCTGCCACCACCACCATTAATTCCAATTAACAAACAAGCTTGAACACCCCAATACTTGGCTCGGCTCGATATTACCCTTAACCACAACCATTCTCTCTACCGCCACCATCACCAGTGCCTCCATTTTCCACCACCACCTCTACCGCCATTGCCACCACTACTGCTATCGCTGTTGCCTACACCGCCACACTCTCCTCGGTCCTCACGCCTTTTTCTTTTCTTTTCCATATGTTTTTTTTTTAAATTTTATTGGCAATCAAACAAAGGGTAAATGTTCGCACGAGATATTTTATTTAGAGCAGCAGATTGTCGATGAGGAAAAGGGGATTCCAATCATCATTTTCTTAATAGTATGGAACTTTTCGTTAAAAGGACATGACTTGGATCAATGAATAGCTTTCTTCAATTGCTTTCAGCAGAACATGCCAGCACACATATAACTTGTTTGTTTGCACATGTATTTGTATTGGGTTGATGAATATTCTATCATCGCAATTAGAGGAATCTTACAGATCAATGAAGACTAAAGGATGCTTTATCTGAAGAACAAAACTGATAAATTTTTTTGAAAGAAATTATCAATAGTTCATTCTAGATTCCAATATGAGATTACAAAGTATCATTGACTGGGTCACGACTCCAACCTAAAATATAAAGAGTCACAATATTTATTGGAAGAATAAAAAAATTGTGATCCAAGTACACTCGTCCTGAAAATTCATTTCAAGAATTGGATGTTTTGGGTACCAAAACTACTCCAGTAACTGAATGCATCTTAGCACAACATTTTGAGCTTTCCAGAGTTTTGGCATGTAACTATGACAGCTGGAGTATGGTCTATAGTCTTTATTTGCACTAGTTGGCTGCATAGAGCTCTAGGAGTGAAACTATGATATTTTAATCAGCTAGTTGGATCCAGTATCCATCACTTGCACAGATATATTCACTCACATGAAAAACTCAAAAAAATATCCCTCCTGGCTTTGTGTTGTTATATAAGGATCCTAAATGTTATATTAAGATCTATACAAAGCATAGTGAATTACACCTAATTGCATAACAAGTATATAAATGTTGAACTATACTACTACTAACATTAGTTTGAAAACAACTAAGGAAGATCCCATGTGATGCATGGATGTGTTATAAAGAGGGGAAATAGATAAAAGAATGGAAATCGAAAAGTGTAGATGTTCTGGATAAGGTGCCTTCAATGATGTAATAACTAAACTTCATCTAACAACTATTGGAATAAGTTTCAAAATTTTTGGATATTGTGACCCCCATAGTTTCAGGTTTGCTACTAAAATTGAGATACTAGGTGTAAATTTCCTGGAAACAATTAAAATTACTAAAAATCTTTAAAAGCTTCAGTATATCACAGTCCAACATTCCAACTAATGCCTGACCCTTGTGCAAATTGAGATAATAGATGTAGGTTTTCTAGAAACAATTAATATTATTGAAAATCTTTAAAAGTTTCAGTATATCACAGTCCAACTAATGCCTGACTCATGTACGGCTGACTCCATCCGGCCCATATCCCACTCATGTAATTCAGGCTAGATTAAGAAACCCTCCTAGTAACTTGGACTCAAATGTATTCTGCGTTGAACTCATCTGTTCAAAACCTTTTTCCCAAAAGCAATACTAAAGACTGTCGACATCCATGTTTGCAGGATCAAGAAGGATTTAGAGGATTGTAAAAACCTAAGTTGCAAATTTTGGAATACTTATAGAAGGATAACTTATATAAAGTTATATTTACAAATAGTACACAATTAGAATGCCAAGATCTTTCTATTGATGAATGTAAGAACAGAGAGTGAGAAATGGAGATAATAAGAGGAATGGAAACTATTACAGTGAATAGAGGAATTTAAACTTACCAAATAGTGTGAAGGGATGTGAACTATTTCGATGTTTTTGTAGTTCTTTCGTTGTTTAACTGGAAAAAAAACATAACTAAAAGGAGTGTAAGAAGTTGTATGCTCCTCTCTATGTGCCATGTGCACCTTTCAAAAAGAGTTAAAGAAACGAAGCACTCTCTCTCTCTCTCTAAAGAAAACTTAACTGAAAGGATTGTAACAAAGTAGTACGCTTTCCATGTACCTTGTGCTCCTTTTCAAAAGAGTTAGAGAAACTTAACTGAGGCAAATGTGATGAAGCACCCTCTCTCTCTCTCTCTCTCTCTAACCACACCCTCCCCTCAATATATGAGACTCATGACAACGAAAATCTCAAAATCCTTTTTGGACGGGAGAAGGCCATGAAGCACTCTGAAAATTTCCTCTAGAGAGAGAGAGAAGAGAGAGAGAGAGAGGAATGACTTCCCCTTATACGGCAATAATATAAACACATTGATTTGCTTTAGACTTTTAGGCTTATCTAAAAGGTTTCTTAATGGAGAGTCATTGAGGGTGCATTGGATAACTCTAAATAATTAAATCTTATTTGAAATTAGAGCTTATTCAGACTTCAGAGCATTTAATAACAGTCTAATTAAAGCTCTAAAAAAATTGGAAGTAGAAGTTTTACCTCTAAAATAATAAGTAGACAGGGGCTCCTTTTATCTTTAAACGTTATATCTCTAATGAGTTTAGAAGACATTTTGTACACATGTGCATAAAATTTTCTTAAAACTATATTTTTATGTCTTTAGTTCTTTTAATAAGTTTCAAATATACCCTCATCCCTCATATTTCTCCTTAAATTGAAGAAAATTCTTAGAGTTTTTATCAAACGATTAAACTCTAAAAAATTTCCTTTTATCTTTAGACGTTTTATCTTGGATGCGTTTAGAAGATATTTCGTACACGTGTGCAAAAAAATTTCTTAAAACTAGACTTTTATGTCCTTAGTTCTTTAGTAAATTTCAAATATACCCTCATCCCTTATATTTCTCCTTAAATTAAAGAAAAATCTTAGAGTTTTTTCAAACGATTAAACTCTAAAAAATTATTAAAGCTTATTCTTTAGGGCTTTTTTTTAATCAATTTGATAGTGCAAAAAGGAAGGGGTGTATAGAAAGAAGTTACAGAGAGGAAAATCAAGAGGATATATATATATATATATATATACATGGAAACAAATCTGAAGAGTTGTCTAGTATCAAGAGTTGTAAGTTGTAACTGCCAATCACCCCACTCTCTCCCACAATCAATACGTGGACGCCAAGTGTTGCGAATCTTTCTAAAGCTGCCTCGTGTCCCCTAGGCGAGGATAATGTTTTCTATTAAAAAAAAAAAATTCTTGTGAAACAGAACATAATCCACATAAAGCATATCCTCCCCCTCCCCCCTTCCCATTGGCCCCTCGCATCCTCCTGCGAGAACTCCTAGATCCTTCCCAAGTAGTCCACCAGGTACTCTCATCCTACTGAGCCACATCACTTATAGGTTTCTATATCACACCCGTAAGTAGATGACAATGACTTCTACAACTTTATTACTAGTGAAAATGTGAAGCCCTTATTACTGTTATAACAAGGGAGTGTGCAACAAGATAGAGGATTAAGAACTACAATATCCCTCCCCACTTGTGGTGCAGATGTCACCACTATGAGATATGTATTTATGCACAAACTAAAGAAATTACATGCACCACACACATAAATGAACTACTAGAAAGACAAAATTCAAGTTTGTTAAGCATGATTCAAAAAATGATTTGGTCTTCCTGTTACTTATAATGAGAAAACTTACACTTTTTTCTTTGCAAATATGATACTAAGCAATTATATGGACAGATTTAGAAGCCATAGCTGATTTTACTTTGACGTGGATCACAGCTAGTTTTAGCTTGGCACATGCTTGACTTTTGATTAAGCTTATTCACACAGATTGTACTATAAGTATTTCTTAATAAGGGACAGATTGAGAAGCAATAGCTGATTTTACTTTGTCGTGGATCAGCTAGTTTTAGCTTTGCACATGCTTGACTTTTGATTAAGCTTGTTCACGCAGATTGTACTATAAGTATTTCTTAATAAGGAGTTAACTTATGCAAAAGCAAAAATATTCATTGCAGTTGGAGAAAAGTGCCACACTCTTCAGGCCTAAACTAATAGTTGCTGGAGCAAGTGCTTATGCACGCCTCTACGATTACGCGCGTATTCGCAAGGTAAATTCTACAAGATTGAGCTACGCTAATCAAGTCAGCATAATCATGCATCAGAAACTCTTGTTTTGAGTCTTTTTGACCTTTTATAACATTTTTAAATCTTAAGGATACATTTTCCATGGATTTGACAGGTCTGTGACAAGCAGAAAGCTGTACTGTTGGCAGATATGGCACACATTAGTGGGTTGGTTGCAGCTGGTGTCATCCCATCTCCTTTTGAATATGCAGATGTAGTGACCACCACAACACACAAGTCACTTCGTGGACCGCGTGGGGCCATGATCTTCTTCAGGAAGGGGGTGAAAGAGATTAACAAGCAAGGGAAAGAGGTGAGTTGTTAAAGAAAAAAGCCACTTCATCTTAACTACTTTGGGCTTTCTCTTTCCACCCCAGTTATTATGCTCATATGCCATTTTTTGGGGTCATATATGGTTACTTAAATTCTGAAATTGAGGTTTAAAAGTTTGAAGTATTTGGAACAAAAATTAATAATTCAGTTCCTCCTGAAGGTGTTGTATGACTATGAAGACAAAGTCAATCAGGCTGTTTTTCCTGGGCTTCAAGGTGGCCCACACAATCACACGATTGCTGGCTTAGCTGTTGCATTGAAACAGGTCTGTATGCTGACAATATTATTTCATCTATCAAAATCTTTATCTAATGAATAGTGAATATGTAAGATTTTGTTTTTCTTTTCTTCTTCTTCTTCTTCTCTCTCTCTCTCTCTCTCTCTCTCTATATATATATATATATTATTGCATTCTTTTCCATCTAGTGGAATGTAAACTACAAGTTTGGATGCCAAAACCAGTAATCAGCAAAAATGGACATGCACTACTCCAAGGAGTTGTATGTTTTCTTCCGATAAAAAGTATTTTTTATCAATTATACAAGCAAGTTTGTTTTATTTATGTATATGTGTATCCACTGGTAAATGTCTGCACGGTGTAGTCTGAGGTTTGTCTCTTGAGTTTTATATTTATTATTTTCTTTTCTCTTTTTTTTATTATTGTTGATAAACTACCACCATGGTCTTGCATACACTGACAGTTGTCTACGCAGTTCATCACTGGTGTTTGACCTGTCAGATTTCTATAGTATGGAGTGCTTTGTTATGTAGGTTAGTTCTTAGTAGTCTTCAGGAGCGATATAAAAGGTTACTTTGCATAGCAATAGCACACATTTTAGGGATGCCACTAAAAATTCTGGAAGCTTTGCATTCTATCTCTAGGATGCATGAGTTATGCCCATTAAAAGAGATTTGGTTGACTATGCTCATACTATATGGAACTGCCAAGTTTGGTCCAATTCTGGCATGTGTTTGTATATGCAGAGAACAGATTAAGCATTTTCTTTGTTTCTGATTGTGGCCAAGCTCATGAAGATTCTGTTCTGTGACTACTGTATAAATGCAGGCTACGACTCCAGAGTACAAGGCCTATCAAGAGCAAGTTCTCAGTAATTGCTCAAAATTTGCCCAGGTATCACTAAAAGACGTGTTTCAAACCTTGGTTCTGATGCAAGTTATAGTGGATCTCTTGTTCCCTATTATTAACTAATACTTGTTGTTTTATCATTATTGTAAGGGATTGAACTTAATTTCTTCAAATTAGTTTGAACTAAGTTTCTTAATTTTGCAGACTTTGGTAAAGCATGGCTATGAACTTGTTTCTGGTGGAACTGAGAACCATTTAGTCCTGGTGAATTTGAAAAACAAGGTAAAAGGAGAATATCTGTTCTCTCTTTGATAACTCTTAATTCAGAGGCTTCTTCTATACTTCAGAAATTAATGTAGGGAATTTCCATTTCCACTGATGACCACTGCTCACAACTCTTAACTGAGAGGCTTCTATGCTTCAGAAATTTCTTTTCAGGAAATTTTCTAACCCCATTGATGGCCAGTGCTCTATGTTCAGGTTGTAACGAATTTGAAGCAACTGCTATAGAATTTAGATTGGAGAAAATTTTTAGTGACATGACATACTATGTGATAGATGTTGGCTCCATCCATCCATTTGATGGAATCTATATAGTAAATAGAGTTAGCATGAACAAGGGAGTCATCACTGTTTCTTGGAATTTTCTTCTACAGGGTATTGATGGGTCTAGAGTTGAAAAGGTGTTGGAAGCAGTTCACATTGCAGCCAACAAAAACACTGTTCCTGGGGATGTGTCTGCCATGGTTCCTGGTGGCATCCGGATGGGTAGAGGCCTCTTCCTCAACCATCTTGTACTTATCTTATTCTTAGCTGACTAATTTGGCTTGATGAATTCCATCCTGTCTGATGCTTCAGGAACCCCAGCCCTCACATCGAGGGGATTTGTTGAGGAGGATTTTGCAAAAGTAGCTGACTTCTTTGATGCTGCTGTGAAGTTGGCCATGAAGATCAAGGCTGAAACAAAAGGTTCCTAATTCTGTCATCATCTCTCAAGCATATACATACATCTTTATGTGTGCTTTGTCCTACATAATAAGTTCATGGCAACATGCATACCATGGCATACATATGAGTCTTCATGGGTGGTTGAATTCACGAATATGGTGCATGCTGTTGCTTTTCATAAACCAGGAACAAAGTTGAAGGACTTCTTGGCCACAATGCAATCAAGTGCACAGTTCCAATCTGAGATTGCAAAGCTCTGCCATGAGGTTCAGGAGTATGCCAAACAATTCCCAACAATTGGATTCGAGAAAGAAACGATGAAATACCAGGATTGAAGAAGGAAGGATCTTGTTGTGCTTGGTATGTAGCTTCCTGTGGATTACTGAATCAAATCTTGCCAAACCTGGGGTCATTTGTCCTAAGATTAAGGTGGCGTTTGGTAACACTAATTTAAATAGGTAGAGCTTATTTGAAAATTGTGCTTAGTTAGATTTTAGATTGTTAAGTTGAAGTGAATTGGATGTCTACATCTTTTTAAAGTAGGGGTTTTACCTCTTATTTTTGACTTGAAATTGTTAAGTTGACGTGAAGTCAATTGGATGTCTACATCTTTTTGAAGTAGGGGTTTTACCTCTTATTAAAAATAAGAGGTAAAACCCCTATTTCAAAAAGATGTAGACATCCAATTGACTTCAACTTAACAATCTAAAGTCCAACTAAGCACAATTTTCAAATAAGCTCTACCTATTTAGATTAGTGTTACCAAACGCCACCTAAACCTATCAAAAAAAAAAAAAAAAAAGATTAAACCTTTAGGAAAACAGTATCTGGGAGTATAGTGATACAGTTCTCCTTCCTTTTTTCTTTGTTGAAAATAGGATGCATGAGACTTAAATCTACAAAGATCACTACAACAATTTTTCAAGAAATGAAACCAAAACATGCTGTTCATGGGCTATATTCATATGGCATTCGGTTTTGCAAGGTGGTTTCCAATTTCGTTACTCATATCATATGTATGGAACCATTTCACATTGTGAAACTTTCTCACCTTTTTTTTTTGCAAATTTATTTGCGTGGAACAGACATGGGACCTGTGGCTCAAAGGTATGTTAAAGTCAATGGAGGTGAATCAGAGTTGGAAGGTCTTCTGTAGGTCATATGGTTATCAAGTATGTGAAATTTAGAGCTTGCATTTGTAAAATCCTGCAGAACCTTTGGTTTAGATCTTCATTGAAGTTTCTATATAAATTTTGATGCTCTGCAAAGAATAAACTTGCCATTATTTGGAGAGCAAGCCCTTTTCCTATGACATGATTGGCTCTGTTTTTGAACCTGTTAATGGGTTTTAAATATTCCTTATCAGGGCCTTATTTGGGCTTCCCACAGGCGTGACTAATAAAGCTATTTTGAGTAGATTCTTGTGTAATCAATTTAGAGGTGGTTTACTTGGGTCGGGATGGACTGATGATAGATTACCTTGCTAATCCACCGTCCAATTTGTCCCACCTGGCAATGCCCAAATCAACCTTATTAGATGGTCCTAATTATCCCTTATCATAGTAGCTCCTTTTTTTTGTGACTGTTTTCTATTTGTAATTGACCATAAAAACATAGTATGATGGATGGATTATTTATAATCATTAAATTTGGTTGGTTTTGGCTAAGCAATCAGATATTGTCTCACAAGCCCTATGTGACAACAGTGGCTTGTTGCAAAACCAGGTGCTAGAGTTGGAAATTCGCCTGTTCTCGGAAAATATCTGTGAAAGTATGGAACTGCTATACGGATTAGAAAATGGGATTCCGAGAACCTTAAATTTGAATCTATTTGAATTCTCCCTTTCCTTTTTTCCTACAGAAAGCCCGAGTTCGGACTCTGGTTACAGTGTGGGAGGGATTAGACATTCAAAATTGATTGGATGCAGCCATTCAAAATTGAGAAGACTAAATAGATTCATTAGAAAAGAAGAACTACCAAATAATGAATATCAATCGGTCTTAACTGGAGAGTGTAAATTCCTTTATATGATAAGAGTGAAAGAGGAAATAGAAAAAGAGTCCTTTCAACTTCTAAGTTTACTAAGTCTCTAAGAATTATAAAAAGACTACTTTTATTAATATTTTGAGGAGTGCTAGCCCTAGTCGCATTTACTCTAAATTTTTACCGCAAGAGGAGCCAAACACTTGGAGATCTTTCTTTATTTTAATGGCTAAAAAAACAAATGTCAAAGCAAGTTTGACATTTGTATGGCCTAGTTGCGTCTTTGGAAGATCTACTATTAGGGCTAGCAAAATCCTAATATTTTTAATAGATACCTTATGTTAAAAAATTAATATTTTTAATTAAGAGGTATTTACGATCAAGTAAAGTTTTGCATACTCCTTATACTTTTATTAGTAGAAGGAAAAGAGCAATTTCTTAAGTTAAAGCATGTGCTACCAATCCAAGGATCACTTAGTGTTAAATAGTGGATTATGATTCATGTCATAAGATTTAGCAATGTTATCAAAACCGGACTTGACCGGTCGGTTGAACCGGAAAAACTGGGAACCGATCCCCTTGCCGGTTCCCAAAATCCCTAAAACCGGAACTCTTTTAAGAACCGGCCAAAACTGGTTGGGAACGGGTCAAAACCGGGGGAAAATGAAAAAAAAGAAGTCATTTTTGTTTACAAAAAGTACACGGTCGAACTAGAACCGGTCACTCTGCCAGTTCGATACCCGGCCCGGTTATGAAAACAGTGAGATTTAGTGTGGTTTCTTTACTAACTGCCGTCTATCTCTGTTATTCGGGCTCTGAGTGGCAGTGCAATGTTGAGCGCTTGAGCAACATGCAGCTGATGGGTAGTGGAGAAGACCTGTTCCAAGTGTTTGATGGGTTGGGTTCAAACGAGACATTCTTTTGGCATTCCACCATCCACTCCACAATTCTTGAGTTAATCAAAAGGGCAATGGTTCGCGAACTGTCACAAAGCGGCCCTTCAACTGCCAATAACTCCCATATCAAAAAAAAAAAAAAAACTACCAATAACTTGGGTTAATTTTTTTTAACACTGGTTAATTTTTTTTTTTTTAAAACCAATGATAGATGGGTGAACCCTAAGGGTGAGTGAAATTTAACCACAGTTGAAAGGAGTTAAAAGAGGGACATGTTGTCACGGGTAATTTACGTTGCTAGCTAAATCCCGTGCGGCACTTGATTAATTCGCCGATCAAGTCAGCCTATTTGGTCAATTACCTAAGAAACAAGAGTAAAACACACCACGATGCATAAGAAAGAAGCAAAGATCAATATTATTGCATAAAGGGAAAGGTTACAAGACATTATAATACAGGTAATGAAAATAAAAGACACTAAGGGAGCAGGTGATCAAAGATGGTGCAAAGACAACCCACTCAAGTGAACTACCACCTCCCCTATAAGGTGGATGATAAACCTTTTACAAGTTGGCAGAAGGAAACAACCTATGTGTTGGTGGAGTCATACTCCTTTATTACAAAAATGCCACTAAGACTTTGGCGACTAAACTACGCTTTTACAAAATATAAAACACACAAATAGTGCCACTGCCAAGGCCATGCAAACATTGCTGGACGAATGGTCGTGACATACTCCCCCACTTGTTAAGTTGATACCCTCGTCCTTGTTCGCTAAATATTCTTCAATCTTATCTGCGAAGGGGAGAAGGGTGACACCTAATTCCCAACTAGCTTCGGCGTTGGATAGCCATTTCCATATTACCAAGTACTCTATGTGCGCGAGCCTGGTCGGTGATGCTTGGACATGACGATCCGCAATAATACGTTCAACTTTTCTTTGGGGTAAGGTCGTTACGATGGCTACAGGCCGGTTCGCAGTGTTGCGAGTGGGATCTTGCTTGTTTGCATTATACGGCTTTAACACACTGGCATGGAAAACCGGATGATATCTGCGATGTGACTCAGGCAGTTTCACCTTGTAGGAGACTTTTCCCATATTTTCAGTGATAGGAAATGGTCCTTCGTACTTGCGAACTAAGCTTTTGTTGCCTTTACAAAAGAACTTCAAGTTATTTGGATTTAGCTTTATCAATACTAAGTCTCCCACCTTGAACTTATCTTACCTTCTCTTTGGATCCGCAAATTTCTTCATTCTTCTAGCGGCTTCCTCAAGGTATGCTCGAACAATGTCTGCATTCTTCTTCCACTCTTTGGCAAACTTGTATGCGCTGGGGCTGATTTCTTAGTAACCGACAACGACTGTATGAGGCTTTACTGGTTGTTGCCCGGTTACTAGCTTAAATGAGCTCTTGTTTGACGAAGAACTTTGTTGTAAGTTGAAGCAAAATTGAGCGACATCGAGCAAGTTCACTCAATTCTTCTGATTAGCACTGACAAAGTGCCAAATGTATTTTTCAAGAAGAGCGTTAAAACGCTCGATTTGGCCATCAGTCTGAGGATGACTACTTGTTGAGAAGTTGAACTTAGTCTTAAGAAATTTGAACAGTTCTGACCAAAACTTTCCCGTGAATCTTGAGTCCCTGTCACTCACAATGTTATGAGGCACACCCCAGTATTTTACCACATTCTTCATGAACAAGTAAGCTGCTTCCTCTGTTGAACAGTGTAATGGTGCGAGGATGAAAGTAGCATACTTTGAGAATCTGTCGATCACCACCAGGATCGAACCAAACTCTCTCACTTTTGGCAAGGCCGAAATGAAGTCCATAGAGACACTCTCCCATGGTCTCCTAAGGATAGGTAATGTCTCCAAGAGACCTATTCCTTTCCATCTTATCTTGTTGGCACACAAGACAAGTCTTCACATATTCTGCAACATCATCTCGTATACGAGGCTAGTAGTAACCTCATTCTAGTAAGGCAAATGTACGGCGCCATCCCTGATGGCCTGCCCAAAGAGTATCATGACACTATTTTATAAAATCATTCCTTAGGTCCCCCATCATTGGGACAAAGATGCGACTTCCTTTTGTGTAAAGAAGTCCGTTGTTGATTCAGAAGCGACGAGTCTTGCCACTTTCAACTAGTGGCCAAATTAACTTCGCCTGATGATCGGTCTTCAACCCTTCACGGATCTTATCATGCATGGTAGACTGCACCCGTTGCACACTCCTATGCATCACCTTCTTTAGGGCCGCAAGTTCCGCTTTGTGACTTAAAGCATCGGCAACATTATTGTACTGACCCGGTTTATACTCTAACTTAAAGTCGAATTCCGCTAGCAACTCTTGCCAGTGCGCTTGCTTGGACGTGAGCTTCTTCTACGTCATGAAGTGAGACACAGCAACATTGTCGGTCTTCACTACAAATTTTGATTCAAGTAAGTAATGTCTCCACACTCGAAGGCAATGCACCACTACAAGCAACTCTTTTTCTTGAACTGTGTAGCGACGCTCTGCTTCCGATAACTTCCGGCTCTCGTAAGCTATCAGATGTTCTTCTTGCATCAACACTCCTCCAATAGCATAGTCTGACGCATCAGTCTGTACTTCAAAAGGCTTCACCAAGTCTAGCAGTACAAGAACAGGATGTTGGGCACGGTAAGCTTCAGTCTCTCGAAGGCTTCTTGACATTCCCTTGACCAAACCCATGCATGCTCCTTCTTAAGTAGGTCAGTCAATGGTGCTGCAGCTGCTGAGTAGCCTTTAATGAACTTACGATACTAGTTCACAAGGCCTAGGAACGATCGCAGCTCGGTGGTAGTCGTAGGTGGCTTCCACTCTTGAATAGATCTGATCTTGTCCTCCTCCATTCTCACTTATCCTTCGCCCAAAACATGACAAAGGAAACTAATGCACTCCTACGCAAATTAGCACTTCTCCTTTTTAACATACAATTGGTTCTCCTTTAGCAAGGCTAACACCTTTTGCAAATGTTTAACATGCTCCTCAAGAATTGAGCTATACACTACGATATCATCCAAATAGACCACAACAAACTTGTCAAAGAACTCATGGAATATCCGATTCATCAGTGTTGAGAAGGTAGCTGGTGCGTTGGTAAGGCTGAAAGGCATCACCATGAATTTGAATGCGCCATATCTTGTCACGCAAGTCGTCTTAGGTTCGTCGCCCTCCGCGACGCGAACCTGATAGTAGCTTGACCACAAATCAAGCTTACTGAAGTACTTGACTGTTCCAAGTTGGTCGAACAAATCAGCAATCAATGGGATAGGATACTTGTTCCGCACGGTTAACTTGTTGAATGCTCGGTAATCCACGCAAAGCCTAAGACTCCCATCATGCTTGCGTTAGAAGAGGATTTGTGCTCCAAAGGGTGCCTTGGAAGGGCGAATGAAGCCTGACTCCAAGAGGTCATCAAGTTGTTTCTGAAGTTCTACAAACTCTGGAGGGGCCACACGATAAGGGGCTTTAGCAGGCGGCTTAGCCCCAGGAATAAGTTCTATCTCATGATCAATTGCTTGACGAGGAGGAATGGACTTTGGCAACTTGTCGAGCATCACGCTAGCAAACTTTGTCAACACCTCGGTCACTTTCTTCGGAACTGGACCTTGCTCTAGTTGAGACTTTTCCCTCAACGTAGCCAAGTAAGTCATCTCTCCCTTCTTTAACACTTTTTTAAGTTGTAGGGCCAAAAGCATCTTCTCTCCACCTTTGCTTGCCACTGTTGGAATCATATATGGAGAGTCACCAAAAATGCATAGCGATCGCAGGTAAGGCATTGGCACGGCCTTGGATTCCTGCAAGAACTTTATCCCCACAATGACCTGGAAGTCATCCATGAGAATCGCTATCAAGTTGGTCTTTCCTGACCACACTCCTACTTCAATGGGCACCCCCTTGGCTACCCCGTGAATAGGCTTCGCTGCTGAATTCATGGCTTTGATGCGACTTGAATCTTTCTCTAGCTTCAATCTCAATCGCTTAGCTTCTTCTCTTGCACCAAAGTTGTGTGTCACCCCCGTATCCACCATGGCACGGGTGGGCTTCCCATTGATTTTCAAATCAACGAACATGAGCCCCTTCGACTGTGGTGCCTTCCCATCACCCTGAGTTTTAAAAGCATTAAGCAACCTGATGACTTTCATCCTAAGCTGTTCTTCCTCATCATCAGCACTCTTGGGCAGCTCCTCATGCATAGCCGAGTTACCCATTGATGCCTGCAGGGCATTGATGACTTATTTTTGTGGACAAATTGCTACTTGGTGCGGTCCACCACAAAGAAAGCACTGCATTGGCTTGAAACCCGAACTCTTTGATGTTGAAGCTTCCTTACTCGGCCCGGACTTGTCATTGTTATGCTTATTCTCATTCGATGGTCGAGAAGATTTATTGTGGCTAGTGTGGGTCGAGGTTACCTTCTTTTTGTTAGGGTCATTTGTGGAGTAGTCATTCAGACGCTCTGCTGCTGCTTGTGCTGAAGCTAAGTCTTGAACACGTTGCCTCTGCAACTCAGTCTGTGCCCAAGGTTTCAATCCCTTCATGAAGTAGAACATCTTGTCTTTCTCGAACATGTCCTTGATATCTAGCATGAGGGCCGAGAACCACTTCACATACTTACGCACCGCGCCTGTTTGATGCAACTGTCGCAAATTCCTCCTAATGATGTACTCCACGTTCTCGGGTAAGAATTGGGCTTTCAACTCCCTCTTCAAGTCCGCCCAAGAATCCATAATGCATCTCCCATTTTGAATGTCATCATATCGAGTACGCCACCATAACTTGGCATCACCCGATAGATACATTGTTGCTGTCAAGACCTTGGCTTCCTCTGATTCCTTTCTCACAACTCGGAAATACTGTTCCATGTCGAACAAGAAATTCTCAAGCTCTTTTGCATCTCTCGCACCACTGTACGAGCGAGGCTCTGGAACTTTCACCTGACTATATGTCTCGGCAAGGCCATGAGGGTGAGAACCAACTGCCATGGTAAGTACATTCAACCGGTTCGAGAGCTCCTCAATCTTGTCTTGGAGAGCATCCACGGTCCCCTTCACATCCTCAGTCAAGGTCTCTACTGATCCGGCCAATTCCTGGTGTCATTGTTCCATGTTGCCTACTCGGTCATCCATTTGCACCAAGGTATGCAACATCCCATCAATCTGTGTTGTCTAGGCTTCCAACTCGTTTAGACGATCTTTGTTAGTGCGCGCTCTTGTCCCCTATGCTATGTCTTCTACCCTTGAATACAAGTTCACGAACAGCTCTGATACCAACTGTCACGGGCAATTTACGTTGCTAGCTAAATCCTGTGTGGCACTTGATCAATTCGTCGATCAAGTCAGCCTGTTCGCTCAGTAATCTAAGCAACAAGAGTCAAGCACACCACGATGTACAAGAAAGAAGTAAAGATCAATATTATTGCATAAAGGGAAATGTTACAAGACACTATACAGGTAATGAAAATAAAAGACACTAGGGGAGCAGGTGATCAAAGATGGTGCAAAGAAAACCCACTCAAGTAAACTACCACCTCCCTTACAAGGTGGATGATAAACCTTTTACAAGTTGGCAGAAGGAAACATCCTATGTGCTGGTGGAGTCATACTCCCTTATTACAAAAATGCCACTAAGACTTTGGCGATTAAACTACCCTTTTACAAAATATAAAAAGACACACAAATAATGTCACCACCAAGGGCATGCAAACATTATTGGACGAATGGTCGTGACAACGTGGCAAGAAAAGGGGAGTCGAGATGCCCCTCCTTGCGTCACCAATCAAGGAGGTGATTATTTTCCTAATCAAAATTTGCTTGCAGAGCACAAATCACTTCGGCAAAATTGTACGTGTCCACACTACTGATAACATTGTAAAGCCAACCGAAGAGGTGATTATTTTCCTAATAAAAAAAAATTGCTAGCAGAGCACAAATCACTTGGGCAATATTGTGCGTGTCCTTATGTCCATACCACTAATATTGTAATGCGCGTGTATTTTTCAATATTGTCAAGATTATCTTTTCAGAATTTACAACTGAAGGTGGACTACAATGTAACAAATCTGTGTAGGGCTGCCCAAGAAACTTTCTTGTGCGATATTGCCCAGATAATTTGCACTTGTTGGGGGGTGATTTGTGATTTTGGGTGATAGGAGATAATGGGTTTTCGAGTAAACATGAAATGAGAAAACAACCAAACAAGATAAAATGGTGCTTTCTTTCAATCCAATTTTATTAGAATGAAGTGATAAAAAGAGTTTCAATTGAAAATCAATTTCTGGATTGTGCAAACTCAGTAGGAAACCTTTTAAAATTGATACACCTACGAATGCATACACAAGATCCAGTCTCAGAGGCTCAAATTATTTATTCATAAATATTAAATAAAAAGGAACCCGCTTACATATGTTTCTATGAAGTTCATCATCAATGTTCATGCAAAATGTGGGGTATTCATGACGAAGCTCAGCGCAAAATGTAGGGTACTAATGATGAAGCTCAGCAAGATTTTTGGCATATTGCCTCTGAGGATTTGTGTTCACATGGATGACTCTCTGATGGGCCATGTTTGCAAATTTTTTTTTTTTGGTTAGACCATGTTTGCAATTCACTGCCGGAAATTTCCATCCATGTTTTCCAAGAATTGTTGGAAGGCAAGGCTTATAATCCAACACATTATTCCTTTTTTATTTTTTAGTAATGATTTGTTAGTTTTAGGGTTAGTAAATAGTGGGTGGGCCTTCTATTGGTCACACCACACAACTGAGGGAAACTCTCTGCCTCTTAAATTAAGGCTACACCTTAGACATGTACGCTACTGACATCATGTATATGCTTTTAGTAGTTAGGGTTAAGGAAAATGAAGAATTGGTAAATTCAATTTGCTAGCCGGCAACCCAATTAAAATGTCGCACGTGATGAAGAGAAAATGTCGCCTAAGATTATTTCTTTTGCTGTAACATCATAGACTCGGGACTATACAAGTCTCGGGACATTCAAGATTTGAGACTTTTACAAGCCCGGTCATTTGATGTTATGTATTCTTTTGTATTTCAAGACTTTGAATTTCATTATTCTTTTTGACACGGGACAATTTGCTTGGACTTTGATTTTGCTTGAATTTCATTATTTTTTTTAGATAATTTCTTGTTTTTTAATTTAAGTATTTGGTGTTTTACAAATTTATGAGCTTTGAAAACCTAAAATTATATTGTGATTAACTAGACGAGATATAAGTAAAGCATTGAACCAAATAACGATAGTTTCATTACTAAATAAAGTAACTAAACAATACCATTTCAATTATAACGCCAAAAATTGTGTTTTTATGCAACAAATTTTATACACTTGTAGGGCATACAAAACCTCTTGTGGCTTACTAGAGAGTTCTCATTGATATCCTTAAAGTCTTGGAAAATGAAAAAATATTCTTAATATTTTAAAATTACAAAAATATCTTTAATTAAAAATTACCAAACATTGCAATGATTTTTTTTTTTTTTTGAAAAGTGTACCATGTTGTAAAAAATTGTCTAAAATAATTATTGCGTCAATCTGGGTCAATTAAGGGTGTATTCAAGCCGAGCTGGACCAAGCTCAAGCTCGACTTGAACGGTTTCAAGCTAGATTCGAGCTTGGCTCAAAATCGACTCAAGCTCGAAAAGCTCGACTCGAATACAATAGCTTGACTTGAGATCGAATTGATTCAAGCTTGAGTCAAGGGGTTGACTTATTAAAAACCTATTTTAAAATAATAATAATAATAATATATAATATATTATTATTATATTTGACCTGAATCGAATCGAGTTTTGAGCCAAGCCAAATCAAACAGGCCTTGGCTCGAGCTCTGAATAAACACATTTCAAGCTCAAAAAAATAATTCGGCTCGACTCGATTGAGCCAAATATTCAAGCTTAAACTCGGGTTGATTGCGGAGAGTCGAGCCTCCGAGTTGATTCGGCTTGGATACACCCCTAGTAGGGACATTGAGGTCTTGTTTTTGTCCTGACTTTAAGTCCCATAAGTGTTTGATGTCCTAGAGTTTTAAACAAAAGAATAATATGGGTAATGCAAAAAAATTTGAGACTTTAGAAAATTAACCTAAAAAACTAGATAAAAGAACATAACCCAAGTTTTGTTTCCTTTTAAACCAATGACATTGCAAACCATCAAAGATGTTGAAAAGTATCTCACTGCCATGGACTCACGTGGGTCATTTTGATTGAATGGTCGACTATCAAGTAACTACTATTAAAGTTTTTTTATGAAAGGTAACAACTCTTAAAGTTAATGAATCTAGAGAGGAAAAATGATCCTAGGACCATTCTCATTCTCATTAGCTAGAGGGGCAGACATGAGACAACCAAGTGTTTGTTTTTGGGTTCGAGATATATGTTTAAGTCATAACGCTGGTGAGGTGTTGGTATTTGCTCAGTTAGTAGGCGAGTGGAGAGTATTTACAAACCACCCCCAAAACAGGGGATACACTGCCACTGGGAAAGCCCTGGTGTGTGACAACCAAGTTTGATTACATAACAAACGCTCCCACAAAATCCCAGGAATAATGACAGCTTGCCTTCAAAGATGAGATAAAAACAAACATAACACAAACCAAATAAAATATCCAGGAAATCTCAACTCATTTGTCCCCTACTGTTTGTTTTTTCAGAATATAAAAACCAAACCAAAACCACAGCTCTCTCTCTCTCTCTCGCCCTTTCTTAGGGAATGAAAGCCATAGCCAGATCTTTTACAGAAGATAAAGGTGTGTCCTTCGAATTTTCTCTCTATTTTATTATTTAAATTTGCCTCTTGATTTGGCTACTAGGGTTTGGAATTTAAATTCGCATTCTCGAGCTTTTCCAGAACAGTCTCTCCTGTTTGATCTGAATCATTTTAGTGGAATTTTCTTGAACTTAATGTTTTTTTTTTTGTTGTTTTGTTTCGATTTTGGGTAGAATTGAGAGGAAATGGCGAGAGCTGGAGGAATTACAAACGCTGTTAACGTCGGCATCGCTGTCCAGGCTGATTGGGAGAATCGAGAGTTCATCTCTCATATCTCTCTCAATGTTCGTCGCCTCTTCGAATTCCTCATCCAGTTCGGTATGTAAGACCGGATTCTTTTTTCCTGTTGAAATCTCAATTTTCTGACCCTTTTTCCTTTTTTTTATTTCATTTTTTGCTGGTTATCTTCTTGTTTTAGTTTCAATGATCTATTTTGTTGATAATTGAATGGGGATTTTGTACGGAATTTGAGGAAGATGAGATCTTTTAAAGTTTGGAAAGAGTTGTTCGGATTTGTGCAGTCTGCTATGTAGGGTCTTCAAGATTGTAGAACTGATTAATATTTTCAACATTGTTACTTAAGTTTGGAATGTATATGATGTAGGGCCATGCAACTAACCTAGGATGATGTGTTTGTGAGATCAAAATTTTAGATTTCAGCAATAATGAAAAATGTAAAATTACCTAAATTCCACAATCACCATAAAGAACTCTAAAAAGGAAATTTGGCAATTTTCTAGGTTAAACCACAATCCCGTAGTCAAGGATTTCCCAAACTGAATTGAGTGATCATAATGGAAGTGAGAACTTCCACTAGTTTAGGACTTTAAACCAATAGTCAAGAGAATTCCTTGTCAATTGAGGATTTCAAGAAAATCAATTTAGTTTCAATAATGGTTTATTATTTGGATCATGCATGTATGTTTCAACGATATGTAATGGAGTATCAAAGAACCCCTGCAGCAATAACAATGAAGGTTGATGAAAATTTGTGTTAGGAATTAGGGATTTACTGTTTTAGGGTTTTAGGATAATGGGGATGCAATAGGACTGCTGTAACAGTGAAGGGCTATGGGACAAGGCTGGAGCTATTATGGGAACAGGTATGAGGTTGCTGTTATAGCGGTCGGGAGGATAAAATAGGGCTGCAGATGAATGGGGTCAAGTTATATGGGCTGCGACTGAAGGGAGGCAAGTTATATGGGCTGAGACTGAATAGAGACAGGTATATGAATTATAGATGAGGTGCGGCAGCCACTACAGGGCCTGTAGAGGCATGCGGCAGCAACTAGAAGGGGTTATGGGTGTTGCGGCAGCACTGTTGGGGGCAGGGTACAGATGCAGCAGCCTAGGAAATGGGCTGGAAGGTCTGTGGCAGAGCTTGGTCAGGCTAGGACAGCAAAGGGAATGGGTTATAGGGTTTCTTGGGTTAGGTTTATTGGAAGAAAACATAAATTTTAAAGAGAATAGCAATAGAGAAGAAGAAAGAAACAAGAGAGAAGAAATCTAGGCTACTTTGGCTTTACACTAATGACTTCACACCAATCCCAGGAGAAAATCAAAAACCTTCTTTGTTCATTAAGATTCTGTAAATTTCTAATCTCCAAAGGGAGTATTTATAAACAAAAGAACAAAGACCTAATCCTAAGAATCATAGTGACAAAGTCAGGGTTCAGGAATAATTTGGCAAGGGTCAAGTTCGAAAAAATTTGGAAAAATCCGGGAAATATTCGGGAATAAAATAATAGTTATAAAAAGATATCTAACAATTTGATTTGATAATATACAAAATAAGCAGTTTACTTTTTCGAGCTAAACGAATTATTGCAAAATCTGCGAATAAATCGAGAATAATTCGTGAAATTTGGGAATAATTAGCAAAATCCATGAATAATTCATCAAACCTAAAATTCAAGAATAATTCGGCACACCTATAATTCGTAAATTTTTCAAAAATTCGGAGAATTTTGTTACTTTGCTAAGAATTACAAAAGTGCTATAATTACTCAAATAAACCCTAAGAATTACAAGAATGCCATTACTAATAAAAGAAACTCTAATAAAATAAAATTAATAACTAAACTAAGATACTAGTAGCCACATGGGCTAATCGTGACCCTCGGATCTCCTTCTCTCGATCTAACATTAGATATCTCTTGAAAACATGATCCAATGGTGGATCTCTCTCAAAAACATGATCCAATGGTGGATCTCCATCAATAGCTTGAACTAGCCCATATATAAGTCATCCATCCATAAGGAGACTTGTGTAGAGGCTATCCTCCTCCTCCACTGGTATACCATAATACCGGATGATCCGATGTCCGCATTAGTATACTTAATTGTCTTTGAGTACTGAGTAGGTTATGCGAAAATCGTGGGTCTAGGATCCCTTCAACATCATATACTGTGTTTTGAGGAGTGTTGTCTAGGAGAGGTTGCCCTCACCTCGATTCTTGTGAATCAGTCTGCGTGCTATTACCTGATCCTCTTCTGGAGGACATAATTTGAAACCTCCCTTCTCAAATCCAATTACTATGGTGAATATCCTATCAAACATAGCCTTTTTTTCTAAATCTTTTTTTTTGGTTCATTGGAGGCCACATGGTATGGGGCCTATGGGCTATACAATGAGGGGTAGACCTCCCCTTCCCAAAACCTACGACGCCAAGAGACTTTACCAACTAAACTAGTTGGCACCTACAAAATCTTTTGTTTTGGGAATATCATCCCATGCGAGAGTTGATTTATCTACATGTTTTCAGCATCAAATATCACTTTTTTGACTGTTGAGATCAAGCATTGCTATGTGTACACTTCTCCGTAGACTTTGGGACATTGTCATCTCATTTTCTTGTTTTCGGAATTTCTAGTATGCATAGTCGTTTTGCCTCAAATGAAATAAAATTTCTATTTTGGAGTCTGTTTCTCTAGACATTGGTTTCGAGCCTTTCCACTTAGCTTTGCTTTTAATTTGGATGCTATTCTGGAAGATTGCCAACTTTATTTTTGGCTAGTTGTGAACACACGTCAGGGTGGGCTTTTGTGGGATTTATCTTCTCTGTGTGGCTTTCACAACTTCACTTATGTTTTCATACTCCACTTTCAGAGGCTACAACAAAGGGAAAATTGGCATCTCTGAACGAGAAGCTCGATACACTGGAGCGACGTCTGGAGCTTCTTGAAGTCCAAGTGGGTACTGCATCAGCCAATCCCTCTCTTTTCACCTGACTTTCTCCTACTGTCTACTAGATGATGTTACTGTAAAACAAATAGTGCACTTGTAAGCACACATTGATTTAGGTTGTGATCATTCCATGGTTTAGGAACCCAATTTAAATGGTAATCAATCTCTCTGTCTTTTTTTCTCATTTATGTTTTTGTTTTTAATTGTAATCCCCTTTAGCAGAAAAGCTTTTCAGGTCATCTTGTAGCTGACTAGTGCATATTGTTCATTTAAGAAGAGGCATATGATGTGTTTGGTCTTCAGAATTATTAAAACTACACCAGCTCGCTTAAATGAGCACGAAAAATTATCACTTGAATGTGCCTACTATACCTGTTACGTGTGGATTATTGAAGATAAAGGGACAACTTTGGGATACATGTTAAAATAAAGAATCTCATTTATAGTTATGAGGAAAAAAGGCAGAGCAAAAGTTTCGGACAGTCATCCATGCCTGAGATGAGATCTAATCTTCACATTTCAGGGTTGATCTTATCTCTGTGCTTCATATTTCATGGGTAGCCACAACCAGGCCCGTGATCTCAACTTGCTCCAACTGTGTTGGTCTTCCCTCTTTAAAGCCTTGTATTCATTATTTCATTTTCATGAGTGCATGTTGCTTGCATTTTCCTTAGCCTATTTTAGCTTCATGAAAGCAGATACACAATTTTAGCTAATAATATGAACACCATATTCTCTGGAAATCCAGCAATTTTCTTATATAAATATCACTGAATCCGATATTCCATAAAAAATTACATATTTTAACTTGTTTGGGCTATCAATTGTATGCCAAATCTTAATACCTATAGGATGTTTAGGATAGCCTCGAATCCTTGGGCTGGAACCTAGAGTAACTTCAGGTTAAACCATTGAACATATTTCCAACAAAAATTGGAAGAATCATCTTGAAGTTCATCTTTCTTGAGAGAGTATTGCATTCTTGAGTCATGGAAGTCATTTTTTTTTAATGGCATAAGAGTCCAAACGTAAATATATTAAAATTTAATCATAGTCTAATCCAATATATTCTTAACTGTTTTGATTTACATTGTGCTCATTACACCTTATTGCAATATTGCCTTTGATTTTGCTGTGAATTTAAGTTCATTTGGCAATAAACATTGGAAATTAGTCATTGTTGGAGTTGCATGGTTGGGTATGTCGTTGTTGCTGGATGTAGCCGTCTAGACAGAAAAAAAGGCAAGAGCGAAAATTGGCATTTACTGAATATATACATTATACAGTGTCTCAGATGGAGAAAAAATAAAAGGTGTCTGTCTATAGTCTTCTTGTTAATCAATCATATTCTGAATTAGGATTGGTTGGAGAATATGTTTATGATTTTTCATTGATTCTGATTGTTTTGGGAATTAATTGAGTTTATAGTTACATAAAAGAACCATAAGGGCATGTAGGTGAAGCCCAAAAACCCATATAGCTATTCAGGTAAATCTGCAATTTTACCAAACGTTTGTCTAAAAATCTTCCAATCAGATAAAGTTCGAGAGCCAATTAGTGGGTAGGTATCTGTTTAAATATAAAAGTAAAGAGACTTGTGTGCGTGTTAACACTATAGACACAAATTAGTATGCTGAATCTCCTAATTAATTGATTGTATGTTAATAGGTTCATAGACCTAAAGGAGTCCTTTTGTAGAGCCTCCCATGACTGTTTTCTCCACATTGCTATTTACTGGGTCCCCTGTGTTAATCTAATCATGATTAGTGATGTCATAGTACTCATAATGTAGTCATTTGGCAAAATCACTATGCTTAATTCCAATTTTGGGAAGAAGCTCAGTTTTATTCGGAGCTTTAAACTTTGTCATAACTGGTATATAGGCCTAGATATTTTAGCATTATAAAAAAAAAGAATATGTTTTTTTTTTGGTATAATTTTATTCCCGTTATATAGATAACTTGGCGAATTGATCACACCAACTGGAAGCTTGTGAATCAATGCTGAAGATCCAACACTGCATATTAGGTTCACTACGCATGTCATAAATCACAAAGATCTAATCCATTTGGGGTGGAACTGAATTGTGTGCTCAACAACTACATAACTTTCAAATTTATACAAGTACAAGCATAGCATCAAGAGCTCCTCTTCTGATAGGGGTGAGATCTTCCCCTAATTATATGGCAGAAATCTCGACTGTGACACAAAATTCACCTTCTGCTGGGGAACTTATGAGTGAAAAAATGATCAAGAATTTTATCAATGGGGGTCAAATAATAGCAAAGCAAGCATTGTCGATTAACATAACACAGTAATCAGGGTAAAAGATGCTATGGCTTCATTGGCAAAGGAAGAATTGGCTCCTAGTAGAGTGCTAGATTCTTGCATTGAGGTATTTCCAGTGATCTGCCAAATCATGTAGAGAAAATATGAACTAATTCAAATCATGAGTAGGTGAATCAGTAGCAATGGACTTACCTACAACTGTATCTAAATCTTCACCAGGGAAAAATATCTGGTGTTTGATCAATCACTTGTACGATGTTATCTGTTCGATAAAAGCAGGGAGTTTCAATGAGAATGACAGGATGAAAGCAAACAAGGTTCAGTTTAACAAAACATGTGTTTGTAAATCTTTACATCGTCTGATTCTTGGAAGCCAAGCAGAGAGGATCAAGTAAATCACAATCCTATTAAGAACAACCCAACCTATCATTATAAGAATCTTTCCCCGTGTCTGTTTATTTTTTAAATTGTCCCCAGTTCATTGCTTCGGTCATGTCATTTCCAACAGGGTCTCCATTGCCAATATTTGGAAATAGCATCCCTATTCACGAATTGGAAGAGTTGTGTGGTGCTGCTCTTTTTTTCTTGGTAGAGAGATCACATTCATCTGAATTCCAGGAATTACATTGAAGAAGGCAGGCGCTACAGTTTTGCTCCCAGGAAAAACTGGACATCAGTTGTCTAGAGTTTGATGAATGCTGTCATTGAGAGCTATTGGTGCTGCTCTTCATCTCTCCATCTTTTGCAAATTAGCTGCTATAGATAAATTTCCCTTTTTTTTTTTTAGTGGCGAGGGTGTCTGGATCTCTTAAGCACCCGACTAATCCCTAGGCACATGCAGACCCTCAACCACACATACCAGGTATGTAGGGATAAATCCTTGAGGGTGACCAACAGGGGGAAGGGAATCGAACTCATGATAGATTTCACTTGGTACTGTTGTATTGAAATGTCCATAAGGACCATAACCAAAGAAACGTCTTTTTATTTTTTAATAAAGAAATTCAAATTAGATGTCACACAAAAGTGGGTGCTAAATCTGCCTTGATGGCTTCCCTAACTTCCGAAGGGAAGTGATTGTTTCTCATGCAAGCTTTGGCCTAGGTTTGCTATCCTATCCAGTGTCTGGTTGGCTTATCGAAATATACGAAAAGTTTTACTCTTAAAACTTGTCTCACAGTGGAGAGAAACCAAGTTGCAAGGGGTGATGTTTGTACAAGTCCCAAAGACTCCCATTTCCTTGTACTTCTTAGTAAAAAGGCAACGGGTTTCCTCTGGCAGATGCCCGAGTATCACACTCGGGCAAGCCACTTCAACTGACGCTTGCCTTGGTGTTTCACTAATGCGGTGATAGCATGCATCTCCGATGGACAGCACCCATCCCAGCTTGCCATGTGTCTTTTTGGTCACCCATTAAGATTTATCCATCCTTAGTGTTAAATAATTTAACTTTAGTTTTTAGAAAAATCATCTTTAAGAAATTAACCACATGAATGAGTGAATCATAGCCCAGGTTAATTTGTTTAAAATATTTTTTCTAACAACTAAGGTTAGATAATTGAACTCTAGGGATAAATGATAAATGAATCTTAACAGCAGTTAATGAATGTAAAAGAAGACGTGTGAAGAGCTTGGGATGTATGCATGTATCGTCCAACAATGCATGTGCATACATGCTATAACTTCTTTGTTTAGATGATACATGCGCATGCATGTCACATCTGTGTTTAAATGTCTTCCCGCTTCATGCAAAGAGCTATGCTCGAGTGTGATACTTGGGCATCTACTTTAGAAACTCTGTTCCATATCATCATCAGTAAGTAGCTTATTCCCATTCCCGATATTTGAGTTTGGCGACACAAATTAAGTTATGCCGTTAAATTATATTAAGTCATAATTTTAATCAAATCATGTTTTATCAAATATTTATTCGCTATTTTCATTCATTTTATTCTCTACTTCCATTCATGCCATTTTTATTATTTTTCTTCTCTTTTTAAAACTTTTAACTTGCACTAATTTACTTTGCCTTTGTTACACGTTTTCAAACCATTTCAATCGTCTCTTCCTATTTTATTACTTATTGGAGTTATTCTCAATCTCTTGGATGCAATAATTTTAATTTTTATCTTTTCTCCTTATTTTCTACTAATTCATCTCAACATCTTTACCTTTGCTACACAAATTTTAATTGTGTTGCTTTTTATAATCTACCATTTTGCTTCATAAAAACATAACTTATCTTATTGATGTCGTGTATAATTTTTTGTTTAGTTTGATTGGGATGTGTTCCTCCAGTACTCCATAATCACTTCTTCACTTATGATGTCTCCTTCAGTGGAAAAAAAAAATTGGGCTTCAGTCACTAGCCATGCATTTTATTGTTCGATTTTTTTTTGGGTAGTGTGTGCCTTTATTGTTCATTGTTCAATATTATGGTATCCTGGCCATAGAGGACCATACCAATCCATTTTCAATTTGGAGGATGAGAGTCATGTGATCCAATACATTATATATGATATTTGTCATCTGTACCTCGAGTGGTACTAACTTATTGGCACATTGCTGTGGTCTTGGGCTTGAACTTGTCCCTCAGACTTACTTGGTACAGGGGTTATGGGCGTCGCACTCTGGGGGACTTAATCCTGACTCAATGGGTTGGATACATGGAGTTACAAAAAAATAATAAGCCCTTATGTGAGAGTTAAGCACTTATGGAGAGATTATTATCAATAATAGTATTTGGTTGGATTTTTTTATAAGCACTTATTCTATAAGCACTTACGAAAATAAGTAGTGATTTTGTAATCAGTGTAGAAGGTGCTTATGGGGGTCGATAATCGATTATGCGAAAGGGTTACTCGGGGATTATTTGATGGACAAATACGATGCTCGTTTTATCCCAACATATTCTCCCCTTAACGAGCTCTCCTCTCCTCAACGTTTTTCTCATCGTTCCCTCTTTTCATCTGGAGCCGATGTGAGTAGGTACCCTCCTCCTCTTCTTCTTATTCTTCTCTTCTTCTTCTTCTTCTCGCGCCCTCATGGTCGCTGCGGCAATGCTAGTAAAAAAGCCATTTTTTTATTATTTATTATTATTATTATTTTTTTTTTGGGAGCTCGGGGTGTCCCCAACCCTTTAGGTCAGGACTAATCCAGAGGGTGCGATGTGAGCTTGCAACCCGCCACACTAGGTAAGTCTGGGTAAACCCGTGCAAGACTGGCCCCAAAGGGAGAGTTAGAAATGGAACCCAGGACCTCCCACTTGGGGAAAAGCCCAGGAACCACTGGTCCACCCCTTTTGGGGTTCCAATTTTTCTGTTTTAACTGCTTTAATGTCTCAAGTGAAATAAATTTTCTTCTTCTCACGTCCTCATGGTTTATTGCGGCAATGCTGGTAAAAATGCTACTTTTTTTTTTTCTATTTTATTTGCTTTAATGTTTCAAGTGAAAAAATTTTAGGGTTTATTTTGTTCATTTCAAGATTTCATTTTTTTTGTAAATTTTCCGCTAATTAGATTCTGCAATTGAACGAGAATTATTTCTTTATGCTATGTTTGGTTGTCGAGAAAATAGGTGAAAAAATGGAAAAGAAAAGAAAATTTTGAATTTCTAATACAATTTTTAGTTGAGTTTTGTCTCATTTTCTTTTCTTTTCCATGTTTTTACTTATTTTCTTGGCAACCAAACATAGGGTTAGTGATTAATTAAATTCTTATTTTTAAAGAAGTCGATAATTGTTTCTAGACAGTATAACTGGTTTTTTATTTTTGGAACTAGAAGTTGGAAGAGGAATTTAAGCCAAAAGAGGAAGCATTCAACAGTGGTCTCCATCATCTCAATCTATATCAGGGGTTTGGGGTTACTGGGACCTAGGGGCAGAGCTAGGGTTCTCTTGTTGGTTGGGGGGGGGGGGGGGGGGGGTTGGGGCATAGATCCTAAATTTTTTTCTCGGGGCCAAGTTCATTGAACATCACCTCTGTTTGTATCCGTTTTGTAAAGAAAATATTTTTTCTCCTAAAAAATTCACAGGGGCTAGAGCTCTCCATCCTCCAGGTCTGCCCCTTTCCCAGGATACACCCTTATTATTGCTATAGTAAAAAAAAAAATTCAAAATTTCGGGGGGAGGCTGAATCCCCTTGGGCCCCATGTGGCTCCTCTAGTGGGCATCGAAGCCAGAAGCCACTGGGCATGCAAGGAAGTACTCCTTGCTGCAGAAAATTAGCCGTATGATCCGACAAAGAAAGAGATGAGAAAAAGATTGGTGCTATTTCTACAGCAAAAACGTTAGGAATTATTAGCACAAGATTTCATTTGAAATGGTTAAAGGATATTCTTTTGCTTAGCCGTTTTAACTCTTACTTTATTGAGTAGTGATTAGCCCACCTCTCATTTGATTACATAGTCAAATACTTTCTCATTCGTTCCCTTTAATCATGATTAAACTTAAATAACTTAAGGTTTATATATATATATATATTTTAAAACTAAGGTTAAATGGGTGAGCCCTAAGGATGAGTAAATCTTAATCACAATTAATGAGTGTTAAAAGAGGGAGTTGTGACCAATGAGGATCGACCTTTTGTTACATAGTGAATACTTTCTTATATTATTTATAATGTTAGTTATTATTAAATGAACCGTTGAGATAATTAATATTTGCATTTGGGTGAACCAAACATGATTATTTTATACATAATCTGTTATTATAAACATTAACCGCTATTGATGGTGTTAAACCAAAGAAGAGGGCTAGCTCCAATCCCATTTACTCCAAATTTTCTCATAGAGGCAAGGTGGGCTAACACTTGGAGATGGAGATGTTTTATTATTTTAATGGTGTAAAAACCAAAAGTCCTAGATTATGTAATCATTTGTTTGACCACAATTGCGTCTTTGGAAGATTTACCACTGGGGCTAGTAAAATCCTAAACTAAATAGGATTATAGCTATGAGCGCTAATTAACTTCAACACTTATTCGCATTAGCGCTAATCCGATTATCACGATAATCGCTTGTGATTGTAATAATCCGACCCAAAGGGGCTTTCTGACGTTGCACCATGATGGTATAGATCATAGGTATGCTTAAACCAATCTAGATTCTTTTTAACGGTTCTGATTATTTCAAGAAGGAGGTTTGAGGGCGGATAAATAACTGGTAAGTTTCAAAAAGCAAGAAAGAAAACTAGTACAAAGGTGCGGCCTAGAATATCGCACGTGCATACAACGTACACGAGAGTAACACGACTTTACAATGGCATATTCGTAATTAAACTTTTATAATAGCCAACCAAAACCCGAAAAATGACTGATCAACACGTGTCGTCAAATGTACCCGTACGTGTTAAATTACAACTTTAGACATTCGAGTCCTATTTTACCCAATCTAAGAAATGATATTCATCGATCGAATCAAAGGGCTATTATTGTCATTTTAATATCAGAATAACAAACTGCGTTCTTACCTCAAATGATCCGGGAAATAGTGGCGCAGCTGACCTGGAAAACATTTCATGCTCATTTCTCCCTCTACTCTCTAGGGCAAAACCCTAAACCCTAAAACCACTTGTGGTTCTCTTTTGAGAAGATCGATCGATCGATCATGGCGACCTCGGTGCTCCTCAGATCTCTTCGACGCCGCGATTTCCCTTCCTCATCCCTATCAGCTTATAGATGCGTATGTATTCTCATTTCATCGTTTCTAAAATGCTTTGATTGAGGAGTTACTGTTTTTTGGTTTTCGAATCCTTGCTTTTGATACGGTTTTTGTGGAATGAAGTTTTCCTGATTTGAGATGTGGTTTGATCGTTCTTAGCTGTGATGTTATTTGTGCGGGAAAAAAATATATGGTTTTTTTGCTTGTTATGGTGATTGGATGAATATTCTGCGATTTTTGTGCTTTGGTTTTTGGTATCTGTTGGCTTTCTTCATGAGCTTGGGTTTTGGAGTTTACTGTTTTTGGTTATTGGAGCAACAATACAGTACTTTTAGCGGTAGGAATGCCTTCTTGGTGTTGTGATGGAAAAGATATGAGTGCTCTGTAGTTTTGTGCTTTGGATTGTTCTTGATGGTGTTTTGGTGTTGCGGATATCTATAACAGTTTTATGCTTGCTGGATTCTTATACTGTTTTGATTTTAATGGATCTCAGTCTCCTTTCTTTTCTGAGATTTACTTGCTGGATTCTTGTATGAGTTTTTTTCCCATGAATTCTTCTGTTTGTTGCGGAAGCGGTTCATTAATTTAAATTACTTGGCACTAAAGAGTGAACATCCTCTTTGAAGTTCTGTTGGTATGTGATTCTGTATGTATATTGTATATGGTTGATCTTCCTTCCTTTGGCGCATTTCGTGTTGAAACGGTTTCTATCTGGTGAGTGGTGGTCCTTGATGGTTATGTGAAAAATATTAATATTGTGTATTTTGGGATGTTAAAGGCTGTGGAAGTTGATAAATGTCACATTCTTTACTTTGATGATATTGCCACGAATTCTCCATTTCTAGTGTTATAACACTCATGTATGAATGGACTAGAGCAGAGCTGCACTTCGTTGCCCATTCCATGGGACAGACCTGGGTTCCAGTCATTGGAAGCACAAGCGGGCTTCGTTATCCCGCATTAGTGCACCATAGATGCAGTCTACTAGTGCTGCCTACTGATTGCAGTCCCACCTAACCGCCTTTGTCTAGCAAAGGAACCTCATTTCCTTTGTATCATTTTTTTTTGTTCTTAATTCTTTGACGATATTGCCACGGATTCTCCATTTCTAGTATTACACTCATGTAGAGCAGAGCTGCACTTCGTTGCCCATTCCATGGGACAGACCCGGGTTCCAGTCATGGGAAGCACAAGTGGGCTTCGTTATCCCGCATTAGTGCACCATAGATGCGGTCTACTAGTGCTGCCTACTGATTGCAGTCCCACCTATGACCTAACCGCCTTTGCCTAGCAAAGAAACCTCATTTCCTTTTTTTTTTGTTTCTTAATTCTTACCTTAATTTTCTGTTTATATCTAGTGTTGCTTTGTAATTGCTTTTGATGTATGAAGAGTGTTAATTGTGCATCGCAATCTTAGTATCAAGAAATGTTGAATGCGTATATGAGGAAGGACATATCTTTTTTTTTCAAAGGATTGGTAATGACTCATACACATAGAAAATGAAAATTGGATTACAGCAAATAGCTACGGGGCCGTTTGGATACACTTCTGTTTTTTTGTTTTTGTTTTCTGTTTTTTAAAACTGAAAATAAGTTTCTGTTTTCAAAATTTTTAAATAGAAAATATGTTTGGCATTACTAACTGTTACTTGTTTTAAAAAATAAAAAACAAGCAAACGCATTCGGGAAATATGATGAATATAATAATGAGTAAGCAATTCCAATCCATAATGGTGGTGAGTAGTGGTGAGTGGTGGTGGTGGTGGTGGTGGTGATGATGATGATGTTGGTGGTGGTTGAGTGGTGTTGGTGGTTGAGTGGTGGTGGTGGTGGTGGTGGTGGTGAGTGAGTGGTGATGGGGTGGTGGTGGTGGTGGTGAGTGGTGGTGGGTGGTGGAGTGGTGGTGGGGTGGTGGTGAGTGGTGGAGTGGTGGTGATGGGTAGTGGTGGTGGTTGAGTGGTGTTGGTGGTGGAGTGGTTGTGGTGGTGGTGGTGGTGAGTGGTGGTGAGTGGTGGTGGTGGTGGTGAGTGGTGGTGGAGTGGTGAGTGGTGGTGTGGTGGTGTGGTGGTGGTGGTGGTGGAGTGGTGGTGATGGTTGGTGGTGGTGGTGATGTTGGTGGTGGTTGAGTGGTGTTGGTGGCGTTGGTGGTGGAGTGGTTGTGGTGGTGAGTGGTGGTGTGGTTGTGGTGGTGGTGGTGAGTGGTGGTTGGGTGGTGGTGTTGGTGGTGGAGTAGTGATGGTGTTAGAGTGGTGGTGCATAGTGGTTCTGTTTTCTGTTTTTGTTTTTTGTTTCCAAAAACAGAGGTAACAGAAATTTTCTGTTACCTTGATTTTCAAAAATTTTACTACTAATTTTTAAAAACCAAAAACAGAAACATGTTTACCAAACATGTTTTCTATAAAAATTTCCAAATTTTTGTTTTTAAAAATAGAAAACGGAAGTGCAACCAAACGGGGCATAAGTTTCATAAAACAATGAACTGAAAAGTGCAAATACTGTAAATAGTGATAACACTAAAGAAAGCAAAAGAGAAAAAAGAAATTGAAGGCGAGAATTAAAGGCAAGAACTCTATCTGTAGTTTTAATCAATTAAAAATGAAGTGAGTGGCATTGGTGAGTGGGGAACTGCAGACGTAGATTGCCTTAATGGGACAAATAACCATGCTATTAGGCCTTTTACTCTGATTCTTTGTGGGGGACTTCAACCATTTGTTCACACCAAATATATAATAATAAGAACAAAAAAAAATACTATTTAAGTTCTTGTTCTTGAACAAGGTATTGTATGATGGCGATCCTTTTACTGTTTTACAAATCGAACCACATAATCCAGCTCCATGGGAAATACATAAGTGGATCTTTCCTTGTCACGTTTAGCTTCATTGCAGAGATCTCTTTTCCTATATGGCAGGGTCCATTTCTCTTCCAAGATCTGAAGCTAGTGAAATGGCAGAGATGCTAGCTACACAGGATGCATCTAGACTTATTCTAGCCTCTTGGCAACTAATTCCCTTTTTCTGCCATTGGTTCATTGCCTATTTCAAACTCTGTAATTGAGTTCAAATAGTACTGTTTTGTTGATTGAGTCGACCACTTGGTACATAGCGATTTCATATAAAATGATCTTGTTTTGAGTGCAGAAGTTATGTAGTACATACTAATTTCAATCTAGCATCTCATTATTTTACTTTACAATATTTGGAATATGATTGTGCACATAAATCTATAGCATTGCATATGCGTAATCCTTTGTCCTTACTCCTCCCATCTCTGTAATCCCTTGCTAATAAGAAAGAGCTTTTATAGCTGATGCAGCTTTGTATTATGATAGAAGTTCTCTAATAGGACCAGTTCAACCATAAACTTGTGCTGAGAATCGATACTTGTCTTTGTTATAATTTTGTATTGCTTGTGCAGTTGACTGGAAATGCCAAGACATCATGGGCTACCTCTCCCTTGGGTCACAAGTGGGCTAGTTTGGCAAGACCATTCAGGTACTTGTGTATCATTTTGCCATAATAAGTATATGTCTTGAGTGTCCTCATTTTGTTTAATTAATTTCCATTCTAATACAGCTCAAATGCTGCTGGGAACGATGTTATTGGTATTGACTTGGGTACCACAAATTCATGTGTTTCAGTTATGGAGGGAAAGGTTAGATTCTTTGTGTTGTTTCACTTGTCTTTCATTGATAAAAAGATTCATTGGCTTTGCTGGAACTCTGTCAGCTTACTGCTTATGTTTTGTGCAGAATGCTAAAGTTATTGAGAACTCTGAAGGAGCTCGGACCACACCGTCAGTGGTTGCCTTCAACCAGAAGGGAGAGCTACTTGTTGGTACTCCTGCCAAGCGTCAGGCTGTGACCAACCCAACAAACACAATTTTTGGGACCAAACGTTTGATAGGCAGACGCTTTGATGATCCCCAGACGCAGAAAGAAATGAAGATGGTTCCGTACAAGATAGTCAAGGCTCCCAATGGAGATGCATGGGCCGAAGCCAATGGACAGCAATATTCCTCAAGCCAAATTGGGGCTTTCATTCTGACCAAGATGAAAGAAACTGCAGAGGCTTACCTTGGAAAGACGGTGTCCAAAGCTGTTATTACTGTTCCAGCTTATTTCAATGATGCTCAGAGGCAAGCAACAAAAGATGCAGGGAGAATTGCAGGTCTAGATGTACAGAGAATCATCAATGAGCCAACTGCTGCTGCACTTTCCTATGGGTTAAACAACAAGGAGGGTCTCATAGCAGTCTTTGACCTAGGGGGTGGAACTTTTGATGTTTCTATCCTAGAAATCTCCAGTGGTGTTTTTGAGGTATAAATTTGTTTTGAAATTCGAGGTCTTGTTTTTCTTTATTCAGTTAAATCCCTCTTTAATCGTCTCTCCTTCAGGTTAAAGCAACAAATGGTGACACATTCTTGGGAGGGGAGGATTTTGACAATGCCCTCTTAGAGTTCTTAGTGAGCGAGTTCAAGAGATCTGAAGGGATTGATCTTTCAAAGGACAGGCTTGCCCTGCAGAGGCTTCGGGAAGCTGCTGAGAAGGCAAAGATAGAACTCTCATCCACATCCCAGACTGACATCAACCTGCCATTCATCACAGCCGATGCTTCAGGTGCAAAACATTTGAATATCACACTGACCAGATCAAAGTTCGAGAGTTTGGTGAACCACTTGATTGACAGGACCCGGAATCCATGTAAGAGCTGTTTGAAGGATGCTGGAATATCTGTCAAGGAAGTGGATGAGGTTCTTCTCGTTGGAGGGATGACCCGAGTTCCCAAAGTACAAGAGATAGTGTTAGAGATCTTTGGAAAGACCCCAAGCAAAGGAGTGAATCCTGATGAGGCAGTTGCAATGGGTGCTGCAATTCAGGGTGGTATCCTTCGTGGAGACGTGAAGGAGTTGCTTCTTTTAGATGTCAATCCTTTATCACTCGGTATTGAAACTCTTGGTGGTATCTTCACCAGGTTGATCAACAGGAATACAACCATACCCACAAAGAAGAGCCAGGTGAGTCCACTTTGCAAAATTTCTACTTAGTGAAAATCTAAAGCTGTAGGACTAGTTGTGGATTACCGATTCTACACATTTAGTATGGGATAGTCTTAGATATTAGGTACCTGTCATTATGAGCTATAAAGCATTATAGATGTCCGAATGACATTCATGTTGGTGAATGAGAGCCATTGCTTGATGGGTTTGACCTAGGAGATCTTTAGGGCTGTAAATTTGGACTTCAGATGAGGGTACCCGACCTGGCCCTTGTGGCCCGTAAAAAAGAGGATTTTTCACCTCTAAAATTTGAGCCTGGGTTGGGCTTAATTTTATAATACCTGTCAAGTTGAGGGCTGGGCTTGGTAAAGACCATGCCTGGGCTGACCCTCATGCTTATACATATTATATAGTTTAGTCTACTTATAATAAGACTTTTGAATGAGTTTATTAATATCTTGAATTTAGTAGAATAGGCATTTAAAAATATAAAATAATATCTAAAAAATGATTACGTATATTGAACTTTTTTTTTGTCAGTAAACAGATAATTATTAAAGCTGAAAAGAGGAACTTGAAAACAGAAAATAAAAAACAAAACGATACATCCAACACAAAGATAAACATCCAAGGACTCAGAAAGAAGTGGATTTTCGTTAAAGGTCCCCTAAATCCATAATTTATTTTTGAGAGGCATTCCGAAAAAAATTAAGATGTCTAATGCGCATACACGAAAGAGTCTTTTAGTAGTTTATTATTTACAATTTTTTTTTTTTTTGGATCAATAGCACTCTTTATTAAAACGCAAGCAAAATTACACTACTAAATGACAACCAACCAAACGCAGAGTCTACAAGCAAGTAAACTCTCCAACAACCTACAACACTACCGCCCATACCAGACCCCTAAGGGCTACCAAAAACTACAAAACGAAGTTGAGATTACCCTCCCTAGAGCAAATGACCTCCACCCACTCCAATACAGACATCCGAATGTGAGCACAAAGACGGGGCACTGTGGCCACCACATCTTCAAACACTCCCATTCCTCTCTTTCCACACAACCCAAACAATCGCACCTGGAAGAACTCCCCAAACCACCTTCCTAACCCCTTCTCCTCTTTCCCATTGCCAACTCGCCAAAAAATTCCGCAAGGTCGAGAGAAAAACCCAAGGCACATCTAGACGAGACAAGAAAAAATCCCACACCTCCCTCACTATCGAACAATGCAATAAGAGGTGGTCCACCGTCTCTTCCTCCTGCAAACACATAAAACACCTATTTGGCAGACTCCAACTCCGCTTTTGTAAATGATTTAAAGTGAGGATCCTATCCAACATTGCTGCCCATAAGAAAAAAGATACCTTAGACGGGACTCCTGGAGACCAAACAACCCTATGAGGAAACATCCCCCCTTCCGGCACGAGCATCGAATTATACAGAATCTTAACAGAAAATCTCTCGTGGTCCTCCTTGCTCCACAACCGACAATCCCTAATTTCTGGGTTAATGGCTATCGCAGAGATACGCTCTAGGAGCCTAACTAAATCTCCCATCTCCCAATCATTAAGGCCCTCCTTAGCCTCGAACACCAAACCACTCCCGTAGCACTACTCTCATAAGAATCTGCCACAAGCGCCTCCCTGTCTATCGTTAGACCAAAGAGATTGCCAAAGTCATCCATAAGCCGTGACGAACCTGTCCAAACATCCTTCTAGAACCTTATTTCCAACCCACTCCCAACTCGGAATCTAAAGAAAGGCACAACCAAACCCGTCGTAGCCATAATCCTTTTCCACAGACCCAAGCCGTGCAAGCCCCTAACCTCCCTAGGAACCCAACAAGAGATCTCCCCATACTTGGCTACTATCACTTCCCGCCAAAGACTGTTTCTTTCCTCTCCGAATCTCCACAACCAGTTTCCTAACAAAGCTTTGTTCATACAAATAAGCGACTTCAAGCTCAACCCTCCCTCTTCCTTAGGACGACACATCTTGGACCACGCTACCAAATGATACTTAGCTTTACCCCCCCTATCATTCCATAGGAACTCCCTCTGTTGTCTTTCAATAATGACTGCAATAGAACGAGGAATGGTTAGAGTAGACAAGAAGTAAGTAGGTAAACTCTGAAGCGTGCTTCGAATCAAAGTTAATTTCCCCCATTTGGATAAGTATGACGACCTCCATCTTGATAACCTTTTCTCAATCTGATCTAAAACTGGATTCCATACTGATTTCAACTTATAGCTAGCTCCAAGAGGCATCCCAAGGTAAATTGAAGGAAGTGATCCCACTCGGCAGTCTAGACAAATAGCCAGATGATGCATAATCGAGACCTCCCCCACCTTAAGAATTTCCGACTTTGCCAAGTTTATACGGAGACCCGACACTACCTCAAAACAACGAAGAATGCACCTGACATTGAGGAGGTCCCTTCTCGAAGCCCTACTGAAGATAAAGAGTATCGTCCGTAAATTGGAGATGAGAAATCCTCAGGCCCTAGTTACCAATACGAAAGCCTTCGAACAATGTCCCCTTTGCTTTAGACACCATCCTACTAAGTGCTTCTGAGACAATCACAAAAAGGAAAGGAGATAGTGGATCTCCTTGCCTCGACCCCCTAGAGCTAGGGAAGAATCTCACTGAGCTCCCATTCACCAAAATGGAGAATGAAACTGAAGCTATATACGACCGTATCCATCTCCGCCACTTCAATCCAAACCCCATCCTCTGAAGGACATAGAGAAGGAACTCCCAATTAACATGATCATACGCCTTCTCCATATCAATCTTACACAAGATACCCGGGGTCCCGGGTATCTATCCGTCACCCTTGAATCAATACATTCATTTGCTACCAGAATCCCATCTCCAATGTGACGCCCCCCAATGAACGCACTCTGATCTGGCAAGATAAGGGATGCCATCACAACTTTAAGCCGAGAAGCCAACATCTTCGACAGGATCTTGTATGGGCTACTCACAAGACTTATAGGCCTAAAGTCTTTGAGTGTCACTGCTCCTTCCTTTTTGGGAATCAAAGAAATAAACGAACAATTTATCACTCTATCAAAACTCCCAAAGACAAAAAAATTCTTGCAACACGGCCATAAAATCCCTCCCCACAATGTCTCAACATACTCGAAAAAATTGATAGTAAAGCCATCTGGGCCGGGAGCTTTATCCCCCTCCATACTTCTAATTACTCCTAGAACCTCTTCTTCCTCAAACTGAGCCTCCAATAAAATCCTTTGGTCCTAAGTCAACCCATCAAAGTGGAGCCCATCCAACTTCGGCCGCCACCTCTCCCTTTCCTTATACAACTCCTTGTAGAAAGAAATTATACTATCCTCCATCTCGCTCTTTTCTTCTACCCACCGCCCCTCTACCCGCAATTTGGAAATGAAATTCCTTTTACGATTGAAGTTCGTCATTCTATGAAAATACTTTGTATTATCATCTCCTTCTTTGAGCCAACGTGACCGAGTTTTTTGCTTCCAATTGATTTCTTCGAGCTTTAGAGTAGAAATATATTCTAGTTTCTTCCTTTTTCTTTCACTCTCCTCTTCTGAAGAAAGGTCCCGCGCCTTGGCCACCCCATCCAATTCCTCTATCCGCCTCAGCAAACTTGCCAGCCGCACCTCAATCCTTCCAAAGACCTCCTTATTCCAAACTTTTAGACGCACTTTCAAATTTCTCCAAGCCTCCAAGCCTCTTCAACCACCTCTCTGAACCTCACATCCACCTCTCTGAACCTCACATCCTCCAACAACATATTCTCGAACCGGAAAAGGCTAGGCCCTCCCTCAAAGCACCCTGACTCCAGAATAAGCGGAACATGATCAGAAATGGGTCGAGGAAGAGAGGACTGAGTCACATTTGGGAAGTGCTCCTCCCAACAATGATCAACAAGAAAACGGTCGATACGGCTCGCCACACTATTGTTTCCCGGCTTATACCATGTGAATTGGGTACCCCTCAAAGGATAGTCTATCAACCTGTGACGATAAATAAAAGCTCCGAACCTCCTCATCTTAGCTGTAACCACGCTTCCTTCTTTCTTTTTTGAAGAAAGGTGAATGCTGTTAAAATCCCCGCCTATGTACCATGGCGCATCCCATCTCACACTTACGATATCCAACTCCCAAAAAACCACGTCTTTTGACCTTCCAACTGGCCCATAAACCCCTGTGAACACCCAAGACACGTCGTCCCCAATCATCCGGCATAGTATGGATAACGAATATGTTCCGATCTCCGAATCCAACACTTCCACGCTCATCTTATCCCACATGACCAAGATACCTCAAGACACTCCCAAAGACGGGAGCTCAATCCACCTAGGACACATATTACCCCATATGTCCTTAATATGATAATCCTTTATGGTTGATAATTTGGTTTCTTGAATACAAACGATTGTCGGTTTCTTGGAGCAGATTAACTTTTTGACTGCTGCCCTCTTCTCCATTTGCCCCAAACCCGGAACATTCCAAGAGATAATGGAAATCCCTGTCATCTAAACATCCGGCGATCCCTAGCGGATCTAGGACTAGCTGACTCCCCTCCCTGCCTGGTTCGGTCATAATTCACAGAGCAGGATAATCTCCTAACCTCCATTGCCGAGGCTCCCCTTCTTCTAATCCTCCGGGGCTCTCTGGGGCACCCCCTGCCCTCCTCCGGACCACCTTCAGCCCTTTGGAATAAGCTCCTCGGCTCAGAGTCCCAGCCTTCTGTCGTTACCCCCAACACTTTGCCCATTGCCTCCACTTGATTCACCACCCACTCGGAAACCTCTCCCTAGCTCATTAGAGGTAACAAGATCGGTTGAGACCCCTCATTAGACTACTAAATACTTAAGTCTACTAATACCTAAGTTTTAGTAGTGGATCCACTTATAAAAGATAAGTAAAATACCTATAAAAAAAGATAAGTAAAACGTTAAAATAACTAATTACTCATAATATTTTAACCAATAGTGGGTCCAATGGATCCCACTAACACTAGAAGCTATTTAAGATCTAGTTGCTATATTAGACTCCTAACTACATAAGTCTACTAATGCCTAGATTTTAGTAGTTGGTCCTACATATAAAAGATAAGTAACTTTAAAAGATCTAATTACTAAACGTACGTATTTAGTAATAGTTTAATCAATTGTGGGTCCAACAGATCCCACATAATAGTAAAGTTATTAATTGAACATTTCAATTACTATAATAAACACATAAAATATACTATTATTCTATAAAGTTGTACAATATAAGGTTAATATACAATAATATCTAATATCGAGATAAGATCATAGTCAACTGCGATTGAACTCTCCTCGAGTTCAATTGCACCCACATATCAACACTTGTCCCTTTTAACCCCACTAATTGTGGTTAAGATTCACTAATTAGGGTTCAACAATCTAACCTTGGTTTTTAGGAAAAAAATATTAGCCCTAAGAGTTAAAAAGTTCAATATTTTTTTCCTAAAAACCAAGGTTATATTGTTGAACCCCAAGGGTTAATGAATCTTAACCACAATTAATAGGGGTTAAAAAGGACACATGTTGATCTGTGGGTGCAATTGAACTCTCCCCGAGTTCAATTGCAATCATATTTCAAAAACTCAGCAAGTTACCCAAGTAACTCGGCCGAGTTACTTGACAGAGTTTCGAATCGAGTCGTCTCAAGACACTATTCGGCAAGTTATTCGAGTGACTCGGTCAAATTGAGTTTTTTGACTCGCCAGATTAGGTTTATAGTCACGTAAGGGTATTTTTATCATTTTCATTTAAAAAAAAAAACCTAAACTCGAATATCATACTGTTTTTGCATTATATTTTTTTGGGGCTACAAAGCCAACCTACTTTGGGTTTTGTTAAACCTGGTTTTTAGGTTTGAGGCTGCAAAACTAGCCTACTTTGGGTCCTTTTAATCCAGGTTTTTCAAGTTATGTGTAGTTCAATCTTGGATAAAATGCCAAGAAATAGGTAACATGATTGGTATCTATATATATATATATATATGATACTCATATTCTGAGTTAGACCGGATCGAGTTTTTTTTTTTTTTCGAGTTTTCCGAGTTACTCGACCTGGCTAACTTTTGAGTCAAGTTTTCGGGTTTTTAAACCATGATCACAATTGACTGCGATTCGATCTCTAATAAGTAATATCTAATAAAGTATACTAATATTTAATCTATCTATATATAAATTATTTAATATCTATCTATCTTTAAATTATATATTACCCACTAGGGGTTGGTGCTCTTAGCTAGCGTCCCAGGTTTGCCCCCTGTGGTTGCGTGTTCAACTCTCACTCAACTTCCCCTAGTATCCTTAGGGAAAATTCTAAGTGGGTTGGTGCGGATACCCAAAGGGAATAGTCCTTGGCTCAAAGTCTTTGGAACATCCTCTGTTACCAAATATATATATATATATATATATTAAGATTTACTGATAATATCCTTAATATAATAGTAATAATTGGTTAGTAAGTCGGGGGCATGATTTTCAACCACTCCCACTAATACAAAAATCCTAAACCTAACCACAATTCCTATAGTCTCATTTCTCTCTTGCTTAGATGCTTACAACCAACTCTGAGCCTGAGCTCTCTTGCCTCTCAAAGTTAAAAACCAAACCCTAAATCTCTTTGCTCCTTAGCAACACATTGCAAGCCCCAAGTCAATATACCCAGATAAAGGAGGAGGGTTGATGTTAGGTTAGTAGCAGGTGGTTGGCTAGAAAAAATCCACTAAATATTATGGTAATTTACTTAAAAAATCTTCTCTTATACCCATGCCCTGAGGGTAGTGCGTCACCCTTACAAGTGAGGGTCGGGCTTGGACAGAGATCTCTTGAAAGCCCTAGAGAATAGAGATCTCTTGCCCCAAAATTTGACCGAAATCTGTTTTCCTCAAGTTTTCAAGCTATCACACACCTACATATAGTCTATAACTATGTCTATTAACTTGATCTGAGATCTTTTGATGGGATCAATTAATCGAATGGAAAGATACCATCCTCTTCTTCTACAACAGTTATCTATTCTAGGTCATAGTTGCAAGGAAGCTATGTATAGGGTAGGGTAGGATGCTCGCATCCCTGAAAGTTCGCTTTCATCATATCTCATTTAGTGGAGGGCTATGCATGTGAGACATGATGGGATAGACCTGAGTCTATAGTCTAGGGTGTAGAGCTTCTAGTATATCATTGGATTCGAAACTAAGACGAGTAGTTCTCCACACATATCTCGTGTAAGCCAAAGTCTAAGGTATGGCTGTCCATACTTATACGATAGTAATGGGGTGCCCATATTTCATTTCTCGATTTCATTTCTTGAGGTTTTTTTATAACTTCACTTCTCGTTTTTGGTTCACTCTGGTAACTGTTATTTGGGCATTACAGCTTTATCTGCTTATTAGGTTGTGTTTTCTGGCGTACATATTGGCATGATAAACTATAACTATAAGTGTATTAAAAAAATTGCATGTCTGTCACGAACAGCTGATGCTATGCTGAGCATTATTAGTACCCTTGTATAATACAGTGGATGGTAATGTTGCACTTGGATTGATAAACTTTGAACACCACACCCAATTTTGTGGCATCTAGTGTGGATATTAATGAGTTCAGTCTCCACAACTGATTGGTGTATCTGTGATCTCAGGTGTTCTCTACTGCAGCTGACAACCAGACTCAGGTGGGTGTCAGGGTACTGCAAGGTGAACGTGAAATGGCATCTGACAACAAGCTCCTGGGTGAGTTTGAGCTTGTGGGTATTCCACCTGCTCCTAGAGGCATGCCGCAGATCGAAGTCACGTTTGACATTGACGCCAATGGGATTGTTACTGTTTCTGCCAAGGATAAGGCCACCGGGAAAGAACAGCAGATTACAATTCGATCATCTGGGGGACTCTCAGATGACGAGATTGAGAAGATGGTTAGGGAGGCCGAGTTGCATGCCCAGAGGGACCAGGAGAGAAAAGCTTTGATCGATATCAAGAACAGTGCAGACACAACGATCTACAGTATAGAGAAGAGCTTGGGTGAGTACAGGGACAAGATCCCGGCTGAGGTTGCAACAGAGATAGAGTCTGCAGTGGCGGATTTAAGGAATGCTTTGGCTGGGGAGAACATTGACGAGATCAAGTCAAAGCTTGACGCTGCGAACAAGGCTGTCTCAAAGATTGGACAACATATGGCAGGGGGTTCTGGTGGGTCTTCCTCTGGTGGATCTGAGGGCGGTGAGCAGCCCCCAGAAGCAGTGTATGAAGAGGGGAAGAAGTAGGTGTTGAGACAGTTATTATGGCTCTTCATTTTCCGCTTAGGTTCAAAGGTAATTTTCAAGATCATAAATGTATTGTTTTCAAAATGAAATTGTCTTATTTTTGTTAGAAGGTTGTAAGGATTCTGGCGGTTTTGTATCAAATCTTGGAGGTTGAGCAATAGATTAGGATGCATAAATGTTAACAGTAGTACTGAAAACTCAAAGCTTGTTTTTGTCACTACCCAAAATTGCTCTTATTGTTATTGGAAACTTTTATAACCCTTCATGATCTTAACTGTTTCTGCTACTGCTACTTTTTTTCTGGGGGGTGGAAAAAACATAAATTTATGAGCTACAGTCCTGGACTTGATTGGCCCAATACATCATTCTTGTATTGTAACATAACTTCTCTTGACAAATTCTCACTCCATAATGTCTTGAGTCTTTGCTGTGACCTTTTCATGCTAGCTCCTCTGCTTGTTTGATTGATTTCCTGTAGGTATTAACGTCTTCAAAGTCAGTCATGCATATTCAATTTATGTCCACCATGATTGAGTTCTTCTTTAGTATCGCTAATCTGATTTAGGAGCCCCCTTCCATCCTTACCATTTTCCAGATTCATCTTTTTGTCCAATGAAAGACCTCTATGTAGTGCCCCCACACTGCTGCTGTTGTTCATTCTGGGGAGGGGGTACAGCACATGCAATAACACTGCCTTGTCTGTATATTCCCTTATAATGTATAACTTCCATTCTCCAGGAATGATCCATCAAAACGGTGGCCTCCATGTGATTAGGGTTCATATCTTCTTGTGGTGTGGATTCCTTTTCGGGCCTGCAAAAGGAGTATCATTACTTGCTTGTTTATAAGTGAAGAAAAACAGAGGCTTTCTCAATCACTCTAATTGCAAACTCTAATATTGTCAAAGATTAGGACCTGCCAATGGAGGAAACAGAAATTTCCTGAGCCATCCTAAATCGTTTATCGCAACGGTTTCAAATTGACAGAAGTAGCTTAGATCTATTTCCATGTATCAAAGTTAAATCAGGTGGAGATCCAAGATATTTAGGACCTAATCTATTTTACAAGCCAAAATTTGATGGTCAACTGGTAGACCTGTCTTAATCTCTTCGAATGGGCTGTTTTCCCTCAACAACCCCATTTCCTATGGGGCCTTTGCTTCAAAACAACTTGGCATTTGCTTGGATCCATCCACAAATTTCTTTCAATCGTTTATATTGTACATATCATAGTCACTAGAGTGAAACGAAAATGAATAGTGAAGCGAAGTTAAAAAAATTCATGGAAAACGTGAAGCCAGAAATAAGATATTTGTCATCTCACTCCATTAATTTTAAGTCATGCCTTAAATTTTGCCTTAGATGAAATAAATGTGGAAAACTAGGCTCCTTAGACTATAATGAACATTGAAAATAAAATCCAAGTCTTTTGCTCTTGGTTGAAATAAAATAATAAAATTCCATGAAAAATATTTAATATAATAGTATTGGGTAGGGTTTACATTATTGGTTGTGAACATACATTATATTCCGCCAATTCTTTATCAAGAAGGTTTTCATCCAATGATATATGCTGAATGTCGATCTACCAATTCTTTATCAAGAAGGTTTAATCCAATGATATATGCTGAATGTCGTACCATAGTTCTGTAAATTCATGTCAATCCTATCATGCCCCACATACATAGTCCTCTTTGGCAATTAAATAGAAATAGAACGTGATGAAAGCCCACATACATGGTCCTCTTTGGCAATTAAATAGAAATAGAACGTGATGAAAGCGAACTTCATGGAAAGCAAGCCAAGTAAGCCTGAGAAGCAATCTTCCCACCTTATAGCTTATGTGCTACTATGGACATATCATTCATTGACATAAGAGGACTTTTCTTCATTCATTCTAAAGATATTAGGGGTTCTCTGGTAATGGCTACTAGGTAGATCCCTGATTGGCTGCATGTTGAAAATTAAGTTATGGTTTTAGTATAGCCTCCGACATTATATGCGAGTCATTTATCGTCCCCTCTCAACTAGGAACTACAAAAGTGAAATCCATATCAAAAGAAGAAGCGACTATGATATTTTGCGTGCAAGCCCCCTTCCTATCACTGTACCATATGGAAGTTGTGTGTCTAATCACACCATAGCACTAATATGATAGTTAGGGGTATATTTGAACCGAGATGAGCATGCTCAAGCTCAACTTGAGCTCGAATGTTATGTTAGGCTTGAGCTTGGCTTGAACAAGCTTGCTCGAGCTCAATCTTTATTCAAATCAAGCCATGCTCGGATTGGCTCAAGCTTGATACACATAATTATTTTGTTTAATTTTATATAATTAAAAAAAATCTGTTTATTAATAAATTATAATACAATAAACTAAATAAAATTAATACATTCATAGGCAAAAAATAAGATTTGGGAGTAATGTTTCAATTTAAAGAGTAGAGAGTTAGATCAAAGTTTACGCTTTTAACTTCTTAACTTCTTTTGTTATTATTATCTCTTAAACTTATTTATTATAAATTAAAACTATTACAACATATTATATAGAAAATTAAAAATATTATTTGTATTAATATAAATATTATTATAAAAAATGTTATATATTTTAAGCTGAGTCGAGCTCAAGCCAATCCAAGCCCTAAACAAATTGAGCTTCGAGCCGAATTAAACAAAGTTTGTCTTGAGCTTGGCTTGATCAAACATTCGAGCTCAAATAAAATCTTGGCTTGATTCGTTGGAGCCCAACTTAAGCTTGCCTCAAACGAGCCAAGCTGAGTCGAGCCAACGAGCTAGCCGGCTTGAGTATAGCCCTAATGACAGCTATCTATTGTACAAATGCAATCCTTTTGCACCAAAGGTTAAACAAAATCACAACTTGCTAAAGGCTTGCAAATAATTTTTTTTTTATTTAACTCTTTACCTTAATGATCTCCAACGAATACGCCCACCCGTAGGATTTTGTTAAAAAAAACCCGTTTAAAGGTTTCACCCTAGTGTTATAATCTCTCATGCATTACTTTGTACCTCTCATTAGGCTTACTAGTGGGCGGCACGTGTGATGCACGTGAGAGAGAGGAAGGGAAGAGAGACCCTAGAGTTAAAACCCGTCTAATGAGGACATTTTGAAAAAAAAAATAAAGGAATATTTTAGGTATAGAAACTAGAGGGACATTATGGATTAAAATTTTTTTGTAAGAGATAGATTGCTTATTGAAATATAATGTTGGGACATTTTAAGAACCAAAAAAATTTAGGGATATTTTGGGAAGCAAAGAAAGGGGCAGGTGGGGCCTTGACAAGATATTCTTCTTTCGAAACATTTTGCCAAGAGAGCGAGGAGTCCGATTACGCCACTGAGGTTGTCATGCGTCCCTTTTAACACTACTTAATTGTGATTAAGATTCATCCATCCCTAGGGTTCACCCACATATCCTTGGTTTTTAGGAAAAAAAAAAAAAAAAAAACCATAAGAGTCAGTGAATTTTAACCAAGGTTTAAAAGAAATTAATATTTTTTTTCTAAACACCAACAATAAGTGGGTTCACCATAGGAGTTCGTGAATCTTAACCATAGTTGGAGTCCCATTATGCCTTTGAGGTTGCCATGTGTCTCTTTTGACATCCCTTAATTGTGGTTAAGATTCATCTACCCCTAGAGTTCACCCACTTATCCTTGGGGTTTAGAAAAAAATAAAAAATAAACCTTAGTTAAAATTCATTAATTCTTAGAGTTAAGTTTTTTTTTTTGCTAAAATCCAATGATAAGTGGGTGAACCTTAGGAGTTGGTGAATCTTAATCACATTTAAAGAGTGTTAAAAGGGACACATGGTGACTTTTGTGGCATAACTAACTCTAAAGAGTCCGGTTATAACCGTAGAGAATTTTAAGCTTAATAGATAGATGAGTGAATGATAGTAAACATACATTCAATTAAGTGTTTGTTTTATATAATGATTACGATAAGGGTAGTTTAGGAATTATGTAAAAAATTTTCTACGTTTTCAAGAGCACTAAGATTCTATATAAGATAAGAAGAAGCAGATGAGATAAGATCAAAGACGGTTTTGACAATACAAAAGATTCTATCAATATTTACAAGGGACATCCTCTTTATATTAAAGAAGAAGATAAAGATAATATAGAAGGATATAGTCAACTGTCCTCAATCTTTATTTGAGCAACTGTCTTTCTTTGACTACGAAGCAAAAAATCATGAACACCTGGCACCTTGGCCAGTCATATGCTCACATACAAATTCCTGCCAGACAATTTTGATAATCTACATGGCTCAAAATATGAAGCTGCTTATATTCATATCGTTTGTCCTATTAATGTAGTATAAGTCTACGCTCCCAAATCCCAACCCTCTAAATTTTATTTGGTTAAAAATCTCAACCCTTTAATTCAATTATTAAAGGGTCAAGATTAGAATTGATGTAAAATTATAAATGACAAAATAAGTAAGTTAAGTCCTGACCCTTAGTGATTACCCATAGATGGTTAGGATTCAGGAGTAACCATTGACCAACTCAGATAGATATCCTGAGAGTTTGATGAAGTCATATGCGGGGGAAAATCTCCGAAATGGACACGCGTCAGCTGCAGCTCCTCCCACGCTCAGGTTTACTGGTAGAAGGTTGGAGTGGAGGGTGTGACACCCTGACCTGTACTCCGATGCTAAAGTCAGTAGAGGTAGAAGATGATGAATATTAAACACTGAAAGAGGCACAGAAAGCTACGCAAGGCACTGGGAAGCACTGAACAAGTATGCTCTGAAGTATGGTCAAAACGTGTGTTCCAGTGATAAAATGTGATTAAACGTGTCCTTTTGCACTAAAAATCACGGGGTATTTATAGGGTAAGGCTGGTATGGCCATTGATGACCATGGATGGCCATAGGTGTCCATACCACGTGTTTTGCACTCATTGCCAAATATGTCAAGTCATATCTGCCGCCGGTTGCATCACACGCGAGAGCCTCCTAAACGTCTAATCGGACGGGATCGGACAGTACGCAGAAGTGACCAGCATTAAATGCCAAGATAGTGCTTTCGGCACGCAACAGTGTTTTCGGCACGCCTGTCAGAATCATGGATCGCCTCCCGATCACTTCCTCTTACGAGTCGGTCTCATTGTTGACTCGAGCTCGGTTACGGTGTAGATGCCTTAAAACACAGCACGACATCGTTGTTGGTGAGACAACGGACTCGTTGTTCATGTAACGACAAAGACGTTGTCAAGAGTACAACGATCACGTTGTGCTTTAGAAAACGAGCACGTTGTCAAAGCCACAACGGAAACGTTGTTCTGCAAGAGAACAAAGACGTCGTAATACGCAAACGAGATCGTTGTGCATCAGACAACGTGACCCCTCTATTTCAAGCACGTGACCCCAACTCGTGTCCACGTGTCACTTTCGTGAACAAAACAACGAAAACGAGCTCGTTCTCCAACGCTGAGTTGATTTTACGAATTTTATCCGTTACAATTTGCCCCTTTATGATGCTTGGAACGTAGTTCGAAGCGTCATAAACGAACAAAAAGATCATACCTGGCACTGCTCCGGAAGATGTTACGTTGCGTGTTTAAAACGCTTGCTGGGAAGGTCAACCGTTCATGCCAGTTGGTTGCGCGTGCGAACTGTCACATCTCTTTAATGCGGACAGGCTGTCATCACTGCCGATTCGAATTTCAAAACGCTTTGATAATTCTGACGGTTACTCTCTTTTGGTGAAAAGACGATCTTGTCACTGCTCTTCTCCCATTTGACACAGGTGTACGGCTCTGATGAAGGGTAGTGGTGTAGTTTCACAAATCTGAGATGCTTATAAAATCCCCATCGAATACTCCTTCCCTTTCACCCTGTTCCTTCAAGCACTGTTACTCTGCCGAATCTTCTTCTCAACCGAAAGTTCATCTTCTTCAAGCTCTCAGCCTTCTCTCTCAGTCGTCTTCTATTCGGTACGCTCTTCACCATTTTTCTTGATATTTCTTACTGTTTCTCCCTCTCTTTTCTTCTCTGGTTCTTGGAGTGATTTTGTTCTGTGTATTCTCCGTGTCCTGTTCTCTGTTCTTCGTTCCTTTCGCTATTTCTTCCAATCACTATGGCTGCCATCATTCCCGTAGAACCCGCTAGGTTAGAGGAAGTTAGAGGCTCTACTGAAGATGAGGCCAGTTGCACAGGTAGCGCACCTCATGGTGCCTACATCGAAAAATCCTCAGCTCTGCGCCAGCACCAGTTGGCATATCTGAACCACTACAGGGAACGTTTCGACTTCCTTTCCAACGTCAATCTCCACTTCAAACGAGATGACGTTATCATAGATAGGCGCTCTGCTTGTACCGTCGTCTACTTGTCCCAGCTCGAGGCTAGCCTCCGTTTCCCTCTCCATCCCGTCCTGGACGAAGTTCTGTCCGCCCTGCAACTCGCACCTGGACAAATGCATCCGAGCTTCCACAAATACATGTCCATGATGATCAAATTCATCAAGGAAGGTCACCCAATAGAAGCTAGGCACCTATTCCACTTCTGCCATGCTGTCAGATGCCGAGGCAATGACGATGGTTTCTTCTCCTACTACTTATGGAACAAGAAACCTCGACATCCAGAGCTCGTCTCAGGCATTCTCGATAGAGAAAGAAGGTGGAAAGCCGTTCCTTTCGTTGTCTCTGGCGACTGGAAAGCAGAGAATTCCACGGTCCCCAACGTCTTCCCAGCGGAAGCAGGTATACCACTATAGTCGTCCGTTGTGCACCATTGTCCTAACTCTGCTCTCGTTGTACGTTGTATGTTTTCGTCTTGCTATCTCTCGTTGTACTCATGTTGTTTTTCTGTGTGCAGTTGACGGGAAGAAGCTCCCATACAAGAAGTTGGCCCCAGAAGAAGAAGGCCTCCTTACCGGTATCAGCCGTGCTCGAGGTGGGGAATACATCCGGTGGAAACCACTGAAGCCTGATACGTGGGTCGTCTTCAGCACTCCCACTGCAACTGCTCAACAACAACCACAACAATAGCAACAGCAACAGCAACAGCATCTAGGCTGTTTGGCTTCTACTTCTGCACCTTCACCAGCACTTCATTTAGCCGAAGAAGAAGAAGACATGGCTGGCATGGATCCACCTCCGTTGAGCAGGAAGCCAAGGTCAGCTCGCCCTGCAGCTCAGCTTCCACCACCACCGCCACCACCGTTGAAGAAGAGGAATCCTCCTTCCAAGGGTATAGCGACTGCTGACCCGAAAAGAAATATGCCGACCCAGGCCGAGTACGAGGCCAGAAAGAAAGCCAAGGCGGACAAACGCCTGGAGAAAGAGAACGCAGCCATTGCTGCTCCCCCCTCCACCTCTGCCGTTCCTGCAACAACTCCAGGAGCAGAGGTGACAACGGCGGTGCCTGAAGCCATCTCGGCACCTGCCCCCTCTCGAGCTGCAACTGCTCCAGCCAGCTCGAGTTCCGCTGTGGTTGCCCTGGCCGCAACGGAAGCTAGCACAACGAGTCTTCCAGCTCGTATGCTACCGACGAGCGTTCCAGACTGGTCGCCCGACTTCACTCGGTACGGGATACCGACTGTGAACGACTCGGTGCAGAGTTCGGAGAAGACCGCCCGAGCTCTGACTCATGCAATGAGGTTGCCCCGGGACATCGCTGACGTCGGCAAACTCCATCTGACTGACCTCTCCTACGCCGCCTGCCAGTCTGTGGCGACAGTAAGTTTCTCACTTCCTCTTCTTCTTACTCTACTGCTGAAATTTTACTCCTCGTTGTGCTAACGCCTGGACACTTCCTTGCAGATGAACGTGCTCGTGCAGGAACTTTGTGATCGTAGCCAATATAGCTACAATCACCTCAGAGACGGGATCACCTACTGGAAGGGCAGGACTGAGACGCTGGAGCAGACTCTCGTCGAAGAGAGACTCAAGGCAGACTTTGATCTATCTCAAGCCAAAGCTGACACTGTTCGCGCTGAGGTGAAGTTGAATACTGCCACCAAGGCACAAGAAAAAGCTGAGGCTGAGACACGATCAACAAAGGAGGCCGAGAAGAAGGCCAAGCAGGAGGTTGAGAACGCTGTTCTACGCATCAGCGAACTGGAGCACGTCTCCCAAGCTTTGGGCAGACAGCTGGAGGAATCTGAGGCAGCCAGGACAGCACTGGCGGAGGAGCTCGAGGAGGCCAAGAAAGCTCAAGAGGACACCGAGAGGTCCATGACCCTGAGACTGCAACAGCACTATCAGTCTCAGCTGGACACGCTCTTGGATGAGGATCGGGCAGAGACCGAGAAAGAGCTACTCGAATCGCTCCGCCAACAAGGTCGTCTGAAAATAGACAACGAAGAGGACGCCATCACGGTCTACGAGCTTCAGAGCAAAGACTTGATCGAGCTAGACGACGAGGCCGAGGTCCAAGGCGTCGAGCAACCTCACTCTCTTGAAGGTCCTGCCCTTCTCCCTGCTAAGCAGTACTTCGAGCCAGCTGCTGCTGATGAGGCCACTCCAGTGGAAACTCTAACTGTTGAAGCCTCTACTTCTGCCCCTGCAGCGACAACGATAGATGCTGATCTTGAGCTCGCTTGATCTACTGCTCCCCTTTATGTTTTCTGTTTCTCTTTTTTGATGATGTAACTTCTTTTCTTTTCTCTACTACTGTAATTGGGCCTTCTTCATGAATAGATCGCTTACTTTCTTATGTACGTGTCTCTTTCCACCTCGTAACGCAGCACATCGTATGCACAAACAACACAACACAAGTGGTTGAGTTAATTTTCACGGTCCACAGCATTGATGTGAATATGACACTTTACTATGTGAATGTATGTATGAGGGTGAAAATCATAAACGTTAACACATATAATTTCGATCAAAGCACTACGAACAGAACACTGTGAGTAGAGCACTACGATCAAAGCACTACGAGTAGAACACTACGAGTAGAACACTACGAGCAAACCACTACGAGCAAAGCACAACGATCATGCACTATGACCATGCACTACGAACATGCACTACGAACAAAGCACTACGAGCAAGTACTACGATCAAAGCACTACGATCAAAGCACTACGATCATGCACTATGACCATGCACTACGAACATGCACTACGAACAAAGCACTACGAGCAAGTACTACGATCAAAGCACTACGAGCAAAGCACTACGATCATGCACTACGAACAAAGCACTAAACTAGATACATCATTCGCGTAGTTCACTGTGAATGCAATCTGACAAATAAAATTCATATGATGAACACAAAGTTACTCAGTTTCGAAGCACATGCTCAGAGGATGTAATTAGGATAAGCCACAAGATTTGCTCAGATGACACCCTTATATAAGCCACTCGTGTTCGTTATGAGTAGGTTGTCCAGTCAAAATTTTATTTGAATTACTTGCAAAACATTCACAATATTACACTGATGAACCAGACAGAGCACAGTGTAGACAACGAGCAGACACATAATATTGCAAGTCACATGTTGAAATATGAGCACTATGATCATGTAAAATCACTGAAAACTTGTAAGCACAACGATGCATGCAGTAGCATATCACAGATTCTATTGAAAGAATTGCCTCAGATTCATAATGTTCCAGGATTTTGAGATGAGGTTACCTTGTAAGTCTTTCAAGTAACAGACTCCAGGACTTCCCAATCGCTCTACGATATAAGGCCCTTCCCAGTTAGGTCCCAACTTGCCACTGTTAAGCTCTCTCGTGTTCTGGAACACTCTTCGGAGAACGAGATCACCGACCTGCAGCACTCTCCGTTGTACTTTCTTGTTGTAGGCTTTCCTCAATTGTTGCTGATACCTCCTCATCTGAATGCTGGCATCTTCTCGCTTCTCTTCTAGCAGATCGAGATGAATAGCCATAAGCTCTGTGTTTTGATCTTTCTCTCCATCCTTCTTCTTGTTGTGCCAAGAACGCACTGTAGGCAAACTGATCTCAGTAGGAATTACAGCTTCCATACCATACGCTAGAGAGAAAGGAGTTTCATTGGTAGGACTCCTTGGAGTTGTTCTGTACCCCCACAAAACGTTGTGCAATTCGGCGGTCCACTTCCCCTTCGAATCTTCCAGTTTTCTCTTCAAGGCATTGAGAATATTCTTATTGGCTACCTCGGCCAATCCATTCCCCTGAGGATAATATGGGGAAGAGAAAACATGTTTGATCTTCAGCTCGCTGCAAAAGTCGACAATCAAACGTCCTGAAAACTGCTTCCCGTTGTCAGTGATGATGGACTGCGGTATGCCAAATCTGCAGATGATGTGCTCCCATAAGAACTTCTTCACCTCTTGTTCTCTGATACGTGCAAGGGGAACAACTTCAATCCAACAAGAGAAGTAATCAGTTGCCACTAGGAGAAAGATCAGATTCCCTGGAGCCCTAGGGAAAGGTCCCACAATATCAAGTCCCCAACGTGCAAATGGCCAAGGCTGAGACACAGTGCTGAGCTCTTGAGCCGGAGCATGAATCAATCGAGCAAACCGCTGGCACTGGCTGCACTTCTTCACATACTTCTGAGCATCAGCCTGCATGTAAGGCCAAAAGTAACCTTGCCCCAGAGCTCGATGGGCAATGGTTCTCCTGCCTGAATGAATACCACATATTCCTTCATGCAACTCAGCAAGTATTCTCTCAACGTCTACAGGATGAACACACTTCAACAAAGGCCCACCAAAAGATTTCCTGAACAACTCTCCTTGCACCAAGGTATAACGAGATGCCTTGAACTGAATGCGCCTCGATTCCTTCACACTGATATGAAGAATTCTGTCCTTCAGATAAGCCACCAGCCCTGTCATCCAGCTCGGAACTGGATTGACAAAAAATACTTCTCACTGTGCCTGAAGAGTTATTGAAGGATACTCTTGGAACTCCATCAGAATAGCCTTAGGCTCATCAGTCTGCACCATGGAAGCTAGATACGCCAAAGCATCAGCATGCCTGTTTTCATCTCTTCGGGTGTGCTTGATCTCCACAACGGTGAATGCTTCACACAGCGAACGAACGAGAGTGGCATACTGCTTCATCCGGTCGTCCTTACAGTCATAAACACCATTCACCTGATTCACCACGAGCTGTGAATCACAAAACACTCTCAACATGGAGATCTGCAACTCTTGAGCACTCTCCAACCCAAGCAGTAGGGCTTCGTACTCAGCTTCATTATTGGAGGCAATGAACCCAAGGCGCGACATCTTCTGCACTTTGACGTTCTCCGGACTTATAAGCACAACGCCCAGTCCTGAACCACTGAAATTAGAAGATCCGTCCACGTACAACAACCAACCATTCTACTCTGATGCCTCGGCTCCATCCACAACGATATCTCCGTTGTCAACTTCAATAGGAAGTTTCCGAAGATCAACAACCACCTCCTCAACTTCCTCCTCCACAGGGAAATCAGAAAGAAAACCTGCCATTGCTTGCCCCTTTTCTGAACTCCTAACCCGATACTGAATATCGAACTCACTTAGTGCCACAGCCCACTTCGACATCCTCCCCGCCAGCTCGGGTCGTCCCAGCACGACTTTCAAAGGATACGTTGTGATGACAACGATAGAATGAACATGAAAGTAAGGACGAAGCTTTTCCGCAGAAAAGACAAGAGCTAGGCATACCTTCTCGAGTTTGCTATAATTGCACTCCGCCTTGAGAAAGGTTTTGCTGATGAAATAGACAGGTTTCTCCACGCCATCACAACTCCTGACCAGGACGGAACCAAGGGCTTGCTCTGAAACAGACAGATAAAGATATAAGATTTCACCTGGCTCGGGCACCGAAAGGATAGGAGCTGAGCCCAAATATTCCTTCAAGGCAAGGAAAGCTTGAGAGCACTCTGGAGTCCACGCAAAAATGGAGTCATTTCTCAGCAACTCAAAAAGAGGTTTGCAACGATCTGATGACTTGGAGATAAACCGATTGAGTGCAGCAATCCGGCCTGTCAGCTTCTGGATCTCCTTCTTCGACTTAGGCTCTGGCATGTCTAGCAAAGCACGGATCTGAGCTGGATTTGCCTCAATTCCCCGCTGACTCACGAGATAACCCAAAAATTTTCCTGAGGTAACTCCGAAGGTGCACTTCTCTGGGTTGATCTTCAGATTGAAAGATCGCAGAACAGAGAAAGGCTCAGCAAGGTCCGTCACCAGAGTACCTCGTACTCGACTCTTCACAACGATGTTATCGATGTACACTTCAACCGTCTTGCCAAGAAGTGACCCGAACATGAGATTCATCAGACGTTGATAGGTGGCACCTGCATTCTTCAAGCCAAAAGGCATCACTCGATAACAGAACAAGCCCCGCTCCGTTATGAAGGTGGTCTTCTCTCGATCTGCTTCCGCCAGGAGGATCTGGTTATAGCCCGAATAACCATCCATGAAGGATAACATCTCGTGGCCAGCAGTGGTGTTGATGAGCCTGTCTATCCTTGGCATGAGAAAAAAGTCCTTGGGGCAGGCCTTATTGACACTAGTGAAGTCAATACAAACTCTCACCTTCCCGCTCTTCTTAGGCACAGCCACAATATTGGCTATCCAATCAGGGTACTGCACCTCCTGAATGAACCCGAACTGAATCAGCTTGTCAATCTCTTCGTTCACTGTATCATGATAAGCTGGGGCAAGCCTCCGAGGTTTCTGCTTCACTGGATGGATAGCAGGATCAACATTGAGGTGATGACAGATGATACTTGGATCGATTCCAGTCATGTCTTTGTGAGACCATGCAAAGACATCAAGGTTCTGCCTAAGGAAACCCAGCAACTCGAGCTCTTCCTCCGCTGTCAAGCTCGTCCCGACCTGCAACACCTTTGGCTCTTCTTCCGTTCCCAAATTGACAGCTTTCGTGGGCTCAACGGAAGGTCTGCATAACGATGTTTCCGAGCTCTCTTCCACAACGGGAACGACCTGTAACTACTATGAGGGCACAACGGAAGCAGGAAAATCGCACTTCTGCGATGCCAACTGATCAACCTTGATCTCTTGAGGCCCGTCCTGCGTTGGATACTTCAACACCTGGTAGTACGAGGACGGGACGGCCTTCATCTCATGGGTCCACCATCGACCCAAGATGGCATTGTACGGTGATGGCGCATCCAGGACGGAGAACCTGGTTTGAAGGACAACGGGTCCAGCCACAACGGGTAAGACAACGTCGCCTACAGGCTTCATCGAGCTGCCATCAAATCCGAACAGCGGAGTCTGAGTAGGGATGAGAACGGAAGAATCCAGCTTCATCTGGGTGAAAGCATGAAGATACAGGATGTCTGCTCCACTCCCGGAATCCACGAGCACTCTCCTGATGTCGAAATCTCCTATCCTCATGGTGAGAACAAGAGCATCATAGTGAGGTCGGATCACTGCTGCCAGATCACGATCCGTGAAGGTAAGTGCCTGCTCAACGCTTCTGCTAGGCACTTGCACCTGACACACTGTGGCATCGTGAGACAGCTTCCTGGCCTTCGCCCTGAAGTTCCTCTCCACATCTACTTCCGACGCTTGCACGCGGCAAATGACATTGATCGTGCCCCGGGAAGCTCCTCCACTGGTACTTGGATTGCTAGCAGGTTCTCCTCCACGAGCCTGGGATACCGGCTCCCTGGGTTGCTCCATGCCGCTGTTGCCAGAAGCAAGATACTCTCCCAAGTACCATTCCTGAACCAATCTCTCCAAGTACTCCCTCAGAATACGACAACGGTTGGTGAGATGACCACGGCACTTGTGATAATGACAATACTCATGCACCCGTTGTAGAGCCCCAGACTTTTTCATGCTTAATACATGACACTTTCGTTGTCATCTTGCCTTTTTAAGAGGTATGATTAATAAATGAGGAAGAATTTGGAAATTTTGAAATGTCAGAATTGTTTATCTTCGAAGTACGAACACAACGCAAGTTGAATCGTCAAAATCGGACGAACGAGTCAAAAGATATGGCCAAAACAGTCTGTACCTGTAGGAAAACGTATACTGTGTGCATCCGTTGTACAACTCACCACGGGCACGTTGTACAACTCACCACGGGCACGTTGTGCAGCTCATCACGGGTACGTTGTACAACCCACCACGAGTTGGCACCATTCACGCCACCACGAGTTGGCATTATTTACACCACCATGAGTTGGCACTATTCACCAGCATGACAAGACATGGCATGACAAGCATAAGCATTCTAGGAAGAAGGGTCTCCCTTCCCTCACAAGTAGTTTACTTTCCAAGCAAGCATGACATGGCATGACACACATGATATGACAAGATAAGACAAACATGACAAGTTTCAAGTACGAAAAGATATTTCAAGTCAAGTCAAGTGCACGATGTTTTCAAGAGGATTTATCGGTTTTCTACGAATTACAAGCATGATTATAAACTGCTTTACTTCCTTGTATGATATGAGCTGTTTCCGTTTGACATATATAAACTGCTCCTGATTATGTATTGCCATTTTTATGCTATAATTGTTAGTTAGTATTTAGTACCCGCTGAGTATTCCATGCTCAGCCGTACTTCTTATGTCGGCAGGTTCTGAGGGAGCTGCTGCTCCATTTGATGTTTGTGCTCCTGGTCCATGGGTGGAAGAGGAGTACGTCGAGGAGCCTTTGGAGGAACCCCCCGTAGAGGGTTACCAATAGGTGGTTGTAGATTCTGAGTGGATTAGCTGTGGGTGAGATGAGAGATTATATCCACGTATTTTTGCGGGTCTGTCCGTACTTTCTTATGGATTGCTTTTATATAAAACTTGAAATTAAGTATGTATATACATAAAGGGTTGTTAGTCTTCCGCTGTGCCATGATAGAGTATGTTTCCGCTGATAATGTCCTCTATTGTATATGCTCTGTGGGTTTTTGCAGGATGGTTTGTCAAGCAAGTCATGCAAGTCATGTTTAGTCGTCCAAAGTTCACTCTAACTCCTAGGGTGGGTTTTGGGGCGCTACACCCGTGGTCCCGATGTAATATCCTGCATAGCTCTAGCCGGCCACTCGAAGTACGGCTGATCCTCCATCGACCTCATGATGGTCGCCGGGCTGACTGTGAAATTGATGCGCTGTGCTCGATCTGCAAAAGATCGCTGCTCACTAGGCTACACGCCTCTCTCGTGCTGTACCTGAGGCTGCACCTGGCGTGGCTGATACTGCTGCCTCGCCTGTTGTTGATCATTAGGACGTCTCTCCGTCCTACTCTGATGCTGATTAAAATTTCTTTCCAGCGGGCGCCGATCTGGCTGATCCCGCTGGGTCACATAAACAACTCTCTCCTTCTGCTTCCTTGGCGGCGAGTCCTCAGATGATGAAGACTCGTACCTCTGCTTCTTCTCCTTCCTCTTCGATGATCGGTGTGTCCTCTCCACGACATCCACCATTCTCGTCCTGGGCTTCGGCACCGGCACAACGGATACGTCCTCCTCGTACCTTCCGTACTTAGTGGCACGTACCATCAACTCGTCCATCTTGACAGGATAGTCAAGAGCCAAGGACTTATAGAGCTCGGAATGCCTGGGGATAGCATTCTTGAAAGCAGCGATACAGCTCGCTTCATCGACCTTATCGATGTTGTGGACTTCATCGGTGAAACGTGAAATGAAGTCCGTCAAGGATTCGGCCGGCTTCATCCTCAACGAGAAGAGAGTATCTGCACCTACTTTCTTCTTCTTATTGATGATGAAACGGTCAATGAAAGCTGACCTGAGCTCTGAGAAGTTGCTGATGGAACCAGGAGGCAGGTTTCGAAACCACTTCGACGCTGCCCCAGACAGGCTGTTGGGGAAAGCCTTGCAATACAGATCATCATCTGGATTGCGAACAGCCATCGCATGTTTGAAATCAAACAAATGCTCATCTGGATTCGTCCTTCCAGTGTACATGGGGAAGATCGGAGTTATAAACTTCGAAGAAGTATATGACTGATTGATGGCGTCCGTGAAAGGAGAGTTCTCAACGTTATCCTTTGCTGACTGAGCAAAGTGGTCAGGAATCCCTCCCTTCATGCTCTTAACACGAGCACCGATCAAAGCTTCCACCTCCTTGGCAGTCACCCAAGTCTTCTGGGCTTCTGCACCTCCGGTACTCCCTCTCAAGTCTTCTCGCCCTGCCCCTTCTCGCAAATCCACACGATCTGAGGGGATTCTCTGCTCTGCCCGAACCTGAGGCTGTCTTACATCCCCTTTAGTAGGATGAAGCACAAACCTGGTTTCACGGTTCTCTGGTGCAGAAGGAGAAGAAGAGAAGTCAAACTGACGTCTCAAGGAAGGCCTCTGCAGTGGCACCTCATCCACTTCGAGCCTGCTATGTTTGAACGCCTCCAGCCTCGCCTGCATCACTTGCTGCTGCCTGATGATCTGATCCAGAGCAGACTGCTGCACTTGCAACATCTCCAAAATGAGATAAGAAACAGAGAGTTCACTAGGAGGAGGCACGGTCCTCTCCGGTTGCCCAGACGAAGGACTGACCCCAGGGATGTGCACGACAGAAGGTACAAAAGGAGTGGCTTGAGGGGTTTGATCCTCACGCCCGAACACTGATGACTGGTCAGCCATGATCACAAAGAGCAAAGGGGGGTTTGTTTATTATTTCCCACAGACGGCGCCAATTTTTGTGGGGGAAAATCTCCGAAATGGACACGCGTCAGCTGCAACTCCTCCCACGCTCAGGTTTACTGGTAGAAGGTTGGAGTGGAGGGTGTGACACCCTGACCTATACTCCGATGCTAAAGTCAGTAGAGGTAGAAGATGATGAATAGTAAACACTGAAAGAGGCACAGAAAGCTACGCAAGGCACTGGGAAGCACTGAACAAGTATGCTCTGAAGTATGGCCAAAACGTGTGTTCCAGTGATAAAACGTGATTAAACGTGTCCTTTTGCACTAAAAATCACGGGGTATTTATAGGGTAAGACTGGTATGGCCATCGATGACCATGGATGGCCATAGGTGTCCATACCACGTGTTTTGCACTCATTGCCAAATATGTCAAGTCATATCTGCCGCCGGTTGCATCACACGCGAGAGCCTCCTAAGCGTCTAATCGGACGGGATCGGACAGTACGCAGAAGTGACCAGCATTAAATGCCAAGACAGTGCTTTCGGCACGCAACAGTGTTTTCGGCACGCTTGTCAGAATCATGGATCGCCTCCCGATTACTTCCTCTTACGAGTCGGTCTCGTTGTTGACTCGAGCTCGGTTACGGTGTAGATGCCTTAAAACACAGCACGACATCGTTGTTGGTGAGACAACGGACTCGTTGTTCATGTAACGATAAAGACGTTGTCAAGAGTACAACGGTCACGTTGTGCTTTAAACAACGAGCACGTTGTCAAAGCCACAACGGAAACGTTGTTCTGCAAGAGAACAAAGACGTCGTAATGCGCACAACGGGATCGTTGTGCATCAGACAACGTGTGACCCCTCTATTTTAAGCACGTGACCCCAACTCGTGTCCACGTGTCACTTTCGTGAACAAAACAACGAAAACGAGATCGTTCTCTAACGCTGAGTTGATTTTACGAATTTTATCCGTTACATCATATATATAATAAATTTTTGTTTCACCATTTCTATTCAAATATCATCATATCTATTCTAGCATTCATACCAATCAAATAACACTCAGATAGATATCCTTAGAGTTTGATGAAGTCATAATTGATGCTAGAAATAATAAATTTTTGTTATCGCCATTTCTATTCTAACATTCAAATATCACCATTTCTATTCTAGCATTCATACCAATCAAATAACATTCAAACCGTCATCATTTGTATTCTAACATTCAAATATCATAATTCTTCCAAAATATTCCATTCATGTCATCATAATTCAACCATATCTTATCAACCAAATATCTACTAACCAAGTCTAACAAAGTATCTATCTACCAATAACTAATTACCAATCTTTCACTTAATCCAAGCGACACGACATCAACATCGGCTACTGATGACATGAAACCCTACTTTTCTCATCCCTTAACAACTTTATGGTGGACATTATAATACACTTGATGCGTACAGAGATTGACATTGGATCTTTATTCTGTTCTTGCATCTTCCACTCTAACTATTTCGCCATTGTCCACGTGTGTGTCAAGCATTGCTCTCCTACCCTCCCCTATGATGACGTGAAGAAATAGATGCCTCAGATCGGGCGTCTATGAGGAAGCCTAGTCTCTGGCATCAGTTTCTTCCTGGTGACCCTACTCCTCTACATTCATTTGAGTACTGGGGACATACTCTTCATCTTCCTGGTTTGCATCTGGTGATTCAATTTCAAATCTACCAATATCAGGTGCTCACATTAGGCTACCATTTGCCATAGTGCCTGTGAAGATGACTTGAAATAACTGCTGATGTTCTAAAGGCCTAGTACAGATGACTGCAGCATGGAGTGTTGCTGTTCCATGAATTTCACAAATGCCTAAGTTCAACAAGGGTGTGGATGCTGCTTTCATGACATTGGTGGCCATCGAATAAAGAGTTGAAGCCCAATTCAATCTTTCTAGCTCCAATCCCATGAAATAATTATCACACATATTTGACACCTCCCTGTTGCTCTAGGAGTGTATCCCCAATAGGGGTGGACTTGGTTTTGAGTTCTTGGGTGAGACAGTTGAGGTGCCCACCAATTTACTAACCTAACTACTAACCTACTAACAGATCATATGCATATAGATTACAAACCATGATCAGATAAAATGGGGAGAAGTTCCATTGGAGGTTTAGGTAAGCTGCAATAGAACCTGCAACCTCAAGGTTGCAACACCCGAGTGACCATCTAGTCGAAAAATAGGGTCAAAGCCATGTATAATTACATATAATATGAGAGCACAGAACGGTAACAGGCAATAAATCAGCGTCTTTTAGTCTTGGTGATCCGCGATTTGCTTGTTTCATTGGGTGGTTTCCAGATGATATCCTCGAGTTTGCTACAAAAACTCTTGTAGAACTGCATCACAGACGGGTGGAACTCACAATTATCAGAATTCAACTTTTATAGTGTAAATACCAAATATGAGTCACAGATTCACTTGGATAGCACAGTGTAACCACGTATAACTGCAAGAAAAAAAAAATCTAGAGAGGATCTGACCTTTTGGTATTCAACAGCATCTCCAGCTGCTTTCTGAATGTCCACCATGAAAAATGAGGGAGCAACTTCAAAAATCTGTTATCCAAAATGGAATATTGACCAACACAGCTAAAGAGTGAATGAAATAATCAAATAGTAAAACTTAGTAGCCGAGAAATGGGTAGGGTAGAGAGTTTACTTCCAAAATAATGGAGAACTGTGCAGTCTTATTTGCTGAAAGACCTTCCACCCTCATCTGAAAAATTAAAAAGTAATGGTTCAAATTCCATTCACAAGTAGTACTGATTGGAAATGCGTATATCAGTCCCTCCAGTGAAAATCAATATGAAAGCAAGAAAAAGCACACTGAATCCGCATGGAACAAAGCATTAACCATTTGATATTACTTATACCCTTAACATTTTGTCGGCTTTAAGGATCCAGGAATAATATGCAAACAGTAGTACAACAGCAACAATGGATCAGGTCAAGTAGAAGCAAAAGCGGACTAGTCTACCTTATAGTTACGAATATGAGTCTTGAAACCCATTGATTGTGCGACAACTTCCATACTTGACAGAACAACTTTTGCTGGTTTTTGTGACACAAAGCGGGTTTGATGCTTCACATAGTCCTGTCAGGAAGAGAAGAAAAATAAAGTCTCTTAATACAAGAAAGGTACTATCATATTATCAGATAGGTAATAACATAGACTTCAAGAGACACTGATATTAAGAAACTGAGATATAAGAATTGGGAACAAAGTTGATGGGAGAGGTGAGATTGTAAAACATTACTGTTAGCTTAATAGAATTGAGAGTTTGCAAAAACAAAAAAAAAAGTTACAAGGTTTGTATTAAGTCATGTGAGTTGGTTAAACATAATGAAAAAGATTTTAAGTTAGAAAATGGCCAAATAAGAGAGGTGGGGATGTGATTGTTGAAATGAAATTGATGGTTGGAAATAAATGACAAGTCATACCTGTCCACGGTCAAACAGGGCTGAAAGGTTTAGCCCTTGAGAGAGAATTATTAGATCAAACGCATTTAGAATCAGAGGGCCCATGTCCTCATTCCCGCATTGTTCATCCTGCTGTTCCTACAGAAGTCACAGCTTCAAAAACATTAAGGAACAGAAACCCCAACAAAAATGACCAATGTATTTAAAAGAATTGCTGTAATAAAAATAGCTCAAATACTACTGCTATGAACACTCCTGTTTGAGTAGAGTACATAACAAATGATCAGAAATCTTTTAGCAACAATAGAAACCAAAAGCATGAACAACAATTCTCATAGCGACAGAAAAAACCAAAAGCATGAACTACAGAGCACCTTCCATATTTTACAAAACACCTCATATTATGGACAAGCAGTTACGAGCAACATTGAAAACCTTACCAACCTCAGGATCATCAAAAACAGCATATACATCATCAAGGTTGACATCCTCGTATTCCAAAAGTCTAGCAGGAACATAACCCTTCCTAAACCACTCATCACTTCTGATTTCTTCGATCCGAATGCGCTGCACAAATTCAGAGACAGAAAGAAACAGATATTAATCAGTGCTACCAAAAGTGCCACAAACCAAATTAAGGCCATTTAATTCATTAAAAGGATAACCACAATGTTACAAATATCGATTGAAAGTAATCATGAACTTACTTCTTAACATGACCATATTTAAGTTTTACTCCTTGTATCAGTTATTAAGGTCAATGAGGAGGTCAGTACAATAAGGAAAGATATGTTCTTGGTGGTGTACAAGCCATATAATTTCAATTGACTATTGTGGCGCACATTTGCGCATTGTTTGTGCATACATATAGATGCATTGTTTGTGCATGCATAAATAAGTTTCCAAAGTTCTTAGCTAAGCACCTATAGGGTCCTGTAGGGATTACCTGTCCCCCTCCCATAGGCACAGGGAGTGTTTTTCAAAAGCTAGCCTGTGCTAATTAAGTCAAGAACATACTTGGGTTTCACTAGCACAAGCTGAAATTAGAGCACAGTGCTAACTTGTTTACCAGTACTCCAGTATTAACACCTGTAATTTTAACCAATAAATCCAAGTTCGGTTATCTAAAAATGAAAACATAAACCATAAATATTTGTTTTCCCTCATAAGCAGTAAAGACAACCAGCATAGAGTACATGGTCATGTACCCGACGAGCAATGACTTATTGCACTGCTAATACTTACAGTTTCAGGATTCGGATCCAGAATTCTATGAATTAAGGATTTTGCTCCTACTGGAAACCAAGATGGGCAGGAGAACTCCGCTTTCTCGATCTGGAGAAAGCAATCGTAACAAGTCAGATTGTATTGACAGCATTACAACGTCGTTTAGATGAAAAGTAATAGACTATTGGTATATCAAAGGAAAAGCATATGCTGGAGGAAGTAGATTCTTTAGGTAGATCTGTAAGCAGGTACTAGCAGAGATGAGCTATATTTGCTTTTTCCAAATAGCAATCGTTCACTCAAAGACCAGAACAAGTGAATATATCAAGACTAAATGACCAAGTAATGGTGAAGTAGTGAACAACACCAGCATTCACCAAGAAGTATACTTTGTGACATTGATAAGGGACATCAATCCACAATAGACCAACGAATTCCATCGCCACTTTGTTTCCTTACCAAATGTAATAGATTCAGATCATTGCTTGATTACTGCTTCCATGCACTAAACTGAACAGTTGGTAACAAGGCAACAAAAACAGAACTAGTGCCCATTATGATGTTTTTTTTTTCTTTACCACTATCTAAAAATAAATATTAGTTTAAGACATCCACTCCATCCCTAATAAGTAATTTGAGGACTGCAACCCTGCAAGTTCTCATGACAACATAAAGTAGCTACCCGATAGAATACTGATGAGTAAATAAAATCATATAGTAAGTTGTTCAATGGCATACAATCTAACCATGGTAGGCCATATTACCTTATGGGAAAGAATTGTAGAGACAAATGAGTGAGTAAAGAACATGCCTTACTGTACAATGTGGTGAGATCAATCTCATCAAATGGGAGATATCCTGCCATCAAAACATAAAGGATGACTCCACAGGACCAAACATCTGCAACAGCACCATTGTAACCCTTGTGGCTGAGTACCTAGAGCAGAACACACAAAGCTTGATTCGGAAGCATTTCTAGAAATATAACAATATGAGCTATTGACATAGAGAAATAAAAACTCAGCAGCTAGCCACATAATTACCTCTGGGGCTACATAGTTAGGAGTCCCACAAGTAGTATGAAGGATGCTAACTCCCTACACACAAAAACTAAAACAAGTAATTATGTGTTTGGTATCATTTCTCTCAACAGTGATGAGCCTCCAAGACTAAGAAACAACAATAAGTCCTCTTAATAATCTTACTTGTTCAGGCAGCGCGCTTAGGCCAAAATCTGAAATTTTCAGATTTCCTTGGGAATCCAGTAGAAGATTTTCAGGCTGTATATAAAAGGAAACAACTGTAAATACTTCATGCAACAAGAAATGCACAACAGCATTCCAGATGCCAGCAAAATGTAATACCTTCAGATCTCTGTGGTAGACTCCCTTACTGTGGCAATAATCCACGCCATCAATGAGCTGCTGGAAGTATCTACGTGACTCAGTTTCACTAAGTCGTCCTTTGTGAACCTGCACAAACATGCTTGATATATATATTTTTTTGGATGGTAAACATGCTTGATATTACCACTACACTGGATGTGAAAGAAATATAACAGTGTGTTTTTTTTTTATCGGTAAGAAATATAACAGTGTTTAGACCATGAACGGTTGCTCCATCTCAAGCTGTTGGATCTCCAGATAGAAGACTCACTATTTGATCAAACAATTCACCGCCTGTAATGAATTCCAAGACTATATAGATCTTTCTACGGCTTGCCAGAACCTAAAGGACAGTAAAAATAAGTTAGAAGGAAGTATTAATTACTATAAAGAGAACACACCCAATCTCAAGAAGGAAGAAGGTGAATTCAAAAGACATGTCATGTAAAAAGAGCTAAACTGTGGGGATAAACTCATGCCTCATGTAGACGAACAACATATGGATGCCTAACAAGCTTCATTATAGATATCTCCCTCTTAATCTGCATAACGGAAGTGAAAGGAGCCACCCAATACAGAATTAAAGATCATCATAAACAGAAAAGACTAAAAGGAGAAAAAATAAAGTTGCACTTGCACCACTTATATATAATATCAGATTGAAAACTAATATATGTTTACTTCAAGTTTGTGTGCCCAGAGATTATACTTGACTACTATTTGATTGGTATGGGTTTCTTTTTAAGGTGAGAATAAAATATTATAAAGAAAGATTTTGGGCACCGTATATGGAGAGAAAAGATGTGAGTTCGGAAGGAGGTTTTACCCCCCACAAAGTAGCATATGTAAGGAGGTTTTGCCCCCCACAAAGTGGCATATGTAAGGAGGTTGGTCACATTGAACTGTTTATATCAATTAAACTATAGATCAGCCAGTGTGCATTTTCTGTGCCAGATATTGCAAGTTTACTATTAGATTTAAATAGAAATATTGGAGAAAGTCGTGCATTTTAAGACGCATTGATACCACTATCTGTGTAACAGGAAGCAGCAATATGGGTGGGAGGTTACTGCTAACTCATTTTACTTGATATCATTATTCCCTGTTCATTCATTGTGTGACAAAGATTCTCCTTCTCTATGAATTTTATGTAACTTTCTTGTTTTCTGCTCTAGTTTATGCATTATTCTCCATGGAAACATCAATCAGCATGTAACTTTAAAACTGTGAGGCAGTCCATGAATTGAATTATAGAGCATATAATGAGTGTTTACTTTTCCTTTTATGAGGAGCTTCCAATTCAAATTTCAAACTTCACTTAGTTAACCTGAGCATCTTTACATCTATTCTCTGTTTGAAACTTTGAACAATGAAGACAAATTTTACCCATTTAAATTTTAAACTCAGTGTAAATTATTATTATTATTATTTTGGGTCAAGAGTTTCACATCTAAGGGTATAATGAATTGGTGCTTGTTCTTTTTTTTTTTCCTAAAAAAAATAAAAATAAAAATGGTGGGTAAGCTCTTTGGCGGAGTTTTTGGGTGTAGCGCAGTAAATCACCCAATTGAACATTTGAACTACATGCTTCATGCTTGATCCCAAAAGAAAAGAGTTTTGTGGATTGAAGTTTTTATCTTTCTACTAATAAATCTATCTATAGATGGAAAGAGAAGTCTGGAAGAATCAGCAAGGCCATGATTCCAAGAAAGGATGGTATCTAGAGAAAATTAGACTCAGCCATGACTGAAAGCAACAATCGACATCAAAGACGATGATGGGGTACTGTATTTCAAAAAAGAATCAGCAAAGCAAGATCTGCAGTTATTCTTGTATTAGATCTTCGACTATGGTTGGTCTACTGAACCCGAATTTCGAATTTGTACTGATTCTGTTTGACAAACACAGATAAATAAACAAAAAGAGGCATCGAATTAAATAGCAGTAATTTAAAAAAACACAAACTCAGGATAAACGAAACAGAAATGATCTTTAACATTTCTAACAAATGTTTCTCCATCTGGAGACTCTCCAAACTACACCAAGATCAATCTTGAACATATTAGATTTCTAAACTCATATGCTTACTAGATGGATCACTAAAGTAGGTCAAAACAGACACCCTAGAAATCCGGGCAAAGAAGAAATGATAGAGAGAAGTGAAAAAAAAGGCTAACTAACCTGGTCGACCATCTTATGCTTGATGATGGTGCTGCGATCAAGCACTTTCATGGCGACGCTTTCACCAGTCTCAGTGTTCTGAGCAAACTTCACTTTCGCGAAGGTTCCTTCGCCGATCGTCCTCCCCACCTCGTACTTTCCAACTTTTCGAATCACCATCTCCTTCTCTGCAAATCAATTCTCTTTTGAACTCAATCGAGCATTGCATTGAAGAGATTTCAACGAAAAAATCAGTGTTTTTGTTTCTTTTTTCGCTGGATTGGTTTTGAATCCAAACAGCAAAAAATGGCTGGAAATTGGTTGCTTAGAAAGCAGAAAATGCAAGGAAAAGCAAAGGAATAAAGGAATAAGAGAAGATATTGGATAGAGCCAAAGATTTTTTCTTTTCTCGGTCAGAATTCCTGGAAAAAAGTGGAATACGGCTAGGCTGGTTTTCTTTGATTTTATTGGTTTTGGGGGGGAATTGATTTCCTGTGATTCCTTTATTTTTCTTTAGAGGTTTAGGAATTTTGCCTTTCGGGAAATAATGGGGGGTTTGGTGAGGGAAAAGGAAAATAGACGTCGTTGAAATGGACTTAACGGAGTGTGACGCCATTTCTCGTATTTTGTGGCCCTATTCTCTCCATGTTTCACTCTGGCAAGAAGACAAGGAACCACAAAATCCTTGTCTCCCAAAAATAACCTTTCTATATAGGGAAATATTATAAAAGATTCCGGAGAAGGGGACCGCAGGTCCCGCAAGGTCATCTTTTAACCTATTTTGCATTTTTATTACAAGGGCATGCTTTTAATATAGAGATAAGTACCGATTAGTCACCCTAAATAAAAAAATATCACCTAAAAAGATATGGTTCGAAAAGTTTTACCAAATAGGGTATGTACTCCAATATTACCCTTATCCGTGTTGGGTTTTATATGCGTAGCTAAGGGGTTAATATGTCCAAAACATACCCTATTAGGTAATAAAAATACAAAGTATGCCTTTTTTGATAAATATGTTAAAAGCTTGCCCTTTTAGGTAATAAAAATTTGCATTTTTATTACCTAAAATTATATGCTTTTGACACATTTAACCCTTAACTATGAACATAAAACCCCAATGCTAATAAATTAGGGTAATATTGGAATACATACCCTATTTGGTAAAACTTTTTAAACCTTGACCTCCTAGTTGATATTTTTTTATTTAGGATGACTAAATGGTACCTAGATTAGAATTATTAATATATATTTTTTAATTTTCTTAAAAATTAGGGTTGGATGGTTTAACCCTTGATGAGTGAATCTTAACCATAGTTAGTGAGTGTTCAAAAAAGGGCGTGCACCAATGAGATCTGACTAAGATGATCACGCTGTATTTTCCATTTCTCAATATCAAATACCACAACAAACCTTGGCACCCTCCAAGTTCAAGGGGCAAGGATAGGGAATGTTAAACCGTTATAGACACGTGGTAGTGAAATTATTATTTCATTTTAAATAGCTTATTCTGGTACGGTCAAAGATACATATTGCTTCCAAAAAAATTAAGGTTCTGCACAAAAGTTTGTGTGTATAACACATTTAATTATCATGCACGCACTTAGAAAATGAGCCACACACAAATGTGTTTGCGCCCATGCCTGTTTGGGCACGTGCCAACTCTATAGTATTTCTCTAAAACAAAGGCCTAAGCTGAAAAAGAATGTGATTTAAAACTCTTGATAGTAGGTATCATCCAGAGTTGGACCGTTGGATTGAAAATCCAATGGTTGCAAGCATTAAGTAGAGCCCATCATTTAAAGCATGTAATGCTTGACACCATTGCATATTCAATCCAACAGTCCATTTCTCGATAGTACTAATTTTAGAGAATTTTAAATCACTTCCCAAAAAAATAACTCCTATAGGACTAGAGTTCACATAAATTGTCTCAGCTTAAAGAGTAAATCCTTGAGAATAAAATAGGGGATAAAAACATAATTTTTTTTATATATATAAAATCACCGTCAAACAACAATTAAAAGCTCCGGTCGAGATAAATTGCAGGGAGCTTTTAATATAGAGGATTTATGACATATTCACATAGTAGGGAATACTGTTTGAGATAGATTACAGGGAGCTTTTAATAGAGGATTTAGGACATAATCACATAGTAGGGAATAGTGTTTGTAATAGGGTACGTAGAGGCATTCCATTCTTTCTGAAAGAGAGACAAAACCACCATTTCATTGGTAGTTAAAGAAACCCGAGAAGTGTATTAACATTTTATGCAAATTAGCCCGTGTAATGGGAATTACATGGGTCTTTACTTAGTAGCAGAAATCTTGCGATAGAAACCAATGGCCGTAGTGGATTGGAAAAAGGATTAGGAATTAGACACATGACAGATAACCTTATATTATAAAATAGAAATGCCAGCCACAACAGTACTCCCAAGATGATGCAAGGTGGTGGCAACAAGTGTCACCCATCTCTTTGTTATAGGATAACAACACCACGTGTTGCACCCTTATTGCGTCCTAGGAAAAAATGGCTTAGTGCATCTAGTGGTAGCAACTCTTAATAAAAAACAAAAAAAAATGTAAATGGGGAAACTAGGAGTGCAGAGTTATTCCAAGCCCAGCCTAAGTACCATAGACTGTACAGAGTTCTTCCAAGCTCAGCCTAGTATTAGATTGTGGGTTTGGTAAGAAATTTTTGGAAACTTGGATGATAGACCTCAGATGGATCATATATGCTCTCTCTCCAAATTAATCCGGTACATGTTAATGTGCACAAGCAACACCAAAGACAAACTTTTTTCACAATCCATATACTAGCACTGATTCTTCAGTCTTGTATAATGGAGATCGAATCACAGCCAATTGCGATTGAACTCTTGGAGAGTTCAATCGCACTCACAAGCCAAGGCCAACATGTGTTACTTTTAACTCTTATTAACTATGGTTAAGATTCACTAATCCTTGGGGTTCAACAATATAACCTTGGTTTTAAAAAATATGCGCCTTAAGGATTAAAATTCTTAACCATAATTAAATATTTTTTTCCTAAAAACCAAGATTATATTTTTGAATTGAACTCTCCCCGAGTTCAATCGCAATTGGTTGTGATTGATCTTATGGGCCTATTACATTATAGTATGCGGTGCTATTCGGTACCTTCTCACAAGTGCAAATCCTCTAGTTGGCACCAAATACATGAAGCATGCTAGCCCTGATCAGGCATTCTCTACTCTCTCTCTCTCTCTCTCTCCAAACAAATCACAACCTATTAAAGTAAGGATAAGTGTTAGTTTTTTGGTTGAAAAACAAGGACAAATGTTGTTTTTCGGTTTTTCGGTTGAGAGTAAGGAATGTTTGAGACTTGGGCTAGCACCACTCATGAAATAATATACATAGGGTTAGTGAATGTACAGAAGACTTTAGCTAAATAGAGGATAGATCTTAAGATCGACTTATCAAGATGGGACAAATCAAAAATAAAATTGAAGATTACTCCTAGAGTGTTGTTAGTTGCAGAGGTGGTAAATACATCCCAGGGAGGGGCTAGGATTTTCATGTAGGACATAAGCGATGATTGATTGATAATATTAGTAATTGCTCCTAAATTTGTGGATAATGATTAATCGGATATGAAATATAATGAGTTTAAAGGGGTGAGGATGTGGTTCCCGAAATTATTTTTTGATGGCCAAGTTTGTTGGCCACCTTGTCCTAAGAAACAATATAATATGTATTTTTTTCAAGAGTTTAGGGAGGCAACTGTCTCTTGCCGATGACTATGCCCTGTTCAAAAGGCTCATAGGGCTGCTGCACCTTGCCCCCGACTCCCAATACACCTACCATATTTACTAGAAAATAAGGCTACTTTTAAGGGAATGATTTATACAAAACCATAGCCTATAGTATATGAAAACACCAGTCCGAAAAAAAGATTATAAGAAAACAATATAAATATAATCATTCATGTATCCTGTGGCATCCAAATACTTCTCTCTTTAAATGGCCCAAGTCATCATATTTGAAATATTTATGTTTAGAGAAAGAAGAGTGCTAGCCTTACTCTCAAGACTTTCCTACTCTCAGCCAGTACCAAACACCTAGCCACTTTCAAGTCTTACAATCACGGAAAATTTGTGTACTTTAACATTAAAAGTGAACAAATATTTTGGCTCAGGATAAAAGTAAGAAAGTCCTGACAGTAGGGCTAGCACTTCTCTTAGAGAAATACCAGTACTAGACAAAAATTTCAAATTTTTTTTAAACTCTCATTTGAGGTGTAATATTTATCGTTGCTACACCTTCAACAAGTTAAGAAAAAAAAAAATCTTTCATATTAAAAAAAATCTTTCATATTAAAAGTTATGATCTCTAATTCTCGAGGTAACAGGTGTCGCAACAGTGAGACTTTGGAAATTTGCTACTGAACTAGCATGTCTGTTATGTTACAGTGAAGATGCTTTAAGATCTTTGTTGTCAATGAGAGGGCGAGTTAGGTTAGTTTTACAAGCAACAAGGAAGGTGTGAAGATTATGTCAAGGGAATTGGTTAGGCATACTTTTCATACTCAGTTTCGAATTTGGGAAACTTCAAGAGGACTTTTCCTATAGTTGTATACGCGTTCCTTCATTTCCACGAAAACAGAGGGTTTCCAGGAAAGCACCAAATGCATGAACAAAACAAACAAAGCACACATACCTGATCAACGTATATTACTTGTTAGGATTTTCTACGAATTTTCATTTAACGACTTCTAAATCTAATACATAACTATTTGCCAAAAAAAAATGTAATATATATCTAATAGAATATTAAATTCTTATAATATCATTTTTATTTAAACACATAAGAGCTAATTTAATATGAATGGCCTTTTTTTTTTGTAGAGCAATAGTCCCTCGTCGGCGGAGGAGAGGACTATCCCTCTTCGCTCTCACATAGCCGACCCTTCAACTCCCATTAACTCAGGTTAATTTTTTTTAACCCGTTAGTTAAATTTTTCTTTTAAAATTTTATTCTAAAATTCAAGGGTAGATGGGTGAACCTTAAGGGTAGATGAATCTTAACCACAGTTAAATGGGGTTAGAAGGGGGACACATGGCACGAAAATGGGAGCCGAGACGCCCCTCCTCGCGTCACCCACCGAGTAGGTGATTATTTTCCTTTTTTTGTATTGTAGTATGGTTAGGCCATATGTGCTAGCTAGTTTAGTTGGTAAAGTCTCATGGCGTCATACTAGAGACCTGAGATTGAATCCCACCTACATCAAGATTAGGGGGGTTTATGGGAGGGGGAAGGTTACCCTCATTGTGTAACCCATAGGTCCATGTGGCCTCCAATGAACCAAAAAAATAGTACTATTAGGCCACAAAATCAGTTGTTAGTGTTAACATTTATTCATTGGTTAGTAGTTAGAAGCTTAATATTGAAAGATGGACCAAAAGTTAACATTTCAACTAAACACGAACTTGTGGGAATAGATCAAGTCCATCCAAACAGGGATACACTCCATTTTTACCAACAAGCAGGTGTGTCAATATGAAAGACCTACATGTAAATAATGTTGGTGTTCCTTATTACGCAATACGAACATTGATCACCATAAAAATTTGTTAGCCGTATGTAAACATTCGATTTTGTTGTCCAATGGAAAGTTGTCTTTTTTTTTTGGGTAGTCAACATCATTTACCTACGTCAATAGAGACAGCCGGTCAGAAGTTAGCATGACAATGGAGCTCTTGCTGCTTGTACCGGGGGGGATTAGATCCCAGACCTTTCCCTTGGAAGGCACACCCCTACCACTCACGCAAAAGGCAGGGTGTACTGACGTAGGTACATGATGTGTGCAAATTTGGTTGCTGAGGAGACTATACATCACACATAGTTTAATTAGCACTCTCACTAAATTAACGAGAGTACAAGATCATAAAATAGTTATTCTTCACCATTTTTGGGTAGAAATGGTATTTAAAAATTTCGTTTTCTTGTACTGTATATCCCTTTTCTATTGATTTGGGCCATGGTTAACTGGTTAGTAACTAAGTTAATGTGCTGTTTGTCACAATATCATTAAGAAAAACTTCAACCAATTGGACTTATCTTGTATTGACTGAATCCTAGTTGATGTTTTATCTTTTTATTTTCTATATTGTTTTAGCATTTTATCTTTTAGCTGGAGTAAATTATCCACGGGCAACGGAATAAAATATTAAAAAATGTGTAATAAATTTTTTACAAAAACACAAATAGGAACTATTAACTAAAAAAAGGGAGGGGGGGGGGGGGGGGGGGGGGGTGGGTGGGCATGTGCCCCAGCTCTACATTTAAAAATTTAGATTTTTTTTTTTTGGGGGTTATGGCTATGGGAATAAGGTAAGCGCCCCAAGCTAGATTTTGTAAAAAAAAACTATTTTTTGAGTTAGGATCATATTTATTTTTGATTAGTAAATAGAGATAACAATAATATATATGAAAAGAGGAGCAACAAAACACAAGCAGCTACTCCAGGTTCACCCATAGTAAACCAAGAGCATGCGAAAAACAAAATAGCATATACAACACAAAATCGCGAGTTCGATCGCACTCACAGGTCAATACGTGTCCCTTTTAACCCCCATTAACTATGATTAAGATTCACAATCTAACATTTGTTTTTAGGAAAAAAACTTAATTTTAAGAGTTAAAAGTTCTTAACTAGAGTTAAAATTATAGTTAGACATGAACCAAATTCATATTTTTATATTAAGTTGTTTAAGTATTTTAATTAGGCATAATCACAGGACATGTAATATGTCATAACTTTGGGGTAAGGGGGCAATTGTCTATAAACCTTTGAAAATAATAATTTTTTAAAATCATTTTAATTGAGCATAACCATAAGATAAGAGAACAATTATCTCATAAAAAAGGAGAAACAATACTTATAACTTATAAGATAAGATATGTAAAGAATGTATGGAGGAAACACCAAAGAACTAAGTCTTCAAATTTTTTTTCTTTTGGGGTTACAACCCCGAGCCCTATACCCGCACACACAAAATATTTTTCACTTGCCTAATCTTTCTCCCCATAATCCATTTAACCCCGGTAGAAAAACTCCCTCATGCATTTCCCAACTGGGTATTGTTGTCTTTTTGTCATTTTAAACAATCTGGTACTTCCGTACTTATTATAATATAATATAATATAATATAATATAACAAAAAGACATGTCGTACCGTATCGAGCTTCGAATTTGGACCGTATAAATACGACCATCTTCCTGGTTGAATTACGACAACCAAAAGCGTGACAGAGAGACGGGAAAAGGTAAAAAAGCTGGCTATTGATCGAACAGAGTGTTGGACTGTGGCCGGAGCACATTCTCCGGTGAGCCTTCGTCTCTTTCCGGCAACTCCACGAACTTAACGACCGTTTTCCGGTACAATTCTACCATTCTATTCTATATTTTCAGTCCACGTCGTTGATCTTTTAATTTCCGTCGAAGAACAACTATTCCTTGTTATTCTTCCGGAATCCGTCTTTAAAAATCGCGAATTTTGAAAGTTGATGTTGAGGAATCTGGAGAGCTTGCAGTGTAGATTCATGTGCTTTTCAAATGTTTTCGATTCCTTTTTTTTTTTTTGGTAATTTGCTGATCGTGTAGTCGGGATTCTCGGGAATCTCTTTCAAGTATTTTGGAAATTTTTTTATGTCTTTTGACGAAAATTTAGGTGGTTTTCAGAACGGTCGACCTGACCGGTTCCCGGTTTGGTTCAACCGGCTGATCCGGTTTTCAAAACACTGGTGTTTTCTGAGTTGGTCAGCTCTAATTGTTAAGATATCAACAGACGCGGGTTCAAAACCCTTGACCAACAAGGCTCGGATAATAAACACAATTGCAAGCCTTTTAAAATAAATACAAACAATCCTTATGTTGTTATGTTCTTCGTAAATTTAGAAAAATCCTGTCTTTTTTTTTTACCAATAATATTGTTTTTATTTTTATAGTTTGACCAAATTAGTTTTTTCCTACTGATCTCTAATACTGGACAAATATCTGGATACAAGTTTGAATGATCCAGTATGATACTCAGTTGTAAAAAATTATCCTTATACACTGTTGATGGTATAATTTTTTTTAGAGCTGCCAAGTGGATCAGTGCAGCCTAGCCGGACAATGATGTTCTGCCATCTGGTAGCCTTATAAACGTTAATACTTTCTTTAACACATGAAGTACTTTGATAATAATCTGTTTTGGACGTACCTGGGTCTCTGGCGAAGCTAGAAAGGGCTCTCTAGTTTCATACATTGCATGACAGTTGGCATAAAAATGGAGAGAAGTCATTTCATTTTCTTCCTTCATTTTAACTTCTCACCACTTCTTATCCACCCTTATTCTCTACACTTATGGCCACATGTCTTATTATCCACCCTTCATTTTGACTTCTCCATCACTTGTCCACTATTCTATGGAACCCCGAGATGAGCCCTTTCTGGCTTCGCCAGAGACAATACAAGCCCATGGTGTCGTGTCTTAAACTTATTTGATATGACAAAATATACTAAGGTGACAAGTCAACCAAATCTAAAAGATATTCTTTAGGGAACTCTATCAATAAGGGTGACCTCACTCATTTTTAGACAATTCTTGAAACTGGAGATCAAACTGATCACTCTGCTCTTAACCCTTTTACTCTCTGAGTATTCTAAAACTATCTAAGCAAATTTGACTGTTCTTCATAGCTCTTTCCCTCTCTTCCGACCACAAATCTACCATTCTCTTTTCTATCTTCTTTTGTTTGTTTTTTGTTCAAGTAGTCAAACCAGAATGACTTGGACATCATGTTTAGGCTGATCTTGAGTTGCGGAGAATCCAATCTTTATCTACTCATAGAAGAAGTTCCAACTCAACTTCCAGATCACATCATTAGATAGATCCAACATACACTAAGAAAGATATTTAATTTGGGTACCAATTATGAGTTATGTACTTAAATTATTGTAGCAAGTGGAAGAATCTATGAATTCTTGTTTTAATTTGTAAGGGTCTAAAGCTGCTTTATTTTGGATTGCAGAAAGGAAGTTCGAGTTTCCTGTAGTTTAAGATTTGGATCAAAGGAAAAAGATTCTTATATTGGGTATTTTCCTAACTGAGAAATGGATAAGGAACAGAAATTAGAGTGGATTGAAGCACAGAAGATTGTCATAAGCGAAGACCTTGTGGCTGCGGCTAAACGGCAGCTACAATTTCTTGATGCTGTTGATAGGAACCGTTGCCTCTATGATGGCCCCACTTTACATTGGGCCATCTATAGGTATGTATTCTAATAAGTTATTTTTAGAACTATTTCATTATTTCTTTTGCTGGGCATTGTTTGATTCATGGATCTTACCTTGTGTTTAATTCACGAAAGAGATATTCGTTTTCACCAAGTCATTTCAAAGTGATTGGGACCATTTTATGTTTTCTTACTTACTTAAAATTTAGATGTCAGTTTATAAGCTCTAGTACGCACATTATGCAGTCATGTTGTATGGACAAGAATATGTAGGTACTATTTATGAACTTGTAAGTTAATTAATATCCTAGGGTTGGAACCCCTATCGGTTCTTTCAAATGTAAGATTTTCTATAAGGTTTATGGTCTTACAATGTTCATGGTCCAAACCCAGATAAAGTCTACTCCAGTTAAGGTTTCAGTTGTAGCCAAACAGTGGTGTTTTATGCATTAATTAAGTATATCGGGTTATAAGGATGGTCTATAGTCTCCTTGATGGGTTAGGACTCTAATGACCTAAACCCTATAGTATATATACTACATATAGGCTATCGGTCCCAGATCCAACTCCTAAGAAAGCCTGCAGAAAGACAAGCATCTTCCCCATCAAGAGCAAAGGAGTCATGGAATCTGAAGACCGTGTGCTTCATCATCATCGACAATGAAAGGTTTTCCTCTCTACTTTCAATGGGCGACACAGGTATGTGATTCTTGAATATTGATTGGCTAGATCCAGTAAATATAACATGTGGTATCAGAGCCCAGGGTGCTCAATCAAGTTCAAGAATGCATAAAGTTATTTCTATTAATTTTTAATAGGATTTACATTATTTTTCTGATGAAATTAGTTCGATTTTTCACAAAATTTTATAGGTTTTCCGGCGAAAACTCTTCGCCGGAGAACCATGGTAGGCTTCGTATGTAGCGTTATTATGTGGCAAATTTTTGATTCACTGTTTCAATTTTTTGGGTTTTAGAATAAAGGGTTTCGGATTTGAAATTATTAAACAAAAAAAAAAGGGGAGGTTCTCGGTTTTCCGGCGATAACGCCGGTCACCGGAGATAAAATACCCTCAAATAAAGTTGAAAGTTTTTTAATTTAATGGATTTTATTTTGAAACCCTCCTAGATCGGATCTGAGACTGGAATAGTGAGTTTTCAAAAAAAAAAAAAAAAAAAGGGGGTTTTCGGCTGTTTTCTTTTGGATGGCGATTCCGCCGCCGTCTATCGCCGGAGAAGGCTACCGGCGTCATATTTTTGGTTGCCGGAGTCATGCCGTCAATTTGGCACCGGCGGCAGGCGGTAAGGTGGCCGGAAGGGACCTCAACAAAGGGGAAAAAGGCAACGGTTTTAGGGTTTTCAAAAAAAAAAAAAAAAACCAGGTTCGGGTTGGGAAGACGAATCCACGAGGGTCAACCCGAACCTGTGACCCGATCCGAATGGTACCCGACCCGTATTGAACAGGTTATAACCCGACCCGAATACCCATACCAGCTCACTGGGCATGACCGGTTCAACCGGATTGCAGCTGGACCAGGCCGGACCGAGCCGCGTCCAAACCGGACCGTGTGTTGACGTCGAACCGCGCGCGCGTGAGGTACAGACCGCTCGTGAAGCGCACGCCCTGCGCGTGAAGCGCACACCTTGCGCGTGAAACGCATTTCCTGCGCGTGACGCGCGTGAAAGGCACTCCAGTGCCCCTGTTGCTAATCCCTACACGTGCCAGCGTGTCCGACACGTTTTTTGCGCGTGTCCGGGGTCCCCTGGCCTAATTTTGTCGGTAAAACCTTAATTTGGGGTCTATTTTATTCTATTTTTCATTTGTAGAGAAATTTTATGGCATTAAGTGCCCAAATAAGGCTATTCTTCAATTTTAGACCTATTTTTGATGCCTAATTCAGCTTTTGGGAACTCTGGAAAGCTCTTTAGACCTAAAGTAACTCTTGGATCACCATTAAAGTATACTTCGTACATATATGGGGTTTGATTGGCATAATTGTGGTATTTATTCTAGTTTTTGGGCACTATAGATAGTCTTATAGACTACAAACAACCTTTGTACAACTTATCAAGTATGTTTGGCAAATTATTTGCCCTTTCAAAGTTTTTTTCAAGCATAAACTAGTTAATAAATAACTCTAAAGAGGCCTAAGATATCCCTATTGTATTGGGTGAAGGGGTGAGCACATGATTAAGTTTCTTTGTGCATTCAGAATAACACCCAATATACTTGTTAACTTTTACGGACTTCAGACACCTATTGATTGCACACTTGGTGTAATCTTTTGAATATAAAATATTTTCATAAACAAATTTTTGGGGCCAAGACATGTTTATTTGCGTTTCAACATATATGGACATGACTACTTAGTATAATATGCATGATATATTTTGTTCAACAAATTATTTGAAGTTCAAGGCCTTAAATGCATGATGATTTCTTGTATAAAACTGAATTCTTGTTTGTTTTTAAAAATTCATGAATTGCATTATCGTTGTGTTTTCCAATGCATGTTTTAAATTATGTTCTTTTAATTTAATATCATGCGGAAGACAAGATTTCTATGAATATATTATAATGTTCATTGATGCATGTTTATTTAAACAATCAATAATTCCTTGGGGTATGGAATTTTAGGCAACTCCTTATTTGGAACCAACCAGATTGAAATGGTCGTGTTAGTTACCAAAGTGGCCTCGATCAGGAAAATATCAGGAAAATTTGGGTGGCGTTCAAATATGTATGATTATATGATTATTTGCTATATATTGAAAAGGGAGTGCCATAAGGTTTTGCGTTTGATTGTTATAGGGTGGTGATCAAGCCCAAAGGTGGGTCATCATCTTGTACAATTCAAATGGAGCAGGAAGGTTGATGTGACATTGCAGAGACTAGAGGAGTTTAGGCCCAAAGGCTTAAAGTTTTCGAAATTTGTAGTGTTCATGATCAACTTGTCTTGTGGTGAAGCTAATTCACCAAAGGAGATGAGTTAATCGCATGTTGCATTCTCGGCCCAAAGGAGGGAGTGTGATGATGCAAATGGCTATCTCACCAGAGGATGTATTTATAATTACAGTCACTCTGGGTTGTCTGATTGATACCCCATCAGTCAGATATGTTTCTATATCAATAAGAGCATGAAATAAAGATAATAGTTCATGCATAAGGATATTAAGATTCAAACTTTTATGTGAGCCTTTTTAGTTTATATACAGAAATTAAATCTTCTCTTACAGATAATTGTTACTCTATGGGCGCTGAAAGTATTAAGTTACGTTGACCTTAGATAAACAAGACTAAGACTTAGTCATTTTAAGGATGAAAGTAAGAAATGTGTAATTAAAGATAAGTTAAAGGTTAGGGCTAAGCATTAGGAATGAAAAATGTCAATAGACTGAATTTGAAAACTGTGAATGGTCAATATCAAAGGTTATTTATGGAAGAATTCCTAATATTATATAAGGTATTAATTGATAAGGTGACAAGTTCAATGATTATTTTATTTGAGAATCATAAGTATTTATCTAAGTCAATTGACTTATGTTTGATATGATGAATTCATGGAAACATCCTAAATAAAGATTGCAAATATGAATTCATTGAGATAATGGTCAACATAAAGTTGATGTTGCAGTTTAAGTTTGAATCTCTCTATGTGTATTTTAATCAATCTATAATTAACTTAAAGTACATGAAAGGAAAATGATAAAGTATAAATATTTTATCTCCATGTGGGTTGGAATGAGAATGAACTACAGTATTAATGTATAAAAATCTCATAAGGTGATGAGTGACTAATCCTGATATGCTTTTGAGGCATCTAGAGATGATGCTTCATATTATTCATTGTGAATTAATTCTAAAACACTAATTTACATATGTAATATCTTTGAGAGATTCATTAGAATCTAAAATACAGAAGATTGGGAGAAATCATTGGTAAAGAAATATAGATTAAAAGCTAATATTCACACAGTTTATTAGATTTAAATCTGGTATGGGGATCATTTCTTTATCAAATTTGTTAATGCGTCATATTATTAAAATTGATGGTTTGTAAAGTGAAAATACATTGACATTAAAATATAATATTTTAAGAACGTATTTAAAGTGATGCGATAAAGTAATTTTGAAATGTAAAAATTTCAATCTAAAGATTTGGTTGATAGCATTAAGTAAAGAAAATTTAAAGGCTTCAAAGAAATTTCTCTCTACAAATACTAATACAATGACCTATATAGATATTTGTAATTGATTTTCTCTCTTTCATGAGGTTTCATGAGGTATAATGATGTTTCATTAATCTATATATATAGATATCAAAGTCTGGATTTTGTTTATGATTCATAAAGATAAAGCTCTTAATCTTCTTGGTAAAAATATCTAAGTTATGAAATACGACATAAAGTAAAGATTAAAGGTTGTTTACTTAGTATCTTAAAGATTATGAGATAGTTAAAATGTTAATTAATTCAGTCTTTTAAGAACATAATGAACAATTGGAAGGGAAGAGCATGTTACCTAAAGTCATGAACAATTATTCATTTATGTTAGAATTCGTATAAGGAAATGCTCTAAAGACTATATTGTATATTTCAAATTAAGTTCCTCATAAGGCAATGTTCAAGACACCATTAAGTTTTTGAAAATGAGGAAAATTTCAAGAAATTAAGTTGCTTCTTTATCAGACATTTAAAGAAATTAAGAAATATATATCATCTAGTCTCTCTCGTAACACTAGCATTATTGAGATTAAAATGTAAAATGTTAAAAATGACGATAACAGTGGGAGTAGAAAGTCTTTTACCTATTAAGTGTAAGGATAGCCATATTTCAGTCTATCAATAAGCTTAAAGAAGTGATGTTGTGTCACACCTAAATTCTCTTATTTTGATATAGTTGATGGTCATCATATAAAGTTTTGAGGTGCTATTGTCTCCCATTCGGTCTATTTTGTTTCGCCTGAAGTCAAGACAATTTTGAGAATAAGGATGATATATTACTTTTCATCAGGATATGAGAAGTATTATGTTGATTATAACATGAAATCCATAAAGAAAAGTAATTTTAAACTTAATAGAGTTATATCTAATAAACATTAGAAGAATGTTCCTACTCAACGTTCTTCATAAGGAGGTGTATATAAAATGATAAAAGATTCTTAGAAACAAGATAATGAGTATTAAGTTTGTAAGCTTAGGAAGTTTGCATAAGGTTTTGAGAAGACAATCAAATGAATACTTCTTTCAATTGTAGGGTGAACATTACAGTTGAGTACATCAATATTAAGATCAGTGAGAGAAAATATACTTTGATTACATATCATAGAATTGTGATATTAAGGATTTAGAGATGTGTCATTTAGGTTCACCATTATAAATCTCTATTCGTTGGTCTCATGACCTCTTGTAATTGTAACAGAAAAAGTTTTTTCATTGAGAAAGTTCTAAGGATGATTGGCATGTCACATTAAGCTCCTAAAGAGAAATCTGCATTATGAACTATAGGTTGACTTGTCAGAGTGCCCTAAAACTTAGGTTAAAATTTGTGTTATAAAGTTTCATTATTGCACTTCGATTGAAGAGTCTTATGGATAAACAGGTCTTCACTCGTTCGAATATATCTCATGCAGTTAAATAAAGTTCCCATTTTGAGTTGTGATATATTTGAGTGTTAGACCATTAAGATAGTTATAGAGTAATTGTAGAAGATTAAAGTATATTGGCTCACATAATGGTATTGATACCCATCAGGTTATCGGGTATTCAGGTTCAGATTGTGTTGGACGTCTGAACATCAAGTAGTCGATATTAAGTTTTATTCCTATTAGCTGTTATGCTATCTAGTGAAAAGTATAATGCTTTTCATTATGGAATCGTCGACTAGGCAGGCAGGATACATGACTTGTTATAAGGTTTTTGAACAAGTTATGTGATTGCGGAGTTTTATCTCAGGGCTCTAGGTCTTCAGTTTTATTACTAGGCTGTTGGATATAATTCTGCATCAGTTTACTTCTCTCAAAACAATAAGACTTAAAGTTAGTCCAAACACATGGGCGAAAGGTGTCTTGTTGTGAGAGAGAATGTTAGAGAACATAAGGTGTCTGAACCATTAACCATAAAGTTGAATCATAAGGTATTTTAGAGCTTGTCTAAAATGAAACTAAAAGACAGCTTGGATTCATTTGGTTAGTGGGAGTATGTTGCTAGCATTTCAGTTACAGACAAAAGGTTCTCTACTACAGTTATTGAGATTTGCCTATTAATTTGTTCTAATCAGAACAATATAGCGATGCATCACTCTGCATTTCCATTTTGTGTTAAATGGTGTTTTAAATTTGCAGATTAAGTGACCAAGGCAAATTTTGAGGATCGAATTTTGGGATGTGTGAGGTCAGCACATCATAACGTTATAATGCTTGAAACCATGGAAAATGAGGGTACTAGTATAGTGACCATGGAATGGTGTCATGTCATAGTATTGATATGATGGCCTCCATGATCCGGTATTAGTGTTTTCATTTGTCTAGGTTTTGTTCACCACATTTATGTATATTGGCTTAACTATTTGGAGTATGTTTTCAGTGTGGCCACACGTCTGTTGTTTTCAAAAAATTAAGTCATTTATCCGGGAGAGTCATTTTAAAAGAATTTTCCGCATAAGTAAAATGTTTTCTCTTTTGATGATCATTACAGATCAAGTGGGAGAATGTAAGATTTTCTATAAGGTTTATGGTCTTGCAATGTTCATGGTCCAAACCCGGATAAAGTCTACTCCAGTTAAGGTTTCAGTTGTAGCCAAACAGTGGTGTTTTATGCATTAATTAAGTATATCGGGTTATAAGGATGGTCTATAGTCTCCTTGATGGGTTAGGACTCTAATGACCTAAACCCTATAGTATATATACTACATATAGGCTATCGGTCCCAGATCCAACTCCTAAGAAAGCCTGCAGAAAGACAAGCATCTTCCCCATCAAGAGCAAAGGAGTCATGGAATCTGAAGACCGTGTGCTTCATCATCATCGACAATGAAAGGTTTTCCTCTCTACTTTCAATGGGCGACACAGGTATGTGATTCTTGAATATTGATTGGCTAGATCCAGTAAATATAACAGCAAATCCTTTGGACAAGCCTTAATCGGATATAATCCACAATTACGATGATCTTAACAGTAGCCCTGTTTAAACTTTAAAATATGAGGCCATATAGGTTTGTTGTATCAACTGTAGAACTCTACATGTTGAACCACATCACTCAATTAAACATGGGCAGTTCCTTGAATTTGCAATGATTAAAGCACGGGTGTGATCCCAGCTTAATTACCTACACATAAGAGAAGGAACGGAAATACAGATCTCTAATCAGAGAGTTCTTTTAAATGGCCATAGGGGCCTGTGTTTCTTCAATTTATGTTCTTTATAATTGCTGAGTCCAATTAGTTCATGCCTTCAATGTTGTGGTTATTCAGATGCTGGTGAAGCAGGAGCTTGCATTTACATCATTAAGAAAGTACCGTGTTATTTGATTACTATAATATCATGATTCTAGGAAGTTATATTATATGAATCCTCCTTCAAAAATCTTGTAGTTGCAAGTTTGAGCTGTATTTTGAGTTCCTATACCTAAGAAATGCCCAATTCAGGTACAAGACTTGTTGGCTTCCCTTGCTTGCCAAACATGCTGAGTCTCAGGTTTCAGAAGGCCCTTTGGTTGTTCCTCTTGATTGTGAATGGATTTGGCACTGTCACAGGCTCAATCCGGTAGGCTTCTGAATAAAAAACATATGTTCGCCATTTGTTTTGTAACAAAAATGAGATTACTGAGTTGTGTTTCTTGGTTTTGTTATTCAGGTGCAGTACAAGTCTGACTGTGAGAAATTTTATGGGAGGATACTTGACAACCGGAATGTTGTATCTTCTGTTCAAGGGACTTCAAAAAGTGAAACTGAAGAAATTTGGAACAGACTGTATCCAGAAGAGCCCTACAAACTTGACTTAAGCAGCCCTTTCTCAAAGGATGTCGCTGAAAATCTTTCGGTACCTTTAGAGCACACCAAATACGATCTGGTTTCGGCTGTTAAAAGGCAGAGTCCTTTCTTTTACCAGGTAACAGAGAGGATTATCATGCTCTTTTTATTGACTTGATGGATGTATCAATTTTCCTATACCACAATATTGAATATCCAAAACTAGTCATATGCCATGTCTCTTCAGTTCAACTAATTAATATCACTAAATTTCACATGTCAAAATCCTACTTCAATTGTATTATACTATATTAGTAAAGGTTGATAAACTTACTTAAAGTTGATGGTCACTATTTGAATATAAGATTTTTTTAAATAGTATTATAGTTTATAACCAATGTGAAATGCTAGTAGCCACTTAAAATAGAAGGTTCCAAGATAAGGATGGTTGTGCAATAATTAGGCCATTCAGTGATCACCTTTGAGGTCAAGCACTATGGCTGTTGAGAAAAATGGCTGTGGAATGGTAGGTTTCAGAGAACCCCCGTAACCCAAGTTGATGGTCACTACTTGAATAAGGGTATCTTATAGTTTTATGGTTATAACCAATATGTAATGCCAGTAATCACTTATAATAGAAGGTCCAAAGAAAAGAATGATTGTGAAGTAATTAGGCCATTCAGTGATCACCTTTGAGGTCAAGCACAATGGCTATGGAATAAAATAAATGTCTGGGGAATGGTAGGTTTTAGAGAATCACCTATCCTAAGATTAAGCAAATCTGGAGAGGACGTGAGAGGACAAGGGTGATACACGTGGAGCACATATAAAAACAAACGAGATCATAGAAATAAACCCTCTAATGTGGACATGTGGAGCACATATAAAAACAAATGAGAACTTAGAAATAAACCCTCTAATGTGGGGTTTGTGAAACACCTTATTTGGAGAGGGTACAGTACAAGCATTCCTTGTTGGCCACTTCCTCTGTTGGTATATTTCCTCTTATAATTTTGGTCCCATCATCTTAATGCAAGATGAGCTGTTAATCCTTCAACACTGTAATTAGTTATTTTTTCTTCCTTAGATTTCTTATATTGTTTCAAGGTTGTGTTGGAATCATCAATCATATAATTCTCATTGTCAATTTTTTCACAATGAAATTATTACTATATTTTTGTGAAAGCCTGGCAACTTTATGTGAACATGTTGATGTTGATCCTTCTAATGTCTTTATATGCTTCCAGTATTTTATGATACCATCTAAAGCAATTCTGAAAACTGAATCTTAATGTAATATCGTAAGGAGCTGCATAGAATTGGGATAATAAATAATAAAATATTTTCAAATGTTTTTCTAAAATCATTTAAAATATTAAAAGCTTGAAAGTCTTGGAAAATAAAATTTGGCCAAGTCATTAAGTCAGGGTGTTACACTTATTGTTGACAAGACTACTGAAAATAAATATCTTAAAATGTTACCTGTGATTCAATTTCATCTCTCTCTCTCTCCATAAAATTAGGCATATTTCAAGCAAAGTATACAATTCAAGTTGACTCACAAGTCATAGTTTATTATTAACCTGTTTTGAGTTTATTTAGCAATAATACTCATTGTTACCAATTACGGGTATAATTCGGTAATGTTCTGTTTGGGAAGTACGGATGTTATACTGTAAAACTAAGGGAAGCTTAAAAAAATAGTTAATAATTATAAATAAATAGGACTCATGATACTAACTATTAACAATCATTTAATAAGGAATATGCGTTAAACACAACAAAAGTACAACAAAAAATACACGTATTATACAATATGAAATCCGCATATTATATAGGAATATGCATATAATACGTAATACGGAAAAGTATGCCATTTTAAATGGCAAGTCCCCCTAAAAGTTTTATATGCTATTATATGGGTATACTACGCAGAGTAACTATGATCATAGTACTTGACAACACAACTATAGAAACGTGAATATATGCTATATTGTTTAATTTTATTTTCCTCTTAGCTTGACCAATATCCATGCTCCATAAAATCCTTGTTCATCATTATTACTCTGCCAGATCTGTGCTCCCTTTTTATGATATTGTCCTTGTTCTCTTTCTTTTGAACATACAGTATATCCATTACTTCAAGCTTTCATGACATTCAGTCCTAGACCTTTTGTTTATATATGTCCAAATGAATATCAATGACAGGTATCCAGACCCAGTATGAACAATGTTCTCTTTCTTGAAGGAGCTGTGGCCAGATATAAAGGTTTTCTGCATCTGATAAAGAGAAACAGGGAGAGGTCTATTCAACGCTTCTGCGTCCCGACTTACGACATTGATCTTATCTGGCACTCTCACCAATTGCATCCTGTATCTTACTGTAAAGACTTGGTTGAATCACTTGGCAAGGTATTGGAGCATGATGACATGGACTCCGACAGAACCAAAGGGAAGAAATTGGATGTTGGGTTCTCTGATACTACCAAGCAGTGGGAAGAGACATTTGGTTCAAGGTACTGGAAGGCAGGGGCAATGTATAGAGGAAGTGCTCCATCTCCTCTCACGATCACTCCATTTCCATCAAACATTATGAGTAAGAAGGTGTTTGCATTCAGCGAGTATCAGAAACTAATTAAGCTCCCCGAGACAAAGGTTGTGGAGGTAACCTCTGAATACCCTACTTCCCAATTATCTTTTTCTTTTGTTGTCTGTTAACTCTGTTGCTTACATGGTCCGCAAGTCTATTTGAACAAGCCATAAAGAAAATGCAGAAAGGAAGATAAATACTTCAATGTCTATCTAGTTCTGGTGCAAGTATATTAACTTCTCATGCAACCAAAAGATGTTGGAATGGAAGACCACGACATCATGGATCCACATTCCAACGGTTTGGATAATTTGCAAGTTACATCAGGGTTATGTCGTGGGTGGCCTTTTGTAAAATGAGTATCCTCTTAACAGAACATCCTGACCTTTTGCTATGATGACCTAGAAAATTAATATATAGGGTAGACACATAAATAATTCATGACTAGTCCGGAGACTAAAATCTTAAAAACTTCTAGAGATATTTCCTTTAATTTAAATGAAGACACTCTTCAAATACAAGGGATTCGAAATAATTCTCGTGTAGAACTCCTCTCCACTCTCAGAAACATAGTAAAGGAAGAAAGGGTTAAATCTGCATAAGGATAGAGGAACATGTTAGTTTAGCTTTCGAAACATGCTCTTGAAAATTGAGGTACTCCATTGAGGGTCTTCAACCTTTGTATACTGGTTTCTACTGGGATGATTGGGAACAAATCTTGTAGTTCATATTAAGATGGGGAGAAAATAAAATCTGAGCTAATTGTAGTGTAACATTTCCTTTTTTATAGTTTTTTTTTTTTCCAATTCCTTTTTCAGGTTCTTTTGGAGATTGTGGGGGTCAGAAACTTACCAGCCGGGCACAAGGGCAGCCTCTATGTCTCGTTTACTAAGAAACAGCCAGATGTGTTTTTCGATGTGACGAGAAGGCTAAGTATTTTGTCCGAGTCGGGGGAGAAACAGGTTGCTGCTTTCCAGTGTGAACCTACTGGAGAGCTGCTCTTTGAACTAATGTCCCATTCACCTTCCAACTTGCCGATATCAAAGCCAGCCAAAACTATGGGGACCACTTCAATCTCTCTGCAGGACTTTGTGGACCCAATCTCTAAACTGTCAGTGGAGAAATGGTTTGAGTTGGTGCCCAGATCTGGAATTGTGGGCTCCAAGCCAATCTGCCTCCGTATTGCAGTCTCGTTGACTGTTCCAACCCAAGCACCACATGTGCTTCGCATGGTCCAGCCACGTACATTCTCCAAAAATTCTTGTTTCTTCCCACTTCCAGGAAGGGTCCAACATTCTAAGAGTTGGATGTGTGTCGTGGATGAATCTGGCAATGATGTTATCAACATTCAGATGAGGTGCGTAAAGCTTGTGCTCAAATTTTCTGCTAGCAAATGAGTTCTTGTGTTTACTCACAGGTCTTTGCATATGGAATCTGGATAGGTTATATTGATGGAAATTGAAACCATGAATTGATGGCTACCATTTTGTATTTAATAAAATGAGGAACACTATGCCCAATTGACTGTATACCAATGGCATATCAATGCACGTTGCTGCATATGTAGGAGGTGAAGCTAACAAACCGTTGTGTCTCCAGTTAAAATATGTCCAATTCCTGAAATTGCGATTGTAACCATAAATATACTCTCATTCTTAGATGTTAAAAACTAAAAATGTTGAAGCATTATGACCTTATGATCATCCAATTGGCTTGGTTTTGGTAATTTGAGTTTTCCTAGGTGGAGAGCCCACCCCTAATATGATAATATATCTACCAGCGTGGCATCATTAGACTCTCTTTAGAGTCTATTTGATGAGTACCTTATATTTTACTACTAAAATCCCCTTATACATACTGTTAAATTGTCTCATATTCAAATCATAGTTCGAAAACTCGTCGAGTCACCGAGTAACTCGGCCGAGTTACTCGACTCGACTGAATTTCGAGTCGAGTCACCTCAAAACTCGAAGAAGACACTATTTGCCGAGTTACTCGAGTGACTCGGACGAGTCAAGCCGAGTTTTTCGACTCGCCAGACTAGGTCGAATCACAAAAGGGTATTTTTATCATTTTTTAAAACCTAAACTCGAATGTCACATTGTTTTTGCATCATATGTTTTAGGTCCACAAAAACAACCTTCTATGTGTTCTATTAATCCTACTTTTTAGGTTTGAGGCTGTAAAATTAGTGTACTTTGAGTTGTTTTAACCCAATTTTTTCAAGTTATGACATATATATTCCGAGTTAAACCGAGTCGAGTTTTTTTCGAACTTTCCGAGTTACTCAACCCGGTTAACTTTCGAGTCGAGTCGAATTTTCGGGTTTTTGAACCATGATTCAAATGATGGATCTGGCAATTATAAAATAGAACCACTAGTAAAAAATATCCATGGAAGATCAGGTTGCTTTTATTCTCCACTAACGAAAAAAATCTCTATAAATGATGATCTGTAATGCACTTTGCTAATTTAGTAGATGTCTCTTAGAAGTATCTGTTCCCTACATCAATGGAAATGATGTTTTCTGTCCTGATTGTTGCATTGGCATGTATGCATGTTACAGATGCTTGAGATGATGATCTTTTGACAACAATATACCCTTGTTATGCATCTGCTAAGTAGTTTGTAATATATCATGGAAAAATGGATGTTATGATCCACATGTGAGTTTTGAATTCTATTGGTTCCTGGCTTGGGATGCATTTCAGGGATTTGAAAAAGTCAGAGGTGAGAAACAACTGTATTTCCAAGAAAGAGGTGATTGGCATAATAGGATCTGGTGAAACACATGTTCTTGCAGAGTTTGTAGGAACCAGATGGACTCTTATGGATTCTCACTGGTCCTTTCAGCGTCAGAAGAAATCCAGTGAAGATGGCCATATCTTTGAGGTCACCGGAAATCGGATGGTAAGAATCTTCACTATCCCTGTGGTAGTTATTTTCATTTTTTATCTCATTATCCACAGGCTCACTTCATTATTCACAAAACAGATTTGGAGAGTTCTTTTCTAGATGATCAGAATATCACATAGAAATAGTTTCAGTGTGTTCTCTAGATGTTCAGATAGACATATTTCTTTTTTTACCACTATGTTGTCCTAAATTTCTCACTTTAAGTGGTACAATATACATAATAGGATTCAAGTTTACCTAAACTTACATGTTGCGTGCATGCTCATTAACCTGAATTGTCCATTTATGGAACAAAGTCTTGTATCATATGTGGCCCAAAAATTGCATGAAGTGAGTGGTTCTACACATCCTATCAGTAGACTTCTTTATCCACAATATTGCTCACGATGTTATCGGTGCTTACATTGGATTGTTAGGGATATTTGATAAGTGTGGTTGTGAAGTTGTATTTCCTTCTGTAACTTCTAATGCTTATTAATTCTATCCAGTAGGGGTCTGCCTAACCCCACCTTAATTTTCAAATATAAAAATAAATGTTGGGCATGCATTTCACATCCTAACATACAAGTATGAAGTACCAACATACACGCCTGTCTAAGTTGTAGTAATTTGCATCAGACCAGATCATGAAGCTTGAAGGTGGATAATTAGCACTCCCTTTGGATATTTGGATGGACGTGTGCAATAGACAGACCATCCTTTGGGAGCTCCTGACTATTTTATCCATAACTGACTTACTTTTATCTATTCTCGGCACAGGTGAAACTTTTCCCCGGTAGAAAGCTGGAATACGAACCCAAGAATTGTGAGAAGGGGAAAAATGAACGTGACTTCATGACAGCAGTTGAATTCTCTGCAGAAGAGCCATATGGAAAAGTATTGGCATTGCTTAACTTGAAATCTGGATTTCTTAAGGTACATGAGAATAATAATATAATAATAATTATTAATTAGATTATATTACTATTTAACGCTACGCTCTTCAGGAAACTTACTGCCCTTGTTTTCAAATATTTTCCATGAATAGGTCCAGGGAGAATGGTTTGTGTTGCCTGGGATCATATTGTCTTTTATACTTTCTGACATTTTGAGAAAGGAGGGATACAGCGGTTTCGATTCCTATGGAGGAAATTTAAAACAGTTGGATGCTTTAACTGAGGATGTCGATGGGTGCAATGAAGCCAGGAAAACAACCAGCAAGACCACTGCCTCGGAAACGGAAATGGAAGAGCCTGAGAAAGACGGCACAGTAATGCCAGAAAAAGGCAGGGACTGCAGTGGTGGCTGTGGAAATGGAAGGCGTGTTGGCGAGTGTGGGACTGTGGGAAAGAGCAGTGCATGTGGAGGGTGCGTTGCTGGTGGGTGCGAAATTATGGTGAAGAGTGGTGGCTGTGGGGGGTGCGGTGGTGGTGGTGGTTGTGGCAGGTGTGGTGGTGGTGGTGGTTGTGGCGGGTGTGGTGGTGGTGGTGGTTGTAAGGGTGGCGGTGGCTGTAATGGTGGCGGTGGTTGCAGCAACAAATCAACATACGAGAAGAGTGGTGGTGCTCTCTACTCTGCCCCAAAGGAGGCACCCAACTACGCAAATGAACTCCTAGTGGCTTAAGATTATGCATCACGAAGTCCCGGTTACCAACTTAGCTATCTAAATAAACTTCTTCTCATAATAGTTGTGGTTCCTTCATGTATGGTGGCTGTTACTAAGTACAACAATAATGCATTGGTACTTACCAAATAATGCAGTGTTCTCTTGTTAATATACAAGGTTTATAGTTCAAATCTTCTACCTGCGAAAAGACTGATGTTCATCTACTTAGTTACTTCTGTCCTTTTAATTATTGATTTACAATCAGATTTCAGTTAGCAATCCTTTTATTCTGAAAATGACCCCTCAATATGCAAATCCTTTCAAGAATTCAAAGAAACAATTTACATGAATTGGTTAATATATGATGATTATATGTTAAATCAATCAAACCGATGCTGTTTTAACTTTTAACAAACAAAATCCTCTATATGTTAATCTGTGGATTACCATTTCTTTTATCTGATCCACTGGGTATATTGTTCTCTGACCATCCAATCCAAAAGAAAGCTAGGCCAGTCAGATGGTTAGGAATTTCCCTTTGATATCTGTCATATGCTTGGACCTAACTTCCATGCCCACAGCAAAGATCGGGAAGGATGCTATGCTGCCTTCACACAATGGGCCAAGGAGAAACATGTCCGACCTTTGAGCATTATTGCAATGTCGTGGAAGGGGATAACAACATAATTTTCGTATGAACTCCTATATACCAAACCATCTCAATTTTCACTCTTCAGCAAATTAATTTGAAGACTATTCCAGGTGAGACCCTCATTGTTGTTTTATATTCATTTGTCTCATTGTTGTTGTACATTTAGTTGACAATTCAGCCTATTGCTTCAGTAACTTATGGACTATAATAGGATTTGGGCTCATATTTGGCATCGTGTTAATGGTTCGATGTGGATATTTGCTACAAATGGTGGTACCATGACATACATGTATCCAACATACATCCCAATCTCTACGCCAGCTAATGTTTCATCTGCAAAATATGGACTGTTCTTGTACCACGAAGGGTGGAAAAAGATTGATTTCAAAGAGCATCTTAAGAAGCTCAATGGAGTACCTGTTCTTTTTATCCCAGGCAATGGTGGTAGCTACAAACAGGCAAGGTCTTCTTTCATCTGCATTTTGTATTTTGATTGGTGTTTTTTTGGAATTCTTTCGCTATTCGTGCTTAAGTTTTCAATCTTGCTTGCCCTTGTAGATCTAAAACATGACCATAAATTTCTTCTTTCCTTCTTCCATAACAGCACACAAATTCCTGAATATTAGATATTCTAATATTAGATTCATGTTGGTATTGTCCCATTTGCCTTAATGCAATATTCAGGATTCTTATCATCTCTACCATTGCAATGCATGTGATATAACGTTCTATCATTTGCATTGCACGCCTTCAATGCCAAACTTGCCTTCTTCTTCCTCTTCGTATTTATTTCTTTTGGCATTGAATTTATTTCAAAGATAGAAAATTGCTTTTTAACAAACCACCTATCATTGCACTCTCACCTCTTTGAACAAATCACCAAAGTTACCCTCTTCTTCCTGAGAAAACTTCTCTACATGCTAGGAATGATATTTGAAGCTTGTGCTGATGTGGTTTTTGTTCTCCACGACATTTTTGAATCTCAGCTAATGAATATGGAGAACCATGCTTCCCTGAATCTGCAATAGTTTTCCATCACCTTCTCGTAAAACCAAGATCTTGATTTCTTTCACAGCTATTTCCTACAATTTTTTTTTATGGTAAAGACAAACATTTGTAATCAAATTGAAAAGTCAAAGTGATTTTTTCCCGGTTGAAATTGCTTCCTATTCTGAAATCATAAGAATCCCATGACACATTACTTCTACTATAATGCCTATTGCCATTGTAAAATGAATATGATCTGGTGCTAATTTTCCACCTCAATGAGACAACATTGACCGGAATCTTGCCTGTCCTGTCACATTAACAATTTTCTGTTTATTTATCAAATGAACTAGAATTGAAAAAATATTGAAATTTATAATGGTGTTACCGCACCCTTTTTCGAATCAAATTCTGTTCTGAGGGAGGTGCTGTGTTGATGGCTTGTCTCAGATGAGTAGTTTCTTTGGGCTTCAGGGTATTTTGGGTGTTTTTGTACTTGTAAACTCAAGTGTTTCGCGGTGTTTGTTGTAATATTTCCCTTATTTTAATATATTGCGGGTGCTTATCAATCAAAAAAAAAATTCACTCAAAATATCAAAAGGGATCCTGCTCTTACAACCTCCTTCACATCACTAATTTCAGCTTCCAGCCTTCCACATCAACTTCTTCTGAGACTTGCCAAGACTCTGGCTTGAGGCATGCAAAAAATTGGGCCTTTGACAGGCCAAAGTGAGAAGGCTGCCCCAGATATGAACGATCCAAGCTATCAGTCGATGGAATCGCCATGGCATATTGGTGCTGAAAGAGACGCTGGTCACATATTCCATCCAATTAGTGAAAAAGATTTAAATGAGCCAAAGATTAGAACGTCATCGGGAGGCTTGGTCACATATCCAATCTTGCGTTTATGGCCCATTAATTTTCAAGGGTGACTCATCTATGGCAATTTTTTGGCATATATAATGAGGGAGGGACCTTGGAAGCTTGCGTACCTTATAGATTTGCTCTCATTCATGGCAAGTTAGAGGCTTTGGATTTATTCATATTCTTCATGGTCCTAAGTAACTAGTTGATTCATTGGCAAGCAATGTTGTAGATGGAGATGATCTAAGTGAACTCTCTTCCCCCTACCATCTCTCTCTCTCGCGCTCGCTCTATCTCTCTCTCTGTTTTCATGAAACTTACCATTAGATGAAAAAGGCAAGAAATAGAAAGATTCTTCATACATTTTTAAGTCGAAACACGGTTATTATGAGAATTCATTTACTTTAATATCTTTATATCCTAGCTTTTAGAATCTTCTTGTGCTAGGTGGTTTTGAACTTTTGATGGATACACACTTGAAGACTCAAGATCAGAGAGGTCTCTTGATTGAAAATTTAACATGGAGGATATTGGGAGTAAACATGAGACAACATCCCAGGGGAAAGAAACCATACCTGGAAACAGGGACACAGTGTAGTGGAGAAGTTAGGTTTTAATCATGATAGCTCTTTGTATAGCAACATAAAGATAGGGAAACTGCACCAAATCTTCACTCGAACCTTACCATCAAACAATTATGATGACTGCATATGCAAATTATCCTAAAGGTTAGATGGAAGGGATGCTACTATTGATTTCTTGCAGCTTGATATGGATGTGAATTTTTGTCTTTCCAAGTACATACTCTGTCTGGATTATCCGTCACTGGTTGTTGATGGATAAAGATCGTATTCGGCAAACATCTATTCTCTAATTTACTTATAATTGGGCTTAGATGATTATGCTATTGATGTTTGCTCAGTTCCCAAGTTGAGTGAAATAGTTGGATAGTATGATGTATTGTAGGGAACTTATTTTCCAAATTCGTGAAAGCTCCTGCTCCAATTTTCCTAATAGATAAGCATTGCTTATGGAAGATTGTTTGGTGTAGTTGTTGGGAGTTCAAAGAGTAGCTCTCTTGAGTTGAAGTGAATTGGTTGTCAGCTTGTCACATATTTACAAGTGCAAGAAGAGATAAATACAAAATAACCAGAATGAATATGTGTGATTATTGGTTATTCTTAGAGTAGGCTGAGCAACTTGGAGGAGAGTAAATGATCCATGGAGGGATAAATGTGGTATAATTTGATTCCACATCAAAGCTAAGGATAAGAAAGAAGTCAACCTTTCCAGAACTGTATCATGCACGACTGAAATAAATCTTCTACTTCTAATGACTGGATTCAATGTGATTTCAGTTGTATCTACAAACTTTGTTTCTTCCCCATGGACCTATGACCTGCTGCCATGTTGATTTTAGAGTATTAGGTTCGATTTTTTGAGTCTGTATATGTATATTGTTAGTTCACTGAGTTCTTATCATGCTTTATCACAAACTTAATGAACTTTTTGGCTTTCTAGTCAAATCCAATTAGCATTTTCAATTAAATGTGTTCACTATTAAGAGTTGAAATACGAAGATATAAAACCAGAATGTGGATATTTGTTGTTCTTTTAATATTTCCTGTAAAACTAATGTCTCCATGTTACTACATAACTAACATGTAGATTTTATTCATTGAGGAGTGCTAGCTCCAAATGCAGATTTCAAAAAATTTCCAAACTCTCACTGTGGAAGCAACACATGTCGTTACTACCCCTTCAACAGATTATGAGACAAAATTTTCAAACAAGAAAGTAATAGGCTTAACGGTTATGGAGGTAACAGAGAAAATTAGCAACACATTTCGCTACCTTTGTGAGAATTTGGAAGTCTGCATCTCGGGCTAGCATTTCTCTTTATTCATTTGATCATCCATACATTATGCATTAGGTCCTAAAGCTGCAGTGCAGATATAAGAATTTGAAGCTAGAGTTGCTCCCTTCATCTAATGAACTTTGATTTATTTGAGTATTTTGCAAGGAGTTTCCTTGGATTGTTGCATATATCTTATCAATTCAACTATGGAACACTAGTAGTCATGGTTCAAGCATTGCCCCAGCTCGCTTCTTAGGAATCTCATTTCCCAAACTCGCTTTTGCTCGCTTCCATCATTACCCCTTTTAGTGGTCAAAGGGGGCTAAATATCTAGAAAGTAATTGGGTAGACTTGAGTCTAAAGCTTATGACATAGATACTAATTAAGTATCGTTGGATTGAAACCTAAGGCTGTTATGACACCTACTTTTCCACAAATATTTCTTGTAAGAAAACAATTTGAGGTATGATTAGCCATTCTAATATAATTGGAATGAGACACCTATGCCTATTTTTTGCTTTCCATTTCCTAAGGATATTTTAGAGTCTCGTTTCTCGCTTTCGTTTCGCTTCTCGCTTTCACTTCTCAGTTTTTTTTTTTTTTTGGTAAACTCAATCATACCACAAGACAATGACTGAAGGCAAAGACAAGGGAATACTCACACCACCCAAGCAAACACACACACACACACACACCACATGCAAACTCAGTTTGGTAACCAAAACTGTTGATAATGTGATTAGTCATCCATAAGTACCATCTATCCTTACAAGTTCATGTATTATTTACTTGAAGAATTCATAGGCCGCTCTGTTTTTGGCTACAATGTCACAATACATTAAGATAAAAATGTTTTGACTCCCAATATGGTTGATTTGATGACTCTAATGCTGATGGAATACTGAAACATTTTTAGTTTCCAAATGTGCATAGAACCTATCTGTAATTTCATCTTTCTTCCTTGTCTTCTTGAATTATCTTTTTACCAATATATAAAAGCATAGGAAAAATATCTAAACTTCAAACTTGTCAATCTTAACACCCATGTCACCAAGTTCTAGGGTCTTGCCCCAGGCCAAATGATACCATGAAGTGAATATTGTTGAAAATGTAAGTTTATATTATCTTCTGAAAGTTTTATGGGTGTTTTAAATTTATGTTTTATATGTGGACTTGCATTTCTATGTCATGTTGCTTAAATTCCATTGCACCAGGCTCCTTTTCTTCTATATTAAGAAGACTCGGGTGGTGTGTGAGCTACTTTTTTTAATAAGCTCTACTTCAAAAAGATGTAGACATCCAATTAACCTTCAACTTAACAATCTAAAGTCCAATTAAGCACAATTTTGAAATAAGCTCTCCCTATTTGGCTTAGTGTTACCAAACGCAACCTCAATGATATTCTCAACTATTCTGCAGTACTGTGCACTACAGTACTAGTGTAGTAGACTACTATACTTATTTGTCGTTATTCCACCTTAATGGCGTGTTTCAATTTCTTTCTTCTTCAGTAGGACTACGTCTTAATCAATCTTCACTGTTGCTATATCAAGTTTTCATCGTGTCTTGATAATGGCTCTCACTTCCTATTTTCCATTCTGAGTGGAAGAATCCATGAATCATTTGCTCTTACATTGTCTGGTTGCTCGAGATTTGGGTCACTTATTATCTTGTTTTAGATGTGGATTGGGTCTTCCCATTTTTCCTTCCTTAACTTTTTATTGTACTGGCAGAGGTCATGGTTTGATAGTGACCGAGGTTTATTTGTGAAGACCTTGCCAGGGGCAATCTCTTGGGCTATATGGAAGGAGAGGAATTTGAGAGTGATCGAAAATACTTCCTATTCTCTTCCTCATATTTGCTCATTGATCCTTGACTGGTATTTAGTTCTCCATGATATCAGGGTCTTGAGAGAGTTTCTTGCGTGAGATCGGTCTCTGTTTGTATGTGCTTATGCTATTTTACTGTGATTGTATGTTCTTGTTTCAGTTTAGGTTTTGGTGGTTTTCCTTTCTCTGAGTTTACTTTTCGGCCACAGATAGAACCATTGGACTGTTATTTTGCACCACTTAAGTTCAATGGCTTCAACATAGAGGGCATTGCAGCTTTGATTAAGACTGAGGAAGTTTGGAGTGCATCGTCTTTGTTTGATTACTCATTCCATTACAATTATTTGAATCTGTTGAATCAAATGAAAGTCTCTCTTATAGCTCATGGACCATGGCTACTCATAGAAGTGAGGTGGGTGAACTCAGGCATTCAACTACCAATTTCATCCCATTGCTGTTTCTTGTATCGTACTACTTAGGATCCTCGTGGTCTTGCCAAACCTTTACAACACGCAAATCATGATTTCCATTGCTAGTCTATGGAAGTATCTTGAGGTAGGTTGGTGCTGTGACTCATCTACCTGATCCAGCTTTTTGTGATCATGGCAGAAATTGAGTTCCATGACTCAATTGGATTGTCCTCTTTAGTGCTTGATAAAAATTTGAGGGAGATGTGGCCTATCTGTTGAGGGAGGTTTGGGGATCCAATCCCGATGAGTCCCCAAGAGCTTTAATCCCCACACTAACCACTAATCGTAAGAACATAGATGAATGACAAATAATTATAATGTAATCAGTGCTTGATAAAATTTTGAGGGAGGTGTGGCCTATATATATATATAGGAGAGGTACTAATGAACAATCCTCATTGAAGCTTGAAATGAGCTGTTCTCTAGAAAGATGATACGCAACTTACTTTTTTTTTAAAATGTGATTGTTGGATGTTAAGTTAGGTCCATTAGAGTCAAAAAAATCAGTCTGATTAGACATGTTTAGACCATCTGATTATACCCTAGTTTACAGTATTAACTCCTTAAGGTTCACTAGACCCTAAGGATATAGAAATGATTGATCTTCCCTTCTTCGATCAGACGTTCTATAAATGTCCGAACGAGCTAATTTTTTTGTCCGATGTCTCTCGAGCAACCTATCTTGACATCTAACGGTCAGATTCCAAAACAACTTATCATGTGTCACATTATTAGGGATCGTTCATTACAAGCTTCAATGAGCATGACTCATTAGAATGCTATATATATATATGTGTGTGTGTGTGTGTGTATGGGATGCTATCCTTCACCAAGACGAATAGGAAACTTGTTAACCTTCACTAGTCTTTGTACCCCAATATGTATTAAATATCATTCAATTCAAGTTAAGGTGCTTTGCTTTTTTCATAGACTAAAATAAAACACATGAAAAGTTAAATTGGACTTCTCTTTCGTATATGTATCAAGTCCTCTAAAAGAAAAAGAAAAAAAAACATGTAACTTTAGTGAGTGATAATTAATATAAAGAAAACAAAATATCTTAACAAAAAGGATTCAAGTTCACAAGGATTGGATCGTATCTATACTTTCCAATTTATACAGTATAGTATGATATATTAGCGGGACAAGTACAGTTAAACTCAATGTCTCTATCACACTCTCCTTTTTACCAAGGACTTGAAGAAAAAAAAAAGTCTCTATCACACTAACCTTTACCAGGTGGGGGATTTGAACCTAAAACCTGCCTCTAGTTGGAGAATCCACGCTTCAATCATTGTCTTTAATGTCACACTAAGCAAGCAATTATAATTCCCAGTTGAATTCTGTGAAGTTTGCTCAAGACTTGGTTGCCGTGTTCATCTCACCCCCCCTAATAATTGAAAAAGCTACGGTGGGGTAGGAAATGACATTGGATGCACCAATGATGGCTCTCTCTCTCTCTCTCTCTCTCTCTGGGAACTTTGTATGCCAAGGATAGCCACAAGGCTTGCTTATGTATCCAGCTGACAATAGAAGAAGCTCGAAATATTTGGAAGACAGGATTACAGCGCCAGACAACCCACCAGGTTACTTGTTGGTAAACAAAGCCCACATGTGGTACCCATGATATATGACCATTCATTTGATTTTTGTTTTAATTCCTCTAAAAAGGAAAGGAACCGTATTATCAAAACCTAGTGTAGTAAGTAAGAACTGGTCCGGGCATTGAATTTATAGAGTTGCCACTTCCACCGGTTCGATCATATACTTTTTTGCAAAAAAAATTTCGTTAGGTCTGATCGGTTCGAATGGACGCCGGTTCCTGATTCCACCAGCCAGTCCGGTTCTGACAACCCTGGAAAAACCTCAAACAGAAGAAGGAAAGCACAATTTCAATTCCAGAGGGAGAAGCATATTCGGCAATTTAGAATTATGATGGATGAATTGATTGATGCAAGCAAAAACTCTTTAACCCTCCATTGCACTGGGTATATCTATTATCAATTTTATTTTTTTTTTTGGGAGAAATCTGTCATCTCTCTCCCTCACTTTGTAGCTTTGTAGGGGGATTGATAGTTGATACCATTTTACCACTTAATAATATATACCCACCAAGTCAATTCCAAGAGCCCCAGAGCCCTCCTCTCTCTAACAATTATAGGAAAAAAGACCACATGTGATATGCCCTGCTGTCTTTCATTGTAAAAGGGCCCATTTTTTCTCTCTACATTGTTTTAAGACTTTATTGCTCTCGTCTTCTGGTAAGAGACCTTGATCAGAGAAAGAATTAAGAAAAAAAAACTGAATTGCAAAAGAAGCTTTCTTTGGATAAGAAAATCAAAATCATGTGGTGGTGTAGTATTGTAAATAACTGCATAAAGACGATGAGCAAGATCAAAGAGGTATATCAGCCAGATCCCCAGGCCTCAACTCTCGGCCCCATTTGCCACCCCCTACAACAGTGCTCTTTCTCTCTATTCTCTTTGGGGGGTCCACTGCCCTAAAACCTACTCTTAGCTCCACAATTCTCCAATCTTCTTCTTCTTCTTCTTCCGATCTCTCTCTACTGCTACTGCTACTGCTATTCCTTTGATTTTTGGTCACTTCTCTTTACACATATGCATGATCCAAACACTTTAAATACCCACTCCATTTCCATTCTCTCTCTCTCCTCCAAACTGCAACAAAACAAACACTTCAGATACCCCTATTCATAAAATAAAATATAGATACCACTAATACCAGTACCAGCAAAGGGATGTGTAAGAGTGTTATTAACAGTTGTTTGTACCTCTCCCCATCTTCTATCCACTTTTCTTTTTCTCATCATCTCCCACGACCAACTCAGATCGTTCCCTTTCATCCATCATTCCCACACCTAAGTCCTTCGGGAATCTTTTGGAGAATGTCCTTCCGAATCACTTCTGGACGAACTCCCTGAATCCGAACCTGCAACACCCAACAACCCCCAGATAAGCTTTCCTGCACCCCACCCCCATAAAATAAATAGAACAAAACCGAAACTGATAATAGTAGAAACCAGTCATCATACCACTAGATGAGGACGAATCACTGCTTGAACTGCTGGAGCTGCTTGATCCGCTGCTGGCGTATCCCGCATCCTTCTCAATCTCCACCGGTGGGAAGTTGTTCATTGGGATCTCGTCGCCAATATCAACATCTTCCTCCCCAGTTTCCCCTTTCCTGTTCTTCTTTGCTGCTTCAGGTGTCTCACTCACCAAATACTGCTTCTTCTTTTTTTTTAATGGAAACATCATCAGAAATCAATTAAGTAATTGAAATTCAAGGAATGGGAATTCTGCAATAAAAATTGTTTTTACCTTGTTGCCTTCCACTGAGGAAGTCGGGTTGCTGGTTAGTGGTTGCCTCTTAATCTTGCTCATCAACTTTTTGCAGTTATTTACAAATCTATCAAGCTCCCAAAGCGTCTCTGTATCGACAGCTTCAATGTCAAGTTCAATCTCATCACCGTCCTGAGACAAATTGCCATTCCTCTTTCTTACGATCTCCAGTACCAGCTCCATCTTCTCCTGTGGCAGGCTTTGCAGGTTCATTCCTAGCTTCTGCTTCTCATGGAAGCTCATCTCTCGCTTTTCTGGATCCTTAGCTTTCGGCTTTGGCTGCTTCCCGGTTGCCAATTTCGCCGTAGCCAATTGTTTCACCGCTGGTAAGGGCATCGGTGCCGGTGGTGCTCGGACCGGAATTGAATCAGGTTTCTTTGAAATCGGTACTGGATCAGGTCTTTTTGCATTCTCTGGAGTGGGAATCTGAATCCACGAGCTTCTTCGTGTTCCCTCAGAACTCACAGGTTCAAACATCTCCTCAAAACGAGCAAGCAGCTGCTCGGCCATGACATACACATCATGGCCCTTTGGATTGTAAATCAGGGCATTATTGAAGGTTAATCGAACATCCGATGCAAAATCATCCAGTGATCTATAGAGGTTCTTGTCAAGCTTCAATTTCACGGTTCCAAGATCCATTGGATGCTTGATTATCTGGTTGTAATCATGAAGCCCCATGTCAACAACATCAACAGGAACATTGAATATCCATCCGTGCTTGTGCTTCATCACCTTCGTCAAGATCTGTCTGCATCGTTTCATCGCACTGGATTGCAGTTTTCCAGTTGCAGGTTGAGGTTCAGAGGCCATACGCTTCGGATCTCTACCAGGAACAAATGGAAGTGGACGCTTGCTTCCTGAAACCTTCTTGTTATCAGGAGGCGGCATCTTATCCTTTCCCATCACGAATTCGGATGGTCGATAGTACTGATTTGCCTTTGGCGTTCGTTTCTCCTTCAATCCATCGGCACCTGGAGAATCCAAGTGCAGAGGAGGTGGCCGCCGTGTTGAAGACGTGACTTCCCTGCCGCCATGGCTTCCGGAGAACTGAGAAGCGCTGCATCCAGATCTGGACTGGATCTCTCTCAAGTCGATCCGATCGCTCAAATTCCGAACCTGTTCTAGCTCAGAGATCAGCCGTTTCTTGAGCTCTTTCAGCTCTCTTCTTGAATAGTCACTGATATTAAAAGTGACGCACCCTCCAAGAAACGAATCTTTAGGGTTCTTGACGCCGACCAATTTGTGGTCGAGTGAAGACGAAAAATCGGAGACGGCCGGAGCTGCGGCCGCCGGTTCAGCAGTATGCCGGCCATTAATCTGGCTTGAAGGATGATGGATCTTGTTAGGGTTTGGCCGAACCTTCGGTTTACTGTTAGGGTTTTTCCTCATATAAACTTTGCGTTCTTCCCAACACGGTTCATTGCGACTGGCCAAGAGAGCAGACGCCATGGATGCATGGAATTATCTCAGATCAGCCGGAATCCGACTAATCTCCGGCGAGAAATTTCGGAAGAAAACGGGTGGGAAGCCATGAAGGGAGGCTATATCGCCGGAAAAGCAACACCGTTGCCGGGAAATAGAATCAGAGAAAAAAAATCAAGGAAAGAAAGAAACGTACAAAAGAGGGTTTCGAAGACCCTCACCAGATAGATGAAGAGAAGGGAGGGCAGCACCGCTTCTTAAAGGCAGCCAGATCTGCCCGACTAAACTTTCTTCTGATTTGTATCCGTCGATCTATATCGAATCTCTGATCGGACGGTCTAAACGGGCTTTCTTGCTGCCCTACTAACTGACCGTCCTATCTGTCATGGAAGGTGAGGATCTGTAGTTCTGTACACGTGGAAGATTACAAACTGTGGATGTAGTAACACCTTCCTCGAGAAGGAATTTAGATTTGGATGTGAGTTTGGCGTGAATTTGGGTCACATGACTTGGTACATTTAGGTTTCGCTTCAGTGGGGTCTTGTTGGTGTTGACGTGGAGAGAGGGCATTGCCGGAAAAAAATATCTTTTGTTAGGAATCTTTTCCCGCCAAAATCCGAGCTTTGCCAGGTCGGCGTCGGATTATGGTAGTAGAGGAATGCTAAGGGTACTCTTATTTTCATACCCATACTCATTTTTTTAAAGAAATTAAGGGCAAATTTTTTTTTGGGGGGGGGGTACACAGGATGTCACCATATAGGGCTCTCAATGGATCGGATTGGATCCGATTAGCCGGAGTTTGGACCCTATATGTGATCCATCGGATCGGATCAGTGGAATTCGATTATAATCGGATCCGGATATAGGATGATTCGATCCGATTAAAATCCGATCTGATTATATTAACTTTTAAAAAGCATTTTAAATATATTAAATAATTTTTTTTATGCATAAAGTATTAATTTTAAAAAAAATTAACATTAACTAGAGTTAATTAAGGCAATATTAGATTTTTATATTATTAAAATAGAGTTTTTTTTTTTTTTTTAAAAAAATAACCTTAATTGAATCAGATCGGATCGGATTTAGATCTTAAAAATATAATTGGATTTGGAATAATGATCTAGCAGATCTTAGGTCGGATTCGGTTATGTTGGATTCTTAATCGGATCAGATTCAGATCTAGGCGGATTCGGTTCGAATCTGACCTGTTGACAGCCCTATCTCCAACCCTTTGGGTTAGAACTAACTCCAAGGGTGTGACGTGAACCCACAACCCGCCACACTAGATAAGTCCGGGTAAACACGTGTGTGGCTAGCCCCAAAGGGGGAGTGAGAAATGGAACTCAAGACCTCTCACTTTTGGAAAGGCCTAGGAACCACTGGTTCACTCCTTCGGGATTTTGAAATTAAGGGTAGTCTTAGGCGCACTTTAATATTTAATTGTTGCATCTCATCATTATTATTTTCTTAATTTCGATTTTCAACTACTTTTAATAGTCACAGGACGAAGCCTATTCTTATTCTCTCTTTTATTCTTCCGCAGTTCTCCTTTCTTTTCTTCTTCAGTTTTTGACAATTAGCTTGAACAATTAAGGGGCTGAATCTGCCTTCTCTGCATAAGGTCAAGCTCCTTTTCTCGGCTAAGATAAGGGAAAGATTAAAACCAAAATTACAACAAAAGGTACTCCATTGCACAAGGTCAAGCTCCTTTTCTCGGTTAAGGTAAGGGAAAAATTAAAACCAGAAGTAGGTACTATGGCGATGGGTTCGTGGATTCATGTAAAAAAAAATCTGTATATGGCCTATCTATGAACAATTCAATTAGCGTGTTAGTTCATGGATGAGCCATCTTCAATGATCGGTTCATGGATGAGACATCTTCAATGATCCTATTGATTGATATATGTTTACTCCATTGACAGCATTGAAAAATCTTTTCATATGGTTCAATCATGTAAATATATCATATGGTTGGGATTTTATTATTATATTATGGAATAACCACAATTTGTTCCCTTTTAAAAAGTTTCCACTGTGTTGTTAAATCAAAAAAAAAAAAAAAAATCCCACCGATTGCAAGAACAAAAAAAAAAACAGGTATATTTGTGATAGGTGTGCAGTTATAAAATATATTGTCATTTTTTTTTTTTTTTTTTTTGTGTATGCAAGTAATGCAGTCATCAACTATGGGGGTGCTAGAGTTGTGCATAGGGGCGGCGATCGAGCCAAGTTCAGGGTTCAAAGCCTATGTAAATGTGTCAAACTTTAGACTGGCTATTCAACAATCATTAAAAATCAAGCCTATACTCAGTCCATTTTGACCCCTAGCCATGGTACCCTTATTCTTAGGCATCTCCTACGATTGGCCAAAAATATTGTTTTTAGTTAATGACATTCTTTCACGATTGTGGTTATTAGTTTAGCGGAGCAAAACTTTTTTGTGAAAATCTCAGTCAAAACAGTAAATAATGAAATGTTGAAGGAATTTTCTTAATCAACGAATGAGACTTTATTGTTGATAATAAGTGAAGGGGGCTCACCATGGATGATAAGAAATTGAGAGGACACAAATGCATTTTCTTCAAATGGTTTGGATAAAATGATTCAAAATGGAAAAAGTTCGCACGTGCGAACACCTTCACATGTGTGTGAACATTAAGAGAAAAGTTTATAAAACTTAGGTATTTGGGGAACAAACCCAAACTTGAGAGGGGTTATCAAGGAAAACCCCTTTTATCTAGAGTTCTACACTCGATTGGTTGACATTCAGCCTTCTGATTTGTGTACTCTTGATTGGTCAGCATTCAACCTCTTTATCATGAGTTCTAGACTCTATTGGTAAAAATATTTTGGTCAATTAAATATTTAAAAAGTAAATATTAAAAAAAATTCATCCAAATTTCTAAAAAAATTCAAAATTCTATTTCAATTGGGTCCAAGTAGGCCAAATTTTTGCCATTAAAAACCTTGTACTATGTTTAAGAACTTAGAATCCCTTGATTCCAATATATTTATTAGTGTACCCACCGTGATATATTGGTTTCACAAACTTCTCAAATTCTCCTGCATTCTACTTATCAAAAAACACTAGTGTGCTCCATGTGCGATGAACGTGATGAAGAGGAAACTGAGAATTGTTTTTGACCAGTCGCTCAGGCATTCCTCTGAGGATTACGGCTCAATCCTCCAGAGTGCCTAGTATTGGGTTTGCTTCATCATTTGGGAAGATGAAGCAAGCGGTGTCGCCGTCTAATGCTGAGGCGGCAAAGAGAGTGAGGATTACTATCTCCGAATGCTCTCCTTCGACCATTGTTGACAGGGGCAAGGCGATTGCTGCCCATTGTCGTTCAGGCATACAGCCCGGCCCGTGGTGAAGGGGTTGGTCACGATCGACCATGGGAGCTAGTTTTAGGCCCTCTTAGGGCCGGGCTAAGGCAAGGGACTCACCTCCTCCCTCGGTGAATGAGGGTCAGGCTTGGCCCTTTGACAACCCTACATTGACTCTATAAAAAAGAGAGAGTAATAATCCTCCCCTAGGGACGAGGAGAGGACTTGCTTCTCGCCCCTGCAAAGGCTTTTAACTGCCCTTAAACTATGGTTAAGAAGTTTTAACTCCCGTGATTTAAAAAAATTAAAATTTTCTTTCCAAAAACTAAGTTTAGATGCTTTAACCATAAGGAGTGAAACTTAATCATAGTTAAAGAGAGTTAAAAGGGAACACGTAGCAAAGAAAAAGAGGTGAAGTGCATTTTCCCCTCCAAGCCCCAAGGAGGGGATTATTTTCCATGAAAAAAGAAGCCAAAGTGAAGATACATCTAATAAAAGGACTTGCCATTAACCCCCGGTGGTGTAGCCCAGTAGTCACTTGGACAAACCGTAAACCCAGAGGTCTTGAGTTTGATTCCTGCCTCACCTCACTAACGGTTGTATGGGGTGGGGGTATTCCCTATGTAACCCGTGTGATTAGTTTGGGCTTTCAAGGGTCAGGATATCCACGGTTATCAAAAAAAAAAAAAGGCATTTAGAGAGCTTTAATTTTTTTGGGTAATCCCCCATTTAGAGACATGAAGGTTGGGAAGCTACTGCGAGCGAGAGAGAAGTGCTAGTCGTAATCCTAGTCCTATTCCATTTAAGATGGGAGGAAAGGGTCATGCTGACCTCCATTGACGATAACCCAGATGTGGAAACTGAAGCAGTTGCTCTCTGCATAATTCAAGATGCTGCCTAAAACTCCAAAAGCATTTATTAAGAGGGAAGATTACTGGCAAGGGGGCTATGGCATATTCTTGCATTCCAATTCGTAAGCAGCAACCCCCACTTCTCATCATGTCGGGACTCAGAACTAAACCGTATCGGAATGACTATCAAAGAATCAACAGTTACAATTTACCTTCTGAAATTTCTTTGAATTACACCTCTCTGTTGCTCCTCATTAGGGTGGACTCGAGTCTTCGGGTGAGGCTGTTAAAATGTCCACCAATTTATTGACTTAATTAACATACTAACTTTAGATAAATATTTGAGCAATGCTAGGTCGACTTTCCTCATCATCAACTTTTCCCTTTTATAGACAACAAATTTTTTTTATAAAAAATTTGGTGGGCCCGACAAGAAAATGTCATGTTTTTTAAGGGTATGGTGAAATTTCATAATCCTCTCTTGTTTCATAAATTACATTGTCCTCCCCTATCAGGCTCATCAGGTTAATACTATTAACGGATGATACTATTTTACAATTTTACCTCATTACTTGAGGAAACACTTTGCTACAAGCCACCACGTATCCCTTTTAACACCCACCAATTGTGGTTAAGATTCACTAGTCCTAAGATTCATCCATCTATTATCTAACCTTAGTTTTAAGAAAAAATATATATATTAATCTTAGGTTTTTTTTTTTTTTTTAATCTTAGGTTAATTATGGTTAACCATAGTTAAAGGGTCTCTATAAGTCACCACATGTCCCTTTTAATACTCACCTATGGCTAAGATTCACTCACCCATAGAGTCATATATGGTTTTTAGAAAAAAAATGTATATAACCTTAAGTTAATACCATTTAACTTAGTACTAGAAAAATATATTAATCTTAAGTTTTATACTTATCAAACCCATTTATTTTATTGTACTAGCGGACTTTGTCTTTAAGAATAGTAATTTAGACATTTTAAAATATTTAAATGATGATATCATCAAAGTCTGTCCATGTAAGTAACGGCAAACTAACGGAAGGGGTATATGTTAAAAACAACTAAAGTTGAAGGGAGGGCTATGTAATTTATGAAACAAGATAGGAGGTTTCTGAAATTTCACCAAACCTAAGGGAGGTCAGTGTAGTTTACTCAAAAAACAAACAAACAAACAAGAAATTGCTTTGAATCATTGATCCGAGCTCTTTCTTGAGACCCTTATTTCATTCATGCAAATCAAAAGTAGGTAATTCAGCAATTTTATTTTGGAAAATGTTTTAACTTACCCCCTACATTCTACTATGTAGTGGAATATATGGTCCTCATCTATACCTCTCTCTTTAACACCATCAATTATGGTGGTTAAAATTCACTCACTCCTAGGGAAATCAATCTAACCTTGGTTTTTTAACTATGTATATGTATATATATATATATATATGGACATGTGCACCCAACATTTGACTAAATAGTCAAATGCGGTGGTGGGCTAATCACTATCCTTTCCTTTATAAATGAGTATCTATGGCAATTGGGTGTTGATTAATTACCCAGCTCATAGTCTCTAAAACATTTATGAATCCACTCAAACAAATTCCTAATTACTTAATACAAGTGGTAAATCTCTTCGCATACTAATCTCTACACGTTAGTAACAAAATATCTTGTTTTTTTTTTTTTGGTATAGGTAAGGGAATACTAAATACACACAAGCAGACTTAAGGTACCGCCAAGGTGCAATGACACTAAACTCACGCATTCACTCCAAAAGGGCCTGACTAATGGAGTAATTGTGGACCCTTATACACCTTTGCGGAGTATAATACCCAGTCGATCTGGGACTATAAGTGGACAGTAACACACAATCGCAAGTGGATTTTTTTTTGTATAGCTAATGGACACTAAACACACACATGATTAGACCTAAGGTAACTGCCAAAGTGCTATAAGAGTAAACCATGCACTCTAACATCATATCCTTAATCATCGCAAATTTAATCTCATTGGAACAAATCCAAATTGTCTCGTCGTTGACTATGACTAGTGTGTGATCATCAATCTAACTCAATTTTGACAAATACAATTTGAAGTAAACTATACGCAAATGAACAGTGATTAGTGTACCACATGATACGTTATCTAATGCACTGCCATGTCCTCGTGTCATTTTAACACTCTTTTAACCCTGGTTAAGTTTAACTAAATTAAAGTTAAAAAAAATTCTCTCCTAGGAATAAGGTTGGATTGCTTAACCTTATAAATGAATGAATCTCAACACAATTAGTAATTAGTAAAAAGTGGGGCGTGAACCAATGAAGAGCCGCATTTCCTTACATGGTGGAAACTGGCAAGCATTTTCCTAAGCTAATAGAATCCCCATCCAACATGATTATGCAAGCTTTTAAATTCCTTCCAAAGAAAATGTCTCTAATTCAGGCATGTCTATGACTATCACATTTGTGAACCATTATCAAGTTGACTTGATTGAGAGACTCAAAACGAATCATAAGAAGGATCGTCCATAGAAACAAGATCTAGTCTGATTCAAAAAGTAGAGGTTTGTATATATGTAAATAACATTCAACTTAACAATTTAAAGTCCAATTGAGCATAATTTTCAAATAAGCACTTTTTTTTTAGACTAGTGTTACCAAATGCCACCTAATTCTTGGGAAGAGACAGAACCAGCTGGGGTGGCAATGGGCTGGGTTTGACAAGAGCTTGAATTTTGGTGATTTTTTAATAAGCACGGCCTAATATCCAATATATTTACAAAAGCTTTGAAGCCCAAAATCGGTCATTGCCACCCCAGAGTGAACTTGGCATTTGAAAAATGCTTTAGAAGGTATTTTTGAAGTAGATGGCAACCAGTATTGTAGATGGCTGCATCTGAGTAGGAACACAAGGACTAACCATTGCTCAAGTTGTTGGGATTTTAACTACGTGTTTAATCCCTAAAACCTTTGGATCTTAGAAACTATGAATCACAGAAATCACACAGTAAATAAAGATTGTGCCGAGAATAAAATAAAGACAAAACACAAAGATATATGAGGTTCGGCAACGTGCCTACGCCCTCGGGAGCTACATCAATTCACTATATTGAAGATATAGAATACTTACAGTTTTTTTTTTTCTCAGAATTACGGCCACTTCTCACATACAACTCTAAAAAATACACACATTGCTATATGTCTAGGGTTAAAACTGTAAGACAAAAAATACTCCTCCAGGAATGCTAAATATTGTTTTCGCCGCAATCTGGGCTGAACGGCCCAGATTGCAAGACGCACTTCGTGCATCGCGGGAGGGCTCCACCCCCTATCTCTCCAAGCAATCTGCTGAAGGTTGTCTATATTCCCAGCACAAGTAACATTTATTTTTGATGTTCCCATCTAGAAAATATTAAGCTATGGAATATGGTCCTTCAATTCCCACGCATTTTCATAACTCACAGCTAATAACCAATCATAAATCATAAAGGTCTTGGCCTCTTAGTGCATACTGAATAGAAAGTATTCTCTCTGAAAAACTTAGTTTACACTCATGATGGGTATGCTGGAATAGAGTTATTACTGTAACCAAACTCCCCCAATGAGGTGTAATTGGTCCCAAGGAAAAAAAGCTGCTCATCATCACCATTGCTAACCACTCTTTCACACTATATTGAAGGTCTCATCTCTAGATTGAAGAGGAAGGTTGCGTCAGGCTTACAGCCAATGTAAAAAACCTTTGCCAAATCATATGACATAAAATCCTTGTATTTGAAATGCAACAAAACAAAAAAGGAGAAAGATAGCAATATATTGAACAGTTAATTTAAAGAATACAAGGAGATTCATAGAGGAGATCCATTTGTATAAAACACACTTCATAGAAAGCATACCTTCTTAAACTAGCTACAATAGAAAAACAAGAGAAAAAGAATGAAAATATTAATTATATGAAAAGAGGAGCATTAGCTCACGAAGATGATGGAGGGGTCGCAGCAACTCTCAGTTAATTTTTTTTTTTGGGTAACTTGCGGTGACCCCAACCCTTCGGGTCAAGACAAATCCCCGAGGGTGCGACGAGAGATCGCAACCAGCCACACCAGGAAATTCTGAAAAAATCCCGTGCGAGGATGGCCTCAAAGGGGGAATGAGAAGTCGAAATCAGGACATTCTGCTTCATGAGGCGTAAGTCCTGGAACCACTGGTCATCGATGAGACAACAACAACCAGGGGCAGAGCTAGGGGGGTGAGTGGAGGGCCATGGCCCTCCCAAATTTTTTGAAAGTTCAATATTTTTTATGTAAATATTTTTTATAAAATATATAATATGCAAATTTTCTATATAATGCCCCCCCCCCCCCCCCCACCAAAGAAAAATATATGTATAATATAAATTGATTGATTCTTTATGTGTCTCTTCTAACCCTGGTTAAGATATATTATCTTAGGAGTTAATTTTTTTAATAAAAACCAAGGGTAGATGTATAAACCCTAGGAGTGAGTGAATCTTAATCACAGTTAATGACTGTTAAAACGGACATGATAAAAATATAATAATTTTAGAGTAATGATTGACCCACCCCTACATTTGACTACATAATCAAATGTCTTCCCATTTCATCCTCTTTAACCGTGATTAAGCTTAACCAACTTAAAGTTATTTTAATTTTTTTTTCTAAAAACCAAGGTTAAATGGATGAACCCTAGCAATGAGTGAATCTTAACCATAGTTAGTGAGTATTAAAAAGGTGGGTAGGAACCAATGAAGATCGACATTAACATAGTAGAAATACACAGTAAGTTTAACATTTTTATTAATTTTATTTATATAAGGGAAATAGTTAACGTACCTGGGAAATGGATTTTAAAATCTAAGATGGTGGGTATTTAAGAGGGGGGAGGGGCATGGACCAATGAGGTCTAGCCTTGGATTTTAAAATTCATTTCTCAAGTATGCTAATCACTGCTCTTTATATAATGACTATCAAAAGGGAGGACTCATGTTTAATTTTTTTCTTACTGGATCTCTTTTTGGAATGCAACAATGACGAATTTGTTGGCTAAATTTCATTAGATATTACTGTATGTTATACTCAAAACATGCTGATTACAGAATGCCAATTATAATCACAGAACACAATCTAAGATAGAATAGAAATAAAGAACAGTGCACTTTACTGTTTGAATGGACTGAGGCTTGAATTGAATTCAATGTCCTTAAGACAATATTGCCCCGCACAGGTGGTCACGGCCGACGGCAAGTTGTCTCCCAAGATACAACAGTCACGTCCTGGGTACTACCACTAGAAACCCAAGGACATAGCGAACCTTGGATGTTTAGTACTCTCTTTCTGGGAATGAAAAATGACTTAATGCAGAAGAAGATTCAAACTGGGGAGGAGAAGATCTTGGAAAATTCGTACTTGAAAAATGCAATAGAATTCCTTAATATAAGGTTGAAAGGAGGAGACTGTTCCAGAAGGGTCATAACTATTGGGGTTTCAGTTTAAATCCAACAGACATGACTGTTGGATAATTAAACTGCTGTGTAAGTTGAATGGGCTTTGGCCCAGCCCAAAAAAATAAATATAAGGGCTTGGACTAGAGGCCCACAAGAGCCAAGGCAACCAACCAAACCAAGTCAGCCGGACCGGGTCGGGGCGGCGGCGGCGGCGCACGCGCGTGAGAGGTTGGTTCTACCTTCGAGCATGGGCTCACTCCTTCGCAAAATTTGGGTGCCCCAAGGGCCCACCCTTAACTCCAAGGTAATAGTATATAAACCATACTATGATTTCAATAGTTTTCCAATGTGGGACTATTCTTTTCTACCATTCTTCAACTTACAATACATGTTCAAGTGGCCTACTTTGAGATGAATTTCTCATTCACCACTTCACTGTTTTGGACAAGTAACTATACCACGTTAATCTCCTCATGGAGGAGAATACGGATCCACTTGGACCAGCCTCAAAATCCTTGTGGGTCCCACTTATATTTTGGGTCAAAGTTTATAAAAAAAAAACTGTTTTCCCAAAACACTCAGATTTTCCAAAACAGATTTTTTCCCAACAGAATTTTATGACTACGATAGACCTATTACTCAAAAGAAAGGGGCTACGTCCGGAACCCCAATCCCTCCCCCCCCCCCCAAGGAAAAATTTGTGGCTCCGCCCCTGACAACAACATAAAGCTACAAGACTGATATTACCCAAATCATCAAAACAATGAAATTATATTAGAAACGTAATGCCCCAGAATTTTTATTTGTTAATATTTAAAGAAAAATATGGAAACTGTATTGAGCAGGCTCCATCACGGGGGCTTGAAAATAACCTGATAAAAAGAACCAAATTAAAAGAATAATCTGACATATATGAACATTATTTAATGTTCTCAATCATGATTTAAGGCTTAAGAAAAGGAAAAAAATTCAAAGCAGAAGCTTCAAATCTAAATGAAGATAGATATAACTTAGAAGGAACAACAATCACACAAGAAGAAGAGAAAAAACCCTTCACCCAAATCACAAGAATATGGAAAATTAGCCACAAAAAAACTTCTCCCAAGACATCAGAAAAGGGCAATGATCAAATCATGAAAAGAAAATTCAATTAGTATTCAGACAGACTCTATATATATCTTCTGAAAAGGGTTGAGAAATCATGGAGCAGATTCGTATCTTCATATGGGTTATCATGGATCCTCCTTTAATACTAAAAAATAACTAAAAATATAGAAAAAAACAACTCCATATTAGAAAGATCAACAGAAGCCCATCTATCACCATCCTAAGAAAAATGAAAATTATATAAGAAATGAGATAAATGGAGAGAAGAAGGAAAATAAAAGGTACCTCGAGAAGGATATGGGTAGGCATACTTGGGGTCATTCATCTTTGGAACTAGGGCGGTAAAAGGAGCATATATTGGTATATCCGAATTCGTATATATCCGGATATCCGAATCCGAATAAATATCCGGCGGATAGTGAAATATAATATCCGTATCCGACTCCGATTAAAATATTTGGATTCGGATAGTATCCAAATTATCCAATTAATTTTTTTTTAAATTAAAAAATATAAATTAATATTTAAAAAATGTAAAAATATATAAATTTTTATTTAAAAAATATATTTTAAAGGTTATATTAATTTTTTTAATTTAAAATATATTATTTATATATATTATATAATCGGACGGATATTTATCGGATTGGATATAACAGTAATTGAATCCATATCCGACTATAAACGGATAGTATTTTACTATCTGAATCTGCTCCGTCGGATACCTATCTGGATAATTATCTGACTAAACGGATTCGGATACGGATAATATCGGCATCCGTTTATAGTCCTATTTAGAACACAAACAGTTTGAAATTGAAAATTTTGCTTTTACTTAGGGGTGTATTTGAGTCGAGTTTGGCCAAGCTCGACTCAGCTTGAACTGTTTCAAGCCAGGCTCGAGCTCGAATCGATTCAAGCTCAAGCACGGCTTGATTTATTAAAAACTTATTTTTAAATAAAAATATTAATATTATAAATTATTTTTTATTATTTTATATATAATATTCAAGCTGAGCCAAATTGAGTTGAGCTTCAAGCCGAATCAAACAAGCTTTAGCTCGAACACATTACAAACTAAAAAAAAAACTAGGCTTGGCTCGAGCCAAATATCCAAGCTTGAAGTCGGCTTGATCAAGCTGAGCCTTCGAGCTGGCTTGACTTGGATACACCCTACTTTTACTAACTTACCTTGAATATTGGTGGAGCCTGATAAATAAGGCTGCACAAAACCTGATTGACTTGTTTGTGTGGTTCGGCTTAGCCCGGTTTAGCCCGAGATCGGCTTGAATTTTAGGCTTGATCGGGCCAAGACAAACCTTAAAAAAAGCTTGAAAATCCAATCAAGTCGAGCTCGGGCTAACACCTGTTTGATTCGGCCCGGCTCGATTGAGGCTAGGTCCGGCTCAAATATTATTAAAAAAATAATAAATAAATAAAATTAGTATTTATATATATCATTATTATATATATATATATAATATAAAATATTATTATTATTATTATTATTATTATTTAAAAGTATTCAAGCTGAGCTCAAGCCAAGCCAAGCCAACTCGAGCTTGAATCAATTCGGGCTGAGTCGAGCTTCGAGCCAGGCTTTTGAATTTAGGCTAAGCTTCGGGCCGAGGTTTCAAGCTTGATTTTGGGCCGAGCCGAGCTTCAGGCCTAGAACAAACCCTTTCAAGCCGAGCCGGGCTTAGCCAAGTCCGGAAAAGCCCGGCCCGAATACAGGCCTACTCATAAAGGTCTGATCTCAGTCCTTTTTTACTTAGGTTGGGCTGGTTAGGACTTTCTTATTAATAGGGCTGGCCGGCTTGGATCATTCCATCTTTATTCGATAAATATATTATTTTGTATTAACATTGAGTTATAATAATGTGTTAACACTGTGCTAAATTAGTTATTATTATTATTAGTTATAAAAGTGCGCTACATTATGTAATGTAACATATGTTATCAGTGTTGTCATAACAATATGTTAACAGTGTAAAATACATGTATGATTGATATATTTTATGTTATATATTATATAACTAGCGGGTGGAACGTGCGATGTGAGAGCGAGGGGAAGGAGTTAAACACAGTTAATAGGAGTTAAAAGGGACACGTGTTAACCTGCGGGTGCGATTAAACTCGCTAGTGGCATGTGCGATGCACGTGAGTGCGAGGGGAAGGAGTTAACCACAGTTAATAGGAGTTAAAAAGGGACACGTGTTAACCCGCTGGTGCGATTGAACTCTCCCCGAGTTCAATCATGATTGGCTATGATTCTAAATAGATAGATGAGCAAGGGGTAGTTTGGGAATTAAAGTAAAACATTAAATTAAGATTTTGGTTTTATATAAGGGTAGTTTGGGAATTTCAGAAAACCTATCTACGCAAGGCTCTGACATTATAATAGTAAAGATAAAGGTAACCTATATTTTATATATTACCTACTAGCAGAGACCCCGTGCGATGCATGGTAGTAATTAAGAATATCTAAAATTAAATAGTCTTATTTATTTATTTAAATATTAAGTAATATATCTTAAGAATATTTCATAAATTTAATTTTTAGTAGTATTAGTTTTTTATTATTTGATATGCATTATTATTTGTATTAATTAATTAATTAATTTATAATAATAATTTATTATTATTTTAATAACATTTATAGGAAAATCATAAGTTATTTAATATTAAACTTAAATTAATATACCCAAGAGTTGGAGGTAAGAGAGAACTCTATAATAGTGGAGATAGATAAGACTCTAGGATTGTTTGATAACTGATGACCTAAAACAAACGATAGAGATTAAATAAGGAAGTCACATGACATCCTTAGGATTGAACGTATAGGATTCGAGAGATTGGAGTTTAGAGAATATGGAGAAAGTCTTATTTCTTTATATTATAGTATAGATATTATGTAAATTCCGTATTAAATGGTTAGTAGGTCTCATCCTTGTAAGTTATAATGTTAATGAGATTTTATTTTTCCTATGACACACAAGAGGTTTCTATTTCGGAGAGCGAACTGAGAAGCATCTCCAAGTACATATTGATGGCAAGCAGACTGCAGGGACATAGCTGAATTCGCACTCCAAAATCCACTTGATCGGTCCCACCCAAATGATCTCGTATGTCATTGTTCAAATCTATAGATTTCAGAGAGGGTGAGGGTGAGGGTGTTGTGCTCTCCACCCGCCCTTTAACTTAGAACAGATACTAATTAGTAACCGGGGTTGCGGCCTAACTGCATGTGTCTACCAAAAATAATAATAGTAATAATAATAATTCTTTGATGGAAAGACACGGTTCATGGTTTTTCTTTCTTTCTTTTCTTTACTTTCCCAGTGGGCAAGGGCGGAGCCAGCCAACCAAGGGTGACCCATGGCCCCCAAAATTTTTGTAATTTTGTATAAGTATAATTTTTTTTAAATAAAAATAATATGATTAATATCTAATTTTTATATACAATGGCCTCCCAAATTAAAGAGTCACGATCTTGGCCAATTGCAATCGAACTCGGAAGAGTTCAATTGCATTCACAGTGCCTTCTGAGTCTAGGGGGATGGGGGTTTGGGGCTTAATCCCCCACCCCCACCAATTTGTTTTGACAACTAAAATCTTGGGTCATTGAGTATTGTTTCTTCTTGTTTACAAGCTAGCTATCTCTTTGGCTCATGGTTATGCCTAATTAAATGATAAGTGAAACGGTATAAAAGAGATATTTTATTTTCAAATGTTTAGGAGTCAGGTGCTCCCTTCCTCATGGCTATGCTATATTAATAATTAAATAATATGATATGATTGTTTAGGAGACAATTTTTCCCTTGTCTCAGTATTATGTCTAATGAAATACTTAAATAACTTAGTATAAATAGGAGTGTTAGCCTCATACGCACTAAGTCAAAATTTTCCCAAAGACGTAAAGTAGGTGCAAAATGTGGTGTAATTGCTATTCCATAACCAAGAGATGGTTTGACACTTGTTGCCACCACCTTGCTTTTTTGGAAGACTCTGGCTGAAGCTACAATTTCTGTAGTATAGAAAAGGAAAAAAGATAGCGGACTGCGCATTTGGCTACCTAGCTGAATGCTGGTCATCATTGGTCTACTTCCCCCCTTTTTAACACCAACTAAATATGGTTAAGATTAATTCACCCCCTAGGGTTCATCCATCTAACCTTGTTTTTTTTAGAAAAAAAATAAAAATAAAATATAAACCTTAGTTTAGTCAAACTTAATCACGGTTAAAAGGAGTGTTAAAAAGGATACGTGGACCGGCTTAGCCGAATGTGCAATCCACCCTACTCCATTTCCAAGTTCAATCACATCGCAATTGACTGTGTCTCAACTTCCAAATATGATGTAATTGTTAATTATGTGGGATGTTTGGCCACCTAAAATTTAATATTTTTTTAATGTATGATATAAAAAAAATTATATATTATAATTAATTAATTTTTTTATATATATAAGTTAAACTAACTACACACATCCTACAATCTCAACTTCAAGCCTATAACCTCACACACCCCTCAATTAATTTTATTTATATAATGGTTCTAAGTAATTTATCCTGGGTGTAGCCCCGGAACACCTAATCACATAATATTCCATGCATACTTGATCATTTTGCACAAAACCCACTAATTTTCTTAATTTATGTACTTCGGCTCCCAAAGAAAAGTACCTGGCTCGGCCACTGTTGTGGGTAAAGAACAATCAGGGGATTCTCATGAGGCAGGGCTGGACTAGAGTTCCAGTGATGGGTATATCTTTTCTTTATTGGTGTTGTAATTGGAGTGGTATTATGGTCCATCTGATGTTTGAATCCTAACTAATACCGTTAACCTTCATTAAGTTATTAATAATTCTTAAGATTTATGTTGATTCGATTAGAATTTCAATAAATAAGAAATATTAAAAATATTCATTACGAGTCACGTTTTTGAGACTATGGAATACTTTTGTCAGATAGCTACTGTTCCAAGTGTTACGTAAACAACCTACAGTTCAATGATCTAGTGAGCAGAATTGTGCTGTAAGGTATGGCCCAAGAAATGATTGACCTAAGAAAGGACATGATTTCATATGTAGGAAATGGTTTCCAATGACGAATCATTTCTAGGGGCTTTCTTGTTTGTGTGTAGTTGGTTAAATGATACGAATCATGATTGACTTTGTATTAATCATCATTTCTTAATTAATAAATGTTGATTAGTAGTTATTGGACCAAATCAATTGTAGAATTCAATTGGACAGATAACTGCATGACTTTTTTTTTTTAATTACTTATTTTGTATCATTTTAGGAGATCGTAACTTAGACCACGGGGAAGCAATGCTTGCCCCATTGGTAATGTCTGCATGCAATTCTCAGGATTGTGTGATCATTGAAATATTCATCGTTCTCTAACCTAAAATAGATTCTAACCTTGCTATCAGAGGTTGCCGCCTAACTATATATCATGTTACCCAAAAAATAAAATTTCACTTATAAAATGTATTTATGTCGATTAGATACTAGATATTTTTTATTGGTTTGATGTAGATCTTAGATACTAGTGGATTCCTCTTTCTGGATTCAATAAAGAAGACTAACATAATACGATTGTTTGATTAAATAACACATAGATTTGGGCTATGGCATTGTAACATTAAATAACACATATATTTGGGCTATGGCATTGTAACGAAGAGAGCCTAACCATGTAGTGATGATAAAATGACTATTATCCTCAATTCCTCATAGCTTAGAAGTTTTTGGGTAATAGTCCATGAAAGAGTGACCTAACAATTGGCAAGGGCTGCAGAAGCGGAGGTCCTGAGTTCGACTCTTATCATGTGTAACGGATAAAATTCGTAAAATCAACTTAGCGTTGGAGAACGAGTTCGTTTTTGTTGTTTTGTTCACGAAAGTGACACGTGGACACGAGTTGGGATCACGTGCTTAAAATAGAGGGATCACACGTTATCTGATGGACAACGTTCACGTTGTGCGCATTACGACGTCTTTGTTTTCTTGTAGAACAACGCTTCCGTTGTGGCTTGACAACGTGCTCGTTGTCTGAAGCACAACGTAACCGTTATACTCTTGACAACGTTTTTGTCGTTACATGAACAACGAGTCCGTTGTCTCACCGACAACGACGTCCTGGCTGTATTTTAAGACATCTACACCGTAACCGAGCTCGAGTCAACAACGAGACCAACTCGTAGGAGGAAGTGACCAGGAGGCGATCCATAATTCAGACATGTGTGCCGAAAGCGCTGTTTTGTGCCGAAAGCACTATCTTGACATTTAATGCTGGTCACTTCTGCGTACTGTCTGATCCCGTCCGACTGGACTCATAGGAGGCTCTCACGTGTGATGCAACCGGCGGCAGATATGTCTGACATATTTGGCAATGAGTGCAAGACACGTGGTATGGACATCTATGGCCATCCATGGTCATCGATGGCCATACCAACCTTACCCTATAAATACCCCGTGATTTTTAGTGCTTGAGATCACGTTTTAGTGCTTGGGATTACGTTTTTGGCCGTACTTCAGAGTATACTTGTTCAGTGCTTCCCAGAATCTTGCGTAACTTTCAGTGTCTATTTCAGAGTTTACTGTTCATCATCTTCTACATCTACTTACTTTACCATCGGAGTACAGGTCAGGGTGTCACACCCTCCACTCCAACCTTCTACCGGTAAACCAGAGCGTGTGTGGAGCTGTAGCTGACGCGTGTTCGTGACGGTAATTTTCCCCCTCAAAATTGGCGCCGTCTGTGGGAAATAATAAACGAACCCCCCTTTGCTCTTTGTGATCATGGCTGATTAGTCATTGGTGTTTGGACGTGAGGATCAAACCTCTCAGGCCACTCCTTTTGTACCTTCTGTCGTGCACATCCCTGGGGTCAGTCCTTCGTCTGGGCAACCAGAGAGGACCGTGCCTCCTCCTGTTGAGTTTTCTGTTTCTGATCGCATTTTGGCGATGTTGCAAAGGCAGCAGTCTGCTCTTGATCAGATCACCAGGCAACAGCAGTTGATGCAGGAGAGGCTGGAGGCGTTCGAGCATAGCAGGCTCGAGGTGGATGAGGTGCCACTGCAGAGGTCTTCCGTGAGACGTCAGCTTGACATCTCTTCTTCTCCTTCTGCACCGGAGAACCTTGAAACCAGGTTTGTGCTTCTTCCTACTGAAGGGGATGTAAGGCAGCCTCAGGTTCAGGCAGAGCAGAGTATTCCTTCAGATCGTGTGGATTTGCGAGAAGGGGCAGGGCGAGAAGACTTGAGAGGGGGTACCGGAGGTGCAGACGCCCAGAAGACTTGGGTGACTACCAAGGAGGTGGAGGCTTTGATCGGTGCTCGTGTTAAGAGCATGAAGGGAGGGATTCCTGACCACTTTGCTCAGTCAGCAAAGGACAACGTTGAGAACTCTCCTTTCACAGACGCCATCAATCAGTCATATACTTCTTCCAAGTTTATAACTCCGATCTTCCTCATGTACACTGGAAGGACGGATCCAGAGGAGCATTTGTTTGATTTCAAACATGTGATGGCTGTTCGCAATCCAGATGATGACCTGTATTGCAAAGCTTTCCCCAACAGCCTGTCTGGGGCAGCGTCGAAGTGGTTTCGGAACTTGCCTCCTGGTTCCATCAGTAATTTCTCAGAGCTCAGGTCAGCTTTTATTGATCGTTTCATTATCAATAAAAAGAAGAAAGCATGTGCAGATACTCTCTTCTCTTTGAGGATGAAGCCGACTGAATCCTTGACGGACTTTATTTCGCGTTTCACTGATGAAGTCCACAACCTCGATAAAGTCAACGAAGGGAGCTGTATCGCTGCTTTCAAGAATGCTATCCCTAGGCATTCCGAGCTTTATAAGTCCTTGACTCTTGACTATCCTGTCAAGATGGACGAGATGATGGTTCGTGCCACCAAGTACGGAAGGTATGAGGAGAACGTATTCGTTGTGCCGAAGCCCAGGACGAGAGTGGTGGATGTCGTAGAGAGGACACACCGATCTTCGAAGAGGAAGGAGAAGAAGCAGAGGTACGAGTCTTCATCATCTGAGGACTCACCACCAAGGAAGTAGAAGGAGAGAGTAGTCTATGTGACTCAGCGGGATCAGCTGATTCGGCGTCCGCTGGAAGGAAACTTTAATCAGCAGCAGAGTAGGACGGAGAGACGTCCTAATGATCAGCAGCAGGCGAGGCAGCAGTATCAGCCACGCCAGGTGCAGCCTCAAGTACAGCAAGAGAGAGGCGTGCAGCCTAGTGAGCGGCGACCTTTTACAGATCGAGCACCGCCCATCAATTTCACAGTTAGCCCGGCGACCATCATGAGGTCAATAGAGGATCAGGCGTACTTCGAGTGGCCGGCTAGGGCTGTGCAGGATGTTACATCGGGACCCCGTGTGCATGAGTATTGTCATTATCACAAGTGTTGTGGTCATCTCACCAACCGATGTCGTATTCTGAGGGAGTACTTGGAGAGGCTGGTTCAGGAAGGGTACTTGGGAGAGTATCTTGCTTCTGGCAACGGCGGCATGGAGCATGCCAGGGAGCCGGTATCCCAGTCTCGTGGAGGAGAACCTGCTAGTAATCCAAGTACCAGTGGAGGAGCTTCCTTGGGCACGATCAATGTCATTTGCCGCATGCAAGCGCCGGAAGCAGATGTGGGGAGGAACTTCAGGGCGAAGACCAGGAAGCTGTCTCACGATGCTGCAGTGTGTCAGGTGCAAGTGCCTACCAGAAGCGTTGAGCAGGCACTTACTTTCACTGATCGTGATCTGGCAGCAGTAATCCGACCTCACTATGATGCTCTTGTTCTCACCATGAGAATAGGAGATTTCGACATTAAGAGAGTACTCGTAGATTCCGGGAGTGGAGCAGACATCTTGTATCTTCATGCTTTCACCCAGATGAAGCTGGATCCTTCCGTTCTCATCCCTGCTCAGACTCCACTGTTTGGATTTGATGGCAGCTCGATGAAGCCTATAGGCGACGTTGTCTTACCCGTTGTGGCTGAACCCGTTGTCCTTCAGACCAGGTTCTCCGTTCTGGATGCGACATCGCCTTACAATGTCATCTTGGGTCGTTAGTGGACCCATGAGATGAAGGCTGTTCCGTCCTCGTACTATCAGGTGTTGAAATATCCAACGCAGGACGGGCCTCAGGAGATCAAAGGTGATCAGTTGGCATCGCAGAAGTGCGATTTTCCTGCTTCCGTTGTGCCTCCATAGCAGTTACAGGTCGTTCCCGTTGTGGAAGAGAGCTCGGAAACCTCGTTGTGCAGACCTTCTATTGAGCCCACGAGAGCTGTCAATTTGGGAACGGAAGAAGAGCCAAAGGTGTTGCAGGTCGGGACGAGCTTGACAGCGGAGGAAGAGCTCGAGTTGCTGAGTTTCCTTAGGCAGAACCTTGATGTCTTTGCATGGTCTCACAAAGACATGACTGGCATCTATCCGAATGTTATCTGTCATCACCTCAATGTTGATCCTGCTATCCCTCTAGTGAAGCAGAAACCTCGGAGACTTGCTCCAGCTTATCATGATGCAGTGAACGAGGAGATTGACAATTCTCAGGATTGTGTGATCATTGAAATAGTCATCGTTCTCTAACCTAAAATAGATTCTAACCTTGCTATCAGAGGTTGCCGCCTAACTATATATCATGTTACCCAAAAAATAAAATTTCACTTATAAAATGTATTTATGTCGATTAGATACTAGATATTTTTTATTGGTTTGATGTAGATCTTAGATACTAGTGGATTCCTCTTTCTGGATTCAATAAAGAAGACTAACATAATACGATTGTTTGATTAAATAACACATAGATTTGGGCTATGGCATTGTAACATTAAATAACACATATATTTGGGCCATGGCATTGTAACGAAGAGAGCCTAACCATGTAGTGATGATAAATGACTATTATCCTCAATTCCTCATAGCTTAGAAGTTTTTGGGTAATAGTCCATGAAAGAGTGACCTAACAATTGGCAAGGGCTGCAGAAGCGGAGGTCCTGAGTTCGACTCTTATCATGTGTAACGGATAAAATTCGTAAAATCAACTTAGCGTTGGAGAATGAGCTCGTTTTTGTTGTTTTGTTCACGAAAGTGACACGTGAACATGAGTTGAGGTCACGTGCTTAAAATAGAGGGATCACACGTTGTCTGATGGACAACGTTCACGTTGTGCGCATTACGACGTCTTTGTTTTCTTGTAGAAGAACGCTTCCGTTGTGGCTTGACAACGTGCTCGTTGTCTGAAGCACAACGTAACCGTTGTACTCTTGACAACGTTTTTGTCGTTACATGAACAACGAGTCCGTTGTCTCACCGACAACGACGTCCTGGCTGTATTTTAAGACATCTACACCGTAACCGAGCTCGAGTCAACAACGAGACCGACTCGTAGGAGGAAGTGACCAGGAGGCGATCTATAATTCAGACATGTGTGCCGAAAGGGCTGTTTTGTGCCGAAAGCACTGTCTTGGCATTTAATACTGGTCACTTCTGCGTACTGTCCGATCCCGTCCGACTGGACTCATAGGAGGCTCTCACGTGTGATGCAACCGGCGGCAGATATGTCTGACATATTTGGCAATGAGTGCAAGACACGTGGTATGGACATCGATGGCCATACCAACCTTACCCTATAAATACCCCGTGATTTTTAGTGCTTGAGATCACGTTTTAGTGCTTGGGATCACGTTTTTTGCCGTACTTCAGAGTATACTTGTTCAGTGCTTCCCAGAATCTTGCGTAACTTTCAGTGCCCATTTCAGAGTTTACTGTTCATCATCTTCTACATCTACTTACTTTACCATCGGAGTACAGGTCAGGGTGTCACACCCTCCACTCCAACGTTCTACCGGTAAACCAGAGTGTGTGTGGAGCTGTAGCTGACGCGTGTTCGTGACGGTAATTTTCCCCTTCAAAATTGGCGCCGTCTATGGGAAATAATAAACGAACCCCCCTTTGCTCTTTGTGATCATGGCTGATCAGTCATTGGTGTTCGGACGTGAGGATCAAATCCCTCAGGCCACTCCTTTTGTACCTTTTGTCGTGCATATCCCTGGGGTCAGTCCTTCGTCTGGGCAACCAGAGAGAACCGTGCCTCCTCCTGTTGAGCTTTCTGTTTCTGATCGCATTTTGGCGATGTTGCAAAGGCAGCAGTCTGCTCTTAATCAGATCACCAGGCAGCAGCAGTTGATGCAGGAGAGGCTGGAGGCGTTCGAGCATAGCAGGCTCGAGGTGGATGAGGTGCCACTGCAGAGGTCTTCCGTGAGACGTCAGCTTGACATCTCTTCTTCTCCTTCTGCACCGGAGAACCGTGAAACCAAGTTTGTGCTTCTTCCTACTGAAGGGGATGTAAGGCAGCCTCAGGTTCAGGCAGAACAGAGTATTCCTTCAAATCGTGTGGATTTGCGAGAAGGGGCAGGGCGAGAAGACTTGAGAGGGGGTACCGGAGGTGCAGACGCCCAGAAGACTTGGGTGACTACCAAGGAGGTGGAGGCTTTGATCGGTGCTCGTGTTAAGAGCATGAAGGGAGGGATTCCTGACCACTTTGCTCAGTCAGCAAAGGACAACGTTGAGAACTCTCCTTTCACAGACGCCATCAATCAGTCATATACTTCTTCCAAGTTTATAACTCCGATCTTCCCCATGTACACTGGAAGGACTGATCCAGAGAAGCATTTGTTTGATTTCAAACATGCGATGGCTGTTCGCAATCCAGATGATGACCTGTATTGCAAAGCTTTCCCCAACAGCCTGTCTGGGGCAGCGTCGAAGTGGTTTCGGAACTTGCCTCCTGGTTCCATCAGTAATTTCTCAGATCTCAGGTCAGCTTTTATTGATCGTTTTATTATCAATAAAAAGAAGAAAGCAGGTGCAGATACTCTCTTCTCTTTGAGGATGAAGCCGGCTGAATCCTTGACGGACTTTATTTCGCGTTTCACTGATGAAGTCCACAACCTCGATAAAGTCGACGAAGGGAGCTGTATCGCTGCTTTCAAGAATGCTATCCCTAGGCATTCCGAGCTTTATAAGTCCTTGGCTCTTGACTATCCTGTCAAGATGGACGAGATGATGGTTCATGCCACCAAGTACGGAAGGTATGAGGAGGACGTATCCGTTGTGCCGAAGCCCAGGATGAAAGTGGTGGATGTCGTAGAAAGGACACACCGATCTTCGAAGAGGAAGGAGAAGAAGCAGAGGTACGAGTCTTCATCATCTGAGGACTCACCACCAAGGAAGCAGAAGGAGAGAGTAGTCTATGTGACTCAGCGGGATCAGCCGGTTCGGCGTCCGCTGGAAGGAAACTTTAATCAGCAGCAGAGTAGGACGGAGAGACGTCCTAATGATCAGCAGCAGGCGAGGCAGCAGTATCAGCCACGCCAGGTGCAGCCTCAAGTACAGCAAGAGAGAGGCGTGCAGCCTAGTGAGCGGCGACCTTTTGCAGATCGAGCACCGCCCATCAATTTCACAGTTAGCCGGCGACCATCATGAGGTCAATGGAGGATCAGGCGTACTTCAAGTGGCCGGCTAGGGCTGTGCAGGATGTTACATCGGGACCCCGTGTGCATGAGTATTGTCATTATCACAAGTGTCGTGGTCATCTCACCAACCGATGTCGTATTCTGAGGGAGTACTTGGAGAGGCTGGTTCAGGAAGGGTACTTGGGAGAGTATCTTGCTTCTGGCAACGGCGGCATGGAGCATGCCAGGGAGCCGGTATCCCAGTCTCGTGGAGGAGAACCTGCCAGTAATCCAAGTACCAGTGGAGGAGCTTCCTTGGGCACGATCAATGTCATTTGCCGCGTGCAAGCGCCGGAAGCAGATGTGGAGAGGAACTTCAGGGCGAAGGCCAGGAAGCTGTCTCACGATGCTGCAGTGTGTCAGGTGCAAGTGCCTACCAGAAGCGTTGAGCAGGCACTTACTTTCACTGATCGTGATCTGGCAGCAGTAATCCGACCTCACTATGATGCTCTTGTTCTCACCATGAGAATAGGAGATTTCGACATCAAGAGAGTGCTCGTGGATTCCGGGAGTGGAGCAGACATCTTGTATCTTCATGCTTTCACCCAGATGAAGCTGGATCCTTCCGTTCTCATCCCTGCTCAGACTCCACTGTTCGGATTTGATGGCAGCTCGATGAAGCCTGTAGGCGACGTTGTCTTACCCGTTGTGGCTGGACCCGTTGTCCTTCAGACCAGGTTCTCCGTTCTGGATGCGCCATCGCCTTACAATGCCATCTTGGGTCGTTGGTGGACCCATGAGATGAAGGCTGTTCCGTCCTCGTACTATCAGGTGTTGAAATATCCAACGCAGGACGGGCCTCAGGAGATCAAGGGTGATCAGTTGGCATCGCAGAAGTGCGATTTTCCTGCTTCCGTTGTGCCTCCATAGCAGTTACAGGTCGTTCCCGTTGTGGAAGAGAGCTCGGAAACCTCGTTGTGCAGACCTTCCGTTGAGCCCACGAGAGCTGTCAATTTGGGAACGGAAGAAGAGCCAAAGGTGTTGCAGGTCGGGACGAGCTTGACAGCGGAGGAAGAGCTCGAGTTGCTGAGTTTCCTTAGGCAGAACCTTGATGTCTTTGCATGGTCTCACAAAGACATGACTGGCATCGATCCGAATGTTATCTGTCATCACCTCAATGTTGATCCTGCTATCCCTCTAGTGAAGCAGAAACCTCGGAGACTTGCTCCAGCTTATCATGATGCAGTGAACGAGGAGATTGACAAGCTGATTCAGTTCGGGTTCATTCAGGAGGTGCAGTACCCTGATTGGATAGCCAATGTTGTGGCTGTGCCTAAGAAGAACGGGAAGGTGAGAGTTTGTATTGACTTCACTGGTGTCAATAAGGCCTGCCCCAAGGACTTTTTTCCCATGCCAAGGATAGACAGGCTCATCAACGCCATTGCTGGCTACGAGATGTTATCCTTCATGGATGGTTATTCAGGCTATAACCAGATCCTCCTGGCGGAAGCAGACCGAGAGAAGACCACCTTCATAACGGAGCGGGGCTTGTTCTGTTATCGAGTGATGCCTTTTGGCTTGAAGAATGCAGGTGCCACCTATCAACGTCTTATGAATCTCATGTTTGGGTCTCTTCTTGGCAAGACGGTTGAAGTTTACATCGATGATATCGTTGTGAAGAGTCGAGTACGAGGTACTCTGGTGACGGACCTTGCTGAGCCTTTCTCTGTTCTGCGATCTTTCAATCTAAAGATCAACCCAGAGAAGTGCACCTTCGGGGTTACCTCAGGAAAATTTTTGGGTTATCTTGTGAGTCAGCGGGGGATTGAGACTAATCCAGCTCAGATCCGTGCTTTGCTGGACATGCCAGAGCCTAAGTCGAAGAAGGAGATCCAGAAGCTGACAGGCCGGATTGCTGCACTCAATCGGTTTATCTCCAAGTCATCCGATCGTTGCAAACCTCTTTTCGAGTTGCTGAGAAAGGACTCCATTTTTGCATGGACTCCAGAGTGTTCTCGAGCTTTCCTTGCCTTGAAGGAATATTTAGGCTCAGCTCCTATCTTTTCGGTACCTGAGCCAGGTGAAATCTTATATCTTTATCTATCTGTTTCAGAGCAAGCCCTTGGTTCCGTCCTAGTCAGGAGTTGTGATGGTGTGGAGAAACCTGTCTATTTCATCAGCAAAACCTTTCTCAAGGCGGAGTGCAATTATAGCAAGCTCGAGAAGGTATGTCTAGCTCTTGTCTTTTCTGCGGAAAAGCTTCGTCCTTACTTTCATGCTCATTCTATCGTTGTCATCACAACGTATCCCTTGAAAGTCGTGCTGGGACGACCCGAGCTGGCGGGGAGGATGTCGAAGTGGGCTGTGGCTCTGAGTGAGTTCGATATTCAGTATCGGGCTAGGAGTTCAGAAAAGGGGCAAGCAATGGCAGGTTTTCTTTCTGATTTCCCTGTGGAGGAGGAAGCAGAGGAGGTGGTTGTTGATCTTCAGGAACTTCCTATTGAAGTTGACAACGGAGATGTCGTTGTGGATGGAGCCGAGTCATCAGAGTGGAATGATTGGTTATTGTACGTGGACGGATCTTCTAATTCTAGTGGTTCAGGACTGGGTGTTGTGCTTGTAAGTCCGGAGAACATCAAAGTGCAGAAGATGTCGCGTCTTGGGTTCACTGCCTCCAACAATGAAGCTGAGTACGAAGCCTTACTGCTTGGGTTGCAGAGTGCTCGAGAGCTGCAGATCTCCATGTTGAGAGTGTTTTGTGATTCACAGCTCGTGGTGAATCAGGTGAATAGTGTTTATGACTGCAAGGACGACCGGATGAAGCAGTATGCTACTCTCGTTCGTTCGCAGTGTGAAGCATTCACCGTTGTGGAGATCAGGCACACCCGGAGAGATGAGAATAGGCATGCTGACGCTTTGGCATATCTAGCTTCCATGGTGCAGGCTGACGAGCCTAAGGCTATTCTGATGGAGTTCCAAGAGTATCCTTCAATAGCTCTTCAGGCACAGCGAGAAGTGTTTTTTGTCAATCCAGTTCCGAGCTGGATGACAGGGCTGGTGGCTTATCTGAAGGATGGAATTCTTCCTATCAGTATGAAGGAGTCGAGGCGCATTCTGTTCAAGGCACCTCGTTATGCCTTGGTGCAAGGAGAGTTGTTCAGGAAATCTTTTGGTGGGCCTTTGTTGAAGTGTGTTCATCCTGCAGATGTGGAGAGAATACTTGCTGAGTTGCATGAAGGTATATGTGGTATACATTCAGGCGGGAGAACCATTGCCCATCGAGCTCTGGGCAAGGTTACTTTTGGCCTTACATGCAGGCTGATGCTCAGAAGTATGTGAAGAAGTGCAGCCAGTGCCAGCGGTTTGCTCGTTTGATTCATGCTCCGGCTCAAGAGCTCAACACTGTATCTCAGCCTTGGCCATTTGCGCGTTGGGGACTTGATATTGTAGGACCTTTCCCTAGGGCTCCATGGAATCTGATCTTTCTTCTAGTGGCAACTGATTACTTCTCTCGTTGGATTGAAGCTGTTCCTCTTGCTCGTATCAGAGAGCAAGAGGTGAAGAAGTTCTTGTGGGAACATATCATCTGCAGATTTGGCATACCGCAGTCCATCATTACTGACAACGGGAAGCAGTTTTCAGGACGTTTGATTGCCGACTTTTGCAGCGAGCTGAAGATCAGGCATGTTTTCTCTTCCCCATATTATCCTCAGGGGAATGGATTGGCCGAGGCAGCCAATAAGAATATTCTCAATGCCTTGAAGAGAAGACTGGAAGATTCGAATGGGAAGTGGACCGCCGAGCTGCACAACGTTTTGTGGGGGTACAGAACAACTCCGAGGAGTCCTACCAATGAAACTCATTTCTCTCTAGCGTATGGTATGGAAGCTGTCATTCCTACTGAGATCAGTTTGTCTACAGTGCGTTCTTGGCACAACAAGAAGAAGGATGGAGGGACAGATCAGAACACAGAACTTATGGCTATTCATCTCGATCTGCTAGAAGAGAAGCAAGAAGATGCCAGCATTCAGATGATGAGGTATCAGCAACGATTGAGGAAAGCCTACAACAAGAAAGTACAACAGAGAGTGCTGCAGATCGGTGATCTCATTCTCCGAATAGTGTTCCAGAACACGAGAGAGCTTAACAGTGGCAAGTTGGGACCTAACTGGGAAGGGCCTTATATCTTAGAACGATTGGGAAGTCCTGGAGTCTGTTACTTGAAAGACTTACAAGGTAACCTCATCTCAAAATCCTGGAACATTATGAATTTGAGGCAATTCTTTCAATAGAATCTATGTTATGCTACTACATGCATCGTTGTGCTTACAAGTTTTCAGTGATTTCACATAATCATAGTGCTCATGTTTCAACATATGACTTGCAATATTATGCGTCTGCTCGTTGTCTACATTATTCTCTGTCTGGTTCATCAGTGTAATATTGTGAATGTTTTACAAGTAATTCAAATAAAATTTTGACTGAACAACCTACTCATAACGAACACAAGTGGCTTATATAAGGTGTCATCTGAGCAAATCCAGTGGCTTATCCTAATGACATCCTCTGAGCATGTGCTTCGAAACTGAGTTACATTATGTTCATCATATGAATTTTATTTTTCAGATTGCATTCACATTGAACTATGCAAATGATGTATCTGGAGTAGTACTTGATCGTAGTGCTTGTTCGTAGTGCTTGCTCGTAGTGCTTGCTCGAAGTGCTTGATCGTAGTGTTTGTTCGTAGTACTTGTTCGTAGTGCTTGCTCGAAGTGCTTAATTGTAGTGTTTGTTCGTAGTACTTGTTCGTAGTGCTTTGTTTGTAGTGCTCTACTCGTAGTGTTCTGATCGTAGTGCTTTGATCAAAATAATTTGTTTAAGTATGTGCATCAGTTATAATTTTCACCCTCATACATACATTCACATAGTAAAGTGCCATATTCACATCATTGCTGTGAACCGTGAAAATTAACTCAACTACTTGTGTTGTATTGTTTGTGCATACGTTGTGCTACGTTACGAGGAGGAAAGAAACACGTACATAAGAAAGTAAGTGATCCATTCATGAAGAAGGCCCATTTCTGGGTAATTACAGTAACAAAGAAAATAGAAGAGTTTTCATTATCAAAAGAGAAACAGAAACATGAAGGGGAGCAGCAGATCAGGCGAGCTCAAGGTCAGCGTCTGTCGTCGTTGCAGCAGGGGCAGAAGTAGAGGCTTCAGCAGTTGGGGTTTTTTCTGGAGTAGCTTCATCGGCAGCAGCAGGAGCTTCGGGAGCAGCTGGTTCGAAGTACGGTTCAGCTGGGAGAGGTGCAGGACCTTCGAGAGAGTGAGGTTGCTCGACGCCTTGGACCTTGGCCTCATTGTCTAGCTCGATCAAGTCTTTGCTCTGAAGCTCGGAGAACATGATGGCGTCCTCTTCATTGTTTTCTTTCAGACGGCCTTGCTGGCAGAGCGATTCGAGTGTCTCTTTCTCGGTCTCTGCCCGATCCTCCTCCAAGAGCGTGTCCAGCTGAGACTGATAGTGTTGTTGCAGTCTCAGGGTCACGGTCCTCTCGATGGTCTCTTCAGCTTTCTTGGCCTCCTCGAGCTCCTCCGCCAGTGCTGTCCTGGTAGCCTCAGTTTCCTCCAGCTGTCTGCCCAAAGCTTGGGAGACGAGCTCCAGTTCGCTAATGCGTAGAACAACGTTCTCTACCTCCTATTTGGCATTCTTCTCGGCCTCCTTTGCTGATTGTGTCTCAGCCTCAGCTTTTTCTTGTGCCTTGGTGGCAGCTTTGAACTTCCCCTCGACGCGAACAGCGCTAGCTTTGGCTTGAGACAGATCAAAGTTTGCCTTGAGTCTCTCTTCGGCGAGAGTCTTCTCCAGCGTCTCAGTCCTGTCTTGCCAGTACTTGATCCCATCTCGGAGGTGATTGTAGCTATAATGGCTATGATCACAGAGTTCGTGCACGAGCACGTTCATCTGCAAGGAAGTGTCCGGGCATTAGCACAACGAGGAGTAAAATTTCAGCAGTAGAGTAAGAAGAAGAGGAAGTAAGAAACTTACTGACGCCACAGACTGGCAGGCGGCGTAGGACAGTTCGGCCAGATGGAGCTTGCCGACGTCAGCAATGTCTTGGGGCAACCTCATTGCATGAGTCAGAGCTCGGGCGGTCTTGTCCGAACTTTGCACTGAGTCGTTCACAGTCGGTCTCCCGTACCGAGAGAAGTCGGGCGACCAGTCCAGAGTGCTCGTCGGTAGCATACGAGCTAGAAGACTCGTTGTGCCAGCTTCCGTTGCGGCCAGGGCAACCACAGCGGAACTCGAACTAGCTGGAGCAGTTACAGCTCGAGAGAGGGTAGGTGCCGAGCTGGCTTCGGGCACCGCCGTTGTTACCTCTGCTCCTGGAATTGTTGCAGGAATGGCAGAGGTGGAGGGGGGAGCAGCAATAGCTGCGTTCTCTTTCTCCAGGCGTATGTCCGCCTTCGCTTTCTTTCTGGCCTCGTACTCGGCCTGGGTTGGCAGCTTTCTTTTCGGGTCAGCAGTCGCTATACCCTTGGAAGGAGGGTTCCTCTTCTTCAACAGTGGTGGCGGTGGTGGCAGCTGAACCGCAGGGCGAGCAGACCTTGGCTTCCTGCTCAGCGGAGGTGGATCCATGCCAGTCATGCCTTCTTCTTCTTCGGCTAGATTAATTGCTGGTGAAGGTGTAGAAGTAGAAACACCTGGATGCTGTTGCTGTTGTTGTTGCTGTTGTTGTGGTTGTTGTTGTCGTCGTTGAGCAGTTGCGGTAGGAGTGCTGAAGGCGACCCACGTGTCAGGCTCCAGTGGTTACCACCGGATGTATTCCCCACCTCGAGCACGTTTGATGTTGGTAAGGAGACATTCTTCTTCTGGGGCCAACTTCTTATATGGGATCTTCTTCCCGTCAACTGCACACAAAAAAGCAGAATGAGTACAACGGGAGTCAGCAGGACGAAAGCATATAACGTACAACGAAAACAGAGTCAGAACAGTGGTGCACAACGGACAACAGACGACCGTAGTAGTATACCTGCTTCCGCTCGGAAGACATTGGGGACCGTGGAATTCTCTGCATTCCAACCGCCAGAGACAACGAAAGGAGTGGCTTTCCACCCTCTTTCTCTATCGAGAATCCCTGAGACGAGCTCTGGATGTCGAGATTTCTTGTTCCACGAGTAATAGGAGAACAAACCATCGTCAGAGCCTCGGCATCTGATAGCATGGCAGAAGTGGAATAGATGCCTAGCTTCTATTGGGTAACCGTCCTTGATGAATTTGATCATCATGGACATATATTTGTGGAAGCTCGGATGCATTTGTCCCGGTGCGAGTTACAGGGCAGACAGAACGTCGTCCAGGACGGGATGGAGAGGAAAGCGGTGGCCAGCCTCGAGCTGGGAGAGGTAGACGACGGTACAAGTAGAACGCTTATCAATGATAGCGTCATCCCGTTTGAAGTGGAGATTGACTTTGGAAGGGAAGTCGAAACGTTCCCTGTAGTGGTTCAGATGTGCCAACTGATGTTGGCGCAGAACTGAGGATTGTTCGATGTAGGCACCATGAGGTGCGCTACCTGTGGAACTGGCCTCATCTTCAGTAGGGCCTCTAACTTCCTCTAACCTAGCGGGTTCTACGGGAATGTTGGCAGCCATAGTAGTTGGAAGAAACAGTGAAAATGAACAGGAACGGTGAACAGAACACGGAGAGTACACAGAACAGAATCACTCAAGAACCAGAGAAGAAAGAGAGGGAGAAACAGTAAGAAATATTAAGGAAAAGAGTGAAGAGCGTACCGAACAGAAGACGATTGAGAGACTGTTGAGAGCTTGAGGAAGATGGACTTTCGTTTGAGAAAAAAATTCGGCAGAGTAACAGTGCTTGAAGGAACAGGGTGAAAGAGAAGGAGTATTCGATGGGGATTTTATAAGCATCTCAGATGTGTGAAACTACGCCACTACCCTTCATCAGAGCCGTACACCTGTGTCAAAGTTGAGGAGAGCAGTGGCAAGATCGTCTTTTCACCAAAAGAGAGTAACCGTCAGAGTTATTAAAGCATTTTGAAATTCGAAACGGCGATGATGACAGCCTGTCCGCATTAAAGAGACGTGACGGTTCGCAAGCGCAACCAGCTAGCGTGAACGGTCGATTTTCTAAGCGAGCGTTTTAAGCACGCAACGTTACATCTTCTGGAGCAGTGCCAGGTATGATCTTTTTGTCCTTTTATGACGCTTCGAACTAAGTTCCAAGCATCATAAAGGGGCAAATTGTAACTGATAAAATTCGTAAAATCAACTTAGCGTTGGAGAACGAGCTCGTTTTTGTTTTGTTCACGAAAGTGACACGTGGACACGAGTTGGGGTCACGTGCTTAAAATAGAGGGATCACACGCGTTTTCTGATGCACAACGTTCACGTTGTGCGTATTACGACGTCTTTGTTTTCTTGTAGAACAACGCTTCCGTTGTGGCTTGACAACGTGCTCGTTGTCTGAAGCACAACGTAACCGTTGTACTCTTGACAACGTTTTTGTCGTTACATGAACAACGAGTCCGTGACCTTTTGGGAAGAATGCAGGTGCCACCTATCAACGTCTTATGAATCTCATTTTGGGTCCTTCTTGGCAAGACGGTTGAAGTTTACATCGATGATATCGTTGTGAAGAGTCGAGTACGAGGTACTCTGGTGACGGACCTTGCTGAGCCTTTCTCTTTCTGCGATCTTTCAATCTAAAGATCAACCCAGAGAAGTGCACCTTCGGGGTTACCTCAGGAAAATTTTTGGGTTATCTTGTGAGTCAGCGGGGGATTGAGACTAATCCAGCTCAGATCCGTGCTTTGCTGGACATGCCAGAGCCTAAGTCGAAGAAGGAGATCCAGAAGCTGACAGGCCGGATTGCTGCACTCAATCGGTTTATCTCCAAGTCATCCGATCGTTGCAAACCTCTTTTCGAGTTGCTGAGAAAGGACTCCATTTTTGCATGGACTCCAGAGTGTTCTCGAGCTTTCCTTGCCTTGAAGGAATATTTAGGCTCAGCTCCTATCTTTTCGGTACCTGAGCCAGGTGAAATCTTATATCTTTATCTATCTGTTTCAGAGCAAGCCCTTGGTTCCGTCCTGGTCAGGAGTTGTGATGGTGTGGAGAAACCTGTCTATTTCATCAGCAAAACCTTTCTCAAGGCGGAGTGCAATTATAGCAAGCTCGAGAAGGTATATCTAGCTCTTGTCTTTTCTGCGGAAAAGCTTCGTCCTTCTTTCATGCTCATTCTATCGTTGTCATCATAACGTATCCCTTGAAAGTCGTGCTGGGACGACCCGAGCTGGCGGGGAGGATGTCGAAGTGGGCTGTGGCTCTGAGTGAGTTCGATATTCAGTAACGGGCTAGGAGTTCAGAAAAGGGGCAAGCAATGGCAGGTTTTCTTTCTGATTTCCCTGTGGAGGAGGAAGCAGAGGAGGTGGTTGTTGATCTTCGGGAACTTCCTATTGAAGTTGACAACGGAGATGTCGTTGTGGATGGAGCCGAGTCATCAGAGTGGAATGATTGGTTATTGTACGTGGATGGATCTTTTAATTCTAATGGTTCAGGACTGGGTGTTGTGCTTGTAAGTCCGGAGAACATCAAAGTGCAGAAGATGTCACGTCTTGGGTTCACTGCCTCCAACAATGAAGCTGAGTACGAAGCCTTACTGCTTGGGTTGCAGAGTGCTCGAGAGCTGCAGATCTCCATGTTGAGAGTGTTTTGTGATTCACAGCTCGTGGTGAATCAGGTGAATGATGTTTATGACTGCAAGGACGACCGGATGAAGCAGTATGTTACTCTCGTTCGTTCGCAGTGTGAAGCATTCACCATTGTGGAGATCAGGCACACCCGGAGAGATGAGAATAGGCATGCTGACGCTTTGGCATATCTAGCTTCCATGGTGCAGGCTGACGAGCCTAAGGCTATTCTGATGGAGTTCCAAGAGTATCCTTCAATAACTCTTCAGGCACAGCGAGAAGTGTTTTTTGTCAATCCAGTTCCGAGCTGGATGACAGGGCTGGTGGCTTATCTGAAGGATGAAATTCTTCCTATTAGTATGAAGGAGTCGAGGCGCATTCTGTTCAAGGTACCTCGTTATGCCTTGGTGCAAGGAGAGTTGTTCAGGAAATCTTTTGGTGGGCCTTTGTTGAAGTGTGTTCATCCTGCAGATGTGGAGAGAATACTTGCTGAGTTGCATGAAGGTATATGTGGTATACATTCAGGCGGGAGAACCATTGCCCATCGAGCTCTGGGGCAAGGTTACTTCTGGCCTTACATGCAGGCTGATGCTCAGAAGTATGTGAAGAAGTGCAGCCAGTGCCAGCGGTTTGCTCGTTTGATTCATGCTCCGGCTCAAGAGCTCAACACTGTATCTCAGCCTTGGCCATTTGCGCGTTGGGGAGGACCTTTCCCTAGGGCTCCAGGGAATCTGATTTTTCTTCTAGTGGCAACTGATTACTTCTCTCGTTGGATTGAAGCTGTTCCTCTTGCTCGTATCAGAGAGCAAGAGGTGAAGAAGTTCTTGTGGGAACATATCATCTGCAGATTTGGCATACCGCAGTCCATCATTACTGACAACGGGAAGCAGTTTTCAGGACGTTTGATTGCCGACTTTTGCAGCGAGCTGAAGATCAGGCATGTTTTCTCTTCCCCATATTATCCTCAGGGGAATGGATTGGCCGAGGCAGCCAATAAGAATATTCTCAATGCCTTGAAGAGAAGACTGGAAGATTCGAAGGGGAAGTGGACCGCCGAGCTGCACAACGTTTTGTGGGGGTACAGAACAACTCCGAGGAGTCCTACCAATGAAACTCCTTTCTCTCTAGCGTATGCTATGGAAGCTGTCATTCCTACTGAGATCAGTTTGCCTACAGTGCGTTCTTGGCACAACAAGAAGAATGATGGAGGGAAAGATCAGAACACAGAATTTATGGCTATTCATCTCGATCTGCTAGAAGAGAAGCGAGAAGATGCCAGCATTCAGATGAGGAGGTATCAGCAACGATTGAGGAAAGCCTACAACAAGAAAGTACAACGGAGAGTGCTGCAGATCGGTGATCTCGTTCTTCGAAGAGTGTTCCAGAACACGAGAGAGCTTAACAGTGGCAAATTGGGACCTAACTGGGAAGGGCCTTATATTGTAGAACGATTGGGAAGTCCTGGAGTCTGTTACTTGAAAGACTTACAAGGTAACCTCATCTCAAAATCCTGGAACATTATGAATTTGAGGTAATTCTTTCAATATAATCTATGTTATGCTACTACATGCATCATTGTGCTTACAAGTTTTCAGTGATTTCACATAATCATAGTGCTCATGTTTCAACATATGACTTGCAATATTATGCGCCTGCTCGTTGTCTACATTATTCTCTGTCTGGTTCATCAGTGTAATATTGTGAATGTTTTGCAAGTAATTCAAATAAAATTTTGACTGAATAACCTACTTATAACGAACACAAGTGGCTTATATAAGGGTGTCATCTGAGCAAATCCAGTGGCTTATCCTAATGACATCCTCTGAGCATGTGCTTCGAAACTGAGTTACATTGTGTTCATCAAATGAATTTTATTTGTCAGATTGCATTCACATTGAACTATGCAAATGATGTATCTGGAGTAGTACTTGATCGTAGTGCTTGTTCGTAGTGCTTGCTCGTAGTGCTTGCTCGAAGTGCTTGATCGTAGTGTTTGTTCGTAGTACTTGTTCATAGTGCTTGCTCGAAGTGCTTAATCGTAGTGCTTTGTTCGTAGTACTTGTTCGTAGTGCTTTGTTTGTAGTGCTCTACTCGTAGTGTTCTGATCGTAGTGCTTTGATCAAAATAATTTGTTTAAGTATGTGCATCAGTTATAATTTTCACCCTCATACATACATTCACATAGTAAAGTGTCATATTCACATCAATGCTGTGAACCGTGAAAATTAACTCAACTACTTGTGTTGTATTGTTTGTGCATACGTTGTGCTACGTTACGAGGAAGAAAGAAACACGTACATAAGAAAGTAAGTGATCCATTCATGAAGAATGCCCATTTCTGGGTAATTACAGTAACAAAGGAAAGAGAAGAGTTTTCATTATCAAAAGAGAAACATAAACATGAAGGGGAGCAGTAGATCAGGCGAGCTCAAGGTCAGCGTCTGTCGTCGTTGCAGCAGGGATAGAAGTAGAGGCTTCAGCAGTTGGGGTTTTTTCTGGAGTAGCTTAATCGGCAGCAGCAGGAGCTTCGGGAGCAGCTGGTTCGAAGTACGGCTCAGCTGGGAGAGGTGCAGGACCTTCGAGAGAGTGAGGTTGCTCGACGCCTTGGACCTCGGCCTCATTGTCTAGCTCGATCAAGTCTTTGCTCTGAAGCTCGGAGAACGTGATGGCGTCCTCTTCATTGTCTTTTTTTAGACGGCCTTGCTGGCGGAGCGATTCGAGTGTCTCTTTCTCGGTCTCTGCCCGATCCTCCTCCAAGAGCGTGTCCAGCTGAGACTGATAGTGTTGTTGCAGTCTCAGGGTCACGGTCCTCTCGATGGTCTCTTCAGCTTTCTTGGCGTCCTCGAGTTCCTTCGCCAGTGCTGTCCTGGCAGCCTCAGTTTCCTCCAGCTGTCTGCCCAAAGCTTGGGAGACGAGCTCCAGTTCACTGATGCGTAGAACAGCGTTCTCTACCTCCTGTTTGGCCTTCTTCTCGGCCTCCTTTGCTGATCGTGTCTCAGCCTCAGCTTTTTCTTGTGCCTTGGTGGCAGCTTTGAACTTCCCCTCGACGCGAACAGCGCCAGCTTTGGCTTGAGACAGATCAAAGTCTGCCTTGAGTCTCTCTTCGGTGAGAGTCTTCTCCAGCGTCTCAGTCCTGTCTTGCCAGTACTTAATCCCATCTCGGAGGTGATTGTAGCTATAATGGCTACGATCACAGAGTTCGTGCACAAGCACGTTCATCTGTAAGGAAGTATCCGGGCATTAGCACAACAAGGAATAAAATTTCAGCAATAGAGTAAAAAGAAGAGGAAGTGAGAAACTTACTGACGCCACAGACTGGCAGGCGGCGTAGGACAGCTCGGCCAGATTGAGATTGCCGACGTCAGCAATGTCTCAGGGCAACCTCATAGCATGAGTCAGAGCTCGGGCGGCCTTGTCCGATCTTTGCACCGAGTCGTTCACAGTCGGTCTCCCGTACCGAGAGAAGTCGGGCGACCAGGCCGGAGCGCTCGTCGGTAGCATACGAGCTGGAAGACTCGTTGTACCAGCTTCCGTTGCGGCCAGGGCAACCACAGCGGAACTCGAACTAGCTGGAGCAGTTGCAGCTCGAGAGGGGATAGGTGCCGAGCTGGCTACGGGCACCGCCGTTGTCACTTCTGCTCCTGGAATTGTTGCAGGAACGGCAGAGGTGGAGGGGAGAGCAGCAATGGATGCGTTCTCTTTCTCCAGGCGTATGTCCGCCTTCGCTTTCTTTCTGGCCTCGTACTCGGCCTGGGTCGGCAGCTTTCTTTTCGGGTCAGCAGTCGTTGTACCCTTGGAAGGAGGATTCCTCTTCTTCAACGATGGTGGTAGTGGTGGAAGCAGAACTGCAGGGCGAGCAGACCTTGGCTTCCTGCTCAGCGGAGGTGGATCTATGGCAGTCATGTTTTCTTCTTCTTCTTCGTTTAAATTAATTGCTGGTGAAGGTGCAGAAGTAGAAGCACCTGGATGCTGTTGTTGTGGTTGTTGTTGTCGTCGTTGAGCAGTTGCAAGAGAAGTGCTGAAGGCGACCCACGTGTCAGGCTCCAGTGGTTTCCACCGGATGTATTCCCTACCTCGAACACGTTTGATGTTGGTAAGGAGGCCTTCTTCTTCTGAGGCCAACTTCTTATATGGGATCTTTTTTCCGTCAACTGCACACAGAAAAAAGCAGAATGAGTACAACGAGAGTCAGCAGGACGAAAGCATACAATGTACAACGAAAACAGAGTCAGAACAGTGGTGCACAACGGACAACGGACGACCGTAGTAGTATACCTGGTTCCGCTCGGAAGACATTGGGGACCGTGGAATTCTCTGCCTTCCAACCGCCAGAGACAACGAAAGGAGTGGCTTTCCACCTTCTTTCTCTATCAAGAATGTCTGAGACGAGCTCTGGATGTCGAGGTTTCTTGTTCCACGAGCAGTAGCAGAACAAACCATCGTCAGTGCATCAGCATCTGATAGCATGACAGAAGTGGAATAGATGTTTAGCTTCTATTGGGTAACCGTCCTTGATGAATTTGATCATCATGGACATATATTTGTAGAAGCTCGGATGCATTTGTCCCGGTGCGAGTTGCAGGGTGGACAGAATGTCGTCCAGGACGGGATGGAGAGGAAAGCGGAGGCCAGCCTCGAGCTGGGAGAGGTAGACGATAGTACAAGCAGAACGCTTATCAATGAGAGCGTCATCTTGCTTGAAGTGGAGATTGACGTGGGAAGGGAAGTCGAAACGTTCCCTGTAGTGGTTCAGATGTGCCAACTGATGTTGGCGCAGAGCTGAGGATTGTTCGATGTAGGCACCATGAGGTGCGCTACCTGTGCAACTGGCCTCATCTTCAGTAGGGCCTCTAACTTTCTCTAACCTAATGGGTTATACGGGAATATTGGCAGCCATAGTAGTTGGGAGAAACAGCGAAAAGGAACAAAGAACAGTGAACAGAACACAGAGAATACCCAGAGTAGAATCACTCAAAGAACCAGAGAAGAAGAGAGAGGGAGAAACTGTAAGAAATATTAAGGAAAATGGTGAAGAGCGTACCGAACAGAAGACGACTGAGAGACTGTTGAGAGCTTGAGGAAGATGAACTTTCGTTTGAGAAAAAAATTCGGCAGAGTAACAGTGCTTGAAGGAACAGGGTGAAAGAGAAGGAGTATTCGGTGGGGATTTTATAAGCATCTTAGATTTGTGAAACTACACCACTACCCTTCATCAGAGCCGTACACCTGTGTCAAAGTTGAGAAGAGCAGTGGCAAGATCGTCTTTTTGCCAAAAGAGAGTAACCGTCAGAGTTATTAAAGCATTTTGAAAATCGAAATGGCAATGATGACAGCCTGTCCGCATTAAAGAGACGTGACGGTTCGCACGCGCAGCCAGCTGGCGTGAACGGTCGATCTCCTCAGTGAGCGTTTAAAGCACGCAACGTTACATCTTCTGGAGCAGTTTCAGGTATGATCTTTTTGTTCGTTTATGACGCTTCGAACTACGTTCCAAGCATCATAAAGGGGCAAATTGTAACGGATAAAATTCGTAAAATCAACTTAGCGTTGGAGAACGAGCTTATTTTTGTTGTTTTGTTCACGAAAGTGACATGTGGACATGAGTTGGGGTCACGTGCTTAAAATAGAGGGATCACACGTTGTCTGATGGACAACGTTCACGTTGTGCGCATTACGACGTCTTTGTTTTCTTGTAGAACAACGCTTCCGTTGTGGCTTGACAACGTGCTCGTTGTCTGAAGCACAACGTAACCGTTGTACTCTTGACAACGTTTTTGTCGTTACATGAACAACGAGTCCGTTGTCTCACCGACAACGACGTCCTGGCTGTATTTTAAGACATCTACACCGTAACCGAGCTCGAGTCAACAACGAGACCGACTCGTAGGAGGAAGTGACCAGGAGGCGATCCATAATTCAGACATGTGTGCCGAAAGCACTGTCTTGGCATTTAATACTGGTCACTTCTGCGTACTGTCCGATCCCGTCCGACTGGACTCATAGGAGGCTCTCACGTGTGATGCAACCGGCGGCAGATATGTCTGACATATTTGGCAATGAGTGCAAGACACGTGGTATGGACATCTATGGCCATCCATGGTCATCGATGGCCATACCAACCTTACCCTATAAATACCCCGTGATTTTTAGTGCTTGAGATCACGTTTTAGTGCTTGGGATCACGTTTTTGGCCATACTTCAGAGTATACTTGTTCAGTGCTTCCCAGAATCTTGCGTAACTTTCAGTGCCTATTTCAGAGTTTACTGTTCATCATCTTCTACATCTACTTACTTTACCATCGGAGTACAGGTCAGGGTGTCACACCCTCCACTCCAACCTTCTACTGATAAACCAGAGCGTGTGTGGAGCTGTAGCTGACACATGTTCGTGACGGTAAGGTTTCATGGTCAGGGTCCACTCGCATTTGAGGGAGCGAGGTCCACTCCAACCTTCTTGGTCAGGGTACACTCGCATAAGGTTTCATGGTTCTTATGGGCCTTGGGGTTACTGGTTTATGTGGGTTGCGAGGTCTTGCATGTGTTAATACAACATACGTCTATCTCTTAGTTGAAATGGGTAATGCAAACTTTATTTTCTTTTTAAAGTCACTTTCTTTAATGAAATGACATTTGCTAGTACCAAATACGTGTCTTTCTCTTACCCTATGTTTGGTTGCCGAGAAAATAAGTGAAAAGAAAAAGGAAAATTGGATGAAACACAACAATGAATTGTATTAGAAATCCAAAATTTTGTTTTATTTTCTATGTTTTCACATATTTCTCAACAACCAAATATTTAGTAGAAGACAAAACACATGTTCTTCTCTTAAAGAACATAAGTTTAAAAGAAAGTGGAGTTAGAATTACCCAAAATATGGTGAGCGAACAGAGCTTGGACCAATAACTTATTGTGGGTTTCCTTTTAGACAACTGCTAGGTGTTATGCATATAACCCATTCAAGGGTGGATCGGTCATGGCCCAGGCATAAACATGGGCCTAGCCGGACACATATTTGCTCAATCTCGGACTTTTCCACCATGTTAAAACAAATTCAGGTCCATCCAAGCCCCGGTTGGGATCTGATAATTGACCAAATCAGTAGCGTTGAAGCAACCTTAACTCCTAAATTTATCTTTCTGTTCCAAAATCAGTCTCAAGGCTAAGAGCATCTACAATGATGCATGTTAGTAAGCTGCTTGTGTCAACTTTGACAGGTAGCAAATGAAGATTGTCTTCATTGTATGTGTTAGCTGTATTGCTAAAGTTGTCAGCCGCTAAAATATATGCTAACTGCGGTGATGAGTTTGACTAGTCGATGTGTGAATAAAAATAAAATGGACTGAATCCCAATGTTACTGTTGCCATGTGCTGAGAATAAGAACATCAGATAATTTATTTGCCTGCTAATCGTTAAATGAGGTTAAAAAAATGATGTCATCATTGCATCACCTAACATGTAGCTTAACATCCCTCATTGAAGAATATAAAAAACCAATACTGATAACTTACCAACGTCGTCAAATAATATTGGAATAAATCTAACGTGATGGCTGTTAACACTTGCTTGCTAACTAAGGTGCTAACTAAAGTGAATCACTGTGGATGCTCTAATAAAGTAGTTCAACAATTAGGCTTAGAAATTTGAGCTATGACTCATCCAAGAAATGCACCCCGGAATGAAATGTTCTTGTGTCAATTGAGAGTGATTGATGTTATCTATTTTATAAGATTCGTTTCACTAGCCACATCAATTAGTATTTGAAAGTGGCAGATAAAGTAGAAGTATCTCATCATTTAATTTAAAAAATAGAAGAATTTAATGCCTTTTCCAGAAGTTACTACGGAGAAAGTAACTCCTCATGAATTATGCAAGAATCATTTCAAAAACAAAACTATGTTTAGTTTGCACTCAGAAAATCTTATTTAAAAAAAATTAGCAGTCAAAATTTATGTTTGATTTGCACTAGCGTAGGACTTCTCTTTTTAATCCCCATTTTATACCCTTTCCACTTTCTTTCGTAAACCATCGTTCCCTCTATTAACTTTTCACAGAAGTCGATTGCCAACTTTTCAAGAAAGTTATCACCTTGCATGAAGTAAATTTTTTATATTATTATTATTTTTTTACTTTTGCTGACTTTTTATTTCGACGAAAAGTTAAAAACTGAACAGCAAACCAAACGTCATTATAATCAATTCAAATTTCTAGAACCCAAAAATTAGTAGAAGTCGATTGATAAGCCTATTCAAACAACACCTAAATATGAACCTTGAGAATGTAAAACATGATGGCAATTGTGTCATTATTTGATAGTTTTATAAAGCTTATCTAATAATTATAGAGTGAGATGGTACTCCCTAATATACTCCCTAATCATAACGGGTTTATAACCAACGAATAAGAGTTAGGATTTGAGTCGGTTTATTTTGTCTTTTCTAATGTCACATCAGCTCTAATCCTAACCATTAATAATTGAGATAAACGGTCATGATTTGAGAGTATATTTAGGAGTACACTCTGGGAGTATCCCTAACTAATTCATAATTATAACCCTTAACATTTAGGCTAAAGGGAAATGTAATCTTCAGTTTCTCTCTTTTTCACTTTCTCTACAGGTCCAAAGCTTGTCCACACCTTTTCCACATGCAAGTAGGGTTGCACATGGGTTGGGCTTGGGCTTTTTTTAAAAGGGCCGCCTGAAGCCGGACATTTACAATGGCTTTCAAGCCCAAGTTCGGCCCGATGTGTAGCCCTAGCTGCAAGTTTAGACTAATAAAAGGGAAGGGTTTAAATGTTGAATCTTTAAACGATTGCAAATGCAGCCAGAAAGGTGTAGAAAGGTGTGGGCACTTGTTAGACTCGTAGAGAGAGCGAGGAAGAGAGAAACTAAGACTACTAGCATTCTTCTTAACACTAAAAATGAGAGCTCTGCTATTTTTTCAAGCGGAACTTTGATTCATATTTATTCTCTTTAAAATGCTCAGATGATTTTCTACAGTTGCAAGTTGCAACCATACCGACCATCTCATAGTTGAACAAATGCGGCATGTGTCCACCCCATTAACCCTAGTTGGTCATTACCTAGGTTTAAAAAAAACTGGTAGAAACTGTCAAACCGTATGATTGTTAGGGATATGTGTTGTATTTCTATAGCTATAGCTATGAGTTTGAAACCAGATGTGACGCAATTACTAGGGGTGTCAATGGATGGGATCAAGATCCGGATCCAATTAGATAGGATATGAGACCTTGAATCCGATTGCAATCAAATGGAATTTATAATGATCCAATATGATTAAAATTCGATTAGATTAGATTATTTATAACAATAATAATATCTATATAATTTTATAAATATACTATAGTATTAAATATAATCTATTATTATTTTTTAATTAAAATATTAATTTTTAGATATATATTTATGTTAATTAGATCGAATTCAGATTTGTAAATTCCTTAATCAGGTCAAATTCAAATCTAGACAGATCCGATCTAAATTAATCCGATCCGTTTACAGCCCTAATCACAATTGGGACTATGAATTTAGCCTTCCAATAAGGATACCCGGCCGCCCGACCCTCTATGAACCTCAAATAAGATGGTCTTTTTCAGTTTCCAAACCCCGTGGGTTGGGTTCGGCCTAATTTCTTAAAGTCCACCTACTTGAGAATCTGGCTTAGTAAAGATCATGTTCATAAAGTGCCAGAAAATGGTAACGACCACCCAAGTTCCATTGTTTTTTAAAAATTTGAGGGCATCTCTTAATTTAAGAGATAATGAGTTTATTTTATCTTTTAACTTTTTTATTTTTCCCCTTTGTTATTAGGATAAGAGAAAAACTTCAGCACCACTTGGCAAGAGAGAGCCTTGGACACCTCTTTGCAAAAAGATCAATACTTTGGGGTTGTTGTTGAGAGAAAGCGAGTGTTGCAAATATGCAACAATGGTCAAATATGTAACAATGGTCTTGATGACACATGAGTCTGGATCCTATCCAATTGCGAGATCAGATTGAATTTAGGGTGTCTTCACAAATCCCTTTAAAAATTAAGGTTAAGATTTTAACCCTTAAGATTAATATTTTTTTGAATTTTTTATTCTAAAATCTAATGTTAATGTATTATCCCAAAGGATTAGTGAATCTTAGCCACAATTAAAGAGAGTTAAAAGAGACATGTGTAGTCTCTTGGGTGCAATTGAACTCTCCCAAGTTTAATCGAGACTGGATATGATCCCAACTCCATCCTGACACATTAAGAAATATGTCCCATATGCACAATTTTAAAAAAAGTCCGCATGTATTTTTTGTTATTTAAAATGGTGTACAGTAGACCATCTTGTAATTAATAACCTTGGTGGAAAGAAATTATATTAATTATAAAAGTATTATGTATAAGAATCACTATATTTGGTCCATAAATTTTTTTTTATTTCTTAATTTCTTTTGAATGTATTATATATTTTTCATATAAGCTAGTTTCATGTAGATACAAATATATAAGGCAAGTATATGGTAATTTTAGTTTGGTAAAGTTAACCTCTTTTTCAAAGAAAAGAAGAGGCATTCTTTATTTTGCGAAGATACAAAATTCATTTTGAACTCTGCTTTACATGGGATTCTCCCTTTAACTTTTGTTAATTAATTTTAAACCTCATACAATGGTTTTCTTTAGTTTTTTTTCTTTCTAAAATGTCTAAAACTTTATATTATGTATATGGTAATTTATTATACATAGTCAAAATATCTAAAATAATTGTTTCCTTTCTTTTCGTGATACTTAAACCATCATAAAGAGTTTATAAGATTCTTATAACTCTGTATTAACGTAATATAAAAACCTCTCTTGTAATTAATAATGTATGTACTAAAAATTTCTTTAAAAAATATAAAATAGCAAGTATAAGAGATTATTAATCATACACTATAGAACCAAGTTGGTTCCTTGCAAATTTAGTAATTATTAGAGATTATTAAGTTATAAAATATTAATTATAAGAGGGACTACTGAATGAAATTTTTTTTCAATGTGTGTCAACATTTCATTGTTTCACGGTAGACATGGGCTACACCATTGTTGTGTCGTTTCACTCAAATAAAATATGAGATTAACTTATATGAATCCAGAGCTCTCAAAACACAGTTTTGTTTCAATGGTTTTTGATAAATATTAAAATATTATAAGTTGAGACCAAAAAAAAATATTATAAGAATATTTGTGTTGATAAAATTTTATAAATATAGAGAAATCCGAGTTTCAATTCATAATATTTTTGTTAGTAAATACTCCAATTTATAGTTATCATCGAACAAATAATTAACTAGCAACGGAAGCGCTGGTTGAATAGATAATCGGAGCAATCGAGTAACAAAAAAAGGTCTTAAACAATGGCAATTTAGTAATTACAAATACAAAAAAAGGGTATTTCTATCGCTAAACCTTTTTTTCTATAAAATTTTAAGATACCCCTAACAAAGGTTTATTTTAAGTTGATCCCATTAGCTGCTCCTGTTGATTGTTGACAATTAGTATCAGACATTCTATTAAAGAGTATTATTTTAAAAAGGAGCCAAGCTCCTAAATGATGCCTTATGTTAGGGGTAATATACAAAGCATAAAAAGAAAATAAGATTATTTTTGTCAATAAATTATGTTAAGTAATTTCAAATTCTAAAATATCTCCTCAATGCATATTGTTTTTTTTTTTTTTTTTTTGGGTAAGCTCTAAGTTATTTCCTTAACCATAGTTCTGCTTATATTTAAACTCAAAGAAAATAGGAAAATGTTAGGGAAAGTCTCACTAACCCACCCCGGAATGCAGGCCCTATAAGGCTATAATAACCCTAACCCCTGCCCCATAAAATATTAACTCATATCCCAGACACATATACAACACCCCCCCACAACAAAGTACGCCGTCTATACTCTATAATGACACAATTAACAATTAAAAATAGAAATCACGTAGACTCTTGTGAAGCCTTCGAAACCTTACCTTCTTGATTTGCTGGTACTGTACCAGCTTGTCTACCATCGACGCTAGTCGCCGTCACTGTCTGATATTGTGGCATTATCCCTCCCGGCGCATTATAGTACACCTGCCTTCCCGCACTATCATACCCCACCTGCGCATATCCCGCTTCCACCAACCCAATTCCACCCCCTTCCGGATATGCCCCCACCTTCGGTTGTTGAACCTGTGGCGGCACATTGTATACCGGCGATTCCCGGTAAACGTCTTGTACCATTCTCTGCATCGGATAGTAACCTTGACCGACCTGATTGGTCACCGGTCGTGAGGCGGCCGCCTGGTACATGCCGGTCTGTGTCGGAATCAGATAAACCGGCTGTTCCGGTCCTGAGGCCGGATATCCTCCGGTTATCATGTGTCTTTCTTGCCAGTACTGCGGCGGAACTGATATCGGAGTCGACATCGGGACCGGAGATGGCACCGGAACAGTTTTCTCCGGATTTTTCTGCACGTAGTAATCTCCGGCGTGAGGCCTAGCTAGGTTATCGTCGTTCCTTCTCTGGTACATAGCCTGTTCTTGACTCGCAATCTGCAACCTCTGCAGTTCCAGCATCTGTCTATGCAACTCCACCGGAGTGACCATCGGATCTCCTCCGATGTGCCAATCTTCTTTACCAGAATCCGATCCCGCCGGGATTTCGGCAGAAGCTACTTCTGGAGCCGCCGATTGCGGAGTCGGATCCCGCAGTTTCGCTACGGAAGGTGGCGCTAGTACTTTATCGAAACCGAAGAGGAAGTCCGGATTGGTCGGCGCAGATGCCGCCGGCGGCGAAGACGAGTCAAGAGACTGGATATTAACAGAATTCAAAGCTTCAACGAAACACTGGCGTTCGTTCTTTAGCTCGTCCGAACCGAAACTCGTCGGAGCCGAAGCGGTCAAAGAGAAGAGAAAGAGACGAAGTCTGGCGGGCTTAACTGAAGCACGATTAACACGATCATATTCGAGCATCATGTGCTCGAGATCTTCGTCGTTGGTGACGGAGATCAAGGCGTCGAGATCTTCTCCGGGCAACTGGTACTTGAAGCAGACGTCAGAATCGCAGAGAGAAGATAACTTGGCAATTATAGCAGAGAATTTGATGTTTCGATCGGCTGCCATTATCTTCGTGTCTCCGCCGATGTATGCGAGCTGGTTGTCGTGAGCCCTAGGTTGGATCTTTCCACCATAACTGCACATGAATTTCACCTTGTAGCTAGAATTCGAAGAAGTTCCGTCCCACGGAGGAGTTTCGCTATCGTTCTCTCGCGATCGCGGCGATGAATCGCCGGATTCTGGGTAGGACGAGTAGGGGTAATTTTTCATCGGCGCCGGAGCGGAAAGTGACTAAGACGGTTAGGATTTACAGTGAAATGATTTTCGGTGAGGCTTGGGATATTTAATTTGGATGGCTGTTAAACGGTGATAGCTAGAAGGAGTAGACCTAGGTGTGCTGTGGTGGGACCAATGTAATTCAGGCTGTCCGCAATTCGCCCCTCTATAGTGTACCCCGTTCACCGGGGGTACGATGATATAATTATTATTATTATTATCTTTAGTTCGCTATTTAAACATGTAAAACAAAATATAAATTTTATATTATATTATAAAAATATTTATCATTTAAGCATGTAAATAATATATTACAAATATTTTTTTTGAAAACTAATAAAAAAATATTATTTTTATTAACGGTTTTGTTAACTTAAAGTATAAATTTGTTGAACTAAATAAAAAAGGTAGTGTTATGTGCATACCAATATTTGATGACTATAATTCATTTAAATTTTTTTTTATATTTTGAAGTTCTTTATATTTTTATATTTTTTTTTTTTATATGTACACCTTTTTTATAATTCTTATTATTTTTCAACTTAGACTTTTATTTGTCATCACCTTTCTATAGTCTCAATTAATCATTCTTTTTCCATAATCAAATTTTTTTTTATGTTTTTAGTTTGACAATTTTATTTATTTAAGATTTTATTAAAAATAATTTCTCATATCATATGCCTTTTATTTTCTTTTGTTTAATCAATAGCTATTATCGAAAATTTAATTATTTGTTTGACAATTTTTTATTATTTAAAGTTCTATCTATTTAAGTAAAGAGAAATTGATAAAAAATAGAAGAGAAAAAAAATATATGAATGGTATTGAAATTTTTGTACACCACCATAATGCACTTGCATAGATTATTACTCATAAATATTAAATGGAAATTCCAACTCTTTAATTAAACAAGAGGTGATTGCATTTCTCAATTGGGCCTTTTCCCCAAGTGAGAGGTCCCGGGTTCCATTTCTAATTCCCCCTTTGGGACCAGCCCCGCACGGGTTTACTCGGACTTACCTAGTGTGGCGGGTTGGGGGCTCATGTCACATCCTCGGGGAGTAGTCCTGACCCAAAGGGTTGGGGACATCCCTGACTTCCAAAAAAAATACAAAAGTGGTGATTGCATTATTTATTCGGTAAATTAACTTAGATTAAAGTGAAGCTAGCATTACCTTCTATTCTTATGATTAATAAAATTTTAAATTTGGTGTGTAATTACAAATTTTATAAGTATTTTTTTGATTTTGATATGCATTTAAAATTTTAAAATCTAATTATATGCAATCATCCATTTTTAAGAATGAGGTGTAGTAATCAAATATTAGGGTGCACTTAACATAACCCAATAAAAATTATAAGTGAATTTAAATAAAGACCCGGAATCTTCTCCAATTGTAAACGGTTTTTGGCAAAACCGGTTACGCCCTGTGGTCACCACGTGTCCCTTTTTACACCCCTTAACCGTGATTAAGATTCACCTATCCCTAGGCTCACCCAACTATCTTTGGTTTTTAGAAAAAATATTAAAAGAAATTAAACGTAGGAGTTAGTAAATTTTAACCACGATTAACATAAAAATTATTTATTTTTTTTTCCTAAAAACCAATGATAGGAGGTGGGTGAACCCAAGGGGTGAATAAATCTTAACCACAGTTAAAAGGTGTCAAAAGAAACATGTGCCCATCTCGGGGCGTAACCAGTTTTAGCAAAACCGGTTACAACCGGAGAAGAATACGGGACTTAAATAAAAAAACAAATCAAGGTTTGTTTTGAAACCTCAATTTCACGGACGTTCGAGGTTTGCTGATAGCAAGCAGCGAACTCGGTATTCTTTAGGTGGGACCCACAGTGTTGGGTGGGACCCACCCACAGTGTTGATAGAAGGAAGGATAAGGAGAAATTAGTGGAAGACAGCGATTTGACTTTAGATGACTGTGATCCCTTGATTGATGACGCGGCACCTGCTTTCGTAACTACTCCGGAAATACAGACTTGGTGTCTTTTGTTTTTGGTTTGATCACCAAATAATTGCTGATCTATCATCGACCTTGCAGTCACTGCTGACTCAATCGAACGCTTATATGTTGCCAAATGGAATTCGGAAGTAGTTAATATGGCACTCCTAGTTACATTTCGATAATTTTATACCATTTTTTAATTTTTTAAAATATCTTTGGAGTCTGGACATTACGACATACACGATAAATATCTGGCTTCCATACATTATGCGACAGTTGGCCAAAAATGGGGAGAAGTCATTTCATTTTCTCCCCATTTTTTTGACTTCTCCCCCATATGATATCTCTCCCCTTTATTCTCACACACTTATCGCCACATGTCTTATTAAGGGAGGAGAAGTCAAAATCGTGGGCCCCATAAATTTGACTTCTCCACCACTTGTCACCTATTCTATGGAACCCCGAGATAAGCCCTTTCTGGCTTCGCCAGAGACAATCCCAGGCCTAAATATCTAGGCAACGTAGTGTGCATATCATATTCAACGTTTTCACACGGGCTGGCTTTTGTCAGTAGCAGTGAATATCTCATGTGCGTTAGCCTGCTTCTAAGTTGCAGATTCCAACAAAGTGCAAAGCCCTGTAAGTCGCAGCAAAGTGTAAAATAATTAAATAAAGAGAATTAATTATGGGTATTTATGTGTAAGGGAAGTGTTTAGAAACAATGGATAGCATAGTTTAAAATTTCGCGAAATTTCGGTTTCGGATAACCTCATCGATATCGAAACTGGGTTTATTTCAGAAATCAGATTTCGGCCGAAATTTAAAAAATTTCGGGTGAAATTTCGGAATTTTGGCTTAAATCTGATTTTTTATTTTTAAATAATTTTTTCTAATTAAAATTCGGAAATATTCTGAAATTTTTACTGAAATTTCGTGAAATTTCTAAAAATTTATATATTAATTTTAAAAATAAAATAATAATATATATATAATTAATATTATATAAAAAATAAAATTTTCGGAATATTTCAGTGAAATTTTGAATCAAATTTTGGAATAATATTTTATTATTAAATGCGATTTCGGTGAGATGTCAGCCGAAATTCCGAAATTTCGAAAAATTTCGTTTCAAATGAGACATCCGAATTCGACCGAAATTTCGAAATTTTAAACCTTGATCAATAGTGATACACCAATGGATTAAAAATCCAAAGGTGTTAAATACTAAGTGGGGCCATCATTTAAAGCAAGTGTATACATAGTGTCATTGGATATTTGATCCAATGGTCAAGCTCTCGATCATAGGTACTATAGAGAGTTTTTCATCACTTTCCTTTATGTTAAGATTTTAGTGTGAAAACGTAAACTTCCTAAGGTAATTTTTAGGTTGCTCAGATTCAGTAATAAACGAAACCTTAACAAGGTGAACAATTAGGGTAAACGACAAATCATGGTACAGAGAAGAGGGCTTTTTTGTCCTTTTATATTTTAGTGGTGTTTAACTAGAAGTTTCTAAAGAATGGTGTATATCAGTAAATGATGGGGTAAGTGTTGCACCACCCTTAATTTATCTTGTTAACTTAAGAACTTATGTAATTCATAACTTTCTCTTTTAGAAAAAAGATAAAAATTCCAAACTTTAATAGATGCCACCTAGGCACCTACTGTTTGCTATAATAAAAAATAGTATGGTGTACTCTTCTTCTGATGAAATTAAGTCATAGGATCTATTATTACTTCTATTTTATTAGTATCTGCTCTAGCAAAGTGGGGGGGTGGGGGAATCTCCCTCCTAATGAGGGAACACACTTCCTCTGGGCTATTCCCATGGTGTGTGTCATAGGATCTAATTGAAGGGAAATGTCCGGTAAGAATTCTACTCTCCTTACTAATCACTAACCGATAATTCCGAGTAACAGTAAATGATAATAATAATAAGAAAAAAATAAAAGTAAGTATATGATTATAAATTTTAAAAAAAAGCTGTTGAATTTTTATTTTTTTTGAGTTATCACGTACCTACGTTAGTAATCATGAATCGGTTAGGCTGTTAGGGGTTAGCATTGGGGCAGGAGAGTTCTTGCAACTCACCCCTAACCTCCCACATCTGGAGGCCACACCCCAACCACTTGTTGAATGATTAGTGCCAAGTATTGCACTTGCAATGACAATTTGGAAAGGAAAAAAAAATTTTGAATAACGGATTGGCACTCCTTATGACCCAAAAGTCATAATGACGCTAAGGTGATGTGGAAAAGCCTTATCAAAGAGCCCTGATCTAATACAAAGGGTACGGTTGGCATGCTATAAAAGCAATCTTAACAATAAGATGTGTTTGGGATAGCCAACCTTATCTATCCTGTAGAGATGCTCTGTATTATATAGAATTCTATACAAGAGGTTTGTCATATACAAAAGGAATTCAAATGGGATACTATAATAGGATACAATAGTGTAATGCTTAGCTATAAGATGTAACAAATGAAACTAAATATTCTGTTTCCTTTTATTACACTTTTTCTTCTTGGTTCTCTAATACGCCCCCTCAAACTCGTGTGGGAAAATGCATGAGTTTGCGCTTTAGAAGGTGGAATTGGGCAGTAGACAATCCTTTTGTAAATATGTCGGCAGTCTGGTCCGCAGTAGGAATGAAGCAAATGCGAAGTGTGCCATTGGAGACTTGTTCACAGACAAAGTGATAGTCGATCTCAATATGTTTCGTACGAGCATGCATGATTGGATTGGTAGCCATATACGTGGCACTGATCTTATCACAGAAAAGGCATATTGGAAGTTGATGTTGTAATCCAATCTCTCTTAAAATATAGCGGATCCAAAGAATATCGGCAGTGGTTGTGGCAAGAGCTCAATATTCAGCTTCTGAACTTGATCGAGAAATGGTTGGTTGTTTCTTAGTTCCCCATGAAATGAGATTTGGGCCAAGGTAAACACAAAAGCCCATAGTAGATCGTTGGTTATCTGGGCATCCAACCCAATCAGCATCAGAGTAACCTGAGAGAGTTAGAGGACATGCTTGAAAAGATAAGTCATGTTCAATGATGCCTTTAACATAACGGAAGATCCGTTTGATAGCTGCAAGATGAGTGGAAGTGGGTTAGTGCATGAATTGATAAATTTGATTTACAGCATAGGTGATGTCCGGGAGAGTAAGAGTTAGGTACTGCAAGCCACCTGCAATTTGTCTAAATAGTGTGAGGTCAAAAAGAGGATTACCATCAATAAGAAATAATTTGCTACCACTGGCAACAGGTGTTGAGCAAGGCTTGGCACCAACCATATTTGTTTTCTCAAGAAGAGTGAGAGCGTACTTCTTCTGAGCTCGCTCGAGAGAAGAAGGCGTCCGACTGACTTCCATCCCGAGAAAATAATGAAGATCACTAAGGTCGGTCATAGAGAATGTCGATTTTAGATGAGTGATGAATATGTGAAGAAGCTCATTGTTATTCCCAGTGATCAGAAGAATGTCATCCACATAGAGTAATAAAATAAGAGTGCCGCATCTTTGAAGATGAACATTGAAGAGTCTGACCAACTGCTCTTGAATCCAAAACTGAAGAGAAATGAGGTAAAGCGATGAAACCAAGCACGGGGAGCTTTTTTCAAACCATATAAGGCCTTGTGATGTTCGCAAACATGGTTAGGCTGATCTGAAGATTTGAAACCAATCGGTTGGACCATATAAACTTTTTCATGAAGAATGTCGTGTAAAAAGGCATTTTTGACATCCAATTGGCCAATTGTATGTAATTGCAATGGAGAGAATCAGTTGTATGGTAGTGGGTTTAACCACTGGAGTGAATGTCTCATCAAAATCAACCCCTTTACGTTGATTATATCCTTTGACAACAAGGCGTGCCTTGTAGTGTTTGACCATACCATCAGCCTGTTTCTTAATTCGATAGACCCATTTACAACCTACAAGATTCATGTGAGGTTGGAAGGGGACTAGAGACCATGTGTGATTTTGTACTAAAGCATCAAATTCGTCCATCATGGCTGCACGCCATTTGGGATCCTTAGAAGCTTGGGTGAAGTTGGTAGGTTCTGGGATATCTTGCTGAATACATGAGAGGAGAGCAAGAGAGAGCTGATGTTTTTTTGTTATCCAAGCTCGAGGACGAAGAGAACCTGTTTTGGATCGAGTAGTCATGTTGTGAGTGTTGGTAGCCACTGATGTAGGTGAGTCAAGTTATGGGAGAACCACATACTGATCAAGGGACGGCTGGGAGCACTCAACGGCAGGAGAGGCAATGGGACTAGCAGCTGAAGTTGCCGGTATAGGTGCATCAACTGGTTCTATTTGGGGCTGTATTGTTGATACCAAGTTGGGAGAAGACATAGCTGGTGGTGGTGGAGGGGGTGAACTATGGACCTCAGAATTCAGTGTGGAACATCCCAAAATTGGAGATAAAGAGTGAGAACTTGAAGACGGTGGTCGAGCAGCATCTAAAGGTTGTTGAGATACATCCATGTTGGGCAAGGAGGTTGATGTGGCAGAAGCCTTATGATGGGGTGGTATGAAGTCCTCAATGTTGGTAGGTAAAACAACCTGTTGTGATGAAGAAATAGGCGTTGAGTTCTTCAAACGAGAGTAGGGAAAGGAGGTTTCAATAAAACGGACATGACGGGAGATGTATACTCGTCCAGTGGATGGATCAAGGCATTTGGAGCCTTTGTGAGAGCTACTAACACCCAAAAAAATACATGGAATGGACTTGGGAGAGAGCTTGTTGGCACGGTAATCTCCAAGATATGGGTAGCATTCGCATCCGAAAGTGCACAAAGATGAGTAGTCAGGTGGCTTTTGGAATAAATACTTGTAAGGGGATGACTACTTCAAAATTGTGGTAGACATTCGGTTAGTGAGAAACAACATGAATGAATGCTTCAACCCAAAATCTTTTCGATAAATGGCTGTGATGCAATAAGGTATTCCTTGTTTCAACAATGTGGCGATGTTTTCTCTCTGCAAGCCCATTTTGTTGAGGAGTATGAGGGCAAGAAATGCGATGAGTAATACCAGTTTCTCGAAGAAAATCATAAAATAGTTTGTTGCAAAATTCTCCTCCTCCATCACTTTGGAGGTATTTGATTTTCCAAGAGAATAAATTTTCAGTCATGGTTCGAAAATGTTTGAAGCATAGGAACACTTCATATTTTTGGCGCATTGGATAAAACCAAGTGAACTGAGAGTAATCATCAATGAAAATAACATAATATCGAAAACCAGTGATAGAGGGTTCGGGTGAGGGACCACATACATCGCTGTGAATTAAATCCATGCATCCAGATATATCATGTTCAACTGAAGAAAAAGGTAACCTTCTGCCCTTGTATAAAAAACAGTCCTCGCAATTTAATGTCTTACGAGCATGCTTAGAAATTACTCCAAGATAGTTATTCTTAATCAAAAAAGAAAGAACCGAGGCATGAGGATGTCCCAACTGATTATGCCATGTTTCCAGTGAATTTGTAGAGCTAAAAAATGTTATTTTCCCTTGCAATGTTCCACGCGAGATGAGAAAGAGATCACCTCTAATTGGTCCGGCCAAGAGTATCTTCCCTGTGTGGATATCCTTTATTTCGAAGCCCCATGGATAGAATATGAAGAAACAATTATTGTCTTGAGTAATTTTTCCCATAGAGAGCAAATTTTTCTTGATATGGAAACAAGAAGAACATCATGAAGAAGTAAAGAATTTGTTGGAGTAGGTAAAAGGGATTTACCAATGTGTGAGATAGGGAGATCTTGGCCATTGGCTACCATAATCGAATCAGTGCCTTGATATTCTACAGAGTGTAGGAGATTCTCAGGATCGTTGGTAATGTGACTTGTGGCTCCCGTGTCTAGATACCAATTCGAATCATGAGACTGCGACAGATTCATTGCTGCAAAGGACTGATGAATGGGCTGTTGTTGATACTCTTTGTATCTCTGATAGCATTGAGAAGCTATGTGTTCATGTTTGCCACATATTTGACATGGATCATGGAATCTCAGATTAGATTCCTGGTGAAAGTTTTGATGTCGAGGATGAGTAGAGTTGGAGCGATGGTTGTAGGGTTCTCGACGGTACCCATCTATTGGGGGGGGGTTGGGATGTCCATCTGTGAAGGTGTTTGGGCATCCTCTTTGCTGTCCTCTACCGCGTCCAAGTCTCCCACGATAATAGTTGGTATTCGAATATTGTTGTTGCTCAACGAATAAGGCTGTAGATGTCTCAACAATGGAGGGACTAAACTGATTTAAATGCTGCTCATGACTAAGAAGTCGAGAACGAAGTTCTTGAAAGGTAATGGGCTCGGTCCGATTGGTAATAGCTGTGACAAAAGATTCATATTCGGGTCCAAGACCTCCAAGAGCATAAAGAACTAAGTCTGGATCATGAACTGGTTGTTTGATGGAAGCAAGAGAATCCGCAATCGTCTTTAGACGATTTAGGAAGTCTATAATGGAGGTTTGGCCCTTCTTGAGAGTTTGAAGTTGCAATTTCAGTTGCATGAACTGAGCTTGAGATTGCTAGGGGAATGTGGCTGCTAGAGATACCCATATTTCTTGAGATGTAGAGAGCCCCATTGTTTGGGCTAAGACACCAATTAATAGAGTGGCGTTGAGAAGACTCATGAGGTATTTATCTGTCTTCCTCCATTTATGAAAGGCAGGATTGGTCACCATCTTTTCTGATTTCCTGGGGGTGGAGGAATTGTTCCATCAACAAACCCCATTAGATCAAGTGAAAAGATAATTGGCTCAAGTTGACTATGCCATAACAGGTAGTTTGTGCCATCCAACTTGATGGACACAAAGTTCTGAATATTAGAAATATTCGGTGTTGGAAAATCTGTGTTGGAGGTAGAAGATGCCATAGAGATGTTGAGCTCTGATACCATAAAAGCAATCTTAGCAATAAGATGTTTTTGAGATAGCCAACCTTATCTATCCTCTAGAAATGCTCTGTATTATATAGAATTCTATACAAGAGGTTTGCCATATATAAAAGGAATTCAAATGGGATACTATTACGAGATACAATAGGTGTAATGCTTAGCTGTAAGATATAACAAAGGAAATTAAATATTCTGTTTCCTTTGATTACACTTTCTCTTCTTGGTTCTCTAATATGCTATAAGTCCACCTAAATAAGATATTTCAAAAAAAAAATTTTAACTAGGATTCACTTACATGATGCAATCTACACAAAGATGCATTAAAAATAGGGAAATGGGAAACAGATCGATCTCATTGGTCCAACCCCTCCTTTTTAGTGCCTACTAACTGTGGTTAAAATTCATTCACATAGGGTTCAGCCATCCAACCTTAGTTTTTAGAAAAAAAAAACAATTATATTTAATTAAACTTAATCATAGTTAAAAGAGGGTTAAAAGGGATGCAAAGACATTGCGGTCAGCTAGGAGAGGGACTGTGATAGGAAAGGGATCTCACGGTCCCTTCTCTGAACTCTTAAAAATATAAAAGAGCATGAACACTAAGATTAATGCTGAAGTGTTGTTGGGCTAACTAAGGGACTGTTTATCATCAATTATGGTGATTCTCTATCACTGGAAACGAATCAATTTGAATTGTTTAAAATATTTTTATTTGGAGAACCCGTATATAAACAATGTCAAAATTCATTATAAAGAACAAAAATAATAGAATCACATTTGGATTGGGAAAAAAAATCAATATTTATGTCATACTAATCAAATTAATGTTTTAAATAACTATTTCAATTTGCGTAATAGGCTTGACCAAAACTTTTAGGTAACGGCGTAATGCAACGATTTCAGCTAGAAATCACTCAAATTATTTTGTAAATAAAGTTTTAATAAAAAAATATAAAGCTAAGAAAAATTCTTAATTTTAATAAATAAATACATACTACACATTAAAATATTAATTAATCACAATTAAAACATAGCGAGATAAAAATATAAATGCATAATCCAAATCATCATAGATTTCATTTAAAAATCTATGAATTTATATTCAAAACTTGTGCATATGCATTCATTAGCAATCAATAATTTATAATATTTGAGAAATCTTACCACATCAAGAAGTCTCAAATTAATTTTTTCTTATTTTAAAAGTGAGTTGTGAAGATTCAAATCATTGATTCATATTATAGATATTGTTTATGCTCCAAGAAAATAAGATTGAGTGGTTATTTTTGGCTAGAGAGGGAGAAGAAAGTGAAAATTTTAAAAGAAATGAGATAAAATGAGTTTCTAATTAAACTCATGACATGTAACATCAAACATTTTGTAACAGTCACTAAGTAATATAACGTGACTCGTATTGATTTGGGTATTACTGAAACCTTTACTGAACAGTCATTGTGTAATTATTTTATCAAAATTATTACCATGATTCAAACTGAGTTATATAATAAAATGTTCATTCAACCAATTATAAAATCTCATTCAATTGCACAAATTATAATTCGTATTACAAACTGTTATAAAATATCTAATATTATAAGTGTCATGCTTTATTTTTTTTTGTTTCATAATGCCTCTTTTGTAGAGAGTTGGGAGTGGTGGCAGGAGATGGGAGCGGCAGTGACTATAAGAGTGAAGGTTGTGGCAATAGTGATGGTGAGCACGGACGGGCGGCGGCGATGCGGACTTGTCATGATAGTGGTGGTAGGGATTGGGTGGTTATGGGGGTGTGTGGTGGTGTTGGGTGGTGGCGGTCCCTATGAAAGCGTTGGGGTGGGGGTGGGTTGCTGCTGGTGGTATTGGTGGGCTGATAGTGGCAGTGGCAGTGGCTGTTTGGGTGGAGGTGGTGGTGACAATAAGGGTGGTGATTGTTGTGGTGGTAGCACGGGTGGTGGATATGGTGGTGGTGATTGTGGCGGTACCAAAGTTTGGGAGAGAGGGATGAGATATGGTTTTGTTTCGATATACCTAGTGGTGTTTTCAAACCGAGTCAGCTCGAAGGCTCGACTCGATCAGCTTAAATCAACCCAAATGACTTTTTTCCGAGCCTGGACTTACAGTCAAGCCGAGCTTAAGCTTGGTCCAGCTTGATTTGGCTCAGCTCGACTCGGCTTGAAATATTTATAATATAATAATAATATTATTATAATTATTAAATAATATTTATAACATTTATAATATTATAAATGATGTACTTATAATATTAATATCCTATCTATTATAATTTTTAAAAATAAAATGAAAAATATATCTTTTACACTTCAAGCCGAGCTCAATTCGGGATTGAATCAACTCGGAGAGCTTGAGCCAAGTCAATACTTTCGAGCCTGAATGGAGGTCGAGCTTGGCCCAGCTGTAATACACCCCAAGTTGTACCCCTCCGGTTGAGGAGATAGAGGGGGGCAACCCAAAAATTGTCTTTGATAGGATATTTTGTAAATGATAGAAAAAATTAGTTAACTATATTTGTAATTACCAAACTACCTTTGCTTTAAAACAAATTTTGGGTTGCTTCCATTATCTCTTCAACCAGTTCCATTCATAAATAATCTCTTCTTAAAAACACTCCCAAATTTATTTATTTAATTCATTACCAAGAAATAATGCTGAGTATCTCTTTATTTCTAAGAAGCGTTTTGAAGAAAGTTTTGAAGAAACATGCTAAACATACCTAACGAAGCCAAACAGCCCCTAACCACTTGTGTACTTCACCGATCAAGCTGTTACTTTTTTTTTTTTTGCCGTAAAGTGGTAAAAACTTTTTTTGGTAACGGGCCTCATTGCATTTTTTTTCTCCTTTAAGGAGGTAAACTCATACACCATAGGTGAACACACAGACTCAAGAGGCTGAACCCAATAATAGAGCACAGAGTACTTGTATGTTTATGATATGCATGAGAAGCACCATATCATTACCATACATGTACTCACCATATCATTACCATACATGTACCATGTGCTTTGCAAGCCCCTAACCAGTTGGGTAGGGGTTTTGCAAGTGACAACGATCGGTTAAGGAGACAATAGATGTAGAGGCTAACAGTGACAACCATGGTGAAGTTTTTTTTTTTGTTAAACTACCAAAAAAAAACCCTTTGATTTTTTTGTTAAACTACCAAAAAAAAAACCTTTGATTTGGACGAATCAGATCCGAAACAACCCATTTATTGTCAAAGGCAGTCATAACTTTGGATGGTGGATGTGTAGAGATATGGTGAAAAATGTCACAAGATGTAAAGGAACATGAAAAAGCATTCAGGAGAGGCAATACGTGACATGTAACTTTGAAAGTATGACATGATATCAAAGCGTATAGAGAGATGTGAAAGTGAGCAATAGAGCAAGTCCCTTGGCAACGTGGATGGAGAAAGGAAGATAAAGGAAGGTCTCCATTCTCTAAGAATGGAAGAGATATCTTCTTTATTGTGAGCGAGGACAAAAACTTGTATGTGTAAGATAGAGATGAGAAATGGATCAAGGTGAAGGAAAGGAACCCCTGAGCAGAAACTACAAGCCGGACGGGTGGCGGCGGCGCCACCCGTCAGAAAAACGTAATCAAATAAGAAGAGATCAAAATAGGCGGTAGATGACCTGCTCTGATAGCATGATAGGAAAGAGATTCTATTGATAATTTTAGATGATTTACAATGACCCTAACTAGGGTTTATATAGAGATCACATGATAATTATGGAAAGTAGATCAACCTAATCTAATAATATCTAATATAATCTAATCTATCATTGATATGTTAATCTAATATTGTGATGAGATACACTTGAATGTAGTGTATCTCATCCACTTGCTCTTATTATATTCTCCTAAAAAGAAGTTGATTTTATTGAATTCTTAAGATGATTACAAAGAGACCCAACTAGGGTTTAAATAGATAATAGTATAATATAGAGAAATGCTAGCCCTACTCTCGGTCAAACTCTACTTTCAGCCTCCACCAATCACTTGTTCATTCTTGATGAAAGATAGTGCTTTAACCCACTATAACTGATTTGATAATAAATAGGTGGTTGGTGGAGGCTGAGAGTAGAGTTTGATCGAGAGTAGGGATAGCACGCCTCTAGTATATAAATAAATATATAAACTAAATCAAATAAGTCATAATCTAATGTTAATCAAATCCTAATCAAATTTTAATCTCAATCTCATTAAATCCAAATCCTTCCAATTGTGATGATGATGGTAATGATATGGTGCTTCTCATGCATATCATAATCATACATGTAGTATGTGCTCTATTACCTAACACTACAAAAGGGCTTATCTTTGGTAGGAAGGAAGGAACCTAATAAATCACGGGAAGTTTACATCGCCAAGCTATGTGGTCAAGAAGTCCTTTTAGAAGACCCCAATTCGAAGTCTTCACTATATTGATTGAATGTCTAATATGTCAATTCGTTCCAACTATTTCAGGCGTCTATTGATTGATTATTGATCTAACCTAGATAAGGTAGATGTGCATATTATATATGAGGTGCCATGTCTCTTAATCAATTAATATCGCTTCCATTTACATGTTCAAAGCTGGTCATCTAAGTATGATACCACCATCTCTAACCCCAAATGCGTCTTTTATGCAATGTTTCTGAGCACTCCAATGACAAAATTAGGGGTTGTTTTGTAATTGGATTTGTATATTAAAAGAAATTCTAAATAATTCAAAGCCCCTAATCTAAATCTTTTTTATTATTATTATAATAAACATGGATATCTTGAGCGTTAAAGACTCATACTAGTCTCACGTGTTACATAGGGAATACCCCATCGCATACAACCGATATTGAGAGGAGTCCTGGAATTGACCTCAAGACCTCTAGGTTTACGCTTTGTCCTTTGGCCATTGGCCATTGGGCTACACCCCCGGGTGTCAAGTGTTAACTGATCTAAATCCACTCCGCCAGATCAAGTAAATTCTTCTAGCTGCGAAGAGTCGCTCTCATGAGAATGAAGTTCCAGAGTCCTTAAGGTAATTTTACCTTGTGAAGGAATATTACATCACATAAAAGAGAGGGGGAGAGACTAATGTACGAAAGATCAATAATCCGGGGGAGGAGACTATTGCTCCTTTTCCCTCACCAAGCCATTTAATTGCCCTTGAAGTATGGTTAACAATTTTTAACCCTTGTGGTTAAATTTTTCTATTAAAAACCAAGGTTAGATGTTTTAATTCTAAGGGTTATTAAGTCTTAACCATAGTAAAAGAGAGTTAAAATGAGACACATGGTGGAAAAAAAGGGGTGAGACACATCTTCTGCTCCTCACCCTGAGTAGCAGATTATTTTCCTTGTGCAAAAATAGATTTAATGTTTTTAAAGGAGTGTTACCCCATATGCACTAAGTCAATTTTTTTTCCAAGACGGGTGTAACACGTTGCTACTTATAATAGGGAGATCATTTGACACTTGTTGCCACTACCTTGCGTCTTTGGAAGACTACAACTTAGTAACATTTCTGATGTTGTTAATGCCTAGAATTTTCAGTTAGTGAGTGAGACAGACGAGATGGAGAAACCTTCATATGGTTAAGTTTTTGGGTTCCACATTGGATGGGTTAGGTTAGGCTTGTATAATTAAGTTATTGCCTTCGTAAGGCATGAGAAAGGGGAATCAACGTGCAAAACAAATGAACTTTCGAGACTATTATGGGCTTCAAGGTCAGGCCCATAGAACCCATGATGAAAAGCCTTGGGTCCATTAATTCAAAAATGCTTGTCTGTCCCCCAGCTGATCATACACACGCACATAAGTGCATGTGGTGACGGTTCGTTGATGGATAGTTGTGGGCTAAGGTTACAAGCAAAGGCCGACAAAGTATCTGGTTCTTAAACCTGAATAACCCTTGGGGGTGTAGCCCAGCGGCCGAAGAACAAACAGTAAACCCGGAAGTCCGGCCCGAGCCTGATTCTGGGCTCCCCTCAATATCAGATGTATGGGCTGGGGGTTTACCTATGCATCGCATGACATTAGCACGAGTCTGGGCCAGGATACCCACATTTACCATTAAAAAAAAAAAAATCTGAATGATACACAAAAAATGCTAACCATGGGAACATTACTATTAGACTTTGTATGACAGTTTAGGCTTTAACTGTTTCAGCCTGTAATGGGCCAGGTATGGCTTTGGCCTTATTAGTTTGGTCCTCAATGGGCAAGTCCCGGCTTGGGCCTTATTATGACTTACTGGTAACAAGTAAACCTGATAATAAGGCTTGGGCCTTATTGTGACTTGAACATGAGAATATGCACATGGAAATCGTACAAGTTCGACCTAGGACATGTACAAAAATGGTGATTAGGGTTTTTAGTATAAGATGGGTTCTTATATGGAATTAGCCCTATAAAAAATCACCATTAAAGCTAGGAATCGGATTTGGTCTGGCCCTGGCCCTCACCAGACCAAAACCGTCTGGCCCACTCACATAGCCCTATAATTGTCCTTCTAACCTTGGTTTAAAAATTGAACTCCTAGGATTATTTTTTAATATTTTTTTTCTAAAAACCAACGTTAGCTTAGTGAATCTAAGGTTAGTGAACCTAAACTCGAACCGAATCCTCTCCTAAATGGGACATACATCCCACCATGTATTGAAGCAAACCAAGAGACATTGAAATGGATGCCTTAGGTTTAGAAATGGAATTTTGGGTACCTTAACTATTTCCCTTTTTAACTCCAAATCTCGAATTGATTTTCTGATTGTTTTCAGTCTCCCCACCTGAATTTGACTAAAACTCAATTTATTATCATCACGCAACGTTAAAATTCACGTGTAGGAAGAAAAAATCTATGCGGAATTGAGAACAATAACTTGCCTGGGAAAAATACTAGTGTTATTCATGCACATCTCTATCAGGTAATTGCATGATTAGATTTAAGAGCTACAATTGTCTTTACTATTATAATGCGAGAGCTTTGCGTAGATGAATTTTCCAAAATTCTTAAAATACCCTTATATAAAAACAAAACATTAATTTAATATTTTACTTTAATTCCTAAACTACCCCTTGCCTTTATTTAATGTTTTACTTTAATTCTCAAACTATTCCTTGCTCATCCACCTATTTAGAATCACAGCCGATCGCAATTGAACTCGGAGAGAGTTCAATCGCACCTGTAGGTTAACACGTGTCCCTTTTAACTCCTATTAACTGTGGTTAACTCCTTCCCCTCGTGCTCACGTGCATCACACGTGCCACTAGCAAGTTCAATTGTACCCACGAGTAAACACGTGCCCCTTTTAACTCCTATTAACTATGGTTAACTCCTTTCCTTCGCTCTCACGTGCATCGCACGTGCCACCCGCTAGTAGAGTTTAATGGTAGTTCGAGACTTATGAAGAAAACTACTCCATCGTTTAGAGTCAAAAGGTGGTTTGACATTTCTATCTGCTGTAGACTGTAGTAGTTGTAATCCTAGAGAAAATCATGCCTAATTTCTTACCAAGTTAGGAGGACGGCAAGGAAAGAATTTCGTGCGTACTATTCTTTTATCCTAACAATTTTTGTTTTTTTTTGTTTTTGTTTGGTTTTGTTTCGACAATGAAGGGGTATCCCACCCTTTGGCTAGATTATTCCTCTCCGGCCCCATCCCAGACACCCACACCAGGAGGGAGCAGATATAATAAGCTGCTCGGAGTCGAAACTGAGACCTCCACTTCATGACACGTGGTGCTCGACTAACTGACCCAGCAGGTGGGTGTACAAAGTACAATCTTTGAATTGATGAAGACTAATTTTTCATTGCATTCAGTTTTCTATATAAGTAATATCTTTAACGAGACTAAGGTTTTTTATTTTATTTTTCTTAGTAGGTAAGCCTCGATCCACTTTGCAATCTTTGAAAAGATCAAATTTATATGGAGTATGAACTATGAGGATGTGCAGTAAGTAGTTAAGGTTAGTGGGATAGTAAATGAGGAGGGACTTGATCCAGGACCACCCTTACACCTTGTCATTTGAGCTAGTTCTATGAGGTACTTTTAAGGACCACTATCTTAAAATTTTAAGCTTCAATATCTATTAATGTGATTCTGTGCCATGATACATCACAATACATGCATTCTTACTGAAGAAGCTAGATGAGATCACAATGTAATATTACTAAAAAAAAACATATTAGTACTTCTAAATAACACACATTTGGGTATAAACTACTCTTTTGATCCTAATCACCTATATGAAAACATCGATCCAAAATCACGGCAAGATGGGCGTGTGTTACGAATTCAATGGGGTCCAGACCGAAAAAGAAAAGATTCACAAGTCAGAATTCAACGTGATCGGATGATCTCAATGAAGCGTCCAATTTTATCGGATTCTTTAGGGTTCTTGAGGAAAGTCTTAACTGTTTTAAGGTTTCTGATTATGTTTCTTTTTTCTACTTAGGCGGAACCATGGATTAGTGGATCCTAACTAGTTTATACTGTCCGGATTATCTACTTCAATTCCTCTTAGACGGATCGTAGGCAAACGAACATATGGATATGGTGCTAAGTGTCCAACCAAGCCCTTTCTTTTGGATTTTAATTTAAACTGTTCATAAATAAGTCTGTTAATCGAACAGCTAGTAATTGTTTCCATTACTATTTTCTGCTTAAAACAGCTTCACAACTGCAACATCCGAGTAAAGTAGTCATGGTTTGGAAGACCCAAAACCAAAAGAGAGTAGTATTTGCTAGCAACATCAAAGTATCTATTGCACCGTGAAATAGATTGTGTTCTAGTGCCTTGTGCGAATTATTCTTTCATTTATCCTTTTTGACATAGTGGCCCCAGTGAGAGTCCCGCACAACAGGCTATTAGCTCAGTGGTAGAACGTGCCCTTGATAATTGTGTCCTTGTATATTTTGTTAAAATTGTTTCTTTTAAAATTTCTCGAAAGCTAATCATACGTTGAAAGCAATCACTCAAGCACCAGGGCGATTAAGATAAACCCAAAACACTATCTAATCAAAGTACCCATTACCGAAACTCATCCTTATTCCCTACATGGCCGACTATGAGAGCTCCTTAGTCTTTACCATCTCATGGGGCCATGTAGTAATAGCTAATTACTAGTTGCTTGGATCAAGTGCACTAATAATCAATTACAAATAAATGGAGGGATCAAGTGTACTAATAATATAAAATATTATTTTATTTTTTTTTTATAAAAAAAAAAGTATTCAAGCCAAGCTCGAGCCAAGCCAAGCCCGGCTCGAGCTTGAATCAATTCAGGCCGGGCTGAGCCTAGCCGAGCTTCGAGCCAAGCTTTTGAATTTGGGCTAAGCTTCAAGCCGAGCTTTCAAGCTTGATTTCGGGCTGAGTCGGGCTTCGGGCCTAGAACAAACCCTTTCAAGCTGAGCCGGGCTAAGCCCGGCCCGAATACAGCCCTAGCTTATACTCAAAAACCTCAATTATTTATTCAAATTATAAATTTTACCCTCATACACATTAAGCGAGCTTGGACTAACCTGACCCAGTCTAATTAATAACAAGTCAAATTGGGCTCGGCCCAAGTCCGGCCCATTAACAGCCCTGCACAAGGATCATCAACCTTGGTATTCATAAATGTCGGATAGAAATGTGGTATTAGTTCATTAAGGGGATATTTGGTTACAAGAATAACAATAAATTTGTTTTAGGAGTGTAGCTGTAGGGAAATACAATTACACTCTAAAAGCACAGACTAACTGTGTGTAATTGTAAACCGTCTTTTCTTTGCTGGCGAATACAGTTAGACCCCAAAAACATTCAAAGGCATGCAATAATTGTTGTAACCAAACACTCCATGAAATCGGTATTTACGACATAAACGGATCAACTTCTCAACATTAAATTAGAAGCCTTATGAGTATTGGAAAATGTAAATCTGATAATCACACAATGTATTAGATCCGGATTCAAGTTTCCAACGTTTCAAGATCGTTAATGACAGGAAAAAAAAAAAAAAAGGGATTTATAAAAAAAAATAAAAATAATAGTTGCAATAGTAATAATTTTGATGTCTGTCTGATTGATCTAAGTTTTGGGCAATACCCCATGATTGGTGGGCCATATTTGTAGACTTGTAGTATAGTATACAATTTTCTTAAGGTAGGCATGCTTTTCATGCAAGTGGATGAATGCTTGCATGTATAAATCACAAGAAGATATTTGGATCTAATCCACTTGATGTCATGGTTGATTCCACCACCACTCAACCTTAAATCAAAATCCCTCATAAGCTTCAAAAATCTATTAAAATAAAATTTCTATATGAAGTTTAGATAACATTTTATATCTATATAAAAGAGACTCTATATGAATGGCATTACTCTTCTACTGAGTACAACTGATATATTGCCTCCTGAGTGGAACACAAACAAGGCCTACCCCCACCAAAAGAAGAATAAAATATATAGAAAAGAAAGAGAAAATAAAGGCAAGGAAAGAGAGAGAAAAGGAAGACAAAGAAGGAATATCCATATGGTTTTATGTTTTATACTCACCTGCTTCTTAAATTCCAAACAAATCCTACTATTTCCTAATGTGGGATTTTTATTGTTTTTTGAATTTGAAGATATATTAATTCTTGGCCTAATGCAACTCAGTCCATTGCATTCACAATTCCTGGAAATTTTTTATATGTTAAAAATTAATATAATTGAATTAGGGTATCAATATCATCTAATTTCATCATTCCAGTATACTAGCTTTTGACTTACAGTAACATTGTTACATTTCTTATAAAAGAAACTACTGGTTTATTGATAAGAAAGATCAATGGGGAAGATCGTTACAGTAACATTGTTACTTGATGATCTATGGTTATTCGCCTAAAATGATTTAGTCAGTGACGGAAATTCGTCACTTGGTGTAGATCATTACACAGCTTTGAGTGTAGCACAGTATATTATAGACTTCCTGACATAATTACACATGCTCTATAGTTATTTATCAACAATTACCAGTCACCCCCCCCTCCAAATTTTTCCGCTTGATTTAGGAAGCGCTGCTCTAATCCGATTCTAGTATGGTATCACGATGTTTCACATGTTTTTTCTTCTAATATCACTGCTGAATCTTAGTTACTTAGGGTCTAGCTAGACTCCCATTGGAGATGCTGTTATGAGGGTGAACCTTGACATGCCACTTATTCTAGTTCGATCTCCATGATTAATTTGCAAAACAGTCAAATTTAGGTTTTAGAATCTTCAAAGGTATCTCTAACAGTGAAACATGAGAATGAATCATAGCGATATTCAACTAAATTGAGATCCCAAGTGCTCTTAACTGTTCTGATGTCTTTATCTTCGTAATATAGATAGATAGATAGATATTTGTTTCAATCCATACTTCTCAAGACCCTAGAAGCTCCAATAAATCTTTTTTTTTCCCTTGGTGTCAAGCTCCTAGACATTTTTCAAGCAACATAACTCACTGTTAAGAGTTGAATTACAACCAATTTTTGTCCGAGGAATTACAAGTAAATCGAGAAATTTGGCAACTTCGGTGGACTCGACACGTTCTCGCTGGTTCTTAGAATACCAGAGGAGATCGATGAGGACATTGTTAGTGTAATAATGCTCTTCCCACTTTTTGTAGAAGTGGTAGTAAGCCAAATGATTATAGGAAATGATTAAGACACTAATCTCTGGATCAAGACTCAACTAATAACACTAGATAAAGATGAAGGTTACATCATCCACTATTTGGATAAACCTACTAAGAACCCACTATCTCTTGTTCCCATGTGGTTTGGTGTGGATGGGGTCCCTAATAAGGTTGGCGTGCTTATCATCCGTACGTTACAAACCCTACTCCCCTTTTCTTCTTTTTCTTCAATATGAAAATGGGTCAGGATCCTACTGTTTATGGTGCACAAGGGGTGTTGGGGTTGGGGAAGGGAACATAATAGCCCTCTTGTTTATTACTCTAAAAAATCCTATCCTCCTATAAACTGTTCCCAACTGTTAACTACATCACTCTAACTAAGATGGTGAAGGTGTGCCCAACATTTGAGAGAGGTCCCGAGATCAAGTCAGGGAAGAATGCCAATTCGCTAAATTGGTAAAATAGTTGACTGTCGAAACCACAATCTGGGTTCAAACTATCCTTACCTGCTAACTCATTAACCATGTGCTTGTCTATCAAAAAAAAAAATCACAGAAGGAACCTCCCAATGAAATGGTAGAAGTTTTCCTTAGATGAATTCACTATTATGATTGGAGCATAGCCCCAAAACTATCAGGTAAATGATCTTATTTCCTCCAAGTAGATATCTGAAGCTCCTTGGCATGATATTTTTGTTTCTGCTAAAAAAGTAGAAACTATTTCAGGGAAAATAATAGAAAGTAATGATCTACTTTGTAGAGCTGTTAAAATAACAGCAAGAACATCAGGGTATCCTTTTGGGGTTGTGAGTGCAAGGAAACATCTAAGTGCATAAAGAAGTTAGGACAAAAGTAGATGATTCCACGTAAACAAAGTGGTTGAGAGAGAGAGAGAGAGAGAGAATTCATTGACCTTTAAAGATAGAATTTAAATATGAACAGGAGCTCCTATAATATGCCTTATGATAGGGATCTTTTGAGAATTACAAAATAAAAGAAGGGCATTTATAGCTATTACAGTTTTATAAAAATATCCCTATTACATGCATATTTTAGGGAGCTCCTGCTATCTCCTAAACCAGAGCTCCTGTTCATATTTAAACTCTTGAAAAATAGGCTGCTAAGATGCATGTTATCCATTGATTGGATATTCTATCTAAAGGTTCATTTGTCATACACAGAAAGCATTTGCATACACTTTCCTTAGTGGTTTTGATCTGTAATAAGCTTCATGTTTATAATTAAGAAAATTAGGAAAAACTTCTAAGTCGGTGAGAGTTAGAGATAAGGTTAGTTACTAATTAGGTGGTTAACCACTTCACTAAGTAATCTTTCTGGTTCTAACACCATAAATAATCCGGCAATTGTCAGCATTTGATCCGTAAAGGATGTAAGTAATACAGATTCAATTGCGTGATCGATCGATGATGTTTGAAAACTTATTGGGTTTGGTTTCCAAGTGTTAGAGCTAAAGCTTCCAACGTAAATTCAGAGAGACTGAAATGACAAATGACTTCCTAAAACTCTATATACAGTGTTATTTCTTGCATCCCATGTCCTTTTATGAAAATTCAACAAAACTAGTGGTCTTCAACAATATGGTCCCAAATGCCATTCCAAGGGGCAGATTTAGCATTTATTGCGACTTTAGAGTCCTTAGAAAGAGAAGAAAAAACACAGGAAAAAATCCCTTAAATTTGAAAACTATACTAACACACCATTTTGATCTTCCCACTAATCAATGGTAGGTTTTGGGAAGTTCTTTACATATTCCCCTCTCTCAGAGAAAAAAAATTTACATTACTCTACAAACAAATGGTACATAGTTTACAAATCTGACCTCTTAAATTGGTGTAACAATGATTAATCAAACCTTTTTCTTTTATAAATAATTTTTTTTTTTTGAAAGGCAAATTAATTCAATTTCCATAGTATACACCATCTGGCCACTGTCTACTGTAGAGATACTCATAGAGGCGGCGAGTTCTTCACTTCGACGACAATGATATTTTCCAGTCGTGGGGGCTTGCAAGGACAAGGCAGTGCCATGAACTTCGGGATCTGATCGCCGGGCATTATCACCGGCAAGCTTTGGCCTTGGTTTTGCTTTGAATTCTGATAAAACAAATTAAAAGAAAATTATTAGTGGAATATTCTATTTTTGTTTTTAATTTAATTAGATTAACCAACATTAATTAGTCTAAATGCAAGACCTCCATTAGAAAATATATCTAAAAAACTAAAAATCAAAACTAGGACAAACATTTAAATATGTAGGAGAATTATATATATTCAGTAAGAACAAGAAGAAGAAGAATTACCATGTAGGCAGGTTTAGATTTAGAGGGTGGTTGAAGAGACCCCGTAACGGGATCGGTGTCGTCGGAAAAAGATCGGCGAAGAGATCGAAGCTTGTCCCAGTGGTAGCAACAAGAGAAGAAGCCGCTCAAGCAGAATATGATGATCAAGAGGAGAGCTGTACCAAGAGGAAAGCCTAAGGACGGGCGAGATGCATCCACGTGGTGAGGCGTGAGATCTGGACTCTCCATCTCTTCTTCTTCTTTCTCTCATGTAGGGGGGGTGCTGTTGCTGGTTGTCTTGAAGGTCTGAGAAGAGGGTGGTGGTGACAATTTATTGAGAGAGAGCGTGGGTACGTGTAGGGGTAAGGCTCCTGTGCGGGCCCCGGTACGGAGGGGTAAGGAGTGGATCCCTCTTGCACGGTGCGGCCATATTAAGTTGTGCATATGTATGGCCTTCAGCTTGCAACAACAATGGCCGTCCTACGCTTTTGTATTCCTTCTAAATGAAGCATGGAATACGAATTTGAAAAAGATTTTGGAAAAGGTACATACTTTAGATTAGGATTTCACATTACTTTCACTTTTTTTTTTTTGAAAGACCGGTGATCTTCTCCGGTTGTAACCGGTTTGGCGGTTAAAACCCTATGGTTACCACATGTCTCTTTTTACACCCCTTAACTATCGTTAAGATTCACCTACCCCTAGAGTTCACTTCACCTTTCTTTGTTAACCCTCAGAGTTGGTAAATTTTAACCAGAGTTAACAAAACTTTTGATTATTTTTTTCTAAAAACCAAGAATAGGTGGGTGAAGCGTAGGGGTGAATGAATCTTAACCATAGTTAAGAGGTGTCAAAAGAGACATGTGGCCACCTCAGGAGCTTAACCGGCTTTGGCAAAACCGGTTACAAGTGGAGAAGAATAGGTCCCTTTTAGAAAAGGAGCCAAATCATCTACGGTGATAACCGGATTTGGCAAATCCGGTTATCACCCCTAGAGGTCGCCACGTGTCTCCTAAGGTTCACCCACCCATCCTTTGGTTTTTTTTTTTTAATATTAATTCTTTTTTTAAAATTAAAAAACTGTTTCTAATATTAAAAAAACTCTAAAAACAGTTTTTTAATTTTTAAAAAAGAATTAATATTAAAAAAAAAAAACCAAAGACGGGTGGGTGAACCTTAGGGGTGGATGAATCTTACCCACGATCAAGGGGTGTCAAAGGAGACACGTGGCAATCTCTAGGGGTGATAACTGGATTTGCCAAATCCGATTATCACCGTAGAGGATTTTACTCCTTTTGAAAAATGACGAGGGACCAAACTTTCAAAAACTCTCACAGTAATAAAAGGGATAGTTTTTTGAACCAAAAAAAAAAAAAAAGGGATAGCTTAGACTGGGATTCACGTTTTTTGAAAAATGCTAGTCTTGGGCCAAGTATATGTATGAAGGCCAAGCATATTTATCAAGAAAACTAATGTGGGTTTTTTTTTTCCCGAATAAATGGTCCATTGTGGCAAAAAAATCATTAGTAAGTTCATGTAAAGTAAAAAGAAAAAAAATTAAAGAATGACTAATTAATATTTGGACTGAATTCCTTAAGATTATAATATAGGAAAATAGTTAACGTACCAAGGTTTCCCATTTTGTAATGGAATGACCGGTCCTCATCTGATCCACCCCCCATTTTTAAATACTCACCTACTTTGGTTAAGATTCACTCACCCTTAAGGTTAAACAATTCAACCATGGTTTTTCATTAAAAAACAATGTATGTATTCTTAGCCTTTTTGGAAAAATTTTGAGAGGGGGGGGGGGGGCAGCATTATATAGAAAACTAATTATATATACTTCTTTTTTTTTTGTAAAACTCTTATATTATCAAAGAAAGTCAAAAAATTTGAGGACGCGTTGAGACCATAATTACTTCCTTCTTTGAAATAAATTGTATGTATTCTTAACCTGTTTTTGGAAAAATTTTGAGGTTTTGCACCCTGGGTGGGAGTTCTGGAATTTTTTTTTGAATGGGTTAATACTTCTCTTCACTTGTTTGATTGCATTTTTAGGAAATGTTTACGGGTTTGAAAATAATTATAGGATAGAAAAATAGGGGCGAAGCTCGTTTGGATGTTAAAAAAATACCATTTATCAAAAACAAAATCTATTCTTTTTCTTGTTTTTGAAATAAGTTTTACCCTTTTTTTTCTAAGTATTTTGTTTGATTTTTTTTTTTTGGATAAGTAACATACTTAGTCACCCTAAATAAAAAATATCACCTAAACGGGCATGGTTTGAAATTTTTTACCAAATAGGGTATGCATTTCAATATTATCCTCGGTAGTGTATGAGTTTTTTATGCATACTTAAGGGGTAAATATGTCAAAATCATATCATTTTAGGTAATAAAAATGCAATGCATGTCTTTTTTGATAAATATGTTAAAAGCATGCCCTTTTAGGTAATAAAATGCAAAGCATGCCCTTTAAGGTGAAGCACCCTTTGTATTTTTTGTGCAAGTTTTGAAGGATATACGAAAAAAAAAAACCATGTTTTGTCTAGTATGTTTTAGAAGAATGGGTGTCACTCAAACATGTTTATGTTTTGAAACAATTTTATTTTGAAATAGGAAGGATAGCTTGAAATGACTCAAAAGGAATTTATATGAAAGCCAGGTAACACACGCCTGAGTTTGTCCCTGTGGTGGTGTATCTCCCTTTGGGGAGGAGTGTCAGTTTCTCTCTTCCTCACTTTCTCTATTGGACCATCAAGTGTCCTCACTTTTTTCGATTATCTGTGCAGTTAGTTGTAACAAAGAGAAAACTGTTTAAATGTTGAAGTTTTCTCTCTCACAATATTATTTTGGGAGAATGCTAAATTTGACCGGTTTCTCTCTTCCTCACTTTTTCTATTGGACCATCAAGTGTCCTCACTTTTTTCGATTATCTGTGCAGCTGGTTGTATCAAAGAGAAGACTGTTTAAATGTTGAAAGGTGTCTCCCTCACAATATTATTTTGGGAAATGCTTCTAGACCGTCCTAGGGCTAACACAATCAGGACAGTGTTGTGCAACACGAGATTTCAGGTAGGGCCTACAATATGAAAATGGCTCCCACTTGAAATCCAATGTTGTTGAGCACTGTTTTGGTGGTCTTGGTTCTAAGATGGTCTCAGTAGCAAAGTTCTATTATATTTTTGGACTTTGCTACTGAGACCGTGCATTTGTGCATGGGTTTTCAGGTGAGGCCACATTCATATGGTAGGCCTCACTTGAAATCTCATATACCTGCACGGTCTAGATGATCTTGGCCCTATCGCAGTGTCAAAAGCATTTCCCTATATTTTTTTAAAAAACACAAGGTCTTGGCCCTATCGCGGTCTCAAAAGCATTTTCCTAATTTTTTTTTTTTAAAGCACAATCATATAAGCCTTAATCACTTAGAAATATGAATGCCTTATAGAGCATGATCACTATAGCTTGAGTCAGATAGTTTGGCAGACACACCCTCCTTGTGTGAGTGGTAGGGGTGTGACCTTCAATTGAGGGAGGTCGGGGATCCAATCCTCAAGGGTATGAGTTGCAAGAGCTCCAATGTTCAATTTAACTTCCCACGTATTAACCGTATTAACATAGATAAATGATGTCTACACAAAAATAAATAAACAATAGTTTGGCAGATAGGTAGGACAGACTGACAGTACAATGTGTGTTGGAGAGCAGGTCCAAAGAGGGGTGGTACGCCAATTGCCAGGCGACTTGACCCAATGTCCCCAGTCCTATCGGGTTATTTTTGTTGTAGTTAGACCCGTACTTGTGTCACTTTCATCTACATACGCACTCCCACCTCCAGTCTATGCTATTTCGCGGTAGCTTCTCCTGGTTATGTTATGCACCTATCACATCTCAACCAGCCAGCGACCCTGGATCCAAAATCCTTCAAATGGGTTTTTAGAGATAACCATTTATTTCGACATTTTATCAAATTCACCAAGGACCAGCCTTCAAGTGGGTCCTGCTTAGTTGAATCCCAACTAGATCTAAGCCCCGCGGGGGGGGGGGGGGGCACCTGCCTGTGCGAACTTATAGGAAAAATATATACTATATTATTTAATAGGGCATAGCGGGGCAAGGAACATTTGTGCCTAACTTTTGAAAAAAATAATGGCTCGTGATTCTCTCAAGTTGTAACCAGGTCCAAGGAGTCGGGTTAAAATACAAAGCCTCTTTAACTACCTTTTTAATTTTGATTATCAACTTTAATCTTTAGAGTTACTTTTTTTTTTTTCCTGAAAACCAAGGCTAGATAATTGAACTCTAAGGATTAATAAATCTTAACCACGGTTGAGGATTATTAAAAGGGACACGTGTTGACCTAACCAGATTCTTTGGAGTTCAGTTACAACTTGAGAGAATTTTGACTCAAAACTAGTTTATACTATGTTATTTAATTATTTAATAGGATATAACCTTAGAACAAGAGAGCAGCTAGGCCAGAACTAAAAAAAAAAAATCTTTTATATTATGTTAATTAATTATTTAACAGCCCCTCTTCCAAACATGAATTCTTCAACCTGGTTATAATTTTGGGGTTGGCAAAATTATATAGCAAGCCTTAAATTCAAGCCCAAGACTTGGCCCACCGAGATGGTTCTGGGTAGCAAAGGGCTGGGATAGGCTTTGTTGAATGACGTTCCAAATAGCAGACCTTTACTTCCAATACGACCCACTTATAAACAGTTGAAAATATCAGCTAATGATGTCTAAGTCTCTTCACCACTTAAAGTTCCTCCCCTCTTTTAAGAGAAAGACCTTTTTGAAGAGGTGTGTTGGTTCAGTTTTATGTCATGAGTGTGTGTTGTTGACCTAAATGTGTATACATTGTATAATTGTATCGTCTCTCTTAACAAAAAAAAATACAGTTTGAAGAAGCAAATGGCAAATTCGAACGTAATCATCTGTGTTGTTTCTCTTAACAAAAAAAAAACGGTTGAAGAGGCAAAGGCCAAATTTGAACTTACTCATATGATCAACTTCATAAGGTCAACAATCAAACAAAGGTCCATTCATTGGATGGTTGTTGAATCTAGGATTTGAAAGCTTGCTGAAAAGGATTGATGATTGGATCGTCGGTCTTCAAGATTTAGACAACTGGATCATCATCTTCAAGCTCCTCCTCAAGTATCTCTCGGTCATTCCATAAACTAGAAATAGTCTAGCTACACTACATTAACTTTCCTCATTTGGATTCCTAAAAGAGCAAAACAAGAGAGAGAAAGAAAGAAGAGTGAAACATGATTAGAGGGAGAAAAGGGGGAACAGTGAAAAATGTCTATAGAATTGACAGTTTTTCTCTCAAGAACATTCAAGTTCTTCACGAATCTGAGAAAGAATATTCTCTTCTCAAATTCTAATCTCTCAAGTCTATTGTTCCAAAAGTATCTCTAAAAGAAAAAGTATCCTAAAATCATTCAGGTCTCCCTTTATTTATAGAGAAAATTCTATGTTTAACCAATGATCTCATATCAAAATATCTTCTCACATCAAAATATCACTGATGTGACATTTAACAAACTCTGACATATGTCAACTGTATTCCGTTAAGTAGAGCATGCATATTCTATTAAAATGGATAAATTTTCGTTAAAGGGAACCTATCTTTTAAATGAAGCGTATTATGTTGAGCTAGTTGCTAGCTCATCAAATAATCATAACCGTCTTATGGTTACAATTTAAAATATTTGAACTATTATGACATAAACAATTCTGGATGTATTTTTCAAAGGTTAAAAGAGTAAACTTCCTTAAAAAGGAGTTTATCTATTTTAATAGATTCTCTTCTTGCCATCAAAACCACATCTCATAATCCTTCCTTAGATATATATATATATATATATATATATATATATATATAAATCAACGTAATCACAAAGGCGGGTCATATGCCTTTATGACACCTTGTCCAAGAGAGATCATAGGTACTGGACAAGGGTATCACTCCCAGGATGGATGCGATATCCACCGTCAGACCTCAATCATCTGATATGAGAGAATGAGACTATGGAGGTCATACTCTTCTAATAGCCCACAAGAAAATGGGGCAAGATATATCCCAAATTCTCTCTTGACTGTCAATCTAGGAATAATCCATACTACTAGAATAGGAGATGGGGGGAACACTCATGCCCATTCCCACGGAGAGCAGTGACCAATCAAACATCAATCCCCTTGAAGAAGCAATAGGGTACATGGTGATCTGAATCCAATGAATCCCTATAGAGACGAGGGTGAACCGGTAATCGCCTTTTCGTCTCAATAGAGTATAACTCCTACGAGTTTCTTGATCAGCCTAAGCTCTCTACGCCATTGATTCAAGATCTGTCTTGAAGAATAAAATCATGATAATGTTAGAAACATTCAGTAATCTGATTCTATTGAAATTTTACCAATGATCAATTTTGTCATGACGAAATATGCCTTCTTTGAGATTTTTACCAGAATCTGAAAACTTACCATATCATCTAATCAAAATTTTCTCCTTTGATCATATCATCTGCTACTCAAACTACTTCAAGCCATGAAGGCGTAGTGAGTAAATCGGCATGTTTTGAGTTCGGATCTTATTCAAAAATGCGGCATACTTTAAGGTTATTGAACTTTTCAGATCATCATAATTATCATCCACGTGGCTTTTGACTAACTCAGATTCCAATCTGACTAACACAGATTCCAATCTAACTAGAAAATGTATTCCACGTGTTAACTAATAATTTCCATCATCAACAATGGTTAAGATCATGCAATGAAACTAATATTCCGGTCTAGAATATTTCCATCATGGGCTAGTTAATTAATTGGACTATTCCCTTATGCTATGTTTGGTTTCCAAGAAAATTGATGAAAACATGGAAAAGAACAGAAAATTTTGGATTTTTAATACAATTTGTAGTTGAGTTTTGTCTAATTTTCTTTTCTTTTCCATGTTTTTACTTATTTTCTCGACAACCAAACATAGGGTTAGGGTGCGTTCGTTAGGTGAGAAAGCGAACAAAAGTTTTTTTTTTTTAAAAGTGAGTTTTCTTTTACTTTTTTGTGTTCAATTTGTTTGGACTCTTTCAATAGTGACAAACTTTCTCCGTCTTTTGATGGATGTTTTTCAAGAAAATTTTCTTTTCTTTTCTTTCATCCGCTTTCTCGCCAAATGAACACACCTTAAGATCTTTAACATGATAGATGATCGTTTTGTTCAGTAGGGAGATCATAGGCATCCAAGTCATCTCAAATATGTATGTGCTAGACAAGGACCCTACAGATGGTCTAATAAGAAGTCCACGGATCAAATGGTTGTGATCAATTTTTATCATATTTCTAAAAATACCCCTTATGCTCATGTTAATATCCAAATTGTCCCTCAAAACTCAAAATTGCCCAGCGTCAAGTTTCGTAAACGTTATCAACCCTCATAATTTTATTTTTTTTTAATTTTTTTTCGTTTGTTAGCTCGAGTCAGTCTTGATGTGTGTTCGATTGAGAAGGTCTTTCAGTGGAACAAGCTGAGCAGAGTTCAAACAATACCCTACTCATTGACACCTACTTGGTTAATAATGAATAGTGTCAAAATCAAATGGGGGAATCTGCTTGCTGAGTTGGGTCCCAGCCTGACCAGCCAGTAAAGGCTAACCTCAGTTGGGTTAGAATTCGACTTGGTGTTTACTGAGCCGACCCGAAAATGACTGTAAAGAAAACAAAAAATAGATTCCTATTTTTCTATGGAGAGGGATTCCATAAGTATACCATGTGAAATATAGCTCTTGTGAGTGGAAATGTTGTAGGCCACCGGTTAACCCATAGGTTCCTCTTGGTCGAGGGAGCTAGCCGGCCTCCCTTCGATCGGTGCATTACTCTGGTGTACTTTATTTATTTTGTTTTTAGTTAAGGAAAATATTCACCTCCTCGGTAGTAGGTGACACAAATAGGGGCGTCTTGGTCTCATTTTCATGCCACGTGTCTCCCTTTAAATTCTCTTTTTAACTGTGGTTAAGATTTACTAACCTTTAGAGTTCACTCATCTACCCTTTGTTTTTAGAAAAATAAAATCAAAAAAATTTTACTTCAAAGGTTTGAAATTAACTGAGACAAGATAGGACAACTTTGTGAGAGCGAGGAGCAATAGTTCAATCCTCGTCCTGTGGAGCAAATTATGGCTCTTTAGTTAAATGTCATCCACTCAACCGAAAAAACACAGCTCACAAGTAGAAAGTAATAACCCGCGTAGAGGGACAAGTGACTACAGGAGATAGGTATTCGAGTGGATGTCATATACAATTCCAATACTGCCTGGGTGTGTGAGTAAGGATTTGCATTAATTATTTTCTTGGATAATTATCTGAATAATATTTTGGTAGAATGAATTTGAATAGTAATTTTACTATCTTTTATAATCGGATATGAATTTTGATATTGATATCTGATTTAATAAATATGTAACCGATATATAATATATCATTATATAAAAATAATATATTAATAAGTTTATAAGACTTGAATATCATTTTTAATATATAATTTTTACATACTTACTTCTAAGATCTTAAATTATTATTTTTAATATTGATAAGATAAAATAGTATTTTGTCATTTTAAAAATATTTTTTTAATTTAATTTATAAGACTAAAACATTGTTTTTACATACTTACTTCTAAGATATTAAATTATTATTTTTAATATTGATAGGATAAAATACAATTTTGTCATTAAAATTTTTTTTTTTTTGCATTTTTCCATTTTTAAAATAAAATTATCCGAATTGGATATTTTAATTGAATTCCACCTCCCTTTTATTATTTATGTTTCTCTCATCTTTGTCGTCACTCGTTAGTTAGTGGTAGTTTAGAATTCTTTTAAATATGAATATCATGATTAAAAAAAATCATTATCTTCTTTTCAAGCCCATGCCAAACCTTAACACTGAAGGTATGGTTTCGGCTTAGCAAATTCAGGCCTTGCAATGACTTGTGTCGAAGCCTAATGAGTGAAGGTTGGGCCTGGAAAAACCCCGACTCGACCTCAGCCCGGCCCCTTGACAGCACTATATGTGAGAATGAGAGATGGCTAATGGTGCATAAGTGGGGGCAAAGTCACATGCCAATAAGATTAAAAGCCAGCTTTCTCTCTTAATGCGCACCCATATGCATGCCTTTTAAGGCTGTGAACGCCAACCAAAAAAAGGAAAAAAAAAAAAACGCTAACCAAAACTTTGGTTGTGTACAGGTAAATGGCAAGCGCTGGCATGGAGTGTCCTCTCCAATTGCTATGAAGGAGATTCCAAGTCTTTTTTAATATACTAGGAAAGGTACACGTATTAATTTTTTATTAATTAAATATCATAAAATTAAAAGTATTATTACTAATTTTGTGACCTCAATACATTAAAAAATATATTTTATAAATATTAATTAGTTATATAATTTTTTAATAAATAGACATTACATAACTAATAGTACATGATCATAATAAGAATTTTAAATAGTTAATTTTAGATGGTTTACTTATGTTAAAAGTTTAATTACATACTATAATTAGTAATTTCAAATATCAACCCGTGTTTTTGGCTTAATTTAAAATATCAATGGATACCTAGTAATTACCCATCGCCATTGTAATTACCCCCCACAAATTTCACAAAGGGTTTCACTGTGTTCATCTTCATCTTCTCCATAACCCTCATCAACCAGCTTTGAATTGCTTTTCATCAGCCCATCACTTGATCTCTGTGAATCAAATTATGGATTCAAAACTCAGTAGTGAACAAGAACAAACATAAAATCAGATTCGAGTTTGGTATGTCTCATCTTTGTGCCAACCATGGATTTGCTTCCGCAATTCACTATGGACTTGTCTTTATGGCTTCCTTTTTGCCACGACTTCAAAGACAATGGGCAGATCATTGATAGGGCTAAATAAGCATAATAAGACTACAAACCTGTGTAGCATGAGGAATATGCAAATAAAGATGGAAGAAAACCACCATCTTCGCTATGCCTTCACGTAGCAAGCATCCAAAGAGAGGGAGGGCGTGTTGATGTTCATCAAACCCAATAACAATTTACAGAACTAGCGAACACCCCGTACAGTGCACGGGAGGTTAAAAGATTATAGATTAAATTTAATAAAATGTAAGAATTTAATATGATAGTCGTTATATGTGAAGATTGTCGTTATTAGTGTTTTATCCACTAAATGTAACCATAAAGAAGTATGCCCAGGGGCGGAGCCACATGGGGCCCAGGGGGGGCTGAAGCCCCCCCTGAAATTTTGGAAAACAAAACCCCCCTTTTGTAAAACTAGGGGTGCAGCCTTGGAAAAGGGGCAGTGCCGGGGCGACGGGGACTCTAGCCCCCCCTGAAATTTTGGAAAACAAAACCCCCCTTTTGTAAAACTAGGGATGCAGCCGGGAAAGGGGCGGTGCCGGGGCGACGGGGACTCTAGCCCCCCTAAAACTTCAAAAATATATATATATTCTTTTAAACGGATACAAACAAATGTGCTGACCCACGAACTTGGCACTCAAAAAAAAATTTCGGGGGCTCCGCCCCCGAACTCCCATTGTTAGCCCCCCCTGCAAGAGATTCCTGGCTCCGCCCCTGAGTATGCCACTTGGATTTAAAAAACAAAAAAGGAAGGGACTATATGACCCAATAACTGTGTAGAGTGGCTTTAGGGAAGTTAAAAGTATTTCTTGAGATCAATTGATTTGAGATTTTAAAACCCATTTTGACCTATTATTTTTTCACTGCTGTGAAAACTAATTAGCAGTCAATCTCTCAAACATATTTGAACATGATGCTAGTGGGTGTAATTAAATTACGCTGTAAATTTTTCGTTTTTGAAGATCAAAGAGGGATACATCCAGCCCTTTTCCTTTCTCCTCCAAAAATATGTTTATATATCAACAAATCTGTAAAGGCACCCACCCAAAGTCAATAATCCAAGCACAAACACTTTAATTATGAGAGATCAGCTTTGTTGCACAAAATATCATAAGTATTAAATCCCTAAACCCAAACGACTCAGCCCTGATTACAAAAGATAAAAGAACTTACTAAAGGAAATAAACAACTATTACTGTGAAGATGATACTAATTTTAGTATATTTTATCAGGAAGCATGAAAACAACATAAGAATAGCAATATAATATCGCATCCTAAGCTTGAAAGTGAAAACTATGAAATTCATTGCCTGACATGGGTAGCTCTCATTTTGAAGTATTCAGGCGACATCTGTAATTCTGTTTTGGAAAATGCTTGCGGTTGCATTTATGTAACAAAATGGCCCGTTCTCATTGATCAACTGTGGTTAAGATTCACTCATCCCTAGGTTAAGTAATCCAACCTTGTTTTTTAGAGATCAAAAAAAAATCTTCACTTTAATTTAATTAAACTTAACCAAGATTAAATGAGGGTTAAAAGGGTCACGAGGACGTACGGTGACTTAATTAGCGGTCACTGCTCTTTTTAAATATCATGACAGGTTGGATTAAATACTAACTCATTTCTCTTATTATTTCGACTTTCATTCAGTATGGAAAAGTAACTCAAGCAACCACAAGTTGTCCAATAAAATCCACAAAACAAAAGCACTGAATTTTTTTTCCAAGAAAAAACATGTAGGGGGAGTAATAATACAACAATCAACATGAAGTAAGTGACAAATTTACCTGGATCGACATTGCTTTCTTGTGAAATTCTAGCTGGCTTCCTGCATAGATTGGAACGATGAGCAAATTAAATTTTAAAAAAACACAGAGATCTTACAGGGGAGAACTTTTCAGTTTACAGGGACAAATGTCATTCTGTATATATATGCATATGCATTTACATATCGTAAGTATTATGTAAATAGGAAAGTGGAAGAATGTTGACCTGCCTTCCATACATCCCATACGTGATGCATGTCAATACATCAATTTTTAGAATTTTGGGTTTTTCATGTAGAATGGATCACCCGAACTGTACATTTTTATCTGCATGTAGGAATATATACATACATCCAAACACATATATTAGTCACAAGTTTGGGAGCACGGGTGTGTGTGCGTCTGCGCTTGAACATGTGGACAGGGTATTCTTGCGTATATGTTCATCTGTATGATTATAGGAAGCTACAATCTTCATAGCAAATGACCATATAACCCTCTTTTATAATAAACAAATAAGTCTTTCCAATTAGAAATTTTATAGAATAAGAAAGCAGCAGCCTCATCTCTTAACCAATGAGAAGTACACAGATTGTCTAGAATGTGTTTACTGGGAAAACTCGGTCTGTAACAGAAAAGGCCTCGGATTGTCTCTAGCGAAGCCCGAAAGGGCTCTCGGGGTTCTATACATTGTGCCATTGGCGTAAAAATGGGGAGAAGTCATTTTATTTTCACCCATTCTATGGAATCCCGAGACACTTATCGCCACTTGTCTCTCCCCATTGGATATCTCTTCCCCTTATTCTCACACACTTATCGCCACATGTCTTATTATGTGTGGGGAAGTCAAAATCATGGGTCCCATGATTTTGACTTCTCCACCACTTGTCCCCTATTCTATGGAACCCAGAGACATGCCCTTTTTGGCTTCGCTAGAGACAATCCAAAGCCAACAGAAAAAGGCTAAAGACCCACAAGCAGAAAAATAAATTACCATTAAAGAGGAAAAAAAGAATTACCTTGTTCCTTTCAGTAGGAAAGTGGAAGAGCGGACTATTTTGAGATCGAAGAAATTCATGATTATCTTCTGATACGATTTAGGACACAGAGAAAACTGAAATTGGATTTGTTGGGGAAGCCATGTATGTTGCTCCCTTTTTCGACCAAAGAGAAATTCAATGTAGGAACCAAAACATCCTCTTCTTCTACAATAAAATCCATCGCTTTTGCTTCAAAAACCAACAATGTGAAGATCTAAGGGGGTGCGTTGGGAAGATAAATGGTGGGTTTCATTTGGGAGATGGAACGATGGCGGTTTCTACTTTATTCATGTAAGTTGTAACAAAGAGTAAATAATTTTGTTGGGAGAGGAATATGGGTGGAAGAGAGGGATACCGTCAAGGGAGGAAGAATGGGATATAGAGGGATAGACGAGAGGTATTAAATGATGATAGTGGAATGTTTCTTGAGGGATAGGAATAGAGAGAGGTACAATGAACTGATGGGAAAAACTTTTATCAATCTCATGGAGAGAGACGGTTTGGTTGGGGTTTAAAAGTCTTACTTCATGTGAGTGGACCCCACAAAGAATGAAATTTTGGCACGTAGAGTAAATCTATTGGTTAGAGGTTGAGCCAGGCTGCATCAATTTGAAGAGAATAGAGAATAATGAAGTGTGCCACGTACCAATTGGTATATAGGAGTAGTATAGAATAGATGGATTTATGAAGAAGAAATATAAGTAGACTTTAATTCACATTAAGAAATAGGAATAGGAAATAGTTGTGGAGAGGAGAGTGTAAACGTGAGAAGAAATAGGCATTTAGTCTTCTAATTGTAATCCGCTTCTATTAATAATTGTAAACAAACTATACTTTTATTAGTGACCTAATTAAAGTTTGGTTATACTCAAAATTATTTATTAAATAAAATAAGTTAAAGTGTATTTACATCCAAGTAAAATTTTGCATGCTCCTTGTACTTTTATTAGTAGAATGATTACAAACTTTTTAAGCAAAATGCAAGCTAAAGAGTAAATAGTATATTACAATAGTACTGCTGGCCATTTGTGACTTTGTCAATTTACCCAACTTTCCATTGGTTTTGGATGGAGGTTTGGCCTTGAGGTTCAGGTTCCACCCATTTCAGAAGTTCGAGCTTCACTTTTTTGGTGTTCTAAAGTTTGAGTTTTCTACCTAAAGTGATTCTCAAGCTCTCGGATCGAAGAGACTCGATCTAGGAAAGGTAGATACACTTTAATTTCATGATTTCCAATTGAAAACTAAGATGGAAGCCTTTGTGCTTCGATGTGAACTAGTATGGACTCCTACTAGTCTTGATGTGATGATGTTATGTTTAAGACAAGAAAAGAAAAGTAATTGATTATCAACCAAGTGTATTTGTATGTGATGGTTTTAAATGAAAATAGCAAAGCATGTGCCATGTGTAATTGTTTCCATTTGTCTATCATGTTCACTCAAAATTGTATATGAACACTGTATATGCATGATCGAGCTTTTGTATATGTACATGTATTGTAAAAGTAAGGTAAAAGAAGGAAAGCAAAGCAAAAGATGAAAAACAAAGCAATTATAAAGAAAAACAAAGTAAAAGATTACAAACAAAGCATATGTATTGGAAGGAGAATAGTGGGCTCTCACCACAAGCAAGGTGAGCATTATTCTCTTATTCAAAGAAAAAAAAATTATGTTGGAAGGAGGATAGTGGGCTCTCACCACAAGCAGGGTGAGCATTATCTTCTGATTCCAAGTAAAAGTATTTGTATTGGAATGATGATAGTGAGCTCTCACCACAAGCAGAGTGAGCATTATCATCCAATTCCAAGAAAAAATATATTTATTGGAAGGATGACAGTGGGCTCTTACCATAAGCAGGATAAGCATTGTCATCTGATTCCAAATGAAAAGTCATGTGTAAAGAAAGTGAAATGATATAAAAGCAAAAAGTAAAGTATCTGAAAAGAAGCAAAAGAAGTATATATACAATATGTATGCACAGTGTAACTGAAAAAGGGATTTCCACAATTGTTTACTGTATTTACATGTGTATCTGATGAACCACCATCTGAAAGCATGTTATGTCATGATATTATTATCTAGTGGTTTGTATACGCTGAGTATTTCATACTCAAACGAATTGTTGACTTCGACAGGTCCTGCTGAGACACATCTTCTTGAGCCTTAGGTCGAGGAAGAGTACTACAAGCCTGAGTCTGCGATGGATCATCCTCTCGAGGATAAAGCTCTGGATAGATGACCCTATCTAGACTACTACTGAGTGTGGTGAGTGAGTGATACTTGTATTTTGATAAGTGGTCATGTTCACTTTACTTTGTATAGTTTTGTTAAACAATATACACACTTGGATACATGTATAGGTTATAGTTTTTTAGAAATTTTATGTTTCCGCTAGTTGTATGTCTTGTGTATTCTCATAGGATGGATGATATGATTTAAGTCACATGTCAAAAGTCTCCTATCTTTTAAGAGGTATTTTGGGTCGCAACAGGGGGAGATTTAAACACCCTTGGAGGTTTTTTTGGTTGAAAGTTTTTTTTTTGGAAGGGGGGGAGGGGGGTTAAACACCATTGGAGTCTTTTTTTTTTTTTTTGTAGAAAGGTTATCATTTAAAACACACACATACACCCTAAAGGCACACACAACCAGACCTAAGGTAGCCGCTAAGGTGCCATAAGGGTAAGTCTAAGCAACCACACCATTGAAGTTAAACACATACTCAAGAGAATACAAGTGATATACGTGGTTCAACAATAACCTACCTACGTCATGGGCCAAGATTTGATTACTTATTTATTCAAGGAAATCTTGAGAAACCAGTACAATAGCACTCAACTCACCTTCTCAATGAAAACTCAAAGAATAATCCATATCTATTATCCCTTAAACTTTTTCCCAAGCCCTGGTATGCTTAAACCCTTTATATTATCTCTCACTCTCAATACTTTGTATTTCTTTTTAACCCTAGACTCATAACTACATATTATGCCTACACAAGAGTCCTATGAAAAGATAGAAACACCTCTCTCGGAATAGAAGTTTCCTAAAGCAAAACATACTAAAATACCACGTTGGCTGATCAATCGATGCTTAGATCCGATCGATCGGTCCACACTAAACTATTTCTGGATTTCTGTGGCATCGCTGATCAATCGGCGCTTTACCTCCGATTGGTCGACACTCTTGGATTTTCTCCAATTCAGCTAATCCTCACAAATCTCCACCTTGACGAGAATTTCGCGACATCACCACAACCAAGAGAACTGATTTGCTAATCACCAAGCAAACCTTCAAGATAGATCACCATATCACCCACATCCTGGAAGCATCTCTACCTCAAACCAAAACATCTCTCAAAATTTTGTAACCTCATTTGTAAATACAACAAACCCGTTTGCAATTATTGTAAACAACCCTTTTGACATTGCCCACATCTACACCATTTGCGAAAGAGACTTGTAAGCACCCTATTTTTGCACCCTCATCCATCTTCCCGCTTCTTCAAATGCTTCAAGGTTTACCCAAGGCCCAAGCCCATTTGGCCAAACTTGTACCCAAATAACTCAGTCAAGTTCAATTACTTAATTCCATTACTCAAGCCCAAGTAGTCAAGCCTAATTACCTAATTGTCTTCGTCAAAGCTCAATTGCTTTAGTGAAAGCCTAATTACCATAGCTCAAGCTTAATTGTCATAGCTAAAGTCCAATAACCATAACCTATGACCCATCTACTAACAACCCATGATCCATAAGATCTAGTCCATATACCCACATTCATTCAACCCATATCCAAGACCCACAAACCCAAGCCCACTTTTCACTTTCTTACAAAATACCTTTTATTTTTTCTTCAAACCCCAAATAGCCCTATTTTTGTGTTTACACACCTTTTTGACCACTCAATCATCTCTCACCAAGTACACACCTTTTTGACTAACCAATCACCTTCCTTACTCTCTTACAACTCATTTTTACACATCTTACAAAACAATTAATTCTCTTACATTCCTTTTGACCACCCAATCACCTCTCATCAAGTACATACCTTTTTGATTACCCAATCACCAATCACATCCATTTTGACCAACCAATCACCTCCCTTTTTCTCACTCAACCCTCTATTAATTACCAAATTGTCATAACCCCTTGAAAACTCTATAAATACAAGACACTCACAAGCCATTTCTTTCACCTCTAAAATCCTAAGTGAAAACTCTAGCTCTTCCTTATCTCACCCCTTATTTTTCTTTTTAACCTTGAAGAAAGTTAGAAGAAGCCAAGGTTTAGAGTGTGTAAAGAATTCTAGGACCAAAAGCCTAGAGTTCTTCACTAACTATCTTCTTTTGTGGACTCTAAAAACCCCTCACCTCTTAGAGCATTGGAAAAGAAGTCTTGGAAGAGTAGGCACTCCTCCTTTTATTCTTCATCTTTTTCTTTACTTTATATTTATTTGTTTTTTTTTTCTTCTAGTCTTTTTCTAGAACTATTTGGAAAGACCTCTCTCTTCTCAAGTTTAGTTGAGTCTCTCTACACCAATCTTATGGTGTAGAGGGACCCCATCTCAAAAGAAATGAGATGTCTTTTTTTTTTTTTTTCTCTCATGTAAATATTTTTTTCTTTTCTATGTACCCACTAGTGTGGATATGGATAGGCCCATAGAGAGTGGAAGCTAAAGCTATACCTCTTTTTGTATTTTATTTCTTTATTTAGATTTTAGTCCTTCATCTAGAATCATTTGGGAAACTCATTATCACTCAAATTTTCATATTTAAAATCTCATTACATCATTTATAATGCACACCCCTCTTTATGTCCTAAATATAATCTTTTAGCCTAACTTTTCCTTAATCTTGGATTAAATTTAACTTTAGTTAAGTTTGCCAAAATCCTACTTATATGAAAATCCAAAAAAAACATGATAAAATCTCAAAATACCAAAAACATTATACAATCTTAAATACCAAAAAAATCTAAAAATACAAAAAGACCAAAAACATGCTTACTAGGCTTTCTTGACATTGGTTAGCCTACCTAACCATGGTTAACACTCTTTTAATCGCGGTTAGATCTAAGCCGTGCACTTGACTAACCCGGTCAACTAAACTCTAGCCCTTTGCTAGACCCTTGACCACTCTATGCATACACACACGCACCCTTAGCCTTGGCACAGACTCATGTGCCCAGAACTATGCTCGGTCTGATCTCATCCCAATGTGAGTACGTAGGCAAACCAACCTAGGTTCGACCCTAGCCCATCTAGCTTTCTATCTTATTTGGATTAGCATTCGATTAAACACTTAGGTATCTTAATTAATATTAAGATTGAATTGACTTAAATTTAGGGAGTAGGTAACCATTGCAAAATAGGAGTCTTAGGGTGCCTAACACATTCTCCAGGACTTAATCGAACCACTTACCCTAACTCTGAATTGACCATTTGCTTGATCCAAACGAACAAATACCCGGGACCTATCCCTTAAAATGAATAGGTGGTGACTCTTAGTCAAACGCACAAATGTGAAAGTGGGTAGGAAAATCCAGTGCTCACAAGACTCACCAACTACACACACCCTCAAATCACCCCGGAAAGTCATTCATCGGATTCGATCAAACACGGTCAAAACCCGTGTGTAGCTTAAACACCGTCTTTCTTTATAGAAGAACCCTGGTTGAGGACATAGACCCGTCATCTCCGTTAAAGGCACCTCATCACCATCTCATTCCTTTAGAAAACCCTTTGGAATACCCGTCTCTGCATTAACTGTGAAAGATACCATAGGTGAGTTTTCTACCTTCTGCATAACATCCGGTTTTCTTTTTCCTGCGAATCTTGTAGTAGCTCCACTTATCGCTATATTCTCATCTAGGAGATACAAACCATCACACTTCTTCCTATTCATCAAAACTAAGCGTCCCCGCTTAATTTTAATAACTTCACTTGCAACTGTATAGCAATAGCCATTTGATTCTAATTTTCCAACAAAAATTAAATTCTTGTGCAACTTTGGAACATAAGCTACCCCTCCCAAAGTCTAAATAGCTCCATCAAACATTTTTATCTTTACAGTTTCAAATCCCGTGATTTTACATTCAGATCCATCACCCAAGAACATTTTTTCTACCCTCTTTTGGAAAGTATCAAAAAATTTCATATTTGAGCACATATGAAATGAAGCCCCCGAATCTAAAATCTATTCACTAGAAGAATTGTTTATGCCTTTGGATATTATGAAAATATCTCTAATGTATTTCTCATTGTCATGTGCTATTGCCGTCAAAGAATCTCCTCTGGAAGAATCCATCTTCCCCTCAACACGTAATGGACACTCCCTTTTGAAGTGTCCTAATTCTTTGTAATGATAGTACCGGAACCTGTCTTTTCCTTTGGATTTGGATCTGTCCCTCCCTTTTCCAGATCCTTTCTCCAAGTCTTTTCCTCTTCCCCGAGCAACCATAGTATAATTTGATTATCATCATGCATTAGTTTCCGTCATGACCTCATCCAATAACAATGTATCCTTGCAATACATGAATGTAGTCACTAAGTGCTCATAAGGATCTGAAAGTGATGTAAGAAGTAACATGACCAGGTCTTCTTCATCCACCTTGACATCAACTTTCTACAGTTGATTCAAGATCTGATTGAACACATTCATGTGCTCCATAAGATCAGCACCCTCCTCCATCTTCAAGATATTTATTTGACATTTAAGATATTACCAGTTGGTAAGTCTCTTTCCGATGTAGAGCTTTTCCAACTTCATATAGAGTTCTGGTACCGATTCCTCATCCATAACGCTATGTATCACATTATCCGCAAGACAGAAGCGTATTGTGTTGACTGTCTTTGCCTCAATGTCTTCCCAATCTGCACTGGACATCTTTTCCGGTTTACCGGACTCCTCATTCAACGCTTTTGTGAGACTTTGTTGAACTAAAAGATCTTTTACCCTCCTTTGCCACAGATTGAAACTCTATTTTCCATCAAACTTCTCTAGAGAAAATTGCCAAGAATTTTTCAAAATCATTGAAAAATAATCAACTTGAAGCTTTGATACCAATTGCTGAGGAAATTACTTACTATGAAACCCAAGCAGGTGGGTGGACACATGGCGACTCTAGAAAAGGTTTTGGACACATATATCAGCCTTAGAAAATATTTAGATTACTTACTATATATTGTTTTAATTTCATTGAGAGTAATTCCTTAAGAGGGGAATGTCCCACCCAATAAATTTTGTGGTTAAAAAATGTTGAGAGTTTTTGTAGAAGTTAATGAGACGTTTTAATAGATAAGGTTTATAAAGGTTTAAAGGATGAATACATCTCTATTGTTCACAAGGATGGAATGTGGCAGTGCTACTTAGATTACCTTTACTATAAAGATGTTGTGTGGAAAATGTAACTGCAATGACTTAAATTGCACAAAATTTTTACATGGATTGTGATAGTCATACTTAGATTACCTTTGTTGTAAAGATACCTTTGGTGTAAAGATGCTGTGTGGAAAATGTAACTGTAATCCTTAAATTGCACAAACGTTTTACTATGAAATTTATTCCTTTTTTTATCTTTTCAATTTCTTAATTTCTTTTCATTATTTCTCCTACATCTATAAAAGCTAGACAACATCTATCTCTCTCAACTGATTCTTAAGGTCCTCACCATGTTTCTGTCTTAGTTCTCTTCATATCACATCTATATCTCTCTCATGCCAGTTCTAACAGGAGTAAGCGTTCGATAACCGGGTGACGGGTGACGGGTTTGGTCTTTTAGGTTTCCTTTGCCTATGTAATCTTCGTCATCTTTTACGTTTTGGTTCATCATTGCCAACAAGGACTAACGCCTATAATTATTTCTCTCGGAAAAGCTTTGGCATATAGATAGAAGAAGAAACCGGCATATAAATAAAAGAAGAAACCAACTACCAGATCCATTCGCAACAACAGTGCAACATAATTTCTCAATCTGTTGAAATTCTTGAACTCTTCTTAAATCATTGACTTTTGTATATCACCCTCAATGTATCCTATTCTTACTTCTTTCTCTCTGCTCTCCATGGATTTTCATCTATTTATATTTGTTCTTTAAGATGTATAGCAATCTCCTAGATGGAAGAATTAATAGTGCTACATAATCAGTATTTTTGATTTTTTTTAATGAGAGGAATAACTTCTTATTATTAAATAAATTTTATTATGTCTTACTATTTTACACTTTTTTTTTATATTTCCGTGCATTGCACAGGCTTTCATTGTGTATGTATCGGAATATATACACTGTGAATATAGTATGACATTTCAATTAATCTTTTATATATATAATATAAGTGTGTGTTTTTAAAACTCTTCTTTGTGCTTTTTTAAAATTTAATTTCTTCCTTTATTCTACCTTTGTGCATCGCACGAGGTCTTCACTAGTAATAGTAGAATACAGACATGAAAGAATAAATAAACACACATTCAAGAGAATACAAAAAATATACGTGGTTCGACAATAACTTGCTTACGTCCACGAGTCAAGATCCGATTACTTCTTTATTCAAAGAAATCTTGAAGATCCAGTACAATAGCACTCTCAACTCACATTCTCAATGAAAATTCAAAAAAGAATCTCTATCTATCCTCCCTTAAACCTAAGGGTGACAATTGGACCCGACTGGGTTGGGCTGGGTTTAGCCCAAGCTCAACCCAAAGTTCAAAATGATAGTCCAAGCTTAGCCTAGCCCAATCTCAACCCGAGCACCCCAGCCCATGCTCGGCTCACAAATATTATCGGGCTTTGGGCCGAGTTCGGGCTGGCCCAAATTAAGTAGCTTGTGGGCTAAGTTCAAGCCGAATTCAGGCTGAGTTATCATGTAGTTACTTGTTAATTTTCCCTTAAACATCTACATGCAATGCACAAGAACTTAATTAGTAAACAAATTTAGAGTTTAGTAAAATTAGGCGATCACTGTTCTTGGTATCTAATTCTTTTAACTGGTAATCAATTTTAGGAAGTGTTTCTCCAATAACAAAAGAACTAGATTCAAACCTTTGATAAACAAGACTAAAAAATAATATATATATATATATATATATATATATATATATATATATATATATATATATATATATCAAACACAAAAATAGTTTCTCCATGTGAAACACATCAATTCCAATTCAATGAGAATGAGATTAGCTCATGAGCCTTCTTTATCTATATATACGATTTATAAAAGCAGAAAATATCTTTAGTTCGGGTCGGGCTGAATTCGGGTTGAGCTAAGGGTAGTCTAAGCTTGGCCCAATATTTACTTCAGACCTATATTCTTGTCCAAACTCGCCGCAGCCCAAAATAAGGGAGACTCAGCCCACCCAAACTTCGGACCAAACAATCAGGCTTCAGGCCAGCCCTACTTAAACCTTATCCCAAACCCTATAATGCTTAAACCCTTTCTGTAATCTCCCACTCCCACTCCCAATACTTTGTATTGTTTTTCAACCTTAGACTCATAACTACATATTTATAGGTTTAAACCAGGGTTACCAAGTTCGCCACATACTACAGCGAACCGAGAACCTGAACTGGTTTCGTGGTTCGGTTCGGATTGATTCGTGAAATTGAGCAAACCACAATGTGGTTTCAAAACAATCTTACATTTTTAATTCAAATTCACTCATATTTTTTTTTAGGTTCGGCAAATTTATACTTTGAGTTCACAAATTGTTCATTAAAAGAATTTATTATTACTATTATTCAAATAAGTATTTGTAATATATTGTTTGCATGCTTAAAAGATATATATTTTTATAATATAATATAAAATATATATTTTGTTTTACATGCTTAAGTAGCGAACCAAGCTAGTGAACCAAATTAAAGAACCGAAAAACGAATTATCGCATCCTACCTTTAGTGAATCGGGTTCACTCTATAGTGGCGAATTGCGAACCTGAATTCGAACCGAGCAAACCGACGAACCAGGTAACATTGGTTTAAACAAGAGTCTTAGATAAAATAGAAACACTCCTCTCAGAATAAAAGTTTTCCATAGCAAAATAAACTAAAATATCGCATTGGCCGATGAATCGATGCCTAGCTCCGATCCATCGATCTGCACCAGGCTATTTCCGGATTTTTGTTGCGCCGCCTATCGGGCCTTACCTCCGATCGGTCGGCACTCCCAAAGGTTCTCCAATTCGAACCAATCCCACAAGATACATGAACTTTTGCATAAGAGAGGTAGACTAGGAAGCACAGATATTTTGAAAATGGAAACGTACCTGTATTGTCGTACCCATATCACCGTATCAGATACGTTATTCTAAGGTAGAAATAAGCTGTTTTGCATAAATTCTGTCGTATCACCGTAGCCGTATCTAATTGCCGTATCTAAGTATCGCCATACCCGTGCTTCCTAGGAGGTAGTTGTGTAATCGTTAAATAAAGAACTCCTAAATAAATGAGGGAAAGGTCTCACCCCATCCTTACCGTACCCTACCCTATCCTACCCTACCCATTCTAGGCAGAATACCAGCTATAATCCTGACCCTCTTACCGATCGTGTACAAAGTACACTGGTATAGACATGGGCTTTGTGTATAAGACTAGCTACATAACTTTCCCACGTGCGCGAGGTAGAGTGGTCCTACCAAAGGAGCATTGACCTACCTCTATTGCTCTCAAAGCGTGTCAGGTACGCCACGTGACAGGCAGGTCGAGTCCTGGATCTTAGAAAGATGACGTGCCTCGTTCTTATTAGACGAAACCAGTCCAAGAAAACTATGGGGAGACTCGGACCCTCGTCCAAGTCTAACTACTTTTCAACCATTTACTCTGCCGTGTTTGAATTCATCTAACCGTGGTTGAGTTATGGTCACCGTCAAAAGCGGAGGGTTCCGGCAGTGGGTCCCGCTGTCGTGGCAGCATCCCGCAATATCTGCAGTTAAAAAACAGAGACCTGAAAAGCAAAACATTCATCTCTACTTCACATACATACATACACATCCATCATGCATGAAAATCAAACGCTTGAAATGTTTAGGAGACAGATGGATGAATGGGATGATGCCACATGTTTTTCATAATTCATGTATGGTATCGTGAGAGCGTGCAATGGATAGTGGAAGTTAATGATGGTACTGAGTCTGTCTGTCTCTTAAAATTTTCTAATTAGGAGTGCAGATCGACTCGCCCCCAAGCAGTGGACGGGTACTTGGGGCCCACCACAAATCTATTTTCATGGGCAAGTCTGTTTGGGGCGAGTTGGCCAGGTACTCACTCTCACTCCCCTCCTAATTTTAAATAAAAGTCCAAAACACTTAAGTAATATTTTAATATAAAAAATAAAAAGAAATGGGAAATAAATAAAAAGTAATGATGAAAGGGTAAAATGGGTAGAGAGGAAAGGTTAGGTGTCCCGTTCTCCAACCGGCAATCTAACTCCAAAAGCCGCTTTCTTGTCCCCTTTGGCCCCTCATTTCTCTTCCCTTTGTTTTCCTTTGTCCCCCAACTTTAATCCTCTCGTCAATAAATGCTCCTTACGTGACTTACACCCCAAACCCACTCCCCTTATTTCACCCTTCACTTTCCTATAATCTCGATCATATCCCCTTTCGGAGAATCATTTGGTAGTACTGGTACTACCGTAGTAAGTTACTACATACTCTATTTTAGAAAAAAGCCATATATTTCTTTTCCATCTGAATCTTTGGGTGGACGGTGGGCCACCCCTCCTTCACCCAACATTCATCATTTTGATTATTACACTATTGCCCTTTAATGGGAAAAAGGGTGGGTGGACCCACTGAGTGGGAATATTTAGGGCATCTTATTTTTTGGTATTTAAAGAGAATCTTTTAATTAACAAAACTCTATGAGTAATAACGACATACTTTTTTTTCTTGACCATAGGGTGTCTTGGTCATTTGAGATAAAAACTAAGGGTAAATACGTCATTTGAATTCCAAACAATCCTTACCACATCAGAAATCTATTTCTGATTCTGATAAGAGATCGACGGCCAATTATTCATCAATCTAAGATTCTCAGCCGTCGATTTGATTCCTCTAGTTGATCAGTGGAGTATAAATGGTTGCGGTCCAAATTTGAGAGAGAATTTTTAGTGAGATAAAGTAAAAAGTGGTTTTTTTTTTGTTTTTTGGGTTCGCTTTTTATTTTATTTTCTGCTTTGAGTTTCACTCCAGCGAACAGCCCAAGCTTTTGTTGCTTTCTCTTCTAAATGGAGGAGCCTTAGCTCTGCTTTTCTTCATATCTGTGAATCAAAGGCTTAATCGACCTTGTTTCTGCAACTGATTCTCGAAATCTGCTCAGGTGAGTTTTTGAATCTTGAGTTTCTGTAATTTTTTGTAAATTTTTCTGGTTAGTTTGAGGTTGATTTGGTTAAAATCGAGTAATCTGGTTTGATTTTGATGTTGTTTGAGCTGGAGTTGTTGTTCTTGTTGTTTTTGTTGTTGTTGTTATAGTCTCTTTAGTTTTGATGTTCTTCCTGGTTAATTTGCTGCCAATCTCAGGTAAATTGCTGTATTTCTGTATTTTTCAGACATTTTTTCTGTTTATTTTGTGATTTGTGCTTTATTTGAGGATAGGTCTTAAATGTCTTTTGTGGTTCTTGATCTCTGAAATTTGCATATATTTTAATTTAAATCCAACTTTTTATGCATGTTCTTCTCATTTAAGATCAAATCATTCGAACTAGTTCAGATTTCGGGCTTCTATGTTCCAGTTGTATTTTGCTTTAATAGAATTAGAATTTTTCCTTTTACTTTTAGTTATGGTGTAGAAGGAGTTGATTTGTTTGAAAACCTTTGCCTGATACCATCTTTTCTGTTGTGAATGTTTTGTTTTTTCAGCTTCGTTTATGGGGTTTATTTAGGGTTAGGTCTCTAGAGTTCCACATTCGTGCCGTTTATTCTCCTGCCGCTTGCGTTTGAGGTTATTCATTGAGATTTGTCGGAATTTGGACGATAGGTTCATCTTCCAATGTTGTAGTTTTTTTTTTTTCTTTGGATTTTCAGTTTCAAAAGGTTAGAGTCATGAAAGAGCTTGGTCTTTACAATGCCCAGATTTGCTTATTAGGTTTTTTTTTCGCCTTTTGGCCAAGTTAAGATTCCTAAGCTTTACGCGGTATAATCCCCAAGGTTCTGCGGAAGTTCGCCCTTTTTTGTAAGGCCTGATTACTTGAGGTTGGGTTCCTAGGCATAAAGCAGAGGGCGATTTATAATCCAAATGCATATTTTTTTTGTTACTGGGATCTAGATTAGTTTTCCTCTATTTTTTTCTTCTTGAAGGGGTCTAGATTAGTTAGATCAGGAAATTTTCAGCATTTTGAAGCTGGGTTCAATTCGTTTATTTGATTACTTTGTTGACTAGCTGTGGCTGAATATGGTTGAATATGCTAGAGTGGCATCCTTTCTTATTTGCCCTTCAAACTGAGAGCTGAATATGGTTGAATATGTTAGAGTGGCATCCTTTCTTATTTGCCCTTCAAACTGAGTTTCTGATTTTTCTTTTTATATTAAATTATATTTTGGAGCAAAGTAACTAAGATTTTGTAACCTTGGTTGGTTTTTGTTATGAAGAACTTTACTTATTGTAAGCAGGTTAAGTGGAAAATCTGAAGTTTAGGAGTCTAATGTCTCCACCACTGCTTGGTGTTGGGGAGGAGGAGGGGCAGAGCAATGTCACTTTACTGGGTTCTTCAGCATCTTTGGACAGTATTGGCCAGAACAGCTTAGAGTTGAAAGAGCGAAACTACATGGGACTGTCCGACTGTTCTTCAGCTGATAGCTCCGCAGTATCAAGTTTGTCTGAAGAAAATAAGAGCACTCTGAATCTGAAGGCAACCGAGCTGAGGCTTGGACTTCCTGGATCCCAATCTCCTGAAAGAAATCCAGAACTTTGTCTTCTGAGCTCAGGGAAACATGATGATAAGCCCCTATTTCTTTTGCTTCCTTCAAATGATGGTATCTACTCAACATCCCAAAAAACGGTCTCTTTGGGAAACAAAAGGGGGTTCTCTGATGCAATGGATGGATTCTCAGATGTGAAAAGCACTGTGTTTACTGAAGGGAATTGGATGTTTCCTGCAGGTGGGTCTGATTCTGAAACTGCCCAATCTGTGGCACAGGGAAAATTTTCTGTTAATTCAGGGGCAAATGTGATGATATCATCCAGGCCTTCTCCAAAGCTAGGAGTAAAACCTCTTTCTGCGAAAGAACACTCTGGGGCTCAGCCAGCCATAACGAAAGATATTGTGCCCCCAAAGGTATTACAGGACATGCCTCGTGCTGCCAATGAGACCAGCCAAAACCAGATGAATGCTGCTAATAACAATAGCAGTGTGCCTGCTGCCAAGTAAGTGGAGATAATTTAAAGAGGTGTTTCATGAAAAAGATTTTGGTTTAATCATATCATTGTTCTTCCATTCATGGCAGGGCTCAGGTTGTGGGTTGGCCACCAATAAGATCGTTTAGGAAAAACACATTGGCCACCACTTCGAAGAACAACGATGAAGTCGACGGAAAACCGGCTCCTGGTGCTTTGTTTGTCAAGGTCAGCATGGATGGTGCTCCTTATTTGAGGAAAGTAGACCTTAGAACTTACTCGGCATATCAAGAGCTTTCTTCTGCTCTTGAGAAGATGTTCAGCTGTTTTACCATAGGTGAGCTATGGTCAATACAGTTATTGTGTGGATGTATGCAGAGCTGATGTGTTATGCTTTAAAGAAACACTCCATGTTAGCATGAATCCAGATACTACTTTCTCGATTTGATTTCAGGTCAATGTGGATCCCATGGACTTCCAGGAAGAGATATGCTGAGTGAGAGCAAGTTGAGGGATCTTCTGCATGGATCGGAATATGTTCTTACCTATGAGGATAAGGATGGTGACTGGATGCTTGTGGGAGATGTTCCCTGGGAGTAAGCTCTGATCCACTTGACTTGTTCATCCACCATTTTTCTTTTACTCAAATTCCCATATTTATAAAATCAACTTGATATTTAAAAGCGGTGGATATTTTCTTGTTGAAGGAATGCTAAGCATACTCTCACAATCCCGTACTCATTGTGAGAGTATGCTTAACATTGCTCATTCTTCTTATTCTCTGGATATGTTACTTGGATATATAGTGTTTGATATCAAACAATGCTTAACATTACCATGAGGGTGGTAATACAGTTGTTTTAAGTGTTTGATATTAATAAGCAGTTAAGGGATACCCTTTTATTTTGTTGCATCACGATTGAGACTATTATTATTATTTTTTATTTTTACATCATAGTTGAAAGATGAGAGTTGATTAAAAAAAAGGAAAATAATCAGAGTTTTTTGTACTGTAGATTGCTTATATTTGGATATGCAAATATCCCACCAAGCTGATGTCCAACACCTGGATTGATCTAATATGATGATCATAGGCATCTTACTTGTAATGATCTTTCAGATGGTCCATGTGGTAAAGTGTCCTACTAGTTTGGCAACTATAGAAAAATAAAAATCATCCTTTTGGGAAGGTTACCTCTAGGCTTGTTGCTTAGATAATTCAAATATGGGGTGACTTGAAGACGAAGACTTGATGTGTTTCATGGAAAGAAAATCTTAAAGTTGAGAGGTTCCAATGTTGCCACCTCCTCGCCACAGATACACACATTCTGCACAAACTACTGGATTATTTTCAGATGAGCGCATTTGATCACTTGTTTAATTTTTATTTTCTGATTGCTTAAGGATGAAGTTCAGTATGCTGTTGGTGACAATGCAGTCTACCCAAAATAAACTACACAGTGTGTCCCAGTTACTTGTAGTAGAGGATGTTCGAAATGCTAATATTGGTCGTCCAAATTCTTTCTTGAATAAATTGCATTGTGCACTCCTTCATTCTAACTCTGACTCAGATGTGTGGCAGGATGTTTATTGATTCATGTAAGAGGCTGAGGATCATGAAAAGCTCTGACGCCATTGGCCTAGGTGCGTTTATAGTTCAAGCAATTGAGACGGATATAGTATCTTGTCCTAGTCCCAAGAATATGTTATTGTTTTGAGTAATTATCACAAAAGGGGTGGGAAGAAGCTAGTCACCCAACCTGCCCCTATTTTACACTTAACTCAAATGCAGGAATATGCATCATAAAGGGGTTCCCACTTCCCATCCATGAGGTATCCTTACAAGGAAATGGGATTTGATTGAATTGGATGATTCTAATATTTCAACTAATGGCATTCTTTTTCAAAATAAACTGAGAAAATTAATTTGAAGAAGTTCCATATATTGAATGGTTACAGTAACTATGTCATAAACAAATTTGACCACAAAGATCTCCTTGGTGGGTTCCAATTATGTGGGTCCCAATTATGCATGTGTGCCATGGCTATTTCGAAAGCAGGAAAGACTACATGCCATTGTCTTCTCTCCTTGCACAAGTATTCTTTAATAGTTGTAGCTTCTGCATTCTAAAATATGCTGACTGGTCCAGCCGTACCTGGTAAAACAGATGAATTTCATGTTTTTGCATTTGCATTTGCTTGTGTGTGTCTATTTATAGTTACAAGAGTTTTCACCCATCACTTGAGACACCATGTAAAAAAAAGAAGTCTTATTTTGTTTTTGAAGTGAGGCAGTCGGTTCATTTCTCTATGGAATCTTTTTGGTTTTGCCTGCAGCTCCAAGGGCCATGGAGAAAAGCAGGAGCAGGATCTAGCCAGTCTCTGAACATGATAATTGCTTTCCGGTTGGCAGTCGAAAGAGGAAAGAATCTGGGTCAAGGTGGGAAGGCACAAACGAGAGTATAATTGAAGAAGAGGAGTACGAGAATGCTCGGTCTTGACTGCAGATTGTGGTTTTAGATGCTTTTCTTATCTTAATATGCGTTGATGATTGCCTGGATATCCACGTCGTTTATGTTTGTCTTGCGTCTTTCTTTATTATAAAACTTCCAAGACCACAATAGTTGGGAGCGCCTTTGTAAGCTATTTGGTTAGTGTTTGGTGAGTTCCAGTCTCCCTTAAGAGCATTAGTTTGTAAAGTGTTTTGTGTTGAACTTGTGATCAAAATGACCAGTTCAATGTTATGGCTTTTGACCCCCAACCTTAACTCCTTTCTCTCTCTGTTTTTTGTGGTGGTAGATAATGATTTTTTTTCCTTGTGAGAGGCTCTGCCACAAAGATTCTGAGGAAATGCAGGATAGTGGCAGGAGGCTACACCATTCTCGTGATCCTAATGGTTTGATCAATGAAGCAAAATTCATCTCTGAACTGATTTTGTGGGCATGTTTGGTTACAGCATTCAAGTTGCTGGATAAATGATGGGTTTGATGTATGTTAACCAAGTTTAGAAAGAAAGAAAAAAAAACGAAGACTGGTGCCAAACATGTGCAGCTGCTAGAATGATAGATTGGGCTCTTGTGCCCAGTATAATTATAGGGTGGTAGACATGAATGGAGATGGGCATCCATTGTTGAACCATCAGTATATATTCTCACTCATTCCCTTTCATTCCCTTTTATTAGTTTGTACTCTTGGGTAGAACATGGCCCTAAACCCCACTTTACCGAAGAGCATAATGTAGGCAAAATTACAACAATGAAACCCTGGAAGAAGAAGAGTATGAACTCCTATATTAAGATTAAGGTTAGGGAGGTTGCAAAAGACTGCATAAAAGAGCCTTAAATAGATGACTACGTGGTGTTTGGTAACACTAATCTAAATAGGTAGAGTTTATTTCAAAATTAAGTTTATTTAGACTTTAAATTGTTAAGTTAAAATTAATTTGATGTACACATATTTTTGAAGGAGAGGTTTTACCTCTACAAAAAACATTAGCTCATGTTTCTTTATTAATTTTGAGGTAAAACCTCTACATCAACAAATCTAGACATCCAATTAAGCTCAATTTTTAAATAAGCTCTACCTATTTAGATTAGTGTTATTAAACGCCACCTAAATCTTAGGGTTGATCTTAGTAGCGCTATTAATGGATTGGATTTTGACCCAAATCAAATCCAATTAAATGGGATCTGGATCCTATTATAGATCCATCGGATACGAAAATGAAAAATTGGATCCAATTCTTGCCCTAGCACTTCAAGGGCTTGGAAAGCTACTCTCAAGGGCCAGGGCAGGTGCGGGTAGAGGCACATAGCAAGAAAATTGAGATTTTTTTTTTCAGTCGAGATAATGAGATTTTTTTTCTCTATCGAATGCCCACCCAATGGATGATTCAATTAAAATTATTTAAAGTAAAATAAGTATAAAAGTACATTAAAACAAGTATAATAATAAAACTAGATAAAATAGAACCTATCTTGACAATAAACTAAGGCTCTAATTAAAGTATTAGGGATCATCACAATGTTTGGGTTAGGGAATCAGCTAACTAGGGGCATATGATTATGGTTTTAAGGGATTAGGATGAGGATTTCAAGGGATTGGAATTAGGGTAGGGTTTTCAAAGGGTAGGATAGGACAAGAATCAAGCCTAACTCTGTCCTTACTTATAAGAGCAAGACTCTCATCCTGTCCTAGCCCTTGAAGGGCCTTAGATTGACTAGGCACTAACCCTATCATAAAGGGTAGGGGGCAGCAAGATAACCCCTTTTTTTTTTTTTTTTTTTTTTGTAGAGGTTAAACACAACACACTCTCCGGGAGGCCAAACACACACACACATGGACCAATAGATGGCTCAGGACCTACACATCTCACCAAAGGGCACGACTCTTGGTGAGAGGGAGGAGCCTTGTGTGATCTCAAGCCTAGGGATTGCTAGTCCCTGAGCTAGTACTCCCTTTTTAAAGAGTATGGGCTAGCAGTTAATCTCAACACAACACACTCACACACAGGGACCAGAAGGCTGAGCTCAATGGGATCGGATCACAGCTAATTGCGATTGAACTCAAGGAGAACTCAATCACACCAACAGGTTAACACGTGTTCCTTTAAACCTCTATTAATTGTGATTAAGATTCACTAACCCTTAGGGTTCAACAATCTAATCTTGGTTTTTAGAAGAAAAATATTATTCTCAAGAGTTAAAAGTTCTTAACCAGAGTTAGAAGTTTGTTTTAATATTGTTTCTAAAAACTAAGGTTAAATTGTTGAACACTAAGGGCTCGTTTAGTTCTTACTATCATAAGCACTTATTTTTGGACTTAATTGCTTATGTCCGGATTATGTCTTGATAATAATATTTGTTTCGATACATTATAAGTGATTATGTAATAATTAATTATGAAAATAATTGGTGATTCTGCCATGAGGTTATTGTTGTGGAGCATAATCACTTATGCATGTGAACATTATTATAATTATCTAAATTTTCACACAGTAAGATTTACCATATCCAGAGATTTCTCAAAAGAAAAAAATTATTTTTATAGTTTTTTTTTTCAAATTTTAAAAATAACCAGATAATAATTTAACGACAAATTGTCAACTAAACAAGATTACAACTATCATCGCTTATATTATTCATGACAGTGCTTATCAACATAATTGGTTATTTATGACTGCAATAATCAGAATCAATCAGAGTCCTAAGAGTTAGTGACTCTTAACCATAGTTAATAGGAATTAAAAGGGACACGTGTCGACCTGTGGTTACCATTGAACAAGCATAATCTTATTAGTCATTTCTATACTAGCACTCCTATTGACATAAATACATAAAGTAACTCCTGCCAGCCTCTCTCAAGTCTCAAGATTGATCTGAGATGATTTATGAAGCTATCCTCAGCAATCTATACATCGCTCATCCTGTTAACCTGCTTACTTCTCGACCTCTTCAACCCTACCACAACCTTCAAACCCCTCTTTTACAGTTTCTCAAAACCACCCATCTGAACCGACTAATCTTTCTCCACCTTGCAATTTCTTCAAGGGGCATTGGGTTCTGGATCCCGATTACAGACCCATTTATGGCAAGAACTGCCCATTTCACCAGAATGCTTGGAATTGCTTGAATAACAAGAGAGAGAACATAGGGACGATCAATTCATGGTGATGGGTGCCTGAAAATTGTGCTTCTCCTCGGATTGATGTTAGGACCCCTAGTCCTTAGCTAGTTAGTTTCCTAGTTTAGTTTACTATTGTTTTAGAGGTGCTATTGTTTTAGGGAGTTGTTATTTTTGATATTAGTAGATGTTTAATTTTGTTTAGAGTTGAATTAGGACTTTTCTATTTTATGAGTTGTAGCCAAGGTAGCAAGTTGGTTGTGTTGGTCTGCTATAAATTAGTGGACATAAATTATTATGAAGATAAGCAATATTTTCCAGAATTCTCTCCTCCTTTTCTCCTACGAATTGATCTTCTTATTCTCTACCTTAATTCTTCATTATCTTCTTAAGCTTCCTCTTCTCCAATTAACAACCTAACATCTGGTATCAGAGCATCTTTCTTGGCTTTTACTATGACTGTTAAAGAGCTTGAATGTCAAGTTTTGTCCCTCACCCAACGAATCGAAGAACTTTCGGAGACAACGAACCGGGCACGAATTAACGAGTTGTTGAGCATAATGAATCGTATATTGGAACACTTGAAGCGATTGACACCAACAACAATCGTCCCACAATTGGGGGCATATGACCATCCAAAACAGATTGAGCCTATAATTCAAGGCTACACCATTTAGGTTGAGTTTCCGTTGTTTAATGGAGAAGATCCATCAAGTTGGGTTTTTTGTTCGGAGCAATATCAGAAGATCACCAATATCACAAATGAACAGATGGTGAGATTGGCATTAACTAATCTTACTAGAGACGCTATTCCATGGTACCAATGGTTGGAACACACCTTAGGTGATTTGAGTTGGGTGCAATTTACACGGGCATTGTGTACGCGATTTGGCACAATGGATCACACTATTCAATTGGTAGGAAACAGTTCATCTAACACCGTTCGCACCAGTAATGGCAAAATCAATAGGTTGTTGTTGCAAGACAAATATGGTGTTTTTATCCAACCTATGACACAGTCAAAAGAGTTCACAATGACAACTATTTTGCCTCGCATTGATGCATATTTGTTAGGTACTACTAAGGTATATTACGTTGATCTTGTAATAAAAGAATGCGATGCTATGCCACGCGTTCTCAAGGAGAATTTGCAAGTAGCCCAATCAAGAATACATTTTTTTACTATTGAACATTGCACGCAGTGTGAGTTTCATGTGGGTGATTGGATTTTTCTTCGTCTACAACCATATTGTCTATCAACTCTCAATCCTCAAGATTCGGGAACGTTCGAGTGGAAGCCCTTACCCTTTTAGACCATGGTCTTGTTACGTGCGGCAATTGACTAGTGGCGTAGGTTTTGGTGCATTGGGCGGGTCTTCTTATGATAAAGCTACACGTGACGACTATTACAATTTTTTGGTAATTTTTGAGGTTTTCTAGTTCAAGGACAAGTTGTTTTAGAAGGGGGAGTGAATGTTAGGACCCCTAGTCCTTATTTTGTTAGTTTCCTAGTTTAGTTTACTATTAGGGAGTTGTTATTTCAGATATTAGTAGGTGCTATTGTTTTAGGGAGTTGTTATTTTTTTTTATTAGTAGGTGTTTAATTCTATTTAGAGTTTTTTTTTTTAACCACTTAGAGGGAGTGGGGGGGTTTGGCAGACCCCTACCTGTTTATTAAGAAAAAGCAATAGGGGGATAGAAAACCTTACCCCTACAAAAACACAAGAACACAAATACATAAGATTTTACTAAGAATAGTTCTTACATTACCAAAGAATAAAACTACTCCTTAAATTTAGTTGGTTTCCTCACCTTCCTCTTTGGTCTTCCTTGAGAAGAATCAATTGTTGATGCTTTCTTCTTCTTCTTCTTATTTCTCCTTGATGTCATTAGTTGAAAATCGTCTTCTATTTCGAATTCTTCAATAAGAATATCGTCACGAACTTGCTCTATAGAAATTTGACTCCTACAGGTAGTTACACAAGCTTCTGTCCCATTTTTCACATCTAAATCTTTGGTCGATCTGGATTCAGAGAGACAATTTGACTCGCCTTGAATAATTTCCTTAGGTTAAGCAAACTCCTTCTGTTTGAATACCCATCTAGGTTTTATTGTTAGTAAGGCATTGAGCAAGCTTTGGTGTTCAGCCAGAAAAAGATCCATGATCATCTTTCCTTCAAAACCTAAAGTGTCCTCCACTTCGTCTAATAGAGAAGGATCCTCAGAAAAATTTTGATATGAGCATGGGGGGTTTAAACTCTTATCACAAATGTCACCTTGATCAGTTTCGAAAGATGGAAGAAATGAGTTCATATTTTGGTCTAAACCGGATCTAACACTAACATTAGAGAAGAATCCATTTTCTGATTGGTGAGCTTCGATGTTATGAGGCACACAAAACCTCTTCATCACCATTGACGTCATTCTCCTCAATATCCTCTCCTAGCCTTTCTTTGTTCAGGATCTCCAACCTACTAACTGTTTAAGTGGAATCCATCTGATAATTTTCCTTGCCATTCAGAATTTGGGACATGCTTCCTTTCAATCTTGTAAGATTCACAGTTGCTTCATCTATCAACAAAGCTTTGGGAGGAATTTCACCTTCTTCTAACCCATCTTTATCCTTCCTGTAATCAGCACTAAGGTCTTCTATTAATGTTGTCTTTTTATTTGGTATTTCCTTTGGTTCCATCACCACAACTCTCAACTTATTTTCTGAGATAGTATCTTTTGCAGAGTGATGATTTTGTTCTTGATTAGCAGAATTCTGATTTTTCCCAAAAAAAATTCCAACCCATCTTTTAGTATTGTGTTTAACCATTCACTTTTCTAAAGCTGCTTCCATCTTTTGTTTATCACGTTCTACACCATTTCCAGATTTAGCAAACACTCCTTTGTTAGTGGTGCCAGAAAGATAAGCCTTGCTAAATTCAGCAGGATGTCTCAACTTATGGCATTAAGAACAGAAGGATGGATCTTTCTCGTACATAATCTTCCACCATCTCCCTTCCGAGCTTAATCCAAGCCAAAATTTGAAAGGTTTCTCTTTTTTAAAATCTATGTCTACACATATACAAGCTAAACTCGGTCTCGAAAGATTGCGGGTAGGACCATCTATTATAAAAACTTTTCCCACGACACTTCCAATCAGTGAGAGATCTTTGATATTGAAAAAATTAAGCGACATCCCTGGCAAGTTTATCTAGATTGGAACCAAGGATGGTTCTGATCCAGCTTTAAAGTATGGTGTCCATTTGAAAAACCTCACAAGTTTACCTTGAATATGGCAAAATTCTTTCATCCAAACTGTAAGATAGTCCGCTTCCGACTCAAATTGAAGGAGAAGATGCCTTTCATCTAGAATCCCAACAAAGAAAGCCAATCGAGTGTGGAAATTTTTCTTAATGAAAACCTTTAAGGCATCTAAAGGTGGTCTCCCATATACTGATTTAGCAATCAGAGCTAACCGGATGGAAGATGAGGATCGGTTAATCTCTTCAGAAGAATAACATAGTGCTGGTTCCCCTTGATACGAGACACTTTTTTCCCTCCTATACTTCTTTCTTCCATTAAAGCTCCTAGAGATGAGACCTGAGCGCCTGAACCAGACTTCCCAAGAACTTTCGCGTATGATAGAGGAAGATCTGAAGGTCTGCTAACAAAACGTCCTCTCGGATCAATGGAGGCTGATGATATTTCCATGAAACCCTAGAATGAGCATTCCTAAGACAGTCTTGTTAGCCCTTGATGAGGAAAATTCCCTGAGGACTTGATCTCCTCCTTATAGCTCTAATGCTTATAAAAGTAGTAATCAATCACAATATCTTTGGGCATCTAGCCGGAATCGATTATCGGTTGCCATTGATGTGGTTCGATACGCAGCTCTCTCTTGTGGAGTTTGCGGTCCCAGTCATGCCTTGCGTTGAATTAGGACTTTTCTATTTTATGAGTTGTAGCCAAAGTGGCAAGTTGATTGTGTTGGTCCACGATAAATAAGTGGACATATATTATTATGAAGCTAAGCAATATTTTCCAGAATTCTCTCCTCATTTTCTCTTATGAATTCTTCTTATTCTCTACCTTAATTCTTCATTCTGTTCTTAAACTTCTTCTTCTTCAGTTAACAACCTAATAATTAATCCATTTGGATTTCTGGGTTTGAAAAGAAACAAGAGAATTGGGTTTGTTGGGAATCATTGAATGAGAATTTCTTTTCTTTTTTGATTGGTAAAGTGATAATAATATATATAGAAAAAGGGGAAAAAGAGGGCTACATCCCTAGGATCACCAATAGTGAACCTAGGGAAAAGAAAGAAGAAGATACAAACCAGCTAAGACTACAACAAAAAATAGGATCCGGGCAATCAAAGCGAAAATGTATTCCCCACGGATCCTCCGAATCACCCCCAACGGAACCCCAAACTGAGACTAAATGGCGTACCCTAGCCTGAATGCCGGAAATCTCTGTGGTAGAATCCTCAAATACTCGCCTATTCCTCTCCTTCCAAAGGGACCAAACAACTACCCTAGGGAGGAGAGGCCACACATCCCCCGCTGGCGATGGGAACACCCCTAACAACTAGCAAGATAAGATGCTCTGAAAGGAGCCAGGAAAGGTTCAAGGGATGTCTAGGTGCATAAGGAAATACGACCAAACTTCTCTCGCCACCGGACAATGAAGCAACAGGTGATCCACTGATTCCTCTGCAAGTAGGCACATAAAACATCTGTTTGCTAGCTGCTAACCTCTATGCTTGAGATGATCGATCGTCAAAATTTTATCCAATACCGCCGACCATAAGAAAAAAAGATACCTTGAATGGAATTTTGGAGAACCATACAGCCTGATGAGGGAACGGTAGTAACAGTCTGGGACGCATGACTCTCAAAAAGGAACCAACAGAGAACCTCCCCTTGTTGTCTAAAGACCAAACACAGCTAACCCTGGTGGAGGAAGATGGGGTGACCTTCGACACCTGAGCTAACAGACCTAGGAGATCCAGGATTTCCCAATCGAAGAGGTTGCACCTAAGTTTGGGGACCCACACCGGAGCCCCACTAAGCCAATCTAAATATTCTACTACGGAGGCATTTCTGTTAGACGCAAGAAGAAAAAGATTCTTGAAAGACTGCCTAAGCGATGAAACTCCATACCAACGATCGTGCCAAAAGCTCACCTGATCCCCAACTCCCACTATAAGGTGTGTATGAGAGGAGAACTCCTCCCACCCTTGCATTATGGGCTTCCAAACCCCGACCCGCAGGGGGCCCGAACCAGCCTTTGGATGCCACCTATTGACCATCCCATGACGAGCTAAGATCACCTCGATTCACAAACACCCCTCCTCCTCCCTGAACCGCCAGAGCCACTTCCTCAGTAAAGCCTTGTTTACCTAAATCAGTGGAGGGATAATTAAGCCACCCCCACCCTTAGGGAGGGAGATGGTTCAGGGATAATTAAGCCTCCCCAAACCGCCAAAATTTCTTGGTGTCGTTTCTCTGCATTCTTTGGATGGCGGATGAAGGCACAAAGAAGTGGATGAGGAAGGGGGCTTGGAAAGGAGCATACTTTCCTCAGTTCAATGTTACAGTCACTTATCATCAAGTTGTATTGCTTGCCAGATACGAGTAAGCGAATTGATTTTCTCATGATGCTTATTTGTTGGAGTTTTTTCTTTTTCAATTTTTGTTTCTAAATTATATGCGTGTTCTATAATGCTTATTGATCGATATATCCTGATGGAATTGTCTTGATGGATGAAATTTTTGTGATATTTATTTGGGTTTTGAATTTTTAAAATAAAATGCAGAGGACTAGAAAATGCATCACTCATTTGTTTCTCACAAGTCACAAGCTTTGCATAATATTACCCCTGTTTGGTTCCCTATAAAATAGGGAGTGGAGAAGAAAAGTTGAAAAAAAATCCAAAATTTCCACATATGGTTTACAAAGAAGTTTTTGTGGAAAAGAAAAGGAGAGAAAACCAGCCCCTAATTTTCTTTCAATATGAGGATTTCATTTTCCTTCTAAAAAGCTTAAATTTGGGGAGAAAATGAAGAGAATCTCCAAATTCATGTTTTGTCCCAAATCCCAACTACCACCACCACTTGTACTGCCCCCACCTCCACTACCACAATGGGCCAAAGATATGGACCTCAAAGAACTAAAGATAAAAGCCTCAAAGGGACAAAGATAAGGGGCCACTACGGCCTACGGGGCAAGGATACAAGCCTCAAAGGACCAAAGATGCAGGCCACACTGGACCAAACATCCATGGGTAACAAACCACTAATAATTTTTCTTCTTCTTCAAGGTTTCTGGCGGCAACGTTTGAGGCATTGAACAGAATCATGGAAACCACTATTGGATCGTCTTGAATGGGAATCGCTGATGCCCTTGAACCATAACCCTCTTCAAAGGATCTAAATAACAGATATGTTTTACATACTTTTTTATCATAATAAAAGAAAAAAGATAAAATTAAATTATATGACCACCTCGAGGAGGCCTAACCTCCATTGATACCACTTTGAGGGGGTAAAACCTCCCTCAAGAACTCTCATTCATTCATCTTTTTCTTTAAAACTAAATTGTTACAACCCTTTTATAATGGTCACTACCAATTGCAAACCATGCACTATCTCTCGGTAACTAATTAATTACACTCACTTCCTCCATAACTAACCACCCACTATTTGAGTACGTATCAAGATGAGGCTTGTTTGATCATAGAGGAATTGAACTTGTTAACTCCTATACATGAATAAGGCCGCCTTTTTGCGCTACCCTATAATAAAGGGCCCTATCTTGCAAGGGACGAAGACAACCTATACCATCTACAACGGCAAAAGATAAGATGATAGCGTAGATGATTGCGACTAACAGAGAAAATAAGGGACAACATGAAACCTTTGATGATAGATCTGAGATGGGAAGAGAAAAACATGAACAAGAAATCAAGCAAAATGGAAAGAGGAGAAAGAGAGAGAGTTTTAGGTCCAATGGGCAGCGACAATGCCGTCTCCCAGGAAGTGGGATCAATGGGAAGACTATAAGAGTCAGATCTTCCGCTTTGATACCAAGTTTTCATTTCAAGAAATGAAATTTTTATCTCAAATTGATAAGTGTTAGGGTTTATATGTTTGTATATATGATAAGTGCGTAATTTTGCTTAATTATCCTCATTTAAATAAGCATTATCATACTTCTTTGGTTTATATCTTCATTTTTACACGTAAAGTGGTGTATTCTCTACTCACCATTGCGTTGTCCTCTTTCTCTTAATTTTCATGATACATTTGCATGTATTCATACATGTCTTGGAAGACCGCATGCAAAATATTTTTAAGAGAGACTTATTACGTGTATTTATTTTTTGTAAGAATCCTAACCCCAGACTACTCTCGAGATTCAAGAAGTCCAAAGTTTCAAATAGCCCATGTTCAACTCAAAGATCTAAAAGAGTCAAAGCCCAAGAGCAAAGCCCAAGCCAAAAGTCCAAGAAGCCAAGTCTCAAGTCAAAGAGTCAAAGCCCAAGACCAAGTATAGAAAGATTCTACAACATGCCTGGAGAATCTTAGGAAGATATGGATTAATATGATTTTGGCATAAAAAGGGTGGAACTCTCTTGAATTAGAAAGAAGAAGTGTGCTATATTGATGTTTCTATTTCAGAAAAAATGAGAAAGCCTATTTTGGTCACAAGAACTCTTTATTTTTGGTGGATTTTGGAATTCAAGCAAGGAGCTTAATGGAGGTCAACTAAATCTACAAGAAAAGTAAGAAATTTCGTGGATGGCTAGAGGAGTGCTATTATTTAGCAACCAATCCCAAACAAAGAATGAGGATTTCCCGGATTCCCGCCTAATCTGGACAGTACTTACTAATTTAGACATAACTTTTGACTAAAAATTCGGATTAAGGCAAGGTTTGATGTTTTGGAAAGAAGACTTAAAGGGGAACAAAATTATATTTCACGAAGATCTCCTAATTCGGATGTTTAAAGGGTCAAAACATATCATCAAGTGGAGGGAAGTGCAATTTTGGTTGGAATTTTGGAATTAGAAGTTTCTCTTTTGGTTTTTTTCTCTTCTCTTCTTCCCTTTAGTCTATATAAACCTAAAGTGAGAGACTTTTGGGGCTCTCTGATCTTTTCTCATTCTCTTTTCTCTCTTCTTCTTTTAGCTTTTTTTGGAGTTATTTTATTGTAGTGTTTGGAACACCATTAAGGAGGATGACAACTCCAATCATAGTGGGCTAAACACCTTTCTAAGGTTAGGGATTTGAAACCTTTTTCCGATTTATGTGGATGATGTGGATGGTTTGATCATTAATTTTAATTGAATAGTCCTTATTTTGGTTAATTGTTCTTCTCTATATGCTCTTTGATTTCATATGATCTATTGATATATGGAATACTTGGATCCCCTGTGAGTTAGATACAAAGTACTCTTCAAATTTCTCTAATTATTCAATTGAATTTAATGGTCAGTGGTTTTATCGTATAATTTTCCATGTAGATTAAATCCTTATTTAATTCTAGATGTGTTTTCATCCAAATCTAAGCATAAGGAGGGATAGGTGGATTTTCCTGAAGCCTTAGACCTCTTTTTCATTGCTTTACAGTTATCAGTGATTTTTGCTCCATTCTCATTGAGTGGAAAATCGATTTTAAATCTCTCTTCTCTTTAGATTTCGTTTCCTTAATTCTTGTTGCACAATAGTCAATCCCTGTGGATTCAACCCTGTGCTCACCAGATACATCAACTGTGTCACTTGTGCACTTGCAAGTATATTATTTTTTCTCTTGATTTTATGTCCATTAATTTGGATTAAATTAAGTTGTAACAAGTTTTTGGCGCCGTTGCCGGGGATTGCAACGTGTGACGAGAACACGGGTTACGAAATTCCCTCATTCCCCATTCCCTCTAATTCTAACTCCTAACTTTTACTTTCTGCACCTGACATCTAACTTTTACTTTCTTGCTCCTAACTTCTAACTGCTAACTGCTAACTTTTACTTTCTTGCTTCTAAATTCTAACTTCTAACTGCTAACTTTTACTTTCTTGCTTCTAACTTCTAACTCTTAACTTCTAACTTCTATTTTTTTTGCTTTTTAACTTCATTGAAAAAAAAAAAAAGTCTGAATTTTTATTTTTATTTTTAGTGGAAGGTTGGAATTACGTGCACCCTCCCACGGTAGGAAGTCAATTAACTTGCTTGAAGGGAATATATAACATAGGTAGAAGGTTGGAATTCCGTGCACCCTCCCACGGTAGGTAATTAAGTGGATTGATATTGCTCGTGTAAAACAGGTACATCTATTGCTTGCCTACTTGGAAACAGACATTGTTTTGCCTAAGTTCAGGAATTTTTTCACTTCTGGTAAACTCACTCCTTCACTCTCGTTATTCTCCTACTTATCTTACATCTACTGTCAACTTACAACCTAGTGGGGAAGCTCGGCGTATACTCTGTATACGTGCCTCGTCTGTCGCCCCTTTAGATAGCTTGTTCGTATAGAAGACTTATAGGAGGTGCATGCATTCTTGTTTGAATCCCTGACTTTTCCTTTGAGTCCTCTCATTTGTATGATCATGTGGAATCGAGATCACATAAGCCGCTTGAGGAGAACAGACTTTGAAATTGAAGACTTGTCTAATAACTTGTTTGAAGATTCTGATCATTCTTATTCATCAGACACTATGACTGACAATGAAAGTGATCAGGGGGATAATTGAGTTCATAATAATCCACCAATGCTGACTTTGCGTGAATATTTGCAACCAACAAGGACGAGTTCTCCGTCTTGTATGGTTTTTCCCATTAATGTAAATACTTTTGACTTAAAACCGGGAGTGATTCAATTACTTCCTAAGTTCCATGGCTTAGACTCAGAAAGTCCTTACCTACACTTGAAAGAATTTGATGAGGTTTGTGCAACCTTACGCAATCAAAATGTTAGTGATGATGTGGTTAGGTTAAAATTGTTCCATTTCTCTTTAAAAGAGAAGGCCAAAAATTGGCTAAATTCTCTAAAGCCAAGATCCATTGGCACATGGCAAGAACTGACCAGGGAGTTTCTAAAAAAATTCTTCCCTACCCATAAGACTAATACTCTTAGGAGGAACATCATGAATTTCTCCCAAAAGGAGAATGAAACTTTTTTCCAATGTTGGGAACGTTTCAAAGAATTATTGTTGACTTGCCCCCATCATGGCTACGAGACATGGCGCACCGTTAGTTTCTTCTATGAAGGTTTAACTTCTCAAATGCGCCAGTTTGTAGAGATGATGTGCAATGGTGAGTTTCTAAATAAAGATCCCGAAGAGGCTTGGGATTATTTTGACCAATTAGCTGAAAATGTCAAATCTTGGGATAACACTGATAGATCTGATAGGTCAGATAAGACCAAGCCTAATGCCATGACTAAGGGAGGTATGTACCTCCTGAAAGAAGAGAATAATGATGTGAATGCCAAAATAGCCAGTTTGACCAGAAAAGTAGAAGTCATGGAACTTATGAAAGTAAACTCAATTAAGGCCACTGAAAAAGTGGAAGATGTTTGTGGCATATGCGAGACTAATGTACACCGAACTCAGGATTGTCCAACAATCCCAGCTTTTCAAGAGGTGTTACATGATCAAGCAAATATCATGAACACCTATAAAAGGCATTTTTCTTCTCCCTACTCGGAAACTTACAATCCTGGTTGGAGGAACCATCCCAACTTTAGTTGGAAAAATGGTCCTACTGCAAACAACTCTCCTCAGGGGCCTTCCACTCATACTCCTTATGTGCCTCCACATAAGAAGACCCTTGAAGAGACGTTGGAACAATTCATGCAAGGTCAAACAAACATTAATAATCAGACAATGCAAGCTATCAATGATCTGAAGAATTCTGTCAAAGAGTTGACCTCTTCGTTGAGCTTTCAAGAAAATGGCAAATTTCTTGCTCAACCTCAACCAAATCCTAGAGGTCAATTTGAGGTAAGTAATTCAAATTCTTCAGATTCCCAAGAGGAACATATCAAGTCCATCACCACTCTACGAAATGGAAAAATAATTGATAAAGATATTCCAAAGAAGGTTCACAAACCTGAGGAATCTTTAAAATCAAAGAGTGATGATGAACTTGTTAAGTCCAAATCTGATATGGTTTTGCAATGTCCGATACTTGCTCCTTTTCTCCAAAGGTTACAACCTCCTCAAAAGTTAGTCCATAATGCTGATATATTAGAAATCTTTAAACAGGTAAAGATCAACATCCCCTTGTTAGACGCTATCAAACAAATTCCATCATATGCCAAATTCTTAAAAGATTTATGTACAGTCAAGCGTAGGCTTAATGTACAAAAGAAAGCTTTCTTAACAGAACAAGTGAGTGCAATCATTCAACATAATACCCCACCCAAATACAAAGATCCAGGATGCCCAACAATTTCTTATATTATTGGGAACTTCAGGATAGAGCAAGCTTTGCTTGACCTTGGGGCTAGTGTTAACCTCTTACCCTACTCGGTGTATGAGCAGTTGGGTCTTGGTGAGCTAAAGCCCACTAAGGTAACACTCCAACTCGCTGACCGTTCAATGAAAATACCGAGAGGGGTAGTTGAGGATGTGTTAGTCCAAGTAGACAAATTTTATTTTCCTGTTGATTTTATTGTCTTGGACACACAACCTGTGTTGAATGTATGCACTCAAATTCCTGTTATTTTAGGCCGCCCATTCCTTGCAACCTCCAATGCTTTGATCAATTGCAGGAGTGGTGCCATGAAACTCTTGTTTGGCAATATGACTTTTGAATTAAATATTTTTAATAGCTGCAAACAACCTGGGGATGATGATGATGTGTATGGAGTAAACTTGATTGAAACTCTTGTGAAAGACCAATTTCTTCAATCTTCTTTTTCTGATCCTCTAGAAGCTTGTTTGGCATATTTTAATGATTTTAATGAGGACATTTTAATTAATTCTGTAAACTCTTTGTTGGAATCTGTTCCGGTGTTGGATAATAACAAGTGGAGATCACGTTTTGAGGAATTGCCACCTCGCGATACCCTACCCCTCCCGTCAAGTATCCAAACACCAAAGCTTGAGTTGAAACCTTTGCCAGCTGATCTCAAATATACATTTTTGGGACAAGCAGAGACATTCCCAGTGGTCATCTCCTCACAATTGAATGAGACTCAGGAAGAAAAATTAATTGATGTTCTTAGAGAACACAAAGGTGCAATAGGGTGGACCATAGCTGATATTAAGGGAATCAGTCCCTTAATTTGTACCCATAGGATATATCTGGAGGATAATGCTAAACCCTCTAGAGAGATGCAGCGCAGGCTGAATCCCAACATGAAAGATGTGGTTAGAGCAAAGGTCCTAAAACTTTTGGATGTAGGGATCATATACCCTATTTCTGATAGTCAGTGGCTAAGTCCTACCCAAGTGGTACCTAAGAAATCCGGTATAACTGTAGTCAAGAATGCTAATGATGAATTAATCCCAACTAGAGTCACAACTGGTTGGCGAGTGTGCATTGACTATAGGAAGTTGAACTCAGTGACTAGGAAAGACCATTTTCCGTTGCCCTTCATAGACCAAATTTTAGAAAGAGTAGCTGGTCATAAATTTTATTGTTTACTAGATGGGTACTCTGGTTATAATCAGATAGAAATTGCACCTGAGGATCAAGAAAATACCACTTTTACATGTCCATTCGGCACTTTTTCTTATCGAAGGATGCCATTTGGGTTGTGTAATGCTCCTGTCACATTCCAAAGATGCATGTTGAGTATATTTAGCGATATGGTAGAGCGTTTTCTTGAAGTGTTTATGGATGATTTTTCTGTGTTTGGTGATTCTTTTGATGATTGTCTGTTTTATTTAAAGAATGTTTTGGTTAGATGTGAGGAGAAAAACCTCATTCTGAATTGGGAGAAGTGTCATTTTATGGTCTCTAAAGGGATCGTGCTTGGCCACATTGTCTCCTCCCAAGGAATCGAAGTGGATAAAGCCAAAATTGATTTGATAGCCAATTTGTCCACCCCAAAGACCATTAAGGACATTAGATCTTTTCTAGGTCATGCAGGATTTTACAGAAGGTTTATTAAAGACTTTAGTGCAATATCTAGACCATTGTGTAACCTTCTATCAAAGGAAAACTCCTTCGAGTGGACTAAGGCATGTCAGGAAGCTTTTGCAAAGCTGAAAGGCATGTTGACTTCTGCTCCTATAATGCAACCACCTGATTGGAGTTTACCGTTTGAAATCATGTGTGATGCTAGTGATTATGCGGTTGGGGCCGTGCTAGGGCAACGCAAGGATAAGAAGCCTTGTGTCATTTACTATGCAAGTAGGACCTTGAACAGTGCTCAGATGAACTATTCTACTACCGAAAAAGAACTCCTAGCCGTAGTCTTTGCACTTGACAAGTTCCGATCTTATTTGATTGGATCTCGAATTATTATATTCACTGACCATGCAGCTTTAAAGTACCTTCTTTCTAAGAAGGATGCTAAACCAAGATTCCTTAGGTGGATCCTTCTACTCCAGGAATTTGACTTAGAAATTAAAGATAAAAAAAGAGTAGAAAATGTAGTGGCTGATCATTTATCCCGTCTTGTGCTCTCTGATTCCTTGGAGACAATGCCGATCAAAGACACGTTTCCCGATGAGCAACTTTTTGTTGTCTCCCAATTACCTTGGTTTGCGGATATTGCGAATTATCTTGTTACAGGTAACCTTCCTATTCATTGGAAACAACAAGATAAAAAGAAATTTTTCACCAAGGTACGTAGATTTTTCTGGGATGATCCTTATCTGTTTAAATATTGTTCTGATCAAATTATTAGGAGATGTGTGCCTGATTCTGAACACCTGAATGTCATCTCCTTTTGTCACTCTGAAGCATGTGGTGGTCATTTTTCAGCCAAAAAGACTACCGCAAAAATTCTGCAATGCGATTTTTATTGGCCCACTCTTTTTAAGGACACTCATGAGTTTTGCAAAGCATGCGAGCGTTGCCAAAAATTAGGATGAATCTCCCGTCGGAATATGATGCCTCTCAACCCAATTTTGATTATTGAAGTCTTTGACTGTTGGGGCATCGATTTCATGGGACCATTCCCTCCTTCTTTTGGGTATCTTTATATCTTAGTAGCCGTTGATTATGTGTCAAAATGGATCGAGGCTGTTCCAAGCAAAACCAATGACCACAAAACGGTCTTACGATTTTTAAAAGAAAATGTTTTATCAAGGTTTGGAACACCTCGAGCTATTATCAGTGATGGGGGTACGCACTTCTGTAATCGGCCTTTTGAGGCCTTGATGAAAAAATATGGGATAACCCATAAAGTTTCTACCCCTTATCACCCACAAACAAGTGGACAAGTTGAGATATCCAATCGGGAGATTAAACATATTTTACAAAAAACTGTAAATCCAGACCGTAAGGATTGGTCATTACGGCTAACCGATGCGCTATGGGCTTACCGTACAGCTTTCAAAACCCCGATTGGAATGTCTCCATATCGAATTGTCTTTGGAAGAGCTTGTCACTTGCCTGTTGAATTGGAACACAAGGCTTACTGGGCGATAAAGACACTCAATTTTGATTTGGAGAAAGCAGGCTCGCTTCGCAAACTCCAATTGGATGAGTTGAACGAAATTCGAAATGATGCTTACGAGAGTGCCAAAATTTACAAGGAAAGAATGAAGGTTTTTCATGATAAGCATATTCTTCGAAAATCTTTTGAGCCTTCTCACAAAGTTTTTTTGTATAATTCTCGTTTGCATCTATTTCCTGGTAAGCTTCGATCTCGTTGGACCGGTCATTTCATTGTGAAAACTGTTTACCCTTATGGAACTGTCGAGATTGAGAATCCTGAGAACGGTAATGTTTTTAAAGTCAATGGTCAACGCTTGAAACCGTTTTTAGAGAATTTCACCCCAGATGTTGAGTCCACAACTCTGGAAGATCCCGTTTATCCTGATTGATCATTTCTCTCACTTGAGGAGAACTTCTGTGTATACTATGCATTTTTTGTTTTTTTTACTTGCTTTGATTGATTAGTTCATATGCCTATGATGTTTCATACCCTCTATCTCTTTTTGATCTCTCAATGTTATATTTCATATAAATCTCTATTTGAAACATTGAGGACAATGTTCGATTTAGGTTGGGGGGTGTAAATCTGTGCTTTATTGTTGGGATAATCTCTGCTAATAGTAGACCATCACATTCCTCATTTACAAAAAAAAAAAAAAATTTGTGTTTTTGTCCTGGCTACTGTCTATTTCTTCATTGCCTTTTATCTATTGAGCTATTGAATTTTAGATTACAAAGGCACACGGTGAAAATCTTTAAGAAGCTCAATTCCAGCTGTTTAAAATGAAAAGTCTTTGTTACTAATTCTCAGTTAGTGAAAATTATAAATTGCTGAATTTTTGAACTTTCACTACACATCTGACTCAATATCTGGAGCTAGGTTGAATTTGGTAGTTGTTGACTTGATAATTGTCTGGAATGTAGGGAGAAACCAAGTCTGATGAACTATGACTATCTTGTTCACTTGGTTTGCTGGTAAGAAGAAAAACAGAACTGAGTTATGATGAAGTCATGGAAAGAAACCAGTGAATTTGACCAGGTACTTTGAAAAGGGCTACCTCTTGTCAGGTCTTTGAAAAAAAAAAAAAAAAAGGGAAAAAAAAAAAAGAGAAAGAAAGAAAGAAAAATGATATGGACATTTGAAAATGTGCTCTCAATGTTAAAATATCAGTTTGTTTTGCTATGACCTTGTTAAAACAAGTTGGGTGAAAGCCGTCATTGTAAAAAAGCGAATAAACTGGAATATCAAAGATAAAGCCCATGAGGTATTAAGGTGAATATCCACAACTTTCGTGATCCTTGACAGATTAGCTTAGTTTTGAATCAAATCTTTAGGCTAACCCGACCATTCTGTGGTGATTAAAAAGTTGGCTCTGCTTAAGGAAATCGATACTTTGGATATTTGTCAGATTGCACATGCACTCAAAATTTTCTAAATGGTGACTTAGTGATTTGGACTTTATTTAGAATGTTGGAATATATGGCTGAAATATAATGAAAACCAGTGCCCTAATAATCCTAAATTTGATGCCTTGATTAGAATGTGCAACATGAAGAAGTTTATTATGAGTAATTTTTTATCTTCTTCAATTGTTTTGAAAAGATAAATCTGTTTTGAAAAGGAGGATTGTCAGTCATGCTTTATAGTTATTATCCTGATTAATTGATTGACTATATTCTGCTTCTTAAATTTGAGTTGAAATCATTGTCACAGATGGGTGATGCTACTGAGAGATGAACTGAGATTCTTTCAAAATTTCTTGGTTGTCATGCATAATGAAAGTTTTCTGATTGTCTCATAGAATTGAAATGATGATAATTTAATATTGCTTCTTCACATTTTTTTTGCTCGAGGACTGGCAAAATGCTGGTTGGGGGGTGTTGATAAGTGCTTAATTTTGCTTAATTATCCCAATTTAAATAAGCATTATCATACTTCTTTGGTTTATATCTTCATTTTTACACTTAAAGTGGTGTATTCTCTCTTCACCATTGCGTCGTCCTCTTTCTCTTAATTTTCATGATACATTTGCATGTATTTATACATGTCTTGGAAGGCCGCATGCAAAATATTTTTAAGAGAGACTTATTACGTGTATTTATTTTTTGTAGGAATCCTAACCCCAGACTACTCTCGAGATTCAAGAAGTCCAAAGTTTCAAATAGCTCATGTTCAACTCAAAGATCTAAAAGAGTCAAAGCCCAAGAGCAAAGCCCAAGCCAAAAGTCCAAGAAGCCAAGTCTCAAGTCAAAGAGTCAAAGCCCAAGAGCAAAGCCCAAGACCAAGTATAGAAAGATTCTACAACATGCCTGGAGAATCTTAGGAAGATATGGATTAATATGATTTTGGCATAAAAAGGGTGGAACTCTCTTGAATTAGAAAGAAGAAGTGTGCTATATTGATGTTTCTATTTCAGAAAAAAGGAGAAAGCCTATTTTGGTCACAAAAACTCTTTATTTTTGGTGGATTTTGGAATTCAAGCAAGGAGCTTAATGGAGGTCAACTAAATCTACAAGAAAAGCAAGAAATTTCGTGGATGGCTAGAGGAGTGCTATTATTTAGCAACCAATCCCAAACAAAGAATGAGGATTTCCCGGATTCCCGCCTAATCTGGACAGTACTTACTAATTTGGACATAACTTTTGACTAAAAATTCGGATTAAGGCAAGGTTTGATGTTTTGGAAAGAAGACTTAAAGGAAAACAAAATTATATTTCACAAAGATCTCCTAATTCGGACGTTTAAGGGGTCAAAACATGTCGTCAAGTGGAGGGAAGTGCAATTTTGATTGGAATTTTGGAATTAGAAGTTTCTCTTTTGGTTTTTTTCCCTTCTCTTCTTCCCTTTAGTCTATATAAACCTAAAGTGAGAGACTTTTGGGGCTCTCTGATCTTTTCTCATTTTCTTTTCTCTCTTCTTCTTTTATCTTTTTTTGGAGTTATTTTATTGTAATGTTTGGAACACCATTAAGGAGGATGACAACTCCAATCATGGTGAGCTAAAGACCTTTCTAAGGTTAGGGATTTGAAACCTTTTTCCGATTTATGTGGATGATGTGGATGCTTTGATCATTAATTTTAATTGAATAGTCCTTATTTTGGTTAATTGTTCTTCTCTATATGCTCTTTGATTTCATATGATCTATTGATATATAGAATGTTTGGATCCCCTGTGAGTTAGATACAAAGTACTCTTCAAATTTCTCTAATTATTCAATTGAATTTAATGGTCAGTGATTTTATCGTATAATTTTCCATGTAGATTAAATCCTTATTTAATTCTAGATGTGTTTTCATCCAAATATAAGCATAAGGAGGGATAGGTGGATTTTCCTGAAGCCTTAGACCTCTTTTTCATTGCTTTACAGTTATCAGTGATTTTTGCTCCATTCTCATTGAGTGGAAAACCGATTTTAAATCTCTCTTCTCTTTAGATTTCGTTTCCTTAATTCTTGTTGCACAATAGTCAATCCCTGTGGATTCGACCCTGTGCTCACCAGATACATCAACTGTGTCACTTGTGCACTTGCAAGTATATTATTTTTACTCTTGATTTTATGTCCATTAATTTGGATTAAATTAAGTTGTAACAATATATACAAGAGGAAAAAATTTATATGACTGAAAAAAGCCCTAGAGGGCTGATTGGGTACAAAACCCATACATCTAAGTTGTTGGCACATGAATACAAAGTGTTAGAGACACTGACTTATCTACATGTTGACAGTTGGCTTGGTAAATTAGGAGAAACTTTTCATGAAATAAATTTGCTTAATATATTTGTATAATATTGATAATTTGTGTTTTAGATAAGTTGCAAAACATATTACTTAAATAAGTATTATATGTTATGCAACAATAACTGAAATCAATATATGGGAGAAACTAAGATTTTTTCTATGAGAGCAGGGAGTAATGCTTTTTGTTATCCAGATTTGGGTGTCAGGTCTCGATCTCCTCTAAAGAATGGGTATGTGCAAATTTGGTTGCTGACAAGAGTTTTTGCATGTATCTGACATATGAGTTTACCCCTAGTTTCTAACACTAAAATATTCCAATGTTCTTTTTACAGACAAATAGGCTGATGAATGGCAATTTAAGGGTAGTTTAATTTGAAGGAAAACCATGAAAGACTTAGTCGTTTTAGAGTATAAAAATGACCCAAACTCAACAAGGTGAACTCCTCAACACCCAAATTCAGCAAGTTATCTCCCAAGAGAATAACTAAGCTAGAAATAAGCTAACAAGCTTATAATATCATACATTCATTCAAAGAGAGCTACTTCTCATTTCATTTCTCAAGTATATATAGAGAACAATGATCTCACATGGGAAACTATTACAAAACCCACTATCATGGGAAAACAATAAACTCAATAATTAAACCCACTCACTATGACTAATATATGGGGAAACATCAAATTTAATAATTATGTCAACTTGCTATACCTAAACACTAGGTAATATTAATGAGAAGATGGAAAGTCCTTGACTTACTAATTGAATAGTTAGAGAATGAGAATTTGGTATATGGATCATAGGTCATGAGTAAAAAAAATCATAGGTTATGATATCATACTTCTCACACACACATAACATAATACATCACAAAATATAGGCCCCATATATTGGGCTGCAGCAATTTCCTTATCTTTGAAAAGAACTCGTTCACGAGTTCCTACGGTGTAGCTTCAATTGAGGCTTGATCTTGGGTCTTCGGCTTGCCCAAAACTCTCACTTTAATTTATTATTCTTATCTCAAGAAATATGTTATTTTTCAATGGTATTATGAGATGGAACCAACGATAAGTCTATGACACATTGCTTGCATATTTTTCTCGACTTGAATTTTTAGGATGTCTTCCATTGTTGGTGTAGATATTCTTAAAAAGAGCAACAAACAGTGGACATGTCATCTTTCAAGAAATCTCTATTGATCTCCACAAGAATTGACCATCATAAGTAGACAATGAAATCCATGTATACTTTTTTTCTTCAAAAATAAGAATTTCAACTGAGTAAATAATCATCATTTGAATATTCATCAAAGATTGGAGGTGATTCCCAATCTACAACTTTTTCATTCAAAAAATAAGACTTTGAGTTTGATACTTAAACACTTGTTTGGTAGTTACTTACCATTTTTTATATTGAAAGTTGTTGGTGGAACTTTTCTCTCATAACTTCATCTTCATCACACTTGTCATAAATTGGTGCTCTGTAGAATAAGTCCCAAAGACTCTTTGTTGTTATCGCGACTCCTCAAATGATATGACACAAACATAAGTCTTTACTAAATCAATTCGTGAATCAAATGAATTGATTAGAATCATAATTCTACAAACCTCCCAATGAATGAACTTGCTCTAATACCAAATCTAACATAGAAAAATGAAGAAGAGAGGAGGTAACACAAGTGAACATGTAAGCACCCAATTTTTACACCCTGCTCAACTAAACCCTAGACCTAAACCTAGGTCTAACCCTAGCTTAGCCCTTGGCAAAGTCCCATGGGCTCAAGGCCCTTTTCAAATCCAAAACTCAAATGGATAAAACCCTGTTTTTGGGCCCAAGCATGGGCCCACTAGGCCCAATCCAAGTGGGACCCACTTCACTTCTTTTAAAATTCAAATTTTGGAGCCAATTCTCAAAATGGCAAAACCATTTTTGCCTTCCCCACATGTGTGGTGGTTAGGCCCAAAAAAGTAAACAAAACAAATGTTTAAAATTCAATTTTTTTTAATAAAAATAATAACACAAAAAATATAATAATAATTAAAAAAAAACCCATTATTTTTAGGGGGGTGGGACCCACCCTAAACCAAATAAAAAATCAAAACAAAAAAAAAGGAGAAAAGAATTTTGAAAATATATATATATATATAGAAAATAATTTTTTTATAATAATAATAATAAGAAAAAAAAAGGATTTTTTAGGTGGCCACCCTTGTTTGGCAAAGCCAACAAGGGTGTTGGCCCATCCGAGTATAAAGCTAAGCCCAAACCAAACAAAACAAAGAAATCCAAATTGACGGTACTGTTCATCGTCCCTGTCAAAGGGACGATGCAGACCGTCCTCCCGCCTGGCCAGCTCTCCTGCCTCCCCTGCGTCCTCCAGGTCGTATTCCGGCCTTGTCCCCCACGCCTATTCATCCTTATCCATTCTCCCCACTCTTCCATCCCTTATAAGAACACCACAGTAGCCACGGTTTGAAAAAAAATTCAAAAAAAAATCTGGTTCAAGCTTCTGTTCTCCCTTGGTCCAGACCTTACCATAGCCCCCACGCACCTTCCACCACCTCTAAACCACACCCAAACTTCCCACAATAGTCCCCAGCCCACCACAGCTCCCATCATAGCCACTGTGTGTAAAACAAAATTGTTGAATTTTTTTTTTACAGTGGACTCACCCCTTCAGCCAACCATCCACACCCCTCCTGATCCCTTGAAGTGTCGTCTTAGGCCACCCCAAATTTCCCTCGTGCCACTCGAAGCTCTCCACAGATCGCCACCACCGTGCAGCTACCTCTACTGTTTTCACCACCGTAGTGGCCACACAGGGTATACCCCCATCTCTTTATTTTTATTTTTTATTTTATTTTTTATTTTTTTAGCTCTGTTATTAACACTGTAAGGGACCCTGGTCCCATTCCAGGGGTCCTCATTTTCTTTCTTTCAGTAGTTAAAAAAGAAAAACAGTAGGAGGGGGGGTTTTCACCTTTGCTGCGTGGCCACAGACACCACCACCTCCCACCATGGTGGCCTTTCCCGGAGGTCTGGGGGTCCTCAATCCATGAGGAATCCCCCTAGACCCCTTGGATCACCGCGACTTAAGCCCCACAACCCCCAAAAGCATTTTTTTTTAAAAAAAAAATTCTGCAAAAAAAAAAAAAAAACAAAACAGATTCGGCCACCCACTTTAACCCCGATTTAACCCAGGTTAGACCCGGACTTGGTCAAAACCGAGGCTATGGTTAGACTCCCCACATACCCGGCTACCCCCCTGTAAAATTTCAGACCTTAATTCATCCGTTAACCATAGTTAAATCGACCCCAAAGTGGGGTCGACAGTGTGAAAATCTATGCAATGGGTCGACTTTGGGCCTCTGTGGGGCCCACATCCAGCCTCCCCTTGGGCCCCACAAGGGCCCAAATTGTTCCCTTCATAGCAAGTTTCGCGACCATGGTCTCGGATCCCCCGGGGATTGAGCCAATCAGCAGCAAAATTGCCGCAAAGTTTGAAACAAAATCTGTTTTGGTGGAAATCGTCCTTTTATGTGGTGTTTTTCGGGACAACTTTGGGCCTCTGTGGGGCCCACATACGGCATCCCCTTGGGTCCCACAAGGGCCCAAATTATTCCTCACATAACAGGCTACCCAATGGTGGTCTCGGACTCCCGCGATTCCCCCGTTAACCATAGTTAAATTCATGTTAACTATGGTTAAAAATTTGACCGAAATTTGAAGTTTTTTGCAATTTCGGATATTTGTGGGGGCCCAGGCCGGGTAGGAGGCCAGTCTAGGCCATGCCATGAACCTTGGGCCCACTTTTGCTTCAGTCGGCCCCTTAACCATGGTTAAACTCACCCGTGGTTAACATTTAACCATGGTTAAGCGGCCCATGACCTAGCACAAATTCTGGAAAAATCATCAAAAAATCATAAATATTATATGGAATCCAGAAATGTCTTCAATTGCATTTTTTACTGTGGTTAAGACACTTAATTAGAGTCGACCCCATTTTTGACCCTTAACCACGGGTAAAAAATCCTGACCCGGAAAAAATCTAGAAAAATGCTCAAAAAATCCAAAATATTAGGAGAAACCCAAAAATGGTCTCTTTTGGCCATTTAACCATGGGTAAGACCCTTAACCATGGTGACTTCCCCTCCTTAACCGCGGTTAAGCACCTTTGACCGCCCGGAAAAATCTGAGAAAACCCCAAAAAATCAGAAAAATTCAAAAAGACCAAAAAATCTGAGATTGAACTTTTTTAACCATGGTTAGCACCCCTAACCAAGGTTAATCACATTTCTTAACCCCGGTTAGCAACCCTGACCCTTGGTTAAGACACATTGGGTCTGCCGAGCCTCACCCCTTGGCTTACCGGGCCTAATCTCGGCCTACCGGGCCAAACCCTAACCTACCGGGCTCATCCTTGGCCTCTCGGGCCTCATCTCGGCCTACCGAACCCAAACTAGCCTACCGGGCTTCACCCTGGGCCTACCGAGCCCAACCCTAGTCTATCGGACTTACCTTAGGCCTACCGGGCCCAATACAAAGCACTTGACCAACCCGGTCAACCACCCCTAGCCTCCCGGCTAGACCATAAGCCACCTTTGGTGCACACACACACACACCCCTAGCCTTGGCACGGGCTCATGTGCCAGAACTACGCTCGGTCTGATCTCACCCCTATGTGAGTACGTAGGCAGCCCAACCCGGGTTCGACCCTAGTCTAGGAGTTTCTCCTTCTTAGATTAGCATTATCTTAAGTACTTAAAGCATTTGATTAACATTGAGTTTAATTTGGCTTAACCCTAGTAAGTAGGGAACCACTGAAAAGTGGAAGTGCCGGGGTGCCTAACCCCTTCCCCGGACTTAATCGAACCTCTTACCCTAATCTCGGACCACAGACCAAGACCTTATCCAAATCCCGGGGACTTATCCCTTCCGAATGAATAAGTGGCGACTCTATACTCACCCGTGAGATGCAAACCAGGGTTTCACCAAAACCCGCGCTCACAGAACACTCAAATATACAAGCTTGCCACCCGTTGTAATCCACTAAGGGATAAGCCAAGGGATAAGAGCAAAGGATATCAAGAAGAACTCCTTCTTTAAAGGGTAAATTTCATTTAAGATTCTGGAATTCTATCCCACATTAGAAGGCTACAAGCTTAAATAGGCATGGAACAACCCTCCAGCCATAAGTGAAGATTCAAAGACAATATTTCCAAGAGAGAGACACAAGTTTCAAGAAATAATGGGAAAGAAACCTTGACTAAAACTTAAATAACGACTAACACACTATTATGAGGGGATATGGAAGTTGGAAAGACACTAAATATGACTTAGGATAATAAAAATCACATCAAGTAAACTCCATGGAGATGTGCTGGATCAAAAAGACCATAACGTGTTGATTTTTGGGTGTTGCAGCCAGCCCAAACACCTTTTAGTAAAATGACAATAACTTCATCTAGGGAGCTCCAAATGACACACTGGCTTGCTGGGTTTAATGTTGTGAGGAAAATCAGATTTGACTGTAAAGTAACCCTAAAATCAATGATTGTCAACCTCCTTCTGATTTTTGAAAAATAGTCTCTAAGGGTTGTGGGCCTTATTGGGTAGGGCTTGAGGAGTCTGGAGCGCTCCGTCGTTATATTGATGCAGCCCAAGATACGGGGGTCTATATTTTGTGATGTATTATGTTATGTGGGTGTGAGAAGTATGCTATCTTTTTTTTTGGAAACAAGGGTATCCAGGCCTCGTAGAACACCAAACTATTCCCTCGGGCACGTGAACACCCCCCAAACCACACCCATAACCTATGATCCATTTACCCATGACCAATACTCATTCTCTAACTATCCATTTAGTAAGTTGAGGACTTTCCATCTTCTCATTAATACTACCTAGTGTTTAGGTATAACAAGTGAGCATAATTATTATATTTGATGTTTTCCCAAATATTAGTTATAGTGAGTGAGTTTAATTAATGAGTTTGTTGTTTTTCTATGATAGTGGGTTTTGTAGTAGTTTCCCATGCAAGATCATTGTTATCTATATATACTTGAAAAATGAAATGAGAAGTAGCTCTCTTTGAATGAATGTATGATATTATAAGTTTGTTAGCTTATTTCTAGTTTAGTTATTCTCTTGGGAGATAACTTGCTAATTTGGGTGTTGAGGAGTCCACCTTGCTGAGTTTGGGTCGTTTTTATACTCTAAAACGACTAAGTCTTTCATTGTTTTCTTTCAAATTAAATTACCCCTAAATCACCCTGCATCAATTGGTATCAGAGTTTTGGCTCTTGATGGTTGGTCATGGTCATTGCGTACCTAATGTCGAAGAAGCCCCGATTTGTGAAAGAACCCTACAAGACATTGAAATGAATGATTTGAGGAGACAAGTGAAGGAAACTACTCATAAAAATCAAGGTATGTCTTTTGAAAAACCTCCAATTTTGATGTTTACGATGAAGATGGTCTCATCATACATCAAGGAAATGATGTTTATGATGAAGATGGTGGCATCATATGTCAAAGAAAGGATGTTATACATGAAGGGATCATCAGATCTTCTAAAAGAAAAATTGCAACAAAGAAAATGTCATAATACAAGATGTGGAAATGGATAATGGACCAAGTAGGAAAAGAAATTATTTTTCCATCAATGTATTAGATGGAAAAGAATCTATTTCAAAGAAATATTCTCCTACTCTTAACATTATTTGTCTTGATAGTGACTTGAAGGAAAATGATTTTGAAATAATTGATATTTTAAGTAATGAAAAAGGATCATAATTTAATCTACCAATCGATCCCGATAAAGACATTTATGATTCAAATATGGAGCCCATTGAAGCTAAGTATGATTCTGATCATGAGTCAGTTGAATCCAATGTAATTGCTGAAGTCAATCAAGAAAAAGTCATCCAATCACAACTCGTCAATCAAGAAGAGCCCATTTTATAACAACTCTTATGTCAACAATGCGGGAATAGGGGATGGTCGGAGTTACTTGTATATTATTTTGATTGTGGATAAGAATTAAGTTCGACTTCGATATTTCATGGACAACATTTGTAACCATGTTGAGTTCATATTTTGGGTATGTGAGTCTTGCCAAGACTTGAGGAACATGATTGTCAATCAACAAGTTAATCCAACTCAAGTTTTCAAAATTTGTTGGAAATTATGCAGTCGAAAATCAACAATTCCCTCTAATCAACGATCAGATCATCAATGCCAAGCAATCAAGCCATCCAAAAGAAAAGGATACTCCATCACCCGATTTAAAGCCATTTGATCCCGGTCAAGGAAACAATCCAATCAACGGACCTACTTTTGATATGCATAATTTGACATCTTATGATGTTGGAGCATTCCAGACTCCTCAAGCCTAGCCCAATTAGGCCCACAAGCCTTAGGGACTATTTTTCAAAAATCAGGAGGAGGTTGACAGTCACTAATTTTGGGGTTACTTTACAGTCAAATCTGATTTTTCTCACTGCATTGAACCCAGCAAGCCATGCATGGTTGGAAAAATCTATGAGTCTACCTTCCAACACATCAAACGGTGTGTCATTTGGAGCTCCCTAGATGAAGTTATTTCCATTTTACTAAAAGGTGTTTGGGCTGGCTGCAATACCCGAAAATCAACCTGTTATGGTCTTTTTGATCCAGCACATCTCCATGGAGTTTCCTTGCTGTGATTTGTACTATCTTAAGTCATATTTAGTGTTTTACCAACTTCCATATCCCCTCATAATATTGTGTTAGTTGTTATTTAAGTTTTAGTCAAGGTTTCTTTCCCATTATTGCTTGAAACTTGTGTTGTCTCTCTTGGAAATATTGTCTTTGAATCTTCACTTATGGCTAGCTGAAGGGTTCTTTCATGCCTATTTAAGCTTTTAGCCTTGTAATGTGGGATAGAATTCCAGAATTTTGAATGAAATAATTTAGTCTTTGAAGAAGGAGTTCTTCTTGGTATCCTTTGCTCTTATCCCTTGGTGGATTCCAACAGGTGGCGAGTTCTTGGTATTCTTTGCTCTTATCCCTGGGTGGATTCCAACGGGTGGCAAGCTTGTGTACTTGGGTGTTCCCTTGTGTTACCTCCTCTCTTCTCTATTTTCCGGTGTCACATGCATATGCCTCCATCCACTTCATTCAATCCTTTGTGACCCACTGACCCCAAAATGCTTCACGCATAGACCCTCTTTCATTACTAAAGATTCCCTGATCTTGTTGGACCAGGATTATTTCTGAAAGAGCATATGGCTAGATATGATCGGGGATGTTCAAAATCATTGATAATGTTGATAAGTTCCCCAAGATATTGTTAGGAAATAATGGTGTTAGGTTGTGGTTTCATAGGACAGATCAAGCATAGATCCTCTTTTGTTACTAAAGATTCCTTGATCTTGCTGGACCAGGATTATTTCTAAAAGAGAATATGGTTAGATATGATGGGGGATGTTCAGAATCATCTATAATGTTGATAAGTTCCCTAAGATATTGTTAGGAAATAATGGTGTTAGATTGTGGTTTTTTAGGACAGAATGTTGAGACCATTTGCTAACTTTATCTATCCATGAATTAGTATCTTGTCAAAATTAAAACTTGGATTGAATTAGAAATCAGTGAATTAGGGTCATGAAGAGGTAACTTATATGGGAAATTTGAGAGAGTTGGACTGGAATGCAAGTTGTATAGCTTTTCTCTTTTTCCTTTCTGTTACAACTTAAAATGTTTCTTTCCAAAAAATTTTGCGATCTTCTTTTACTTGTGGTGGCTTTTCTGTTTCTGCTCAACCAAGGGTCATAGTAAGTGTCATCTTTTGATGCCAAAAAGTTTCAAGGTTCCACTTTTTTGATAAATCTTGGAAGGCAAAACCTAAGGGTCCGTTCTTTTTGCTGAGACGTAAAGCTAGATTTGCAAATCTTTTTTTGTTCAATTTTTAGGATCGCAATTTATGGGAGACTTCAAAAGCTGCAAGATGAGGGACTTTAAGTCTCACAAAAAAATGGAGGGACTTGAATTCTCATGATGGTAGGAGTTTGTTTTATATCTAAATCTTGCTCTGAAGTCAAAAGAACAATAATATATTTGCAACCCAACATCACTTAAACCTTGAAATTTGCAAAGTGCGGAACTTTGAAAGTCTCACCAAAAGAACAGACCTTATTAAGTGTCCTAGCAACACAAGCAAGCTAGTTATAATGTGATGATACCACGATATGGGTTCAAAACTCATCCTCGCTCACTTATCTGCTGACCCACTAGCCTCCCTGTGTGCGTTTGGAGAGAGAGAGATTTAATCTTGGTTTTCAATAAGATCAACTGATGGTTTTGTGAAACTTAGTTAAAATTTTGTTAAGAGTTTTAATCTAGGAAGCACGGATACTTCAAAATGGGCTTCGTACCCGTATCCGATACGTATTAGATATGGATATGCCTCCGATACGACAGGATACGTATGAGATACGACTGAGACGTATCCTGTTGATTAAGAATATGTTTTTTAATCCGGATACGGCTCCGATATGGCATGGATACGTCGGGATACGGCCATGAATATTTTTATTTTTTTATTTTTTTTTTGGAGACCCAAGGGTGTGACCCTATCTCTTTTGTTTTTGCATGGACATGGTCTTATTTATATTTTGTTTGGTGGATGATATTTTGTTTGGTGGATGATAGGATGACTTTCTTTTTTGCTTAATGGATGATAAGATGACCCTATTTCTTTTGCTATTGCATAGATATGATATTTTTTTAATACATAAATAGAACTGAACCAATGATTATTTTGTAATTATAATACAAAATATAGTATTATTTTTTTTATTTAAATTACAGACGTATCCTAACCGTACCCGTATCCTTTTTTTTAGGTTTTGCCGTATCGCCATATCTGTATCGTATCGTACCCATATCCCGTATCGTATCCGTGCTTCCTAGGTTTTAATTGAAATGAATTCTGCACTGTACTTATAAATTTGGAATACGGCAACCTCACGCACTTGTAACTGATTATATAAAGGTGGCAGCCCGCAGAACAGGAACTCTTTCAGATCAAGATGAATTTTTTTTTTTTTTTTTTTTGGGTTGTTGAAGGGAACATATCGTGTAGATGATGATATTCCTTCAGATGATTGGGCTGACGTCACCAATTTCTATGATGTCCTTGTTTTTAATACTGGCCACTGGTAATGAATGCCGGTTTCCCTTTTGCTTATTTACAAAAGAAATAATTTATTCATTTACTTTCTTTCATATCTTTTTTTCTCTAATGGATTTCATGTGTTTTTTAACTTGACCACCTCTAAGAATAAGTAGCAAATGGAGATAGTAAATGTGTCATTTATTACGTATACAAATTTGCTTACTTCCATTTGCATTTTTTCAAAATTGTCACTTCAAGCATAAGTAACAAATGTAGGTAGCAAACACGGCAAATTTGCAAGAACAACCTCTTTGAAAGAGCCCTTGGCATGGGAGAGACTTTGAGTAGAGGGTTTTATAATATTTAAACATTTGAAGTTTGTACTTTTGCCATATGCCTCAAACATGGCAAATTTACTGTGTGAAATCGAAAGTAGCAAATTTGATTTTGAATTTGCTGTGTCCGTTGGAGAGGATGTTATCCAACGTAGCACAACATTTGTCCTTGGCTACTCCATTTGCTTCCCCCTTTGGAGACGGTCTAAGACTAAGCTCAAAGACAAGAAGAGAGGACCATGGTCGGGGCTACTCCAAATTTCTCAGTTATCAACAATAGAATTTACTTCCGCATGTTCTTATGAGAAATTATGGGGTCTAACCTAGGCTTTTGGTTGTGCTTATCACCAAAAACATGAGACCTTGGGTTGTCCTCATTTACAAACCAAAACTAAAAAAGAAGGGGAAAAAAAGGGCCAAGTTGTGCTGGATCTCTATAAACTGTATTCAGAAGAGAAACAAAGGAACTTAGGGCCAAGTTCCACATCTTTCACTTGATGATATTTTCTTTGGGTGGTATTTTCCTTTGAGCAAGAGCAAACGAGATAAACTTTAAACATGTCTCCCTTTGGGTTCTGAAGAATTGATAGAATTTCTGAAATAATATCCAAGTGTGAAATGTCAATTTCTTGAAGCAATCATTGTTACTGGGTTGCAGGTGAGGAATTCTCATGCTATTCTAGGGGAGTACCCTGAGATGAGGAATTATTTTTTCCTTTCAGGCGAAGAATTCTCATGATCTTCTGAAAAGCTCCTCTTGATGTCTAAATCAGTTGGGTATGTTGAGGCTCCACACTTTGTCAAATACTTCTTTTTTCCAGAAATGTAGATTTTCTATCCAAAGTTGGTTCTTAGTAAATCTAAGGAATAATATTTCCCTTCTATCTCTTATTGCATAGGTATGTCGCCATTATATTTGAAGTTTCTTGACTCTAATGTAGCTATTGAATTGATAATCCTCCCACATGGTGCACTGCCACACCATTCAATATGTGTCTCTTAGCTCAATTCCTTTCATTCTTTTTTTTTTTTTTTTTGGCAATTCTGTAGATAAATTTATGGAGCGTTTGGATTTGATTTTATTAGCCAAATATCAATTCTGGTAAAATTGATTATATAGAAATTAATGGTCAAATAATCATTTTTTCGAAACGTATTGTTTGAAGAATAGGAAGTTGAGAGATTCAACTTTGTATTCTCCAAACACTATTATTTGAAAAAATGATTATTTGACCATTAATTTCTATATAATCAAGTTTATCAAAATTGATTTTTGGCTAATAAAATCCAATCCAAACGCCAATAATGATTGCGCCGTTTTACAATTCCTTGAACAAGGTTGACCTTTTTTGGCAGCACTGTTAGTTGTGATATGTTAGTAATTTCTTGCCCCATCAGACATCAGGTGGAATTTGAGGATCCAATTCTGCTTTTAGTTACTCTTGAATTAGTGCATGCTTTATCTTGGCCAACAACATAAATAATTCCAACTAACCTTTCTGTGGAAATACAGACTACCTCACTTTTATTTTAAGAATCGCTTATTCTACATTTTATACAGTGGTATGTTTCCTTGAATTCGATCATTAAATTTATTTTTTTTAAAGCTATTTGACCTTGTCTGTATCTAAGGAACCGCCGCTGCTTCTCAACCTTAACCCTTTATTTCAGAGCAGCTTTGACAACCCATTCTTAAGAAAACCTTAACTACATAGACAACAGGGTACCTTAATAGTAGGGTGGGAGACACATGGCAGACTTGCAAGTTTGTTGGGTTCCTTGTAAGAGATGAAAGCCAAACCAATCGGACAGTATTTTTTTTTCTTTTTTCTTTTTTGGTGACGGGGTATCTGGGCCTCTTAGAGCACCCGACTAGGTCCCCGGGCATGTGCAGAGCCCTCTCTCCTCATGCGCCAAAACCAATCGGATAGTGATGGCTTCTATTGATATCAATCCCTTGAAATGTGATAAAGCGAATTACTATGATCAACCACTCATATAAGTTTTGTACTAGGAAATCTCTTAGGGGTTCCCATCAAAATGGGTGTACCAAGGCCTAGATGTAAGCTTTGTAACAAAAAATTTATGTTTTTTCAAAAATTCACGAATTATTCGCGTATTTTTTTGGTTGCCGAATTATTCCTGAATTTTCTTCTCAAATTTGACAAAAACCTATTTATTTGGTATATTTTTTAATTAAATTGTCGGTATATTTTTATATTTATTAATTTATTTTTTTCCTGAATTTATTCTGAATTTTTACAAATTTTCCCAAATTTGTCCGAACTTGACCCATGCCGAATTATTTACGCACATTGCATCCTCCATAACAACCAATCTAGTGCATTCCTTCATTTGGGTTTAGCTTGTGTCTTGGATAGAGGAAAAATGGCGCTTCACTTTGAAATTTCTGCATGATAGGGTCACTGTTATTTATCAATCTCGTCTGTTCACCCCTTTCCTTCATTTGTGTATTACTTGCAGTTCTCTATCTGCAATCTTCCATCAAAATTGATGCTCTGATATCTGATCCTAGGAGCTTGTATCCACGTAGTGAAGGAATTCTATTTGAAACAGGGTTTAGAACCATTTTTATTTTTTTTTTGATGATAAGGTGAATCAAATCATTGGCGTTCAATCTTGAGGGACAAGGGAATCTAGAAACAATCTGTTTTTTTCCTCCAATTCTGAGGTTGATAGTTTCATGGGAATGAAAAACTAGTTACAAAGGCAGCACCAGACCCATTTGAAATAGGAGGATATTTAGAATGTGGAATCCAACTCATGCAAGGGAGAGGTTTAGAAGGATAATTAGATCCAATCAAATGATATTGATGGACCATTGATTGGAATGCATTGTGGGGAGTTGGGACCCACATTTCCTACAAAGGAGATCTCTTTGACCCATATGATTGTTCCTAATGTCTGATGCAGTGATCATCTATCCTTGCTCTCAATTATTTATCTCAGAATCAGAGGGAAAATCCATATCTCCTGCACCAACAGCATCAGTGATGCAGAGCTTGCAACTGATTTAGGTCAAACATAAACACCCCTTCAGGGCAAAGAAAGGAAGCCATGAAGAAGAGAAGAGAAGGATACGGTTTAAACATTGCTTTCTGTGAGAGAAGTTGGAGTTGTTGTTGGTTAGTTGTCTTGCTTAGATTTTGATATTATAATCCCTCCATCTTTTCATATTCTTGCTTAAATTTTCATATTTTAATCCCTCCATCTGCTTTTATAATGGGAATTTTGACTCTAATAAGAAACCCCAACTCCATGTATGTTGAGGGGTCAGTCTCGTAATCAGCATACCAAGTAGTATAATGTCATACAATCAATAATATAGACTTAGCATAATTGGAAGGCAATTAGTGCCTTTTGTTTTCTTTTAAACTAAACACATTGGTGATGTATTTGGAGGCAGTGAAACTGAAAACCAGTGCTTACTGAGGAATTGTTCCTATGCCAGTCTTCATGAGAAAACTGCATTTCACCGTTACATATCGAAAATCTGCAATTTATAAGGTCATTTGTCACCGTCAGATCTCGAATTTTGCCTGTAAACTACTAAAGCTTTTGGGAGTAGGGATGACTCTTTTGTTGGATTAATATTTTGAAGTGTCAATAAATGTGACTCAAAAGCATTTCTATCAAATGTGTTTCCAAAGGAAAAAATCAGGTATCTCATGTTTAAAATGAAATTAAGGTTCATAGATGATATCAGTTAAGAAGCTATGTTTCAGCGGCACTATCCACCATATTTGGCAAGAAAGGAATGGCCGAATCTTTCAAAATCAGTTTTTTCCTGTCGAGATGATCATCAACAAGATTATTGATGCAACAACTCATCGTCTCAGCCATAGTGATCTGTCCATTTCCGACACGGAGGATAACCATGACTTTTTTTGGCGATGGAATGCCTCTCGCAATTGGACCCAAATGGAAATGACTTGGTGTTCATGGATTCCCCCTCCGACTGGAACTTGGTTCAATTCGCCAAGATGGTGCGGGGATGGGCAGCATCTTTAGAAATCATTCAGGCAGCCCATTGTGTGCTTTCGCCTCCTTCTCGAACATGAATAGCATGGATAACAAAAGCTCAATCCTTCGTATTGAGTTGGAGGCTATCCATAGAGCTTGGGCCATAGCGATTGAACATCATATAGACAAGGTCATGATTATCTCTGACTCTAAGAATGTTGTTGACGTGCTTAACTCGCAATGTGAGCTAGCTTGGCAGGTTAGTGTGTTGATCGATGATATTCGCATGCTCCTCATCGCCTTTGCAGATGTTGAAATTTCTTGCATGTGGAGAGAAACTAACAGGGCTGCTGATTTTTTGGCTTCGTTCTACTTCACGGTTGGGAATGTCTTATTATATATATCCTCCTCAGTTTTCTGTCCCTCTCTTGAATATTATTAAAGGAGGATGCTGAGGGTTGTGAATATCGTAAATTGTAATAGCTTTCTTTTTCTATGCCATCTGGTTGGGGTCCTGCCAAATCCCACGCTTTCCTTCCAAAAAAAAAAAAAATTCAGCGACAGTGCTAAAGAGACTGTACCTTCTTTCTTCTAGTTTGAACTTCTTGGGTCAAGCGCATAGCTTAATTATACTAAGATTTCAACAGAAAAGGAAAGAAAATGTAGAGGTTGTAAAACCCTGACACCCTTGAGAAAGCTAAGAAGCTCTTCCTAGACTCTAATAATAAAATTGGGGTTTAAAAAGAGAAGTAGCTTCTCGCGAGTACAAACCAAATACAAATTTTTAGTTCTGACTTTTAAAATTTAAATTTGCATGTATACAAACCAAAAGTTATTTTGTTTTCATAATGAGGCCTTGTTTGGTTAAACTTCTCTGAAAAGTGACTTTTTAATTCCTTTCTTTACAAAATGTGAGCCAATGAGAGTGTGGTGACTTTCCTCAAAAGCTAGAGTCTTCCCTCTCAGCGGAATTCGCCCCTACCAGCTTCCCTTAAAAATCAAATTTTAGACTTCTATGCACTAAATGAACAACAAACTATATACAATTTTTTACAACTCTTAACTTTCATATTGAAAGAAGTCAAGTCGTCCAGAAATTTATCCAAACACAACGTAACTCTTGAAAAAAATCGAATCAGTGGAATTCAAAACTCTTAACTTTCATATTGAAAGAAGTCAAGTCGGATGAAATAACTCATGAAAAAAAAATTGCTCTTCTTATAAGTTTTTCCAAACAAGACCTTTGATTGTGAAAACATGGATCGGGGCCATTGGGCATGGATCAGCTCCGTTTGAAATAGCCTATCCACATGGGATGCAGGTCATCAGCAGCGACCCCAAAGGACTAAGTCATTCCACATGTTTGAACCATAGTTGTAAGAAAGCTATGTAAAGGGTGGGCTGCTCACTTCTCAGGAAGCTCCATGGATCAGCTCCGTTTGAAACAGCCTATCCATATAGGATGCAGGTCATCATCAGCGACTCCCAGTGGACTAACTTATTCCACATGTTTGAACCAGAGTTGCGGGGAAGCTATGTAAAGGGTGGTATGCTAACTTCTCAGGAATCTCATTTCTCAAACCCACTTCCTAAGCAAACTCACTTCCTAAGAAGTCCACTTCCATCACGTCTCATTTAGTGGCCAAAAGAAGTTATATATGTAGGAAGTGATGAGGTAGACTTGAGTCTATAGCCTAGGGTATAAACTATGAGTAAGTACTGTTGGATTGGAACCTAAGACATCTACTTCTCCATAAATATCTCATGTAAGCAAGGGTGCCTCCCCCCCTCCCAAATTTTTTTTTAAACCCTTTATTTTGCAGGTATGTTTTCTTAAAAAATATATAGCATATTTTAATTTTGTGTATAGTGCCCCCCCTCCTCCCCCCCCCCCCCCCCCCCCCCCCCCCCCCCCCCAAAAAAAATTTTATAAATTTTTTTATACGTATAATATAAAGGGATTGATTCTTTAGGCATCCATGTGTCCCTTTTAACACTCTTTAATCCTAGTTAAGATTTATTAACTCAAGATTTAATTTTTTTTTTCCTAAAAACCAAAGGTAGATGTATAAACCCTAGGGGTGAGTGAATCTTAATCACAAATCACAATTAATAGGTGTTAAAATGGACACATGTCATAATATAAAATATAATAGTTTTATTTATATAATGAGTTATTAAAAAGGGACCTTAATTTTCTTTTGATGGACATTTATTAGAAGAGAAATGATATTGAGACTGTCTAGGTTGGAGACCACTACGAGACCGTTCCCAACAACCTGGCGATTCAATTTTTTTATGAAACACATGCACTTTTTTTTTTCTCTGTGTTGTTGGGAATGGTCTCACGGTGGTCTCTACCCTGGACGGTCTCAATAGCATTTCCCTTATTGTTAACAAATTTTATGACCACGTTGGACCTATTACCCCCAAAAAAAATCTTGGGGGCCATGCCCTTGAACCCCCAAGGTCCCATAGCCCAATCTCATTAATTTTCTTCGTATATGTACCTTGCCCCCCCCCCCCCCCCCCCCCCCCCCCCCCCCCACATACACAGAAGGAAACATTCATGGCTCCGCCCCCGCATGTAAGATAAAACATAAGATATGATTACTTGTAATAATATAATGGGAATGCGATACTTATATAGCCTCACTTCTTATTCGTGTTTTCACTTCTCGATCAGGTAACTATGATTTGAACCTATTTTAGTTGGAAGCTTCATGACCTACAATGCTATTAGGTCTACACATTGGGCTGAGTTAAGGATTAAAAAGCCTTTGCAAATTTGTAGGGTTTTGGGCCGGGCCTATTCAAAATACCAAAAGTCAAGCTCAAACCCAGGCCATGTGCAGCCATCTTGAGTGGTCGAGGATCCTGATGAGTCCTTGTTGCCATACGTCTCTTATCCTGATATCATTGATGATAGGGAAAGTTTACATTGTACAAATGGCGAATTGACCTACAAACATCATTATCTCAAGCATAGTTGTAGTGTTTGTATACATATACAAGATAACCATTGAGACTGAAGCAAATCACATCCAAGAATGCTACATCCAAACACAGCATAAGAATATGAAAAGGAGATAAGGAAAGACAGAAAAGTAAGAGATAAACCTGATAGTGGATACAAGATAAGGTTGAGAAAGTACCATTTTCTTTATGAGGAAAGAAAATTGAATACAAGTTAGAGATTAGGTAAATGTGAAGAAAAGAGAGATTTAAAAGTTCAAATCAAATAGAGGAGTGTTAGCCCTACTTTCAGTCAACTCCGCCTCTACCAACCACTTGTCCATTTTGTTTGAGAGAGAGTATTTTAATCATTGCAAAGTGGACAGATGATTGACAGAGATTGAGAGTAGAGGTTGATTGAGAATAGGGCTAGCATTCCTAGTACAAATATAGTACCATGTTTTCATTTTCCATGAACAGTTTCTCACGAAAAAAGCGTTTCTTCAGAAAATGGAAGAATGCAATAAGAGGAGAGTGAGACTATCAGTCGTCTTGAGTAAAAACTAGTTCATTTATCCAAAAGTGACCATAGAAACAACAAACCGACCTAGAAATTTGACCTTTGCATTTTGCAAAGAAGATGTTTTTTTTCGCAAAAAATTCTTCTTTGGCCGTTGTAATTTTTCAAAGCGACCATGGTTAGGACAGCATTGTCATAGCCTCCCTTACCATGGTTAATAGACTTAGGAAATGCCTCCGGTTTGACATGGTTACCAGATTAAGAAGCGTGGCTTAAAATATTGTTGAAAAACAAAAAGTAAGAAATGAAATATAGTTGCATCTCTCCCATTATATCAATATAAGGTAATCATATCTTAAATTTTGTCTTCCATAAGATATTTATACTGAATCAAATGTTTTTAAATTCCAATCTAACCATATTTGTTTAATGTCTGCACTCTAAAGTATAACTCGACTCAATATCATAATGTCTCACGACAGCTCTTTTTTCCACTAAATAAGTCATCATAAAAGCAAGAAAAGCAAGTTTCAAAAACGAATAGGTTTCCGTGCAACTATGGGTTTAATACTCTTAAAACGAGATTGAATCACAACCAATCGTGATTGAACTACGGGAGAGTTCAATCACACCCACACTTCAACACTTGTCCCTTTAAACCCGTATTAACTATTGTTAAGATTTCTTAACCCTTAGAGTTTAATAATCTACCATTGATTTTTAGAAAATAATATTTTTTAAAATTAACCTTAGGGTTAAGAAAATTTAACCCTAATGTTAAATTTCTTTAAGAAAGAATTTCTAAAAACTAAGGTTAGATTAATTGTTGAATCCTAAGGGTTAAGGAATCTTAACCATGATTAATAGGGGTTAAAAAAGACACGTGCTGGTGTTTGGGTGCGATTGAACTCTCCCTAAGTTCAATCACGATTGGCTGTCATTCGATCTCCTTTTTTCGATATCGGCATACATCAGTAGAGTCACGATCATTAGTTAACTGAAGGCATTGAGGCTCTTGCAACCCTTACCCCCAAGGGGATTAGATCCCAGACCTTCCGCATGAAAGGCACACCCCTACCACTCACGCAAGAGGCGGGGTGTTTCCATCTCTCTTAAAACTATGAAAGTCTCTATCTCCTACACGCCTTGTCTCCTCTTAATTTCAAAGGGAATGTAGGGGCTCTCCTGTTTAAGTTAATAAATGCCAGTAGGGACTTGCGTTCACCATGATAGAACATAAAGTAGGGCAGGTGCCCGTAGATGGAAGGAATTCGAAGACGTGGCCTCGAAAGATGCCATATAAAATATTCATGGCTTGAGGGCGACGATTGCACAATTCCTTTATCTGTTCTTCGTGTTCTTCACTGAGGATTCCACGTATTCTAATACCAACCTATCACAACATCGTCCACCCCTTCAATTGAACGTGTTCTCATGCTAACCCATCACATCTGCCAGAGAAATGGGTAACGGATTACCTCTGGCAGATGCCAAAAAAGAGGCTTTGGCTCCACACATCATCTGGTATGTGGCGATAAAAAAGGAAGAGATATCAGGTGGGGAGAAGTAAAAAACATGGGGAGAAAATGAAATGACTTCTCCTCTTTTATCGCCACATGTCCGATGATGTGTGGAAACCAGAGACCCTTTTTCTGGCCTCTCCCAGAGACAATCTCATGTCTTGTTTAAGGATAGTATAAATTACACTGATCTCCCTGGGATTTGGTGAAATTTCATAAACCTCCCATCGTGTTTCATAAATGACACTGCCTTCCCTTGTCAAGCTCATCATATTAACATCAGATAATCTCTTAAATTTTACCCCCATTACTTGAGGAAACACATTGTTACAAGCCGCTATTTATCCCTTTTAATGCCCACCAACTGTGGTTAAGATTCACTCACCCCTGAGATTCATCCATCTAACTTGGTTTTAAGAAAAGAAATAAAAAATAATAATTTTAGGTTAATTATGTTTAACTACAGTTAAAGGATCTCTACAAGCCACCACATGTCTCTTTTAATACTCACTAGTGTCTCGAGTTTGTTCCCTATGGTCGTGTGTTCAACTCCCACTCCTCGACTTACTTTGGTATCCGTAGGGAAAGTGGGTCGGTGTGGATACCCGACAGGACTAGTCTTTGGCTCAAAGGCTTTAGGACACCATCTGTCACCATCAAACCAAAAAAAAACAAAAACAAAAAAAAAATTATGGTTAAGACTCACTCACTCCTAGAGTTCATAAACCTTAGTACTAGAAATATATATTAACCTTACGTCTTATATTTATGATCAAACACATTTATTTTATTTTACTAGCTAACTTTTTCTTTAAGAAGGACAATTTAGATATTTTAAAATATTTAAATGATGACATCAAAGTTTGTTCATGCAAGTAACGGCAAACTAAGGTAAGGTAGTATATGTTACAAATAAATAAAGTTGAGGGAAGGGCAATGTAATTTATGAAACAAGTGAGGAGGTTTCTGAAATTTCACCAAACCTTAAAGGAGGTCTGTATAATTTATACTTACCGATATTATGTCCTTACCCCAGTTAGAGCGCTGCACAGTATGCAAGTACTGGCTCGGATCCACCATATGATCTAACTAGCGAGGGAGCTCTCAGTAATTAAGTTCTTCGATTTTCTTCTATTAAAAGCCTTGAATAATACATGATTTTTTTTATCACTTTACAAATTAAACATCATTTACTCAAGATTTTTTTTTAAAATCTCAAATAAATATCTAAATATATTCATTTATAAATTTCATAAATAGTAATATTATTTTATATTTTTATATCTTGCTCAATATTAATTCTTTTAATTTTATCGATTTTTTTCAAAAAAAAATAATCTTCAAGCAATAATTTTCAAATACAAACTTGTGGTAAATATTCTCCTAGGAAAGAAATCACCAATTGAATGATAGTAATCATTTACAAATTTTTCTCGGTAAATTAATATTAATTATACCTGCAAAATCTCCATATTATGCATTTAATTATTGTTAGATATAGTTTAGGTAGATCAAAACATATTACATCAAGTTCGTATAGGAGAGGTCCTCAATTCATCTTACTTGTCTAACAAGGGGTTTCGCCGCGCAGGTGTGAAGGAAAGAACTAAACATGATTTCTTTCGGAGAAATGGTTAATCAAATTAGTAGATTAAATTAAAGTAATAGAGATGGATTGGTGAGAGCTATGTTACTGGAACCTCATTGAGAAGGTTGAGATTATGGGGAATTGTAATATAATCACCACATGAAAATGGCTAAAATAAGACGGTTCGAGCTAAAAACGACGGCCTACAACCATCGTTAAAAGTTCCATTATATTATCGACGGTCATTATCCTCATTTTTAGCCATTTCCTTTGATTTCGCAAACCCCCAACACCTTGGAAATTTCTTTGTGCAGGCTCAATTGGTTAGGCTGAATCTACTATATAATACATAACATATAGAAGCGCTTTGACTGAGTTTGAGATGAATGCAACATTATGGGATTATGGTGATGGTTTCAATTATTAAAGTTAGCTTATAAGTTGATTTATTCAGCCGGAAGAGGTTTTAAAATGTTTGTTTGTTTGTTCGTCTATTTTTTCTTCCAAATTCATCTCACCCTGCTTCACCTTCTCTTCTTCAGTGGAATAGTATTCTTCATAGGTTCCCGGTTCAATTCTGCTTTTATTTCTTGCTTTAATTATATTTTTCTAGTTCATACTATATTTTGTATAATGTGTTAATAGCCTGAAGATCACCCAATTTCTCGGCAATCAAACAGGTAACAATGACAGGTATTGTTTGGGACAAAAACACAAAATAATTTTTTTTTCCTATTTTTTAAGAACGACGGCCCAAGACCATTGTTATATATTTTTATATATATATATGAAGGAAATAAACCATGGCTTATGACCGTCATTTATTTCTTAATAAATGACAGTTACCAGTCATGGTTTTTTCTCGCAAAAACAACGGTTTTAAGTCGTGGTTTTTTTCAAGATGTATATTTTTTCGACAGTCTACACAAGGGCTGCAAACCTTGGTTTTTTCAGAAAAACCACGATCCTTCGCCATGGTTTAATACGCTTTTTCACATAGTGAATTAGCTCAAAATTCTCAAACTGACCATTCCTTTTTCAATAAGAGATGAGTCTTCCTAGGGAAATATTCGAGTCAAGCATGGCCAAGGTTGAGTTTGGTTTGAACATGTTCAAACTTGACTTGAGCTTGATTCAAGCTTGATGGCTTAAGCTTGAGCTTGATTTGAACAAGCTTGATCGAGCTCGAGGTCAAACTTTATTCAAGTTGGTTAAAGCTTGATTCACATAATTATTTTATTTAATTTTCCATGATTTTAATAAAAGTATTTATTATTAAATTATAATATAAGAAACTACAAAAGAATTACAAAAAAAAAGGGTTTGGGTTTAGTACTTCAATCCAAAGTGTAGAGCCGACTTTTTGCTTTTACTTTAACTGTTTTTGTTATTATTATCTCTTGAACTTATTATTATAAATTAAAAAATATATATAATATGTGGTATATAACTAACATTACGAAAATAAATTATATATATATATATATATATATATATATATATATAATATTTTGAGCTAAGCCGAGTCCTAAACGAGCCAAGCTGAATCAAACAATTGGTCTAGCTTGAGCTTAGCTTGATTCATTTGATCTTAAAATGTCAGCTTGAGCTTAAATTGAATGAGTCGAGCTGAGTTGAATTAACTAGGCTTGAGTGCAACCCTAAGTATTCTCAAAGAGTCCATCCTATAAATCTCATATGTAGGACCAATCCCAATTGGTTTGTGAGTTTCAAGCCCCTTGCATGTGTGCCATGTTATGTTTTTTTTTTGTCACTGTGCCATGTGTATGTTGATATTAAGCGTGATTGCTTCTTAGTGGATATGAAATTATATAACTAACGTAGTGAAACTTGTGAGAAGAGAAGAAGAGCACTGATCTTCAACCCGAATAACCCTTGAATCCACAAAGAAAAGAGAAAAATTCGAAATTCTATTGATAAAAACTGTATTGCAATTGCTTACAAGAGTATTTATATACTCCTAAAAACTCTAATTCCCGAAATAGTAAAAACTACTAAAAATAGTAAATATCCTAAATTGATCCAAACTCTACCAAAAGTCTTAAAAGAACTATTTAAGACTTTCTAAAACAAAAACGGACTCAAAATACCTTAAAACGACCTAAAACAGAATTTGCCAAAAATAAAAAGTTTTCTCTAAAAAGTGAGATTCGGACTCTTTAACAGTCTTTTCTGGGCTTTCCGATGGGCTTAACCAGCCTTGCTGGTTACCACAACGTTGGGCTCATCGATATCTTCAATTTAAGTACTCGTGGGTTTCGAGGCGACATCCGGATCAAAAGTTATGGTCGTTTGAAGTTTAAGGTGCATATTTTGACTTCCGACTGCCACTTGTTCTACATAAGTTCTTGCATTTAAGAGTGCTTGGGAAAATCAACCTACCCAAATTTAAGGGTTCGGATTGAGGGGTTTGACCTATACTGCCAGGTTTAGATTTTGTTTATCGCCCGTTCTATACTCGGGCCTAATTTTGGTTGGGCTTACTAATTGGACATATTTTGCTTAATATATTTATCAATTTTAGAATTAAATGTTACTGTGACTTATATTATTTTTTTATATATTTATTTGTAACTTATTGATTGAGTTAGAAGTGAAACTTAGCAACAAAGGTTATTATAGTCTAAGATTACAAACAACCAATACCCTTTAGATATCAAGAAAATGAGTCAAATTTATATTTATATTGCGCTTTTATATAAAATTTTAATAATTATAGAAAGCTTGTAACAAACTTTCTGATGTGTTGAGAGAGCAATCCATTGTTGAGTTTCACTCTCAAGTTGGGACCATATTTCTACAGGCCTCAAATCTTACCCGACCCGACTCTAACACAACCGTTTGCCACTCCTATGCACTTGCATCTCCAAACCCCAACATGCACTTGCATCTCCATCCTATAAATTTCCATATGCATGAAAAAAGCATTTTGGTGGACAATTATTTTTAGGGTTGTTCCTTATACGTCTGTTACGGCTCGAATGAGCATTATAAAGAAATTTAAGTTAAGTTATAAATATATATATAAAATAAAAATAAAAATTGTTGAAAGTTTTCTCTCATGCTGAGAAAGGACTAATTCTATATATGAATTCATTCTATATACTTTCATACATGGAAAGTGATTAAAAACTCTGATAGTACCTATTATCGAGATCTGGATTGAGCATTTGATTCAATATTCGCTTTAAATTGTGGATCCCACTTAATGCTTTGGCACCATTAGATGTTCCATCCAATGGTTCAGCTCTGAATGTTTTGTAATTATGATTGTTACGGATTCTAGCAGTTATTAGTTCATGGCATGTGCCTCAATAATGGCAACATCTCAACTACCAGCCGGAAGGAAAGCTTTCGTTATCGATCAAATTAAAGTCTTCTTCAAATATCATATTTGAGAAACCATTCCCTCCTTACTTATCCATGTGACCACACCTACTACTAATGACATTTTGAACGAATATGTCTGAGAGCAACGGCTAACCACATTGAAAATCATGAATTCAATTTTTTTTAAAGTAATTATTCCCCTTTGTTTTTATCTCTTTTGATTATGTTAGTTGAGGCTAAGGAACCCGATGAACGGCTCTTTCGAGTTCCAATGATTCCGTCCGTTCGAAGATTATTGCTATTTCCAGCACACAATACCACCATTATTGCCACCGCACTCACTAGAGGAGGGGACGTCTATTCTAATTCTCACTATTACCAACTCTCAATGATCTAAATTAGAGAACAGTCCTCACCCCTGACATAGTTAGTTAACAAATTAGTCCTACCAAAAAAAAAAAAAATTGATCTAAATTATCTAAGGTTTAAGTGCATGGATTTTAGAATTGTGGTTCCCATTTGTTAGAGAAGAGTGAAGAGACGAGTCGTGGGTGTAAATCAACGGCATAAAATCAACCTCTTTTAATCAAATTTGGGTGGCACACTCATAGATTGACTTCCATTTCCCTTAGTCTCTCATTTATAAAGAGAATCATTTGAAACCATAGTATTAAAACTCGACGAATCGACTTGAAATTCGACCGAGATGACTTAATTCAGTCAAGTTTCAAGTCGAGTTTGAGTTAAAACTCAAGTTTAACACTGCAAATCGAGTAACTCGTCCCGACTCATCTAAGTTTTATACTTGTCTTTTGTTAAAATAAAATTTCGAATAAACCGCTTACCCGAGTGATTAAATTATGTTTTTTTTCTTCTTTTTTTTAACACATTTCACCCACTCTTAAGTATAAATACGAAACAAAAATGGGGTGTTTAGTATATATTGAATTATATATCTTATTTTAAACATGTTATATCATTAATTTTGAATTTATACCATATATATAGTATTAGAAAAATATTATATATGTCCAAGTTTTAGATGTCATTACTCAGACGAGTTTTGTCCGAGTTTTTAAGTTGACTTTACTCAATATGTTTCTGAGTCAAGTCGAGTTTTTGGGTTTTAAAACACTGCTTGAAACCGACAGTTTTATAGTTGTCAGTTACACTTCATCTGGATAAAATTTAGGATCCTTTTTAATGATCAAAATAAATTATTATTATAGTCAATAAATTTCAACAAATGGTTATGATTATTAATTATGAAATCCTTAATTTTTATTATTTTACGGAGTTCAAGACCAATCGAGATAGCTCAGAAACAGATTTTATTGTTTGAAAATAGAAACCCCAAATGCTTGATGCTAACACACGCCGTGCCAATTTTGTATCTCCCCTTAGTCAAAAGAAGTGCTTGATGCTAACACGCCATGCAAATTTTGTATCTCCCCTTAATCAAAAGAAGGGGGGTGGGGTGGGGTTGGGTCACACTACCACCTCTTGAACACCATCCTTCTTTTAATGGAGTACTGCCAAAGGCAGATGCATGTATCCCTTCATACAAACTTACGCTATGTATAGAGACTAATTGCACTCCTCCATCCTTCTGGGATGTCTTCAACACCGAGGAACAGGGGAGGACCCCCCGGGGGGGGGCCATTGCCCCCCCCCCAAATTTTTTGTAAACCCCTATAGCTCTAGTATGAATAGTGAGCCCGTCAATTTTTTTTTTTTAGTATACTTGCCCCCCCTCCCTCCCTCCCCAAATTTTTTTTGTCCTATATAATATAGTGGCCCCCCCCCCCCCCCCCCAAATTTTTTTTGTCATATATATAGTAGCCCCCCAATGGAGTCCCCTTATGCCCCTGAGGTTGCCACATGTCCCTATTGGCACCCTTAACTATGGTTAAAATTCACCCAATCTTAGGGTTCACCTACTTATTCTTGGTTTTTGGAAAAAATTTCAAATAATTTTAATCTTAGGAGTTAGTGAATTTTAAACTAGGGTTCAAAAAGAAATTTGATATTTTTTAAAAAAACCAAGGATAGGTGGGTGAATCTTAACCACAATTAAGGGGTATTAATATGGACATGTGGCAACCTCAAAGGCATTACCGGGAAAAAAAAATTCTCAAAATAAAAATACTACCTCAAAAAAAATTTCTCGGGGGCTACGTCCCCGAACCCCCAAATTCCATACCATCAAATCAATTTTTTTTTCATACATGTATTTTGGCCCCCCCAATGAAAAATTCTTGGCTCCGCCCCTGCCGAGGAACATGTACTCAAGTCTAATAGGTTTGGCTATAGCAGGTAGTCACTGGTCGAGTGAGTGCCGCTAATAGTAATTCTGAAATTTTTTACTTTTTTGAACCCTAATATATATTACTTTTAAGTTTAGTGTTTCTTTTCACTCCAATCGCTAAGAAAGTTCTTAGAGAGAACTATGTAATTGTTTTGATTGATTTTATTTTATTATTATTATTATTTTTTTTTTTTTTTTTTAACATAGTGAAACTAGTGTAAATCTATAAAGGTATATATCATTGGTGAATCACATAAATCTTATGTTCTTATTTATGTTTTACTTTTTCTATCTTTCATTTTTGTTATGGGTTGTTATTGGTGTTCCCAATAACATACATACATCAATATAAAAAATTATATCATTTTTTAATTATTTGTTATGAAATTTATTTTGTCCAACACTATTATATTAGTCGTTTTTCTCGAGATTGTACACAAAACGATAAGCACTAAAATGGGTGAGGGCCCAACGAATCATAAGGGGCCGTCATTATATGGGTCCACTTAATAATGAATCATTGGAATCATAGAGCGGGTCCATTATTAATTGCCATGCGTCCCAGGTCTTGTTTAGGAGACCGAATCATCACTTGATGAAAATTCATCAATTCTTATAATAAGGAGTACATTTCTTTGGAAGCTTTTCAAAAAAAAATCACTTTGGATTTTACTAGCCCCACTCACCCCAATTGCACTCTCTCGGTTTTTGTAGAGAAGATGAGACGCAATTTGTGTGCGGGCCAAGGTTTGAAATCCTTAGCGAAATCCCGGTTTCGTCCACACCCCGAAATCGGTATGGTAAAGATTTCAGAAAATGTGATTTTGGCCGAGATTTTTGAAATTTTGGGTCAAATTTTAGAATTTCGACAAAATTTTGAAATTTTAATTTTAAATAGTTATTTTTTTAAAATTAAAATTAGTTCGATATTTTAAATAAAATTTCATTAAATTTTGAAATTTTATATATTTATTTTAAAAATAAAATAATAATATCTATATAATTATATTAAATTTAATAAAATATTTTTTTTTAACATATGTATTTAATAAAATATTAGTAAATCAAAATTCCGAAATCCCGTCGAGATAACTGAAATTTTTGAAATTTCGGTTCGGATTGGAGTACTGAAATTGCAAAATAATATCGGGATTTAAAACCTTAGTGCTAGCGGACAACACTTTGACACATAATCCTTTCCCTAGAAGGGAGAGTGTAATAAGGAGAGTGGAGCTAGTACTCCCAAACCACTATTGTCTTTCTTTCTTTTTTTTACTTTTTCTTTTTTGGTAAAGGTATCATTTAAATACCGTTAGTAGTTAAAACAATGGTTAGTGGTTAGCTTGGGAGATTGGAACTCTTGCGGACTCGTCACCTCGTCACCTAGGGGATTCAATCCCCATACCTCCCTCAATAGAGGCCACACCCCCACCACTATTGTCCTTATTTTTCTTTCTTATTTTATTTTATTTTTTTTGCTTGCTTAAAAAAATAACAAAGCAATGCTTGGCCATTGGAAATAAGTGTATTAGCACCACTAGTATGGTTTGAGATTCAGTCCCGCAAGGTGTGCGCCTATGAAATCCCCACCATTTTCTAACCTAAAATAAAGACTAACCCTACTAATTAGAGAGGGCTAAAGAAAATGATTATCAAATACACCTTGCTGCTTCCTTGAATGGTAGGTAGGTGTGGCCTCTTATGAGAGACGTCATGGGATTTACCGTGGTCATAAGGCCCTCGAGATTATCATTTTAGTAATAGGTCTACTGTGGTCATAATATTTGTTAATGTTGCATTCTATTAATGGTTCTATACACAAGAAAAACAATGGTTCTCTCTAAATTTTAATTAAAATCCTACTTACATGAATTTAGGATTCCAACAAAAAATTGGTAGAGCAATCGAGATATTAGGATTTCGGCAAGAGAAACTATTGGTGTCAATCTCTCAGAGATTGGGGGTTTTCTTCTTTTACCATTGGTCTATCAAATTAGTAAAGTAAAAATCTAAAGTAAAAATCTAAAGAGTAAATAATTACAATTAGAAGCCCAAACTCTTTAAAATTATAATGTGCCCTTATACAAAAGCGAAAGATTAATTAAATTTTTTTTAAAAATCACTTAAAAAGGCTTAGGGGTCAAAAATATATATTATATATATATATAGATTATCAAATTTAAAAACTTGGGGCCACTATATAAATAAAATCATGTTAAATACAAAAGTTTGGAGGGCCAGCCCCTGGCTTGACCACTGCTTCTAACTACGAACCGATAAGTTGACACTAACCTTACTAAGGTAGTGACTTTACCCTATTGCTATTAAAAATATGTATTTGAAAATATATGTGGACTGAATACAAAATTCTCTACATTGATAAGCGCAAATTGGACACCCCGCCTTTTGTGCCAGTAGTTGGGTGTGGCCTATCTATTGAGGGACGTGTGGGGTCTAATCCTGTGGATGAGTTCCCAACAGTTTCCATCTTCATATTAACCGACTCTACTATGTAAATGACATCCAAAATAAAAATAATAATAATTTTGCATACAGAAGAGAAGAAACAAAACATCTTGAGACGCACTAATTTTTAATTTAAGTTTAAAACTGACTTTAATTTCAGATCAATTATATTTTCAAGAAAAAATTTTTCCTTATTTCGATGACCGTACGAGTAGAATTCCATAAACTCAAGAAACTAACTATTAGATTCATTAAGACTCGTAATCTTCTCCGGTTGTAACCGGTTTTTGGCAAAACCGGTTACGCCCCTCTGGTCCCCACATGTCCCATTTTACACTTCTTAATTGTGGTTAAGATTCACTTACCCCTAGGGTTTAACTACCTATCTTTGTTTTTTACAAAAAAATATTTTAAAAAATTAAACCTAAGAGTTGGTAAGTGTTAACCACGGTTAACATATTTTTGTATTTTTTTTTCTAAAAACCAAAGATAGGTGAGTGAAACCTAAAGGTGAGTGAATTTTAACCACAATTAAAAGGTGCCAAAATGGACATGTGGCCACTTCAGGGGCGTAACCGGTTTTGGCAAAACTGGGTATAATTGGAGAAGATTACGACTTTAATTAATTGAAATTAGACTGGTAATCTTTTCCAGTTGTAACCGGTTTTTGGCAAAACCGTTTACCCTTGTGATGGCCAAGTGTCTCTTTTTACACCTCTTAATTGTGGTTAAGATTCATTTATCCACCTATCTTTGGTTTTTTTTCAAAAAAAGTAATCTTAGGAATTGATAAATTTTAATCACAATTAACAAAAATCTCTATTATTCTCTCGAAAGACCAAGGATAGATAGGTGGATGAATCGTAAGGTTAATGAATCTTAACCAAGTTAAAGGTCAAAGTGACATTATTGGTTATAATTAATTAATGAAAGAGTGAGTTGACTGACACCGTCAACAAGTCACTGTTTTCAAAGACCAACGACGTCAGCAGGAGCAACGGCGTTAGACGTTGGAATGAGGCACGTGACTGTTGGAATTATTGACTGATGAGTATTTGACTATTCATACCATCAAAATCGCCGGATGCAATTTCTCGGGAAGGTACCCCTCCATGACCCACTTGTTAAATGAAGAGCTTAGCGAAAAGAAAAATCCAATCAATCTTTTTAACATCTACTCGATTAGAGAGACCACAGCCGTCCGATTACAATAGTATTTCTATCCACATTTGTTGACTTAATAGTGCTTTAAGCATAAAATGGGGTGGGGTGGACCAGTGGATCCAGGGCCTTTCGCCCAAGTGGGAGGTCCTAGGTTTAATTTCTCACTCCCCCTTTGGGGTCAGCCCACACGGATTTACCCGAACTTATCTGGCGTGGGGGGTTATGGGCTCACATCGCACCCTTTGGAATAGTTCACATCGCACCCTTTGGAATAGTTCCAACCCAAAGGGTTGAGGACAGCACGAATTCCAAAAAAATGGTTGGGGTCAGAAGCATCAAAGAATCAGAAAGGGGAATGTGGTATACCTTCCCTTTTGGATAAAAAGGGGAGGTTCCGGTATCAAGTCAGGAGAGGTGCGATGATTGTAATATCTAATAGGGTTGCACTCATGGTTGCAGGGAAGCTATATATAAGGTGAGAATCTCGTTTCCTAAGAAACTTGCTTCCCAAACTCGCTTCCTCAGATCGACTTGTTTTTTAGGAAACTCGTTTCCTCGGACTGACTCACTTCTTAAGAAACTCGCTTCCATCACGTCTCATCTAATAATCAAATGGAGTTGTATATGTGAAATGATGTAGTAGGCAACAATCTATAACCTGAGGTGTAGATTCTAAGTAAGTATCATCGATTTGAAACCTAAAACACCTAACTTTTCTACAAAAATTTCATGTAAGATAAAATCAAAGGTATATCTACCCATTAATAACATAATGGGAATGAAGAGCCTATATCTCATTTTTCGTTTCTCGTTTCCTAAGGTTTTTTGAATCTTGCTTCCTGTTTCTTATTTTCGCTTTTCGCTCTGACAACTATGGTTGCACTCAAGCCAAGTTAGCTTGACGGTTGGACTCACTCAATTCGTTTGAGTCAAATTCAAGCTAACATTTTAAGTTCGAACGAATCAGGTTAAGCTTTCATTTGAGGTCAAATGTTTAAATAAGTCAAGCCTAACCCATGCCCTGTTTAATTCAGCTTGTCTTGAAGCTCAGATCGACTCAAATCGCCTCCCTTTCTCTCTCTCTATATATATATATATATATATATATATTATATTTTTTAGTAATATTTATATTAATATATAAAAAAATTAAATTTTACTTACTATAAATTATAATAATTTTTAATAAATAAATTTAAGAGATAATAATAGTAACAAAAGTTAAAAAGTTAAAGTAGAAACTTTGATCTAATTCTTCACTCGTTGGATCAAAGGATTACTTCCAAATCTTATTTTTATATATAAATACATTAATTTTCTATAGTTTATAGTATTATAATTTATTAATAAATATTTTTATTAAAATTAGGAAAAATTAAACACAATACTTATGTAATCAAGTTCGAGCGAATTTGACATCGGCTCGGCTTGAATAAAGTACGAGCTTGAACAAAGCTCGATCAAGCTTATTCAAGTCGAACTTGAGCATATTCAAGCCAAACTCAAGCGTGGTTTAGCTCAAATATTCTCATATATCTACCCTTGCCCTGTTTCAACCACTAGGCATTAACCTACAACTTGAATGTATACTAACACTACTAACCGGGGCATATAGCCTAATCTTATAATTTTTAAAAAAATACTAACACTACTAATCGGAGCATGTAGCCTAACCGTATAAATTTAAAAAAAAATAGGTGGGGGGATCATCTAGATGGATGTATTATTATTATTATTTTTAATGAAAACCTTAGATCTCTATGGTTCAACAATTATCTTTAATTATAATGAGAGAGGCATGTGTAAATGATTTTTCTAAAATTCCCAAACTAACATTATATAAAAACAAAACATTGATTTAATGTTTTACTTTAATTCTCAAACTAACCCTTGCTCATATATCTATTTAGAATCACAGCCAATAACGATTGAATTTGGGAAGAGGTCAATCGCAACCTGTGGGTTAACACGTGTTCCTTTTAACTCCTATTAACTGTGGTTAATTCCTTCCCCTCGCTCTCACTTGCATCGCATGTGCCATTAGCAAGTTCAATCGCACCTGCGGGTTAACGCGTGTCCCTTTTAACTCTTATTAACTGTGAATAATTCCAACACCTCTCGCTCTCACATGCATCCCACTTGCCACCCGCTTGTTATTATAAAAATATTTTTTATCATCCGTACAAAGTCAATGGCTTTTCTTTTTTTTTTTCTAAACACCTCAGTTGCATTAACATTTGGAGTTGGATTAATGCTCGTTATAGTCAACAATAGGATATGTGTTAGCCCAAAAAATTTTGGGTGCGTGATCAATGTACGGTTAGGCCGCAACCCTAGTTTAGTTAGCAAGGTTAGCATATGATCAAGATAATGGTCGGTTGAATTTTCTAACATCACACATCCCCGGACTTGATCCCGAGTCAAGCAAGTGGCGCTAAGCACACTCAACCAATTGCGTTGCTTCACAGTCACAGCCTCACAAATAATTGAACACAACAAAGGCGGTACGTAACTATAGAGATCCAAAAATAAAGCTATCAATGGACTGAATCAGATCCGAATATGATTTGATTAGACTTAATCTTATCCTATTATAGATCCCGCTAGATCGGATACAAATATGAGATACTGAATCTGATTATATTCGGATTAAATTCAAATTTATAGCAATATGATCCAATTAAAATTCAATTTGATTGCCTTATGTATAATTTTTAAATATATTACAATATAATCTATATATTTTTTAAATCTTCAATTAAAAATTTAAATTTAAATATATTAACATTAATCGAATCGATTTTGAATCTTAAATAAATAATTAAACTCTTGTGCAATTTAGAATCTAACAGATCTTTAGTCTTGTCTAATTCGGGTATCATCATATCCTATCTTAATTTGATCCGTTTACAACCCTATCCTTTCCCATAGTATTAAATTATTTTACTGCAGTTGGTAAATGTTAAACTAAGGCAATCCAAGCTGATAAAAGGTCGGAATAATTACCATTTGGTGTGTGAAATGGTCATTTCAGCCTTCAATTTTATTGGAATGTCCAAATGAAATGCTCTAATTGGTATACAGCTGTATTGGAGCTGAGCTGAGCCTAACCGAGCCAAGCTGTCAAGCTCAAGCTCAACTTGAACCTGTTCAAAGCGGGCTCAAGCTCGACTCAAGCTCAAATTTTTAGGTTCAAATCTCAACTTGAAAGTGTTAGCTTGGTTCAAGCTTGAATTGAGTTGGACTTGAAGCATAAAAAATATTTTTATTTTTATTTAAAAAATATATTATAAATAGTATACTAAAACATTATTATAAATATTATTATTATATTATAAATACGTCGAGATGAGCTCAAGCTGAACCAAATCAAGTTAGGCCTGCCTAGAGCTTGTAATTCGAGCTTGAAAAAAACCTTGACTCGATCAAGCGAAAAAGCAAATCTTTTGGACAAGGGACTGCCCACAAAACAAAGAAGACATTAAACTCAAGTTGAGCCTTTGAGCTAGCTCGATTTGAATACACCTAGCAGTGAGTATGGAGCCGAGCAACTCAAGCTCGGCTCGGTTTGCTAAGCTAAATAGACAATCTTAAACATAATTTTCAATCTTCTTTAGTAAATAAGCCCAACTTGAACAAACATGTACTTGGCTGGTTAAAAGTTTAGCTAAAATGACATATAAATATAAATATATAAAAATTGATAATATATAAGAAAAATAATCATCTCCTCGGTTGAGCAGATGATTTATGGTCTTGGCCCATCTTTTGTGTCGCATGTCATCTTTTTTATTCCCTGTAACTGTCACGCCCCAAAATCTATATATAATATATCTCATATCTGCGCATCAATGAATATCAGTTTGGGACAATCTTTTTTCCCTTCTATTTGTTCCTGGCAAGAAATCCCTTGTAAGATGGGGATGAGTTCTCTACTTGGTAGCTAATTATTCAATGAAAGATCTTTAACCAACAAAAAAAAAAGGCATCATCCAGGGACAAATCCCAACAATAATAGGATTTATTGCTAATAAATATCATTCAAATATATTAACAAACAACTGAAGTTTAAACCAACCATAAGGAGTAAACGAGTTAAAACAAAATAACCACAGTCCACTCTATCTCAATAAAAATTTAACTAAAATTCAAAAAAATCTCGACAACTAATTTTGTCTTCACAACTCTCTAACCTCTTCAAGCATCTCCTGAAAAACTTCAACAATAGCAAAAGGGAGATCTAAGCTCAACAAGTAAATAAAACAAGCATGCAACAATTTACAAATGTATTTGACATTTACTATCTCAATATTAAAATATGAAATAATTACTACAGTAAATTTTAAATTGGTTTGGTCATCTCCCCATATGGTTCTTCCAGAGTCTATCTCATTAGCAGTGGTCTAAGGTCATCTAATTCATCATTAAGGGACCTTTAAGTCATATTGTCACACTGAGAAGTCTTAAACTCCTAAGTTCATAAATACACTTGAGGTTGTCTCACTGAGAAGTTTCGGACTCCCCCAGTGGAATCTCCTGAAGATCACTCACGGACTTAGACTTCTTCGAGAGTATCATACTATTCATAATTGTCATTCATTGGATAATGGTCTTTACCATTAATAAAACATATTCTCTTTATTATAATGTCTCATACCATCATAATAAAGAGGAACAAGAACAAACGTACATTCAAAACAGTATATGAAACGAAACAATGATAACATTGCATTAAGTAAATAACTCATGTTTTTCAAGTCTATCTATCGAGTTATAAAGTTTTACATAATTGTAACAAACAATATACTATTTTCAATTATCTTTTTTAAAATAAATAAAATTATTTATTTATTTATTTATTTCATTTTTCAATATTTTATTTCTCTTCATTTATCTACTTATTCTTCAATAAATAATTAAACTCAATACAATTGCACTGCCTCACGAAATAATAGAAAAGCAGAGACTTTTATGGGTTTCATAATTTCTCTGAGATTCATCTCTTACCTAAACATTATGAAGCATACTTTTATAGAAAATAGATTTCCAAAACACAATAATAAAAACATCATAAAAATCAAATTATAATATTTTAAATATAAAATATTGAGTGAAACATATCATATCTGTAGTGAGAAATTTTTTGATTGTTTCGACACTCTTCACCAAATACACAATATAAAAAAAAATATTATAAGATCAATTGGCTTTAAATTCTATTAGATTATAGTTGTTTTAAAAAATTTAAAACAACACTCTAATGTATAAAATATTTAAAAATATTATAGAATAAGTTGAGTTTTTCTGATTCTGAAATTGCTAACATATTTAACACGTCCTAAACATAATTATGAAATTAATATCAAACGAATTTCTTTTTGTCTGAAATTTTGCAGAGAGTTGTATTTACCAATGTGCGAATTATCCACAAAATTGCATAATTTTTGGAATATAAGATAATATATTATGAATATTATTCTACAACTGGTCCTAAAATTACAAAAATCTAATAACTTCATATTAATTAAAATTAAAATGTCTAAACCTAAAATATGATTATCAAATTTCACATACTTCATAAAAAAAATTTTGAATGAAGTTAATCATGATTCAAAAAATATATATCTACTTTTAAATTAAAGAATTTACATACAAAAACCTAGATTTAAAGGGAGTATTCACTTGCCTCTATTCGAATCCCTAAGGGCAACAAAAAAGACTCATTGAGATCCAAGATAAGATCTTCGAGGCTTTGAATTTTTAAATCAAACCTTGTAAGTTCTAGCTCTTTTCCTGTAAGTTTTCTTCTCAAACTCTTTTCTCTACGCTGCCTCTTTTATCTAAATTAGGTTTTGCTAAAAAAATTGGTTTACTAGGTTTAGTTTTATCTATTTATATTAACACTCTAATTTAGTATTTTACTAAAAGGTCCTTACTAAGAGATGTTTGATTACTTGTTAATCTAAATCAGATTTGTACATTATTCTCTTTGTTCTTTATTCACATTATTCAATTAACCTTTAGTTAGGTAATTTATCATGGTTAACTTTAATGATGTAATTACTAATCTACCCTTAACAAGATAATTCTCTAAATATCCTTAGAATCAGAATATTAATTTGAAGGTCACTACAGTAACTATGGTTAAGTTTCACTAACCTTTATGGTTAAAGCATCTAACCTTATTTTTTTTTAAAAATAACCATAAGGGTTAAAACTTGTTAATCATAGTTCACAGGGGTTATGTTAGGGCGAGAAGGAAAAGTCTCTTCTTTGGCTGAGGAGGGAACTATTGCTCTATATATTATTTTTTAAGCTAATGATATTATATATATTTTTATATTAATCATATTTTAACCGAGTTTGTAAAATCTTAAGCTCGGCCTGCATTTGGCTCAAGCTTGGTAAAAGCTTAAGTTGCTCATTTATAAACAAACTGAACTTAAAGACCTTCAGAAACAACACTATTAGATAAAAAGCTCGACTCGTTCGACTTAGCTCGATACTCACCCTTAAATACACGCCTAATTTTGTATATAGTTTTTGGAGGAGTGGTGGCCCAAATCTCACAACTTAAAAAAATTTCATACTCTCACGATGGTAGCTTTGTTAGCGACACGTGACATTACTACCTGAACAAGTTAAAATAGTTAATGTTTTACCCTCGTTCTCAATGTAATTAGGTGATGTAGCGACACATGTTACTAATAGCTGAGGAGTCAAATCCTCTACCGTGATAACCTGATATGCCAAATCCAGTTATCACTAGGGCTGTATTCAGGCCAGGTTTGACCAAGCTCGGCTCAGCTTGAATAGATTTGATCGAGGCCCGAAGCCCGGCTCGTCCCGAAATGGAGCTTGAAAGTGCGGCCCGAAACTCGGCCCGAATTTAAAATCGTGGCTCGAAGCTCGGCTCGGCCCGAATTGATTTAAGCTCGAGCCGGACTTGGCTTAAATCCTTTTATATATATATATATAATAGTTTTATTTATTTTTTTAATACTATTCGAGCTGAGCCAAGTTTAGGCCAAACCGAACCTCAATCGAGCCAGGCTTCGAGTCGGGCCGAGCCACACAGGGGTTGGCCCGAGCTCGGCTTAATTGAGTTTTCAGGCTTGACTTTATCCGTTTGAGCCTAAAATTCGGGCCGATCTCAAGCCGAATCGGGTTGAGCCGAGCCGCACTAACAGGCCGATCGGGCTCTGTGCAGCCCTAGTTATCACCCTTTGAGGTGGCCATGTGTCCCCTTTGACACCTCTTAACTGTGGTTCAGATTTACCCACCCCTAGGGTTCACCTGCCCATCCTTGGTTTTTAGAAAAAAAATATTAATTCGAATTTTTAAAATTAAAAAAAAAAAAAACTGGTTTTAGGGTTTTTTTAGTATTAAAATAGAATTAATATTTTTTTTTATAAAAACAAAGGAAGAGTGGGTGAACCCTAGGAATGGGTGAATCTGAATCACAATTAAGGGATGTCAAAGGGGACACGTGGCCACCTCAAAGGGTGATAACCGGATTTTTGACAAATCTGGTTATCGTAGTGGTTTGACTCCAATAGGTAAGAAGTTTGAGACTGCTTTAGCATTTCTTTATTGAATTAGTTAGGGATACTCCCAAGGTGTACTCCCAAATCCTAACTGTTTATCTCAGTTATTAAACGGTTAGAATTAGAGCTGATGTGGCATTAGAAATGATAAAATAAGTCAACTCAAATCTTGGCCTTTAGTGGTTGGTTATAAACAGTTAGGAGTAGATTTTGGAGTATATATGAAAGACCTATAGACTGACTCTTAATTTGTGTATTTTTTTTTATTTCACTTAGAATTAGTTTTTGAGAAAAGGAAATAGTTAACGTATCCATGAATTCTATTTTGAAACCGACCTCATTGATCCAGTCATCCCCTTTTAAACACTCATCAACTATGGTGAGTATTTAAAAGGGTTTTAGATTCTCTCTAGCAGCAGTCTGAGAGGTGCTCTCAGGCACCCATACATCATTCGGCAGGTTATTGGAGAAGTCATTTAATAGAGCCCATAATTTTGACTTCTTCGTACATTATTTGATACATTGTGATATAATGGTGAGATAAAAAGGAAAGGGATATCAAGTTGAGAGAAGTCAAAATTTGGGGCCAGCTACCAAGCTACCAACCCTATGATGTATGGGTGACGAGAGAATCCGAAGCCATTTAAGAAGAGGTGGTGACTGGACACTGCTCTTTGAGAAATGCTAAGTAACCCACAGCCCACAAAACAAAAGAAGTCGTTTGTCTTATTAAGGGAGAAGAGAAGGGATCGTGAGCTTAGCTCTGCAACGGACACGGCGGAGATTTCAGTCTCACCAGATGGGACTGACAAAGGGAAGAAGAGATAAGGGAGCGAAGGAGAGTGTCCTTGTTGATGTGGCAAACAAAAACAAAGTTTTAATAAAAAAAGAAAAAGGTGTCCTAATAAAGGGTATGGAGACAGTGATAGAGTAATCTCTTTGCAGGTCGGTGGCCCGTGGCCATAACGTGGGATATATACGAGGACCGATAACTTACATCTGCCGGTTACCAGGTAAATTCTTAGGTCACCTTTCTAACTAATATAAATATTCATCCATATCTCCCCAGAAAGAGAGAGAGAGAGAGATATCTCATCTTTTAAATAAGAGATTAATTTTGGCAGAGCTGAGAGCTTTTCTTTGTTGCAGTGATCTTTTCGGGGTTACCGATAGAGAAAGAGACAGAGAGGAAAGAGATTGGAACAGGAACAGAGCAGAAGAAGAGTGTTGATGATAAAAAGTCATCTTCATATCTCTAATCCACTTCTTGTCTCTTTCTTTTTAATCAATCCCATGCTCGATCGTCTCTCGCTAAAAGAGAAACTAGAGAGAAAGAGATTTGAGCTTTTGGATCTCTGAAAATGGGTACTGGTTGGCGCAGAGCCTTCTGCACATCGATCCCTCGAGACCCAGATTCCACTGTAGTAGAGAAGCAAAAGCGTTGCTCTAGCTCTAGCTCTAGCTCAAGCCCCACCAGAAGCTGTTCCAGGTTAGGATTTCTCTCCGGCGGTAGCTTGCCATCTACGCCTCGCTTGCGGTGCCATACCACCACGGAAAGCCCCAGACTCTTCCAGACCTCAAATCCATCCTCTCCTCGATCTCCTTCTAAATTTTCTCTCCTCAAGAACACCTTACGCCTCTCCCGAGTAAAAATTCCTTCTCATTTCGATCTGAAATCATGTTTGTTCGTGTGAGTCAGATATTAGGAGAATGATGAAGGAATTTGACTTTTATCGGGTTTGTTTTTTCTTGTCTTTTCAGAGTAGCTGTGGAATCTGTTTGCAGAGCGTGAAAACAGGGCAAGGAACCGCCATTTTCACGGCCGAGTGCTCTCACTCCTTTCACTTCCCCTGCATTGCTGCGCACGTTCGAAAGCACGGCAGCCTCGTGTGCCCTGTCTGCACTGTCAGCTGGAAAGAAGTACCTTTACTGGCCATGCACAAGAATCAACAACCAGAAACAAGAAAAGAAGAAGAACCTTCGCTTCGAGATCTCAAAACAAAGCAAGATCATCAGCAATCCAAATCCTCCAATTCTAGGGTTTACAACGACGATGAACCACTGCTATCTCCGATAGCCGGACCTCGGTTTAATCCGATACCGGAAGCTGACGAGAATGGAGAAAAAGATGAACCAGGTGATCATCAGATCGAAGAGTTTCAAGGATTCTTCGTTAATCCTAATCATTCATCTTCGGGAAGAGCTTTGAGAAACGTTGAGATAAGACTTCTACCGGAGACGGCTGTAATCTCCGTCGGACGAAATCACAAGAAGTACGTAGTGGCATTGAAGGTGAAGGCACCTCCGCCTCCGGCGCGCAATAGCACGACGGCGCCGTTGCTCGATTCTGCTAAACGTGCGCCCGTTGATTTAGTTACAGTGCTTGACATAGGCGGAAGCATGACTGGCCCTAAACTACAGATGCTAAAGCGCGCCATGCGGCTCGTCATCTCCTCTCTCGGCTCCGCTGATCGGCTCGCCATTGTTGCCTTCTCTGCAAACCCTAAGAGATTGTTGCCTTTGAGAAGAATGACGGCTGACGGCCAACGCAATGCTCGGCGCATCATCGATCGGCTTGTCTCCGGCCAGGGCACCAGCGTCGGCGACGCACTGAGAAAAGCGAGTAAAGTCCTTGAAGATCGCCGGGAGAGAAATCCAGTCGCGAGCATCATGCTTCTGTCGGATGGTCAGGACGAGCGAGTTCCCACGAACTCAGCTAATCGACGGCGTCCGTCGGCTCACGAGTCTTCAACTCGCTTCGCTCACCTCGAGATCCCAGTCCAGTCGTTCGGCTTTGGTGAAAACGGCGGGAAAAGCCACGAACTCGCCGAGGACGCTTTCGCGAAATGCGTCGGCGGTTTATTGAGCGTGGTCGTGAAAGATCTCCGGCTCCAGCTTGGATCCTATTCCGGCTCAGCTCCGGCTGAAATCTCTGCCGTCTATTCTTGTACTGGACGGCCTACAGTGCTTGGATCTGGTTCAATCCGGATCGGCGATCTCTACGCCGAGGAGGAGAGAGATCTGCTAGTCGAGTTGAGAGTTCCATCGTCTGCTGTGAGGGCTGACGACCACGTGATGTCCGTCCGGTGCTGCTACAAAGATCCGGCGACTCAAGAGCTTATCTCCGGCGAAGAACAAGCTCTCCTCGTTCCCCCTCCCCAGGTCGTCCGATCATCGCTCCCAAAGATCGAACGGCTAAGAAATTTCTTCGTCACCACACGCGCAGTAGCTGAATCTTGGCTATTAATTGAGCACAACGACCTTTCACGCGCGCATCACTTGCTCTGCTCGGCTCGTACGTTGTTGATGCAGTCCAGTTCGATATCGGCTGATGAATATCTGCGCAGCTTGGAAGTCGAGCTAGCCGAATTACATTGTCGCCGACAGCAGCAGATCCAACGGCGTAGAACCACAAAGAGAGAACCTGCTTATTTGGAAGAAAGTGGAGAGCTGATTACGCCAACGTCGGCTTGGAGAGCCGCTGAGCGGCTGGCTAAGGTAGCCATTATGAGGAAGTCGTTGAATAGAGTGAGCGATTTGCACGGCTTCGAAAACGCGAGATTTTAAAAAAAGACGTTAAGGTTTTTAAAAAAAACAAATAGGTGCGCCCGGCGTAGAATAGCGACAAGCAGTACCCGACGACTCGGACCTTTCTGAAGAGCTGAGAAAATGAAATGACTGGGCGGAGGCTTTTCTTGTCTTTTCTCCCATACTTCTTTCATCATTGATTATAGGAAGTTAAAAAGGACAAACGGACAAGAAAAAGGAAAGAGAGAGAGAGAGAGAAAGAGAGAGGGGGCTGGACTTAGTCTCGTCCGGAGCTGTAGAAAACTAGAAATGGAATAGTGTGTACTGTATGATTGGGGATTAATTTTATTTTTATTTCCTTTTTCTTTGTTCAAGAGTCGAGTGTGTGTAAATTGCATGTAGAAGATGCTGTCTTTCATTTTTCTTTATTATCATGATAGAGTGGGGTTTGGTTGGGTATTATTTTGAGCATAAGACAATCATAATTTAGTGGGTTTGCGGTTTGGACAGTGAAAGGAGAGAGATTGAAGAAAGGAATGTTTAAAATATAATATTTTATTTTGATCAGCTTAAAAGAATATAGAAAGACGAGTGAGAGAGAGAGAGAGAGAGAGAGAGAGAGAGAGAGAGGGGATGAGGCTGACTCCTGAGGGTGGAGTGGTCAGTGGTGTGATGAAATGATTCTTTCGTTTTTTCTTAGGATGTGAAATTTCAAATCTGGGGGACTCTGTTGTCATTTTTTTTTTCTCTATCAGGATCTCTTCACATGGAAGTGAATCGATCCCACCAATACCGAGGTCTGGAATCAATGACCATCTACCAGCTCTGATGCGTCGTAATCAGAGGAGTGTAGTTGGGATGAGGCAATCTTTGCTGTTTGAACAGCTCAACATCACTACAAACTCTTCCAATTTGGCCCACGATCGTGACATAACTCTATCCGGGGGCATGGACCAATGAGGTCCAAACTTGATTTTAAAATCCATTTCCAGGTATGCTAATCACTGCTCTAGCATCTATATTCTATACCTCTAGAGATACAGATAAAACAAGTCCATGCAACACGTTTGTCAGAAGGAGGTCAAAAAGTACTAAAGCCTTTTATTTTGTTCGCCGGTGGGAAATGCTTCAAAAGAGATTAGCACTTAGCAGTGGGGAAACTTTTGTTGATGATTTCCTCAAAGTGCTCACTTTTTAGATAGCCTTGGAAACTTTGAGTTTTCTTCAAGGTTATTCTTCGGAGCTCTTTTCCAAATGTTTTTTTTTTTGGTTTTTATAGTGGGGCATGGATCAATAGGACCTCACATTCAACTACTGGAAAGCGGCGTCGGTAATTAAATATTTGCCTTTGGAAAGCAATGGGAGTTTCAAGACTCAGGCCCCAGCCCATGTAAGGGAAACTTCCAAGAAAGAGCAAAAGTTCGCTCCTCGCTCTCACACAGACGCCCTTTCAACTGCCTTCAACTCGAGTTAATTTTTTAATCATGTAGTTAATTTTTTTTTCTAAAAACCAAGGGTAGATGAATGAACCCTAGGGGGTGAATCAATCTTAACCATGGTTAAAGGGGTTTAAAGCGGGACACGTGGCAAGAAAATGGGATCCGAGACACACCTCCTCACGTCACTGCGACCGAGTAGGTGATTATTTTCCTTCAAGAAATGATGTTCGTATGACAGTGTGAGAGGTTAGCAGCCATGGTAGTTGTGGTGTGCCTGGCTACTTTGCAGTGTGCCAAGCTCATTGAGAACCCTTTTGAGAAATATGATTTTAGGGCATCTGGTCCCTTTCAACTGTTGTCCTAGCCCAACACATTTAGTTTATTTCCTGAATAAATTAGCAAACCACCACGCCCCCTAAGAGAAATTTTTCCTGAATAAACGAAAGTTGAGTCAGTTTTATTTCCTGCTTAAAAAAATTGAGAACAAAAGTCGTTTCCAATTTTTAAAAATAGAAAATAAAACAGTGCATCCAAACGGCCCTTAAGTCAATTTATTTCCTGAATAAATGAGCAAACCATCCCAATTACAATTGGGAAGTTTGATGTTTTCACAATTGGGCTGTTGGAACCCAAAGACCAAAGTAATGGTTTTAGTAGAGTGGAAAATGAGCTTTTGGCTTGCAGGGGCTTAAGGGATGCTCACTCATTATTTTCCCATATATTCCATGGATTAGGATTTAGGAAACCCTCACCCATGGAAATATTTCATTTTCTCCCACAGCCAAACATGCCCTACTATTGGCTTAAGCAGTTTGTGTGGAAGTGGAAATAGCTTGCTTTACAATAAGAGGCTTCAGAAATGAATCTAGAAAGAATTTCTATTTACATCAAATCATCCATACATCAAAGCACCCCCCAACTTATCACCACCACAGCCCTCCAAAAAAAAAATCACCACCACCACCACTAACCAGTACACCATGGATGCACCACCACAATTCTTGTTTTCAGTTTCATCTGAGAGAGAGAGAGAGATTTCATACAAGCCAGTAAAAGTAGCTGAGACAAATCAAAAATAGAGCTGCCTACACAATGCTACAGTAGCATCATGCGGACAGTACGGACATTTGAAGGAGCGTGTGCCGCTCTTAGAAAGCTTCAAGATTGATTGCTTGCAGAGCACATGCCCGCAAGGCATCAGCATGGGTGGGTTCTCTTCGCTTGCTTGATCCCTGCTAACCGGACAGACAAAGATGGAGTGGAACTGAAACTCTCTCCCCAGATCCAACGGCACGGGCAACTGCTTCATCGACTGCCATTCCTGCTGCTTCGAAGCCATCACATTTGCCAGCTTCAGCAGGATAGGCAATCCTTGGATCCCAGCCGCTACTGCCACACCCAAGGGGTTCTCACAAGATTGCCCCAGAAGATTACAAAACTGCTGTTTCAGCTCCTCGGCCAAATTCCCCCATTGGTTCGGAGACAAGAATTCTGCATATGGGGAGCAATCAAGCCTTCCTACCCACAAAAGGCATGCCATGAGCTTCTGGATCTCAGCAATGTGAAGGGAAGCGAAAGGGGAGAAGTAAGTCCTGGCATACTTGAGCGCTTCATCTCTGCTTCCATTCTGCAGTATCTCCACAAACCGTAATCGGTGAAGTTTCAGTTCAAGACTCGATCCATTCTGCCTGAGCTTGTCACGGTTGAGGGTAGTCCAATTCAGTGCGGGCCCAAGGTTCTGAGACTCCATGGCTTCAAGTATATGATACATCTCCAGGAATGGTGATTTCAGAGCAGTGGTCTCTTGTTCCTCGGACTCATTTATGAAGCAGTCCCCGAGATCAAACAGGCCCTGCTGGTAGAAATGGCAAGCGATGATCTGATTCACTGTGTGGATGTCAAAGTCGACATTCCTGTAAGCCTTGGATATGTCCGGATTGAAGGACTTCTCAAGGAGTTTAGTGTACTTGCTCAACCCTATATTCAGCTCCTTCTGCGGCCCTTCTAATTGATTAAGTGCACCGATCTCATTCAGCTTGGTTTTAAGTTCCAAGAGAATGGATTTCAAGTCATCTGGGGAGGCTGAGTCATGGACTGACTGCATTTTCGCTAATTCCTGTTCGATTTCTCGGCGAACCTGGTCGATTACTTCCTGAGTTTTAGAAGAAGATAGCCTTAGCTTTTTGACGACACGATCAAATGCATCTTTGATTGTATTCAGATCCATTTTCTAGTCGTCAAATATTCTCCTCGGCTTCCTAACCTGTATTGGCAGTTTGGCATAAGTAGTCAAAATGACAAGGTCCTGCAATGAAGTGATAACTAGAAAAGAAATTCCATTATAGTACAGTTTCTTCAAAGAAATTCCATAATTGTGCAGTTTATTCAAAAGAATTTCCTTGATAAATCAACTTCCACTTATTGGTATCTGTAACAGAACATGAAACTCCTGAAATCATAGATAATGTATGAAGAAGGCATACTACTTAAGGAATATAAAATCCAATTATAAGGAATATATCATGTGATTATCAATATAAATTGATCTCCCAAGTGAATTAGTATAAACAGAAAGCATAATTGAGAAGGATGAATAGAAACTCAATGCTATTTGCTAGTTTGACAGGAGATAACTCAAGGGAGTGGATTTTATGGAGAAACAGGCTCTTCTACATTTACATTTAATTATAAAGAGCTTCAGCCAAAGGCATTGCTCATCATAAGGGCACTTTGCTATGTTGCACAGACACGGACATGGGTGTCGGAGATGGACAAACTCGTTTAACCCAAAAAAAGATAAGATTCAAGGACACAGGAGGATAATTTACTTTTTACTTTAAAATTTATTATACTTTAAATTTTAAATGAATAATGCAAGGGAAATATTAAAAAGTAAAAATTTAAGTCTGAAGCAAATTATTACAAACACTCTAATCAGGCCCTTGGCGATCGTCTTGCCTAAACATTCCCGCAACACCCAGCTACTTATTCCTAGTCAAAACAAACTTATGTTCATATCACTTAAGTCGGTCCTTTTTTTCTTTTTCTTTTTTAGTTTTAAGGTTTACCTACCTAATTACTTTACTCCCCCACCCCACCCCACCCCACCCCCCAAAAAAAGTCTACCAAATAACAAGGCAGCAATATGGTGGTTTGATGGCCAGCTTTGGGCTTGTATCTGAGACACAAGCACTTAACCTTTGTTCTTTTTTGTGTGAAAACTTCAGTTTTGTTCATTGGTATAAATAATACATATATCGAGATAAAACTATTCATTTTACTTTTGTACGTTGTGTAAATAGGGAAATAGAAAATAGGTTATTTGGAAAGCTAAGTTCTTTGTCTAAGGAATTTTCAAGAATTAGAGAAGGAAGGAAAAAGAACGTGAACAAGAAACAAGAAACAAGAAAAGAAAGCAAATTTGTAATTGACCCAAACTAACATATCACGGGCTATATCTTATCACTATAGAGAGTGAAGATATCCCTACGAAGGGATTTTGGGAATCTCTTCTCCCTAGCTTTGGACAAAAACCTATTCATGGCTTCATGTATACAGGGGAGGTGAGCTTGCAGCTTGGTCTCCTAGGTTTAGACACAATTTAAATGATTGGGAAGTGGAAAAACTTCTTAGATTGTTTACCCGTGTCTTCTGTCAATCTGAGTTTGCATAGGAGGGAGTGACGCTAGAGTATGGTCAAAGGACAACAAAGGACAATTCATTGTGAGATCCTTTTTACACTCATTGCAGGTCTATCCTAGCTCTTCTTTTCTCATATCGGTTTGTATGGAATACTGAGATTCCATCTAAGGTGTCTTTTTTCCTTTGGGTAGCCACGTAGGATAAGATCTTCACGTGTGACCACTTGCAAAATAGAAGGTGGAGGATGGCCAATCATTATTGTATGTGCCTCAAAGCATAGGAGTCGGTTGACCACCTTCTTCTTCATTGTCTCTTTGATTATGCCATTTGGGGCCAATTCCTTCACCAATTGGATATCGCCTAGATCTTTCCTAGCTCCCCTTATAATTCTTTAAGGTTGGTTTTCGATCACTATGGAGAGTCCAATATCGATAATTTGGGCACGGCTTCCGAGGGCCATAGGGTGGTCTCTTTGGAAAGAGAGAAACAAGCGAGTGTTTGATGGTATTGTTTCTACTGAGGGTCGAGTGTACCAGAGAACCAGACAGTTAATCCTATCATGGTGCACCATAAAAAAGAATTTCGAGGATGAGGGGCTGCTAGATAAGCTACAATAGCGTATTTATCTTCCTATTGATTATAATCTATTTATTGTATTTCTTTTTGCTCAATCTTTGATTCATATTTTGTGTGAACCTTTGATCTAATTTAGATTGCCGGACTTCTTGTGTTATCTATTTAGACAAGAGTCAGTCTATGGGTACTCCCATAGTCCTATATATACTACCTAATCCTAACCGTCTATAACTAACAACTATGGGTTAGGATTTGGTTCGACTTATTTTGTCTTTTCTAATGCCACATCAGCTTTAATCCTAACTGTTTAACTCAATAGTTAAACTATTAGGATTTGGGAGTATATTTGGGAGTACACTTTGGGAGTACCCGTAGACAATTTCTTTATATAATGGAGTGATTACCCATCAAAAAAAAATAGAGAGCAAAGGGTAATAATAAAGCACCATGCCTCCTCACTGGTACCCAACATCATGGTTTTAACAACCATCGTTGTGTCCTTTAATAATAGCGTTATAAAAGCCTATGGCCTAGAACGTTATGTTATATTGGCAAGGAATATTTGTTGTTAATTGTTATCCCATTATAACGGCCACTATACCATCATTTTAGGATGTTAACAACATCGTAGTAATATTTTAATAATCTCTAATTATTATTTTATTCAAATTGGTTATAGAAATGGTATTTTTACTATAAAGTAACTTAAATAACCATATATATCAAAGAAATCCATCATTATTACGATCGTTATAACCATAATTACCAAAATGAGAAGTGAAAACGAGAAGAGAAGTGAAAGCGAGATACAGGAAGCGAGGTTTAAAAAATCTTTAAGAAATGGGAAGCGAGAATAGATATAGGTGCCTCATTCCCATTATATTAAGATGATCGATTATACCTAAAATTATCTTATATAAGATATTTGTCTTACAGCCTTAGATTTCAATTTAACGATACTTGCTTAGGGTTTATGTTGTACACTTTAGATTGAGGTCTATCTTTTTACTTCCTAAATACATAGCCCCCTTGACTACTAAATGGGACCTGATAAAAGCGAGTTTGGGAAACAAGCTTCTCGGGAAGCTCGCTTCCATGGTTTAAAATATCGATACGTATCGTCCGATAGATATCCTGTTTGGAGCTACCCGACACACTGGTATGCTGAAAAAAAATCTTCCCGTACCAAGCTGAGACGGGACTGATACAAGCCTGATATGGAAAATTTTTCAATTAATTTTTTTCCCTCTTATTTACATTAGGATCCACAATATAGACCCGATACGCAGAACTTATTTATATAAAATATTATTTAATAAATGATTTTGAATTAATATTACTTTCATTTACTTAAGATATTAATACACAAATAAGGTTATCCCCCATTTGAATTCAATAAAAATTTTCATGATGCAAATTCTTGAAGAATAAAAAATCAACTTTCCAGTTCAAGAACACAATCCTCTTTTAGCACCTTTTAGAAATTGATTCAAAATTTCAACTTTCAAATGATAAGGTATTTCTCAAATTTCAAATTTTCATAAATTCTATCATGTTAAAAATTACCAAAACTCAAAAGTTTGGCAAATAAAGTCTCATATTTTAGTCTCAAAAAATGTTTTTATCTACAGGGTTAAAAAGTCAACTAACAGTGTAATAGTTCAGCATAGAAAAACTTACATTAAGTTAAAATTTATGGTTGTAATTCAATACATTCTTATTTAACTCATTGAATGTAAGGTTTTAATATCCCGATTGTTTTTCTTATACTTAGCTAAGTGAGTATGGTTTGTATTTTCATATCTTTTTATCAGCACAACATGCACGCATATTTTAACTTATAAAATTATTAACTCTCATATGTACGGTTATAAACATAGTTAAAGACCTTCATTTAATTTGTTAATAGCTTATATTTGCATTAAAAAAAGTTTTATGCAAGGTATCCAAGTTTTTTTTTACATATCCAAGCATTTCTTAACGTATCCTGATTTCCCACCGTATCCATCCGATACAGTCCAACATGTCGATACGTATCCTACTTTGGACTTACCGATACGACACCTGATACCGATATTTTGAACCATGCGAGCTTCCCACCTTATACATAGCTTCCCTGGAACTATGGTTATAACAGTTGAACCTGATTATAAAGGTCCAGCTCCTCCATTACCACAGTTCCTTTCTTTTCATTATCTAACCTTGCCTCGCACCATGACCATGAAAAGAATGAGGATCAACCATATACCATGCTGAAATACAAAATACAAACGACATACCACTGATGTGAACAAGGAGTGTTAGCAATATCCTTCAAATAGGAATATTAATACTCCACATCATGAAGGATCCAAGGATCTCGTACAAGTCAAATAGATCATCCTTTAAAATCAAAACCATGCTAATGCACGTGACATATCGAACTAATCTACAAATTAGTAGATCAATTAAAACGGCATGTCTCAATCATTTCAGTGTCAGAACAATCTTGCATGGGCAACAATATGTCAGGATGATAGTGATAAAACCATCTATCAACAATGAGAAGTCAATCCGAAGTGTAAATTTATTGTCAATTTTTTTATCGGTAAATAGACATGATATTAGAAGTAGGTTAAATGAATTACTATAATAGAATATAAAGCGACGATGGGATTACAAGGAAGTAAACCCACTCATACAGATAGTGCTATGAAAACAAACATAAAGATATTGTCCGTATACTAAAGAGGAACTATTCAGATAGGAAATTCCCCACATTTGCCCCAACTTGACGAGACAAGCACCATTGTAGGATCAAGTAGCAAATATAAATTATTACCTTATCCAGATAGCATACTTTCTGTATACATCTCACATGTACAAAGATTATAGCATTTAAAAGCATCAACAAAAATAATGCTAAGAGATAGGACATGTAGATGTGCATAAAATGTCTATAACAACCATCCATGCAAATAAATAAGTAGATAAAACTTACATATTAATCATAAATTCAGATTACAGACGGACAGAGAGGCCCGAACAGGAATATATATATAAAGGCAAAGAAAGGAAATGTTTCAAAGACATTATTAGATACAAAAGTTGATATCCAGGTAGAACTTGTAATACTTGTAATTTTTCCAATAGACTCTATTAGTACCACGACATTTAGTTATGAAGGTTGGCTAAATAGCCGACCCATTGGTCTGTTCTTGAATGAGTGGGAACATAATTTATTTGTTTTTTATATTCTATATAAGCTCTAATTCAATGAAATGTTTTAGATGTTCTTCTCTTGAATATCATTCAAAAAAAAAAAAAATGGATTTCCTAGTATTCCACCAATTAGAAACCTAAGATTCTAAAAATAAGGTGTTCAGGAAATCATGCTTACTAGTTCAGATGAAACAGGGCTTCACCATAGGGAGTGAGTTTCCGGTTTCCACACCTCCCACCTTCAATTTGCAGCAAATAACATTGGTTCTTTGCAATGCAACGGGTACTCAAATAGCATATCTGAGATGCATCCTCCGATGCTTCCAGGCTGTGTATGGGGTACGAGTTAACCTAGGTAAGAGTATGCTATTCGGGGTGGGAGAGGTGCCGAACTTACCAGACTAGCTTTGGTGTTGGGTTACAATCCAAGAACCCTCCCAGCTACTTACTAGGCTTGCCTCTTAGGGAAGGCTACAAAAACAAATTGGTTTGGAATCCAATGATAGAGCAATTCCATAGGAGGTTGGCAAGTTGGAAGTCTTTGAATTTGTCTAAAGGTGGGAAATTGACGCTAGGGCCTAGGGGTGTCAATGCCTGCTTTAGGCCCAGCCCGGTCCGGTCCCAATTAAATAGTTGGACAGGCTTGGGCTTAGAGTCTTAGGCCCAGGGCCCATTAGACTATGCTTCTAATCAGGTTTGGCCCAACCCAATAACGCCTATTTATTAAAAACCCCAAAACACCCTATTTTTCCTTCTTCATTCTTATGCAAGCTTGGCCTAAGCTCTGCCTGATTAATAAACGGGCTGGCCTGGCAGGGCCCATTTATTAATCGGACCTAGTCGGGCTTGGGCCGGGCAAGTCCAAACCTGGCTCGTTGACACCCCTAATTGACGCTTCTTAAAAGCTCACTAAATAACCTGCCTACATATTTCTTATCCCTCCTAAACATTTCGATTTATGTAGCAAAGCAATTAGAAAAATTGCAAATAGATTTCTTGTGGAATGAAAGGGCTGTCACAATAAAAATTATATCATTCGGTTGAGTAGAGTGCTATTTGTAACCCATTCGAGGAAGGGGACCTGAATGTGTCCCCATTGGTGTAAAGCAACAAAGCTCTCTTAAGAAAATAGTTGTGGCAATTTGGTGAGAAAAATGAGAGTTTATGAACAAAACTGGTGGTCACTTGAGAGCCATAAAGTTACACGCTATTAAAAAACATAACCAAATAAAAAAAATTATACTTAATATCAGGAGTGTAAAAGGTTTATTTAATACAAAACAAAAGTGAAAAAAGGTGTCATCTTGACCTCTCTGTCAAGAAGGATTGGTCGGCTCTCTATCAAAAACAATTAGATAGGCGCTCTATGTCAAAGAAGAAAAAATCTAATTCTCTCTCTCTCTCTCTCTCTCTCTCTCTCACATTTAATAGTTGTCTAGAGTCTAGACTAAGATTTGTATACTCAATTGTTACCTATATCGTTATTAATCTGTAAATAATAAAAAATGTTGGCAAATAGCAAGTTCTAAATTAATTGCTAGAAGTTCCGCTGAACTAAAAAAAAATGCGACTTGATATGACAAGTAATGTACTTCTTTCATATACTATACATTTTCCTAATTTTCCTTTTTTTAGATAATTTCAATCGCCTTGACTCATTCAAGTCATTGCCAACAGTTAATCAACTCAGTTTTCACATTAAGACCATTACCATCTTCAGTACCTTATCCCAACAATTTGGGATTAGATAGAGGGGAACACAAATTCTCTTCTACCAATCTAAATCTATCTAGAGACATATCTTCAGTTACAAGAATGCATTTCAAATATTTTTTTCTCGTGAGATCTATTTGTAAGAGCAGCCCATCTTTGCAACCCCCCCACCCTCCTCTTTCTTCTTAATCTACTAATCATTTGAAAAATCCAATCACTTCACATCTTCACCTGGGTAATTTTGAATCAATCTGAAATCCAAAGTGGGAAAATGTTTACAGAAGATTTGGCGGTATTACATAGTTAAAGGCTTCGTCTCAAGCGCCTCAGGCGGCCGCCTAGGCGACCAGGTGCTTTGCTAGGCTCATGCGACTGGCCGCCTAGGCAATCACTATTAAAAATCATATATATGTAATATTATTATTGTTTTTTTTATCAATAAGACATGTATTAATCAAGGAAGAGATACAGAATAAGTTTACAACAATGTAAACCCAAAAATAACACAAGAAGATACAAACCAAGCAAAAGGGAAAAACCAAAACAGCATAATGGTCCTGTGTGTATTCACTATTCAGGGCCACTCCAGGATGGATTTCAAATCTTCTTCCTCGTGACAAATGCTTGCCCATTCTAAGTTCCTCATCGGAATGAGAAGATTTTTCTTCCTAAATTCCGTCCTATAAATTCAAACCCCCTCCATTCATTTTTCTCAAGTTTGGAAGAACAAAAAACCTCCAAAACTCACACACCAAATCACCAAAATCCCATTTGCTATTTATAAGTCTTTGAGGAGCTAAGTCATTTGCTAGGCCTCTTAAATTAAGGATTTTAAGTCTTGAAGCCTTGAAAGAGAAAGAAGGAAGGAGGGGCCTCAAGATTCTTGACAGAAATATCAAATTTTAAAGGTTAGTAAATTTTCATTTTAGCTTCTTTCTTTAAATTTTAGTTTATTTCTATTTTCTTTCTTGATTTCTAAGCTTAGCAGACTTTCCCACTCCCAAAGGTGGTTTGGCCCCTTATGATGTATTCCACTGATTAGGGAGCCCTTGCTAAGGTTGGGGTAGGAGCATTTTACTCCCCTTTTATTTCTTTTTACAATAATCCGGGCTAAGTAGGCCAAAAGTCCCCAAAACATGGGCACTGGCAAGACCATGAGAGACTATGTACTTAATTTGTTGAGCACAAATGTTGTCCCAAGGAGAAATGGTAAAGAGTACCCATTGAGATTTGAAAGAATCCAAGCATCCAGTGGTCTCAGAAGCAAACCATTCAGATACTCTTCAACCTTGCTAAAGAATCGAATTTTCTTCAAAAACGAAAAAATGATGGGAAATTTATAATAGTAGTTGAAACTCTGTAGTTTCCAAATTAAACAAACAATTGCTTGTTCATATAGAAGTCGCCTTCATCACAAACATAGAACTAATTCAAAATAAATAAATAAAAAACTCAATAGCAGAAGCTTCAAAGAAAATCATGATTACCTGTCCTAACAGTAACTATATTCTGTGTACAATGATCCGTTGCCTGCAATGAAAAAACATAAGATTGTTAAGAACCCCAGCCACTACGTTATTGAAAATCGAAAAATTATCAAACAAAACCTCAGACACAGTGCCTCAGATTATGAAAGTCTAAATTTTTACAGGCATTTGTTTCGTTTAACTTGCAATAATTTCAAGCATCTATCCCCAAAAATCTCACGAATTTCTAATCTAACTCAAAACAAAAAATATATCATTATTTGAAAGCAGGCAACAGAATTCATCAACTTAACTTCCGCCCAAATCCAATTCAAAGACACAATCTATCACACCCAAATCAAATTTCACAATTACACAATCAAATAGATGAACAGAAATCAAACAATAACTCTCGAAATTCTGATTAATCTTTATTCAGATGAAAAGAAAAACAGAGATACAAGATTTCAGGCATTTATTTCTCACTAGTATGCACCCGATTTCGTCGAGTGCCTCTCTCTTACTTCTTCAGTTCTATCTCCTTTTTCCCCCTTTTCTCCTCTTCCACAAATCGCCCTTCTAACCCTTAATTTCGATTCCACAAACCGCTAGCCCAGAGGCTTACTTCTAAACTCTCTCACCATGGTGGCAATCATGTGTCCCTATTTATTCCATTTATTAAATTATAAAATTGTTTTTTTTTTTTGTTTTTCTTTCTTTTTTTTTTTTTCTTTTTTTTTTGGGAGTAAAAGTGTTGTCACCACGGTGAGTGAGTAAGTGAGAGTTTCGAAATGTGTTAATAGGGTAGCACTTGTATTTCCCGATTACTATTATTTATAGAAATGATTATTTGATAATTAATTTCTATACAATCAATTTTATCAAATTGATTTTTGGTTAATAAAATCCAATCCAAACACCACCTTAGGTTTCCAAAAGCTAACATTATTTTTATAAACGCCATGATTAGTCGCATTTTTTACTTTAAGCCAAAAACCACATTTGCTAACTTATTAAAAACCACGCTTGTTCTTACTTTAAACTTTAATAGATGTTGATTGGAGGATAAGAGAAGCTTGAGACCGAGAAAAGGGTAACACGCCTCTTTTTATATACATAAACAAGCCTAGATTGTTCTAGACTAGGTTACCAAGTTCAAATGTCTCCTAAACTCCTAAACGGAGCGACTTCATGATTTGGTTCGACTTAGTTCGTGAAATTAAGTGAATCACACAATTCTTCTAAATAGTTTTGGTTTGTCAAATTTTTTATTTGAAATTGTTAATATTTTTCTTTGAATTCAACGAATTTATACTTTGGGTTAGACCCATCCTCGGCACACAATGGCCACCAAGGGGCCATTTTAGAGTCAATACCAATGATTCTCTTACTCTAAAAAAATAATTAATTCTTAAAAAATTACAAATAATATAAATTAAGGAATAACTATGTTCCGGTTGAACGGTCAACCTAAACAACCCAAAAATTACCTTTCGAACGGATATTTATGGGTAAAAAAAAAAAAAAAAAATTACTAAACTACCACTTTCTAAGGCATGTCAATTGGAGCTCTTGTTCATAATTAATCTCTACAAAATAATAGGTATAAAAAATATTGTACATATTATCTCTACTATTATAATGAGAGAAGTGTGGTTAAAAAATTGGTTGATTTTTTTCTAATATTCTTAATGAGTCCCAATTTTCTGGTATAAGGATGAATTTTTTATATTTTGTCCATAACTCCATATAAAATAAATTAAAATATTATGTTATCTTATTTTACATGAAAAAAGTTAGAAAGGGTATTAAAGTAATATCAACTACAACTAACAATAATCCTTTAATATTTCCACGATTCCCTCAAATCTTTATCATTATCTTCTCTAATGCTTCCTCCTTGGTCGAAGAGGCACACCATCTCTACGTTGTAACTACTTTACAAGAGAAAAAGTATGGAACATGTGTTATGAGGTAGTTTCAACCCACTACTTCATCTTTTTAAGTTCAAATTTTAAAATTTTCTCACTAGAGTCTCTCTTCTCAATCTCTCTCTCTCTCTCCCCCCTTCCCAACTCTCTCACGTGCATCGCACGTGCCACCCACTAGTACTTATATAATAATAGATTATAGATATAATATAATGTTAATATACATATCATATATTTATATAAACAGATTTATAAATGTAATATAGTATTAAAAATAAACATCATGTATATGTAAATGTATATGTATATAAATATAGATAATAAATAAAATATAGAATTAATATTTAGATTATAATACTTATGTAAGTACAAATTAATAAATATAATTAAATATTAATATACATATTATATATACCTATAAATACTAATTATTACATGCATATATATTATAAATATACCTGTATATATATACTCCTTATTTATTAAAAAAAAATGCATAAAACAAAATAATAAGATAAAAGAAAGAAAGAAAAAATAGATTACCTGCTGCTACTGTAAGGCTAGACCGAAGGCGCACCTCTGCTGCTGTAATGGCGAGGAAGAGGCTGTTCTTGGTTAATAGAGAGGTAGAGAATGGTAGGGACGTGAACTGAATATCCAACCAAGGTGGGGTTCCCTTAGACATTCACTAAAGTGGCATGGAGAAGTATATGTGTCCCCTTTGACGAGGGTGGTCTCTGCCCTTAGAGAGGTTAAAGACTGGAACACAAGTGCGCTTCTTCGAAGACTCCCGAAAAGAGCCCACACTATGGGTGGAATGGTTCTGCAGGCAACGTTACGTTTCCTAAAAGCTAGCCGACACAATCTGGACGGTGAAACTCCCTCATTCCATCTCTTAAGAGTGTCCCAAGTATTATCATGTTTGAGCTTTTGACCGGTATCTAGGGGTGTATTCGAGCCGAGTTTGAGCTTGGCTTGAACATGTTCGAGCTCAGCTTGAGTTTGATTTAAGCTGGTATTAATGTTTACTCTTAAGCTTAGCTTGATCGAACTTTATCCAAGCCGAGTGGAGCTCAAGTTGACTCAACGTTATTCATGAAATTATTTTTTTTAATTTTAATAAAATTATTTATTAATAAATTATAATACAAAAATAAGATTTGCGGGTAATCCATCGATCCAAAGAGTAGAAAATTAGAATAGAGTTTCTTAATTCTTTTGTTATTATTATCTATTAAACTTATTTACTATGAATTAAAAATTATTTCAATCTATAATAAAGAAAGTTAAATATATTATTTTGTATTAATATAATAAAATTATCAACAAATATTGTATATATATAATATTTCGAGTCAAGCCAAGCTCAAGCCGAACCAAGCCCTAAACAAGCTTAGCTTCAAGCCGATCCAAATCAAACAAGGTTTGGCTTCAGCTTGGTTTGATTCGTTCAAGCCTAAAGTGTCTGCTTGAGCTTGGCTCAAATGAGCCGAGTTGAGTCGAGCCGACGAGTTAACTTTGATTGAGTGTAGTCCTCCTTGTATCTGTAAAAGTTTGGCTCCATAAAGTTGTTTGCCTTATTCCGCAAACCAAGACCAGGGAATATTACTTCAATCATTTAATAATTAACAAGAAAAAATTATAATTTATAAAACAAGTATATGATACAGAAAGTAAAACACAAAGCAAATGAGAGAGAAGGCTATAGAACCTAGTTTCCAACTATGAGAAACACACAATATAACGAATCCTTATTAAAAGTGTTTCTCAAGTTTAAATCAGAGAAGCAACTTTATTTTGTTCCGAAATTACTTTTTTATATCCGTAATCAGAAAAGAGTACAAGGGGATCACAAGATAATGAACTCAAGCCTAAAGTTATCTAGAAGGGTGGGTACAAAGAGGTGCAAAACTAATGAAAAGCGAGGTATTACAACAGGAAATTAAGTCATCCTAAGTCTTGGACAGAACACCAATACTTCAAGAGGAGACTAAGCAGGTTTGAACATGATGAGAGTGGGAGTTCTCGAAGACCCTTGAGTTTCGTTCTTTCCATAGAGACCAGACAATCAGTGTGACTAACTAAGGGCCTCCTTCGAAACCCCTGTCCCCCAGAAACGCCGACAACCTACAGGATAAGAAGTCCTAGAAGGAGAGTGGAAAGACCAAGTTGATCCTCAGGCGGGAGAGGAAGTAGCTCCAAACCTGACATGCACAAGGACAATGTAACAAGAGGTAATCAAGCATTTCCTCAGCGTCTAGGCACATGAAGCAACCATTGACCAATTGTCACCCTCTATTCATAAGTTGGTTGCATGATTTGTATCTTGTATAGGTTTAGGAAAATTAGCCAAAAGTTGCATATTTTGTCAAGAACCGGTGGTAACATGTTACCACCGCATTTGATTATGTAGTCAAATATGCGGTCCTCAATGGTTCATGCCTTCCTTTTTAACACCCATCAACTGTAGTTAAGATTTACTCAATCCTATGGTTAAGAAATCTAAAATTGGTATCAAAAAAATATTAACCTTAATAACCATAGTTAAGAGGTGTTAAAGGCGACACATGGACACAGCATAGAAAAACGTTCCCAAGCACTATACCGAATGGCCAATCATATTATCTACCGGGTTGAACTTCAAATCTGTGTCAGGCTGTAAAGATCAAGTCTTTCATTTCTTGTTAAGTCATAAGGCCCATCATCCTCCTTAAGAGACAGTATCCCTCATAACTTAGTTCTGCAAACCAACTCACCTGTCCGATGGGCCATCTCTTTTATGAAGGGAGACCCTATTAGGGCCGATACCACCGAGACCATGCTCTAAGAGCATGAGATTTCAGGTGGGGCCCATTTCATCCCATGTTCTTAGAGCATGCTCTCGGCCCTAAGAGGATCTCAGAAGCTTTATCCTTTATGAAGCAAGACTGATAGAAGGATATATAGCTTTTTGATCTGGAATTATGGTCAACAGTAAGGACCCGGAAAGTTCAACCAAGCAAACAGAGTATTATTCCTCATAGCTGCCATAACCATATTTTTCGGATTCTTTCTGAAAGATCTGAACTCTACAACAGTACAATACAGCACATCCACATTCATACAGGATAATTCAACAAATGGAAAAATATCCCATTTCAAAATTGAAATAATCAGTAGATTAATTACAGGAATTAATGGTGTTTTTCAACCACTGACCATAAATTCACCAAACTTGGGGGGATAAATCCCTCCATACATGGATCAAGCTCACCTCTAAATTTCTCACTTTCTTCCTATTAAGCCGGATGGCCATTATAATAACACATTATAGACATACGAAGGCAACCTCATATGAGAGTCGAATGGAGAAGCCCACTACAGGGACCCGCCACTGTTTTTCTATTTGAAAGAAGACTACAACAACACGAACGTTAACGAAAAGGTGAGCAAATTTTCCTCTTATTTGAATTTCAGACAATGAAAGAGGTGGGCGTGAAGGAAATCTGTTATGCGAGCTTACTTCTGGGTTTGCTCCACCTTAGCTCGAATCTTCTGTTCCAATACAGATATCTCTGTCTCAAGGCTAAACATTCTGTTAAGAGCATGCATATTCTCAAGGGTCTCATTCAGAGTCCTGCTATCACTCCCATCGCATCTCAGGTGCTGCATCGGACCATGAAGGAGCTTGTTTACTATACCCCGGCTAAGGTCATCCACAGCTCTCCTTGTTTTCTTTGAGATATCATCACCCATCTTTGACAAGCACTTCTCAAGCTCTGCAACTCTAATTCTTTCAGCATAAGCCCTCAGCTTCTTGATGGTGGGAACAGTCTCCAGGGAGTCCCTCCAAGCTTCGAATTGTTTTGATTCCTCAGCAATAATTTCCTGAGCTTCCATTGCTTTACGGAGTCGGTCCTCCTTATTAGCTGCCACAACTTCCTTAAGATCATCAACATTATAAACTCGTGCAGTCTCGAGATCCGAGACACAGGACCCCACATTCCTTGGAACGGAGATATCAATGAAGAGCCTCAGCCCCCCAATTTCTGGAGCCACAGGGGGGAGTGACTCAGCGTGCTCTTTCAAGAACAATGGGGTTTCTGATGCCGTGCTGGTGAAAACCACATCAGCTTCGGCAGCGCAGGTTAGCATTTCTGTAAGGGGTTTATAGATTATCTCAACGTCCTTCAGGTCCTCACGAATGGCAGAAACTCTCTCCTCAGTTCTGTTGACAACCACCATCTTTGTGCACCCTTTCGCAACCAAGTGTTTGATCACGAGTTATCATTTTTTTATGAGATTTGAAATCATTCATTTTGTTGCATTTGAAGTCTCACGGGAATTGCAACCCAAAAGATGAAAAGCATGATACATCTAGTTCTCAAAAGAAAATGCATATTGTCAAATGACAGAATTTGCAAAGTGTCGGACTTTATAAATCTCAGCAAAAGAACAGACCCTTAATGTCTTTTGTGAAAACCATATGGTGCACAAGTAGGGGAGTCAGTACACACTATTCTTCCTAGGAGATCTAAGCTAGAAAAGAACCTAGTTGGATGGAAATACCATCTGGGAGAGCTCAGATGGTTATTATTGTTCAAAAGGGTCAGTTTCTGTCACAAGAAACCTCCCTGACCCATAGAATGTTGGGTCTCAATGACCTGACACACGCACCACATGTCCTCGATAGCACCTAATAGTGAATTTCCCATATTGGTCGAAGTACTTCATGTTTCCTCTTTTCACAAAAGGACCTTAATGGAAGCCAAAACAAATACAAAGTATAGTATAAAAGGAGTGAGAGAGGGCACACCTTTGCCATCCATTCAGTCACTTCTTTAACTCCACGATGCTGAGATAGAGCCACAACATATATTTCCATTCTATTGCAGGTACTAAGAACAGCAGCCTCTTCTATATGGTTCAAACCACACAGCTCCCCAATGGCACGAGGCCACTCTGCTTCCGGAATGGCAAGTTTTTCACGCATCTCAACTGGTGTTGTGTGAACACTAAGCCCTATCACTACAATGCTGCTCCTTTCCTTCGTATACCCTGATGACATCAATTATAAAAAAAAATTTGAAATATCAGTAACATAGGATAACTTTCATGTAGGTTTTGAGAGGCTTTTAAAATCTCAAAAGGGAAAAAGAAACTGAAATCAAGAGAAAATATTTTAGATCAGTACAGATAAACATATATGTCAGTAGCAGGGAAAGACAAAGAATGTTACAAAATGGGTTTGGACTGGACCTTGAAGAAATTAGCATCCATACCCCTTTCACACAAAAAGCTCAAAAGTCAAAACAAGAAGTGAAACATGATGGAAATCAATCTTGCTACAATATCAGGCAGTGTATTATCAACAACTTAATGTACGCAGTTGCCTTGTACCACTAGTTCGAAATTCAGTAAACCATTTCTTGTGTTTAAATGACATGATGCCTATATGAAAGTTGAAACCAAATTAAAAGATTAGAATTCCACCATTATTTATAAATAATAGATTATTCTTAAAACAGTTGCAAATAAGTACACAATTAAAGTGTATCACCAGCTATAGTTACATATTGGTAAAATTTATCCCAGAGCATTTGCAAATAGTTAGGCAACTTATCTACTAGAAATACACCAAAGAAAGAGTGTCATTGACAACCAGTACTTCTGACGATATCTTCATCATAATTGTAAAAAGATAATCGATGTATTCAAATGTCAGGCTCGTCGAGACCCACCAGACTAATGGCAGGAATCAAGAAGATTTCTGGTGCTTTTTGGTTAAACAAAGAGAGTAATTTATGTTCTATATGGGAAAAAAAGGTAAAGGGAGACAGGTAGACATAAAAGTGATCATTAATGAAAAAGGAAAGAAAGAAAATAACAAAAAAATGTACAACCTACATGCAAAGTTGAATCCCTAGATCAATAAGGTCATATGTATATAGCATTCCGATTATACTGGAAGAGAAGAAAGGTATTTGGGTACTTTTTTGATAATGTATAACAAAATGAAAGAGTCCTCATGGAAAGGTTTGAAATCTCGTTGAAATTTCGCGAAATTTCGGTTTCGGACAACCCCAACGACATCGAAATTGGGTTTATTACAAAAATTAGATTTCGTCTGAAATTTCGGATTTCTAAGATTTCGGAATTTCGGCCGAAATCTGATTTTTTTTATTTTTAAATGGTTTTTTTTATTGTTTTTTAAATTAAAATTCCGAAATTTTTCAAAATTTTTACTGAAATTTCTTTAATTTTTAAAATAAAATAATAATATTTATATAAAATTTTGATAAAATATTATTTTTTAACATATATATTAATAAAATATATATAATTAATAAAATATTAATATTTTGGATTTTGAAATTTCGCCGAAATCCTGCAATTTTTCAGGATTTCGGATCGGGTTGGTTGGCCGAAATCATCGAAAATTTCGAAATTAAAAACCTTGCCTCACGGTTTCAGAAAATCTGGCAGTCTACTACACACTATCCCAGTAAAGTGACAAAACCAGACTCTGTGTAGCAAGAAATACAAGCAAATCGCCTAATTCAACTTTTAAAAGGTTATATGATCTATCACAATGGACTCTACCCCGTAGCTCAATTGGTTGATGTTGTACACTAAAACAAAAATTGAACTGCAAACATTGCACACTCCAAGATTCAAAGGAGAGAAGTTTCAGTGAGCTAAGAAAGGTGTTTAAGGAATAAAAGGATAAGCCATACAACCGAAGTGGAAGAAAAAAACAAAAAAAAACATATTTTCCTTTAACTTGACATTTGGTAATCACTCATTTCTATAAATTAAAAAAAAAAAAAAAAAGGACAAAAGTAAGTTCAACGAAAAAAATCCATATAATTTCCATCAAATAAGAGTTTATTTCCCATTTGTGGTTTTCAGAGCTGCAACTGTCAAATTTCTCAATTAAGTCTTCTAAATTACAAAACCCAAGATGCAAAAGCAATACCAATTAACAAAACCATCAACCTTTTCCTCTCGAGAAAATGGAGACAAGGACACAATCTCCTCGATATAAAGGGAGATTTCCAACATTAAAAAAAAAAAAGACTCCATAATCAGCAACAATTCTCTGTTGACATTATAAAAACAGATAACAGCCTTTGTAAATTAATAGCCACCACCATGTTGCTAGTTTTGGTCTATCTACCTTCTTTCAGATGTCCTGATCAAAATTATGGAAACTCATAAAGTAAACTACATTGAGCACCCCATTTCCTGAATCAAAAGAAGACAGAAAAAGAAAGTGCATTCGATATACACTTTCCAGGGAGGAACTACCATGATTAAGAGATTAAATTTAGTCTAAATTCCAATTCACAGTCACATAAAAAACAAGAAATTGAAATCAGAAGGAAAATCCTTCCCAGTTAAAAGATAAAAACCAAATCTTTAAAAATAAACACAAAAATGTACTCACTATCAGCCGCAGACGTCTTGAGCTGTTCGAGAGCGGAAACGCTAGAAACCCTGGAATTAATCTTATCATCATGAACCAAAACGTCGGACACAGCTTCACATCTAGGGTTTAAAGAAACCCCTCTTTCAGAAACCCTTCTCAGATTCCGGGAGGGGTTGCAGAAGATCGGAATTTGAGAAGGGGAAGCCTTAGAGGAGGAGATTTTGCAGGGGAGGAGAGACTCCATCTTCACCCCTGCAAAAGAGGCCGCGAAACCGCTCGTAGCTACCATTGCAGCAAAAGCAAGAGAGCTTCAAGACCCTTACCCCAGAAATCAAAGCAGGTGATGCGAAAGATGGAGGAGAAGTTGAAGAGAGAGAGAGAGAGAGAGAGAGAGAGCTTTGTTTGTTGAATGAATCCAAAATTTAGGCTTGAAAGGGGTTTTGGTGGGGGAGAGTGTATTGACTCGTGGCAGAGGAAGATGGGTTTGATTTCTCTGCTTTCTGATTGGCGGGTTGAATCCACGTTTTATCCACACTCCCCTTAGGATCTCTCTCTCTCTCTCTCTCTCTCTCTCTCTCTCCCCTTTTCTGACTTTCTCTCTCTATATCTTCTCTCTCTCTCTCTGGGGGGAAAGTACGGAAATAGGCTTCGGTTTTTGAAAAATTACGGAAACCAGCTCCCTTTTCAGGTAGTTATTTTTTCCAGCCTCCACGCGTGTGTAGAGCTGAAGCGTGCGGGAGGGCTTGTGAGAATGTCCAAAATGCCCCCGTAAAAACTTAACAGTTTATGTTTCACTGTTCTTTCTCACTATCTCGAATACAACTTAGATTACCCTACCTTTTTCGAACGAAGAACAGAGATAACCCTTTCACCATTTCGAACAGAGAATACCATTGCATCAGAGATTCCAGTTCCCTACAAAGTAGATTAATCCTACATTATAGTTTAATTAAAGAAGAAGAAGTGGAAGTAAAGGAAGAAGAATAAGAGGAAAAAGAAGAAGAAGAAAGAACTGATTCTTCGTCACTCGTTCCCTACAACCTTCAGATTAAGAGGTATGTGTAAAATATCGAAATCAAACTTCCTTTACACAGTTTAAATTCAAGATAAAAAGTCTCGAATTTGTTAGGTTGAATTCGAGATAACCATATAGAATTCGAGATAACAGTCTGGAATTCGAGATGGTTATCTCGAATTCTATATGGTTATCTCGAATTCAACCTAACAATCTCGAATTCAGAATTAAGCCTTAATATTTATTAGTGTGAAGAAGGAACTGGTTCTTCCCATGTATTACCCTGTAGGGGAAGGTATATTCATTATGGAGCCTTAAAATTAACAAAATTGAAACCCTAAAACCTAAGGAACATAAATCCTAAGGAACTATAAAACCCTAACGAAGATAAACCCTAAACCCTGATAGAAAAACCCAATGTTTCTTTCAACATCCTGAATTCGAGAAAACAATCACGAATTCGAGATTATTATCTCGGATTCGAGATAACCATCTCGAATTCAGGACTATAATCTCGAATTTATGACTATTTATTTTGGAATTCAGTTTTTTTATGTATTACTAAGCAATTTTATTAATACTTGCAGATTGAAGATGCCAAAAAACAAAGAAAAATGGGAAGGTAGAGGTAAAGGGAAAGAGGTAGAAAAGGCCCAACCCTCTGTGAAATGTACCATGAAAGAATGGTTTGAAAAAATAAAGCTGCACTTGGAGGCCTATCCTGAGAGGAAGTCTTTGTGGATGCAGACTTGCTTTGGGCATCTTTATGATTTGCCCAAAAATCCCCAATGTGGTCAGGCATTGCACCACCTACTTCAGAGGCGTAGGGATGCACTTACTTTTGATGTGGCTGGTAGTGTAATGCGGTTTAGGTTGTTAGACTTCACCTTGATAATGGGTTTAAATGCTAGTATAGGTGTCCCTCCTGCCATAGTACTTGTCAGTTCTCCAACCTCCCTAAAGGTTCGCAAGTTTGGTGAAGTACAACTTATAAAAAAATTGGACCTGATTAGGGTGTTAGAGGCGTGTGACAATAATATGGACGCAATCAAGATTGCATTGGTCCTATATGTGGAGTTATTGATTATTGCAAGAGAGACACACTCAAACATTGAGATTGAGTACTTGGATCTTGTAGAGGACCTCGATACCTTCAACAGATACCCTTGGGGCACTGTAGGGTACTCGATATTTAAGAAAAGTATTGAAATGGCGCATATAGATACTCCACAATACAACATTAACAGATGTTGTATTGCTTTTCAGGTATATTATATCATTGATGTATGTTTAATTTGTAATTACACTCCTGTTTTTATTTTCATTTCAAATTCTAATGATGACAGGTTTGGATGTTTGAGTGCATTCCCGCACTTAGAAAGTTATGTTCCCGTGGATCTCCTCCTACTACTGATATGTTCCCTCGTGTTCTACGTTGGAAAGATACTACTTATAAAACCTACAAGACATTAGAAGAGAAGATATTTAATTTTGAAGAGGTACGAAAATTAGTACAATATATATATATATTTTTTTGCTTAGTCCTAACTTAATTTTATTTTCACAGCTTGATGTTCTTAAGTTAAAAGTCACTGCTCTTGAGAAGGAGCAAGAAGTAGTAAGGGGTGTCCTTGCAATAATTGAATCTGAGGATGATGATGATGAGGATGATGATGATGAAGGTGATGATGAGGATGGTCAGAAGGATAGTCCCGAGGAGGATGGTGATGAGGAGGAGGATAGTCTCTCCCCGGTACATGAGCAAAGGTCAAAACATGTAAGTAGCCAAAATTCACAATAAGTCATGTTGATGAGGCTGCTAGGCACATATAAGACTGTAATCTCGAATTCTGACCCATTTATTCAATATATTCAAATTTTATTGTGTTCTAATGTCTACCATTATTTCAGGTACACGATGTACAAACGAAATCACACCCATCTTTATACAAGCGACTCAAATGTTATTTTGTCAGACGGTTTGATGTCTTAGACATGAAAATGGATCGCCTGACTGAGAGGTTTGATAATTATGTATCAGAAATGGTCGCTATGAGAAAAAGAGATAGAGAAAGAAAAAGAAAAAGAAGAAGAAAAGAAAGAGAAAGAAGAAGAAGAGATAGAGAAAGAGAAGACAAAAAGTATATGGATGTTGGTGATGAAGAAAGAATTGGCTTTTCAGGGAGGCAGGTGGGTGATGAAGTCGGAATAACCTTCTCAGGGAGGGAGGTTGGGGATGAAGTAAGAACGGCCATTTCAGGGGGGGAGGTGGGTGATGAAGTTAGAACGGCCTTCTCAGGGGGAGAGGTGGGTAATGCCTCAATAACGGTTTTTCAAGATGATGATGATGGAACCGTTACAAGAGTTGAGGGAAGGCCACAAAGACTTACAATGATTTCTCAGCATCTCCGCTCCCCTTACTTGAATACTAGAGTGAGGAAACAAATGGCCAAAGGCGTGATTGCTATAAATCCAATGAGGGCAGCTACAACAGTTGAAAAAAAGGTCCTGCGAGAATTTTTGAATACGGAGGCTGATCCAAATAATACGAGGTAATGTTTCTAATTGTGAATTGAAAAGTACATGCATAAATGAGGAATTAATGATGATCAAATTTCCTTACTTTACTTATTCTAATTGTGAAGGTCGATCTATAGCATTCAGATCACTCCGGAGATGCTTAGTATTGTGTCAGAAAGCAAACGTGAGATCGATTCATCGGTATCTGACTATTTCCGACTTTAATTTAATGTTGTCTATCTAAATTGTAATTCTAAAAATCTAACACTAATACAATGTACATACATAGCATATTGACATATGGATGGAACTACTAGCGCAACGACATGCGAGACATCCTGATCTTTACGCCCAATCCTGTGTCTTTGTACCTACGTGGTTTATGGTAAGGCGGGTATTTATTAATTTATTATCTATATTCATTCTTGACGGTATTCTAATTATTTAGTGTCTTCACAGGAATTCCTACTTATAGAAGCAGACACTTTACGATCATATATCAATGCAAATGACTCTGCGATTCGTGACTTGTTAATGAATCAATTAAACACTAACATTAGCCCAATTGTTGAGGGGCTGGATGGGCAACCGGCCATGTGGTCGGTTGAAAGGGTGTACATCCCGTTTCTTAGTAGCCACCATTAGGTCTTGGCGGTGTTGGAACCTCCAAGAAGGGAGGTCCTAATTCTGGACTCATACTTCGGCAATGTCTCAACAAGATATGAAGCAGAACTACGTGGACTGACAGAGTGCATCCCTGCCCTTTTCCATATGTGCGGCGACGTGGAGGCTCTAGGACATGAGTGGGTGGTGCGAGAGGTCATTGAGTTACCGAAACAGAATAATCCGTACGTCTATATGAAAATAAGCAATTTACTTGTAATGTACCTCACTTTTTTTACCTAGAATGTACTGATGAAATGTGTTGTTTATGTGTATCAGGCACGATTGTGGAATATTCATGATGAAATATGTGGATTTCCTATGTTCCGATTTAGAGATTAATTTTAAGCAGGTATTACACCTTTTCCTCTTATTCATTATTCATGCTCACAGTATTTTTAATTTATCTGGCTCACTATTACGCTCAACGTATTTTTAATTTGTAGATTGATGTTAACAAGTTCCGAAAGCGGATAGCTTACGAGATGATGGATGGGATTGCCAAGCCTTACTAACTATCAGTTCTTCTAATGCCCAATCAGGATAAAGACTGTAAGTTCTAATGCTCTTACTAACTATCAGTTGTTTTTAATAGAGTAATGTAGGACTAGATAGTCTCAATACCATATTCAATCACATTTATCTATTAATTTTTTAAAATTTAAATTGCAGGCTCAAGTGGGAGGTGGTTATTTGGGGAGGGAGAACATCCGGCTCTTGAGAAGCACCTAGTGTGCAAATGAGAAGTGGTTATTTCCCGGACGGCAATCTTCACCATTCATGTTTCTTTAGGCAAATTGTTTATGTAAATTCATCTGATAAGTTTAGAACAGAAGTATATGTAGACAAACCAGAATACTACAACTTGGATTATGAGGGGGATCAAAAGAAATACATGGGGCACCCATATGTAAATTCATCTTTTCTTATAGATGTATGTTTTAATTTTTTTGATGTATGTACTGGATTTATAATGGATTTATTATGGATTTAATTTTTTTGATCAATATAGCTCATTTACAGTTCCTGTCTCGAATTCAAGCTAACCAATCTGTAATTCAGGCAAACCAATTTCGAATTCGAGATAACCATCTCGAATTCGAGAAAACCATCTCGAATTCGAGATACCCATCTCGAATTCGAGATAACCATCTCGAATTCAGCCTAACCAATCTCGCATTCGAGATAACCATCTCGAATTCAGCGTAACCAAGCTCTAATTCGAGATTGTTGCTTGCATTATAAAAGCTCAAGTACAACAGGGTCTAAGCCTGAATTCGAGATTGTTATCCCCAAATCATCCAAATTATCTCGAATTCGAGATAACCATCTCGAATTCATCCTAACCAATCTCGAATTCGAGATGGTTATCTCGAATTCAGCCTAACCAATATCGAATTCGAGATTATTGCTTACATTAAATCTCAAGTTTTAAATTACAGGTCGTGTCTTGAGACTTCTTTGTCATTTGTCCCCCTTTATATACAACTCAAGTACATGGTCCAAGGGCTGATTTTTCACATGTTAATTTAAGTAGTCATATGAAATTTTATAACTTGTAGACTACAAGTGAAGCTCTGACCCACCGAAGAGGAAAATCATGCATTGATTCAGTAGTACAATATTCGAACATACAAAAACTCTTTGAATTCTCATTATGAAATGATCATACTTGTGGGATTACATTAGTACATGTTTGTCTATTATGACCAGTTTGTTTGCATCTACCACATCTTACAGTCGACCTTTCTTCGCCCTGTGAAAGAATTATGTTCTTCTTCGGTCTTCCCGTGCTTCTTTTCTGTACAGGGGGTTTCATTCGCTTGGTCTCGGCTATTACTTCATCTGGGAGATCCCAATGTTTTTTGTCATGTACCGGATATATTGACTCTTCATAGGTGGCTCGATACATATCAGATGTATAGTAGGGAGAAAAGTATGCATACGAATCATGTCGATACTTATTACAGGCAGCCAAAACATGTACACAAGGCAACCCCCGAACATCAAATTTCCTACAGGTGCAGGTACGTTCAAGAAGCTTAACTGTAGCATTAAATTCTCCCCTCACATAATACTCATACAGAACGATTCCGTCACATTCCAAATAACGTGCTTTAGCAAGTCTCCTTTGCAATTTACCTTCAGCCCATGTTGTTAGGCTTCCATTCATTTTCATCGCTTTGTTACGTCGGTTAAAGAACATTCGTTGGATCTTAAGGCGCACATCCTCTAAAAGCACTGTGACTGGATATTCTCTCGCTTCTTTAAGCAAACTGTTGATCGATTCAACTATATTAGTAGTTACAATGTTATACCTCAGCCCAGGAAAGTATGCGGATGCCCATTTTTCTTTTGGAATTGCAAATAACCATTCATGTGCCGAGGGTTTACGCTTGCAAGACGTGACATAAACTCTTGGAACTTGCTGAACATGCATGTCTTTACGGCCAACCAAAATAACGGTTTCAGTCCCTCATCCTTGAATGTTGCATGCATATTCTGGCTAATGTGATATGAACAGTAACTATGAACTGCATGTGGGAATGCAATGGGGACTTGGCTTATCAAACTAGCGTGTCGATCAGTTATAATGACTAACCCTTCCATGTACCCAAGTGAGTCAGCTAATTGTTTTAAAAACCACTTGTAACTATCATTGTTCTCTGATTCAGCTATTCCATAAGCAACCAGACATATGTGGTTATCACCATCAAGTGATGTTGCTATGATTAAGATCCCCTTGTACTTACCCTTTAGATGCGTCCCGTCAACAGCTAATACTCTTCGTAAATTGAGCTGAAAACTTCTGATACAAGGTCCAAGGGCCACAAAACACCTTTCAAATGCACCAGTATCTGGATCACTCAATACTGCAGTTACTATTCCAGAGTTGGTCCTGCGTAGCTCGTACAAATAAGCAGGGAGGTCAGCGTACGACTGGTCGTATGATCCTCTAACATTTTCTATTGTAATCTCTCTAGATCTCCACGCTTTCCGATAACTCATTTGCACTCCATATTGTTTCCAAACATCATGGATAATCTCTTTGGGCCTAGATGCCACACGACCCTCGATTCGTCCCACGACCATGTCACTAACAACCAAACTAGATGTTTGTCGATGATCGGGTCCAGTTAAGGGAAACCCATACGAATGATGTGAATTATAAGTCTTTATCTTGAAAACACCTGACTCATTCACCTTTGATGCACGCAGCCTCCAAGTACAATTACCCCCAAGGCACTTAACTACAAACTTTGATTTATTTGAATCTACAACCCTGTATTGGAAGTTTTTTGTCATTGCATACTATGCCAACACATTCTGTAGGCACCTCTTATCTTTAAACAATTGCCCAAGTGAAATATCATCCGCATTCTCGAGTGTAGCTACAAAGCCTGAATGATCGAAATTCACATAGTCATCATTCTCAATCACATTTGTTGAAGGCCCTGCACTGACTTGCCGAAAAGCAGACCTAGAGGAGCTACGGATATCAACCGTTGGGATATTTAAGCGGATAGGACCCTCATCAACATCGTCTCTGGCAACATCTTCATCTACCTCCACTGAATAATCATAATCATAATCATCATCATCATCTTCATCTTCATCTTCATCTTCATCTTCATCTTCAGCATCAGCACATTCACCAATATTAGCACATTCATTATCCTGAACACCACATTCTTCACTATGGTAGTTGTCGCCCCTACTGGTATCACCATAATCTGCATATGTGTTAGGCACAAAACAAGTATATTGACTTGGTCTTGTTGTCAAGTCTTCAAAGGGCCAAGGTACGGTTGGTAGGACAGGGTCGGGAACATAGACCGTAGAAGGCTGAAGGACATGACAAGTATCACCTTCGTTCACATGGGGAACAGCAGTCTCGTTATCAGGAAAACCTTCATAACTCAAACAGGGTGGACCACACTGTTGTACTCCCTTTGCAACTTCGGTTACATATATTGGCAAAAGTACATTATGAGTTCGTGCTCGCTCACATTCTGAAATAAATACCAACAAGTCTTCATCATCTTCAATATCAGTAGGAGGAATTGTCGGGTGTGTAGGGAACATAGACCTCACTCTCATCTCAGTTTCTTCCCGCCGGGATTTAGTCAATCTATAAACTCTGCTTAAAAGTTGCTCATGTGTCATTCCACTAAACAACTGTATCAATTTCAATTTTCCACCCTCATATACGTGGGACCTGTCAGGGAGAATCTTCTATTCTCCATCATAACAACAAATCACTGATACATTCATTATCTGCAACATCAAGAAAAAACAATGCAAAAACTCAACAATGTCAATGCTTTCCAATAAAGACTTACAATATTAAAAATAGTTCGAATATCGGATAAAATGTGTATCGAATTCACTAAATGTGTTATGCAATATCGAGATAACAGTCCTGAATTCGAGATGGTTGTTCTGAATTCGAGAAAACCATGCTGAATTCAAGATGATTGTTCTGAATTCAAGATGGTTGTCCTGAATTCGAGATAATCATCCTGAATTCAAGATGGTTGTCCTGAATTCGAGATCACCATCCTGAATTCAAGATGGTTGTCCTGAATTCAAGATAACCATCCTGAATTCAAGATGGTTTTGCTGAATTCGAGACAACCATCCTGAATTAGAGATAACCATTCTGAATTCAAGATGGTTGTCATGAATTCGAGATAACAGTCCTGAATTCGAGATAGTTGTCTTGAATTCGAGATAACCATCTCGAATTCGAGATAACCATCTCGAATTCGAGACAGTTATCTCGAATTCAAGACTGTAAATCTTATTCGGGCTGTTTAAGGATTTTTTGGATTTTTCTTACAGGGGTTTAGAGTTTATCTTCCTTAGGTTTTAGGGTTTCAATCCATTATGAGTTCGAAATACAAAAAAATGAACAAGACTATTTCGATTTTGAAATTTTCAACATACCTCTTAATCTGATGGCTGAAGCGTGTGTGAGGAGGCTTTTTCTTCCTTTTTCTTCTTCCTCCCTCCTTCTTCCTCCTTCTTCTTCTTCCTTCTTCTTCCTCTGCGTTCGAAATGGGTAGGTAAGGTATTCGATGGAATGGGGAGTTAGACATAAACTGTTAAAGTTTTTACGGGGGTATTTTGGACATTCTCACAAGCCCTCCCGCACGCTTCAGCTCTACACACGCGTGGAGGCTGGAAAAAATAACTCCCTGAAAAGGGAGCTGGTTTCCGTAATTTTTCAAAAACCGAAGCCTATTTCCGTACTTTTCCCCCCCTCTCTCTCTCTCTCTCTCTCTCTCTCTCTCTCTCTTATATTTCTCAGCTAGAGAGATTTTCCCACTGGGAAAGTGGAATCCTAGAGAAATGATATTTCTCAATCCTTTCTCCCAAATTCTCAAATAAAAATGGGGTTGTTGTGATATTTTGGGGCCCAATCCATTTTAGGCCGGATTTGGGCCTGAAGTAATGGGCTTATGAATTTTTGCAGAATATGGGGAATTCTAGGGTATATTCGGCTGATATGCGAAGGATAGGGACCCCCATCAAATGGATCTCCCAATTCCAACCATGTTGGTCGAAAGCCGATATCGAAAATCTCAATGGGTAAATTGCAAAAAGGAAGTGTATACCAGGCTCCGTTCTTTTGATGGAATTTTTAAAATCTATAACTTTACTTGATGTCTAGAACTATATTATCCCATAGAGTGCAAAATTTCTCTAAATATGGAATTTTCAAGTTCTACAAAAAATTTCGGATTTTTTAAGTTTCATAGATGTGGAACGTCTAATTAAATTGGAACTCGATAAATCTGAGATATCATTATGTGGAACGGTTAGAAATCCTCCCCTCTTCCCAGACTCTTGCCTCTTGTTCCAAAACATTAATGTTCCAAACTTTTAAAAGTTCCACCAAAAGAATGGGAGCTTAAAATCGTCCAAACATGTCTTAAAAATCTCCAGTGGGCCCACCCAGTTGTGATTGCTGACCCAATAAGCCCATCACAGGCTTGAGTTGTATCTGGACTGAATCAGAGAGGGTTGGGTTGGGTTTCAAATGACCTGCTGGATTTCAATATCAAATCCTCATTTCTCAAATTTTCGCCAAATTATCGAGATGGGCCTTTCAATTATGTGGGGTTTGAACCCTATTTAATCCTTTTTACACTGGCCAAAAAGGTGATGAAGCTAATGCTATGATCTTTAGGTGGGACTTGGGAGAGATATATTTGAAGAAAGGGATAAGGTGGGGGTCTGGCCAAATCTTTCTAATCTAATCTGTCCATTCAGGACTTGTGATGGAGATTGCTTTCTTGGATTTCAGGGCCTCTTTCAACCACACCTTTCATATGTGGTTCCTTTTCATCATGTAACTGTGAAGAATAGCCACACTCACATTTCTAGATATGAAAAAGTAAAGGGAAAAGAAGAAAAAAGAAAATTAAATAATATTTAATTCCACCCCATGGTCTTAGGTTCGAATTCCAGTTTGATAATGTCATGGAAGTTTCTAATAATAAAACTAATACAAATTATTGTCTTAGACATATAAACTTATAAATTTTTAGAATCTATCTCCATACATATGAGTTAGAAAATTCAGTTCTGACTGGTTGAATTCAGGGATTGAGTTTGTTTAAGTATGCATTATAAGGCATAAACTACTCAGTCATGGTTATATAAAAGGATAATAGATCATAATGGAAAATTTGCAGTTCTAACCGAAATGGTGATTATGTAGAAAATAAACTAGAAAAACCAGGGTAATAAAACATGAGTTCTTGAATATAATGTGTGTCGTTGCCGTTACATTAGATTACGATCGCAGAGTATTGAGTTCAAGCTAATTAAGATGATCGTTCGACATTTTTCGATAGAAATTAATAGAATAGTAGAGGTAGGGCAAGACATAGAATTCCAAACCAGACAATCTTGCCTTGATGACGAAGAGTAGTTGCACTCTAGTTAGGTTCACCTGCATTCGGATCACCATGCCAAAAATGGAAAGCCAGATAACAGATGTCCGGCCGAGAGCCCGAACCTGGGGCATCAAGCTACCATGCCCAAGACTAGGCTTGGAAATGGGGTCAGGTTCACCAACAAAGTTTATTTTCTTTAGTACAAGATTAGAGTGCATTCCAAGGCAGTTTGTACAAGAAGTTGCCAACATGTTCTTGGGCCTAAGTCTTCTAGTCCTTTTTTTTTTAACTACTATATTCAAGAAAGAGGGGTTGAGTTTAGTGCATGAACTTGATTTTCCAACTAATTAGGGTTTTGTGTATAAATTCTTGGAAATTCCATAACAAGGACATTTAGATTGATATTATAGTGCAACTTGCATAATTATTCATTTCCTGCAAACAAGTCATCTCTTTGGGTGCAAATTCTCTCCTAGCTTGAACTGCTTGAACTCTACAGAACACTCACTTATTCGTGGAGATCCCAAGGTGATTAAAAATGTTAGTAATTGTTAATGAATTTTGTAGAGAATGACTATACCAAATATTCTGGGTTTAGAAGGATGGGGGGGTTAGGGATGCAGCCCTGATTTTTATTTTTCTTTGGACGACCAAGTTCGTGGCTATGTCATCTTGTTTAGCCACCTTGTTCGTGTGTTTCGTAGATATCCTACAAGTATCATTTCTTATGCCCGGTTAAATAATTAAATAACATACTATAAAATACATTTTTTGTTTTAAAAAATTGGGGGCAACTGTCTCATTGCCCATGGCTATGCTTTATTTTTCAAAAATTCGGGGGCAACTGCCCCTCCTTGCCTTGCCCTTTGGGGTGTCGATGCGGATTACTAATCCGATCCGCAGACCCCGGGTTCAATCTGAGTAGGGTTATGATTGGGACGGCAGAACCAGGTTGAAGTTGGCCTAGTCCAGTGTCACCAAACGACCAACCCATTGTCTCTAGGCTGCCTGTCTCTGGCAACATCTTCATCTACCTCCACTGAATAATCATAATCATCATCATCATCATCATCATCTCATCTTCATCTTCATCTTCATCTTCAGCATCAGCACATTCACCAATATTAGCACATTCATTATCCTGAACACCACATTCTTCACTATGGTAGTTTGTCGCCCCTACTGGTATCACCATAATCTGCATATGTGTTAGGCACAAAACAAGTATATTGACTTGGTCTTGTTGTCAAGTCTTCAAAGGGCCAAGGTACGGTTGGTAGGACAGGGTCGGGAACATAGACCGTAGAAGGCTGAAGGACATGACAAGTATCACCTTCGTTCACATGGGGAACAGCAGTCTCGTTATCAGGAAAACCTTCATAACTCAAACAGGGTGGACCACACTGTTGTACTCCCTTTGCAACTTCGGTTACATATATTGGCAAAAGTACATTATGAGTTCGTGCTCGCTCACATTCTGAAATAAATACCAACAAGTCTTCATCATCTTCAATATCAGTAGGAGGAATTGTCGGGTGTGTAGGGAACATAGACCTCACTCTCATCTCAGTTTCTTCCCGCCGGGATTTAGTCAATCTATAAACTCTGCTTAAAAGTTGCTCATGTGTCATTCCACTAAACAACTGTATCAATTTCAATTTTCCAACCCTCATATACGTGGGACCTGTCAGGGAGAATCTTCTATTCTCCATCATAACAACAAATCACTGATACATTCATTATCTGCAACATCAAGAAAAAACAATGCAAAAACTCAACAATGTCAATGCTTTCCAATAAAGACTTACAATATTAAAAATAGTTCGAATATCGGATAAAATGTGTATCGAATTCACTAAATGTGTTATGCAATATCGAGATAACAGTCCTGAATTCGAGATGGTTGTTCTGAATTCGAGAAAACCATGCTGAATTCAAGATGATTGTTCTGAATTCAAGATGGTTGTCCTGAATTCGAGATAATCATCCTGAATTCAAGATGGTTGTCCTGAATTCGAGATCACCATCCTGAATTCAAGATGGTTGTCCTGAATTCAAGATAACCATCCTGAATTCAAGATGGTTTTGCTGAATTCGAGACAACCATCCTGAATTAGAGATAACCATTCTGAATTCAAGATGGTTGTCATGAATTCGAGATAACAGTCCTGAATTCGAGATAGTTGTCTTGAATTCGAGATAACCATCTCGAATTCGAGATAACCATCTCGAATTCGAGACAGTTATCTCGAATTCAAGACTGTAAATCTTATTCGGGCTGTTTAAGGATTTTTGGATTTTTCTTACAGGGGTTTAGAGTTTATCTTCCTTAGGTTTTAGGGTTTCAATCCATTATGAGTTCGAAATACAAAAAAATGAACAAGACTATTTCGATTTTGAAATTTTCAACATACCTCTTAATCTGATGGCTGAAGCGTGTGTGAGGAGGCTTTTTCTTCCTTTTTCTTCTTCCTCCCTCCTTCTTCCTCCTTCTTCTTCTTCCTTCTTCTTCCTCTGCGTTCGAAATGGGTAGGTAAGGTATTCGATGGAATGGGGAGTTAGACATAAACTGTTAAAGTTTTTACGGGGGTATTTGGACATTCTCACAAGCCCTCCCGCACGCTTCAGCTCTACACACGCGTGGAGGCTGGAAAAAAATAACTCCCTGAAAAGGGAGCTGGTTTCCGTAATTTTTCAAAAACCGAAGCCTATTTCCGTACTTTTCCCCCTCTCTCTCTCTCTCTCTCTCTCTCTCTCTCTCTTATATTTCTCAGCTAGAGAGATTTTCCCACTGGGAAAGTGGAATCCTAGAGAAATGATATTTCTCAATCCTTTCTCCCAAATTCTCAAATAAAAATGGGGTTGTTGTGATATTTTGGGGCCCAATCCATTTTAGGCCGGATTTGGGCCTGAAGTAATGGGCTTATGAATTTTTGCAGAATATGGGGAATTCTAGGGTATATTCGGCTGATATGCGAAGGATAGGGACCCCCATCAAATGGATCTCCCAATTCCAACCATGTTGGTCGAAAGCCGATATCGAAAATCTCAATGGGTAAATTGCAAAAAGGAAGTGTATACCAGGCTCCGTTCTTTTGATGGAATTTTTAAAATCTATAACTTTACTTGATGTCTAGAACTATATTATCCCATAGAGTGCAAAATTTCTCTAAATATGGAATTTTCAAGTTCTACAAAAAATTTCGGATTTTTTAAGTTTCATAGATGTGGAACGTCTAATTAAATTGGAACTCGATAAATCTGAGATATCATTATGTGGAACGGTTAGAAATCCTCCCCTCTTCCCAGACTCTTGCCTCTTGTTCCAAAACATTAATGTTCCAAACTTTTAAAAGTTCCACCAAAAGAATGGGAGCTTAAAATCGTCCAAACATGTCTTAAAAATCTCCAGTGGGCCCACCCAGTTGTGATTGCTGACCCAATAAGCCCATCACAGGCTTGAGTTGTATCTGGACTGAATCAGAGAGGGTTGGGTTGGGTTTCAAATGACCTGCTGGATTTCAATATCAAATCCTCATTTCTCAAATTTTCGCCAAATTATCGAGATGGGCCTTTCAATTATGTGGGGTTTGAACCCTATTTAATCCTTTTTACACTGGCCAAAAAGGTGATGAAGCTAATGCTATGATCTTTAGGTGGGACTTGGGAGAGATATATTTGAAGAAAGGGATAAGGTGGGGGTCTGGCCAAATCTTTCTAATCTAATCTGTCCATTCAGGACTTGTGATGGAGATTGCTTTCTTGGATTTCAGGGCCTCTTTCAACCACACCTTTCATATGTGGTTCCTTTTCATCATGTAACTGTGAAGAATAGCCACACTCACATTTCTAGATATGAAAAAGTAAAGGGAAAAGAAGAAAAAAGAAAATTAAATAATATTTAATTCCACCCCATGGTCTTAGGTTCGAATTCCAGTTTGATAATGTCATGGAAGTTTCTAATAATAAAACTAATACAAATTATTGTCTTAGACATATAAACTTATAAATTTTTAGAATCTATCTCCATACATATGAGTTAGAAAATTCAGTTCTGACTGGTTGAATTCAGGGATTGAGTTTGTTTAAGTATGCATTATAAGGCATAAACTACTCAGTCATGGTTATATAAAAGGATAATAGATCATAATGGAAAATTTGCAGTTCTAACCGAAATGGTGATTATGTAGAAAATAAACTAGAAAAACCAGGGTAATAAAACATGAGTTCTTGAATATAATGTGTGTCGTTGCCGTTACATTAGATTACGATCGCAGAGTATTGAGTTCAAGCTAATTAAGATGATCGTTCGACATTTTTCGATAGAAATTAATAGAATAGTAGAGGTAGGGCAAGACATAGAATTCCAAACCAGACAATCTTGCCTTGATGACGAAGAGTAGTTGCACTCTAGTTAGGTTCACCTGCATTCGGATCACCATGCCAAAAATGGAAAGCCAGATAACAGATGTCCGGCCGAGAGCCCGAACCTGGGGCATCAAGCTACCATGCCCAAGACTAGGCTTGGAAATGGGGTCAGGTTCACCAACAAAGTTTATTTTCTTTAGTACAAGATTAGAGTGCATTCCAAGGCAGTTTGTACAAGAAGTTGCCAACATGTTCTTGGGCCTAAGTCTTCTAGTCCTTTTTTTTTTTAACTACTATATTCAAGAAAGAGGGGTTGAGTTTAGTGCATGAACTTGATTTTCCAACTAATTAGGGTTTTGTGTATAAATTCTTGGAAATTCCATAACAAGGACATTTAGATTGATATTATAGTGCAACTTGCATAATTATTCATTTCCTGCAAACAAGTCATCTCTTTGGGTGCAAATTCTCTCCTAGCTTGAACTGCTTGAACTCTACAGAACACTCACTTATTCGTGGAGATCCCAAGGTGATTAAAAATGTTAGTAATTGTTAATGAATTTTGTAGAGAATGACTATACCAAATATTCTGGGTTTAGAAGGATGGGGGGGTTAGGGAAGCAGCCCTGATTTTTATTTTTCTTTGGACGACCAAGTTCGTGGCTATGTCATCTTGTTTAGCCACCTTGTTCGTGTGTTTCGTAGATATCCTACAAGTATCATTTCTTATGCCCGGTTAAATAATTAAATAACATACTATAAAATACATTTTTTGTTTTTAAAAAATTGGGGGCAACTGTCTCATTGCCCCATGGCTATGCTTTATTTTTCAAAAATTCGGGGGCAACTGCCCCTCCTTGCCTTGCCCTTTGGGGTGTCGAATGCGGATTACTAATCCGATCCGCAGACCCCGGGTTCAATCTGAGTAGGGTTATGATTGGGACTGCAGGAACCAGGTTGAAGTTGGCCTAGTCCAGTGTCACCAAACGACCAACCCATTGTCTCTAGGCTGCCTGTTTTTTTGCGGATGACTAATTCTAACTATATTTGAATCTGGGGTAAACCCAGAACCGGTTTCTTCGACCATGCAAAAGTTCCTAAATATCAGAGAAATTACAATTTCCCCTACAAACGCAAAAGGCAAAGTTGAACTCCATACGTGCCTTTGTTTGGTGAGAAAGTAAAAGAAAAATGGGTTTTCTTGCACTTTTCTTGCGTCCGGTGCGCAAGAATCACACTTTCATTTTTTTACACTTTCTTAATAGTAACAAACTTTCTCCCAAAAACTTCCTTAATCTTTTCCTATGTTTGGTTGTCGAGAAAATAAGTAAAAATATGGAAAAGAAAAGAAAATTGGACAAAACACCACTAAAAATTGTATTATAAATCCAAAATTTTCTTCTTTTTTTTTTTTCATGTTTTCAGCTATTTTCTCGACAACCAAACATATACCCTATGTTTGGTTGTCGAGAAAATAAGTAAAAACATGGAAAAGAAAAGAAAATTAGACAAAACTCAACTACAAATTGTATTAAAAATCCAAAATTTTCTGTTCTTTTCCATGTTTTCATCAATTTTCTCGGCAACCAAACATAGTAACAATGATTATTTTGAAAGAATATTTTTTTTCTTTTCTTTTCTCTTTTTTCTTTCACTCATTTTCTCTCCAAACGAACACACTTAGGCAAATTAAATGAGTAAATGCCAAAAAGGCAGAAACGCAATTATGGAAAGATCTTTCCTATAGATAATGAAACAGAGAGAATGTGAGATGCCTATGAACAAAATTGTTCATGGATGTACTAGGGTGCCACCAGGGTCAACCACCTCAACTTTCCTGATCACTCTACGGTCTCTACTAATGAAATGAGACAATTGGTCTAAGCCCAGCCCATTGACACGCCTAATCCTATATAGGCATTCCAAATGATAGACATGTCACTATATAGAGAGAGAATGTCTATATTTTTGGAGAAATTTGTGTGTGTGTGTGTGGGGGGGAGGGGGTCGGGTCATGGAAGTAACTAGGTGGGATATATATGAGGTAGTGGTGGTTGGTGGGTGGGGCGGGCGGGATAGGGTCATGGAAGTAACTGGGTGGGATATGAGGTAGTGGTGGTGGGTGGGGCGGGCGGGCGGGATAGGGTCATGGAAGTAACTGGGTGGGATATGAGGTAGGGGGCAGGATAGGGTCATGGAAGTAACTGGTTGGGGGATGTGGTAGTGGTGGTGAGGTGAGAGTTTGAAAATTTCGGCATTTGAGTATTAATTCTTAAAAGTGGCTTTTTTTACTTTCAATTTTTGACGATATTTCCTAATTTCTATTGGATTAGAAAATCACTCCCTAGAAATGATGTCAAACGCCCCTTAAGTATTGAGTTCTTTAAATTTTCATTAAGTGTTATAATCATGCATCAAGGCACCTAGTCCATTAATTTTTAATAAGTGCTATAAAAATTTTCATTTTCATAAATATTTGTGAAGGACGGTACTTTTGTCATTTTTTAAAAATATACTTAAAAGAGTCGATAATTTTACAGGAAAATGACATGTGCATTTTTAAAATGTAAATAATTCTTAAAAGTTGCTCTTTATCTGTAAACCAATTTACTTTCGAAAGATTTTATGCGTAAATAAACACGTGGAAACTGACATTTTTATGTGAATTTGACTTCTTATTATTATTTTTTTACATCGAAACAAGCTGTGCAGAAAAGGAAAAAAAATCCAAAATTTCATGTACATAGCAAATATAATAATAAACCAAGCAAATGGTGCCAACTTGTAGCCATCTCTGGTCTGTACAGTAAAGTGATACAACATGACCGGGTTTGGTTCTACCATGGCATGAGACGCCCTATCCCTACTCTCAGCAAAAAAAAAGGTCAACACTTTTAAACCAAAGAGGTATTGATTTTTGGATGAAAATAAGGATATGTGTTGGTTTTTGGTAGGAGCAGGGAATGCCTGAAAGTAGGGCTAGCTCGGCTCACCGTGACATAGTTACAAGTTTAAGAAAGAGATAATTATTAGCGCAGTATATAGGAGTAATCCGAAGCATATTCAACATTTATGTAACGATGCCAACTTAAAACTAGCAGCTGAAGAGGATGCTAATACCAAAAAGCCTATCTCTTACTAATCAAATTCCTGAAACTCAGCCTCTATCACATATACCCTCCCCAAATCCCCATCGCCTCCTATTCAAACCTTTACCACACCTTACTAAACTAATCACTCTCCTTGGAGTGCTAACACGGAGCAGCTGGAGAGGATGCTAATACCAAAATGCCCTTTACTATAGTGTTTAAACCCTCTAGTGATGTGTCAGCCCACATGGGAGTGTATTGGAGCACATGAAGGCGTGTCAATGGGCCGGACTGGCCCGACAACCAAGTCTGGTCCGAAAATGCCCGTCCATTACCCATATTTTAGGACCTAGGGCCGGGCTCAATTTCTTAGGCTTATATTAATGTGGGCCGGTCTAGGACTTGGCTCCTCAATCATTAAAGCCCGGCCCAGGCCGATATATTTACTTATATATATTTATATTGATTTTTATTTTGTATTGTTAAAATATACATACTTAGAGTAGGGTTCCTATTAGGGTGGCTTACTAGAGACTTTAGTAAACACCGAATTTCTAACCATACGATTTCTACTCTCTTCATATCTAACGGTGGCAAGAAAAACAGTTTTTTAGAGTTTAAAACATCCCCATCAATTCGTAACAAACTCCCCTATTAATAGGGGAGGGAGAATGAGAGGAGAGAGAGTAGGAGTGGGAGTCTGTGAGAGAGAAGGACAAAACGACTTGTAATATTTTCCAGTTATAATCGATTTTTGGCAAAACTGGTTACGCCCATGTATTCGCCACGGGTCCCTTTTTACACCCCTTAATTGTGGTTAAGACTCACCTAATCCTAGGGTTACTCACCTATCTTTGGTTTTTAGAACAAAAAAAAAAAAAAATTAACCCTAGGAGTTGGTAAATTTTAACAACGGTTAACAAAAATTTTTATTATTTTTTTTCTAAAACCAAGGATAGGTGGGTGAACCCTAGGGGTGAGTGAATCTTAACCACGATTAAGAGGTTTAAAAGGGACATGTGGCCACCTCAGGGGGCGTAACCGGTTTTGGAAAAACCGGTTACATCCGGAGAAGAATACCAATAAGAGAAAACTAAGCGATTAGGAGAGAGAAAATATAAGAAAATAATTAGGAGAGATAATGAACAGGCTTCCCTATTAATGTGAGAGTTCGTTATGAATTGATGTGGTGGTTTTAAACTCTAAAAAACTGTTTTTCTAGACACTCTTAGATTTGAAAATAGTAGAAATCATGTTATTAGAAATTCGGTGCTTACTAGAATCTCTAGTAGGCCACCCTAATAAGAACCATGCTCTACATACTTAATATCAATGTATTATAATATAAAACTGTATTATAGTGTTCAGTGTGCACACTATTATACAAAGAGCCAACTCAAACAATACCTACAGTTAAATTGTTTTGAGAAAGATCTAAGGTCTCAAAAGAATCAGGAATCCCACCATGAAAACCAGACCTTGCAACAATAGCTACTCGAGTTTCCCCATCTTTTCAATCCCTCCATTTATCTCACTCAACAAAAAGGGTTCACACTCAAATCAAGAACAACAAGCTCAAATTCCCAAATACAGAAAAAGGGTCAGTACTTGAAAACAAGTTGCTCCCTAAGTGGAGAACCTGTAGGCTCTTTTGGGAGCCCAAGCTGTAAGGAATCCTTCAACACAGTTTCTGCTGAAATCTAGCACTCTCAAGGAACTAAACAGATCTTCTAGCTCTAATATGATATTCAGCATGATTTAATTTTTGGCTTGCAAAATTAAGTCTGAAGTTAGTATGAGGCCCGAATTAGGCCCGGCCTTTGTTAGGGTAGGGCTTGAGCTTGACTTACCAAGGCCCAACCGAGCTTGGGCTGGGTTTGGGGTCAACATTCCCTTAGCCGGGCTGGGCCTGGATATCCAAACTTGATCTTGGTTTGAATATGTTTGAACTCAACTTGAGTTTGATTTGAACAAATCTGAATGAGCTCGAGCTCGAATATTATTCAAGCTTAGCCAAGATCGGATTTTCTCAAAGTTTGATTCAAAAAATTTCAATTTCATATAAATTTAATTAAATTATTTATTGTTAAATTATAATACAAAAAGTACACAAAATTAATCTAATAATGCACAGAAATCATATTCGAAGATAGTCCTTTATCCAAAAGTCGAGAGTAGGGTTAGGATTTTTGCTTTTAACTTCTCAAATTTATTTTATTATTACTAACTAAGAAAATGATTAATTATAAGATAATATTTCAAGCCAAATGGAGTCTTTGACAAGTAATCATAGCCGAATCAAACAAGATATAGCTCAAGCTTGGTTTGTTAAAAAAAAAACAAACTCAAATAAAAGTTTAGTTTGGTCCTTCACACTAAAATGCCAACTTTCACTTGGCTCAATCAACCGAGCTCACAAGCCAGGCCGGTTAGAATGCATCCCTAACCATATAACATAGCAAATCCAATGTTAAGCAATGAACCACTTGGTCAGTTTAACCATGGTACGCGAACTACTTATAAGTTATGCCTTACGACTTCATGAGCTTTTTGTGAGATTTCCACCTGTATATCGGCTTTTGAGTTGAGAGCTTGTCATTTTCATTCCAATACATCAAATCAAGAGAAAGTGCCAATATTAGTAGAAGACTTCGGATCGTTTCTAGCTCTAAGCAAGAGACATCCTCTCTTGCTGTAATGTCATGATGCCAAGTGTCCCATAATTGTCATGTCCTTAAATTCGGAGATAAAGGTGTGAAAGGAAAGTGTAACGACTTCAAAACTCCACCTTGGACATAATAGGACTTTGGGTCCGTTACATTTCTTAAATTTGTCAATCACATACATACAAGGCAATGTTAAACATGAATCTCCTAAATAGCAATAATAAAATTCGATATATAAAATTCAAATTATCCTGCACAACTGTAATCTGTCTAACATAACTCACCATAAACGAGGTAGACCAAAACCACCAATAAAAGTAAGACAGACTAAGCAACATCCTGAAAATAACCTAAGTCTATTACAATCCTTTTAAAATGTAAAACAATGCTTAATTGTATGGCCACATATCCAAGAGCTTCATCAACCGAAGGCTCACCTTCTTCTTCTTCCTCAACGTATGTCTCCTCAATCCATGGTTCCGTCGTGTATTCCTGCTCTAAACCTGTCAACAATAACAAGTCGATTGAGTATTGAAAACACTCAACATATATACAGTCTAACTAACAGCATATCATAACTTGTACATTATCAATATCATAATCTGATTCATATCTACATAAGCAATAACAGTTTCATATGACATAGACATAGTTAGAGTGCGGAAACATGCTAGCATACATATCATTCTCTTGACTCGTGTACTTTTGTGACTCTTAAACATATACATGTGCGAAATATATGCATGACTCATACGTGCTCATGATAACCAACTTACTCCGTAAAGGCATGATTCATAGTGTTTTGTCCCGTTAATGCATAATTCATGGTGTATTGTCCTGTCAACGCATAATTCATAGTGTTTGTCATATATCACAACAACACATAGAGTGGTATGTTCGTAATCAGGGGATCATTCTTTCATAGCATAATACATAGCAAATGTCATATATTGCAACAACACATAGAGTGATATGTTCGTAACCAGTGGATCATTCTTTCATAGCATAATACATGGCAAGTGTCATATTGCGCCAACGCATAAAGTGGTATATTCGTAACCAGGGGATCAATCTTTCTTAACATAATACATGGCATGACCGTGTTTAATGCATGATCTTATGAGACACGTGAATCTGAGGACCTTACTTCTTACCATTCATGTGAAAATGTGTTTAAGTGTCATGATTGAAATTCAAGTAGGTCACCAGGTTACATCTCCTTAATTAGAGATTTCCCATGGTTAAAACTTCTTTAACCATCGTTATCCCCAATTATTAATACTTCTTTATCATAATTTTGCATTTTTCAAAACATAATTGTAAGCACCCAATTTTTACACCCCCGCCTTAACCATGGTTAAAACTTTAACCATCGTTATCCCCAGCTAAACCATAGGTAAACCCTAGTGGCCCAAGGTAAATCCTAATCCAAACCCTAGTCAAATCTAGGTAAGACCCTAAACCCTAGCTAAGCCTAGGTAAAAACCATAGCATAGCTAACCTCAGGTAAAAACCCTAAGTCAAACCCTAAGCTTAACCACGGTTAAACCCTAGGTAAACCCTAGGGACCACCCAAGCCCACTCAAGACCCAAAAACCTCTTAAATCGAAACCCAGAACCTCTGTTGGCTCAAACAGGGGCCCACAATGCTAGGGACCGTTAGGGTGGGGCCCACAAGTCTAAAAATTCAAAAATCAGGAATTGCGGTAATCAAATTACCGCAAATTCCAAAAATAGGTATGTGAATAGTGTTTTTGACTCAGGCATGTGAGGGTTGGGCCTAATTCGGTAAAGCCCATAAATGGCAGTAATCGAATTACCGTCATTCTCTTTTCGTCTGGTTCAAGAATTGCTGTAATCTAATTACTGTTATTACCTGATCTTCTGCAAATTCGTATCAGGCTCCCCTTGGACCACCTAGCTCGCCTCCGGTTGGTTTCCCACGCCTCTCTTAATGCCCAGAAAGCCCCCAAGCCTCTCCCTTCATCCTATAAATCCCCCACCTTCTTCATAGTTCAAACAATTCCAAAAAATTTCATACCAAATCCCTGCCCCAGTTCGGCCAACCTATCTCCCTACTCCTCCAATCCCTGTCCATCATCCTGAGACCACCCCAGGCTCCCCAGGGAGCTATCCCAGCTCTGCTCCAACACCCCTACCACCACCTCACTCCAAAACAACCACGCCAAACAACTGTAGGCTTACAGTTGGACCACCCCAACCTCCCATCAACCCTGTCCTCCACCTGGGCCAAGCCCCAGACCTCTTCGAAGCCGCCCCAGGCCTGCTCCAGCCCCACCATCCCCTACACCACCACTGATGCACCACCGTGAAGGTTAGCACCCCTACCCTTACTTGTTTTCTTTGTATTATTTTGTTATAAGTAATGTAAGGACCTCTAGTCCTATTCCAAAGGTCCATTTACTTTCTTATTGTTGCATTCATCCATTACAACAAAGGATAAGGCCCCCTATGGCTTCCCATAAGCATAGGGACCCCTTGAGGTTGCTTAAAACTTGGGTGCGACACCCCCGCATGCATGGCATCTCCCTGTAGGTTCTAGGGGTCCCTCAGACAATGAGGGAACCCCTGATAACCCCTGGTGCACCCTCCCCAGGAGGAAAAAATCGGTTTCTCGGAAAACTGGGTAATTGCGGTAGAATAACTACTGTCATTTCTTAACCTTACTTTGAAAGTCTGCTAACCCTGGTTAAGTTGGGCCCTAGTCCAATCTAGGGTCATGGTTAGCACCCCCAGACCTTCCTCTACTGCCCCTGATCATTTCAGTCCTTAACCTTGAGCTTAACCATGGTTACCGTAACCTCAAACCCAAAGTTAGCTAACGGCGGTAGATACTCTACCGCCATTTCAGACTGTCAAATACAATGCCTTGGGGCCACTGTAGGGCCCACACCTGACCTTCCCCTGGGTCCACCAAAGGCTCAGGGTCTTCCCTGGACTCCAAGCTACACTCATGTGGTCTCGGAACCCTCTGGATCAGTCCCTAACTCAAGTTACAGGCTCACAAACCTTGGTTAAAAGTGAACCTGTAATGGCGGTGATCTCATTACCGTCATTACTTATTTTAGTTTTATTGGGCTTTGTACAGGGCTCAGACCTGGTACGACACCATTCTAGGCCCTGTTATACCCTCTGGGCCCAATCCTGACCAGACCAGACCCTTAACCATAGTTAACCAGTCCTTGACCATCAAAATTCTGGAAAAATGCTCAAAAAATCAGAAATATTCTGAGATACCCAAAAATAGTCTGATTCGACCATTTTACCTTGGTTAGCAGCCCTAACCATAGTGACCTACCCTCTTAATCGCGGTTAAGCAATCCTTAATCCTAAAAAAATCTTAAAAAATCTAAAAAAATCTAAAAAAATACAAAAAGATCAAAAATACTGTTTCTGGACCTTTTTACCATAATTAGTACTCCTAACCATGGTTAACACCTTTTTAACCCCAGTTAGCATCCCTGAACTCGGTTAAATCCATCTTTGACCTACCGAGTCTATCTTGCGGCCTACCGAGCCTATCTTGAAGCCTACCGGGCTCATACTTGGCCTACCGGGCTTGACCATGTCTCTTTAACTGTGGTTAGCAAATCTAATCATGGTTAGTTTAACTTAACCCCGGTTAGCAACCCTAACCCTGGTTAAACTTTGCATTGGCCTACCAAGCCCAAATCTTAGTCTACCAGACTACCTCTTAGTCTACCGGGCCCCTACCATACACTTGATCAACCTCGGTCAACTTAACTCTAGTCTACCGAACTAATCCATTAGTCACCCTTGGCACATACACACCTCCTAGCCTTGGCACAAGCTCATATGCTAGAACTACGCTCAGTCTGATTTCATCCCAATGTGAGTACGTAGGTAACCCAACCCGGGTTTGACCGTAGTTAGTTTTTCTTTCTTAGATTAGCATTATCTTAAACATTTAGGCATTTCATTAACAATTGATCTTTAATTTGGTTTAAACCTAGCAAGTATGGAACCACTGAAAAGTGGAAGTGCTGAGGTGCCTACCCCTACACCGGACTTAACCGAACCTCTTACCTTAATTTCTAATCAGAGACCAAAGACCTTATCCAACACCTGGGGTACTTGTTCCTTCTGAACAAATAGGTGGCGACTCAAAACACCCGTGAGATTTTTATGGTTCTCCGAAACTCGTGCTCACAATAATAATAACATAAATATCATAATTCACTTCTATAATTTCCTTCATTTCACCACCACTCACCCATAATTCACCATCTCATTCATAATTATAGCTCATTCACATATCATTCACCACACATAGTCACGCATACAACCCCACCTCCATAGTGTTTCTCATCCTCTATTCATCACATCCATAACCATCAATAACATTTCAAATTCCATAATAGCAAAACATAGTTAATATAATCTCTAAATAACCTAAAATTCTCATTTCATATTCTAATATTCATAATCTAAGCATAAGACATAAAAGAACATACATAGATATTCATTTCTATCTTTCTACAACATACAAACATCTTAAATAGAGTTAGATTAGAAAGTATATCGACATTAGGAATCTTTTCCTTCGATCCGAAGTGCTAGAGAAAACTCCTTGAAGCTTTGGGGGCGATCTCCAAGCTTTCTTCTTCTCCCTGGGATAATTTCTTCATCTCCAATCCAAAACCCTCTTGAAACCGTAGGTTTTTCCTCAAATCTCTCCCAAATTAGGTTAGAAACCCTTTAGAGTCTAAAACTCTCGAATCAGAAGTGTTATTTATAGTTTAGGGGTTTAAAACTTTCATTTCCTTAACTTTTTAAAAAACCTAAATCGCGACTTGCGATCGATCGTCATATCTAGGCAATCGATCGTTGTTTACCTTACGATCCATCGTCATATCTGTTGCGATTGATCGTGGATAAAACAAAAATTTCTTAACTTTTCTGGTTCAGGACGATCAATCGTCACATTAGGTTATGGGTGATCGATCGTTGGTTACCCTGCGATCGATTGCAGACTCTGATTTTTCATCCTATGATCACTTAAACATTTAAAACTCTTCACTTAGTTTAGCGATGTTTAAACATGCATAATAACATAACACAAGACCAATCTACCTTTATTAAACGAGATAGAAACGGGAATTCAGATTCGGGTCTCTACAAAAAGAGAAAAATATTTAAGGTTATAGCTATTTTAGACACTTGACATCATGACATTACAGCAAGAGAGATGTCTCTTGCTACAACTAGAGACAATCCTCAGGCTTAATAGAATAGGCAGGATTTTCTCTAGAGTTGCTAGTGAGGAAATCGCCAACATTTAATTAAGGCGTGCCACATTCTGTGCCAAAAAGGTAAAAACGTAATTGTGGAAAGATCTTCCCTATAGATAATGAACAGAGAGAATGTGAGATGCCTATGAACAAAAATGGTTAAAAATGTACTAGAGTGTCAACAGGGTCAACCAGCTCAACTTCCTTGATCACTCCACTAATGAAATGAGACAATTGGCCCATGTTAAAGGATGTATTGGGGTGTCAACAGGTCAAATTCGGGGCACTCTTTAAATTGGCCTAACCTAATATAATTTAAAAAAATTCATGCCAACCCATTGACACGCCTAATTATATAGTCATCCCGAATTATAGACATGTCACTATATAGAGAGCGAATTTCTATATATTTAGAGAAATTTTGTGGGGTAGAGTGGAGATGGGGGTAGGGGTAGGGGTGGGGAAGGGCCATGGAAGTGACTAAGTGAGGGATGAGGTGGTGGTGGTGAAGTGAGAGTTAGAAAATTCTGCATTTGAGTATTAATTCTTAAAAATGAATTTTTTTTAAAAATTAAAATTTTGTTAAGGAACACAATTTTTGTCCCAAAAAATGCAGGCAAATGACATTTCCTATTTTCTATTCTTAGGCATTAGAAAATCACTACCCAAAAATGATGTCAAATGCCCCCTTTTTTTTCGTAGTAGATGAGGGGTCAGTGGTTAGTAGGTTAGTAGGGCTACTTACCTGTAGCGGATATTTCAACTGAAGAGCACACCAATGGACTGGAACCCGAAACAAGAGTGTGGTCAGAGACGCATCAATGGGACAAGTCTTAGCTTCCCTTAAGTATTGAGTTCCTTCATTTTCAATAAGTGTTATAATATATCATGTTAGACATGTATGCCCACAAAGCCATTCCGGAATTGTATTTATCTATTTTTAAAATCAATAAATGCATATTTTACATTCACACATTGTCTTCTACATTGGGTAATATATCAAAAGTATCTCATTGGATGAGATTACTTTGTCCCTTAAGTAACATTGTAGGAAAACCATCCAATTAGTTGATAACTGATTGCTAAGGAGATATGGTTTTTCCAGTTCCTTGTAGACCTAAAATTGTTCTAAGTTAATCAGAATACATCTGGACAATGTATTCATAATAACTTACACATTGTTAGTTCCATATGATGGAGTGATGAATCTCAATCACTGAGAGAATAGTCTCTTGACTAAGATGTGGATATAAGTAGGAAGTACTTATATTGCAACTGGATCGCTCAGTAGATACCCTTAGAAATATACTGTCTTTATATTTAAGATAGTCCATTTGACAGATTGTCCTTCACCTGAGAGGTCGACATCTTCTCTAGTATTTGCCTATGTAGCTTTGATGTAATCAATCGTCAATGTCCAACACACCGGACTAAATACGGGCTTGTTGGGTTATGTACGCTGTATTGGAAGAAGTGTGTGTACGCTCAACAAGGATTCCACTACTCTTATAGAGTAAATAATTTTGAGTTGATACTTGTCAAAACCGAAACTGAACTTGAAAAACCCAGCGCTAGTATTTATCGATGAAATGGTTTTATCGAGGAATTTATTTTCTGTATAAAAGAAATGTAATTATAATTATTATTTCTTTTAAAGAATTTCTAAAATATTTTGAAAGTTCAAGTTTGACTAAAAGTATCAAAGAGAATTGGTTCTCAATATAAGTCAGGGATTAAAGACAGTATTAGATATTGTCTCGTAAGCTTATAACAATATTGGAAGTGAAGGGACGCATCTGTAAACAAATCTTGAGATTCAAGTAATTCTCTATTTTCTTGAGGTTAATCACATTGTGTTAATGTACATTAATTGTAATTGGTGGAAGTCTAGGGATATAGATGACATTCTATAATCCTAATGGAGTATAGGAAATGTGTTTCCTAGTAACAATGCTTTAACCAATAGGTTGAGTATTTGGTCCCACAACCGGAAATAGGACATCCCTTTAGATCCCATACACAAGGACTTTCTTAAAGTATTTAATTTAATTAAATTAATTAATTTCTCTAAGAAATCACTATATGGTATAGTGAAGCTCTAAAATGTGGAATCACATTAGATGTGAAAAACCAAATGGGTAGGACCCATTGGAGAATATTTTAAAAGAATAATTAAATTGACCAAAAGGGGTTTAGAACCCTTGGGGACGTGTGGGAGTGGGGCCCACCTAGGGTGGGACACCCACTCCATGAGGAATATTGATTCTTATCATTATTAATTAGTTTCTAATTAATTAAAATCTTTATTGGATAAGGTTTTTTAGTTAATTAGTTAGTTAGTTACTAATTAAAGATTCTCTATTTGTTAGGCATTCTATTAGTTTCTTGCTAATCAAGGAATCCTAATTGGATTATGATAAGGATAATGATTAGTTGGTTACTAATGGATAAGGTTAGTTTCTATTTTAATTAATCCTATTTAATTATGGAGAAACCAAATAGGAAACTAATTGAGGACTTCAAATTGGATTAGAAAGTGGAAACTTGGGTTGGAACCAACCCAATGTAGCTTATTTAAAGAGAGGACATCCAAGGCTTTGGATTATTATTATTTTTCCAGAAATTTCCAGATTTGGAAATATTTTTCCTCTCCTCTCTCTCACGCCCTCCCCTCTCCCTTTAGTGGTGTACGGTCAAACCCCCCTTTCCCCTTTGATCTCCTTTCTTGTATTCTTAGTTTTGATTATTAAGAAGAGATTCAAGAACTCATTCTTGAATATAAAGATTGGATATTTTAATCGAGAATCAAAAGCTGGAATTTTTGGAATGGCCATTATCGTGAATTTGACTTAACAATTTCAAAGTCGTAAAGGTGATTGTGATTTCTTACTCTCATTGAATAAAATCAATTAGAATCTTAGTCAGATCTTGGGATTTGATGTATGCCCCACAAGAACTGTTTTTCTAAAATTAAAAGGAGGCATACTTTTATATCATGCATCAAGGCTCCTAGAATCCATTAATTTTCAGTAAGCGCTATAAAATTTGTATCAGTTTTATAAATATATGTGAAGAATGATACTTTTATTTTTATTTTTTAAAAAACTCAAAAATACAATAATTTTACAAGAAAATAATATCCAAAATTTTAAAATGTATATTTCGTAAAAGTTGCTCTTTTTTCTATAAACCATTTCTCTTTGGAAAAATTTCATGTGCAAACAAACACTTAGACAATGACATTTTCTATGAATTTAACTTATTTTTCCTATTTTCATTTTATGTGAATTTGACCTTTTTTTTTTTTTCTACTTTAGATCAAAACAAACTGAGCATGAAAGGGAAAAATCAAAATTTTCATGTTCACAACAAATGGTATAATAAACAAAGCAAAATGGGTGCAAACTTGAAGCCATCTTTGACCTGTACATGAAGTGATGATGACGAAGGTTGGTTTTAACATGGCATGAGATGCGCTATCCCTAATCTCGATAAAAAAAAATAAACAACACTTTAAGACAAGGACAGGTGTTGATTTTTAATTAAAAGCAAAGACATGCTGAATTTTGATTGAGAGTAGGGAAAGTTGAGAGCATCTCCAACGGTACTCCGGCTCCAAAAAGGGTATCCAACCGTACTCTGTATTTGGAGTTGATACTCCAAGTGTCTGCAGGAACCCTCCAAGTATAGAATTGGAAATAGAGGATGAACTCCAAAACACCATTCATCTCCTTACAATACCGTTTGTGTCACTTTTTGTCTTTCAATCTAATTTTAAATGTCAATTGTATCCTTTTAATTTATTTTAATAATTATTATTTTATATTGAAATTTTTTTTTTGTTTTTTTTAATAATTGTTTAATTTTTAAATTAATTCATCAATAAAAAATGGAAAAAAAAAGGCATATCCTTTACGGTATCACCCCTTGAGGTTGTCATGTGTCTCTTTTGACACCCCTTAACCGTGGTTAAGATTCACTCACCCATCCTTGGTTTTTTTAAAAATATTAATTCTTTTTTTTAAATTAAAAAAATATTTTTAATATTAAAAAAACTCTAATAACAAACTTTATCACCTTACTAAATGCTTGTAATTTTTGCTTTGTTATTCTACTACTTGTGATTCTAGTGGTCTTGTTATAATGTATTTTTGGTACTTTTTTTAAATTAAAAGATGCAAACTTACCTAGTCTTCTTTTTAATATGTTTATTTCGTACAATGAATTATTTATTTTTAATAATTAGTGGTAATTTTGTGGGCTAATTATTTAGTTTCCGAAGCAAAAGTGATGAATTATTGAGTTTGAGAGGAAAAACAGGAAAGAAAACATATGACTTGTTTTTTAAAAATAATAAAAGAATAGTGTTTTGGAGTAGGAATGGCTATTTGGAAAAGGTATCCATTGGAACAAAAAACTTTATAGTGGAACCCATCTCCTCCATATATAGAGGAGATGCCGAAATGGAGGAGAATTTTAGAGTATTGCATTGGAGATGCTGTGAAAGTATGACTAGCTCGGCTCACCATGCCATGGTTAAAAAAAAAATGAGGTAATTAATTAGCCAACATTTTAGTAACGATGCCAACTTAGAACTATCAGGTGAAGAGGATGCTAATAACATACCGAACAATGATTAGCGGTCCGCTACTTATCTTACCCCGTGTCCTAGTTTCCCTTTTAACATCCCTTTAATTTTGGTTAAGTTTAACTAAATTAAAGTTAAGAAATTGTTTTTTTCTTTCTAAAAACTAAGGTTGAATTACTTAATCTAGGGGTGAGGGAATCTTAACCACAGTTGACAAGCATTTAAAAATGGGGCGTGGATTAATGAGGACCGCTCATTTCGTTACATAATGGAAATCGCGGGTAAGTTAAGCATTTTCCATACCAAAAGGCCTCTCTTTCAAATCATAGTCCTGAAACTCAAGGGCGGAGGGGCTGGCCCCTCAAAAAACTTTGTGATTCCTTTATATTTTAGTATGAAATAGTGGGGTCCTCAAATTTTTTAAATTTCTTTAGTATACTTGGGCCCCCAAATTATTGTCTTATGAGGACCGATCATTTCGTTACATAATGGAAACTGCGGGTACGTTAAGCATTTTCCATACTAAAAAGCCTCTCTCTTTCAAATCATAGTCCTAAGACTCAAGGGTGGAGCCCGCCCCCCTCCCCCCCCCCAAAAAAAAAAATTGTGATTCCTTTGAAATAGTGGGGCCCTCAAATTTTTTTAGTATACTTGGCCCCCCAAATTATTTTGTCTTACATATATAGCTCCCCCCTCCCCCCACCAATTTTTTTTTATCATATATATAGTGGGCCCTCCAATAGAGTTCGGTTATGCCCATTAAGTCGCCACATGTCCCTATTGGCACCCCTTAACTATGGTTAAAATTCACCCACTCTTAGGAGTTAGTGAATAACTAGGGTTTGAAAAAAATGATATTAAGAAAAAAAAAAAACCAAAGATAGGTGGGTGAATCTTAACCACAGTTAAGGGGTATCAATAGGGACACGTGGCAACCTCAAAGACAATACCAGAAAAAAATTAGCCAAAAAAAAATTTTCTCGGGGCCTATGTCCCGGAACCCCCAAGTTCCATACCCTTAAATCCATTAGTGTTTTTTATACTAGTTGTCGCGACCCAAAACTCACCCTAGGAGTTAGAATGAATCTTGGACGACTTATCATGACCTACATGACATACTTGACAATTTATCCTGCAAAACACACGGAGCATATACAATAGAGGGCAAAATAGTGGAAGCATAAACTAACATGGCACAGCGGAAGTCTAACCAAAATCTCTATGTATATACATGATCCAAGTTCTATACGAAATCAACAAAAGAAAGTGCGGACATGCCCGCCAAAATACATTAGTATAAAATCTTTCGTGCTCACCGACACTCACTTAGAATCTACCACCTAATAATGGCCCTCTGCATGAGGCTCCTCCGCAGGGACCTCCTTGAAGTACTCATCTTCCTCCCATGCACCGGGAGCACATATGTCAATTGAACAGCCACCCCACTAACACATGCCGACATAAGACGTACGGCTGAGCATGGAATACTCAGCGGGTACCAAATATTATCCAACAGTCATAGCAACATAATAATGGAAATAAAACAGAAATAGTTCATATCATAAAAGGAATGTAAATAGTTTATATTTCATGCTTGCATCACATCAAAGTCCGGACAAACTCTTGAAATCATCGTGTGCTTGACTTGACTTGAAATACTCTTTTCGTACTTAAAAAAACTTGTCTTGTCATGTTCTGTCTTACTTGTCATGTCATGTCATGTCTTGCTTGTCTTGTCATGTCATGCATATCATGTCATTAAATGCAAATATTCATACTTGCTTGGAATTTAAACATGCTCATGCACTTGGGATATTAGTGGCCTTGAACAACTTGAAGGGAGGGAAGTGTAAACCCCCCTCTTTTGAGAAATATACATCAAAGCAACTTGAAGGGAGGAGAGAGTAAGCCCTCCTCTTTTGCGAAATACAACAAAGAAAACATGCATGCTTGGAGGCACACTACCATCTTGCTTGACGTGTTTTTGTTCATATCGTGTTCTTGTTCTTGTCAAAAGCGAGGCAAAACATATCTTAAGATATGTCATACCTCTCATACCAACCTTTACGTTTGGCCTTGTCATGGTGTTCGTAAATCGAGAATAAAACTCTTGTCTTGAAAAACTCGGTAAACCATGTCATGCATGCTGTGCTTGTGGTTTCATGTACATGCTATCACTTGGAATTAAACATGATATACGGAGTTTAATAATATATGGAATAGTATTCGTTTCAACACATAAGGATATTCATGCCATTATAGAAAACAAATAATCACACTATCATAAACCCTAGAAGAAGTTTCATATGCCTTAAATCCATACATACTTTCCTAGAAACAATTATCATTCTCTTCACCTTGACATTTCATCAAACATTTGGTGTGTACATTATGGTTAAAGCCTACATCTTGCTTTTCTAGATGGATTAACGCTCATAGCATACATGTGTATTCATTATTGGTGAAATATCTTTCCCATTTCATTCATCACAAAACAAACACATGACATCCATCGCCCATACACAACCATCCGTCTCCATCCATTCATCTCATCTCATTATCATGCTTAGAATTTAGGGAAAAACCATAAAATGAAGAAAATAAGAAAATATGAACTAGAATGGTAGTATAGGGTACCGACCTTCCCATGAGAGAGAAATCTCAAGCTTGAGGGAGAAGCAACACTTGAGGAAGAAGATCTTTCCTTAAAAAGGGTGATCAAAGCTTTGATCTTGAGCTCCCCTTCTTCCAAATCCAAACCCTCTTGAAATCTCCAAATCTTTCTTCTCTTCTCTCTCATTTTTCTCTCCTCTAAGTTTAGGGTTCCCAAAAACCCCCCAAATGACTTCTATTTATAAGCCCAAGGGTTGAAACCCTTGATTTCGGGTGTTTTTAAAAACAGATTTCCGTGTTGACGATCGATCGTCAATCTTGGGACGATCGATCGTCCACGTTCCCGTAGACTTGCCTAGATTTCTGTCTCTAGACGATCGATCGTCGGTGTTTAGCGATTAATCATCCAGCTTCCCGAAAGTTATCTAATTTCTGGGTTCAAGGCGATTGATCGTCAAGTTTTGGACGATCGATCGTCCAAGTTCCAATAGATTGCCCAGGTTTCTGATCTCGTGACGAATTTCTGGGTTCAAGGTGATCGATCGTCAAGTTTTGGACGATCGATCGTCCAAGTTCCAATAGATTGTCCAGGTTTCTGAGCTCGTGGCGATCGATCGTCGCCATGTGGCGATCGATCGTCAATCCCAGTTTTTCATCATTTTCACCTACAGACTATCTTGAGCATTTCCAACCTCTTCTTCAACACTTTTAGGATTTTAAACTCCCTTCTTCATGCTGCCCATGGGTTATCGACATCCAATTTTTCATAAATTAATAATTGGACTACGTGAAAGGCCAAGTGGCTACGAAAACATTGTTCATTAGGTACGGAAAGTTCCGGGGTTCTACACTAGTATTAGCAGAGACCGCGTGCGATACACAAGTAATAATTTAAGAATATCTAAAATTAAATAATATTATTTATTTATTTAAATATTAGGTAATATATTTTAATAATATTTAATAAATTTATTTTTTACTAATATAATTTTTTTACTTAATAAACATTATTCTTTGTATTAATTAATTGATTTTATAAAACTAAATTATTATTATTTTAATAACATTTAATAAAAAATCATAAATTTCTTAGTTTTAAACTTAAATTAATACACCCAAGAGTTAGAGATAAGAGAACTCTATAAATATTAGTGGAAATAGAGAGGTCTCTAGAATGAGATAGTGGATCCCAGACCTGCAAGAGTTGGAGATAAGAGAGGACTTTACAATAGTGGAGATAGAGAAGACTCTAGGATGAGATATTGGGTCCCAAACCTGAACGGAAGAGATTAAAGATAAAATCCACATATTATATCTAAAATAGAAGTTATACGATTGGAGGGATTGGGATTTGGAGAGCAGAAAAAGAAGTTTTATTTCTTTATATTATAACTAGCAGAAACCCCGTGGGATGCACGGTAATAATTAAGAATATCTAAAATTAAATAATATTATTTATTTATTTATATATTAATTAATATATTTTAATAGTATTTCATAGATTTTATTTTTAATAGTATTAGATTTTTATTATTTGATATACAATATTATTTGTATTAATTAATTAATTTTATAATAATAATTTTTTATTATTTTAATAACATTAATAGGAAAATTATAAGTTTTTTAATATTAAACTTAAATTAATACACCCCAAGAGTTGGAGATAAGAAAAAACTCTACAATAGTGGAGATAGATAGGGCTCTAGGATGAGATAGTGGGTCCCAAACCTGTAAGAGTTTGAGATAAGAGAGGAGTCTATAATAGTGGAGATAGAGAGGACTCTAGGATGAAATAGTGGGTCCCAAATTTGAACGGTGGAGATTAAAAAGAAAAGTCACATGTCATCTCTAAAATACAACTTAAGAGATTTAAGGGATTGACATTTCGGAGAGTAAAGAGAAAAGTCTTATTTCTTTATATTATAGTAATAGATTACAAAAAGCGACTACTGTTTGATACTAAAATTTTCCTCATATATTTTTTTATTGTTTCGGAGCTTCACATTTTATTTACACTCACTTTATTATCACTCACTAGTAGAGACCCCGTGCGATGCACAGGTGTGAATAAAATAAAAAATTTTACATCTCTCTTATCACAATCTTTTAAAATTTCTTTTTACATTCTCTCTCTATCATTCTTATCTCTCTCTCTTTATCCCTTATCATAATCCTCCAAAATCTCTCTCTAGATTATTTATATATCTTTATCTCTATCCCTCTTATCATAATCTCCTAAAATCTTTCCAATGATTTTTGAATTGTGAAGAAAACGTACGTATCCCCTAAAATCTCTCCAATATTTTTGAATTGAGAGAAAGACGTGTATGAGAGAAAAAGTTAACAGTTGAAATTTAAAATAAGGTGTTATGCGACATCCTTAAAACAGAATTCATATGATTAAAGATTGGAGAGTAAAGAAAAGGGGTTAGGTGGCATTCATATAATATAATTCTTTGTTGTGTTATGTCCAATTTTCTTTTGTTTTCACTTATTTTCTTGGCAACCAAACATAGGATTAGGGTTAAAACATCTTACCTTGGTTTTTAGAAAGAAAAATTAAAAAAATTAGCGTGCCTTTTAACTCATTTTAACCATGGTTAAGGTTCACTAACCCTTATGATTGAAGCATCTAACCTTAGTTTTTTTTTAAAAAATCTAATATGTCACTTTTAACTCCATTTAACTGTGGTTAAGACCAATTAACCCTTAGGATTAAAACATCTAACCTTGGTTTATAAAAAAAAATTTAAATAATTAAACCTATATTTTAACTCACTTTAACAGTGGTTAAGGTTCACAAAGTAGGAACAATGTAGCAGCTGATATGCAAAAACCCCTAATCAAATCTGTTGATCACCTTCTCTCTTTTGCATTGTCCCCTTCCTCTCTCCTCTATGTCAACTTGACCAAGTGACCAACTCCTTCCAATTAATTACAATTGAACTCTTTACGTTCAATTGCACCTACAAGTGTTGAGATCAATTGCACCCACAAGTCAAAATGTATCCCTTTTAACTCATATTAATTGTAGTTAAGATTTACTAATTCTTATGATTGAGCAATTTAACTTTATTATTATAAAAAAATATTTATCCTAAGAGTTAATTTTTTTTTTAACAAGAATTATTTTTTTAATACTTTTTTCCCTAAGGGTTACCATTAACCCAAAATAATTCTTGTTAAAAAAAAATGTAACCCTTAGGGTTAATATCTACTACTTATCTATACTATAATATAAAGAAATAAGTGTCATCTAACCCCCTCTCTTTGCTCTCCAATCTTCAATCCCAAGAATCCTATGAGTTCTATTTTAAAGATGTCATGTGATACCATTTTTTTAATCTCAACCATTAACTCTCTCTCTCTCACAGTTTCTATCTCAATTCAAACACCATTTGAGTGATTTTAGGAGATTGTTCCCTCCGTCGTTGTATCTCTAATCTCTACCGTTATCTCTCTCTCTCTCTCTGACACCTCTAGAAATGGAAATATTTTAGGAGATCGTAATAAGAGGGAGAGAGATAATAAATGATAGATAGAATGTAAAGAGATTGTAGGGGATTGTGATAAGAGGGACAAAAGAGAGATAATAAAAGAAAGAATGTAGAGATAAATTTTAGGAAATTGTGATAAGAGGGAAATAGAGAAAGTGTAGAGATTTTTTTTTTAATTTTTTTATTCATATCTATGTATCGCACGTGGTTGGTTTCTGCTAGTACTAGAAAGAAAGAAAACTTTCTTTCTTTGCTCTCCAAACTCTCATCCCTTCAATCCTATAAAGAAATAAAACTTTATTTATTTGCTCTCCAAACTCTCATCCCTTCAATCCTATAAGTTCTATTTTGAAGATAACGGGAGGCTTTTCTTTTTAATCCCCACAGTTCAAGTTTGGGGCTCACTATCTCATCCTAGAGCCCTCTCTATCTCCACTATTGTAGAGTCTTCTCTTATCTCCAACTCTTGCAAGTAGGTTTGGGTCCCACTATCTCATCCTTGAGTCATCTCTATCTCCACTATTGTAGTCCTCTCTTATCTCCAACTCTTGCAAGTAGGTTTGGGTCCCACTATCTCATCCTTGAGTCATCTCTATCTCCACTATTGTAGAGTCTTCTCTTATCTCCAACTCTTAGGTGTATTAATTTAAGTTTACTACTAAGAGACTTAATAATGAATTATTATTATAAAATTAATTAGTTAATACAAATAATAATGTCTATCAAATAAAATAAAAATATAATTAAAGATAAAATTTATTAAATATTCTTAAAATATATTACTTAATATTTAAGTAGATAAATAATAATATTTAATTTTAAATCTTCTTAATTTATTATCAGTGCATCGCACAGGTCTCTACTAGTTTTTGTTAATATTAACCCTAAGGGTTAAATATTAAAAAAAATCTATTGTTAAAAAAATTTTAATCCTTAAGGTTAATATTTTTTATAATAAATTAAGTTAAATCGGTGAACCTAAGAGTTAGTAAGTGAGTCAATCTATAGGTACTCCCAATTATACTCCTAAATATGCTCCCAAATCCTAATCGTTTATAACCAACCATTAAGGGTCAAGATTTCAGTTGGTTTATTTTGTCTTTTTTATTGCCACATCAGTTAGAATCCTAACCGTTTAATAATTGAGATAAACGGTTAAGTTTAGGGAGTATATATGGGAGTACACTTTGGGAGTATAAAATGATTTGCAAAAGAAAAGAGAAAAAGGAAATCAGGAGACTTTTTTTCATCTCTTGAACCGTATGCATCTTTAAACCGACTTAACTAGTTATGGCTTACTCGCGCTTGAAGAGTTTCTATTTGCAATCAATGCCAGAGTCCAAATTCAACGGTTACGCACTTGATACTACATGTTTTTAATCACTTTCCAGTATCAAAATTCTCTTTACCATAGCGTTTAAAACCCTCTAATGGCAACGTGGCAGTCCCGCATGGGAGTGTGTTGGGGCGAGTGAGATGCCAGTGGGCGAAGTATTTCTCAAGAGAGTATAGTCTCATGTCCTTTATACTTCATCTCTTAAATGATATCATCGTTTACATGCCGCTCTCGCTTTAGTAGTGGTGTGGTGTGGACTCCCTCGTTAGAGGGATCACGGGACCCAATCCACGGGGCAATGGATTGCCTTTGGCAGATGACTGGCTACCACACATTATGCGATATATGGAGTGAAAAATGGGAGGAGTCTTTTCATTTTCTCACCATGATATTGATTTCTCCACACTTGATATCTCTCCCCATTTTTCTCACTATTTTATCGTCACATATGGCATAATGTGTGGAGAAGTCAAAATCAATGGGACAATTGAAGGGGAAGATTCCTGCACATGTCACGCATCTGTAGCTGTTCCAAAATCCGGTTTCATTATAGAAGGAAGATAGTAAAACTCCACCTATGAACAAGTCTGAGGGGACGGGTGTGTACCCTGAGATAAGCACCGATGATAAAATTAGTATAAGGCACAAGCACATGAACATATGAACATAATAGTGTAGAGATACTTATCGTGAGGTCATTAGGTATATGCACTTGAGAACGGGCTCTGGTGTTGTGCTTTGGAGATGAGTTATGCAGAGGTAGAGGATGTAGCTCGGGAGGCACAAAGGACATAGCTCTGGATAACGTAATTCAGACAACGTATCTTATACAATGCAACTCGGGTAAGGCACAGACAACGTAGCTCAGATAAGGCATAGACAATATAGCTCTGACAACGTAGCTCGGGTAAGACACAAACAACATAGCTTTGACAACGTAGCTCTGACAACATAGCTCGGGTAAGGCACAGACAACATAGCTCAGACAACGTATCTCTGACAACGTAGCTCGGGTAAGGCACAGACAACATAGCTCTGAAAACGTAGTTTAGACAACGTAGCTCGGGTAATACTCAGACGTGTACGTTGTGTATCAGACAACGAGTACGTTGTGCAGCTCACAGCGGACAACGAGCTCGGATACTATTCACAGCAGACAACGTGACAACGGACTCGGGCACTATTCACAACAGACAACGAGACAACAGGATATGGCACTATTCACAGCAGATAACGTGACAACGGGCTCGGACACTATTCACAGCGTCAGATACAAGTTCAAATATGATTGTACTCAGCAGATGATCAATTACAAGGTTGTGCAAGTGGTAGTGTGACTTGAACATTTCACCAAGTAGATAAACATAAAACATCAGATATTGATAAGATGTAGGAGTACCGTTCATGGAGAGCATCAGACGGACATGGTCGATTTAAGAGAGCATCCGGTGGCCATAATCGATTGTAAAGTCATAAAGAGCATCAAGTGGCCAGAGAACACCAAAGGAAGATGAGAGAATCAGGTGGGTGGCCGCTTGCATAGCCTTTCGGGGTAGGGGTGTGAATGACTCAAGCTTCCCAAATCTTCTTCTTCTTCTTCTTCTTCTTCTTCTTCTGCCTTTCTTTATCTTCTCTCTTGCCTTCTGCACCTCTCTTCTTTCTCAGGTGATTCATGCTTATTTATAGGCATTTGGAGTCATCATGACTTGTATAGTCATGATGAGGTTACCTGTCAAACAACACTCAAGAGAGCCAGCACATAGCCCAAGTGGGCTTATGTCGGCTAAATTGTTAGAATTTGTTAGAGTGAGAAATTCCTATTTTACCCATTCTTTTTACTCATTTTTACGAATTTTATCCCTTACACTTAGCCCCTTCTCAGTGCCTTGGACTACGTTCGAGGTGCCGAGAATACATCATGGGTAAAATTCTAAAAGACGATAGCCTACATGCTACACAAACAAACAAGTAACTTGCTCTCAAGTGCTTAGAGCACTAAAAAGAACATAGATCAGCAACACTTCAAAAATGAATAATCTTTTACTTCTACGATTGTAGGGTATGGACACATTATGATATAACAGTAAATGGGCACAGAAACGTTATAACGTAACACATCATAAATGTAATCAGACAACTGACATTTCATATAAGAGGCCTCGTGGTGGGACACTTTACTCAAGATGACCTTTCATTAATAGAAGCCACTAGTTTGCTCCGATGACAATTCATTTGTCCAAGCCACATGTGTCACGCAGTGAGTACCGTACTCATATTATAAGTCATTTGACATTGCATTTATGACACATTTCATTTGACAGTTCATTGATCATTCACTTGATAGACTCCATAATTCACTTGATATTCACACTTCACTAGAGCATGTACTGGGCAGTTCATTTGATAAAGCACTTGAGAATGCACTCGATAATTATCTCTTGGTTGTTGCCGTGCAGTGAAAGCCTTATTCGGGTATAGAAGACGTTCGTCATTTGCGCTTGTCTAAGCCCCTTTGTCTCGTTCCCACAAACGGGGATTCGATTCCCACAAACGGCACCATTTTGAAAGGGAAGATTCCCGCACATGTCACGCGTCTACAGGAATCAGGTGGGCGCTTGCATAGCCCTTTGGGATAGAGGTGTAAATGACTCAAGCTTCCCAGATCTCCATCTTCTTCTTCTTCTTCTGCCTTTCTTTATTTTCTCTCTTGTCTTCTGCATCTCTCTTCTTTCTCAAGTGATTCATGCTTATTTATAGGCATTTGGAGTCATCATGACTTGTATAATCATGATGAGGTCACCTATCAAACAACACTCAAGAGAGCCAGCATATAGCCCAAGTGGGCTTAAGTCAGCTAAATTGTTAGAATTTGTTAGAGTGAGAAATTCCTATTTTACCCATTCTTTTTACTTTTTTTTACAAATTTTATCCTTTACAACAATGAAATGACTTCTTCAGCCACATGTTGCACGCATTGTGGTAGCCCGAGACCACCCTTTCTGGCTTCGCTAGAGAGAATCTGAGGCCTTGGCAGATACCCTAGATTAAATCTCGAGTACCACTCTTCAGTTGACGCCTGGGAAGGCATTTAACTAGGGGAGAGAGAACTTGAATTGCACATTTAGTTGTATGGTATACGCACACCTCTTAAGCTCGCTACATGCACTTTTTAACTTGGCTTAACCTAACTAACCTGGCTCGATTAGGCCCGTTTAGTTTATAAGTAAAAAATTGTACATAATTTTTTAGGTGGCCAGTCTGGCCCGATTTGGCCCAATTAATAAGTGGGCTAGCCCGTCCCGTTGACACCCCTAACTGTGGTTAAGATTCACCTACCCTTAGGATTAAATAATCTAACCTTAATTTTTAGAAAAACATCTTTGAAAAAGTAATCATGTGAATGAGTGACGGAGTAAATTTTTTAAAATAAAAACCAAGTGTAGATGTATAAACCTTAGGAGTGAATGAATCTTAACCACAATTAGTGGGTGTCAAAAGGGACATGTGTCAAATGTCTTCCTATTTCATCCTTTTTAACCATGGTTAAGCTAAATCAACTTAAAGTTATTATTTTTTTTTAAAAAAAAAAAAACCAAGGTTAAATGGATGAACCTTAAGGGTGAGTGAATCTTAGCCACGGTTAGTGGGTATTAAAAAAGTGGGTAGGAACCAATGAAGATCGGCCCAAATTTTTTCACTTTTTCTTGTTACTGGACCTCTTTTTGAAATGCAATATTAACGAATTTTATGACCATAGTGGACCCATTACTTTAAAAAAAAAATCTCACAGGCTACACCCTCGAACCCCCAAGACACATGCCTCAATCCCATTAATTTGCTTGATATATGTAGTTCCCCCCCCCCCCCCCCCACCAAAGGAAAACTTTTTGGCTCCATCCCTAGGTGTACCGCTCAACGGAATGTGTAATGCATGTTATCACTCTCCCTAATTAAATGTCTTCTCATGCGTAAACTGAAGAGTAGTTGCCCGAGATGGGATCTTTGGCTTCTGCCAAAGGTAATTTGTTGTCATCTACGGGCGATGAGTTGCAAGAGCTCCAATCTCCGAGCTAATCACTAACCTAGTACTAACATAGGTAAATGATATCGTCCATCAAAAAAATGATATCATCGATTTATAACCATATTTAGAATTGTATTTGAGCAGATCAAATCTCATTCAATCGCGATTGAAATCTCCCTGAGTTTAGTTGCACTCACAGGTCAACATGTGTCCCTTTTAAAGGGTGCTAGATTTTTCCTAATTTGCAAATACCCTATGGATATCAGGTTTGTAAATTAACTCATCATTTATAAACCATTAGACAAAGAACTTAATAGTTTGGACTTTCGTCTATAACTATTTTATACTATTAATAAAATGACTATTAAGCCCTTAAATTATGATTAACAAGTTTTAACCTTTATGATTAAATTTTTTTTAAAAATCTAAAAATCAAAGTTAGATGCTTTAATCCAAACGGCAAGTGAATCTTTACCACAGTTAAAAGGAGTTAAAAAAAGCACACATGTCACAAAATTAGATGCTTAAGATTCATTAACCCTTCGGATTAAAGCATCTAACCTTGGTTCTCAGGAAAAAATTTAAAAATTGAGTACAAAAGTTAAAACTTGTTAATCATAGTTTAAAGACGATTTAAGGACATAATAATCATTATTCTAAGAGTAATAAACGAAAATCCATCGAAACAAAGGGTTTAGGTTCATTGTCTAATAGTTAATAAATGATATGTTAATTATTCATGATAGGGTATTTGCAAACTAAGATAAACCTAGCAACCTTTAATTTTGACTAATGTTATCTGGTTTGTTAGTTCGTTCGGCTTGAATTCGGGTTCACAATTCACCATTCAAGGGTGAACCAGGTTCATTAGATGTAGAATAAGACAATTTGTTTCTCGTTCGCTTAGGTTCAAGTTCTTTACTTTGGTTCGCTAACTCAAGCATGGAAAGCAAATATATAATTCATAATACATTTCAAAATATATATATATATATATATATAAGTGTCATAAATAACTGTTTTAAAAAGTCAACGAACTAAAAAGAAAATTCGTTGAAATCATAATATAAATTTGTCGAATCTAAAGAAAAATATCAAAAAAACTAATTATTTTTTGAAACAAATTGACAAACCAAAACCATTCAAAAGAATAATATCATTCGCTCAATTTCACTAAGTAAGTCAAACTCAAACTGGATCACGAATAGGTTCTGAATTGTAAATTTGCTTCTTTTTTTTTTTAACTGAGGATGTCATAAAGCCTTCTAACTAAAGACTAATCCTTTCAAATATTCACACCAATCCACTCGAAAGATACTTAGGATAAGTTGAAGAGTTGGAGCTGAAGATCACCAGAGGGAGCAAAACCGGGACCCAGCCAATTGCATCAAGTTGACTGGTTGGCTGCTTGGTAAGTCGTAACCCAAGGCATCCATAAATTTTGATTGAGCAATAGTCCTCGCTCTCACTTGGCAGACCTTTCAACTCACGTTAACTTGAGTTAATTTTTTTAACCCTTTAGTTTAAAGTTTTTTGTTTTATTTTTAGATTTAATTGGGATTAGAAGGAACATTTGGCAAGAAAATGGGAAGCGAGATGCCTCTCCTCCGTCACCGACAGAGAAGATGATTATTTTAGATTTGGATTTGCCCCCGAGTCCTGAGTCCTGAGTCCTGACGTTAGCTCTGGTATTTCAGCACGGTGGGGACTGGGGACGCTTAAACCTCGGATACATTTTCGCCTAGGATTCAGAACCTGGCGCCTTCTTTGGCGGCCGTAATTGTAGCGGTGACCGAGAAATTAGCCAACTGACGTGGACGTGATGATGTGGATTAGATTCGATTGGATTGCAAACAATGATAACTGTACGTTCAATCTTTGACTCGTTATTCTCTTCGGTTGTAACCTGATTTGGGGAGTCCTCTTACGCCATTGACACTACCACGTGTCCCTTATGACACCCTTTATTTAACTGTCATTAAGATTCAAATGCCGGGTTCACCCATCTATCCTTGTTTTTTAGAAAAATATTTATAAAAAAAAATTTTAATCCTGTTAAAATTCACTAACTCTTAAGCTTTATTTTTTTTATATTTTTTCTAACAACCAGAAATAGGAGGGTGAATCCTAAGGATATGTAGATCTTAACCATGGTTAAGAGGTGTCAAAAGGGACACGTGGTAACATCAGTGGTGTAGCCAGACTCTGCCAAGTTCAGTTTCCAGTTGTAATTGGAGATGATTACGAGTCTTAATCTATTCTCAAAGGGATTGAGTCACAGCCACACCAATTGTGATTGAGCTCAGGGGAAGTTCAATCGCACCCTCGGGCCAACATGTGTCCCTTTTAACCTCTGTTAAATGTGGTTAGGGGTTAATAATAGAGATCAAATCACATCCAATTGCTTGATTTCAGGGAGAGTTCATTCGCACCCACAAGCCAACACGTGTCCCTTTTAACCCACCCCTGCGGTTAAGATTAACGAACCCTTAAAGGTTCAATAATGTAACCTTGGTTTTTAGAAGAAGAAAAAATTTATAAAAAATATTATCAATTCTTAACTAAAGTTAGAAAAGAAAAATAATATTTTTTTTTTAGATATTTTTAAGAATTAACAACTCTTAATTCTTAACTAAAATTAGATATTTTAAAGATATTTTTGGGGGATGGTTCGGTATGCCCACTAAAGCCATTCTCTCTGGGGAAGTGGTTGGAAACTCTCGATATCACAATCTAATGGAGGTTAAACATTAAGTAGGCCCTCTTGAACTGTTGGATGTAAAATTGAACGGCACAACTCTCGATAGTACGTATTATCAGGAGTTTTCCATCACTGTCCCCACTCATGGTGAGAATAGGGCTAATACTCTTCATTAGGGATGGCAACAGGTCGGACTAATTGGCTAACCTGTCCAGCCTTGCCCTTATTAGGACCGGTTTGGGGAGCATTTAAACGGATTGGGGGTTATGTTTGTAGAATTTGATGTTAAACCCGAGATGGGTTCGAGCCGGGAATGGGTTCAGGTTGTCCCGTCCCATCTAGTGTTTAACGGGACAGGGGGAAGCGGGGATGGATTTAAAAACTATTTTGAAAAATCTGTAACGGCTTGTCCCACCATGCCCCGCCCAGGGTTTGGGACGGATTTGGGGTAGGAGTTTCCATTAGGGGCAGGGGCGGGGGCAGGGGCGGGGTCGGGATGGGGGCGCCCCTGCCCAAACCCGCCCCGTTGCCTTCCCTACTCCTCATACATATTTTGGGGAGTTTTGAACTCCAAGAGTGGGGCTAGCATTCCTCCTCTCTAAACATATATAGAAAATAAACCGGGGAGATGAAATTTCCATGTGTGGGACCATGGGTGGTCGAGTGACTGCGTCTTCGGAAAGAGCGACTCCGTTTCGCGTTTAATTTGATTTTTGGATTTTTTTGGCTTTGTTGGGCTTTTAACCAGAAGGGTTAGGAATTAATCGTGGTTAGCATTGTTTGGGTTAAACTGGGATTGAACTTCTTTAAAAAGGAGGCTTCGGTTCTCCACTTTCGCATCCTTATCGTTTGCCTTGCCAATCCAAACCTTACTGAAATTGGATTGTGGAAATCTTCGTTTTCTCTTTCCTTTCTCTTTTGTTTTAGGGTTTTCTTGTAGTTCTTCTTCTCGTCTCGAGCTCGCAGGTGCGATCTCTCTCTTTTGCGCTGTCTTTACTTCATCTCATCCTCTGTTTTACTTCGATGAATCTATTGGATATTTGGATTGTTGAAACTATACTGTTTTTTCTTCAATATCGGTGTCCCTTTTCGTTTCCGATGAATTCAATGATTATATCGATGTAAATTTGGGAGTTTTTTGTTAGAAACTTCAATGCTGGATTAGAAAATTTTCGTGGAGATAAGTTTTTGGAATTCTCAGTTTGATTTTTTTATAAATTTAACAGAGCTTCAAAGCAAATCTGCGGAAAAGTTCTTTCTTTTTCCGATAAATATTAATTGTTTCATTGGATTTGGATAAGTTCCAGATTGCTTACAAAATAAAGATATTTCGCTTGCGATCCTTGAGAGCAAAAAGCTAATTTTTCTATGATTTTAGTTTATGAAATCCATTTTTCACAGGAAATTTACGGGTTTTAGTTTTTCCTGATTTCATTATTTAAAGTTACTTCTTTTGTTTAAAATCTGTGGGATGTAAACAGAGAAGAAATGGCCGGAAACGGAGAATTCAGCTTTTCGAAACTTGGAACTGCTCGCAACGGACTTGCGAAGATCCAAACTCAGAGAAAACAGGACGAGATCTGTCACGACGACAGTGGTCCTCCGGTCAAAGCTCAGACGATAGATGAACTGCATTCGCTTCAGAAGAAAAAATCGGCTCCTACGACCCCCATTAGAGGAACTCAAGGAGCTTTTGCTCCCGAGGAACGACAAAAGCAACAGTTGCAGTCGATCAGGTATAAAAATTGGATTTTTCCTAGACTTAATCGCGATAATCCTTAATCGCCTTAGATAAAAGACAGATGGTCAAATGCTTTAAATATCTGCCCAAATGTTTTGTCTTTTATCCCGGAATAGAGCGAGTGCCTGTAATTAAGACTACCACTCCCTTAAAAAATAACAAAAATGAGATTTTTAAGTAAATTTATTAAAAATCACTCCCAGCTTTCTCCTTTTTTTTTTGCTTAATTCGAGGAAAACGCGTTTATGAGAGTTGAGACTATTATTCAGTAACAGACCCTGAGGGACTCAGAGGGAGCGAATTGAAATTACCAAATTGGCCCTTATATTGTTTTTATTACAACGTGGGTTTTGTGGATATAGTTGGAAATAATGTATTTATTTTGTTCCCGTTTTTATTAAACAGTGCCTCGTTGGCATCTCTAACGAGGGGGACCGGACCAAGGGTGGTGAAAGGAGACCCGGCAAGGAAGCCCGAAACCCCGAGGGGTGCTCACGTTGCGCATCACCATTTCACACCGAACATCAGTCTCAGTGACAGCGCCTTAAAGTTCACCCACATACTCTACAATCTCTCTGCTGGAGGTAAAACTCTTCGGAATTTAACTAACATGCGCCTCCTCCGACGACCCGTAATCAATCGGTCCAACCCGTATTTTTTTATTTTTTTTATCGAAAATTTTAATAATATTTTCTTTCATAGGATTTGGATATTTGGCATTGGATTACCAAAACCCGAGAGGCGTCACTCCTTCAACCGACATGTGGCAAAAAAAAATAAGAAAAAGCCATTTTATTTTGGATAAAGCTTCTGAAACCTAGCTGAGACCTTAGAGCATGGGATTTCAAGTGGGCCTACCATGTGAAATGGGTCTCACTTGAAATCTCGTACTCTTGAAACATGGTCTGAGTCTTAAGGGAGACCACTAGCAAAGTCCTTTTATTTTATTTTTCCCATGTTTTTGGCTTCTCTCCACTCATATCTTTCCGTTTTTACCACCACATGTCGGTTGAAGGATTGTCGCCCGAGCTCACCCCTCGGGCGACTGCAAGAGGTATTCCCATGCCCGATATTTCTGTCCATTTCGTGTTTAACAGGATTTCTCTTTTCTGATCTGTTAGTAGCTGACCCCTTTGCCTCTATTTCTCTTCTCCCGAAAGCGATTTATCATCTCGTGATTTAAATGGATTACCAAAAAACGAACATGAAGGGGAATTACATGTTTATCCCACAGACTCCCGGTGGTGTACTTGACGAGCCATATGCAGGGACGAGTATGTGGAATCGTGATTTAATAAAGAGATTTTTTTTTAATATAAAAGTTTGCTTTAGTTACAAAAGAAAAAGTAGGCAATGGTAGTCCTAATATCCGGTCATCACACACTCACACACACACACTCTCTCTCTCTCTCTCTCTCTCTCTCTCTCTATTTGTACATAAAGAGATTTTTTAAAAAAAATTATGACTTCTGTAAGATTCATGACTTTTATTTTACTTTTATTTTGTCTTTTTATTGAAATGAGGGAGTAAGGTAGCATTATCCAAGTGGTAGGTGTATCCCTTCCTTAAGAAAGAGGTTTTGGGTTTCATTATCGAGAGGATGGGTTTCATTATCGAGAGGGTGAGAGTGGGTTGCACTCTTCATCTGCCTTTAATTTAGAATAGATACTGACTTGCTAACCGGGTTGTGGCCTAGTCGTATGTCTCATACTCAAAAAAAAAAAAAATATATATATATCCAAGAAAAAAGAAGTAGGATATGATCTAACGTCTGGGATAGTAGTGCCTTTTGAAGATTTTTTTTGGGACTTTGCTTTTGACTTTTGAGACCTTCTTAGTGTCAAGTCCACCGAGCCCGTGCTGTGAGCACGATATTTTAGGTGGGCACAGGATTCTCTCGAGTTCAACTTGAGAGAATTCTCTCGAGTTGAACCCCTAGAGGTCGCCACGTGTCTCCTTTGACACCCCTTAATCATGGGTAAGGTTCACCCATCCTTAGGGTTCACTAACCCATCCTTGGTTTTTTTTTTTTATTAATTATTATTTTTTAAATTAAAAAAACATTTTTTAGAGTTTTTTAATATTAAAAATATTTTTTTAATTTAAAAAATAATAACTAATAAAAAAAAAACCAAGGATGGGTTAGTGAATCCTAGGGGTAGGTGAACCTTACCCATGGTTAAGGGGTGTCAAAAGAGACACGTGGCGACCTCTAGGGGTTGAACTCGAGAGGATTCTCTCGAGTTGAACTCGAGAGGATCCTGAGCCTTTTAGGTGGGCCTACTTTTACATTGTGCATCCACCTGAAATCACATGCACAATAGAACAGTTTCGTCTCGGTCCTAAGATAGTCTCACTTTTCAAAAATATTTCCCTTTTTTTGTCCCTGTGAAAATTAGAAAATAAGAGAGTTACCATTGGATTTGCTCTATAGAGCTTTACGAGCAGGCTATAAAGTACGAGCATGGGTCGTTTATAACGGCGAGTGGCGCCTTGGCAACGCTCTCCGGAGCAAAGACAGGTCGGTGTCCGAGAGATAAACGGGTCGTGAAGGACGAAACAACCGAAGATGAGCTTTGGTGGGGAAAGTAAGTTCGCACCATCCTCCTTTTTCTTTGTTTTCTTTTTTTTTTTTTTTTTTTGGTTCTATCCACTCGTCAAAAGTCTCTTATCTAATGATCTCTTTCTATAATTTCATTTTAGGGGGTCACCCAATATTGAAATGGACGAACACACGTTCTTGGTGAACAGAGAAAGAGCCGTTGATTACTTGAACTCATTGGACAAGGTATATATAAAAAAACTGCTCATTTACGCACTTCCATCTTTACTTTCTTACTTACATGGTCCTCATGTTCAAGGAATTTAATGTTTTTTTCTAAAATGACCTGTTTGCGTTGACCAGAATCGTTTTGTTTTTTAAGCCATATGAAGGATCCTTATCCGGTTATCCCACCCCACCAATGAATTGACACGCAATATAAAGGTGGCATTCACGATTTTTGCGTTGTCTCCATTATCTTTAGAGTATGGTCATAGGATCTTCCTTGACTTTTTATTCAAATTACTAAAATACCCGCAATCCCTTGGACGCAACCCCTGTATTTTATAATTAGGATTTTGCTAGCTCCAATTGCAAATCTTTCAAAACACACAACTGGTCACAACAAATGTCAGACCTTCTCTGACTTTAAATTTTATGCTGTTAAATAATTAAATATCTCCACGTGTTAGCCCCATCTTGGGTCTATGGATAAGTTTTGAGTAAATGCGATTGGACTAGCACTCCTCTTACAAGGGTCCTGATTTTTAAATGAATCTATAAACCCGAATAGAGGGATGAGGGTTATCAGAGGGTTGGCATCCCAACAAAAACACGAAAAATTGACGGTCGGGCACTATTGTTGTCGTTCCTCACTCATATTTAATATTTTTTTACTAGAAATCAAAAATAGATTATTGAATCCCAAGGATTAGAAGATCATAATGACACTTATTTGTTAAAGTGATTGAATTTGGAGAGAGTTCAAACACTATTGATTATGATCCGATCAACTAGACTCACGAGAAAGGACAAACTACCCACCACAGTCGACAAGTAGTCTTTCCCTTTTCTTTGGGAAGTGATTAAAAACATACTATCAATAGTTGAGCCATCCGATTTAAAATCAAACGGCAACAAACATAAAGTAGAGTCCACCATTAAATGCATATGAGCCTTGCACGGTTAAACTTTAAATCGGATGATTCAGCTTTCAATAGTATATTTTTTTATCATTTTCTTTTCTTTTCAATTTAGGAAAGTTTTTTTTTTGTGTGTGTGAAAGTAACAACACCACAAGGCCAAACTATAAGTAAAGCAAAGAAGACACACTCACCCACTCACACACACCATATACACACACCACCAACCGATAATCCAAATAAGCTTTACCCAAACATTCCTCAAAACGGGTATCAACCGTTTGAGGCTTGATGAAACTTATTAGGGAGTATGAGCTCGGATAGGTGTCCCATATAGGATTAAAAATCCAATATATCAAGTGGAGCCTCCCATTTTAATGCAAGTGTATTTTGACATTGTTGGATTTTTAATCGTGGTGAGCTCTCGATAGTAGGTAGGTAATCGAGAGTTGTAAACCACTTTCGTTTCTTTAATTTTAAAAAGAAAAAACAAAATAAGAGGCCGATTCTGCCTGCTGACTGCTGTGACTTGTGAGTCGGTCTAGAACTTGCCTTTTTGTTTGGTGTGCCCTGTGCGGCTCCGTGGGGGGTCACACACGGGCACTCCATTTCCATAGTGGTACATCACGACGAGCCCACCATTATTAGTCATTCTCATGGCTGTCAATAGATCCGATCATAATTCCATTCAATTAGAACGGATATTGATGTGATTGTAAATATGTGGATCATTTGTTGATTTTATATATGACTAGTGGGCTGCTCAGAGGGGGGAGAGACTATGAAGAGGGATCTAGTGAGGGACATTTTTTTTTAAAAAAAATTTAAGAATACTTTGGCCCTGTAGAGGGGAGAAGAGACCAAAGAGGGACCTAGTGAGCGACATTTTGGAAAAAAAAATTTAAGAAATATTTTTGCACTAGTGAGGGTCATATTTTCTTTATAATAATAGTATAGTTAAATTCAAAATTATCTTATTTAATTCTAAGGATTAGTGAATCTTAATCACAATTAATAGGAGTTAATAGGGACATGTGTTGACCTATGGGTGCGATTGAACTCTTCTCAAGTTCAATCATGATTGGCTGAGAGGGACGTGGGACTTGGGAGAGGGGAAATTATGTGAATGATTTTAATTTTTTTTCGTGGTTAGAGAAATGATGTGAGAGATTGATGGATTGATGGGGAGAGAGAGTGAAAGGGTTGAAATTATGACACTAACCTTCCCAAAAAAATTGTAGCATTTCACAAACTTCTATTTACACATCAACGGCATTTTAGATATTATATTTGTTAAATCAGTGTTTTGAACAAAGTCATCGGCTTTATAATAGTAAAGATGATATATGATAGATTCATGTATAGTAGGAGAATGAGGGTAGGTGGCATTGATTGATTCTTTTACTATGAAAAAAAATATTACTTGATCTTATTATTATTTATTCAACAGATATTTAAGAGTAAAAAATCATTTCAGATCTATTAAATTCAATCCCTTAGATAGAGCTCATTCTCTCAACTATCTACTCTAATTTTTTTCTCCATCACTCTCTATGTTTTCAATTGTCGCACAACTCATCATTTCTAACACATTTTCTCTAGTTGGTCTCATTAAGGTCCGTCTTTCTACTCTCTCCCCTTCCCTCTCTCACCACATAGTATATATAATAAATAATTATTTTTTAAATGCATAAAATATTATGCTTACTTTATTTAAATTATTTATGAAAATTTTCATAAAAATTTTTTTATATACTTCAAAATTAATTTTGATATTAATCAAATCGAATTCAATAATCAGATTTAAAGTTTTATAATCCAATGGATTTCGGATTGGATTCCGACATGACAGAATCTGGTCCAAATCCGATCCATTTACAACCTTATGTCTTCTATACACTGTCCAGTTCTGTGACCTCTTTGAATGATGGACCACCAATCATCAAGTACTAGTTTATTACTTTCAGATATAGAATTATGATAACATAATCTGCAATTATCAGGTATTTATAAATGATCAGTTTCTGAACTGGGACCCGGCTCACCGAATCAAAGTCCGAATCGTTTCTGCCAGAGCTTACCATTCCTTGTTCATGCACAATATGTAAGTAAGACATACCAGATTAGTTTTCATTGTGATATCTACCTTTGTCCAGTATTGTATATCATCCTTAGATAAAATTCAGTAGTTGGGCTAAGAGATTGTGCAGAATTATTGTAACAGTGTATTAGTAAGATTAGTGTATATAAATTCGATAACCCGGTGGGCGGCACCGTGGCAGGTGTATTCGACCCACGCCTGAAGAGATGGAGGATTTCGGTACTCCAGACTTCACAATATACAATGCCGGGCAGTTCCCTTGTAACCGTTACACCCACTATATGACATCCTCGACTAGCATAGACATTAATCTTGCTAGGAGGGAAATGGTCATCCTCGGCACGCAGTACGCCGGGGAAATGAAGAAGGGTCTGTTCAGTGTAATGCACTACCTCATGCCTAAGCGTCAAATTCTCTCCTTACACTCTGGCTGCAATATGGGGAAAGACGGCGATGTCGCCCTCTTCTTTGGATTATCAGGTACAGTATCGTTGGATTAGTATCTCTTCTTGGTTTCTCATTGTATATGCTTTTAAATAGATCATTTAGTTGCTTTTATTTTTGCTTTTGTTTGTGTTCATGGTGATGAGAGTTCTCTTTCAATTATCTTGGCCTTAGGTACCGGGAAAACAACTCTTTCTACAGATCATAATAGGTATTTAATCGGAGATGATGAGCATTGTTGGAGTGAGAACGGTGTGTCGAACATTGAGGGTGGTTGCTATGCCAAGTGCATTGATCTTTCAAGGGATAAAGAGCCTGATATTTGGAATGCCATCAAGTTCGGGGCTGGTAATAATCTGATTTGTCTTCCTTTATTTTGTTGTGTTCAAATGCATGGAATTTAATTTAAATAAAATTGAACAAGATTAGACTGCTCAAACTTATCTTAGGAAATCTATGATTTTGGGTGTTGGTTGACATTAGATATGTTTTGGTAGTGGGGATAATGTTGTGATAGGTGTCTAGTATTCTACATAACAATGCATGGGAGTATTATATACAAAGGCCCGAGGACGAACCCAAGGACCCTATTTGAATAAAGTAATTTAGGTATCTTTCATTATATATATATATATAGTAACTGGAATTGAATAAGGTCATGAAAGGCAAAAAATAATTTACTTTGAGAATTTAGTGAATTCACAAGGGCTCAACAGTGGACTTGGATACAAGTACAATGCCAAACCACGTAAATCTGTTGTGTTTTTTATGTGTTTGTTCTCTTTGTTATGTTAATTTTCTAGAGATTATTAATATGATTGTTTGTGATTTGCAGTGTTGGAAAATGTGGTGTTTGATGAGCATACTCGAGAGGTGGATTATTCAGAGAAATCTGTTACTGGTAATGTGAATCATATTGTAGCAATAGGAAATCAGGATTTTCTTTGGCTGGTTAAGGCAGACTACATATGGGATAAACTAGGAACTAGTCAAGCTAAGGCAATAGCTATTTTTTTTATTGTTATATTCATCAAAAATCATGATTAATTTATAGGGATCATGAAAGTCAATTCCTCTCTATAAACAAGTTCAGAACCTAAAATAGTAAAAAGATCAAGGGGGTTGATCTTGTCAACACTATTTCTGTACTGTTAATTATAGTAAGTTGGTTATTTTTTAACTAATCTTTCTGTACAACTTAGTGACAAACAATCAAGACTGCGTCGACCATGACACTAGATAGTCATGGATGAATTAATATCTAGGATAAGGAAAACTAAACAATTTGAAGAAGAACTATGGATAGATAAATTGCTCTGTAAAATAAACATCTAAGTACTTGAATTGTTTCAAACAGAAATATCATGTTGTAGCTGTTGCTCTTATTGTTACAGAGAACACTCGGGCAGCTTACCCGATCGAATACATCCCCAATGCAAAGATACCATGTGTAGGTCCACACCCAACGAATGTTATCCTTCTGGCATGCGATGCATTCGGTGTGCTCCCACCCGTTAGTAAGCTGAACCTCGCGCAGACCATGTACCATTTCATCAGCGGCTACACTGCTCTGGTACATATTTGATGAATCTACCATTTTCCTTATAATGTCACACACTAAGAAATGGATAAATAAACCACTTCACAAAAGTATTGGGAGAGAACCCATATACCATATGAACTCCCAGAGTGTCTGTGATTACTGAGTGTAGCATCTTGGTGATTGTATCTCTTGATAATAAAAATAGGTGGCCGGGACAGAAGAGGGGGTGAAGGAGCCACAAGCGACATTCTCAGCCTGCTTTGGTGCAGCATTTATAATGTTGCATCCTACCAAGTATGCTGCTATGCTGGCTGAGAAGATGCAGAAGCACGGTGCCACAGGATGGCTTGTCAACACTGGTTGGTCGGGTGGAAGGTATGCACTAATCTGGAGTACAAATTAAAGTGATGCCCCATTGGAAAATTACATTACACTTCTTTAATTGATAAACTTGCAATCAAAAAAACAAACCAATGTTTTGTTTTTTCACAGCTATGGTTCGGGTAACCGAATTAAGTTAACGTACACTCGGAAAATCATCGATGCCATAAATTCCGGCAGCCTTCTGACGACGAATTACACAAAGACTGAAGTGTTTGGGCTCGAGATCCCAACTGAAATTGAGGGCGTGCCTCCGGAAATCCTAGATCCAGTGAATATTGTTAGTTGGCTTCACTTTTCCCCCCAAGTTCTCTCAACCTTAGTCATGTTCAGCGTATTATTACTAATGTATGCGAGTTTTGTATTGCAGTGGTCGGACAAGAAGGCATATAAGGATACCCTGTTGAAGCTGGCAGGTCTGTTCAAGAAGAATTTTGAGGTATTTGCGAACTACAAGATTGGCAAGGACAACAATCTGACTGAGGAGATCCTTGCAGCTGGTCCTATTTTCTGATCCCAGTAGATAGAGATGGGGGAGCTTGAACTGAAGAGAAATAAGAGGGGGGGGGTTAGATATATCAATGTAATCATGTTCAATACTTTTTTCTTTTTTTTTCCGTTCTCTTCCTCAGCTGCATCTTTAAATCTAATTTCATGTATAAAGGAGAGATCACTTGTATTTTGGGTTCATGTTATCTGGTTAATCAAATATCTGTTTTGTTTGTGTTGGTATTGGTATCGTGTATGGCATTTATATGAGACTCACAGTTCAACACTTGTCGCTAAACATAAACATTCTAAAAAAGGAATATATATTCTCTTCTTAGTTGCTTGAGTGATTCTGAAAACAGGATTTGGCTCAGGATTGCCCATTTTTAATTCCAGGGTTTCTCTGAATTTGAAAGTATCTTCTTCGTTGCTTGAGTGATTCTGTAAAGTTTTATCACAGTTCTAAGGAACTAAGGCGCGAAAATCACAAGTCACTACGACAAGCAACGTGACACAACCCCAAATCGTCATTCCGCTGCATATCAGGTATGTGCCGGAAATAACGGAAGGGAAAATCATCATTCCGCTGCAAAACAGGTAGAAATTGTCCGAGCATCTCTATGTATCCCCTGACCACCGGGGGTGAGGGGGGGGCACCGTCGCCATTCTAGTTGAAGGGGCGAATAGATACTTGAACAATTGATGGTCAAATGGCATCCTGTTTTTTCACTTAGAAAATGGATTTAGGATCAACCTGATTTCAATTTCTTTCATGAGGTAATGCATCCTCCCAGATGAACATACAGATGACAGATTATAAGCCATTTAGAGGGGACCCAAGGTCCAGTCCCCACTGTGCTCCTGGGTCTAATGATCTGCAATTTCATGAGAACCATGTCCGAAGGAGATCATCTCCACTGTCCGTTCTTCCAGCAGTCCTAGAAAAGCTCCTGCATTGGGAAAGGGATGGGACCAATCATTTATTGGGTCCCTCTAAAGGGTATCATCAAGTCCAAAATTCAACCCAATTGGGTTGATGGAATCATGGAAACACAGGATACCACTCTCCATAGTCTATCTCACCATCCAAAAGACTGCAATATATCACCCATTGAAGAATGTTGGTCTGTAACAATAACATACTCATAACCGTCAAAAGTCGAGTTTGAGAGCTCTTACAAAGCAAAATGATAAATAATATTTATTTTTCGGTAATGAAATCACACTAATTGTTGCAGCATAAATATTAATGTGCATGCAGATTGAACAAAATATTTTCTTTCTACAGTAGCAACCATGTTAACTAACCAAAATCTGTAATCAAGACCTGCATCACTCATGGAATGAGTTTCCAAGCTTGATGCATAACATCATCCCTTATATAAGGTCGCAAAGACCACATCAGGCAGTAGCTATTCAATTGTTCTGATGACGATTTAAGATTTAGAGAAGAAACGATCTTTTCCTGCAACAAAGTGTTAAGGTTGATCACTTTCTGATTGTTTAAGAGTCTCAAAAGAGTTCCAGGTGAGGTATGATAAGGAGGGAGGTGGGAACTACAGTACCTGCATTATGTAGTCTGTCTCCACCATAATATAAATGATCCTCATCATGGAAGCAAAATCTGCAATTTTAATTGCTTGAGCATGGTGTGATCCCATTTCGTGCTGCGAACAAGAACAAAATCTTGTAAGTAGTCTACAGAAAACAATCGAAATAGATTATATATGACACCAAAATACAAAGGTCTAGGTATATCCTTGGAAATGGAGCTCCCAACTTCCCTGCCCCTAATGATGAATACATGGATCAAGTGCATGGGTTGGGAATCACCACTATGAGTCTCAGCTAGGAGATGAAAGGTACCCACTAAATGATTTGCTCATCTTTGTGTCAGTGCTTTAGGGTTTTGCAGAGACCCCTATTCCGAAGACCACAAGTCCTGAGAGCCCTGTTAATCTACCATTTTAAAGAGTCACATTTCAATTTTCCATCACAAGCCAGGAAAGAGAAAGAGAGAGAGAGATTCCACACCATCTGTATTTGCCCAAACAAAACTCTCTTTTTCTTTTTTTTTACGTAGGCTAATGATTTCGCGATCTTTTATATCAAGGCCTCAAACATAGCAAACATTCCTCACATTGTATTGGAAGCTCATAGATGAACATGAGATAGATACTGGCCGAGGAATAACAATTCCTCGTCACTAGATTGCCCTCAGCTTATCCGGTTTTTTTTTTTCTTTCCTCCATTTCAAAGGTTAACAAGATTAACATTCCTGCATTATGGGGATTGGGACAAGGATTTTTCAATGCCTTCTAATCCATTCAAACGATAATTCATCATCCAATTTTATTGGGTCTAAACTTTCTGATCAAACTCCCCTTAAGCCTCTACTGAAAGCTACTGATTCCATTTGTAAAGGAACACTGCACTTCCACTTCATCTGCTATATTTTCAAAAGGGGCCAGATGAACAAAAGGCAAGGATCCAGTTTTGCGTATTTAATTACTTCACTGTAAGAAAAAAACATGCGCAGGAGAATGTTGCAAGAAGGGGGAAAGGATGAGAGTATCTCCCAAACCTCTAACTTGCAACGGTTATTTCTATTCACAGAAGATGATAAACTGCCAAGATAAACTAAAACAAAAGGCAAAGGAAAATATAATTCTCTACTGAGGGAGTTTATCATCTTCTCTAAAAAGATAAGTTGCTCCTTTCATTGTCAATAAATGATAAGTCATCGATACCAACCAAAACAACACGCGAAGAAAAATATGGGAAAGAACTTTGGAGAACGTAAAATGAACACACTAACCTCTTCACAACTACTTGCTTCATGTTCCAATCCATTGCCAGAATGTTTACCCCACAAATTTGCAGTCCGTATTACACCAGCAAGATCCTCCATGAGGCATTCAAGCTCATTGAGCAGACATTTTGCTGTAATTGACAGATCATAATTTAGAGGAACTAACTCTAAGCCCAAGAGATAAATGGTCATAGAAAGCCGCAAACCATATTATCCACGTAGAAGTAAAACTTTAAGAATGGATGCAAAGAGTTTACAACATAATCTGTAGTCCGTACATGTGTGTGTGTGCATGTACACTGCAGCCGCAGGTCAAACATCTAAGGATAAGAAGCTTACCTAAGAAAATCAGAACAGAACCTCTCTAAGGAATTGCATGGCAGCCATCTAGAGAATGTACAAGTACAAACTTTCTAATTTTATTTTTTTTCTTTTTTCTCTTCCAGTTATTTAATTTATGAACAAAGTGAAAACATTTCCAGTAAATTCATTATTCATAAGATCTTTCATGCACGTCAGATTAAGAAGTGTTCAAAATGTCAATCCAGGCTCTCAAAAAAGGTGAAAACAGAAAAGAATAATGCACATATGAGTGGGTTACTGAAAATGAATACATTTCCTTAGATTTGTCATATGAGTAGGTTACTGAAAATGAATACAGTATACACTGCCTTAGATTTGTCCCACCCACTACATTCATTTTCCCAAAAGAATTTTTATTAAAAAAAAAAAACTAAAGCAGACAGAGCTAAATTAAGCAAAATTTCATCGGAAGGTAACAGAACCTCCACTGTAGCATCTGTCCCAACTAGCCTACCGAGCAACAACTGGGCATCTATAACCATAAAAGGCACCAGTAATGTAGCCCATAAGAATAGCCTACCAATGGCAAACCTATCCACATGATCTATGTGAAGAGTACTGGGACCAATGATTTGAAGAGTACAACTTGAGGAGATCTATACAAAAAATTACCCTGATTGTTTTTTCATAACCGTGTGTGTGTGTGTGTGTGTGTGTGTGTGTGTGTGTGTGTGTGTGTGTGTGTGTGTGTGTGAGAGAGAGAGAGAGAGAGAGAGAGGTGGTGGGTGAGTGTATTTTATTCATGAACATCCAGTACATCATTTTTCATCGTAGGATCCTGTTACAGATACTTCAAGACGGATTCCATAGCCATGTCCAACACATCAGACATCAATTTTAAGCACAAGTGAAGACTACATAAGACTATAGAAACAAAGTTACTACGCTTTTTTATAATAAAAAATTTAAAATAATTCGGAACTTTTATATCAAACATTAATTCACGAATTATTTGAAAATTCACGAATTATTTGACTTTTTTGAAAAATAAGGCTTTTTAAAAAAGGCGTGAATTTAGCATTTAATGCGACCTTTTTGAAAGAGTCACAAATAAATATATAATATATGAAATATATTTGTTTTATAAATTTCATAATTAGTAATCTTTAGTTTTATCTTTTTAATTTTTCTGATTTTTTTCCTCATAATTTGCCCTTTTCTTTTAAAAAAATCACTAGTCGAATAGTTCCCGAACTCCGACTTGGTGACTATGCCTGAGACATACCCGTGTTATGTCCTTGTCATACCCAATTGGCATAATTATCTCCAAGATGGGACCCATGGAGTCCCCCAACCCTTGAATCTGTAACTAATTTTGTATGAGTGCCGGGTTTTGACACAATTCACCTAAACGGTTTTCATCATCGCTGTTAGCAGTTTCATTTTTCTTTTTCTGCCTTAAATTGGGTACATCCAAACAGGCCCGCCAATGTTGCCATCAATGTTCAACTGGAACCAGTTTCACAGAGAGCAGCACAGCATAAGGTGTTCAATCAACTAATATTCAACGAATAGCAGATCCCAAAGGTTTATCACTTCAAAGCACTAAAGCTACACCTACCATCTTATAATTCACAGCAGACTTGCCTCCCCAAATCAACACTAATTTGAGGTATAGTGCTTCCTTCAAACCAAACGCTCTTGAAGAAACAAAAAGATTCTGGCTGGTAGAAATTAAATGCACTAACAAGGACCCAAGGCCATTGTCTTCAGGAATATGAGTACACCATCTCCTGTGATAGTATTACCTGCCATTCTGAGGGAAGCAGCCTCTCGGTGCTTACAATGCAGCACCATACCAAAACAATTGGGTGCCTTGCTGCAAACGCATATAAAAACAGAAGACCAGAGGTGCAGGGCAATAGAAACAACCTTTCTCAAGATATATGTCAATATAACATGATCCTCAATACCATCGAGTTCACCATAGGTTCTCAGAAATAAGTATTTGCAAGATGATAGTGGACTCTCATGAACTGGATTACTACCACTAAGAAACAGTGATTCACATACATATTATGACTATAAATGTGTGTGAGAAGTGAGAACCCAAGTCTCTATGCTGAATACTAATCCAGCAAGCAACTTGAATCAGTTGGGGTAAACCAGCAATATGATGTCTATAATATGTGCACTTGCTATTTACTGTACCCTGGGTAGCTCTTATGCCAATTCTAAATTTGTCAGAGCTTGTCGAATGTAACATGTTTTGGATTATTTAATGAGTTTCTAATATTTGTTGGGCTTTGTGTCACCAAAGTACTTCTTTGATATGTGTTTTGTAGATGGCGCATAATGCTCAAATAATACATTCGTCCATTCTAAACATGCAAAAAAACAAGGAAAAAAGAACTACCATTCGCATTTTATAACTGGCACATTACCATGTTTTATGTATAATGTCTTTAAGTAACAGTGGATTACAGAACAAAGAAGTGCAAACATGCAAAACAAAACAAAAAAGCAAGGCTTAAAATATTGAATATGAAAAGAAAAAAAAAAGAGGAAGAAAGGGGAAAGTGGGACATTAAATCGGTTTGGCTGCATCTTAAAATTTCAGAGAATGTATATTTTTTCTTTAATAAAAAATAAATAAGAAATAAATCCAAGGTGAGGGATGAGAGGAAATGAGTAAAAAGAAAAAAAATCTAGGTTTAGAAGAAAGAAGAGAGGACCTCTATAAGAAAAAAAGATGAGAAAAAGAACAAAATATAGGTGAAAGACAAGGAGATAAAGAAGAGACCAAGCAACTCTTTTATTGAAGAAGCTAACGGACCCTTTGATCAAATTCGCACTAATACCATGAATTCTGGCCATAATTTTGAAGAAAAAAATGTATGAAGAAATAAGAATATTTTGTCCTCCCTAAAAAGGGACATATGAATCAGTAATATATATAGCAAACATGTGATGTGCGGATGATGATACACATCGCTTAAGTTGCATACTGGAAAAGGCAGATACATCCCTATCTAAAGCATCTGAACTCTGAAGAGACAGCTAGTCCTTCCTTGTCAAGGTTGGCACACCCTCCGTTACAAAAAAAAAAAAAAAAATCAGATAAAAATCATCACTTCAAAAAATGGTCAATTATTTCTAAGCTTTTGTCCTCTTGGTGCGCAATTAGGGAGGATTGTGCAGATTTGGATTTGTTCCTCTTTATTTCCATTGCTTATGGGCCTATTCTCTTGGTCCTTTGGTCCATGCTCCTCTTTGTAATCATAGTGCAAAGTTGGGGTTCAGAATAATTTGGCAAGGGTCAAGTTCGGAAAAATTCACAAAAAATAAATTAATAATTACAATAATATATCCAACAATTTAAGAACTAAATGAATTGTTTACATTTTTTGCAATTTATTCGCGCATAATTCGGCAAACATAAAATCACAAATAATTCAGCAAACCTAAAATTCGTGAATAATTCGTGAATTTGTCACTATGTTTGTAATTTTGATGATTCACTTCATGTGAACTTTCTCTTGTTCCCCCCAACCCCCCGCGAAATAACAAATGTGGGCATCTAAGCAGGCCCTATGTGGCACAACCTCTTTAGTAATCTCCACAATGTCAAAGGAATAATAACGCATTCTCAAATATAAAACTGAAGGTCAATTTCTTTCCGCCTTTACCTGGGATGAAAAACCTAGAAAAAAAGAGTAAGAACTGTTTTGGCACTCTTTGAAATTTTCGTAATTAGTAAACATCATCCACGACCATACACAGGAATAACAATAGTATATTTACCCTGCCCTAACTCTTAAAGTACGCAAAACATCACAAAAGAAAGTAAGGTCAAAAAAAAAAAATTGGTGATTACTAGTTAGTTAAATGAAGAGTATCAACTCCTATTCATAAACTATAAGCATTAAATGATGAACAGAGGAAAATATTGATCCCTATATTCTCAGGGTTTTTCTTCAGGTAAGTTATATTCTCTGCAATTAGGGAGACATAAATGGCATTTTCTGTGAGGTTACAATAGATATTCTAAATTTTTATCTGGCCCATGAAAATTTTATGGAGGACAAACAGTTAAAGTACAAGTCTCAGTCATCTGGAATTTACTTGTGAACACTTTAACTATTCATTATACATGCAAGAAAATGTTCCATTTGGATTCCCTTCTCTAACAATCCAATAGATTCTAAGAAAGTCGACAATATAAAAGATTCCAAGAAAATCAAGATGCGGAATTTTGCACATCAGATATAAAAAATGTGAAAAAATAAATTGTATAGCAACCACTGATAAATATTAAGCATGTCATAAAAAGAAGATGGCAATAAAAAGAAACTTAATCTAAACAGTGAAGAAACATATTAGATATCTAAATGCATAATAGTGAATGCTTTAATTTATATTCTTTTGATAAAATTTTTGTCTGTAGTCTGTACTTATTCATAAAAAGACAAATAGCACTAGAAAATACAGAAATGAATATCACCTTCGCTTATATGATCCTGAAGTCCTGAATGGCATGTATTTACTTTTGTATGCACATTTACCAAAACATAAGAAAACAACCTTGAAGTCAGACCAATAAGCTGTACGAAAAGCAAGACAAAGAAACTTCATTGATGATAATACTTAGGTCTAAACTATAAAGACCCGCTGGACGTAAGTCAGCATAATGATAATGTAAGTAGTGCAAAACACAGTAACACCAAATGAGGGGAAATCAATAGATAAATCTAGGATGATTCATCATCTATGTTAATCAGCTATTGAACATGTACAGTGTAAGCTGAAATATGATTTTACCACATTTGTGGAATTAGGAAAGTCTTAAGGTTTCTATTGTTCAGTTATGATCACATGACTGACAATTTTGTCCTTATTATAATCGGTACCTTGCATGAGAAAACTGTACAGGAACTATAAGAGAAATGCAACCCTGTGGGTATGTTTGACAAGTAATGTCTCCGTTCTGTTGTACGCCTTGCTCTCGCTCTTTTGACAGTTCATAAGAGTGTTTCAACTATTTCTTTCTCAGTATAGCTAATACTACCCTACGCAGTTGATCAAAACATGTGCGAGCTTTACAGATACGTACTTACTAACACACATTGGCTCCATACTTCTCCAAATGCATTACATATGAGGTACTACCACTTGGTCCAGGAAAAGAAATTGCCATGAGCTTCCATAACAGCCACTTTCCTCATCTATACTGCAAGAGATTCAATGATCTTGTGGATTTTAAGGAGGACGTAATACAACTGGCATTATAGTGAAGATATTTCAACACTCTCAGAGTCTCAGCCATGCTCTCATATTTAGTGAGCAAGAGAAAGAAGCTTCCGAAGATCTTCCGAAGATCCAAAACATTGAGTAGCAGGTAATTTGCGAAGTTTTTTCAATGACAAAGACAAGGAATTTGCTTAATTTGATTTACTTTTACTAAGCAGGGTATTCACATATCATCCGAAATATGTTCTGTCAACCAACATGCATATTCTACTTAATCTTGATGTCTTCTCACCTTTTTTTTTTGCATTATCTGCCATCTAGCTTAAAACGTTGTGCATGAAAACTTCATCAACTTGTTACATATGAACAGTTGACTTATGGCTGATCAAATTTTCTACAATTCCTTTTTTTTTTGTGTTAGTTTTTTTTAACCGATAAAATAATATAAGTCTGATTTAAAGGAAAGAGGGGCAATCCCCATATACAAAGTATAGCTGAATTCAATTGATGACTTGAAATTCTCTTTCCACAAAATCACCACTGTTGGAAATATGCTTCATCTACAGATCTTAAAACATGTATGTTATGCTTTATTTTAAGGGGTTCACTTATGGCTGGTCATGATTTCTACAATTCCTTTTTTTGTGTGTGTGATAGTTTCTTTTTAACCGGAAAAAAATATGTAAGTTTGATTTAAAGGAAAGAAGGGCAAACCCCATATACAAAGAGTAGCTGAATTCATAAGATAACTTGAAATCCTCTTTCCACAAAATCACCACTGTTGGAAATATGCTTCATCTACAGATCTTAAAACATGTATACTATGTTTTATTTTAAGAGTAACCTCTTATTTTCCTAATACTCTTAACTCTTTTGTCTCTATTTCTGAAATATCCAAGTCTTTGGTCAAATTATTAACAGAACTAATTTTAAATTTTGCATGTTTTTAAAGGAGTAAACTATGTTACTGATGAAGCTCAATAGGCATGTGATTTTGGTTCATCTCTCCAAAATTGTGGATTTGATGAGATTGAGTTACTTAATTGATTTTTAGACCATTTTCAATACTTTCTTAATTATGTTGCTTACCCTTGTGAATCTCAATTGTTCCGTTATCAGTTTCAATTCAAGTACATATGCTAAACCAGTAAACCCTTGATGAACACTACCTGAAGAAAAATGTTGACGATCATTAGTTCAATATATGATCTTGCATGTGCACCGCCTTAGTGTGTGTGTAAATATATACATGTATATAGTATACACTATACACAGAGAGATAGAGTTCCTTTGAAGCCAATAATTCTCAAAACGCAAAAAAATAAAAATATTTTTCCAATAATGAATGAACTTCTAAAGAACTAGAATCTATACTACTCCTATATAGCAGTTGGTATCCACGTGGATACCTTCAAAATCTCTCATTTTAGCTCCAAGACGTTGCCACGTGGCACCCTTCTCTGGCCTTTATTTTCCTTCTATTTTGCCACATCATCTCTCCCTCTCTCTCCATTTACTCTCTCATCTTTGTCTTCCCAAGAAACCTTTCATCTTTCTCCCAGATTCTTCTCCCCAAATAACTCCCCCTCTCTCTCCATTCGTCTCCCAAGAAAATCTCTCATCTCCTCTTCTGTTAGTTAGACAACCTCAACACCGTGAGACCCTCCATTCGTCACCCAAGAAAATCTCTCATCTCCTCTTCCGTTAGTTAGACACGGCAACACCGTGAGACCCACCTCTCTCTCTCTCTCTCTCTCTCATAGGAAACGAAGAGTCACAACAGAACTCTATTTAATTTTGGTTTCCTGTAACTATTCCCCTAAGTTTCTCCTCTCCCCCTTACATTCCCTGAAACCCAAAACAAAACAGGCTCTGTAACTATTCCTAAATAATCTTCCTCTCCATTTTACATTTCCCTAGACTCAAAGCAAAACCATCTTAAGTTGTATGAATGGCAGCAAAAGGTTAGTCATTGAGGTCCCAGACCCCATTCAACTTGGCCAGCTCAAGGCAGTGCACCTTCTGCAACTTACTCATCAAATCAAGATGCTTCACAAAACCCTATAAACAAGTTTTCTCATGTTTACCATCAATGGTTCTTTAAAAAATAGTATTTTCTGTTTTTTTTTCTTTCTTTCTTTAATCGCCCGTGCATCGCACAGGGCATTCGATAGTATAATCATAAAACAAGATGGCAACAACCAAAATGTTCCAAACAGCAATAAGATTAGAGATGAACATGTGAGTCAATTACTGCCGAAAAACACAAAACTGGGCTGAAGAAAACCTTCAGCCTACAACTAAAACTACTATCATGCTTAGAAACGCATACTAGGTGATGAAAATCTTTAAAGAACAACCAGAAACAAAAGAAGTGCAAGTGATATCTAGAGTGTGTAGGGATGAACAATTTATTAAATGCAATTACCAATTTTCATGTTCCAAGTTCCAACATCTCAATGTCTACCTTTAAGAAAAGGAAGCCCCAAATGTTCTTTATTCTATATATTTCTAGATACATTTTATCAGGAATGGATTTCTCAACAGAAGTTTGACACCTCCTACTACTAAGTTATATAGCAAAAGATTAATAACTGGATGACCTTGGTACTTACACTTGCTTATATTTTGTACAACATCACGAACATTAATACACCCAGCTTCAACATATGATTTTACCCTCTTAGTTTCAATAGCTTGTAAGATTATGTTGACCACTTCAGATGTCTTGTGTATTGGAGGCCGTAGAAGCAGCTCTGTTTTAAAAGAACATGATACCAAAAAATCAAATTGTCAAAGAAACTTATATTATAATTTGTAGCATTTGAAAAAAACTAATTCCAAAGCACTCACCTAGCCCTTGCTGAAACCCAACAAGAAACCTGCCACCTGCAGCCACCAACTCCTCAAACTTTGCGATTCTGAATAAATATAACAGTCTTTTAGATGTATCAAAAATTTAACAACTAATTCAAAGAAAAACATAGCAACTAACAACACCATCATGTAAACAATGTTACCATGCACATGAGATGTTGATTGCAGTACGTGTTAATGTGTCAAACTGGTTTAATTATAATTTTAGAGTACAGCATGTCAGAAACGTACTAATATAATTAATTTTTTTGATAGATTTGTACCATCATATGAATTATGATCGTATTGGTTTTTATTCATAAAAAATTCCACTGTGTTGGGGCATGTTTGATATGCATCCATACCGCATCAGGTGTACCCGGACAGATTAATATAGCCCAAACAAATGTCCATTGCACATAGATCTTTGATTGTGCAATCTCATGCCACAAAATTTAGCAAATAATTGAAATAGATGTAAAGGAGGTTCAAGCATGAACCAAGTTTTCCATTTAGAAACTGAGATGTCAACATTTTTGTTAGTTACCTTTTTAATAATCAGGTGGCTCGTTTTGACAATCAGGCAGTACATATGGCAAGCATGAGGAGAGGGTCAGAGCTACCATTCCATGATACCACGCATGGATATCCCATACAAAAGGGTCGGACCTACCATTCCATGATACCACGCATGGATATCCAATGCAAAAATCCATTGTATCAGACAGTATACAAGTAAAACAATTAGGAAAAGCCAACATGATTTATTTTAAGTGCATATAAAAAGTTCTTTTGGCGAGCATCTCTCATGTTGGGGCCTGGGAGTAGCTTCTTTGTTCTCCCTTTTCAACTTAGGGGTACTTCTCTGTTGGTAGTCTTTGATGCAAGGGCATTAATTGTCGCATCCCATTGTCCCCAGAGAGTTTCGAGTCCAACCTCGATAGATCTTCCTGGGCTAGGAGATAAGAGATTTGATCTTTTGTGGTGAATTGGTCTCCCGCATCAATTTTCCTCTTTGCTTTGGGGACTTTATGGTTTTAGTTGTTTTTGACTTTCTATCCTTTCTTGGAGCCTTTTGGGTTCACTCGTATGAAGGGTTTTGTGGAATGATAAGGTCACAATTAAGAAATATCATCTTCTGTTCAGCCAAGAGAAATCAATAATATGTGATTTCATTAGAAGACAGGGCGCGGAGCTACATGAAATGAGGTTCCATTTGTTGCCCGAAGGAGAGTGGTGGCTCCATTTGTGGCCCCTAATGGATTTGAATAAGGCTTTGATGGGTAAATGGTTATGGCGATTTGGGGAGGATCTCAACAATTTGTGGAGAGATTATTGTGGCTCGTCATGGGGAACATAATAGATGGTCATACAATATATGTTATTGGGAAGGAGAGTAGGGGTTGAGTTTGAAAGTCATACAATATATGTTATTGGGAATGGGAGGAAGTCAAATTCTGGTCTGATTTAGGCATTCTCTGAATGATTGGGAATTGAGTCCTTTTATTAGTTTCTTGACTCGTCTAGAGTCCCACATTCCTTGCCTTGCCTCTAAGGACGGTCGAGTCTAGTATAGGGACAACAAATGTCAATTTTTTGTGAGATCCTTTCTGCAGGCTTGGCATCCCAAAACCACTGTATCTTTCCCCTGGCGAATTGTGTGGCATCCTAGTATGTCATCCAAATATCTTTCTATAGACAATATCCAAATAAAATTCGGACCAATAACCATCTCCAAAGCAAATGATGGGATTTAGCAAATTGTTCTATGTTATGCCTGTCAGCAAAAGAATCGATAGATCACTTGCTCTTACACTGCCCTTTTGTGGTTAATCTCTAGAATCATTTTCTATTTCGTCTCGATGTAGCATGGGTCTTTTCACATTCCTTCCAAGCCTTCTTATTTTGTTGGCATTCTGCCTCGCTGAGTGCCCTGCTCGATGTTATTTGGGTGCTCCTTCCAATGGCGATCTCTTGGTCCATTTGGAAAGAGAGGAACCGGTGGCACATTTTGAACACTCATCTTATTCCTAAGCTAAGGTTAGGCAACAAACTCGGAACCTCCTACTACACTGGACCTCAATCAGAGATGACTTTAAGGAATTGGGGATTTCAAGTTTCCTCGACTAAATTTAGGAATGGATTTTTTTTTGGGTATTTTTTATTTAAGGATTTTCTCGTAACTGTTTTGTCTCTAGCTTTTTAGTCTTCAATTCACTATTGGTGAATCGGGGATATTTACATATATTCTCTCTTTCTTGAATGAAATTTTGATTATAATTAAAAAAACTGTTTTTGTTTGCCTCTGTTTTACAGCTTGTATATTCTTTTTCTCTTGAATGAATTCTGAATTACCTCTCAAAAAAAAAGCATCTCTCATATGGCGTGGATAAAAGGCAATCAAGTGGTAAAAATAACTAGGAATAACAGTTAGTATGCATTACTAAATATCTTTAATTCATATGATATTTACGAAACAAAAAACCCAAAAAAAAAAACATTGGGATTAACCTTGCCATAAATTTTGAGAAAATGTGGAAAACCTTCTCATACAATTCCAATAGCACTTTGTTCTCTTCACCTTCCATTCTAAGAAGTCTAAACTGAAATTGCCACATTTCATAAGCAGATGCCAGACATAAGCAAAACATTGGGATTAACCTTGCCATAAAATCTGAGAAAACGTGACAAACCTTCTCGTCCAATTCTAATGGCACTTTCTCTTCGCCTTCCATTCTAAGAAGTCCTAAACTGAAATTGTCACATTTCACAATAAGGTGCAAGATATTAGTAAAACCATCCCAATTCAAAAAATAATATGCATGTATCTATCCCCACCCCAAACGCATACACATACACATACACATACACATACACATACACATACACATACACATACACATACACATACAGGATATTTAACATTTCATATCATTGGTAACTATAGCTTTTATATTGGTGTGTGCATGGTTGTTAAAGGCATCCCCTCAAGCGGTCGCCTAGGCAACTAGGTGCTCTCTACTGAGCTGAGGCAACTGTCAACCTAGGCGACCATTATTAAAATTTTGACGGATGTAATATTTTATTGTTTAAGGGTATAAAAAATCTATTTTATTTGAAGATGACAATTTGATCAACAAAAAAGCATGTTATTTCATACGCTTTTCATGACTTTACCATATAATATATTAGGGTTTGTATATCCAATAAAAATAGGGTTAGCAAATAAATAAATAAAACTCTACGATGTCAAGTATGTTTTCTTCATGCTAACCTACCATCTCTCTTGTTTAATGAGTTGATCAATTGGTCACTCTCTCTCCTTTGTTTGCAGGTGGACCATGGTCCCTCTCTGCATTGCACAGTGTTAAAGACATAACCTGAGGCAGTCGCCTGGCAACCAGACGCGCAATTGGGGCCCAACGACCTAGTAATAAAAAAATGTCTTTAAAATTTAAATGTTATAAAATCCTTATAAAGCCCCCACAGCTCTCAAAAATTCCTATTTAAGGGATTTTTTATAATTTAAATAAGTGTAGGCCTCATAATTATATATATTTTACTTAATGTGTATTTTTTTTTATTAATTCCCCTGTGCATAACCGAGAAGAATGAAGAAATAAGAAATGAGAATGAGAGGTATGGCCTCTTCCTCCTTCACCTCTTCTCTCTCTTTCACTTCCCCCTATTCGGCAGTCCCAGTTACTTGTTAGGCTATTTATTATGTTTTTTATACAGTCCAACAATCTCCCCTCCCCCCTCTCTCCCCTCTCTCTCTATTGTTCAGCTATTATTGTACTCTTATTTTTTTCCATTTTATATCCCTCATAGTCCTCTCCCTCCCTTTCGACAGTCCTTGTAGACTGTTTGTTTTTTTATTTATTGTTAATCCCGATACTTGAAACCCCCCTTTATTATTCCTAGAACTATCTCCAATGATGATTCTATAAAAAAAGCATCTTGACGATTAAGATTTTGCAATTTATACGAATTCAATGCCCTTTATTCATAGATATTATATATGGATCTACTATTGCAGGGGATTTCTGCTGCAAAGAGTTCATTAGGCGATGCCTCGAGCACCTTGGGCGTCCATGGGATTAGTCGGCTCAAGTCGCCTTTACAACAATAGGTGTGTGTATATAGTGAATAGGTAGCATATGAGTGAGGTAACCTTGCCAAGATATCCCACTGATCAGACGTCGAGAACATCCTCCATTAACCCAAGTTTGGCAGAATTAACCCCTTAGAGGTAATGTGACCCAACCATATACATATATATACATATACTTATATATATATATACATATATATATATATATATATATGGGGACCAAGGGACATCGGATTTCTTTTGGGTGGCTGCAGGAGGCGATCATTACACCGTCTAATGAGAGAGGACAACCAACTTTTTCAGTAAAATGAAATTATTTTCAAAATGAATTTTTGTTAGAACATATTACCCTTATATTTATTGTATTATAAGATATTATTACAATTTATATGGGTCTACGGGCTTGTTTGACATCGTTCCGGATCAGAAATGATTCTATTCCTCGGAACAGTCTAATTTTTTGGAGCAGTTCTGTTCTTTAGAACCCGTTTGGATGCAGTCAGCCATTTCGGGGAACTGAAACAACAGAATCGTGTTTGGATGAAATAAAAAAAACAAAATCATAGTAACATCATTCTAACTACTTTTCTTTAGGGGGAGGAGATGGTTAACCATTATAACTATACAAAATGATAGTTGTGTAAAGGGTTGTGTGTTTGAAAGATTATCACAGATTTCGGTTTTTGAAAGATTGTCATCAATCCTATAACAGTTCTATCTTCAAGATTTCAAGCAACATTCACTATAAGTCTATAACAATTCAATCTTCAGGATGTACAGAATTTAACTCCCATATCCAAAGATAGAACTGAAGAGTATATCACAACTCCCATATCCAAGGATAGAACTGAAGAGTATGCAGTAGCATTCAATAATGGGGTGCAGGAACATTCATAGATTTCAAGCATAAGCATCACCACTACCAATTATCCCATCACCACCGACACAGCGACACCAATTCAGAAACATAAACAAATTCTCATTTCATCACCACCAAATTATCCTATCACCACCAACACAACAACATCATTCCATCACCACCAACAAATTCCCACACATTAGTTAATGGAAGAGAAAAAAAATATCAGAGATCTGGGAAAAAATTTCGAAGGAAGAGGAATAAAAACAAGAAACAAGAGGAACTTCAAACAAATTCCTTAGCGAAGAGAAAAAAAAAACTACCAGTGATAGATCTACAAGAGGAATCCCACAAAAAAAAATATGTTAATGGATGGGAAACAAAACATCAAAATCAGAAAAGATCTGCAAAAATAAAATAAAAAAATTCGTAGAAGAGGAATCAAAAAAGAAGATCCCCAAAAATTTCATTGGCAAAGAGAAACAAAAGAAAAAACCAGATTTACAAGAGGAACTCACAAAAAAATTTGTGGATGTAATGGAAATTGAAAAAAAAAAAACATAAAAGATCTGCAAAAAAAAGAAAAAGTTCCTGCATGAGGAATCACAAAAAAAAATCAAAAAAAACAAGAACCCCAGAAAATTTTCGTTCAAACAAGAGAACCCAAGATCAGAAGAGAGCAAAACCCAAAGATCTACGAGAGAAACCCCAAAAAAGGAACCCAGCACCTGTGCGTTGAATCAGAGCGAAAAAGAGAGAGAGAGAGGGAACCTCGTCGCCGTTGTCACCGGCGTCGGATAAGAAGAGAATTTCGGCCGGTGAAATAGACTTTTTTTTTTTGGTGGCGTTTGGTATCTCGATGACCCCTTAGGGCCAGAGACCATGCTCTAAGAGCATTTGATTTCAGGTGAGGCTACCATGTGAAATGGGCTCCACCTGATATTTCCATGACTGGCCTTAAGGGGGATATTAGTAACAAAGTTCATCTCGAATAATAAGAGCATGTTTGCGTTTTAGAATGTTTGATAACAAATTATTAGATGTCTGAAACTTTTAAAATAGAGGAAAAACTTTTGAACAATTAAATAGCATTATGGTGAGAAATTAAAAGGGAGGTGTTGAACCAATGAGGTCCAGCCTAAGAAAAACCTCTAAAGAAATAAGAAAAAATAAGTAGCATTGTGATTGAGAATTTAAGACAAGGGTGTTGGACAAATGAGGTCCAACCTTAGGTTTATAAATAGATATCATAGGTACGTTAACTATTTCCCTATTTAATTTGTGGGGTATAACAATAATGGGTACACATTTTACATGAAATGGGTATATAACTCTCTTGGTATACCCGCTTCACACCCAACTATGTAAGGTGTAATGATTTTATGATATAACCCTCCTGCAGTCAATGACCCAATTCTCTTCTCATACTGGACGACCTTTTAATTCACTCATTCTTGATCAATCCTACTATTCGGAAAGGGTGTGAATTGCTTGCATCATATAAAAAATTTTAATGGCAACTTCTATTCCTGCTCACGGATTTTAATGAAAATTTTTTAAGTTGTTTCAATATCTTCACGTTAAGCCTACATTTATATAAAGGCAGTCCCTATTATAACTCCTAATTGAGACCAATCTCTTATAAGATGAAATTGTATCCACTTTTCAAATTTTAGTGCTCCTAAATGGGTTTTCTGGAATTAAAGTAAAACATTAAATTAAAATTTTGTTTTATATAAGGGTAGTTTAGGAATTTCGGAAAATTTAGGCTATGCCAGCCTCTCCCATTATAATAGTAAAGAAAATGGATAGATTTCAAATTTCATTAAATTCAATTCATTAATTTAACCAAATAAAATTTTAAGAAAATTAATAAGTTATTGCTTCCAAAAATAAATTTTAACTAAGTTAAGCAGAGTGTGGGACCCACAATAAACGAGGTTGTAGAAACGGGAACTTCGAAGGCATGGGATTGTCTCTAGCATATGCCATAAAAAGAGTCTCTGCTTCCATGCATCATCCAACATGTGGCGATAAAAAGGGAGAAGTCATTTCATTTTCACTCCATGTCTCTCCCTCTTTTTATTGCCGCATGTCGAATGATGTGTGGAGCCAAAGACCCTTTTTATGGCATCTGCCATAGATAATCTCATATCACTCTGAAATGATGGGATGCAGATAACAGAGTGTGTAACCTGAACTAAATAAGGGTATAAACGGAAGGAACACACCTGGTATCACTTTTTTCCCTGCACACTTTCTTTATATATATTATATACTAGAAAAATTCCCGTGAAATGCACGAAAATATAAAGAAAAATGAGAACATAATAAATAAATAAAAATTGCATATGATAATTATGTTAAAAATATATATCAAAATTAAATCTGCATGCATGAATTTCCAATTGAATGTCAAATACACTTACAGTTGAATTTTCTTAACCATCCTCTAGCTAGGTTGCTTGAAATAGAATTCAAAAGCACTGTCTATCACAACCCTAGAAAAATAAAACAATAACTTTCACATCTTCAATCTTATTTAATTTAATGATCATATTCTTAGTAGCTTTTTTTTTCCAGCTTAGTAGCAACATCCATATTAGAATGATAGGAAAACAAATTAGAAAGTAGTTGTTCTTTTGGCAATATGTCAATACTAGTGACAATAACAATGGTGGCAGAGGTTAATCTAATACTTATCAATCGAAAATTTGCTTCAAGTTCATCGATCAGTGTCTTGGCTATGATGGAATCGCTCGCCAAGATGAAACTTGATCTAGGGTCTTACTGAAGTGATAGTCCTCACAACACCTTTGCCTCCTTAAACCCTAACCGCATCGCTTGGAACACGACTAACCCCTCACCATCGATAGAATCAATTCTCTGGAAGAATAAAGAGGGAGTGCATTGGAGAGAGGGAGAGTCGTTGGATGGAGAGACATCCCAAGAGAGGGGAGTGGTTAAAGAGACACAAGGGTAGAGAGAGATGGGGAATAGGGGAGCTATTGCATGAGGTGGAGAGAGATTAGGAAGGTTGTGGTGGGTCATTACGTGAGTGAGAAGATGAGGAGACTTAATAGGTGGGGATAGAGAGAGAAAAGTGGGGGAGGGACACGTCTCTACACACCCTTATCCGTGTGAGAAAGTAGAGAATCACAATCTCCTTAAAATTTCTTCAATGTTTTTTCAATTGAGATGGAAACATGTGCAAGTGAGAGAGTTAACGATTGAGATTACAGAAGGGTGCCACGTGACATCCTTAAAATATAACTCATAGGATTCCTGAGATTGAAGGTTGGAGAGCAAAGAGGGGGGGGGGGGGGGTAGGTGACACTTATTTATTTATATTATAATATAGATAGGTTATAGACGAAACGAAACGAGGGAGAAAATTAGCTGGAAATGTGAGAGGGACTTAAAAGGTAAATTAGCAAAAGGTGTTGTACGAAAATAATGGTGACGAGGGCAATTCTTCAATGGTCGTAGGCTCTTTTAGTATAACATTATAGATTATAGAAACGTTATAGATATAGAAATGTTATAGATATGCAAAATAATCACCTTGTTGGTCAATGGCGTGAGGAGGGGCATCTCAGTTCTCATTTTGTTGTCATGTCTCCCTCTTTTAACTCCCTTCAATTGTGGTTAAGATTCACTCACCCGTAGTGGACACCTATCTACCTTAGCTTTTAGAAAAATATAATAAAATAATTTAACCACAGGGTTTTAAAGAATTAACCCGAGTTAAATGGCAGTTGAAGAGGCGGCTTTGTGAGAGCGAGGAGCAATGGAGTGACCTATTGCTCTAGAAATATGGGAAATACTAAAGTACCCTTACATTTAGTGGATTTTGATAATTAATGCAATGGTAAAAATGTCTTTGTGGTTGTTACCATGTACTTCTCTCTCCTATTTAATGAATTGTCCCCTATGAAAATACTATTGCATTTAATAGAATGATATTCAATACATAGGGATAAAGAAAGTCTTTGACAATTTCACACATTGAGTCAACTATAGCACTGGTTTGCTCCAAGGGCGAGGGGCGAACTATTACTCCTCACCCTCGGAAAGCCCCTTAATTGTCCTTGAACTCTAGTTAAAAGGTTTTAACCCTTGTAATTAGTTTTTTTAATTATTTTTTTTAAATAAGGGTATAAATACTTTAACTCTAAGGGTTAGTGCATCTTAACCACAGTTAAAAAATGACATGTGGCAAAAAAAAAGGGGCCCGAGACACCTCTCTTCCCTCCATCAGCGAGGTGGTAACTATTTTCCATATATTTTAATGTAAAGTTGTAAATTAAAATAATAAACTAGAGTTGTCAATGGGTTGGGGTAAGCCTATCACCACACTTGTAAGTGTAGCTCAAGTGCTTACCGGGTCTAAACTAGCTAGGCCCAACCTACTATCTGGCTAGGGACTGAAAAAGAAGATACAAACAAATTTGTTATAATACTTATCAAATTTTGTCCTAAAACCATCATCGAGTATAGTTTAGATACAAACAAATTTGTTATAATACTTATCAAATTTTGTCCTAAAACCATCATCGAGTATAGTTTGTTTCTTAGTACATGTTTGTATAGCATTTTGGTCTTTAAAGTCTATGTTAAGAGAATCTGACAGTGACTTTCATTATTAAAATATATTATAGTCTTGAATATATTTGAGGTGAAGAATACGCATAGAATCTGTCTATGAATACTCCTAAATATACTCTCAAATTCTAACCCATTTAATTTAAATAGTTAAGGATGAAGATTAGATTTAGCTTGGCTTATTGAGTTTGGATTATTTTATCATTTTCTAAAGTCACATTAACTATATTTTTTACTCTTAATTATTTGAATTGAATGGTTATGATTTGGGAGTATCATTGGGAGTACTTATAGACTAACTCATTCATATATTGTTCTAAATAAACTTTAAATATATAATTGAACATATATTGTTAAGGTCTCTTTGAATTTATTTGGGAATGGTTGGCTACAAAGCAAGGAGCGTTCTCATTTGAAATATGATGTAATTTGACATGTAATTCATTGTTTTACTTGCGGTATAAGATTTGAATACTCAACACTTTATCTACACGCCTAATCGTGTGAGTTTAGAGGAATTTGTTCTTAACGGTTAAGCAATGTAGTAGAGCATGTCATACCATTTCTCAAACTTCTTATTGTATAATTTATTTTTGAGTTTTTTCTCAGTTTTGTTTATGTGCATTTGTTGTGTTTTATGCACGTAAGGTTTTCCTACTAGTAACGGTGATCATAGATAAGTCTAATCAAGTATACATGTTATTATATTGTTAGCTATATAGACTTTGTATTCATTGAGGGTTTCATTGCTCAGTCGAACTTTTGATGTCGACAGGTTTAGGTTCAGAGTGGATTATCGAACCGTAGATTGAGGAAGTGTGCCAAGAAAAGAGAGAAGGTGACCTCTACAAGGAGAATATAGATTTAGACTAATATCCGTACTATTGTTCCGGTACACATTTTATTTTGATCAAATGGGTTGTAATTAATAGACATTTTGATGTTGATGTTGTTTAGGTTTAACATGAGTTTGAGATCGTGATAGATAATCTAAAAAGGTTTTAGGTTCAAGTTGATCGTATGGTTATATATGATGATTTATTTGATTATCACATATTTTATTGTTGATATTAAGGATAAATTTTTAGATCCTCATTTGGTATGCAATGTATGCTATTAAGACAAGTCCGTGTAAGCAATGTCACATGCCCAAGGTCTCATTTGACCAGTATAGGATTTAGGGGCGCGACGACATTTGCCTAAATCCGATTCCCATCTGAATAGAAATTCGAATCCAATATGAAATCCATTATATACTAAATTGTCAAATTTGAATTCAAAAACTCGATTGTTTATTTAATATATGAATCTAGTCCGATTTAATATCAATATATTTTTTTAAAAAAATATATATTTTAATATATTTTTTAAAAATGTAAGTAGTATTATACTATATTTATAAAGTAATATAGATATTATTATTATATATAACTAGCGGGTGGCACATGCGATGCACATGAGAGCGAGGGGAAGGAGTTAACCATAGTTAATAGGAGTTAAAAGGAACACGTGTTAACCCACAGGTGCGATTGAACTCTCCTCGAGTTAAATTGCGATTAGCTACGATTCTATTCTTTAAATAAATAGATGATCAAGGGGTAGTTTGGGAATTAAAATAAAATATTAAATCAAAGTTTTGTTTTATATAAGGGTAGTTTGGGAATTTTGAAAAAATAAGGCTACGCCTGCCTCTCGCATTATAATAGTAAAGATGTAGTCGGATCAAATTGCTATAAATCCGAATCCAATTATAACTGGATTCAAGATCTCAACTAAATATTCCATCAAAAGCGAACGCATTTGAGAACTCATTTTTATGATTGGATTTGGCCATTTAACATCATTTATTGGGAACTTTTTTTTATATATAATTGTCTCTATAACTAAAGCAAGAGAACAATTTTAAGAATCATTTTATTTTCAGTTTTAGTGGAACAAAAAAAGATATTTTTCATAATTAAATATGAGAAACCGGCTTAAAACAGATGAGATAAACATAAAAATGGACGAGATAGATGAAACATAATAATATTTTGGATATTTCATAACAATTATAAATGTGTTGATGAATATAGTAATATTTAGTTTCTAAAATAATATTGTTTCCCCTTTGTATTTGTTTTTTTTATTTATTCAAATGTAATTTTATTGTTATTTTTCTTTATAATTGACAGGAATGGTTGCGAAAATGCATATAATTATTTATAAGATTAGAAACTTATGAGAATTATTTATTTTCAAAACAAGAGAGACTTGAATTGATGTAAAAGGCCCTTCGTCACCTTCACCTTAACTGACTGTGTATTTCACCTTGAAAAGCCCACTAGTTCACAATAATTCTGGGAGGGGACTAGGGGAGTGCAACCTGTAATCGATTACAAGAGATTGAATAGCAGACAAATGCGATTGAACTCAGGGAGAGTTCAAGCACACCCACAGGCTAACACACGTCCCTTTTAACTTATACTTATAGGGATAAATACCGTTGAAATGACATGATTTGAAAAGTTTTACTAAATAGGATATGTCTTCCAATATTACCCTTATTAGTGTTTGGGTTTTATATGCATAGTTAAGGGGGTAATATGTCAAAAGCATACCCTTTTAGGTAATAAAAATGCAAAGCATGCATTTTCTGACAAGTCAAAAGTATGCTCTGTTAGATGAAATGCCCATACTCATATTAACCATAATTAAGATCCACTACTCATTAGAGTTCAACTTTATAACCTTGATTTTCAAAACAAATATTAATCCTATGGATTAAAAATTTCATAACCAGAGTTAAATACTTTGTTTTGTATTTTTCTTTAACAATCAAAGTTATATTGTTAAACCCCAAGGGTTAGTGAATCCTAACCACAGTTAATAAGGTTTAAAAGAGACATGTGTTAGCTTATAGGTGCGATTGAACTCAGTGCGTATTTGGCTATTATCGGCTATGATTCACTGATTCTTGGAGTTCAAAAATAACTTTCATTTTTTTGAAAAATATTAACCCCATGGGTTAAAAGGGTTAATTTTTTTCTAACAATTGAGGTTATATGGTTGAATCCTAAGGGTAATGAATCCTACCCACAGTTAACCGGGGTTAAAAGGGACAAGTGTTAGCCGGTAGTGCAATTGGTTGTGATTCGATCTCATAGGAAACAATATTGCTGATCTTCTTGATGTGAGCCACAGATCCAAAGTCGATCAAATGCCTGTGGGTTTCTCAACACTCAAGACATACCTGACAAAGCAGAAAAATAAAACAATTACAGAGATCCCGTGAAAGATTGCTATCGGCCGTTGTGTCGTTAAAGGAAGTAGGGGTCTCTCTCTCTCTCTCTCTAAAGCTGTAGGCAGAAGCTCGTTTCTGTAAAAGAGAGTTTTAATGGTGTCGATGGAGATTGTTATGAATGCTGCGACTCTACTTCCAACTCGTTTCTCCGGCACTGCTACCCATAAACAACCAGTCAAAGCTCGCGCAGTTTGTTGTTTGAGGTAAAGCTCTAACGAACAGTTACATGATTATTTGATAGATCTGATCGTAAATTCACTGTGATTAGTCGCTACTGTTATCCTGAGATTAAATTAACAGCCACACGGTGATTCTGAATACTTGGCCGCAGTTCTTGATTAATGGGGTTTCAACCAGAGTACTACCCTGTTCACTAGTGCTAAATGCTTATTGCTTTTATCTGAATTTAATTTCAATGAAATTCACCATATGTGTAGAAAGGCAGTAGTTTGAGGACATGGCTTTGGCTAAAAAGGGTTTTGCAAAATGTTATATGAATGCGTAAAAGAAAAAAATTATATACAATTAACTTGATTTCTAATTTAGGAGTGTCCAGTCTGCGGCCAACTTTCGGTTTTACTAAATAGATTTTCTGTTTTGAGATTTTTTCCTCACAAGATAATCCCTAACCTAACCAACCATCCATCCATAGATTTTTTATTTTTTATTTTGTTATTCTCTTTCATTTACCTGTTTGGTCATAAAATAAAAAAAACTTTTTTTTTTCCTAGCTAGGACAGTGGTTCGAATGGGTGCCATGAGCCTGACATAGAAGGGGGTGGGTGAAGTTTTTTCCCATTCCCCATCTTGGTGCAAAGAAGACAACTTATTTCAATCTCCCATCCTTGTACAAATTTTGTTAGGGTCCGCTCTTTTAGCCGAGGCTTATAAAGTCCGGCACTTTGCAAGTTTTGTTTATTGATAATATGCATTTTCTTTTGAGAACTAGATGTTTCGTGCCTTTCATTTATTGGGTTGCAATTCCCGTAAGAATTCAAATGGAGCAAAATGAATGATTCCAAATCTCACAAAAATGATAAGACTTGGAATCCCATGATTGTTAAAATTAATTTTGTTAAAAACCTTGACAAATTGGCTCAAATTTCCTAACAACTACCACGACAAAGTACAAAGTGCCAAGCTTTATGAGTCTCAACAAAAGAACGGACCCTTAGTGCTAATTTTGTTAGTTCAGATTTCAAATTTTTTGACAAGGCCTACTTTGTTAGCTAACTAGAGATCAGCACTTTGCAATTTTGCCTAGTTGGCAGCAACTAGAGAGTGATCTTCCGAAACTAGTTAAATTTGTTCTAAGTCAGATATTTGGTTTTTGTTCAATAATAATTAATAGTTGCCAAATGGGTGTGGAGGTCCGGGGAAGATAGGGATAGCCTTTGGAGAAGGGTGATTGTAGCCAAACTTGGTCAATCATCGTGGTGGGAGCCAAAAGAGGTTAAGACCCCACATGGAGTGGGTTTGTGTAAAAGTATCATGGCTGTGACCAAGTTATTGAGACCATTTATTAGATTCAAAGTGGGAAATGGGGTGGATGTCCAGTTTTGGAAGGACCTTTGGTGCGGCTCGAAAACCATCGATGATAGATTTGGAAATCAATCCCTTTTGTTTTGGACAAAGACGCATCTGTGTCAGATTGTTTCGAAACCAAAAACGACAAAGTTGTTTGGTGTCCGAAATTGAGACGTAATCTCAATGACTGGGAGATTGGTGATCTCTTGCGTCTGTTTCAGTGTCTGGGTGCATCTGTTCCTTGCTCCCTTAATAGGGACTCTAGGATTTGGTTCAAGAGCTTTTGTGTCAGGCACCTATAACCCTTTTCCTCACAGGATTGTGTGGAATTTGGGTATTTCTTTGAAGGTATCATTCTTCCTGTGGACTGTAGCTCTCAATAAGGTTCTCTCATGCGAAAATTTGAAAAAACGAGGTTGGAGGTTGGCCAACGGATGTTGTATGTGCCTTCATGCAGAAGTCCGTGGATCATCTGCTAATGCATTGCCATGTTGTTTACGGGATTTGGGGTTACTTCCTATCCAGGTTAGGTGTGGGTTGGGTCTTCCCCTCTTCATTTCACAACTTTTTTTCCTATTGTCTTGAAGAATATTTGAGCGGTGCTCGAGAGGTGATATGGTCTGTTTTACCTGGACTCCTGGAGCCATCTCTTGGATGATATGGAAGGAGCGGAACCTTACAATATTTGAGGATTCCACTTCTCCCTCGCATTGAATATGTGCTCGCATTAGATACTTGATCTTTGAATGGTGCTCCTTAAGGTGAGTGGACATGGATTTGAGGGAAATCCTTGGGTGAGCGTATCTGGAGGTATCGCTTCATCCCAAAGGGATTGTGTTGGATATAATATATATAGCTTTAGAGATTTTCTCTAGATGGGTGGTCTATGTATGCTTGGAGGTTACTTCTCAGTATCCTCTTGGTATTTTTCTGTTATGTTGTAGTCTCTGTTTGTTGTTATCCTTTATCTTACATATATATATATACACTCAGTTTATCGATAAAAAGAAGATGTAATAGTTGCCAAGGTATCCAGATTCGGGAGGATGACTAAACTCGTGCCCCTTTATTTGAGAACATGAATTCTACACATGCATTGACTTCATTTTATAGTTTGCATAAACACAAGACGTCTACTGGGATTCAAAAGTTTGTTATTTATTCAAGTTAATGATCTTTGTTTATTGAGATATAAATGAACAAATAGGAAAATATGTTCTTTTACAAATTTAAATAAAAATGGCAAGATTTGATGTGGCTAAGACAGCCTTTTCTTGTCCTTGTTTTTAGCTTACATAAAGTCTGAAATTTACTGTTCATGTTCCTTCCTGAATATTCTAGAATATATTGCTGTATTATTTTTTTAAAATAAGGCAAAAGATAGAAGAGTCTATTAGGATGCCCAAAGTCTCAAATTATATATTAAAGTGGATGCCTTTCTATCTGTGTTTCTGATACTTCTACTTCCTTGCACCTACTGCTCCTTTATGCAACAAAGAGCATATAATTTAATCTGTTAACTTTTTCGTACCTTCTGAGTAGTTTGAACTTATTTTCAGGAAAAATGAGAAGGTCAACAACTTGTTTTCAGGACATTCACAGATGGAGTGAGTATTTGTTTGTTGTTATACATTTCATCTTTGTAACTGCTTCAGTGATGAGTTCTCTTGATTTCCATTTTAGGTTAGAAGGTCATAATAAGACGGAGATGCTTCAAGTACGTTAAGGTTGCCACAAATTTTACCTGTTGCTGTAATTCCATCTAGCATATCTGTTTTCACTCTGTGGTTTTCATTTGAACTTTGACAGGAGTCAGTTCAATCGTCCAATGAAGTATTAGAATCGAAAGATTCGAAACAGAGTGACATTTGGAGACTCTTTAGAGATGCTCAGCGAAGTTAGTCCTTATGCATCTCCTTGATTATTATTTGTGCAGTTGATGCAATCTTCACAGCATGCACAACAATATTCCATTATTTACTCCTGATGCATTTTGGTGAATGCCAGATATTCTGTACTTAAACAAACAACGTCTTTTGGCCATAGAGGAGCTGAACGAAGAAAAGAGAGAGAAACAATTGCTGCTTGATAGGATAAAAGAGCTGGAAGTAGAAAAACAGGCTAGCATAGATGAAGGTGATAATACCCCCAGCCTTTAATTTCTAATTAAACGTGGAGGGAATGAATCATGATCAATTAAATTTTGATTGGGAACGAATCATGATTAATTAAAGTCTGATTGAGTATCTGGATTCTGTAAATCAGCACTTGAATTGGAAAAGTTTGTGGGACGTGTCCGGGTGCTCATTTTCTCCTTGATTGCACTCCTTACTTGCTATTTATTTCTTGCAAGAAATGAAGCACTTTCAAAAGCTAGTAGAGGGTTCATGTTGCTGATCTTCTTTTTCAGTCCCCCCTGCTAACTCAGACAAGCTATCAATCTGCTCTGAGCTGCTGCTTCGGATAGACTCAATGGCCCTCACAGGCAAGATCGGCACCGGGGAAGCATCTGATCTCAGAAAGCTGGTCATGGACAACAAATTTGTTATAGCTGATGTTATCTCTCACATCCAACAGAAAAGAGATGATGAGCTGCTGAAGGAACTCTGCCACTTCTCAGACAAAAGCAAGCGGTATGCCTTCTGTTGTAGGCGGCACCTCCTTATATTTGGATGATTAAGCTCAACCCATGTGAATGTACAAATTTGAGCATTTCCTATGTCCAAAGATTCCCATCGTATGCTGTCTTCAGTGAACGAATCACAATTGGTTTATTCTTCTCTTTCTTGGCCTTCTTTTTTTGATCCGTGGAATTATGTTTTGTTTAGTCTTATTTGTCCTTTGTCTTCCTTGCTTGAGTTTACTGCTCAGTAAACTCCTTTGCTTGTATATTGTTCTATTTTCTCTCTTGAGATATTGAATCTGCTTGAAAAAAAATCCGTAATAGCATTCATGTTCATGAAAGTATGAGAAGAGATATTAGTCCATCCTCTAACCAAGCCCAGGGACATGGTCATTAAAATGGGCCTATCTCCAAGACCTGTCGCTTCACCACTTACCTACCGAATGACATTGGATGAGTTGTCTTCCACCTCAAAAGGATCTGAAAAATGATATTTACAATCTTAAGGTCACGAAGAAGCTTTAGTCTGTGCTTCACTGGAATCCGCCACTTCACGGACACTGAAACGCCTCAATGACTTTGCCACAAATATTTCTGGAAATGGCCTAATTTTTGTCAGAGAGATTGCACCTCTTTTCTGATAAATTGTTATGCATAGATGTCTTCTTAGTCACGTATCAACAATAGTCTATCTTGCTTTTTACAAGTTCGCCCTTTGGATTAAAAAGTGAGTAATAGGAAATGTTGCATTGTCCGCAGCCCAATGCAATGTCAAAACTTCATTTTGCCTGACAGGGGTGGGCTCCACTTCTGATTTTGCGAGCACTTACCCTTCTTTATATTTAAAGTGGTGAGGCATACTACCATATTTCCTCATGCAAAGCACATTCGTGAAATTGCAGTGACACCCATATCAGATAATTGGCTCCGTCATTCAGCTTTAGCTGATCCAATTATCCAAGATAAAAGCTGATAAGTTAGCTTTATGTCATGTGAAATTAGTAAGTAGAATAATTGTAGAGCATGATTCTGATCCAAAACCTACTTTTTGCGTCTCACATGCAATATACATACTTTTATGCTCATTGAAGAGCTTAAAAGAACTTTTCAGGAGAATGCTAAGAATGTCCTGTTCTGTAAAGACTCAAAAGACAAGTAGCAGAACTTCTCTTGATCATAGAAATACAAAATATAAGTCAACTGTCTCTGAATGCCCATGTGGAGCACATCAGCCATGCCATTTAGAACAGCAGTTTGGTCATGCAAGATGCGGTCTTTATTAGTTGAACATTTCGTTTGATTGCATGATCAAGGTTGAGATCATTGCTCAATTTGATAGTGTTCTTTCTATGCTTCAATCATGAGACCCTTTCAACTCTACCCATCAAAGAAAAAAGTAGGAAAGTTAATCATAGTGGCAACTATTAGTTATGTAAAGAACAAAAGAAAGACAATGTTGCGTCATTGCATAATGATTAAATGTGCAGCTCATTTTGTTCTCTGCAGTACAAGATTGTATTTGTACAAATTTTTATCTCATTGCCAAAACTGGTCATTGAGATCTAACCCGAGGCTAATAGTTTTAGACCTTATATATGTATGCTGTTAAGGTCTTACTTGAGCCTGTTTGAAGTCTTGGAACTACTAATTATGTCTACTGGTTGGTTTTTATTAATGACATGTGCATGGTCTTACCTGCGATTAATGACATGTCCAAAGCCATGAATTACATGATCCTGATCATCAATGTAAATTCGGTTAGAAATTATTTAGTTGGTACTTCGGGACTTTACATGTTTAATTCTATACTCTTAAGTTACTACTAACTGAATATTAATTTTGATATTTTTCTCTTAACTCGCCATGAAGGGGATACTTTAATGATTTAATCTATGGACATCTTCATGAAAGTAATGCTTTGCATAAATTAACATTTTTAAGATTGTCAAAATGGCTGTAGATCCCTGATCCCCCGTGGTGCCTTGGTGAGATCTTGGTGTTTAACCCTGGGAAAAGTTTCACATTAATATAATTACATAAATTATAAGCATATATTTTTATTATCTTATAGGAAATGATATGCTCATCATATGATACGTTTATTTTCTTAATGTGGAATACATAATAATTGAATATTGCAATAACTTAGTCTACATTATATAGTCTCTTGTCTATACTGCAATATGGTAAAAGGTAAATGGTGGGTATGTACTCCACTATGTTATTACGGGCTTGAATTTTTTTTCTTCAGATAATAGACGGAACCACATATAAAAGTTGCATGATGGAAATTAAATATGGTTTCATGCATGAGTTAAACTGCATTCGTTTTGAGAAGTTAAATTGTGCTTTTCTTTCTGATTCATGAGCTTTGGTACTAAGTTATCTATCATACAATACGATTTTTATCTTTTTAATTGTCATTATAATCATGTTTTCTATCATCTTCAATGCAGAAACAGTTTTCACATTGTCCATATTTGCACTGAAATGGCACCAGTGGTCTCCGTTGGATCTTTGGCCTCATATGTGACTGGCTTATCTCGTGCATTGCAAAGAAAGGGAAACTTAGTGGAGGTCATTTTACCAAAGTATGCTAAAAAGAGCTTCTATTTTATGTTCATATTTAATTTTTTGTTTAAATATATTCAATTTCATTATGAATAAAATTTGGCAAACGAAAATGATATTTTCACTTTCTCACGTGTTTTAAAAATTGTCAAAGCACCATTGCATTGAAGCATAAGACCATTGCACACTTGCAATGAAGATGAAAGAAGTGTCCTTAATGGATGGCTAAAAGAGAAGACTGGATAAGTACCCAATCTTAAATAAACAAGCTGAACAATCAATGGGCTCTCTACAAGAGGAACTAACAATTGAGCCATTATGAGCCTCTTTCTGAATTGTCGGCTGCTTTTGTAAAGGTTACAACGAAGAGAATTGAACGTCATCGCATTTATGATTTCTTGGGTGACCTTCATGTCGAATTTGAGCAGTTGCGCACTCAGCTCCTTGCCACGTCTCCTCTGCCCTCTCTTCTCTCTTTTTTCTTCTCTAAACCCTAAATCCTCCAACCCTATCTCCAACTTGGTATCAGAGCTTCAACAAAGTAAGGAAAAAGTCATTTAAATCTGCAAGAACAACCAAAGAAAGGAGGACAACTGAGACGTTTTTAGCCATACAGTTGTCTCTAGCTGTATGACCTAGGCCTTATTTCCTTATTTTGGGTTCTTCAAAGGTATATTTTTCAGAGATCTTGATTTTAGAGGATTTTTGAATCCTATATCGTGTGATTTGATTAAATATTGAGGCAATTACAATGATTTGAAGGAGAAATACAGAAAATATAACTCTCTTAGTTCATAATTTTTTTGCTCGAATGATACCTTTTTAATGTTGTTTGTTGATCATGGATGGACCAGTTTTTTGCAAGGGTTCTTTTAAAATTGAGTTTCCTCAATTTGGATGAGATTTGAATGAGTTATGAAGAATTTTCCAACCCCTTGCTCTACCATTTTTCACTCTTAGGGTGCTTTTATACGCTGTTTTGCTTATAACAGCACCTTAGATCAATGTTTTTGGTTATCTTACTACCTATGGACATGTTCTTGATGAGATATTAATTGATCGGAAGTGTGACTGCATTTTTCACCTTAAGTTGCTCTATGGATGCTAAAGTTCTTACTCCACCGGCTCTTTCCAACTCCATTGTCCACTCTATCACCAATATTAAATTCTATGGTGATAATTTTCTTCCGTGACGAAGTTCTGTTGAGCTTTATATTGGGGGTCGTTCTAAGATGGGGTATCTTGATGGTAAAACCCTTAAGCTGGAGATAGGTATTTCCGAGATTGCTATATGGAATGCTGAGAATTGCATTATTGGGGCTGGTTTTTTTAATTTCTTAGGAGCCTCAGATTGCCAGAACTTACATTTTCTATAAGGATTATCATGAGCTTTGGGATGCTCTTATTCAGACTTATGCCTTGGTGGAGAATGATGCTCGGATTGCCATGAGCTTCTAAAGAGTATTGCTTGCAAAACATTAATAAGGATAGAGAAAGAAGTCGAGAAATGGTGTACCCTCATCCAATTTTCCACTTAAGTCCAAAACCACCGCCTTAGCAAGTGGCTAGAAACTCCCAATTTACATGGTCATATTTTTTTTCCCACATCTAGCTAGCAGAGCACCTCAAGAGTTCCTTCTCTTCATCAAATTTTCCAAGCATTCATTGTCTATAAGGATCCTGTCAAGAATCTGTCTCCCATTCACAAGCGAACCTTGGAAAAGAGATATAATGCAAGCCATGACTTCCTTTGGTCTAGATGCCAAAGCTTTGGTGGTAATTTTGTAGACACTATCTGCCAAAGCTAATACTTCAGCTTACCCTTTCTTTGGAGTCAGCGCTATAAATATACAATTAAATACCTTGTCAAACTTCTCCTCTGAAGAATAAATTTCCATTTTACTTTACAACTGCAACATTAGGAAGAGAACATTTGTGTACTTGTCAATTTTCTTTGTTAATTATAGACGCCTTTCTTGTTGTTAACCCTAATAACTGCAAATCAAATTGAATGATCAACTATAGTCTAAATTATCAGAGGAGCATATGTGATTCTCTTGCTGTTCCTGATTATGTAGCTAAACCGGTCAGTGTTTAATATTTTTGATATGGGCATGCTATGCGTCAAATTGTCAAGTGAAAATCTCGTATATATAGTGAAGGCTTTGTCTCTTCTAGTCGTTAAAAATTGCCAAGGATTTAAACTTGAGGGCTATAGTTGTTGACGTCAACTCTAGTAATGCTTTTAGTTGGGCTTCTGGGGAGAACAAAGAAACATGACAATTATCTGAAGTCTGGATAGAAATTCAGTATTTAACCTGCTTTTTTGAATATGTCATTCTCTTTAGTTCCAAGGCTGGCTAATGATAAGGCAGATGAGATTGCCAAAAAGGGAGTCATGAGTTTTTTTTGTTTTCCGCATATCGGAGAGGAAATGCCAGTGTTAACTTTATTTCCTTTTTCTTTATCTTGGTCTTACATCTCTCTCTTTGCCTGATCTTTTATACTTCCCTTCTTTGTTCTAATAAATTGTTGTTAGTAATAAAAATTAATTATGTTTAATGTTTTCTGCTCCCTCGATGTTTTGGTAAATTAATCAGATTGGGAACCAGAAGATTCTGAGCTATTTACTTAATGAATCTTCTATTTAAACAGGTATGCGAGCCTGGACCTAGACGAAGTTCAAGGATTACGGATTATTGAGGCGGAATTCTATTCTTACTTCAATGGTCAATTGCATGGAAACAGAATCTGGACTGGGTGAGAAATGTTTTTTCATTGTAAAATGTTAAGTTTTCTTTGAGTTCTTATCCAGGATTTGCTTCTTGCTATCATCACAAACAATTTTCAATTTAAAGGAAAGAGAACTAAGGGGATCAATTATTAATTGGATTTCATATATTGCCACTATAAATGTACGTTCCCTTGTGCTTATTTCACTTTTGTCCTCATTATGTAGTGTTGCCTGTGGAATTGGAGTTACATTTATTGAACCTGTATACTATTCAGACTTTTTCAACCGCGAGAGGATATATGGTTACTCAGACGACTTTGAACGGTCAGTCTATTCACCTATTTAAGTTATCAATTACTAATTCTTGGCCACTTTGTTTTTCACAATATTTTGAGAAGAGGAAATCACCCTTCTGGTAGGCTGAGGGACTCTGTACCAACAACCAACCCATAGCATACCTGAGCAATATATTAAATCCTAGCCGAATTAGATGATGTATGTGAGAGGATATGTCCCTAAGTTTCGCATTATGTGATGTAGCTATAAATCGATTTTATGTTACAGGCAGGGTTAATGATTCATGGAGATGTAATTACATATCTGAACTGAAATTATTTATGCCTTGGTCGTGGGCCTGGTCTGGACTCAAACAAATACAGTAATAGCTCATTGAGAATTTCTCTTTGGCCTCTAATAGCAAAAACTCAAAATGCTATTTGTGATATAGAGAATTTCTCTTCGGCCTTGTCCAACCGTTGCTTATAAGAGTAACCTTGTAAATATTCAAATTCATCTTAAAAGAATTAATGTAAGTGCAGATATCGACAATTTACTAATTAAATACCGGGCTTGTTATCTCGTAGAGAGTGAGTCCCTTTATGCCTGTCATGTTTTCTGGATCTTCATCAATCAGGTCTTGTAGCAGTAATACAAAGATGTCGCAACGTTAGATGCAAGGTTCGAAATTTCGATTTCGTATGTCATTTTGAGTCATGGAAAAAAGATATATCAAGGATATTCCGCAAGATATATCGATATCGAGGGAACAATATCGCACGTAAAGGAAAATTTAAAAAAAAATAATGAAAAACATGGAATTTTTCAATGAAACTTAAGGAAATGTTAAAATATATGTTAATACACATCTGAGAATCAAAAAAATTAAAAAAACAATAATGTATATAAGAGATGAAATGAGAAGGGAGTCAAAGACGTGCTCTGATGCTGACGACAATGTATGATTCACTAATATTGATGTAACTTACATAAAAAGTTGCATTCATTTCTCAATCAAGCGTAACAATTAACTCAAATACAATCAAAATCAATATTAAGAATAGTTAAATCATTACTAAGAATAGTTAAAATTAAAAATATTGTATTAAAATTTTATTGAATTTTTTATTGTGTCTATAATAAAAATCAATACTAAGAATAGTTAAAAAATATTTAATTTATAAAATATAATTAGGTTAACACTTGCAACATAGGTAATATGGTCATTTATGCAATTTTTTTTTTAAAATTTATTGTAATTAGTGTAATCTAAAGGAGGGTTTTGAAATATAGATAAGAATGAAATTAATTTATAAAGAGGCATTTAAAATTATTATTTTATAACATAAGTTCTATTTTGTAAATGACCATTACAACTTGAGTATAAATAAGTAAACAACAGAAAATTTAAAAAAAAAACAGTAGAAAATATTTTGATCGAAATCTACGAAATTTCGTCGAAATATACGAAATTTTGTAAAAACCATGTGAGAAAATGTAAAAAAAAACCAGTAGAAAATATTTCGACCGAAATATACGAAATTTCGATCGAAATTTACGAAATTTTGTAAAAACTAAAATACATGGTTCAGATATTTCGAAACCCGTCGAGATCAAGATATCTCGTGTGAGATATCGAAATATCGTCGAAATTTCAAACCTTAATTAGATGGGATGTGATTGAAAGTGACGAACTTCCCAATCGCTCTCTTCACTGTCTTTACTACCTTCCCTCCAGACCACATACCCTTCATCTTCTTCTGAGATGCCCCCTTCTCCCTGTGCATGTAGGGGGTCCATCTCCTCAATGCTCGGACCACTACTCTTCTTTGTTTTCGACCTCAACATGTTTGAAACGTACCTCTCAAATGGCTCATGTATGCTTTGTGTGTTCTATATCACACCTCTCCTCCCCCTACTCAAACCCTTAACATCACGATGTGAACCACCAAACTCTCGCTTGGTGGCCTGAAATCTCTGCATCTCTACTCTCTCTCATTGCCTCAAACGCCAATGGCCATCTCCATCTACTTCTTCTCGAGTGAGGTCACACCACCACCACCACCACCACTGCTATGACTGTCATCAATGGAAATCCCATGTCCTTCTGACTGACACATCATATTATCCCTAAGGAAAGGGTGTAACCGAGCTGAGTAGTAGGGTGTTTAAGCTCGACTTGTTAAGTAACAAGGGTGCTCAAGCTTGGCTTGAGCTTTACTATTCTTGTTCAAGCTAAGCTTGAGCTTGGCTGGCTTGTTTGCCTAGCTCGTATACTGCATTTGTTACTAGGGATGGCAATAGGGCTGGTTTGGGCCAAAGCGCTCCCAACTCTACCCCACCCCTAATGGGAAGACTCCTACTCCGTTTAGTCTCAAACTCGGGTCAGGACGGGGCAGGTGTCCCCATTTATCAAAACCCTTCTTAGTCCCATCCCCGCCTCACCCCGTTAAGCACTAGTTGGGGTGGGGTGGGTTTGGGCGTTTTGGTTCGGTATTTGATATTATAATTTATATGTAAGATAGTAAGGTAATTTTAGGATTAATTTAAGGGTAAAATAGACATTTAAATTATAAATGGGGCGGGGCGATTTAAATCCATCCCCAACCCGAACCCGGGTCGGGTTTACCCATCATTTCCCATCCTCGCCCCTACCCCGTTTATGAACCTCCCAAACCCGGCCTGTTGCCATCCCTATTTGTTACCTTTTATATTTTTTTGATCAAAGATCATGATTCTTTTCTTTTAGATCAATGGTCCATATCAAAACTTAAGACGTGTATTATCTTAGGTACTTAACATAATTAGGAAAGTGTTTGTTTTTCTGCATCACCTCTCTCTGCTTCAAGGTCGGTCCTTTTTTTTTTATGCTTTTAACCTGAAACTTAGGAAAGTGTTGCTCCTCCTCCTTTTGTGGCATCGACACAACCCCAACAGTGGTCTTTCTGTCCCATTTAGCCTCTATTGTCTTCTTCTTCTACCGTCCCTCTGTCGTTGTGTTTCGATACTAACTCCTTGTGTTGCTTCCAGATCTCGCAGTCTGGTGAGTAGTTTTTTTTTTAAAAAATTCAGGAAGTTATCCGAATTTCGAGCTATGTTTCTAATTAGGTATTCAGGTTGCTTAATCTTGTATGTTTAAGACTCCTCATTGCCTTTGAGTTGGTTTTGAATCGTCAATTTGTTGATCTCAGTTCGGCAATTGTTGTAGATATTCAAAGATTTCTTGCCGGATTTAGTTTCTACAGATTTTGCTTACCCCACTTTCTCCAATTCTAGGCAAGCTTACAAAGCTTTTGTGGGGTTGGGAGTTGGGGCACTTTACAATTTTGTTTTGTCTATTTGCTCGAGAATACAGTAGAGGCGAGCGGGGCTAGCACTCCTTACAGGAATGTCTGGTTGGAATTTCAATAAACTGCCTTGTCCTTTGGTGACTAGGTTAGATGGGGGTTGTTGTAACTTCTTGGGTACCGAGTTTACAGAGACATATAGAAAAAGCTTCTTGAGATTCTGTGAATGAGCAACAGGCCAACAGCTGCAGGCCTGCATTTACAATACGGTAAAGTAGACATGCTATTGATTTACATTTGACACCAATTAGAGAAATACATGTTGCACATGCCCAAAGAATTGAATTTGAATAAATTTATAATACAGATTTACATGAATGTAATTGTGCTTATTTTGAATTTGATTTATGTATGCTTGATTTTGAATTTGATTTATGTTTCTGTGCTTGAATTTTATATGATTGTCTATGTAATTATGCTTTTTTTTTCTTTACTCCTTTCATGCTAATATTTTAAATTGTAATTTCTTTATGTATTAGGAAAGTTGGATTAGGGTTTGAATCAATTAATCAAAGTTAAAATGCCAAGAGTGAGATTCTTTTTGGGAGTATCTGATTGAAGGGTCTGGAGTTCAGCCGAAGGTATATCAACTCATAAAGAAGAAAGAAAAAGATGTAGCAGATTATTTGATGGCGAAAGCTTTTGTGGCGAATAACCTTTCATTTCAATTATTAAGGTTGCAAGAGTTGAAGGACAAGAAATTCCAATCCTTTAGAAGTTCGCAATGAAATTGCATAGACAACCATGGAGTGTCTTAGCATGTGAAAGAAATTGAAGTGCTTTTGAGACTGCACACACGAAAAAGAGGAACAAATTAGAGCCAAATAAGTTACATGACTTGGTGTTTGTTTGTATAGACTTGCATTTGATGAAGACAAGTGTGATTAATGAAGGGAAGGATAGGCAACCAATTAATCTTGAGAAAACTTTGGCATTCCCATATGTACTTGAAGCTGAAGCGAATCATGACCTCGAAGATGGAGCACCCTCTTCTAGTGAATCTTTAGGGAATGACGATTATGCAGATATTGATGATCTTGATGATGATGTTGCTTTTGAGCGATTGATGGTTACAAATGAGTGATTTTATTATGTAGTTTGTATTTTGTAATACTTTTTGTTGATGAAATTGTGAGAATGCAAACTATCAGTCTTGTTTTTAATCTTCATAGTTGATGTCTTAATGGATTTTGATGCCTTGATGGAATGGAATTGGATGTTAAAATGATGTTATGAATTTATTATTGTTGATGATAGTTACTTTTTTTTTAAATATATTATCTCATCAAATTGTTAGATATATTAATTAGTATTATGTTTCTAATTTTTTATAATTATTAATTTTTATAATTTTATTTTTTCTGAATTTTCCCCAAAGTTTCCTATATTTTTCCAAATTTTTTGAATTCTTCCATACTTGATTGTTGTCAAATTATTCTCGAATCCCGACTTTGTTACTATGGCTGTAATAGGTACTTTGGATATATCATTCTAATCTTCTATTGGTGCTTTCAAATTGAAAATTGCCTGCTCTATTTTAATTCAGAGACTTCTTTTTCTTGTTGAGCCGTCCCCTTTCACTGACTTAGTTTTCCTTGAATTTGTTTGGATGTTTTCCTTTAAAGTAAGAATAATGTAGACTGCTTGACGAAAATTGCTACCTAGCTCAGATCTATTGTACTTTACTCCAATAGAAAATAAACATAAAACTCTTTAGAAAACACGGGGACACAGAAACTAGTTAATTTAGGATCAATGGGTGTGGAGGTTCAGGGAAGAGTGGGTGAGCCTCTGGCGACAAGTGATAGTCACCAAATATGGAGTCTTCCTGTTGGGAGCCTAGGGCGGTCAGGGCTCCTTATGGGGTGGGGTTGTGGAAAGGCATCTTGACGGTGGCTAATTTGCTATCTCCTTTCATTAGATTCAGGGCGGGCAATGGGTCGGAGGTCAAATTTTGGAAGGACCTATGGTGTGGGTTTGCGTGCCTTAAGGATGAGTTTGGTAAATTATTCCTTCTTTCTTTATACAAGGATGCGCCAATTGATGTGCATGTAATAATGTTAATTACTACCCCTTTATTTGCATTATTGCATGTGTTAATTCTTTATCTTGTCTTAACTTTTCTAATAATAGATTTTCTCTTGTTATGTAGGATTTTGGAGAGTTGCATAAGAATGAGGCTAAATCAAGGGATTAGAGAAGAAAGACCCAAGTCAAAGCCCTAGTTAAGAAGCTAAAGGCCCAAGACCCAAGTCCAAATCTTCCAAAGCCCAAGTCCCAAGTCCAAAGTCAAAGCTCAAGACACGATACACATGGGACGTTTTTGGGGGTTGGAGTTCTTTCGAAGTCTAAGCTAAGACAATCTATATATTAAGGGAAAGTCTAAAATCGGGCTTGCATGTTTCCATTATAGAGAAGAAGAATGTCAATTAATTGCTCCAAAGGAGAGGATGGTTTTAGCAAGATATGGAATGAGTGTACATTTAGAATAAGGAAAAAAGGTAGTGGACGTTTTTTTTGGCTCCTTCCAAATTGGTCAAAGCATGAGTTTTATTCTTAATTGGTTTAAAAGAGAGTGTGAGAAAGTTTCCACTTTTAGAAAAGAGAATCTTTTCTAGAAAAAGGAAAAAAGGGGTGGGAGGTCCAAAGCTATAAAGTCCCCCCTCAAGGACGTCTCAAACACTCCCTTACGTTTGGGTTGTTGTTTTGGTAGATTACTCTTGCTTAAGATCTTCTCTCATTCTCTCTAGCTTGATGAAAAAGCCACTTCTGGCAAGACTATGCATGTAGGTGGTGTAGCAGAGGCAAGAGCAAAAAATTCATTTAGGGTCATTTTTGGAGGATTGGCAATGTCAGAAAAAATGGGGAAATCCTCGATATATATGATGGGGATATCTATGAGTTCTACTTTAATTAAACGACCTCACACGTACCCAAGTGCACATAAACTGGGGTATTGAATTCTTAGAAAAATCCTAATCTAATCTTGATGATGCATACACAAGCAAGCACGGTCCAATTGAAACACGTCAAAAATGTTTCCTAATTAACTAGACGGCTCCTAATTGGGTTGGAGAGTGCACCTAAGCCTCCAACTTGATCTTATGAAACCAAGTTGACCAGGTAAGCCCCTAGGTTGAGTGGTGGGTTCACAATGCACTAGGCAAGGGTCCCATAAAAAAAACCAGCTCTCCTAGAACAGAGACTGTCACCCTTTAAAGGGATAGGGCTTTCCTTGTCATCGAGTTTGGTTAAAGGACACAATTGGTCCAACTTTTGATGGGTCTTCATCCTAATGAGCTCGAAGGTTCTAGGGACAATGTCTAATTAATTTTATTTAAGATTGATTGGTTGGGTGCTAAAGTAGGTTATGCTTAAACCTATGGGCAAGAATCTGGTGATTAAATCCGGTTCTTGTCTTGTTGTGGGTTTTGAGGTGCCCTTCTAAAAATAGTGCTCCAATTAAATCTGTGTGTCAAGCATGCAAGCAATCATTAATTTAAAGACATCAAACAATCCCTATTAACAAGTAAAAGATCCGCGGGTAAGGATTTCTCCTACTCTATGTGAGGGATGATCCAATTGAGTCGACTCGGGCCACCAACACCAAACTTGGTGTACGAACCCGAGATGCAGAGAGAGTATAGTCGAACTCTCCTCCTTCCCTGCTCTATTTATTACAATCTGGGCTGTCCCATATGATTTAAAAATTAATAATGCTTTTACAACTGAAAAGTCTTACTACAATGGTCTAAAAATAATAATAAAATTAACTACTAAAAAGACCTAAATTTTTTTTGATCTTCAAATCCTCATTTAGTTCTTTGTCCTTTTAGATCTCCTTCCCCGATTTCTTGCAATAAGAATGAAAATTTGAAGTAACAGAGAAAAAAAGAAGAAAAAGAAAGAAATAAAGGAATGAGAATAAAACCCTAAAAAATAAAGTGAAGTAAAATAAAATTAATCTAAACTTAAACCAAAGATTACAGAAATAAAAATTTCTAGATTTTTTTTTTCAAATAGATAGAAATAAACCTAACCTAAAAGAAAATCAAACTCAAAAATAAATTCTAGATTTTTTTTAGAACCGTTTGAGAACTAGTCCCCGGCAACGGCGCCCAAAATTTGGTGTGCTCAAATATAATTAACCCGAACACACATTTTCTATCGTAAGATAGCAACAAAATGAGATCGATCCACAGAGACTTGTTAAACGGGTACTAAGATTAATTTAGAATTTCTTTGTAGATTTAATAAAAATCGGTTTAAAAATTGTTATGCTAAGATGATAATTAAAAATGAAATAAAACTAATGAAACGAATAAAGGAAGAGAAGAAACCTTTGGTTAAAGTTGAACGAGGATAGGGTTACTAGATTTCTCCAAAAATAGAATAAGATTAATCTTAAAATTAATTCCTAAATTCTCAAATGTAACACGATGCAATAAGCAAACAAATGCTTTGGATCATAAAATAGATCTTAGGAAAACTTTAATTAAAATCTAGATTAAATATTTTTCGTAAAAATATAATTTTGGAGAGTTCAAAAATTAAAGCAAAGACAAATCCTACCGGGTTCTTGGTCTCTTCCTTCGCCCTTTATCACGAATTAGCCGAACATTGTTGCATTTAAAACAAGATCGATGAGATAAATCATTCCACTTTTCATTAGTCTTTAATCAACTTTACACCACTCAATCTCCCACCATAATTAAAAAAAAAAGAAGAAAAAATAATTTGGAGAATATAGAATGAGATAACATGAGAGAAGGAGAGAAGATCTTAAGCAAGAGTAATCTACCAAAGCAACAACCCAAAAGTGTGAGAGAGAGAGAGACGTCCTTTGGGGGGGGGGGGGGGTTTATAGCTTTGGACCTCGGGGGGGGGGGGGTTATAGCTTTGGACCTCTCACCCCTTTTTTCCTTTTTTAGTAGAGATTCTCTTTTCTAAAAGTGGAAACTTCCCCACACTCTTTTAAACCAATTAAGAATAAAACTCATGCTTTGACCAATTTGGAAGGAGCAAAACAAAAAAGTCCACTACCTTTTTTCTTTATTCCAAATTTACTCTTATTCCATATGTTACTAAAACCAACCCCTCGTTTGGAGCAATTGATTGAGATTCTTCTTCTCTATAATGGAAACATGCAAGCTCAATTTTAGACTTTCCCTTTATGTATAGATTGCCTTAGCTTAGATTTGGAAAGAACTCCAAACCCCAAAAACATCCTATGTGTATTGTGTTTTGAGAGCTTTGACTTTGGACTTAGGTCTTTGACTTGAGACTTGGGCTTAGGAAGACTTAGACTTGAGGCTTGGGCTTTTAGATTCTTAATTTGGGCTTTGACTTGGGTCTTTTTTCTCTAATCCCTTGATTTAGTCTCATTCCTATGCAACTCTCCAAATTCCTACATAACAAGAGAAAAACTATTATTAGAAAAGTTAAGACAAGATAAAATATACTTGAAGATGAAACTTAGAAGAGAAGATGAAAAAAGAGAGAGAGGGAGAGGAAGAAGATGAGTTGAGGAAAAAACGTGATTAGAGAGATTTCTCTCTAATCTCTAATCATTTTATATTATAATAACCCTAATATGCCTATTACAAATGTACCCTTAATGAGAGATCCAGTATATCACACCTATATAATTAATCATATCTCAACACTCCCCCTCAAGCTAAGCATAGATATTTAACATGTCCAGCTTGTTAAGAATACATTCAAAGCTAGCTTTAGTAACCCCTTTTGTGAGTATATCAGTTAGTTGATTTCCCATTGTGACAAACAATGAACAAAAGTTTCCTAAAGCAACTTGTTCTCTGATAAAGTGTCTGTCAATTTCAATATGCTTAGTTCGATCATGTTGAATGGGGTTCTGGGTAATATTGATGACCACCTTGTTATCACAGAACAATTTCATAGGAACATCCACCTCTATTCCCAGATTTTGTAGTAAAATCTTCAGCCATAATAATTCTGCTACCCCATGAGCCATTACCCTATATTCGGCTTCAACACTTGACTTAGCCACCACACTCTGCTTCTTGCTTCTCCAAGTGATGAGATTACCATAAAGGAAAGTACAATACCCTATGGTAGACCTCCTATCATCTATACTTCCAGCCCAATCGGCATCAATATAGGCTTCTAGTCAAATATGACCATGGTTAGCAAATAGAAGGCTCTTCCCTAAAGTAGCCTTCAAATACCTCAAAATTCTCTTCACTGCCTCATAGTGAACAATTCGAAGTTCATGCATGAATTGATTGATTACATTAACTGCATATGCGATGTCAGGTCTAGCGTGAGAAAGATAAATAAGACGACCTACCAGTCTTTGGTACATCTCTTTATCTTCTAGTAATGGGTCTTCACTGGAGCTCAACTTATGATTCTATTTAATAGGAGTGTCTGTTGGTCGAGAACCCAATTTCTCAATATTCTTGAGTAAGTCTTAAGGTATACTTCCGCTGTGATATGAAGATGCCCTTCTTTGATCGGGCTACATCAATACCTAGAAAGTACTTCAAGCTATCAAATCCTTGATCTCAAATTCCGTTGCTAGGAATTTCTTCAGGTGTTGGATCTCTGATGAGTCATTTCCAGTCACCACAATACTGTCATTGTAGACACCCTATTTTGCATGATTTAATGGGCCTAAAAAGGCCCATTAGTTCTGAGCATTGAAAGAGATCGAAGACAAGATTCGGACTCCAGTACATCCAAGGTCGAAGTTAAAAAAGTGAAGCCCAATCCAACCTGAGCGTAAACTAGCCAAAGCCCAAGGAAACGGGCCTGTTATTAGTCAGGAAAAGACCAGCGCCCTTTAAAAGGGCGCGCCTCCTGTTTTTGTCCAGAATTGTTTCTGAGGCTTTCTGAAAGGCGCAATGACGAAGAACTTTAAATCCAACCTCGTTTTGCGTGCCAACATGTTTTTGAATTATTTTTAGTCCCACATTGGTCAGAAACAGCGAGAACCCTATTTTTCACCCTATAAAAAGAGTCTCACCCTCATTCTCTCCTCAACTTTGGACACTCTAATTTTGATCTTTTGGAAACCTTGGGAAAACTTTGAAAACCCTACCCTTTGGAGGTCCTTAGACTTAGTGAGTAAGTCCAGAAAATCCAGAATTCTTCAAAGCCTTAGGATATTCAAGGAGTTTCTTCGAGTTTGTCGACCTAGGCTCCCTTTAGTTCTTCTTCTACATCTACTTTAGAGTGAAGGAACCTAGTTCATTGGAGTTCGGATCTTATCATCGTGGAAGGACCTTCTTGAATGCTTGGAAAGTCAAATAAAAGGGAAAAGGTATGCTACATCCCCCATCTTCTACTTCTACCCGTCAAAGGCTTTTCTTCCCCTACTTTCTCTTAATAGCTTGGTGATTTCCCTCCAAATGGTCATGAGGTAGAGGAAATCCGGGTGAAGGAAAAAGTCGGAAGACTAGTTCTTCGATTTCTTTATTCCAGTTTTTTTATTTATTGTTGTTAGTTTTTGTCATTTTTCCACCAAACGTAGGTGGGGCTCCTCTTAACTCGGTTGAGGAGACAGTGTGGCCATTCGCTGATTTAAGGAAAATGGATTTTGCCGCGCAAGTAGAAAGAAAATTACCCTAAGTCGGTCGAGGAAGGGTGGCTTTCGAATCTCGAAAATAAAAGAAAACAAGTAGAGAGAAAATCACCCTAACTCGGTTGAGAAGAGGTGAGTTTCCAATCTCGAAGTAATAAAAAGATGAATAAAAAATAAAGAAAATTACTTGTTTAAATTAATTTAATGGAGAAAATTAAAAAGGTAACCTTCGTTCGACGGATGAGGTGGGGTGCCTAATACCTTCCCCAACTCATAAGAGAATCCCTAGATCCAATCTCGGTTCTCGAATCGAGGGTTTTCATTGTGGGTGACCAATCACACCCGGATTTTTGATTTGTGGCGACTCTAAAGATCTCGGCTTTTCATTAGTTGAAAAACACTGATGTAGGGAGATCGACCCGGGCCGGCTATCGCACAGTCAACATAGACAATCAAAGTTGTAATTAACTATCCTTTTCTCATGACAAAGAGTGTGATTAGCATGGCTCTGTGAGTAACCTATCCTCTTCACGACTTGACTGAACCTCTCAAACAAAGCTCGGGGGGACTGTTTCAGGCTATAAATAGATTCCTTCAACCTGTAAACTCTTCCTTCACTATTAGGAAGTTTGAATCCCGGAGGAGACATATACACTTCTTGTCGTAGATCTCTATGAAGGAATGCATTTTTCACATCTAACTGATGTAGGGGCCATGAGTGGTTCGCAGCTACAGACAAGAAAACTCGTATGAAGTTCATTTTAGCAACCGGTGCAAATGTTTCCTTATAGTCTATCCCGTATGTCTGAGTATACCCCTTAGCTACCAGTCTTACCTTGTACCTCTCAATGGATCCATTTGCCTTATGTTTCACGGTGAACACCCATTTGCAGTCTACAGTTCTCTTGCCCTTGGGTAATTCAACCATTTCTCATGTACCATTCTTGAACAGAGCTCTCATTTCTTCCATCATCGCATTGCGTCACTTAGGATCAGAGACAGTCTCTTGAAACCTGGAAGGTAAAGACACAGAAGAAACAGAGGACAAAAAAGCCGAATATGAGGGTGACAGAGATGCATACGAGATAAAATTATAGATAAGATGAATCGTACACTGGCGCTTCCCCTTGCGTATAGCAATGTGAGCGGTATCATTATTAATATCAGGAACAAAAACATGAATCACAGAGGACAGTGGAGCAATGTTACTTGGTTCGGAAGAGTCAGAGTTAGGAGATGGTCGTAACACAGTGGTCCCCTCCTTTTCGTGTCTGGTGTAAACCTGTAGGTCTTTCTTAGTAGTAGTCTCAATAGGAACAACTGAATGAATAACATCACGGACCAACGCCAGAAGTGGAACTGAAGGTAGACTCTCTTCCAACAATTCACTATGCTCCCCCTTGAAGAGAGGTAGAGGAACGAGGAAAAAATGGGATGCTCTCAAAAAAGGTGACGTCCATGGTAACGAACAATTTCCTAGACACGGGATCAAAACACCGATATCCCTTTTGTGTAGAGGAATACCCCAAGAGGACACCATGAATGGATTTTAGATCCAATTTGGTTCGATTAGGACCCAAAATATGAATGAAGCAGACACAACCAAAGACACGAGGGGGAACAGTAAACAGAGGTTAGTCTGGACAAAGTAGTTGATACTATTCCCTTAGGAACCTTTACTGACCTATCTGCAAGACTCAAAGTGATGTCTGTAGGTTTGAACATCCCCAAACCTAGTTGTTTGTATACAGAGTAGGGTAGAAGGTTTATACTAGCCCCTAAGTCTAAAAGACACTTGTCGATCACAGTGTCTCCAATCTTGATGGAGATTGTTGGGCATCCAAAGTCTTTGTATTTGGGCACTAAGGTGTGCTGGATAAGCTCTGAAGATTGAGTTGCAAGAACAACTTCTTTAGGAATTGATGCCTTCCTTTTGATTGTCTTTTAAGAACTTAGAATAGGAAGAAATCTATTTGATGACATCTAGAAGGGGAATATTGATCTGCACATTCCTAAACACTTCTAGGATTCCTTCAAAGTGTGAATTCTTTCTTTTATCCTACAGACGCTGCGGATAGGGGGCTTTTAGGATGTGCAAGTTGATGTATTGATCTTGATCTTGTTTTTTTTTTCTCTGTCTTTCTCTATGGACATGGGACCGTCTCCTTCTCTTTTGGACCTTCTTTCTCTTCAGGTTGTTCAAGCATTCCAACCTTTTTGTCTACTTGCTTGCCAGACCGCAGGTTATGGATGGCCTGAACCTCATTATGGGTTGGTGCTGAGTTGTTTCCTATCTTATACTGACCTCTAGGATGATTGAGAAGAATAGGCTGGGTCCTACGGTTAGGGATTGTTTGACCGAGAAATTGCCCCTTCGCTCTATCTCCAACTGACTGGGCCAACTGACTGATTTGACTTTTATCTTGGCAATGACCTGGGTAGTTGTTTGATTTGTCATTTCCTGGGTTGAATTTGTTTGAAACTGTTGTTGCATGAATTGATGTTGTAGCTTCATCATGTTAGTCATCGTTTTTTCCAGGTTGGATGTTTGAGGTACTGGAGAAGAGTAGTTGGTCATGAGATCCGACACTAGACTTCTACAGTTGTTAGACTGTTGAGGTGTTGAGTAAGCTGGCTGGGACACTGGGGCATGATTGTTCTGAATAGATTGAGGAATACCTTGCCTTTGGTAATTCCTCTGGAAACAGGGCGAACCACTCTGAGATTGGATAAGTTCATTCTGTTTGTGCGAGAAATTTGGATGGAATCTATTGTCAGGGTGATACATCTGACTGAATGAATTCAGTGTGGGTTTCCTAAAGGCGCTAAATCCGTTTATGACATTGGCTTGCTCTACCTTGATAGTTGGCAAGCTTGGGCAATTTTCAACCATGTGTTCAGAACCATCACATAGTAGGCACGTGGCAATTGGTTCAGTCAGACTTCTCAAAGAGTCGTGGTCATATTAGGGGTTTTTTGTTTGCTGTGACTGTGAAGGCATCAAACTTTTTGGACAAATTGTTTACCCCATTGACCAGATTAGACACGGCCTTCTTTATATCAGGGTCTGTCTTTGGATCATATGATCATTGACTTCTAGATCCTAGCTCCTCCCTCTCATATTCATCCCTATTATTGCTCCAATTTTGGAAACTCTCCGTTAAGTCTACTAGGAAATCATACGCTTGGGTTGGAGTTTGTCTCATGAATTTGCCTTGATGCCAAGGATCGTAATATTGAAAATATCAGCGATATATCGCCGATATTTTTCGGTATTGGTGAAGACCGATGCATCGACAGCCTATTAAAAAAAAATTGCACAGTATCGGGGGTTATCGCCGATATATCGGCGATATCGACGAAATATCGGCGATATCCCACCGATATCGACCAAATCATCCCAAAACAGTGGGGAAATCATCTTTTTCCCCTTTTTTTTCCATAAAAAAAAAAACCATGTGCAATAATTTATATTTAGAAGAAAAAAAAAAGAAAAAAAGGGAAAAGGAAGAAGGAAGAAGGAAGAAGAAAGAAGAAAGAACAAAGAATAAAGAAGAAGAAGGAAGAAGAAAGAAGAAAGAAGAAAGAAGAAGGAAGAAGGAAGAAGGAAGAAGGAAGAAGGAAGGTACCTTGGCCATCTCACGTCTGCTGTCGCCGTCGCCGTCGCCATCGCCAAGGTTCCTCCCCTCTCTTCGGCATGCAAGCTTTTCGAGCTCTGTTGCGTTTTTTTTTGGTTTGCTGTTTTGATCGAATGGGTTATGTTTATAATTTAAACCCTAACAAGGGTTGTGCTATCTCCACTCTCATTATGTTACTTGTTTTATAAACTTTAAATGTTTAAACCTTTAAACCCTAACAAGGTTATGCTAATATCCCTCACAGTTTAAATGTTTTAAACCCTAAAAAGGTAATGCTAATTTCACTCTCTGTTACTAATATTCTCTCTTAATTATTTTAAGCTCACAAAAGTAATGTTAGGGTTAAGGGTTTTAACCTAAACATAAAAAGGTAATGCTAATTTCACTATGTTAAAACATAATTACTTCATAATAATATTTTATAAATTAAAAATTATTTATTGGTAATAAGATTATGCCCATAAGGGCTTTTTAGTAATATTTTTAAAAAAATTGAATGAGCATATAGGGTTCAAGGGTTAAAAATTTTTTAGTTATGTTTGTAAAAGAATTTTAAATGTTTTGTTATTATTATTAATAGCTAATAATTCTTGATATTCAAATTATTGTAAAAGAATTATATTTGGAAAAGAATTATATTTGTAAGAGAATTATATTTGTAAAAGAATTAACCTAGTAATTCCACAACTCTATAATTTGTAAAAGAATTAAAATTATATTTTTCAACTAGTTAGAATAAAATAGATAAAAAAAATATTTTTTTATTTTGTATTTTGGCATAGAAGTCTTGCTTATATTTTGGCATTAAAAAAAAAAAACCATTGTTGTATCCTCATTTATGATTGATTGAGAAATGAATGAAACATGAATCAATCATACATTATCGTCACTAGCCAACGCACATTTTTGCTCTATTCTTATTGCATCTCTCATGTACATTGTTATTTTTTTAAATGTTTTTATTTTAAAAGGTGTATTAACATCTATTTTAACATGTCCTGAAGTTTCATTGCAAAATTTCATGTTTTGTCATATTTTTTTACAATTTTTTTAAAAATCACCGATAAATGATATATCTTCCGATATATCTTTTTTCCGCGGCTCGACATGTCTAGCGATATCGACATTTAGAACCTTGCTTGATGCATGGACTCTATCAAGGAATGCTGAGTAGTTGTTAGTTCTCTGTAGAAACAAAGGACTAATTGGGCTTTGTCAATCCCGTGGTGCGGGCATTTGACAAGGAGATCATGAAATCTTTCCCATGTTTAAGGAAATTCCTCCTCTGGTTTAGTCCTAAAATTTCTAATCGTATCCTTAATTTTCTCAGTTTTGGTGATTGGGTAGAATTTGGCCATGAACTTTTTGGACATCTTATTCCATGTTGTGAAGGAATTTTGCGGAAGGGAATTCAACCACGCAGCGGCATGGTCTTCTAGGGATTGAGGGAATAACCTCAACTTGACACTCTCGTTGTCCAGGTTTTGGTTCTTAAATGTCTGACAAATTGTCAGGAACTTGTTTAAGGGAATATATGTTCACTCTCAAAACCATGGAATTTGGGTAACATGTTGATAGTTGCAGCCCTAATTTCAAATTGATTTGTTGCCACTTCCGGCAAGACTATGCATGTAGGTGGTGTAGCAAAAGCAAGAGCAAAAAGCTCATTCGGGGTCCTTTCTGGAGGATTGACCATGTAAGAAAAAATGGGGAAATCCTCGATATATGTGGTGGGGATATCTATGAGTTCTACTTTGATTAATCGACCTCTCACATGTACCCATGTGCACATAAACTGGGGTATCGACTTATGATGCACACACAAGCAAGCACGGTCTAATTGAAACATGCCAACAACCTAAATTTTTCCTAATTAACTAGACGGCTTCTAACTGGGTTGAAGAGTGCACCTAAGCCTCCAACTCGATCTTATGAAACCAAGTTGACCAGGTAAGCTCCCAGGTAGAGTGGTGAATTCACAATGTACTAGGCAAGGGTCCCACTTAAAAACCAGCTCTCCTAGAACATAGACTGTCACTCTTTAAAGGGACAGGACTTTCCTTGTCATCAAGTTTGGTTAAAGAACGCAATTAGTCCAACTTTTGGTGGGTCTTTCATTCTAATGAGCTCAAAGGTCCTAGGGTCAATGTCTAATTTAGGATTGATTGGTTGGGACTTGGGTGCTAAAGTGGCTGGTGCTTAAACCTATGGGCAAGAATCCAGTTCTTATCTTGTTGTGGGTTTTGAGGTGCCTTTACTAAAAACAGTGCTCCAATTAAATTTGTGTGTCAAGCATGCAAGCATTCATTAATTTAAAGACATCAAACAATTCTCGCTAACAAGTAAAAGATCCGCGGGTAAGGATTAAAGTACGTACCTCCCACTCTAGGTGAGGGATTATCCAATTGATTTGACTCGGGCCACCAACACCAAACTTGGTGTACGAACCCGAGGTGCATAGAGAGTATAGTCCAACTCTCCTCCTTCCTTGCTCTATTTATTACAATCTGGGTCCTAGATGATTTAAAAATTAATGATGCTTTTACAACTGAAAAGTCCCACTACAATGGTCTAAAAAAATAATAAAATAGACTACTAAAATGACTTTTTTTTATTTTGATCTTCAAATCCTCCTTTAATACCTTGTTTTAGATCTCTTTCTCCAATTTCCTGCAATAAGAAAGAAAATTCGAAGTAATATGGAAACAGAGAAGAAAAAGAAAGAAGTAAAGGAATGAGAATAAAACCCTAAAAAATAAAATAATAAAGTAAAATTAAAAAAAATCTAAACTTAAACTGAAGATTACAAAAAAAAAAAAATCTAGATTTTTTTGTTTTCCAAATAGATAGAAATAAACCTCACCTAAAAGAAAATCAAACTCAAAAATAAATTCCAGATTTTTTTAGAACCGTTTGAGAACTAGTCTTGGTAACGACGCCAAAATTTGGTGTGCTCAAATATAATTAACCCAAACACACACTTTCTATTGTAAGATAGCGGCAAAATGGGATCGATCCACAAAGACTTGTTAAACGGTACTAAGATTAATTTGGAATTTTTTTTATAGATTTAATAAAATCCGGTTTAAAAATTGTTATACTAAGATGATAATTAAAAATCAAATAAAATTAATGGAACGCATAAAAGAAGAGAAGAAACCTTTGGTTAAATTTGAATGAAGATAGGGGATCCGGATTTCATCAAAAATAGAATAAAGATTAATCTTAAAATTAATTTCTAAAGTCTTCAATGTAACACGATCCAATAAGCAAGCAAATGCTTTGGATCGGAATATAGATTTTAGGAAAACTTTAATTAAAATCCAGATTAAATATTTTTCGTAAAAATATAATTTTTGGAGAGTTTAAAAATAAAAACAAAGGCAAATCCTACTGTGTTCTTGGTTTCCTCCTTCGCCCCTTATTACGAATTAGCCGATTATTATTGCATTCAAAACAAGATCGATGAAACAAATCATTCCACTCTTCATTGGTCTTTAATCAATTTTACACCACTCATTCTCCCATCATTACAAAAAAATAAAAGAAAAGAAAGAAAATAATAGAGAGAATATAGTATGAGATAACAACTAGAGAGAAGGAGAGAAGATCTTAAGCAAGAGTAATCTACCAAAGCAACAACTCAAAAGTGAGAGAGAGAGAGAGAGATGTCCTTGGGGGGGGGGGGGGGGGGCTTTGTAGCTTTGGACCTCCCACCCTTTTTTTCCTATTTTTTATTTTTCAAACGTGGAAACTTCCCTACACACTCTTTTAAACTAATTAAGAATAAAACTTAGGCTTTCACCAATTTGGAAGGAGCAAAAAAAAACATCCTCTACCTTTTTTCCTTATTCCAATTCTACCCTCATTCCATATATTGCTAAAACCATCCCCTCCTTTGGAGCAATTGATTGAGATTCTTCTTCTCTATAATGGAAACATGCAAGCCCAATTTTAGACTTCCCTTTTATGTATAGATTGTCTTAGCTTAGACTTGGAAAGAACTCCAAAGCACAAAAATGTCCCATGTGTATTGTGTCTTGAGCTTTGACTTTGGACTTGGGTCTTTGACTTGGGACTTGAGAAGACTTGGATCTGGGTCTTGTGCCTTTATCTTCTTAACTTGGGCTTTGACTTTGGTCTTTTTTCTCTAATCCTTGATTTAGCCTCATTCCTATGCAACTCTCCAAAATCCTACATAACAAGAGAAAAACTATTATTAGAAAAGTTAAGATAAGATAAAGAATTAACACATGCAAATAAAAGAGTAGTAATTAATATTATGACATGCACATCACCAGTGTCAGATTGCTATGAAACTAGGCTTCATTAGATCGTTTAGAGTCCTAAGTTGAGGCATGCTCTCAATGTTTGGGAGATTGATGACTTCCTTCGGCTTTTACTAAAATTTGTTTCGTCCATCCCTTGGCCACTCAATAGGGACACAAGGATTTGGTCGCGAGACAATGTCGATTTTCAGTAAGATCATTATTGCAAACCTTTGTTATTGATACCTTTTTACCATTTCCCTCATAAGTCTGCATGGAAGCCCTGGATTCCTTCGAAAGTATCGTTCTTCCTTTGGCTTACATCTCTAAATAAGGTTCCCACTTGTGACAATCTGAAAACAGAGGGTGAAGGATGACAAACTGCTGTTACTTGTGCCTTCTCACGGAAGAATCGGTAGATCATTTCCTTTTACATTGTGTTGTGGCTTTCGAGATTTGGGGTTATTTTGTCTCCCGAATAGGTGTGGAATGAGTCTTCCCATCTTCCTTTCAGAACTTTTTATCTTGCTGGCCTCGGCTTTGTTCGAATAGTTCCCGTGAGGCGATTGAGTTAGTTTTGCCTGGGGCAATCTGTTGGTCGATCTGGAAAGAGAGGAACTCTAGAGTATTTGATAACTCGTCCTCACCTTTGGCTCGGTTGTGTGCGCGCATAAGATCACTGGCTTTGGAATGGTGGTCTATTCGGCACTCGGAAATGAACCTTGGACAATTTTTTGGATGATTAGAGTGGTTTATTTTTTGTTGCCCACTGTATTTTCTTTAGTAGTTACTATAGTTTTTTGTTTATGTTGCTTTCTCGTCTCTTCTAGGAATTTACTACTCAGTAACATCCTAGTTGCGATTATGCACATGTACTCGCTTTTTATGATATATTCATTTTGATGGTTACCAAAAAATCATGCCTTTGCAGCAAGCTAGTGACTTTCAAAAGAATGTTGTTCAGGGAGTTGAGCATGTTGAGCATTGATATCTTGCAGGACCACTAAGCAAGGGCATAAAAGCTCTTTCAATGACCCAAGAAACCCCTAAATCACATTTTTTGGTACCTGATGTGTTCTTGGTAGTTTTGGAGGAAATACTGAAGGTGTCGTAGTTGAGTTGACAAAGATGCCTTGAATGTGTCTGCTCTAATATCATAGTTTTCTTGAGAGAAGCTAAGCTAGTTTGTTTGACATAAATTGGGTTGTTGTGTGTGCCATAGAAGAATTTCCTATTTTCTTTTGACTTCAGCTCCCTTTTCTCTGTTTAATTTCCTTGCTCAAGTTGAATCAAATTTTTGGCAAAATTGAGTGCCGAGGAAGTTTTCAAATGTTCAAAACTGATCTGATTTTTACAAGTTTGAGGCTTACTTTTTGTATAGAGGAGGGGTACTTAAGATTTCACTTTTAGACTTTCTCTGATATATCTTCTCTTAACACTGGTGCTATAAGTTAAAATTTTCAACAGCCTATTTTCTAATGGAATATTTTCAGATCCTTACAGATTTACCTATTTCTCCCGTGCATCCTTGGATTATATAGTAAAATCAGGAAAGAAGCCTGATGTTTTGCATATACACAACTGGGAGACTGCCATAGTTGGGCCACTTTTTTGGGATATTTTTGTTAATCAGGTACTATTTGGTTCTCAGTTTTCCCATTCATCCATTGCATCATTATATATGGTAGCATGCTAAACTCCCACATTTTTTCCGGATAAAAAAATGTGGTAGTTTAGCTGCTATCCTGAATTATGTCAATTCTCTTGGTTTGTTGGGCTTATAGAATGAGATCTTGGGAACTAAATAGGTTATAATGCCTCAATAATTGAACTTCATGCTTATTGTTCTACCTCTGACCTTTGAATTGATCTACTGCTTTTATTTTTGCTATCCCATTGAAGAATGTTCAGGTGCAACCCTAATTGTGTATGGCTATTTCATTTGGTTTTATTTGAGTGGAAGGCATTTGCTTTTCGATAAATCCTTTTGTTTGCTCGTCTCAAGTGTTTGACTTGATGATGCCTGTTTCAAATGTCCTCTTTCCATGGGTCTAGATAGATGAAACTATGTTTTAAGCTATAATATCTGAATGAGAAGGGTTACTTTTCCGTCGCTAGGTCCTAGCAATAATGACGCCAAACGTGGAAAGTAGATTCTTCAAGAAATCATCATCCACTCCACCTCCTCCCTCAGTTGTGCTTCTTGTCTCCAAGTCCTGGAACCTGTATTGAGAAATCAAATTTGATAAAACAGTTAACTTGGTACAAATGTCAATGAACAACAATCAGAAGCGTGATTGGAAACATGAAAAAAGAAAGAAAGAGACAATGAGAAGACTTGGGTAGACAATATGCTTTAAGTCAATGATCTAGGATAAGCCTGAATAATTAGAGGAGACATGGATGATTGATTGTACCTGGTTTAGACTCATAAGAGTGTCACATGTACCATGAATGTTGTTGCTTCATCTCTCTGTTCAAGAGTAGCCGAGTAGATGAAGTACTAGAATTTTTACAGCAGTAGCATGACAGTAGCAGGAAGACGACTATAAATTTCCCTAGATTTAACAAGTATGATTCTCCCACAGTCTTTAACCATTATGATTTCTGTTATATATGTGTTTTCACAGCAGTCGCATTTTGAATCCAGTCTTCCCTGCAGTGAGGCGGTTTGGCCTTTCTCTTGTTTTGCCACCTTCCCTTCGTTTGCTGATGTTTATCATGTATTAGATTAGCAGTTACTACTCATCGGTCCGATGCAAGGCATGATGAGATGGGCAGTTTTAATATAGGAGCACAGGAGCTAGGGTAAACTCGTCAGCTGGTCCTATCTATTGGTTTATTCAAGGGGGCTAATATATTTATATATCTCACTTTTCCGGTCTCACTTTTTCAGAGGGACCGAGAGAAAAGGAAGGAGATATGAAGCCAGTGAAACTGTTATAACAGTAATTGACAGTCCTTTCATATATAAGGTAATTAGGTAAAGGCCAATAGTCTGTACTGTTATGTAAGCGTCATTATAACTTATAAGTGGTGTTATAGACACCACTGGTTATCCTTTACGCTGCCTCTTGGGAGTTGGGAGGCTGTCCATGCCAACCAATTTATGGCCAGTGTCCACCAATTTATGGCCACAAGCTCTCCCCTCTGGAGCACATACATAATGATGGTACGAGGAGAATATTGTTGCATGAAATCTGATGACTAGCTGCAGCTAAATACTGATCCAATATTGGAAAGGCTGTCTAGGGTAGCATTTGGGAATGCTTAATTTAAGGTCTTAATCGTTTTGGGAACATAATTTTTGCATGAAGGTCTTAATAGGTCTGGCCTGTTAAGCTCTTAGGTTTGTGCTTAATTAAGTAGCTTATTGATGCTCTAAGCTCTTTCTATTTATTATGTGCATTGAAAATTTTAGTTGAAGTTTTATAACTTTATCCCCACAAACTTTTTAAAATCTAAAAATATCCATCTGTCATTAAATTGATTGTTCTCTAGCTAGGGATGGCAATGGGCTAGATTGGCTCCTTTCTCTCCCAGAAGTGATGTGCGATTGTGGTCAAGGGATGGATCAATTTTTTGTGGGATCTTTTGTTCGGGCCCTGAGTTCTAGTCCTAGGTCTTCATATCCTTATTGGGCTTTGTCGAACCCGGTTGTTTCTTCGAAGGTATGTTTCTAATGCGGACATCGGAGCTTTAGGACTAGTGTACCAGTAAGGGCGGAAGAGAGCCGCTACACAAATCTCCTTGTTGATGGATGACTTGTATATGGGCTTAGTTAGAGCTATTGACGGATATTCACCGTTGGATCATGTTTTTGAGAGAGATCCACCGCTTGGATCGTGTTTTCGAGAGAGATCAATTGTTGGATCTTGTTCGCGATAAAGATCTACTGTTGGATCGAGAGATGGAGATTCCGAGGGTCACAATTAGCCCATGAGGATATTAGTATCTTAGTTTGGTATTTGTTTTATTTAATTAGGGATTATTTGATTAGTAATGCCAATTTTTGTAATTAGAGGATTGTTTTAGTAGTAATGACGATTTTGTAATTACTAGGATTAGGGTTTTCTTCTATTTTTTTTTCCGATAAATACTCCCTTCAGGAGTAGAGAATTTACATAATTTTTATGAATATATATGAGAGCTTTTTGACTTTTAGAATCTCCTGTGAAGGGATGGTGTTAAGCCAGATCAATCCTTGATGTGAAGCCAGGTTATCCTCTTCTTTCTTCTTCTCTTTTCTTTATCTTTTTATTTACTGTTTTCCATTGTAAAACCCTAATCATCAAACCCTAGCCTATTCCCCATTGCTGTCACTGTATTCCTGCAGCTCCTGCACCTATCATATTGTCACTGCAGCCCCCTTACATCCATCCCCCTTCAACCACAGGCCACCCCAGCTATTCCCCTACAGCCGTAAACCACTCCAGCCCCTCCTCTTGTTCTGTGCAACATTTTGACAGCCCCTAATCTCAATATTACAGCCCACCTACCCTTTCCCTTATTGCCGCCTTATTCCCAGCCACATACCAACACTGCCACACCTGTCTCAGCCTCCTGTTCCAGCATAGCCACAGCCTTCCACTGCTGTTTCAGCTTAGCCGCAATCCCCTCACTCTGTCCTTGCTGCCCCTCTGTCCTACAGCCCCTTGTGACTGCTGTAGCACCCAACAACCTTCCCCTGTTTCTGTTACAGCCCTCCTACCCCATCCCCATTGCAGCCGCACTTCTCCTATATTCCCCTAAACCCTAAAACAGTAAAACCCTAAAATTTTAACCCTGGATTTCATACTTATGCTCCCCTTGCTGCTGGTTTGTTTTGTTTAGTCCCATTACTATTTGAAAACATACCTAACATGAATACTTCCATTATAACCACTGTTGAGCCTAAATTGAACAAGGAAATAACTTTGGTTATTGGCCTGAAATCCCTAGCCTAAGCTAGTGGAAGTTCCCACTTTCAGTACGATCACCCAAATCAGATTTGAGACTTCGTTATTACGGGGTTGTTTCTTGACCTAAGACTTCAATAATTCCCTTTTGGATTTCTTTATTATAATTGTGAAATCTAAGTATTTTATGATTTTCATGATTAACTGGAATTCAATTTCTGATCTCTAAATTGCATCATCCTAGGTTAGTTAAATGGTCCTGCATCAGTTTCTTTCTTTGGCCAGCTTCTCTAGATAAGATCCTCAATTGCGATCATGTGCAAAATAGAAGTTCGATGATGAGAAATTTGTGCTTTATGTATTTTGATAAGGAGGAATTTGTGGATCACTTGCTATTGCATTGTCCATTTGCTTTGGGTATTCAAAATTACTATCTAAGAGAAAATACATTTACACCCCCTGAGGTTTGATGAAAATACACAGACCCCCTCAGGTATCAGAAAATACATTAGGTACCCCTACTTTTCAAAATATTGACACTTACACCCCTTCCATCAGTTGACCGTTAGTCAACTGATGGAATGATGATGTCATGGGATAAAATGGTATGAACTACCAAAAATACCCTCTCTAAAGTTATCATTTTCCATTTTTCTCATATACCCTTCATTTTTAAATGAAATCAAATCCTCTAGGTTGACCACGTGTCCTTTTTGACACCCCTTGTGGTGGCCACGTGTCCTTTTTGACACCCCTTGAGGTGGCCACGTGTCCTTCTTGACACCCTTGAGGTAGCCACGTGTCCTTTTTGACACCCCTTGAGGTAGCCACGGGCCCACGTGTCCTTCTTGACACCCCTTGAGGTGGCCATGTGTCCTTTTTGACACCCCTTGAGCGGGGTTAGATTCACCCACCCCTATGGTTCACCCGCCCATCCTTGGTTTTTTTTTCTAAATATTAATTCTTTTTTTAAAATTTAATAATTGTTTTTAAGACTTTTTTAATTTAAAATATTTTAAAAAATAATTAATATTTAGAAGAAAAAAAAACCAAGGATGGGCGGGTGAACCCTAGGGGTGGCCACATGTCCTTTTTGACACTCCTTGAAGTAACCACGTGTCCCTTTTGACACCCCTTAACTCCAGTTAAGATTCACCCACCCCTAGGGTTCACTCACCCATCCTTGGTTTTTGTTTTATATTAATTCTTTTTTTAAAATTTAAAACTGTTTGTAAGGCTTTTTTAATATTAAAATATTTTTAAAAAGAATTAATATTAAAAAAAAAACCAAGGATTGGCGGGTGAACCCTTGAGGTGGCTAGATGCCCTTTTTGACACCCTGAGGTAGCCACGTGTCCTTTTTGACACCCCTTAAATGGGGTTAGATTCATCCACCCCTAGGGTTCATCCCCCCCCTCCCATCCTTGGTTTTTTTTTCTTCTAAATATTAATCATTCTAAAAAATATTTTAATATTAAAAAAGTCTTAAAAACAATTATTAAATTTTAAAAAAAGAATTAATATTTAGAAGAACAAAAACCAAGGATGGATGAGTGAACCATAGGGGTGGGTGAATCTAACCCCATTTAAGGGGTGTCAAAAAGGACACGTGGCTACCTCAAGGGGTGTCAAGAAGGACACGTGGCCACCTCAAGGGGTGTCAAAAAGGACACGTGGCTACCTCAAGGGGTGTCAAGAAGGACACGTGGCCAACACAAGGGGTGTCAAAAAGGACACGTGGTCACCCTAGAGGATTTGATTTCATTTAAAAATGAAGGGTATATGAGAAAAATGGAAAATGATAACTTTAGAGAGGGTATTTTTGGTAGTTTATACCATTTTATCCCATGACATCATCATTCCATCAGTTGACTAACGGTCAACTGATGGAAGGGGTGTAAGTGTCAATATTTTGAAAAGTAGGGGTACCTAATGTATTTTCTGAAACTTGAGGGGGTCTATGTGTATTTTTCGTCAAACCTCAGGGGGTGTAAATGTATTATCTATCTTGCATAGGGTTGCTTGGACCTTCCCTTGTCCCTTCCAAGCCTTCTTAGCTTGTTGGTCTACGGTAAATTTGGAGGCTCCGTTATCGGTTTTATGGGCCTTACTTCTTGGGGCTTTAAGTTGGTCAATCTGGAGAAAGAGAAACAAACGTGTTTTTTATGATAGTTTCTTCGTCAGGGTGTCACCAACTTCTCATTTCATAGTCTTCAGCTAGGAGTGACTCTGGCGATTTGGGCCTTCAGTTTTTTATCTTAGAGGGAGTTTACGTGGTACTTGTAGCCTTTGGCCCTATATTTCTTGCTACTCCTTTGTTGTATATATACATTGTGGTAGCTTTAGTAGTAGCCTTGTGCTACATCATGCTTTGCTTTTATTGGTTCACTTCCTTGTGAACCCAACTTTGTAGTCTCTTTCTCTTTTTCAGTTATATATACGCGTGATAATTTACCGATCAAAAGATGGGTCGGATTGGGTTGTGTTCGGTTGAGTCAGTTTCATGTAGGGTATAAACACCCTAAACCCGAACCCAACTCAACTCATTATAAATGGGTTAGAAAAGGCAAACCCAAATTGGCCCAAAAAGAGATCCCTTAACCTAAACCCACTAGTCTAACATGTGTAAAATAAATATTTAACAAATAATTAACTATATAAGTAAATTTAATTGTATTTTATAATTAAATATTTAATAAATCATATTTATATGTTAAGTATATAAGTTAGCTATAATTTAAATTATGGTAATATTTTAAAATAAAGTTAGTAAATGTATATTAATTATCTAAGTATACTAATGGTACTAATATATTAGCTATATATAATCAATTGTTAGGTCTGGGTACCCAATCTCGAACTAGTTCTATATATAAAAAGGGTTGCGGAAACCCGCACCTGAACCCTACCCAAGGGTTCAAAACGATAATGCGAACCAAGATAAAAAGTCGGGCGAGTTGACGTGTCGGGCTGGAAATTGCCATCCCATCTCAATCATTCAGTAAACAAGCTTTTGATCTTATTTCAGATTCAGAACTATGTTACCAAAGAGTCTTAATTGGACAATTAACAAGTGACAACTCAGTTACAGACCTTTCAGCTACAGACCTCAACTTAACCATTAAGCATTCCCAAACGCCACCTTGGATCTTTTTGACTTTGAGCTTTTCTAGCAAGATCGTACTCAAGGTCCTCTGGCTGGGATCTCGCCTTAGAAAAAATTTTCTGAGTAGCAAGTAGCTGTTTATTTTATAAGATGCTTACAATTTTATACATTGCATACAAAATCTTAGTTTTTTTTATCAGTAACTAACGAGTATATGATAACAAAGTAGAGATTAAGAACATTACAAAAGTACAAGAGTTTACAAGCACATAAACTTGGGAAAGAAAGAAACAAAAAGCATACTGATATCGTCAACAATTAAAGTCAGCCACAAACTGCTCAACAAAACAAAAACAAAACTAAACTCAACCCATCATTTCTTCTAAATCCTCCCCTGCTCGCCGAATACCCAAACTGGGTATTTCTTCTAAATACCCAAACTAATAAAAATACTAAAATAACCCAAGACTAATAAATTCTTTCCCCCTAACTAAAAGTCCCCTAACTAAAAGTCCAGCCCATTGGGCTTTAAAACTCATGCTAAATCAGCTCATATGCACACCTTCCCAATGTGGGGTCTTCCTAATGATTAATGTGTGCATATGAGGTCTTCAATACCCCAAATCATCTATCCATAGTGACATGGGGGCCTTCTTCTTCCTCCACCTATGGTAAACCTGAAATTCTTTGTGATGCTTAATCTCCGCATCATTTGCACTATACATTGAAGTTTGTTATATTGTTATTTTGATAGATTGTGGCATTATTTTAAAGGAAAAGAAGTTATGGAAGAGAAATTTGTTTATTTATCAACACAAAATTTTCTTTCACTGATAACAAAACAATGAGTTCCTTTCAATGATGATCTGTGTGATGCGACTAACAACAAAATTATTAATGGGATAATGCATCTCTTGAATAATCGAAGAGATAGTCATGGATAAATAAAGGATTTTCTTTATGACAATCCATGCTAGCCTAGTTAATTAATTGTTTTCTTGCCTAACATTATTTATCACCGTTGAAAATTTACCGTTCCTAGAACTGCCACACATTGTATTGGTAATTTCTTTGCTTAGATTCTCTATAAGAAAATATGATTTTTTTAGAAAAGTGAGGTACCTATATAATTTGGAAGAAAGCACTATCTTGTCGAAGATGTGGCCTTTGCTATTTGTGATCAATAACTATTGCATATGATAATTAGGACATTAAGCTTGGGTAAATTCGTTGGATGCCTTAATTATATTTGGTAGCTCGAGTTTTGTCGAAACTACTAAGTGTATTACTTTAGAGAAGACTGATTAGCTTTGGCTTGATTGGGTTATGAACATTCACTATTTGCATCTGATATGGAATCATTTGATGATTAGCATTCATATTGTATATGTCTCATCTGTTTTTCTCGTTCTAATGCATATTTTAAAAAATTTATTAGAGGAGAATGACAATTTATCTCATTATCGAAATGCTCTTCTTCAACTCAATAGGGACTTGGAGGTACTAGAGTATTGCTCACTTGTCATGGCTTCGATTCTCAGGCAAGAATATTGCTTATATTTTCTTTCTTCTATGTCGACATTAATGATTATGCTATTGCAAACTCTCTTAGCTCATGAGTTCTGTCATAATTTTTAGTGTCTTGAGCAACCGGATAAGCTAGCACTATGTGGACTTGATCCTTCTAGACTTCTTCGCCCTGATCGTTTGCAAGATAATATCAAGGCACATCTTGTCAATATTTTGAAGGTATGCGTTTCTACTCATTGGGAGTTCCTTAATTTTTCTTGATAAAACAATTTAGAATTTCGTATCCTTTATATAGAAAAAAATTACAATAAATGGCATGCCAACCTACTGATTCAAATAAAGGGATACCATGTCGACCTATTGCTAGAATTTGTTGATCTCATTTGCACCTTTGTTCGCCATGGTTGGAAGTCTGGGGACTAGGATTCCATTCTCTTGACCTATACTTGAAACTTGAGTGAGTTAAATCACTGGATTGAACAAGTCAAAACAAAGTTCTTATCTAAAAATATGACAAGGTCTTTTTGTAACTTTGATATTTTTGAGGTATCCTTGGTTGACTTATCAAGATTAGGGTTCCCATTTTAAGTGATATGCAAACATCTTCTCTCCTAGATTATAGGGTTTCAAATTGAATGCTTAAGTGACGTGCAAAATTAATCATGTCTTCTCTCCTAGATTATAGGGTTTCAGATGGAATTCCAGTTTCCTCCTCTATCTTTAACCTTGTTAACCATCAACTCTATCAACGACATCCAGTTTGAAACCCCAACCCTGGAAAGATAAATAGGTGAATCATTATAAAAGGTGTCCAGTGGGTTTTAACGTAGGAATATAAATGGGTTAGAGGTGGGGAATTTATGATTGGTGGGTGATTTAACATGGATAGGTTCGTTGTGGGTCAAAGAGGGTTTTCAGAGTTGCTCTTTAGTTTACGAGACTTGCTTAAATGATTGATGCTGGAACAGTGCAGCTTATGGGTAAATGGGAGGGGCTTATTTTTGACTTTCTTCTATTTCTGTTTTTTATTTTTTTTAATTGGTCTATTTCTGTTTCTTAATGAAATCTTCCGTATTTATAAAAGTTCCATTTCTGTGAACGTGGCTTTTTGAGTGGGATTCAATATTTCAATATGAAGATACCTGACATACCCAAGATCTCAAGACTCAGGAACTTATACACATTCTGCGTCTAGAACCGTCGATCTCATGGACCGTATTAAGCACCATCTGTCCAGAAAAAAAGAAGAAGAAAAGAACTCATTGAAAAGTCATTCCCCATTTGATGTGTAAAGTCAGTTGAGTACAAGTGTCTGGGATGTTATTTTTCCATTTGGTCTGTCTTCCTCTTCTTGTCTTGGTGTGTTGTGTATTGTCGGTTCCCTCCATTTCAATATTCAGACACACATCGATGTCAAAATGGAATGTTTAGATCCTTGGAACACTCTGTTTCTTTTTATTTTGGATGACTATCACATGTCGCAAAGTGAAAATAGAGGAGAGTTCAATTTTAATTTAATTTCTCTCCTTTTGTATTAAATTTGCAGGGTGGAGTCGTATACTCCAATAAAGTTGTAATGATGTCATCAGTTCATTCAAAAGGAAGGGTTATTCGTAGTCTGAGTCATGGATTGGAATCCACCTTAGCCATTCACAAGTGAGTAGCATGCTTATATACCACCTTAGCCATCCATAGAAATGTTTCTAAGTGCTTTTCTTGTCTTTCTCTTTTTTCTTTTTCTGTGCAATCTGCAATTCGACAGAAGGTTCTAGATACAACTCACTTCATAGTCCAGTTGTGTGATATTTCATTACTATTTCATGCTGGCTTTGTAAATATGGAACTTGCTAATTCTCATTGATTTTCCCCTTTTACATTCTGCTGTAGAGAGAAATTTCTGATTGCTCCTTATGGACTAGATGACACCATCTGGGATCCTTCAAAAGACATATTTCTTCCAGAAAAATATTCGGTAGATAATATCAAAGGGAAAGCTATTTGCAAAGTTGCTTTGAGGCAGCACCTGGGCCTATCCGGACATTCTTCTACAGTAGTTGTGAGTGGTGCATAGAACTTTTCTATTTAGAAATTTTGTTCTGTGATCTGTGTGTACCAATTTAATTATTTGACTCCTAAGTTAGTAATGTAGAGCAAGTAGTCTGCCATATGGTAATAAATACGGATTGGGACTATATCATTCTCAATACATTCAGTATTTTTTCTCTTGAATTATTCGCTGAGAACTTTATCTCATTATTTACAAACAAGCAAAGGGAACAATGTCAGGGACACACATGTTCTGTTAGTAAAAAAGTTCACATGTTCAAGAAAAAGTAATATCTATGTTGGAAATCTTGTAGTGATGGGTGTTTAGTTGTATATTATTGGCAGTGTTCAAGTATTACATATTCATGTTAATTCGAGTTAGAAAACAAATGTGTACATCTGGCATCACGTCATCACCTTTGCGTACATGTGGATGGTGCATCAAATGGGTTTCTGTACAATGGATAGGGTAGCAGACTTTCGAATTAAACCTAAATGTAGTTCTTGTTATTTGATGAATGGTAAAAATTTTGGCCAACCGTTTATCCTGTTAAGTACTTTTTCTATTGCCCTATGAGTCTTTTTGATGGGAATCAAGTTCCAATCAAGACCTAATTTCATGAAGGGAGAAAGGCCTGAAACCCAAGTGGGTCCCACTTGGATTCGTTGGGTCAAACTACTTCAAGCACATGAAAGAAAATATAAAAACATAGGGGAGGTACCTTTAGGAGTCAAATTCCACACTGGAGTGTGAGATATTAAAAATCTCCTCTCCAGGAGCATTTTCGTAATTTTCAGATTCTACATGATTTTTAATTTTAATTTTTTTTAAAAAAATTCGGTATAGGGGTTGTTTTTAAAGTCATTAATAGACTTTTAGAATGGTTTATAGTCTTTGCTTAGAGTGTAGAGTTGTTTAGAAAGTTTCTTATTAGGAAAAGAGAATCACTCTTTTACCTATAAATATGTGGTACCTAGTGAATAAAGTTGAAGAATTCTCTGCAGCATTTTCTATTCTTTAGCCTACTAGTGCTGAATCTAGTAAGAGGGTGTTTAATCCTTCTTGTTTCGAAGAGATTGTGAGATCAAATCGAAGAGCATGGACTCGCTCAACACTACCACTCGTTCGAGAGGTATTTTCCATCTATTTTTTCACTATTATTCTCCATCTAATTTCTGAATTTATGTTATTGAGGAGTAATTATAAGTTTAAAATCTGATTTTTCGTCTATATCAAAACCGTAGAAGCGGAAATTGTATATATTTAGAGCTCGTTTGGTTCGGATTATTGCAGTCACAATTGATTATACAGAAAGCGCTAGCATGAATAATTGCTGTCGGCTGAAAGCACTCTTATAAATAATCCTGTTTGGAAGTATCTTGTCTATAATCGATTATGTGCAAAATAATTGCGTTTGGATCATCTTATAAACATAAAACTGATTACTGATCTGAAATTCTGAAAATTTTATCCATTAATTGAAAGTTAACAAAAAAGACCCTACTTGTAAACAATTGTTACCATAAAAGTGACATAAGCGTCCGTTACATGCAATAATACCTAGAATTACTACTGGAAAAATGTATAGAAGATCATTTGGCCATGCGGAGCTGGGTTTGAGTTGGGTTCATGAATGGTAAAAAGGTATTTTTCAGTGGTTTTAAGTGAGTCCAGTTGAGAACAGATTTCAGTGGTTTATGTGAGTCTAGTTGAGAATAGATTTGGGGCCCTCCCTAGTAAGCTAATTGCATTCAAATTACATGACCCCATGATCAAACTAAGAAGCCAAACTTGTCTGAAACTAAGCAAAAACCCAACATCTTTTTTCGAAATTTTTCACAAATCAAACTCACTTGAAACTAGCAAAACCCAACATCTTTTATTCAAATAATTCACATATCAAGCACCTCCCTATACAATTTCTACCATTTTTTTTGGAAAGAGGAAAGCCAGCTTGTTAATGCGGACCCAACCAGCTTTATTAGAAAAATAATAAAGAGAAAGAAAGAGATATGGAGCAACAGGATACCCAAAGGGGACCCCGACGGTATCCTAGGCATCCCACACAGCACACCCAGTTACAAGGCACTAGCCAACCCAACAAAACCCAGAAAGAAATCCCAAAAGGGGAGCCACCCCCAACACGTTTTTCAAGAGTTGGAACCCCAAGCCACGTTGTAGCAATTTCACAAATACCTAGTGGGCTCAAAGAGCCAACCATCTCACATGCGCAGTGAGCTCCACAAATCCAAGACACAACCACGAGAAGTGGTACTAGAATCATAGGAAACCCCTCCGATGTCAACTCCAACTGCAGCCCCACTATAGGCATCATCAACAGCATAAACCTTGGCCATAGAGGCAACCTCTGTGACAACAACATTTGCACAAGTAGGTGTTGAACCAACATCTAACTCTATGATAAAATCACAGACATCCAATCTGGGAGACCCAGCCATAGACCCAGAATTATGATCACACACTCCTGAAACAACATCAACAACACCCAGAGGAACACGAGCAGATGCTCAGGTGGGGCTCTTACCAACCAAACCAACACTGTTAGCAATCTGAAATCAAGTACCAGCAACAATTACTACCATTTTAAAATATATAGAATAACTAAATCATTTGATGCAAATAGTCCCAATTATTCTGATGCAAATAATCCCAAATTTTCATTGATTCAAAACCCCTTAAAAAAAGGAGGAAGAACAAGAATTTGCACGCTGTCTGAAACCCTCTTTCGAAACCCTCATCTCAAAACCCTCTTTCGAAACCCTCATCCCTGATTACAGTCGTTCTCCACACATCTCTCCACATGCGAAAGGATTTGTGAGGTTTGGGTCGAGAACCTCGTAAAAAGTTCGTTCGCTTTTCTCTGTCAATAATCGGCCCGCACAATCGCGAGAGAGAACCAATTGTATTGTTCTAATAATCACCCCTTGAGGTGATTCAATAAACGACACTTCTAGCACCAATCGATTGATGAATAAAATCGATTACGACAATTGAACCAAACATGATTATTTCATAAGGATCGTGTGTAAATCGATTTTAAACGATTAAATCGCTTTACATAATCCAAACCAAATGGGCCCTTAGTAGATATGATTAATTTTAAATCCTTGATCTATTATGGCATATTTTGGATCATTGCGAAGGACTATTGCTTGCTGGGTCTTGCAATAAATACAAGTTATATTGAAGATTTGTTGATCTATATGCTTTGCCACATAAATACTCAAAATGGAAACGTTATCTTTGTGAGCTTAGTATTTAGGGTTTTAGTGGAGAATTATTAATTCTAACTGTCCTAAGGCTACATCACTGTTCGGACTGACTTAGCATCAAGGATTAAAAATACGGTTTCGGCCTTTGGGGGATGTATCGGTCCCAACCTAAACCTATACGTATCGGTTTCGGTTTCGGACGATACATATAATTTTTTTTTAAAAAAGAAAAGTATCAAAAAAATCAAATTTAATTTTAAAAAAATCAAATGAGTTATAGGTACCAAATTTACCAAATATAAATTCATGAGTAGAGACTCAAAGACAAAATAACAAACACAATTACAATTGCACAATGATTTAAAACATGAAATAAGTAATAAACGATATGTATTGCCCGTTTCGTATCAGTATAAATATTGTATAGGGGGCTACTAAAACCTATATGTGTCGCCTGTTTTGTATTGGTTTCGGCAATTTTTATTTCCATGCTTAGCATAAGTGAATCTTTGAATTGAGCATGTAAACCGCAGTCTGTCACTTAATTATGTAGGATAAATTGGTATGTGCAATTGTTGGTAGTTCATTGTGTTTTATCTTTGAAAAGATGTTAAGAATTTCATAAAAATTCTGGAAATCATATATCCTTTTAGAATATATCTTTTGAGGACTATTCAATCAAGACATGCGTAAAAATTCTTATAAGCTTAACAATGCTTACCTTTAAACTTTTCTCACATTCTTTTCCCTGTTAAATCAGATAATGTTATATGAAGCTTATTAAAAAAAGTTATCATCTATTGCCAGCTCAACTGGTTTATTTAGAATTGAGAACCATTATAATAATGACTTATTTCTACTTTCAACACTTTTATTTGTTGTTCTTTGGACTCTGAGACGCAATACATCCAGCAGATTCTTAGGGAATGATGTGTATCAGGTTGGATGCATCTACTCAGAAGTTTCAGATGTTGACTTGGAGAACCTGAAGACAGCTGTTTGGCTTGCTTCTAGAAATGGAGCTCAGGTAGTTACATCATCATGCTTGGAGTTTATCTATTACAGAGGATTTTCCATGTATGTAATTGTTTCAGTATTTTTTACAGTTCATTTTCATGGGAACTAGTAAAATACCAAGCGTAAAAAGGGAATTGGAATCATTCCAGAAAGAGCTGAAGGTAATGCCTTGTTGCATTTTGGTTCTTACGTTCTAGGGTATTGTGTTGCAAATACTTCATATTCGCCATTGCATTGAGGGCAAAATCTGAGGAAGTTTTGGTAAATGCTGTGCCTCCTTGCATACCAAAGACCTATGATACCTGTCTGGTATAACCCAGGTACAGTTCATCGACGATACTGTGGCATGCACTGGTGTCACATACTTGGGGGGTTTGGCATCCTCCATTTGACGGCTCCCTACTCTACTAGCTTCTTAATTATAGGAAGAACTTAACCTGATTCGGCGATTTTAAACATCTCAGCCATAATTTTAATATCTTAAATAACAGGTCATATGGTTCTTGTGAACATACTGTTTGTTGCTGTAATTTGCAAACCAGTGGTCTCTTAAATGGACAGTGGAACTTATAGAAATGGAAAAACAAAAAATTAATTTGTATTTCTCATGGATTTGAGAATCAGCCCCATCTGGTACATGTGTTATGATGGCGTTTTCTTCTCACCCACTTTTTGTACATAAGAAATGCTTTTCTCAAATGGTTTCGTCTCTGCTCTTAATAAAATATCTATCTTCACCTTTGTTTCTGCTTATTTATCCGTGCTTTGTCCCAACTATTTGGCTTAGCAACGTGAATCCTGTTCATTCATTAGTCTATCAGAAACTCAGAGCTATATCATCATTAAAGTTTGTATTATCACGCATTTTCGTACTATCTCCAGCATGAATCCTATTCAGTCATTCTAGTCTCTCCAGAGCCATATCTTCGTTTAAAGTGTGTATTGACATATATTTTCTCACTATCTCCACTCATGTCCTTTTTGGTTCATTAAAAGCCTTTAACTTTCACCAAACTCCCTCCTCCCTGGTATCAACATCGGTTTTCCTTTAATTGGTCCCTATGTTGCGCGGGTTCTTGAAGACAACTGGCTTGCCCCATGTTGAAACAAGTGGACTCGGATATGGACACTCCCCGGACACGGCTGTTGTGACTCCTATTAGAAGAATCTGTGCATTTTGGGCATAGTCACGACTGATACCCCTACATATGAAAAATGGCATACAACTACATATAATGAGCATAAATTTCAGCAAATTCTTTCTAACTCATCATCAGAAAAAAGAAGCCGGTAAGGAAAGATGGAAAGAATCACGATCTATTATTTTCAATAAAAAAAACAAAGAAATAATAGGAGGAATTACCGATCCCTATAACAGAGAGAGAGAGAGAGAGAGAGAGATAGAGAGAGAGAGAGAGGTCAACCGGTTGAATTCAAGCCATAAAAATCTCTTTTAAATAAATCGTCTTTGAGATTTACATTGGCATTTAGAGTTAATATATGTTCATTTATTTCATTAGCTTTATTTGCTTTAATTCATATCTTATTTATATTGTTTAATTATATTAGTTTGTAATCCATTACTTAATGTTGTTTGCAATAAATTAACTTTCATATTTAATTTTTCTTTTCAATCTTATATTATTAATCATATTCATTTAAAGCATAATAATTTTAAAAACAAGAAAATTAAAATATTTTCCTGTGTACTTGAATCAATTTTTTGGAGTTTGCCGTGTCGGACACCCCGAATCTGAGTCCAACACCCGTGTTTGTGACTGTGCAACATAGAACATTCTAAACCATCTGAATCGACTCTTACTTATTTTATAACCTTTTGGAGCTACTTTTAGATTCTCTCGATGTTGTATATGATTTTATCCAAAATCTCTCTCTAGAAGCTTCTTATGTAAAATTTCTCTCTTTACCTATCTAAAATGAAAAACAGAAGAAACCTAATATAGTAGCCCATAATCCCTAGTTCTTCATGAAAAGTGGCATATCTTTGTTCAAGTTTGTGAATCTTTACGAAGAATTGATAGCCCAGAGTCTCTAAACACTATATGAAACCATTACTATTCACAAAATTGACCTATCTATAGACAAACTTTGAATGTGTAGTCCTTCATACTTTAAAGAAGAAACTGTTCGATAAGTTTGTCATAGCAGAAGACACTAGAATTGACTTATAAATTACTTTAGTCAAGCAAGGGGCAAGGGCTGTGCCCAAAGCCTTTACTTACATAAACTATTCAGTACATACAACTGATGCAAAGACAATATGTTGGACCGGTGGCTCCCATGCTCAGTTCATTCATATATTTTAGTAAAGTTCTGATTAGTGTAGTCAAGGCGTCGCCTAGGCGATTTTGGGCCTGCGTCAACTAGGCGCCCCTAGGCGGGCGATCCTAGTAATTTTTTTTTATTTTTTTGCTTTTAAAAAATCCAAAATTTCCCAATAAATAAATAAAAAATATAAAAACATGTAATGAAGTAGTAATAAGATTCTAAATCGTTTTTTTCACTAAAAATATCAAAATTTTTCACTAAAAATATCGTGCGTCGCAGGGGGGCACTGCTCCCCCTGCCACCCCCCGGGCAATCGTAAGGAGCTCTGCCTAATATTATACATGGACAATGACACGAATTTGGGTATTTTGTCTAGATTTTGAAGTGTTTAATACTCCACTATGTTAACATGTCTTTGGTTATGTGATGAATGATTGCAATAGACTTTTTATTTTATGTTTTTGTGAAATGTGGGTGTGGAGTTTTGGTCTTTTGGATGTTATATATATATATATATATATATATATATATATATATATATTTATATTAAATTTATTGCCTAAGCCACGCCTAGGCGTCGCCTCGCATAGCCGGGGCTAATCGCCTAGGCATCGCCTAGACGCCTTGATTACAGTGGTTCTGATTCAGCGCTTAAAAAAAACAATTATCTGATAGTTGCTGTTTGGGCTTCCAAAATATTTTCTGATTAGTTTCTCGAAGCTTGCTTCGTCTGAAGTGCAACTGATACACAATAATCATTATTCTTATTACTGTTCAAAGCTACGTAAACAGAACAGCTTATTGGTTAATTAAAACAACAATTAGAGCATTTTTTTTTACATAATGTGCTCACATGAAGGTTATACCTCTACATAAAGTATTTACTAGTTGGAAGACAGCCTTTATTTCACGTTTCATTATGACCTAAAGATGAATTTTTGGAATCTGCTGTCTGCAGGATAAAAACGCACGATTTTTGAACGAGTACGATGAAGCTTTTTCACATCTAATCTTTGCAGGCTCTGATATAATACTGTGCCCATCTTTTCACGATCCAGTGCTACAAGTGCCGGTATATCCACAATGCTAATATTCAACTAAAATAAACAGTTTGGCTACCAACCAATCCATTCCTTAAGAGGAAACGCGCAGTATCCGTCTGGTAGACTGTAAGGATTGGCTACTGAGTAGCAGTACATGTGAAACTCATGCAGAGAAATGGGATCCCACATTATTAGGCCTAATCTGAGAAATCGCATAGGCCAAAGATTGACCTGTTTGGATGATAAAAAAGACCCCAAGCTTTAATCTCTGTACCATTGCTATGTTTCTCAACCATCCAAAAGATGCCAAAATACATTAGATTTTGATGTTAGTAAATGTATTTGTTTCCTTATTGGGAACATGTTCTTGTATGCAGCTCAAGGCTATCAAGTATGGAGCTGCTCCAGTTGCAATTAGTTTAAATGATGGTGGATATAGGTAACTAAGATTGTAAAGAAGTTGTACTTACTAGCCTGAGGAGTTGAAAGTTATTTCTAGTTATTGAAAAAGAAAAATAAATTTATTTATTGTGCGAATTCGTCTTAACAGGCATGCTGTCGAGCACGGCATCGAGAGCACGAGATTCTGGCAGTACATGACATCTACCTTCACAAATATGTCCTTAGGCCATGCCCTTGATCAAATTGTGTGTCTCCTCTTACAGAAATCCATATATATATATATATATATTAGTTAAAAAAAGGCCAACGATTTTGCCTTGCGTGAAGGTTTGTTAATCTTCACGTGCTACATGAAGGGTAACAAACCCCTATATGTTATATGTAATATGTATATCTATATTTTATACACAGTATATAATATATATAGAGCTGTTTTGTCATAGATGAAGAGTCATTGCTTTATCAAAACGGAACTAAACTTCCCCTCTTTTTTTGTTTTTGTTTTCTTCTCCATCTGTAGATGAACAACCCATCACAGTGGAATCTGAAGATGAAGGATGCGATGACGAAGGACTTCTCGTGGGATGCAGAGTGCTGTGATGTACATGTTGCCGCCTACACATCCATAAAGAGCTTGTGAAGCATGTTTGAGTACATAGAAATTGACTGCATGTATATATTTATAGGCATGTATATACATATCTCATGTATCTCATGTGGGTAGAGTCTAGAATTCTTAGTCCACCAAATATACTGCCTCTTCCTGAATGATTTTCATGCCTTCCCTCATGGCTTGCAACATAACAAGAAGCAGTGCTGAAAAACTGAATCTTGTTTTCTTATGCTATTCAATAGCATCTTCTCTTTTTCTTTACTTCGGCCAAATGTGGATATTACCTCCCTGAGTTGCTTGCTTGCCTTTGTGTGAGTTGGAGAATCTTGACTGTCTATCTGGAGCAGTGTTTTAAAACCTGGACCGACCAACATGGATGGTCGGACTGGTTGACCCTTCACTGGGTTGGTTTGAACCGTATGGGTCAAGCGTCTAATTAACCACTTGACCTGGCATGCGAACGGTTTCTTTGAACTGCAAAAGCCAAAATCAAATATATCGTTCAAAATCTATAGTGACTTGCTTACCAAAAAAATAAATAAAAAAAATCTAGTGCCCCATATGTAAAGCCCAAACTAGGTTCATAGGCTCTCAAGGGAAGTCCAATATTGAAAATAATAAATTAAATTAAATAATTATCTTTATCTTTCTTTACTAATATAATGAGGATTGACGTGTTCAAAAAGTTGATTGGAGTTTTATTAATTTCAAAACTATCCTTTTCAAGGTTCAAAGGTTGATTGAATTTTAGTTGATTGAAAAAATGACGTGAGTTTCATTTTAGTTAATTTCAAAACAAGTGTTAAATTTTAATTAATTCTAGAACTGTCTTTACACATGGGTTCAAAACTTTTATTGAAGTTTTATTAATTCCAAAACAATCATTTTCTTCAAAGGTTAATTGAATTTTATTTAATTCCAACATTGCCTTGCACATATGGATTGAATTTTAATTAATTCAAAAACTACCCTTATACATAAGGGTGAAATTTTAGTTATTTCCAAAACTATCATTACATATAGGTTCAAAACATTGACTAAATTTTACTTAATTTCAAAACTATCTATTACTTTTACCTTTGCACATATTGTTTGGATTTTAGTTAATTCCAAAATTGCCTTTACACATGTGTTCAAAACATTGACTAAATTTTATTTAATTCCAAAACTATCATTTACTTTTAGTATTTATTAATATAGATGACTAATTCACCAAAAATTCTAAAATATAGGGGACTTAAAAAGTTGATTGAAATATAATATAATCTTAAAATTGTCATTCATTAATATATAAAGCAATGTTTTTATAATCGGATCGACTGTCGAATTGGCCGGGTGACTGATTCCAGGTATGGTGGATTATGTTATTTTATTATTAAAAATATACATATTATTTTCTTAGCTAGAATGTCCCTAAAGTTTTCTTATTCTCAAAATGCCCCTTAAGTCAGGTTTTTATAACTAAAATGCCCTCAAAATTTTCATATAGTAAGAATTTCCTGAATATTTTTTAGTTCTCAAAATATTTTGCTCCTCACAAATTTTTTTAAACCCAAAATGCTACTCAAATTTGCCCATTTTTTCATTTTCTTATTTCTACAATATCCCTAAATTTTTATATACTCAAAATGCCGCTAAAACTTTTGGGTTTTCAAAATGTTCCTAAGTTATGTTTCTATACCCAACGTGTCCCCCACAATTTTTTTACTCAAAATGTTCCACAAGTTTTTATACCAAAAATATTCTTTTAATTTTTTTTCAAATGCCCCTCACTAGGGTCCCTCTTCCCTGTCTCTCTCCCCATCCCCTCTCTCTCATGTGCATCGCAGTGCAGCCCATTAGGGTCCCTCTTTCCTATCTTTACAATTACTAATATAAAAAGGATGCCCATGTTCAAAACTTTGATTGAAGTTTTAGTTTATTCTAAAACTACACTTGCTCATATAGATTCAAAATGTTTAATGAATTTTAGTTAATTTCAAAATTGCCCTTTATTCACGTAGGTTCAAAACATTAATAAATTTTATTATAATTTCAAAATTGCATTTTACACATGAGTTCAAAACGTTGACTGAATTTTACTTAATTCCAAAACTACCCTTTACTCGTACATAAATATAATAATACTTTAAAAACTATCAATTTGCTAATTTTAACTTTATTAATATAGCAAACTTAAAGTTGATTGAATTTTAATTTAAATCTAAAACTTTCATTTATTAATATATAAAGCAATGTTTTCATAATCAGACTGTCCATCGAACCAACCGGGTGACTTGTTCTTGATTCAATTGGTCAAGTTAAATCATGTTCTTTTATTATTATTATATTATAAATATATTTGTGTTTTTTGGCCAAAATGTCTCTAATGTTTTTTTATTCTCAAAATGCTCTTAAGTCATGTTTCTATATCCAAAATGTCTTCAATTTTTTTCTATAGTCAGAATGTCCCAAATCTTTTTTAGTTCCTAAAATGCCCATAAGTCAAATTTCTATACCCAAAATGTTCCTCACTAAATTTTTAACCCGAAATGCTCATCAAGTTGACCTATATTTCATTTTATTTATTTATAAAATGTCCTTTAAGTTTATATACCTAAATTGCCCTCAATTTCTATATACCCAAAATGTCTCAAAAGTTTTTTGATTCTCAAAATGTTCCTACGTCATGTTTTTATAAACAATGTCACTCACAATTTTTTTTACCCAAAACGTCCCTCAAGTTTCTTAACCTAAATATTTTTTAATATTATCCCAAAATGCTTCTCACTAGGGTCCCTCTTCACAGTCTCTCTCCCCATCCTCTCTCTTTCACATGCATCGCATTGTACGGCCCACTAGTTGAATATAAGAAATATAGAAAAAATAAGAATTTTGACGCAAAACTAGAATGAGAAAAAAGAACAACTATGTATATAAGAAGTATGGGAAATAAATAGTCTTTAATTAATTGGTATATTTTTTTATAAATATTTTAATTTGTATTTTAAATTTTTTAGTATATTGATATGAGTCGGTCTATGGGTATTCACAAATATACTCCTAATCCTAGCAGTCAATAACTAACCACTTAGGTGATCACTTTGGGAGTATCCATACCGTTAAAAAAGACCAATTCTATTAATAGTAACTTTATATATGATATCATTTGACCTAATTGGGTCAACTCACTTGACCTAACGGTTCAACCGGTTTGGATCAACCCTCCCCTTGACCGGGTTAGTGTCCCATATGGTTTTCAAAACATTGATCTGGGGCTATAACTTAGAGCTGAAATGTAAACCAAAGTTAACAGTCAAGATATAGGTCCCTATATTGGTACTGGCATACTTAGATGGGTCCAGTTGCCCTGATTTTCTAGGGTTGTACCTCATCAAAGAGGTGCCTTGCCAATTGAATGTTTGATGAATAGGTAAATTAAATTGGCCTTGTGGCCTGGGCAGGCGTGTGTGTTTGGGTTGTTGCTGAGTATAGTGTTTTTATTGTGTTAATAAAAAAAATAAAATGGTAAATGCAATACCCCCTTAGCTGTCTAGAGTCTAGATTGAATTTTGAAGTTATAGCATTTCCCAACAACGTATAAGCCGGCAGGTTTGCGTCGGTTGAATTTTACCCGTGGGGATCCTAGAATTGCGATCTTACGCCGCGACCTTTGTTTTTGAGTAAAGGAGGGTATTACTTGGCTTCAGTGCCTCCAAACTCTTAGGGAGGAAATAAGAAAAACAGAGAGGACTTTTTAGGAAATAGGAATGAAATGAAAAGTTGCTTTTATCGGCTTTGGAAATACAGATTGAAATATAAATTAGAGGGCTTTTTAGGAAAAGTAAGAAAAAAACAAGACTTTTTAGGTAATGAAAAGGGAGAAAACTACTTCTATCATAAATGTGGATATAGACATGATTACTAACACAACTTCCAAATACTTGTCTTAGGGGTAGTGTGTCTCTTCCTTTGGCTAGGTTTCGGAATCAAATTTCAAGGGGTGCGATGGTTATAACCATGGTTCAAAATCTTGAAAACTCCATTAGACTCGAAAGTTAGCCGAATTGAGTAAATCGGAAAACTCAAAAAAAACTCAGACTCATTCAATTTTGGAATCTATATGTAATAATTTGAAAAACCTGAATTAAAAAAACTCAAAGTAAGCTGGCTTTACAGCCTCATACCTATAAACTAGGTTTAATAGAATCCATGGTAGGTTGTCTTTGTAGACAAAAAAAAATATGATTTAAAAATAATGTGACGTTCGAGTTTAGGTTTAAAAAATGATTAAAATACCCTACTATGAGTCGATTAAATCCGACGAGTCGAAAAACTTGGTTAGACTAAATCGAGTCACCCTAATAACTCGGCAAATAGTGTCTTATTCGAATCGAGTAATTCGGCCGAGTAACTCGAGTGACTCACAGAGTTTTCGAACTATGATTATAACATCCATCATTTGTTAAGCTTCAAATGCTAGCATTAACCCACAAACCTATAAGGCTATAATAGATACTAACACTACTTTCCGGGTTGTATTGTACTTTTTCTTAGAAGCAGATGATAATGAGTTGGTGCACGAGTACTCCTAATTATACTCTCGAATCCTAATCATCTATGACTAATTACTAAGGGTAGGATTTGACTTGATTTTTTTTTGTCTTTTTTAACACTACATCAGGCTCTAATTAATCATTTAATAACTGAAATAAAGAGTTATGTTTTGAGAGTACTTATATACTTATACTATGATTATTGTAATTTTTCTTTTTTTGATATGGAAATTAAACACCTAACACACACGTTAGGCTAACACACAAATGACTTACATTACAAGACATCTCACCAAAAGAGCCTATTTTAAGGAGATGAGAAGATGAAGGTTTTGCGGCTGCTTTCTTCGAGATGTGAATGAGCCCGATTTGGGATAGGATGTGGGTGGACCCGAATCTGAATGTGCTCAATTCTATGGTCCATCTGGAAGTGGGCATCATCAATTGATATCTGATGATACAGTTCCTGAGCTCCGTATTAGATTCAGCTCATATTTCGGACCTAGATTCGGTCATGATCAAATCATCTTCCAATCGATTGGGGATGATCGTAACCGTTCAATTGATTCACCCTGCCCAAAGCTACTAATTCAATGGTCCCAAAAAAAGAAAAAAAAAAGGGTAAGATTTATTAAAGCATGGTGGTTGGAGGCACGCAACCATGTCCCACGTGGACGGAAGCACAAGATTTCGAGTAAAACACTAAAACTCAGCCCTATTTCGGTCTAAAACGAATTGAGTCTATATCCTCTCCGGCAGAACCCAGAGAGACAATGTCTGGTTTCCATTTTGAAACGGAATGGCCGGTCTTCATTAGTCCATGCCCCAATTTTAAATAGGAGTCAAATCCTCTACGGTGTTAACCGGATTTGGCAAATCCGGTTATCACCCCTAGAGGTCGCCTCGTGTCTCCTTTGACACCCCTTAACAATGGTAAGGTTCACCCACCTATTTTTGGTTTTTTTTTTAAAGATATTAATTCTTTTTTTTTAATATTAAAAAACTGTTTTTAGAGTTTTTTAATATTAAAACAGTTTTTTAATTTAAAAAAAAGAATTATTATTTAAAAAAAAAAACCAAAAATAGGTGGGTGAACGTTACCCACGGTTAAGGGGTGTCAAAGGAGACTCATGGTGACCTCTAGGGGTGATGACCGGATTTGCCAAATCCGGTTATCACCGGAGATGATTCGGCTCCTTTTAAATACTCACCTACTGTGGTTAAGATTCACTCACCCTAGGGTTAAGCAATCCAACCATGTTTTTCAAAAAAAACAAAAAACAAAATGTTCGTTTTAATTTTGTTAAGCTTAACCAGTTAAAGTGGTGTTAAATAAAAGAGACACGGGGACACGGGGTGAGATATGAAAGGAACCATGGGTACCCTAAGCAGTGCTCGAACTGAGTTTATCTCCGAATCATCCTTAACAGTATTAACCCTAGGATTGAAAAGACTCCTAACCAGAGTAAGAAGGACACGTGTAGATTCCAAAAAGGGCCAGAGACGTTCTCTCTGTCTTCAACAATAGATGAATCCCTGTGAAACGAATTAACATGTTGTAGATTATGGTGACAGTCGCAAGTACAAGACGGAGCCAAATCATCTAGCCAAATCCGGTTATCACCCCTAGAGGTTGCCACGTGTCTCCTTTGACACCCCTTAACTGTGGGTAAGGTTCACCCACCCCTAGGGTTCACCCACCTATTCTTGGTTTTTTTTAAAAAATATTAATTCTTTTTTTAAAATAAAAAAACTGTTTTTAATATTTAAAAAACTCTAAAAACAGTTTTTTAATTTTAAAAAAAGAATTAATATTTAAAAAAAACCAAAAATAGGTGGGTGAACCCTGGGGTGGGTGAACCTTACCCACAGTTAAGGGGTGTCAAAGGAGACACGTGGCGACCTCTAGGGGTGATAACCGGATTTGCCAAATCAGGTTATCACCGTAGAGGATTTGACTCCCAAGAAGACTCCAAATCCCGAAAATAACGACCCGATCTCCTCTTAGCAATCCTATACGGTTATACCATATCTCCTCGCTCCGATTTTGGCGCCGGAGGCCCACCGGCGATCGTTAAATAGCCACCGCCGTTCCGGAAAAAGGTCAAGCTCACACGAACGATACGAAAGCGTGAGAGACTGACTTAACTTAACAGGTTCGTTGTCCATCTAATATGCATATATATATTCTATGGGCGAAGAACAGCCAATGCCCGTAGAAGAACCTAATTCGTCTGTGGTTGTCCCTCTGGAGACGGAAATGGCGAGAGTTCCGATCGGAGATGAAGATGCAGCTCCGAAGCCTTCATGGTTCACACCAAAGAGGTACTGTATCTCTGAATTTTATCGTTATTGGAACGTTTGGAAACCCTAAGTACAGTTAGCGATCGGGTTCTATGGGTTGTTCATGTTCTTCATTGTGGTTGTTTGATTTTTAATTCGGATAACGTCGATTGCTTTAGATGGAATCGAGAAATATTTTGGGAAAATTATTGTGAGATCGGGAGGACGCCCTAGTGTAATTGACTCATGTTGTTTTGATTGAATCGAGTTATTTGAGTGAACCATACAACAAATTCACTGATTCAAGGAAAATAACCTGAATCGCGTTATTTTGATTGTATCAAGTTACTTGAGGAACCATACAAATTAACTGATTCGCGGAAAATAACGTTAATTTGAAGACGGAAAAGCCTTTCATGGGATGAGTAAGTAGTTGTGGATGTTAGGGCTTCCCAAATTTTTGGACGCCCTAAAATGTCGCAGTTTCAAAAGCAGAGTGCAATATTTTATTGCGAATTTGGATTTTTGGAGATTTAATAGAAGGTAGGTTTTGTTATTTTGTTTTATGAAAAAATTTGATTTGTGTTAGGGTTTCCAAATATAGAGTGATTTTATTTTATCCTCTTCTGATGGATGGAAGAGAATGACTAGGTTTTGAGAGCTCAGTGCATAGTAGACTTTGATTTGGGAGGGTTGAATGTGAACTATGCAATAGGAGAGGAACGTCTTTCATGGTAAAAATTAGAATGATTTAGATTTGCTGTGCAGGAATCATTAGTGTTGCAGATTACTAAAGGTCACTCTTCTAGATGTTTAAGACTTTGTATACTGTTATTATGTCCCCAGTTTATACATGATTCCTGCCATTGTATATCAAACTTCATATGTATGTTTGGTGAGTAAGCTGGACACTGACATATAACCTTGTCGTTGCTTTGCATTGCGTTATTTAATTGAGCTACAGTTCAAGCCTAAAAAGATCATTTTTTGTTCTCTCATCAGAAACTAATGTTTTCATAACTGGACCAGCAGTCGAACCGACTGGGTGACCGGTTCCCGGTTTGACCATATCCTTTTGTTATTAAGAAATTATTTTTTTCCTTTTTCCCCCTTTTCTGGCCGGTTTTTAATCCCGATTCTACTGATTCCCGGTTCTCAAGCCAGTTTTGAAAATGATTCGATTTTGACGGTTTTAGGGACTGGTTGACTGGCCGGTTCCTGGTTTTACTAGTTCAACCAGCTAGTCCAGTTTTCAAAACATGGTCAGAAACAATCCATGGCTCAGTACATAGAGTATACTAGTTGATTAACTGAATTGATAGTGGTCATCTAAGTAAAGTATCAATCCAAAAAAGGAAAAAAAGTTGTTAAGCTGGTATGTAACCATATATTAGTCAAGGTGTGGTGCTATGAGTCTATGACTTAGTCACCTAGGCTCTGAACCATTTGATGGTCTATCCAGGCATGCATTTTATCAGCAAAATGTCCTACACATTTTGGGAAGAAATTAGGTGGGATTTTCACTGCATATCTGTACCCCCATTTGTGTTGGAACTTGGAAACACAGTCAGCACTCTAAACAAGACATGCTGTAATCATGAAAAGGGTTTTCTCATTATCATGTTGACAAGGGTTTATGCAACACTTCTTGTTTGAGTGAAAGTTTATTATCGTTATCAGTTATTTCATTTGAATTCTGAGCTTGGATTGCTAGTTTTTCTTGGAGGATGTACTAGGCATTTCCATTTCCAATTTTACTCATGGAAGACAATAAAAATATGTCCACTTAGTTTTATCATCCGGTAAATTTATAACATTTTGTTTTGCAGGTTACTCATAATCTTTTGCGTGATTAACATGTTAAATTATGTTGATCGAGGAGCAATAGCAAGCAATGGTGTCAATGGGAGTCTCAGTACATGCACAGATAGTGGTATATGCACTTCGGGTAGCGGAATTCAGTAAGATATATTTGGAGGTTTTTGTTTGATCTTTTAATACCATTCTTGCTTCTATGGCATATGATGCCAGCCAAACTTCTTTGTGCTAGCCAATACAAATAGATTGTAGTTCTCGTCGGAAACTATATATAATTCCGCACATTGTTATATCATTACTCAGATATAACACAACTGCAATTTCTTATTTCTTGAAACCACTCATGTTCAACATTGCTGATATTGCTCCCTGATTAAAGATTATTGGAGACTGAGTTTGGAAAATGCCAAAAATAGAAACATGTTTGTTGCTTCATATTGCTCCTGCTTAGCCAGAGTTGCTGAAGGCTCAATGTGTAATCACCATCCCTCCTACATAGCTGCTCAGTGGTTGAAGTTGTGGTGGTGAATTGTGTATATTGATGTATGTGTATCAAAACATATATATCAGTTATAGTGTGTATTATCCATGTCCTTATGCTATGTACATCCTATTTATTATTTGCAATGTTTATGTTATGCATGTAATATAAATATCACCAATGATCTTATAATTATAGGTTGAGATTCAACAACTTTTTCCTCTTTACACATTTTGTTGCTTGTTTAAGTAGCAAATCTTGTATCATTTCTTTTCACAAATGTCTTATAATTCTAAACTTTTATCATTTAACTGTTTGTTGCAGGGGGGATTTTAACTTGAACAATTTTCAAGATGGCATTTTATCATCTGCTTTCATGGTTGGACTTTTAGTGGCTTCTCCAATATTTGCATCCTTAGCAAAGAGGTAAAGATTTTGTTGTGCATTAACTACCCACATATGCATGATCTTAAGGTTTTGAATGACAAGTCAAGATCCCCCAAAAAGAATGAGAAAACTAGGCTCATTGCCTGGGCCATCATTATCATCTATGCCTTATCCCAACTGTTTGGGGTTCAGCAAAACTAATCTTGTGAAGCCTTTCCATTTTATAGAACAACCATATTCCCATTAATGTATATAATCATATCCTAAATTTAGGAGATGTGATGTTAATAGATTGTAATCATTCATCAACTGCTTGCTGCTTGAACTCATGGATTTGAAATACGCTAATGGAGGGTTCTAGAAAATGAAGGGTGTGTTTTGTAGCAAGGTTTTCGGTAAGATCCTTTTCCAAGTAAAATGATGGTTTTATTTCTCCTAGATAATACTTATAAACAATTCCTTATACCTGAAATTACCATTTTTAAAGTTGGAAGTTTAGAAGAAAGGGTTTTATAAAAAACATTTAAAGGTAATGTTTTTGTGCCTAGTTTCCCATCAAACTTTTTGCAACGCGCAAGTCTTGAGGCAGAGGCATAGATTATCAAGGTGAGGCGAAAGTCTCTTGTATTTTAAATATGGCTTAATCATAAAGCCAAAATTTTCTGTCTCCAGGAATCCTAGTATGCTGTGTTAGTGATTTAGAATTCAAAAGAATAAATAATTAAATAAAATAATTAGTTTTGGATGTTTATCTTTTAGAAATTGTGGTTGTTGTCGGAACTCGAACGGTGATAATGTTCCCTTTGTTTGTTTTCTGTTTAAGAGTTTTTGTATGTTGTATTTTGCAGCCACAATCCATTTAGGCTTATTGGAGTTGGATTGCTAGTCTGGACTTTTGCTACAGCTGGTTGTGGTTGTTCAATTGATTTTTGGTCCATTACAATATGCCGCATGTAAGTGTAGTAATGTCAGTACATTCAAAGAGTTAAATGGTTTTTATTCATGACCTTGTAAATTTATATTATTGGTGAATGGTGATAATGCTAATGTTCCCCTTTTAGGTTTGTTGGTGTCGGTGAGGCTTCATTCATAAGCCTTGCAGCTCCATTTATTGATGACAATGCCCCTGTTGCTCAGGCTTGTGTTCTTTCCTTTTAAACTATATTCAGGATTGTAGATTTGTATATTGTAAATTCCTTAGTATTCTAATTTTCAGGATATTAATGATAAGGTTTTCTTAACATTATATGTCAGCTTTGCTTACATTATAATCATGCTATAACATTGCATCAGTGTAGTCATGCGTCCAGGCGACGTCTAGGAGGGTGTTATTTAGATGATGCATAGGCGAACAAGATTTACTTTGTTTCTTAAATTTTTGAAAATTAAAGGCAATCCTATAATATTCAAATTAAAGATCAAAGTTAGAAATAACATATATTAGACCATATTTTTACTGGAAAAAGTAAAGAGCATAGTGTAGAGAAAAGGGGAGACAAAGCCATATGACGAAACCCTTGGCAAAATCTGTTATATATTGGGGAATGTTAACCTTCATCTAGATTAGTGAACTTGTTAACCTTCACTAGACTTTTTTACCCCCATGTATTGAATACCATTCAATTAAATATAGGGGTATTTTGGTATTTTCATAGTGGACAATTCATTAAATAGGAAAGAGAAAAAGTACAAGAAAAGTCAAACTGTATTTTCTCTCTCCTGCATTTTAATGAATGATCCCCTGTGAAAAGACTAAATTACCTTTTAATTTTAGTGAGTTTGATAATTAATACAAGGATAAAAATGTCTTGGTGGTCGTTACCAAGTTTATATATATATATATATATATACACTAGTAAAGGTGCAAGTGCATTGCACGTATTAATTTTTCATTAAAATATAATTATTTATTATAAAAAAATAATAAGATTAAATATTATAAAAAAGTTAATAAGATTCCACAAACCTCCAAGGAAGTTAAAACAGTCACAAACTTTCATTCCTAGAGAATCCTGCCACTTTCCATCCTAAGATTTTCAAGGTAAATCCATTGAAATTTAGATTTAATACACCTTCACCAGTTTTCTCCATATCTCTATTATCATCATACTTCAAAATCATTAATTCGTCAAATTTGATAAGAGACAAGACAGAGAACCAGATGATGCATGGGGTGCTTCAAGTGAAGTGTACATACAAATTATATTATTGTTAGCCCAACAAAAAGATATTCTACCTCATGGATTATAGTATTAGTGCCCATCTCTTCTAGATACTCTCAGACTATAATTACACAAACCAATCATAAGACAGAAAGATTAAATTGATATTTAAAGAAAGCTTTCTCCAACCAAAACTAACCAAAGGAGAATAACTTAGCCTCATGTGGATGGAGTGTGTGTGTGCGTGTTGGCCTATGTGAGTGTGTGTAACCTTTCAAAAAAAAAAAAACTTTCTTACCTTATGCAAAAGGGGCGAACCATAGACCTTAATTATTATATATATATAAAAAAACAGAATTTAATCTAGTTGAGCTAACCTAAAAACCAGTTTACAACTAATCGGAAATTCAAGTTATAAACTAAATAGATTAATAACAATAAAAATAATAAAAGAAAGGAAGAGGGACTCACCTGCTGGGTTATGAATCTTATGACGAAGAAAGAGAGAGAGATAGGAGGTTTTGTGATTGACGTGTATATTGGTTGTGTAGTGGACGTGCTCAACGGGGGCTGTTGTCTGCTGTAGAAGGTGGAGAGAGGATTGCAGTGAATGTGCGGGAGGTTGAATACATGAGGTGAGGCTGTGAGGGAATAGAGTGAGAAAGAGGGGTTGTGTGTAACAGAGAAGAGGATGCAGATCCAAGAAAACCTCCATCTCGAGTGGACCCCATAACTCTTTTTATAGACTTTGAGAAGAGAGAATGAGAGTCCATATTGGACTCTTCAACCTAGAGAGGAAAGTGCTATACGTGAGGTATTCCACGTCTATAGTTATAAACAAGTTAAACTCTTGTTAATATTTTTAATAGATACAATAGGTTAGTAAGTTAATATTTTTAATTAAAGGGTATTTACATCCAAATAAAGTTTTGCATACTCCTTGTACTTTTAGAATGATATATATTCATCTTGTTTTTATGTTTTGGTAAATAAGATCTAACTTTATGTGACTCTTGAGCACCTTCGTCACTATTGCTTTAGTGCCCACTGCCCAGGAGACGAGGTCTAGGCACCGCCGCTAGGCGATCTCATCTTATTGAGTTCCCTAATTAGATGATGGTCATGGTTAGGCATTGGCTAGGCGACATTTTGACTATAGTACATTGTATATCATTATTTGATTTCAAACAAAGATTGTTGTGTGTGTCCTATGTGTGTTAATGGAGATCCAATAAAAATAAAAACTCAAGGTTTTTTGGGGAGCTTTATGTGTTGTCCAGTTTAGTTTGTATGTTCCATTTGTGTTCACTAATAGGTGAACCTCCTTTGTAAGCCTTTTTCTTTTAATGAAAGTTGTTATTGCCTATAAAAAAAAACATGTTAATGGAGCATTTTTAATTGAACAATGCTTCGAATTGATTCTTGGGGTAGATAGCTCCAAGCAGGCATAGTTACCAAGTACGGGTACGGGTACGGGTACGGGTACGGGTACGGGTATAATACGGCAATGATCCGTTCGGGAAGTACGGGTGTTATACAGCAAAAACACACTAAAAGTACGAGAAAATTAAAAAATAATTAATAATTATAAATAAATAAAAACATTATATTAATTAATAACAATCATTTAATATGAAATATGTGTTTAACATGGCAAAAGTATGGCAAAAACACGTGTATTGTACGTGTTTAATCCGTAATTCGTGTATTATACGGTGATACGCGTAAAACATGTAACATGACAAAAGTACGCAGTTTTAAACAGCGACCCCCTCTAAAAGTGTTACACGGGTACTATATGGGTGTTTGGTAACTATGCAAGCAGGGGTGGAGCCACATGGGACCAGGGGGAGCTGAAGCCCTCCTTGAACTTTTTGAATTTTTTTTAGTTTACACTATTGTCACTACAGGGGTGCCGCAGCTTGGGGGCAGGAGCGGAGCCAGGGACAGAGGGGCTAGCCCCCTCTATACTTTTGAGAAAAAAAGTATATTATTTAATTTAAGAGAGCATAGGCAATAGGCATAGAATGGGGCAATGGTCCCCTTGAATTTTTGTAAAAAAAGCTAGGTTTTATACTATATTATTTAATGTAAGAAGGCATAGCCATAGGCATGGGGAGTAGCTAGCCCTAACTTAAAAAAAATATTATTTACAAATGGACACAAAACATATGAGATGGTCCACGGACTTGACCCTAAAAAAAAAGGAGGTTGCGCCTCTGAACCCCCACACTCGCCAATAATAGTTACTAACATTGTTTTTCTTTTGATCGATCAACAAGCAATAAGTATATATATATAAGGAGGACCAGAGGTACAGATACATGAAAGCAAGAGAAGCAAAGAGTTTACAAGTATATAAACTCAAGAACCAAACCACTTACACGACCCATTAACCCAACTTCCCTAGGCTCCTGGAAGTCAATCCAGAACCGCCCTAAGATCCTCCTCTGCATAGTGGAGCCCCGCCCATTCCAAAACAACCAACCGAATACGAGCACAAATGTGAGATGAGGGCGAAGAAGTATCCTCAAAGACTGAGGTTTCTCTCTTTCCATATTATCCATGATATGGCTCCTGGGAGGACCGACCAAATTGCTCTCGAGCACCCACCACATTGACCAAGGACCAACAGGATAAAAAGTTATGAAAGGAAGAGGGAAATACCCGGTCCACTCCCATGCGAGAAATGAAATGTCCCCAAATACCAGATACAATCGAACAATGCAATAGTAGATGGTCTACTGACTCTTCCGCTTGGTGGCACATATAACACCGGTTAGCCATCCTCCATCCTCTATGCTGTAAGTGATCACAAGTGAGGATCTTATTCAATGTTGCATTCCATAGGAAAAATGAGACCTTAGAAGGGATCCCCGGATTCCACACAATTTGATGAGGAAACGGACCCGAGGGCCCCTGGCCCAAAGATTGTAACAGTGATCTTACTGAGAAACGATCATGGTTGATTCCAACCCAAACCCGAAAATTCCTAATCTTAGAGCACGGGGACGAGGAGCTGATATGACCCAAGAGTCGCGACACTTCATCTATTTCCCAATCATTTAAATCCTGACGTAACATTGTACACCACACTATTCTCGAACCCTGCCTTTCATAGTATTACCCTACTAACGCATCCTTGTTAGTGGCTAACGAAAAGATATGACCAAAGTCATCTTTGAGTCTAGAATCTCCACTCCACACATCCTTCCAAAATCCACCTCAAAACCTTGCCCCACTCTAAACCGGCATCTAGGAACCACCAAATTGGCAGTTGCCATGATACCTTTCCAGAACCCCAATCCATGCGGACCCCTCACCTCTCTCGGGACCAAACATGAGCGCTCTCCGTATTTTGCCACTATCACTGCACGCATAGTTACCAAGTACGGGTACGAGTATAATACGGCAATGATTCATTCGGGAAGTACGGGTGTTATACGACAAAAACACGGTAAAAGTACGAGAAAATTAAAAAAATAATTAATAATTATAAATAAATAAAAAACATGATATTAATTAATAATCAATCATTTAATATGGAATACGTGTTTAACACGGTAAAAATATGGCAAAAACACATGTATTGTACGCGTTTAATATGTAATTCATGTATTAAACGGGTATTATACAGTAATATGCGTAAAACATGTAACACGGCAAAGATACGCAGTATTACACGGGTACTATACGGGTATAATTTAGTAACTATGACTACATGCCATAAGTTCTCCCTCTCCTCCACACCCATTTTCCTAGAGGGCCTTATTCATTTGGGGACAGAGACTTACGATTTAGCCCTCCATCATCCTTAGGACAACAACACTTTTTCCAAGCCAGAAGGTGATATTTGAATGAATCAACCCTATCATTCCAAAGGAACTCCCTCTACATTCTCTTAATGGCAACAACGACTGATTTAGGAATGGTCAGGGCGGACAGGTTGCATGGTTTTCTACTTCCTTGGAAGATTTCTTTAATTCCTATCATAACTGTTTCTTATAGTTTTAGCGACATTCCTCTGCTCAGCCTCAAAATATGGTCAAAAGAATAATGAATTAAAAGTGATGTGTTTCATCTGCTTTGGGTATCTTGATGTAAGAGACTCTCTTAGGAGAAATCAGCTAAAAGTTTGGAAGGCCTTTTCTACCTTATTTGGCATCATGTAGTCAAAGCATCTAAGTGATAATTATGCAATTGGGGTTTCCTAGGTGAGGCGTTGCTTAAGCAATGCCCACCATTCATTTTAATTTATTAATACTATTAAAAATAAAGACAAAAATGGAAATAAAGCATAGGTAAGACCAAATTGTTTGTGCACAAAATTAAAGCACGAAGTTTTCTAGCAAGTAGTGAAGTAATGGATGCCAAATTAACATAGAAATAATTTAATGGCTTATTACTAAAAATAAAGAGCGAAAGATAGAGAGAAAATGTGACATTCTTATTCGATGGAGAGAGAGAGAGAGAGTCTCATCTGGAAACCTTAGACAAAATTTGACAAAACCTTCATACTTTTTGTCTCCTTGTCGTTCTATTATTTAACCTTTTATGCCCTATGATATTAAGTAAAATCTGTTTGCTTTATTTATTATAAGTTATAATATTTTTATAAATAGCACCTAGTTTTATTTGTGTCTCAAATGACTAAGTTTGTTGCTAGAGCTTTATGGTCTATGTGTCACTAGCCCATTACGCCTTAACGAGAATGTTCTTAGAACCTGATCCGGATGCTAGAGGCCGCAATTAGACAAGGCAGTCATCTAGGCATTGTATAGGCAACATTTTGACTACACTAGTTGCAGTTGCGTAAACCCTTTTTGGGAAGATTCTTTTACAAGTGCTTCCATATCACCATCTACCCACAACAGAATGCCTTTTTCTTTTTATGACAACGAAGAATTGTATTTAGATAGAAGATATTTACATGTGTATGCAGGTTATTCCTCCACAAAAAAAAACCAAAACTTAAAAACACAAAATGAGACCTTGGAAGATGAAAACAAATTTGACTCCATCTACACTAAGTCTAAACTATGAGTGCCCGAAAACTCGTAAAGAGAGACCGAGCACTTGCTTAAAGTCCACCCGAAGGAGGATCAAAGCTTGGGCATGGATGACCCAGCCCCCTAAAAATCCTACTATCCATGTACTTGGGTTGTGGCCCGGCCTGAGTAATTAGTTGGTTGGGCTTGGGCTTGGGCTTGGAATCTTTGGTCTGATGCCTGTTTTAGTATATACTTCTAATTGGGCTTGGCCGGGCTCGACAAAACCCATTTATTTAAAACTCTTAAACAAGTCTATTTTTCTCTTGTTCCCTTAGCCGGGGCTTGGCCCAAACCCAGCTTGTTGACACCCCCACAATTACTCTACAAAATGCTGATTTATTAACCCACTCTACCTGCCTACAACACAAATATCATTTGTTATGAACTTTTTTTAATTGATTAATACATAGCAAGTATGTTAATATGGCAATTGGCAAATAAGAAGATAGTTTACAGAGGGGTAAATTGAAAAGCAGTAAAAAAAAAAAAGATACAAAATGAAAGCAAAACAAGACGAATATAATAGTAGTGGATCTTCTCATGCCAAAATGTCATCCACTTCCTCTCCCAAGTGTGTAATGGAAGACCATTCCACAAGCAAGCACCGAATCCGAGGATTGGACGAGACAGAATTATCAAAGTCATGCCTATTCCTCTCTTACCACACACCCCAAGATATAACACTAGGTAACGTAGTCCTAATTGTTTCTTTGGCCCCCACCAATGTCGACAATTGCCAACCCAATAAAAAGCTTAGGAGGGAGAAGGGGAGGACCCACTCCACACCTAACTAGGACAAGAAGAGCGCTCAAATCCCAAAGACAACTGGGCAATGCAAGGTTAATTGATCGACTGTCTCTTCCTAAATCAGGCACAAATAACATCGATTTGCCATACTTCACCCTTCTGCTTTTAAATGGTCCGTAGTAAGAATCTTATTCAAAGCTACAGACTAGAGGAAGAGAGATACCTTTGATGGGACGCCAGTGGACCAAACAACCTTATGAGGAAAGGAGTGCATAGGTAAACGGGCAAAGAATTGTAAGTTATTTCACGGAAAACCGACCTTTGTTTTTTGACCATATTCGGCAATCATGGTCTTGGGTACTAGGGAGAGAGGGACTCAATCAAGAAGGAGACGTTGTAGGTCTTCAATTTCTCAATCGTTTAGATTCCGACGCAATTGGGGACACCAAACTCACTCACTACCCTCCCTCTCAACACACTCAACCGCTGAGGCATCTTTGTTTAGAGCAAGAATGAAGATAGGCCCAAAGTCATCCTTAAGCCTCGATTGACCACACCAAATATCTTCCTAGAAGAGGATCTTAGTTCCATTCCCTATCTTAAATCTAATGTAGGGGTCTAGCAACTTAGCTACATTCATGATTCCTTTCCACAGGCCTACCCCCTGCGAACCTCGCATCTCTTAGCAACCAACAAGATGTTTTCCCATATTTAGTGACAATCACTTTCCTCGAAAGACACTCACACTCTTCACCACACTTCAAAATCCATTTACCCAGAAGAGCCTTATTGACTTGACTAGTACTTAGTAGGAATGAGGTTGAGACCCACCCCCATCACTAAAGGGGCTACAAATTTACTTCCAATCTACAAGGTGGTATTTCCTTTTATCGCTACACTCATTCCAAAGAAAGCTTCTTTGAATTCGGTCAAGGGTCAAGGCTACAGACTTTGGAATTGACAGGGTAGATATGAAGTAAGTCAAAAGACTCCTGAGGGTGCTCTTGATGAGTGTCAACTTTCCTCCCCTCCAAAAGAAGCTAGATTTTCAACCTGCTAATCTGGAGGAAAATCTTTTAATAACTGGATCCCATACTACTTTGGCTTTGAAAGAGGCTCCTAATGCGAGACCAAGGTGTAACTGGATGCTAGGAATCCCTTCTTACAACCTAAACATCGTGCGAGCATATCTAGATTATGGATCTCTCCAACTCTCATAATTTCACTTTTTCCCATGTTGACCTGGAGGCTGGAGACTGCTTCGAAATATCGCAATACACATCTCAGGTAGACAAGCTGAGAATAGGAAGCGCCACAAAAGACTAAAGTATCATCCGTAAATTGGAGATGTGAGACACTTAGTTGTTCCTAACCAATGGAAAAACTTTTTTTTGATCAATAGCACACTTTATTAAGCAAAAACAGAAATTACAAGAAGCACCAACCAAACAACGAGTTTACAAGCAAGTAAACTCAACAACACGCACCACCAACTACCACCCCCCCTCCCCTACCAAGATAGCCAAAAATTACAACTCACAATTAAGAATATCCTCCCTCGGACAAAGAACCCTCACCCACTCCAAAATAGTCATACAAATGCAATTACAAAGATGAGGCACTGAGGATGGAAGAACTTTCAAAGCCCATCCCTTTCTCTCTAGAGAGCATCCGACTTAAAGCCTCCCATACTAGGGTGAATAGAGCCGGGGAAAGAGGGTCCCCTTGTCTTAATCCCTTAGAACTCCGAAAAAAATCATTTTGAGCTTCTATTGAGGAGAATAAAGAAGGATGCCGAAGAGACACAAGTGAACATCTATTTTTGCCACTTAGAACCAAAGCCCATTTGCAATTAACATTGTCATAGGCCTTTTCCATATTTTGCAAAGGAGCCCTGGTATCTTTGTCCTAAGATGCTAGTCTACGCACTCGTTGATGATGAGAATACCATCTAAGATTTGTCTACCATGGACGAACACTCCTTGTTTTTTTTTTGATCGATAATCAAGATTTATATCAAGAAAAGCTAAAAGCCAAACAATTACAGCTAGAGGGAGTTTACAAGGAATTTAAACTCAAATTAAACATAAAGAAATAAAGGAACTAAGAACAAATTGAGTAGATCCCATACTAGGGTGAATAGAGTCGGGGAAAGAGTGTCCCCTTGTCTTAATCCCTTAGAACTCTGAAAAAGCTTCCATTAAGGAGAATAGAGAAGGATGCCGAAGTGACTCAAGTGAACATCTATTTTTGCCACTTAGACCAAAGCCTATTCAATGCAACATGTAAAGAAAGAAATCCCAGTTGACATTGTCATAGGCCTTTTCCATATCAATTTTACAGAGGAGCCCTGGTATCTTTGTCCTAAGAAGCTAGTCCATGCACTCGTTGACGATGAACATACCATCTAAGATTTGTCTAACACAGACAAATGCTCCTTGTTTTTTTTTTTTTTATCGATAATCAAGATTTATATTAAGAAAAAGCTAAAAGCAAAACAATTACAGCTAGAGGGAGTTTACAAGGAATGTGAACTCAAATTAAAACATAAAGAAATAAAAGAAATAAGAACAAATTGAATAGATCCCACAACCTCATCTTAACTCAACAACGCTCCTTGTTGGGGGGAGATGATTGAGCCCAACAAGAGAAGCCAAGACTTTGGCTAGGATTTTATATGGACTGCTCACCAGATTGATTGGCCTAAATTCCTTGATATCTTGGGCCCCTGTTTTTTCGGAATCAACACCACAAATGTATTATTAATCGATCTATCGAAGTGATCCTATTTGTGGAGCTCCTGCAAGATTACAAGAATATCCGGATCCACAATGTCCCAGCAGAAACAATAAAATTCTATGGAATATCCGTCGGGGCCAGGAGATTTGTCTCCTGCCATTGCTCTGATAGCGTTCAACACTTCTTCCTCCTTAAATGGACTTTCTAAGTCTTCTCTTTGGCTTGGTGTTAGAGTATCAAATGCAGTCTAGCTTCTTGGTTTCCCTAAGTTGATTCTCCTATGGTGATAAAGGTTGGGAGCTTTCAAGTAAGTCAAGAGTCTCGATGTTGAGAAGAAGCTTAGACTTTTGCTCAAAAAAAATTTGTTTTGGAAGGTGCTCAAATATATTACCAAATACTTCCTTGTTCTATATCTTGACTCTTGCTTTTAGGGCTTTCAATTTCAATCCAATTCTTTTACTAGGAGACCCCCAAGCTACTTGAGATTGCCAGACCTCAGAGACAATGTCTTTAAAACCATCAAACTGTAGCCACATATTTTCAAAGCGAAATGGGGTAGGACCCCCTTTAAAGCACTCTGAGGCTAACAAAATTGGGTCATTATCTAAGATGGGTCTGGGTAAAGATGATTGGATTAGGGTGGGAAACATCTCCTCCCAAATAGGAATCTATCCAGTCCACTTGCTTGCAACCTGACATGAGAATGAGACCAAGGGAACTGGGCACCTCTCGTTGGGTAATCAATCAGTCTATGATTAGTGATAAAGTGCTCAAATCTCTGCATTTGTGTGATATGAGTGACCCCCTCTCCTTTCATGGGTGTATCGAATTTAATAAAATTATCCACCCAAGTACCATGGGGTATCCCAACGAGCACTTACATCTTCGAGTTCTTGCCAAAAATCAATATCGTTGGAACCCTTCGATGGGCCATAAATCCCTGAAAATACCTAGTTGTTTCCCCCGTCGATCAATCTACATAGGACAAATACCGAATAAGTTCCTAATTCCAATTCCAAAACTTATATTTTGTCCCTGTCCTTGGTTAAAAGGATTCCCCCTGACAATCCTATTGAGGGCACCATGAGCCACCCAAAGGGTACCGAACCCCATAAACCTAAATCATTTGGGGTTGAACACTCTCAATCTTTGTTTCCTGGATGCAAAGGATCAATGACCTTTTGAAAGAACCATTTTTATATAGCTAATTGTTTGTCCAGACAACCCAATCCCCTAACGTTCCATGATAGAAGATTTAGGTTTGACATTGGTAACTCGACGAACCCGTTCCCGACCTTGGAGTTCCAGGAGCAACTCTACGACTCGACCTATCGTAGTTGACATGACACTCCAATCTCCTCAGCTTCCTTGGCGATTTTCTCATCGCGTCTAAGGATGACCTAGATTTAGACCTGACAACTTAGGTGAGTGCCATCCCAAACTAGAGATTAAATGCATGATGAAAGATCTGTATACTTCTTTCATAATGAAAGAATGTTAGAAAAAAGAAAAAAACAAAAAAAAGAAGAATGAGCTAAGTATTAAATGGACTCTATGCAATATTATTTTACAAAATGGACTTAGAATCTCCCTCTTGGTTATCTCACCAAAGATCTGTAGACTTCTTTCATAATGAAAGAATGTTAGAAAAAAAAGAGGGAAGAATTAGTTAAGTACAAAATGGACTCTATGCAATTTCATTTTACAAAATGGACTTAGAATCTCCCTCTTGGTTAAGGTTTCTGCTATTGTATTGGTGCTTTCAAGGCTGTTAGTAGACACATAAACACTATCCAGTATCCACAATTAATCTCATGGGGTAGATCTAGCCTGTAAGGTCCAGGAGCTTTACGTGAGACCCAAATCATTAGATCACATCGTTGACATGGCTATCCCTGTAATCAATATATTTTAGATCATTATATTGATAGAGTGTCACTTGTAGTAGTGGCAATCTCACTTTTTTCGGTATATCACAATTTTTTTCTTAAAATGTTTAAGCTACTTTTTTGTTCTGTTTTTATATAGTCATATGCTGCATTAACATCCCATTTCTATAACAACATACCTCGGTCTTAATGTAAACATATTTATATTGCAGTTCTTTCAACCATAATAGACATTAGGAGTAAGAAGCAAGCTTGAGATACTCACCTTAACTCTAATTTTAGTCCTGTCTCAGAAGCTTTTGAGTAAAGTCTTATCTCAGAAATATTGTATTAGCTCTCCTACATGTCATTTGAGATATATACAATCGTTGCCTTTTTCATTCTTCACTTATTCTATTTGGGTTTTTTTTTTATCAGTAACTGCTCTATTATTTATTATTTGGCTGAGCATGTTTCTTGTTTGCTAACCTTCCAAAAAAATGTTTCTTGTTTGCTCCTTTTGTAAATATCTTTCGTTGTTCCTTGTCATGGTATCAGAAAACGGCATGGCTTTCAATCTTTTACATGTGTATACCAACTGGAATCGCATTTGGCTATGTTTATGGTGGATTGGTAAATTTCTTTACTTGATGGGTAGAGTTTATGAGAATCTTTTGTCAAATATAGTCTCTTTTTAACATGGGTGGAATGTGGAATCCCTGTCTTAATTGGTTGAAGTATCTGGTTTTCCCCTCTTGTAGTTGATAATTTTTAACCAGTTCGGATGAGAAAAATGTTGTATCTTTGGTAATCAGCATGTTAATTGAGTTCCTTTGTCCTTTGGTGTCTTCTGTTACTATATCCAGTCTGGTTTAATGCGGTAGTAAACAAAGTAGTTAGTTGTGTACCCTTTACTGGAGCAGGAGATTATTGAATTCTTGTATAAACTGCACTTTTGTAAATGTACTAGTTACTATTGTAAAGGTAGCTTAGTTATTGTATAATCTGTAAATTTTTGTACTCTCATTATGTTAAAAGAATGTGCGCGACATCAAAATATGCATAGCTTTTACCTTTTGAAAGTTCCATTTTGGCTTGATAATTTTGGATACTCGTGTTGATAGCTTCCCATTTCAGATCATCAAATAAGCATACTAAATTTAATAGAGTTGACATTTAAAAGTTTCCCAGCAAGAACTACAATTGCTTAAATGTAAAAAGTGAATTTAATTGCTGCATAAGCTGGTCTAATCTAATTGCATGTCTATAAACATTTATAACAACAGATATGCTGGAGTGAACATCATAATTATACAATCCATTGTGACACTGAAGGTATTTAATTGTAGCTCAGTTAACTGCTACAATTTAATGTGTCACAACCATGATATCAATATATCATGACTCATGAGTTCATTGCCATTCTCATATGGAAGAAGATAGCTCCTCTCATCGTAATGACAGTATGCTTAAATCGTAATGGCCTTGTCCCTGCCCAAGATTAACAATACATGTGTACACCTAGGTATAGGATAGTCCACTTGGGGAATGTGGCCAAGACCTCAGGTCCACAATATGGTTTCCATGAATCAGATTCTGGACGTTGGGTGCGGCATGGAACGAAGACCCTATGGCTTATGGTCAACTTCGATTTCATAACCCCAATATTTGCCATCAAACCCCCATCTTGCAGCCACGTTATTAGACGGACTTCTTTTTTAGTAAAGTTATTACTTATTAGGTAGACCTTGAAATATGTTCGTTACTTCATTATTTATGATTCATGTCTTATTTGGTGAACTATGAGACACTGTATTTTATAAAATAATATCAATTTCAGACTAATAACTGGTAATCATAGCTCGTTAATTTTTGACACTTGACAGACTATGAGACTAATCGTATACTGGATTAATTCAATTAGGCCTCACTTTAGCCTCTTTAGGAGTTATAACTTCCTTGGTACCTCAGTTCCTTCCACCAACATAGATAAATGATGCTTACAGTCTTAGCAAAAATTTTAAAAAATTAACTATGAATAGGAGTGTCGGTTAAAGAGATAACCGGAACAAACTAAAATATGACTTATGGTAGGGGTAGTTTGGAAATAATAAATATAAAGAAGGGCATTTTTGTCAACTATTTTAAAAAAATTCCCATCTTGAGTTGCTTCGGTTTTCTCCTCAACCGGAGCTTCTGAACATAGTTAATCTTATAAAAAAACATAAAAATGGATTGGAAAACCAAACCCAAATCATGTGTCTAAACCTGAACCCAATGAATATCTGACAGGTTAACAGGTGGGTAATAAATTACTAGCCCCGCATGTAGTATGATAAAAGAAATCTGCATGCGCACCCAGCGGCAGAGGCAGAAGCGAGGTATTCTGGTATTTCAATAAGGTTGCTCAATCATCAGAACACCCTCATTCCCTCATTTGTCCTATAAAACCACTAAAATACAGTTGGAGAAAGGGTTTGAAGGATTTAGGGTTTAAAGAAGAGAAAAGAGAGAAGAAGAGAGATTAGGGTAAATTATTTAGTAAGGGAAAGAAAGCCCTACTAGCATTTATATTAAGAAGAGAACATTACATATATACCCTCGATATTACATATATCAACACTCCCCCTCAAGCTGGAGTATAAACATTAAGCATTCCCAGCTTGACAGTAATATCCTGGAGGATAGCAAGGCCAACAGGCTTAGTGAAGATGTCAACAAGTTGTTGAGAAGATGAAACATATTGAAGAGATAATGAAGAATCTCGAACTTTCTCTCGAAGAAAATGAATATCAACTTCAATGTGTTTTGTCATCTCATGAAGCATAGAATCAGAAGCAATCTTCGTGACAACTTCATTATCACAATATAAAGACATAGGGCCTTTAACAGGAAATTCTAACTCGGAAAGGATAGAACGAAGCCATAGAACTTCACAAGTCGTATAAGCAAGAGCTAGATATCCTGTTTCGGCACTAGAGCGAGAAACAACGGGTTGCTTTTTACTCTTTCATGCAACCAAGTTGCCCCTAAGAAAGGCACAATAGCCAGAGGTGGAACGACGATCAGTAGCAGATCCGGCCCTATCGGCATTTGTATAGCCGGAGATCTCAAGATGCCCAAGTGAGCGATATACAAGTTCACAATTGGATTTAAACTTGATATATCGAAGAATACGATGAACAACAACAAGGTGTGAAGCACGGCGAGCATGCATAAATTGATTAACCATGCTGACAACAAACGTAATATCCGATTAAGTGAGGGTGAGATATATCAAGCGGCCCACGAGACACTGGTAGGCATGAGGATCAAGAAGAAGATCACCCTCGCTATCATATAAAGAGAGCTTCAGATCCATGGGAGAAGTAGCGGGTTTACACCCACTCATACTAGTATCACTCAACAGATCAAGAACATACTTCTACTGTGACAGAAAAATTCCCTTCTTAGATTGAGCAATCTATAGACCAAGGAAGTACTTCAGATGACCTAGGTCTTTGACATCAAAGTTGAGCCCCGACTCACTCTTAGCATGAGAGATAAAAGAGGAGTCATCACTAGTCAAAATAATATCGTCAACATATACCAGAAGTATAGTATGACTTGAGGCGCTAGAGTGGATGAAGACAGAATGATCAGAGTGACATCGCTGAAAGCCCATACTCAGAACCACTTCACTGAAGCGATAAAACCAAGCACGAGGTGACTACTTCAAACTATATATGGACTTCCGAAATCTACAAACCTTCGCAGACTCCCCCTGAAGCAGGAAACCAGGAGGGAGATCTATATATACCTCCTTGGTGAGATGCTCATTAAGAAAGGCATTCTTGATGTCCAACTGATAGAGAGGCCAACTCTGATTGGCCGCAAGAGAGAGGAGAACATGAACAAAAGTCAGTTTGGCCACATGAGCAAAAATAGCATCATAATCAAGCCCATAAGTCTGAGTAAAGCCGCAGGCGACAAGATGAGCCTTATACTGAGTAACACTGCCATCAGAGTTATGTTTGACAATGAAAACCCAACGGCAGCCCAAGAGTTTCTTCCCAGCTGGAAGGGGAACCAAATCCCAAGTATGATTAGACTGAAGGGCATTCATCTCGTCAACCATAGCACACTTCCACTCAGGATGAAGAAGAGCAGCACGAACAGAATGAGGAATAGTCAGAGTATCAATAACGGAGATGAAATCTTGGTACGAGGGAGATATAGCCTGATAACAAACATACTTGACAAGAGGGTAAGGAGTAACATTGGAATGAATACCTTTGCGATGAGCAATAGGTAACTCAAGATCAGAAGCAACGGGAGTAATAATAGGAGAAGTATGAACATGAATAAAGGAAGGTGAAGAAGTACCTAGTGGAGTAACCTGCGGGGAAGACTGTGGTAGAGGCACATCGGAGAGAGAACCAAGCGACTGTCGACGAGAGTACGTGAGAAGCTCCTTCTGTCGCAGATATCCCCTGGAACAATAAAGACAAAGATACAGTAGACACGTGACGAGGTAAAGACAAAGGGATGGTAGGGACAGTAAGAGCAGAAGAGAAATATGGTAATCGTCTTGAAAAAGGTAAAATCCAGAGAGACAGAAGTGACTAGACTGGGGATCATAACACTGATAGCCATTTGATGCGCTAGAATAACCAACAAAGACACATCGAATTGCCATATCGTCCAATTTTTGACGACTTGGACGAAGATCCTGAACAAAGCAAGTACAACCAAACACCTTTGGCTCAATAGGAAAAATAGGAGCTTGAGGACAAAGAAACTGATAAGGTGAGAGACCATCAAGAACACGAAAAGGCACCCGATTGATGAGAAAACATGCAGTGAGAAGAGCCATAGACCAAAAAGGCTTAGGCACTTGCATGCCTTGTAACAAGGAGCGAGTAATACCCACTAAATGTCGATTTTTACGCTCAACAACATTTTGTTGAGGGGTGTACGAATAGGTAAGCTGACGAGCAATACTACGAGTGTGAAGATACTGGACAAAAGGGACGGATAGATACCACCATTATTAGATCAAAGAAGAGCCTTAACAAGACCACCAAACTGGGTAAGAACAATATGTCAATAACATGGAATTCTTGGAATTTATAAAACACCGCATCCTTAGACTTAATACGGTAAACCCAAGTAGTCCGAGTGTAGTCATCGATAAAAGTAAGATAATAACGAAAATCATCACTAGAGATAACCGGAGATGCACCCCAAACATCAGAATGAATAAGCTCAAAAGTAGAGCGACATCTATGCATGTGAGAAGAATAAATAATGCGAACATGTTTAGTAAGCTCACAAGCATCGCATTGAAAAGTAGATGAAGAACACAGTTTACTAAAAGTATGAATCAAAGAACACAAAGTCTTAGATCCAACTTGCCCAAGTTTGACATGTCATAAACGATAAGTATCATGAGTAACATCAACAGAAAAAGGAAAAAAAGTAGCAGTAGCAGCAATAGCTGGGACACGATCGGGAGCATAATCAATATCAAGGTAGTACAATCCGCCTCTTTTCACGCCTCTACAAACAATCCTCCTTGTAGTCAGGTCTTGAAAGAGACAATGAGAAGGATAAAACATAACACAACAAGTAAGTTTGGTAGTAAGACTACTAACTGAAAGAAGGTTAGAAGATAAACGAGGAACATGCAAAACATTAGATAAAAAGAGAGACGGAGATACAAGAAAATACCCTATTCCTAAAACAGGAGTAACAAAACCATCAGCCAAGCGAACCTTGGAATAAGAGATGGAGGTAAATAAATAGAATAACCTTGTGACTCACCAATCATATGATTAGTGGCTCCGGAATCAATTACCTAGCTAGGGGAAGAAGATGTAGTGGCAGCATAGGTAGAGGGAGCATGGATACCTGAGGCAGCAAGTGAAGATGAAGCAACAGAAGTATCAGAGTCACTCTGCAGACGGAACTCAGTGCGGATCATCTCAGCAACCTGAGCTCTCAAGGACTCTAAAGGATCACTTGCAGCAACTGAGCCGGCAGGCGAAGAATCAATCGCAGGAGTCGTAGTAAAATGAGTCGCAAGATGAGATCGATAACCCTCAGGATAGCCATGCTGGCGATAACAATGATCACGATCATGTCCCACTATACCACAGTGAGCACAAGAAGTAGTAAATGCCACGACCATGTCCACCACGATCTCAATGACCCCTATCAGTCCCCCTACCACGTCTTGGAGGAGGACGGAAATCAGTAGCAAAAGCAGTACGATCCGAAGGGAGTATAAGATGGGAGCTCGAAGACATAACAGCTCGTCGGCGTTCCTCATTGAATACAGTAAAGTACACCGATTGAAGAGAATGTAGAGGAGATGTGGCAAGGATCTGAGTGTGCAACTACTCAAATTCAGCCCGAAGGCTACCCAAGAAATCATAAATGTGATGTCGCTCAATTCGCTTTGTCATAATCTTTGCAGAAGCAACGGACAATTCAGAAAGAGGCTCATAATGGCTCAATTCTTCCCAACGACGCTGAAGAGCCCCAAAATTTATCAGAAATAGGCATATCTCCATGCTAAAAGTGAGCAATCTTATGAGTAAATTGATAAATCCGAGCATCATTCTCCACTAATGCATAAGTCTGAATAAGAGCCTCCCAAAGCTCATGGCAATCTTTATAGAAAATGTAATTCCTGACAATCTGAGGCTCCATAGAATTAAAAAACCAGCCCAAAATAATGCAATTCTCAGCATTTTATGTAGCAAGCTTGGAAATACTGATCTCCGGCTTAGGGGTTTTACCATCAAGATACCCCATCTTAGAACGACCCCCAATATAAAGCTCAACAGAGTTTCGCCACGCAAGAAAATTATCACAATTGAATTTAATATTGGTGATAGAGTGAACAACAGAGTTGGAAAGAGCCCACGGAGTAAGATTCTTAACATCCATAGAAGAAACTTGAGGGAAAAATTAAATCATACCTCCACTTTATAAAAAAATACATCAAAACCTTATCCAAATGTATTAAGATTACTAAAAAAAACCATCTAAGATGCTGTAATAACCAAACAAAGCATAAAACTCCATTTAACTGTGAAAATTGGTAAGAACATGCTCGGAAAAAACATCATAGAACCTTCAAATCTCAACCAAATGGAGTAAACTCAGTGTGGAAACGTTCCTTATAAAAAACCGGTCCATCCATGATCAACAAACACCATTAAAATTATCCCATTTGAGCGAAAATAGATCTGAACTGTAATAGTTATTTTGCTGAAATTTTTCTGTATTTTTTTTCAAATCATTGTAACTTCTTCAAATATAATATGAACTAAATCACAAGATATATGATTCAAAAATCTTCTAAAATTAAACTCTTTGAGAAATTACCTTCGAGAGACTCAAAATAAGGAAATAAGGCCTAGGCCATACGGCTAGAGACAACCGTATGGCTAAAAACGTGGCTGCTGTCCTTCTTCTTTCTTTGGTATTTCTTAGGGCTTTAAATGATCTTTTCTTTCCTTCTATTAAGCTCTGATACCACGTTGGAGAAAGAGTTTCAAGGATTTAGGGTTTAGAGGAGAAAAAATAGAAGAGAGAGAGATTATGGTAAATTGCTTAGTAAGGGAAAGAAAGCCCTACTAGCATCTTATATTAAGAAGAGAACATTATATATATACCCTTTTACAAATATACCCTCGATATTACATATATCAACAAATACCACCACATGGACACAGTTATCTTGTCAATCTCTCTCTCTATCTCTCAATTGAGTTTGATTCATTCCTCTCCCTCTCAAATTTAGTTCAATACTCTCTCTCTCTCTATGTACACATGTGTTTGGTATGTTTTTCACCTGTACCAACATAGTGACAAAGTCGGGGTTTGGGAATAATTCGGCAAAGGTCAAGTTCGGAAAAATTCGGGAAAAATTTGGAACAAATAAAAAATAAATTGATAAATATAAAAATATACCGAATAAGTGTATTAAAAAATATACAAAATAAGTAGTTTTTTGCCAAGTTTGAGAAAATAATTTGGGAATAATCCGGAAAATTCGCGAATAATTTGGAAAATTCGCGAATAATTCGCCAATAATTCAGGATTCCAATAATTTGCCAATAATTCAGAAAGCAAAAATATGCGAATTAAAAAAAAAAACAGAGTTTTTTGTTACAGAGTGTACCAGCACCAACTACTACTATTATGACTGGAAGTTTGTGTATTGTTTCTCACTTGGTGCCATCACCTTTGAACTGCATAACTTCATTTTCTTCTTTGGAAAGACAGAATAGTAATTATCTTTTATTCTAATCATTAGGTTGGAGATCACTTGAGTTGGCGATACGCATTCTGGGGAGAGGCAATTTTGATGCTTCCGTTTGCTGTTCTAGGTTTTGTTATGAAACCTTTACAGCTAAAAGGTGCATGGTTTTTCATATGTTTTATATTACTGTTCGTATGATTTTGTGTGATCGTTGCAAACATTTTCGGTTATTCCTCAACAAATTTTGACAGGTTTTGCTCCTGCTGAATCAAAAAAGGCGTTGGCACCTGTAGAGACAGTTGTTTATGAAGCTGAAGGTGCCTCATGTTTCACTACTTTTTTATTTATTCAACTCTTGAGTTATTTGAATAATCTGTACTGATGTTGCTCTTTTTGGATGAAATACATAATGCAACATAGGCTAGGGTGCAAGGTGCTCTAAGTGTTCCACCAATATCTCTCCTAAATTAATAATGCATTATTCTGTGGCAACTGAAAGCATCCATCAGTGTGTACTTCTAGAATTTTATTGGCTTCATTAACCTATTCATGTATTTTTTTTTTCAATTACCAACTAAAAAGCTCCGAATAGAAAATTATCTCCACTATGAGATACTTGCTCGTGAGAATTTCACTTGCTAATGAACCATTGCTTTCCAATTCATTGAGTTTTAGTAGTTAGAAAGTATTGGATTATATGTAATGGATTTTTAAAAGAATCATCTTGTATATGTTTTTCATTTATTGTTTTTTATTACAATTGGAAATCATCTTGCATCTTTTGTTGCTATGGTATTTTACCTTCACCAGTTTTTCTTATTTTTTGGATAAGTGCAAATCCTGAATCCTCATTGGCTGTAGTTGATCATATCTTAGTAACATAGGTTTGTGGATTATGGATTTTTTCTTATGTAATAGGAGCTTTCTTGGCAGTAAATAACTAGATCCTAATTGCAGATACAGAAGTTTCAAATGGTAAAGGTGGTGTGTTGGCCGTAAATGAAGACTTCAACGACCACACCTTAAAGGAAACTTCCAAGTGAGGGACTCTCCTACACATGCTCTATTTCTTATTCATGATTGCTTATGCATATATGGCTTGTAGAAAAGCATATAGCAGACATGACCATAAAACTCAATAATCTCCAGTCATATTTCCTAATTGTTGAAGGCATGAAGACTACTTCTATTATGAACTGCAGACCGGCATATTAACCGTCACATCTAAAGTAGCCCTCTTAACTTTGAACATGTTATTGCTGTTTGAAATTAACCACACGTTTTTACTTTGAATATGCTGCCTTATTATTCTTTTAGTGGGACTTTGGAATGGGATACATTTTTCCCTCATATATAAGTTGCCACATCCTCAAGTATCCATTATAGTGGACATAGATGCCTGAAGATACCGGACAAGTATGTGATTTATGGATAATTTCCAAATATGATTTAATTGTGGCACAATTTTTTTTTTTGTTGGGGGATTGTGGCACAATTTGGTTGTGAAATTTTCACATTTGGTTCTGTCAGTAAACTTGAGTTGTGGTAGTACAATTTGATTGTGGTACTTAATAAAACATGAATCTCTCTCTCTCTCTCCACATTTGTTTCATGTGCATGGATGATGGTGAATCCATCAATCATCTATATGTCCATTGCATAGTTGCATAACTTGCATTGTAGGGAAGCTATGTGCAGGAAGGAAAGATTGCTTCCCAGGCTCGCTTCCAGGAACCTTGTTTACATGACGTCCCATTTAGTGGTCAAGGGGTCTGTACCCCAGTTCGCAGCCTAGGGGTGTAGACCCTGAGCAAGTATTGTTGTATTGGAACCTTAAGGCGTCTAGTTCTCCACACATATTTCATGCAAAGCAAAGTCTAAGGCATGTTTGCCATACTAATATAATGGGAGTGAGACTCTTATAAGTTATTTCTCATTTCTCGCCTCTCACATATTTTTGAGCCTCACCTTCCGCATCTCATATTCGCTTCTCGCTTTGGTAACTATGGTCCATTGCAAAGTGACGATGAATCCATCAATCATAGATATGTCCGCTATCCTTCCTTAAGCAAGTGAGAGGCCAGTATTTTCCTTTTGTTTTGGCTTTGGGTTTACTCCCTAATAAAACTTGATTTACAGTTTCCATTTTTAGCATAGTATACTTTGAATTTACCAATAAAAAAAGTCGCTAGAAGCATATGGATCATCTCCCCTTCCTGATTGGATTGTATCATCTCCTCTTCTTGATTGGATTGGATACTTCTCTACAATATTACAGAGGTTATAACTCAATGGAAATCGGCCTTGGCGAAAGGGGTAGATTGATGTGAAAGGGCACTATTTATGTGATTGTTTGGTCGATATGGGAAGAACTTAACAAGGCATCCAACTTTCCATGTGATTGACAGAATCAAATCTAAGGTGGCTTCGTGGGTAACAACCTCTCCTATCTTCAATGATTTGAAGAGTTCCGATATTATTAGAGATTGGTTTAATTGCTGAATCTTCTCTTCACTGGATAAACTATTAGATTCTTTGTAACCCCCCTTTATTCGGTGTTTTAAAGCTTAATTTTGATTGCAGTCTATGGGCAATTTGAGTCCAACGAGCATAGGTAGAATAATTAGAAATAGTGAAAGCGGTTTTGTTGGTCCTTACTCTTTTCTCTGCTCCGGCAAGTGAAGTTTCTTCAAATCATTTAGATGTCTTGTCATATAGGCAATGCATCTATATTTCCATTTCCCTCATCATTGAAGGGGACTTCGAGAATGCTATTTTGTGGGCTAAGAGTAGCAAGAGAGGCCTTGGAGGTACGCCAATGTTTTTAGGGAAATCTATGATTCGGTGGTCAATGAGAACATCTCATTTTTGTGGGTCCCAAGATTTTCAAACAATATAGCAAATCATTTGGCTTAGTGAGGGGTTGATAAGGCGGGCATATTTACTGAAATATTCCATGAGATGTTATTTGTAATTTTTTTCCTTATTCCTTTTGGGAGTCTTTTTGTACTCTTTCCTTTTATTTAATATATTCCTTTATTGATCAGAAAATAAGTAAAATGCAAAAGCTGAAGTTTTATAGAGGATTTAGTTATATCATTGCCAAGTAACTTCTAATGTTATCTTGACCTCAAGAGTAACGGTAATGTGACAATTTATAGCATTGGGGATTGCTAGCAAAGATTTAAAGTCATCGTAAAATACTCTCAAGAACTCTAACAAAGATTTTCTAAAATATCAATATGCCTATATGTTTTTTTTGATTGATAATCAGACAGATATATATATATATATATATATATAAAGGAAAAAACAAAGCTACATATGCATAAGACTTACAAAAGTTCACAAGGTCGTGAACTGAAAAAAAGAAAGAAGTAAGAAACAGTCAAAGCCTGGAGGCCCCAGATGGCTATACCACAGCTACCAAGATATCAAACTAATAGTGCACTAAATTCCCCCCTCCCGGTCTAGAGGAACACCATGCTAATACCAGCGACCCGAATTTTAGACCTGATCATATAGGTTGATGAGTGAGAGTTCTCATAAACTCTTTTGTTCTGCTCTTTCCATATAGACCAACATATAGCTCCCGGTAAGACTTGCTAGATAGCTTTCCTTGAATCATCCCTACTAACCAAATACCAACAAGATAAGAAGTTTTGAAAGGAATGGGGAAAGACCCAATCCACGCCCACTCGGGCGAGAAAGAAACTCCAAATCTCACAAACAACAGGATAGTGCAAGAGAAGGTGATTTACTGACTCTTCTGCTTGGAGGCACATATAACAACGATTAGCCATCCTCCATCCTCTACTTTTCAAATGATCACAGGTGAGAATTTTATTCAAAACCGCATTTCAAAGGAAGAAATATACTTTAGATGGAATGCCTAGATTCCACACAGGCCTGTGAGGAAAGGATACGGGTGGACTGATCCTAATCAACTGCACTAGGGATCTCACTGAAAAACGACCCTTGTTACCTTTAGACCAAATTATGCAATCCTTGCCCTGAGAGACTGAATGGAATGACCCCAGGCGCTGTAAGAGACTACTAAACTCAACTATTACCCAATCATTCAACTCTCTCTTCAACCTAGGACTCCAGACAACCCCGTCACTTCCCCTATCCATATAATCTCCAACTGATGTGTTTCTATCCACAGCTAAACAGTATATGGATCTTAAATCTCCCTGCAAACTAGTGGCACCACACCACACATCCTTCCAAAACCTGACCTCCAACTCCTCACCCACCCTAAACTCAAAGTGAGGGACAACAAATCGGGCAACTGACATGATCCCCTTCCACATTCCCACCCCATGGGTCCCCTTGATATCATTCGGCACCTAACATGATTGCTCCCTATATCTTGCCACAATCACAGAACGCCAAAGACTCTCTCTTTCCTCCCCAAACCTCCAAACTCATATCCCCAAGAGGGCCTTGTTTACATTTGACAAGGGTTTGAGATTCAGACCGCCCTCCCTCTTGGGCTGACAGACTCTAGCCCATTTAACAAGATGATATTTGAATTGACATTCCTTTGAATGCCAAATGAATTCCCTCTGCATTCATTCTAGGGATGCTGCAACCGAACGAGGTATGATGAGCGTAGACATGAAATAGGTAGGCATACTACTCAGCGTACTCTGGATCAGGGTTAACTTCCCTCCTTTAGATAGAAAAGACGCTTCCCATGCTGACAAACGCTTAGCGAACCTTTCCAACACCGGAGCCCAAATTGCCTTAGATTTGAAACTGGCTCCTAGAGGCATGCCTAGATACACCGATGGGAGCTGACCCACCCTATAACCAATGTACTCTACTAAGGATACTAACTTTGGGACCTCCCCAACCCCTACAAGTTCAGACTTTGACATGTTAACTCGCAAGCCTGAAATTGCTTCAAAACACTTGAGGAGGCTCTTAAGGGAAACTAGGTCCTGGCTAGAGGCTCTACAAAAGATGAGGGTATCGTCCGCAAACTGGAGGTGAGATACCCGCATATGATTTCTACCTTTGAGAAAACCTTCGAAGACCGGACCATCATTACGTCTATACGTTGGGAGGTCAACGAAGCTTAATTAGCAAAAGTGAGACTTGACTCTCCTCTTGCCCCTAGGAAAGACTTTAACCAATTGTTGTTAAACTGTACTTTTGCTTCAGCTATTTGGGGTAAGTTTTTCCTTTGCTTGGGGATCGCCCGAATATTTCCTTGGTCCTTTCGATACTTCTTATTTGATTAGTTATCAATTCAGTTGGATGCTCCATCTTCCATTGTGTAGGATTTTGGGCCATGTTGCTAGGTGCCATTGGTTGGGCTATTTGGACGGAACGTAACAAAATTGTCTTTTAGGCCCTAAGTTTATCCAAGGAGCGAGTTTACTCTCTAGTGCGACACCTCCTCCGTTCTTGGTGTACTATTAGGAAAGATTTTGAGGAGTGGTTTAATGGGTTTTGATTGTTTCTATTTAGTATGATTCTAGTTGTCTTCTTGTGCTAATTTCTTATTTCTAGTTTCTGGTTCATATTCTTAGTGAACCTCTTTGTATCTATATTGTTTCTTTATTTCGACTGATTTTGTAATATATATCATCATTATCAATAAAGAAAGACACTTTAACTGACGATTGAATCCCGTGAGCCCCCCAACCCCCCTTAATGCGAGTACCCAGACCGGACCCTCTTGTCTTTCTCTTGTTTCAGTTAATAAACTCTCTAATTGAAGCACCAAACCTCCTTCGGTACCACATCTTGACACTAGACTCCAAGTGTATCAAACTAAAGACAAGATGTGCAAGCAAAGTCTTTCAGAACGAGGTATCGATACAAATACCGTTGAGGTAAGCCAATGGGATACCAAAGGGGTAGGGCAATCTGATAGAGAGATGCCATTCTTTTGTGCCCTAACGGAGCTCGTGTTATTCAAGTCACAAATCTGAGGGAGAGTGATGTAGGAGGATTATGCAATGGCCTAAAATCTAGTGTGCTGAGATTAGGATTAACAAGAGTAAGGAAAATTATAAAATAGCATTCCCATCACAAATAATTATTCAAGAAAATAATTTTATAAAAGATTCAAGGGCACGTCACAAACCTACAATACGACCCTCAGTTATATCTGCGAGGTTAGTATGGAAGTCTATGCTTCCACAAGCTTAGGGATTAGTTCTCAATTCAATGTAAATTTTCTAATCATTTCTAGGGTTGTGTAGGGTTAGGGTTTATGGAATATTGCTGTTTTAGGGTTTGGAATTGAATTAGGTTTTGGAACTTCGATGGGTTTAGGGTTTTAAAATTGTCGGAAGGTTGTCTTAGCAATGGGGATGGAATAGGAGGCTGGGACAGCAGTTTTAGGGGATGTTGGAACTTGGAAGATTGCGACTAAGTTGGAATAACGGGGAATCTGCAGCAGTGCTGGAACAGCAGGGGCAGGGATTGCGTCAGAGTTGGGGAATAGGGTATGGGGTGCAGCAGTGTTTCGGAACAGGGTAAGGGCTGCGGCAGTGTTGGGGAATAGGGTAAGAGGCTGAGGTAGTGTTGGTGAACAAGGCAAGGGGGCAGTCAAGGGAATGGGAGGGATAGGCTGTGGCAGTAGGGTACGAGCTAGGGCTTGGGAGATTAGGATTTCAAGAACAAAAACAGGGAAATCAAAGAGAAAGAAATGAAGCAAGAAAGAAAAGATCAAGAACAAACCTTAGAACTGTTAGGGAATCTCATTCCAGTCACATGAGAATACTCAAAAGAACTTTCTTTCATTCATAAAATTCATTAACTAAAAATTTACAGTAAAAGGGGTTAAATAGGTGTAAGCAGTAATTGTTAAAAGACTAAAATAACCAAACTAATGATAGTATCCATTCCCTAGTAAAAGCCTAGCCCATTGGGCTTTCTCTGAACTAAAGTAAATCATGCTAAACCAGCTCATATGCACACCTTCCCAATGTGAGGTCTTCTTAATAAACCATGTCACGTGAAGTCTTCACTGCCCCAAATCATCAATTCAAAGTGACATGTGGGCCTTCTTCTTCTTCCTCCACCTCTGGTAAACCTGAAATTCCTTGTGATGCTGGATGTCCGCATCAAAAAGAGCTTAGCAGCATGTGTCTGCAAGAAGATATTCTACTTCAATTATATTAGGAAGCCTTTGCTTTGTGATGCTCATCAAAATTGTCTTATCTTTGCTTTTCCTCTTTGTAATGTTGTCAAACACTCTTTTAGAGTGACAATGCACAAATATTTACCACAGTTTATTATACTTTAGGGGTGTGAAGTAGATTGTTTGCTTTATTGAATGGTATAGGATGCGATGCATATGTTTTTGCAATCTGCAAGTTACAAAGAAAATTGTATTTTATAAAAAAAAAGTTTAAAAAGTTGTTTTCCATAGTCTCACCATGTTTTGTAAACTTTGGGGAGAACCATGTTTTGAAATTTCTCATGAAACTGGGAACTTCAAAACAAATTTTCCAAACCCTGGGCATTCCCCAAAACTATATCATTTTTTTCACAAGTCGATTCGTATTTCTTACTTCACTAAATATTATGATATATTCCCCAAATTTTGGTTGAAATATTGACCTAACACCCATTTCTGGCGGGAATTTCATTTAAAAGTAAAGAACCCTCTTTCAATGTTATTGCTTGGTTGTGATCTTCAATGAGAATTAACAAATCACTTTGAGGAATCATCACCAATTTTGGAAGGTGACAACACATGGGGTTTTCTTCCTACATTACTTTGATCTATTGATTGGCCGTAATTCTTTGCTATTGTTTTTTATATTATATTTTAAACATAATTATAAAAAAAGTATATATTCAAAAATTAGATGTGATAGATACATGTAAAGGGTAAGCCATTGCATAATTATGTCACAAAATGTTATTCTTGTTCATTAATTACCAAAATAATCACTTGTTGTATATGTATAGTTTATTTATATTTTAACAATTTATAAAATGTTGAGAATTAAAATAGATGGTCCAATGAAGTTGATCATGACAACAAGGCGGCCATTAACATTACTCAGAATCTGGTTCAGCATGATCGTACTAAACACATAGCAATCGACATGCACATCATCGAGAGCAAACTATTTCTTAAATTTTGTGTTTACTGTTTGTTACATCCGAATACCAACTTGCTGATATTCTCACTAAAGGTGTTATCAAGACGACCTTAACGTCGATTCTTAGCAAGCTAAGCATGATAGATATCTATGCACAACTTGAGGGGGAGTGTTGAGATATAACATTATTTTGGGTGTAGATGTATTGTGTCATATCATTGTCATTAAGGGCATTATTGTGATCTTTGTTTAAGTAGTATAACTATTAAGAAAGGAGAAATCAGCCCTTAATATTTTCTCTTATTCTCTTCTCCTCTTCTTCCTCTTCTCATCTAGGGTCTCTTTTTCAACTGTAATTAGGATACAGGTTGATTGTATTATTTTTGAAAATTTATAAAAATCATATTAATTTGGATACTTGTGGATTGTAATATTGGAGTTATTTACTTATTTTGTATGGCTATAGGATGTTACAAGCATTGAATGAATGTACCGATAAAAAAGATATTGTGTGAATGTAACCATGGATGTTAAGAATATTATGCATGCCTGTCAGTTAGTAGTTTTCCTTCTATTCTTGTCTTAATGCTCATGTTTTAGTATTTTGAGTTGTGAGTGTGCAATAATGTCTCTTTGAACATTTTATGAAATATCCTTAAAAAATTCTTCATTTTTCATTACTTTCTCCAATCTTTCCAATAAACGTGAAAATTCAGGGCTAAATTTGGTTATATGAAATTCGAAAATCTTCTGCAAAGGCTATGCTTAAAATGTTGTGGAGAACAGCATGATTTGGCCTCCTACTTCATCAAGACTGTGTTCTTTTTACCGGAACATCAAAAGCCCGGGACTGCACAAGTCTAAGGGACAAATACTCTGATTTCTTTTCCTTGATTGGTAACTATGGTCAAGCCTATGGGACAAATACTCTCATTACTTTTCCTTAATTGATACACTGGTCAAGCATGGGCAAGCCATCTGGTATGCAATGACCAATGCTATATAGTTCCAAAATTCCACGATCACCATCCGCAGCCTATTTTCGTCCTCTTCCCTGCCTGGGTGGGTGGTACATTACTTTTGAACATTACCCTTCTTTTTTGTTATTTTATTTTTTTGTGTAAGACAACACTCCATCCCTTATGAAATTATTATCTTGTCTGACACCCTTGTCAGATTATCATGCTTGCTAACACATGCCAATCTTACCATATGTAGCTTCTTGTTTATACATCTTTATACAGTTTTGTATAAGTTAAAATGTTCATCAATTTATCCTAATGCACTTTGTTAAAAAAATTAATATGTTTTCTAATATATTAAATTAAATATAGTGAAGTATCAATTTATTGAGTTTGTATTTGCCTGCCAGGCTGCCACTACCATGTCCACATATGTGATGATGTCCATGTACAATTACCTTTTGGACATGTGCAAGATTAAATTGCACAAAGGTCATTGTAGAGATGGCCAAACAACAAGGTGTAACCAGTCATTATCATCATCAGTGTCTTACCAATATTTGGGGGCGGCAACATTAATCTTGTTTCGCCTTCCATTCTATCAGAAGCCATGACTTCAGTCAAAGAATATGCTATCAAGATGCAAACTAGTGTCGTCCAAATAAAAAAAATATCAATAGTGTTGTCCAAATAATTGGATTGCCAAAATGCAATTGGTGCAAATTAAAAGTATCACCAATCACGTTTTGCATCACATTAATACAAGTCTAAGTTACAGCAGTTCTTTCTAAGTTACAGGCTTACAGCAGTACTTTTACTTCTACAGGGTTGTTTTGACCTGATGTCTTCCCTCGAGCAGTTACATCTTTTTTTTCCTTGTTATAAGCTCCAAGTGAAATACTAAATTTGAGTATAGAGCTGATTTTATTTTTGCCTTCTTTTGTTTATGGCAGGTCAAATGGTGCATTCAATATTTTGAATCAGTTCTCAAGATTTTTGAAAGATATGAAAGTTCTCTTGATTGATAAAGTTTACGTTGTAAACGTTCTAGGTATTTTATCACCCATCTTTACTTATGCATGTGTGCCTGGAAGTTTCTTAATTTGAATGATGATCAATAGAAGTTACAATGCAACCATCATAGAAATTCCCTATGCTCCAGATCTTGCATGGCATAGCTAATCTCATACATATAATTCATACTGAGATATATGAAGTTTAATTGTTTAGTAACCATACATATTTGTATAGTAATTCTTTTTACTGTTAAAATGGTTATCTTCAGGTTACATAGCATACAACTTTGTCATAGGAGCTTATTCATATTGGGGTCCAAAGGCTGGCTATAATATTTATCATATGGTAAGCTCGTTACCACCTTTGATTTGCTAATTTTACCTTTGATAGTATTCCCTATTAATGTGCTCCTTCCTTTTTCTTTAATATAATTACTCATTACTTGTTCAAGAAAATTCAGTTTTTTTTTTTTCTGCTTTCTTCAGTTATCATGGCTGTATTCTTATTAAGTTGGGGTTCTTTTGGCAGAGGAATGCAGATTTGATGTTCGGAGGGATTACAATTGTATGTGGAATTTTGGGAACATTAGCTGGAGGCTACGTTCTTGATTACATGACAGCCACAATCTCCAATGCTTTTAAGGTACCTGCTATAGCACTAGAAGGATGGTTTTCAGCATATGTTTGTTAGCTTGTTACTTCATTGCATGCATGAGTTATTCCATTTCGGGCAGATTTGTGTACGAAAGGACACCATCCAATCTGAATATCAGTTCACTCATTCGACTGCCCGTTTGTCTTTGCTTCTGTTCTAATAAAAAGCCTATTTGGCTTTATATGACATGATTCTTACACAATCCTATCAAAGTGTAAAAATTTACATAATCCAATACTTCTGAATCATAGGCCAGGGGTTGGTGCTGTTGGCTAGCTTCTTGGGTTTGCTCCCTGTGGTAGTATGTTGTGTTCAACTCCCACTCCTCGACTTACCCTGGTATCCATAAGGAAAATTTCGAGTGGGTCGGTGCGGATACCCGAAGGGACTAGTCCTTGGCTCGAAGGCTTTGGGACACCCTCTGTTAACCAAAATAATGATGATTGTATTAAAGGAGAGAAGAAAGAAAGGGACGTACCTCATGTACAAAATCAATATACAATAGGCTAGTGTAAGGCAACATTTTTTTCATTTTTTGGATAGGCAAGCATGATGGATAGTGAGTTAGCAGGTAAGGACGGATTTTGAACCCAGGTCGTGGTTTCGACACTTTAGCAAGCTGGCATCCTTAATGAAAGCAAGATGCTAGATATGCAATGATAAGTCTAAAGGTTTTATGAAAGCAGAATGCTAGATGCTGTCATGAAGTATGGCATCCCAATCAGCACAAGAAAAGGAATAAATAATGTTCTCTGAACACCTCCAGATTGGAAGACTAAAGAAAAAGAAGAGTTAAAGAGTTGTCAATCACTGCTTCCAAGAAACTATGCTTCTCTTTAAAAGATCATGTTATTACGTTCCTTCCGTGTTGTCCAACTAATAGTGAAAAGAACCATACTCCAAAGAATTCGTTCCTGTTTCCTGGAGGATCCTGTCTTGCACCTTGGATGAGCTCATAAAAGTTTCTCAAAGTAGCCCAAAGAACCACAAAGTGTAGCAGACTCTAGGCTAAATCTTAATCAAGAACTTTCAATAAAGTAGGTGATTTTTCCATCCAATTTGTAAAGGATTCAGACATTGGACATAATTTTTTCCCTAAATAAGTGTTCAAACATGGGTATCTTGTCCACAGATGCCATGCACACAGCCACTTTGGAAGGAATAGGAGTTCCCCAAATAAACTTGGCTGGGAAAAGAGTGAAAAAAGTGATCTCACTGACAATGAGCCTTTAACATTCCACTTCCAGAAACGTTCAGATTGATGACCAAGTGCCCCATGTGTGTGGAACTCTGGTTGTTCTAGAGAAGAAGCCTCATTTATCAGTCCAGGAAACCAGTCCTCTTGTCTTTATTTACACTATTAAAATGACACTAAAGCCTTACCAATGAAAAACTGGTGTTGCTTACAAGTTTCAATAAGGTGGACAAACATACACTAATGAAAACCATCTTATGCCGAATTTTTGTGGAAAGCAAACAGAAAAAGGAAGTGGTTCTTTTTTCTGGAGTCTTAAATCTTTTCAGGATTTTACTAGGCTGTGTTTTGGGTTCAACAAAATTCCTAAGGATATTTGATGTTTTGTGCTTTTTATTATTTATTTATTTAACAAACATACCAACAAGATCTTTTCCTAGTCAAATGTTTGAGATATGGAAATTATACCAAAACAACAGCAAGCTTTAAATATTAATGGTAATATGTACAAAATTGATGATGAAGATTATGTATATCGATATTTTTGCTATATCTTGGCTTTAATCTGGTTGGACTCTGAGTGTGAACATAGTTGGTTCTTTTCAAAATTTCACAAAGCATTTTTATATAACTTAAGGACCAATTTGGGAGTAGCTTGATGTTATTTAAATATCCTTGCCCTATTCCAATATCTCTTGCCTTTAATATATACAAATGCATACTGTCATCTCTATTAACGCATGTAGGCAAAGATATTGTCATTGGTTTTCAATTATTTTATCATTGAGTTTGCACAGTGTTTTTTTTCCCCGAATCATTATGCCAAATCTTAAATTTTACTTTGTATGACACTGATATGTTTTTTGTTTATATCATGTTGTTAGATAAGGCTTTATGAGCTTTATTCCTATGGGTCTTGTCTTTATGTTATCTCTTATATACTTTATTGTGAGTCTACTATTAGTAGCTCTTATGTACTAATAGTAGACCATTAGTGGAATATAAATAATAAAGTGTGTGAGAGAGAGATCATTAATCTCTCTCACTATTCTTCCCTAAACCTAATCCCCTCACTTTGATCTAATTGCAGCTTCTTTCTGGAGCAACATTTCTGGGGGCAATATTTTGCTTTAGTGCCTTTTGTTTCAGGAACTTGTATGGATTCATAGTGTTTTTTTCAATTGGTGAAATACTTGTCTTTGCCACTCAGGTATTTTTTTAAACTAAAATCAGGAAAGTAATATTTTGGTTATAATTTCAGTGTTTCATTACATATTGTAGTTGCAGTTGTTGCAGCCATAATATTTATTGTTATGTAAAATTGTTGCAGCCATATTATTTATTGTTATGTAAAATTTAATTTGATGACTTCATGAACAACGGAACTTTATGATCTTAAAGTAAATGTCCAACACATGGAAATTGGAATATCAGTCTTCTAGCAGATAGGTTGACTTTGTCAGTCTAGAAATGTTGCATGTTGCATGTTGTCTATCTTTAATCAATGTGGTCAAGCCGTCTAGGCAATTATGCCTAGCTAGGCGAGGCAGTACCTAGGCGATAAAAATAATTAAATTATATATATATATATATATATTAAATATACATATATATTAATATATACACATAAAAATTCAAACCACTTAGGGTTGATAATAATGTAGGCAAATTAACATTTAAAATGTGTTAAAAATATTTTTGATGACTAAAATATGAGACTTTTTTTACCAGACTTTTGAGTTTTAGTAATATTTTGTTAAAAGTAGAATTTAATAATTTATGAAATTTTAAAATTTGAGAAATATCTTAGCATTTGCAAGTTGAAATTTTGAAAAATGTGCTAAAAAGCGGATTTTTATTGAATTTAAATAGTTTTGGATTTAGCATTCCAAAACCGCCTAGGCGATGCCCAGGCAACGCCTTGACTACACTGTCTTTAATGAACTGAGACTTCTACATGATCTCTAATGATACCTCTGAATGACACATGTACATAAAATCATCACCTATACCTGCCATGAATCATCACCATATTAGCTACCTCTATAAAAGGTTCAAAAAACACACCAAGACTGGAGGTTTTGCTTCATTTATCACTAATCATTGATGCATGACTTAGTTATGCCATCACAAGAGGTTGCTCAGCACATAACCTGGAAATGAGAAAATATGTTGTGATATTGAGGTAGTCTTCTTTGGTATAAAATCCTAATCCCACCTGGTGCTCAATAGAGCTTTATAATGTTCCCAGGTTTTAGCAGCTTAGCATCAGTTACCAAAGTTTGCCTTTATTTAATGACCCTATAATGATGCCTTTCTCTTAGAAATAACCCTGTTATCAGTATTCAGTACTAATACACATCACTGACTGTAAATATTAATGCACTCATGCCACAATGAGTTTTCAATTTGTAGATCATTTTGATTATGGAACATCACTGTACTGAACTATTTTCCTTAATATAGACAGCTGACAAATATTCTTGTATTGCTTGAATATAAACAGTTGCTTCTGTTCTAATAATGATATTAGTACAGATAAGCATCACTGGGAATTTGGAAATACTCATATTACTATTAACCAATTAAGTTTTCCATTGCAGGGCCCTGTAAATTATGTGTGTCTCCATTGTGTTAAACCGAGTATGAGACCACTATCAATGGCTATGTCTACTGTTTCAATCCACATCTTCGGTGACGTGCCTTCCTCACCACTTGTTGGGGTTCTCCAGGTTTGCCTTCGAGTTTCCATTGCTCGTATTTTTTCAAAGCATGTAACTAATGCTATTTATATTTGAGAACCAAATGATACTATCCCTATGTGTGTAACTTATGCAGTTTATATAGTTGATCCCTCTGTATTTAATGATGGCTTTATAACCAAAGTTGGTCCGTGCTTCCTTGAAGTAAAAATCTCATTCGGGTACCAGAACTGGTTCTGATTAGTACTACCTATCTTAGAAACTCAGAAGAAATGGAAAATTTACCATATTCCAAAGTCAGTGTGGAAGGGCTATTTTTTATAAACAGGGCATACATGAAGCAAGACCGTTTGTATTTAATTCGACTTTGGCATGGTAGGGAATGCTGTCTTGTAACCTAGACTTAGGTACTGGGTTTCCATACCAAAATAAAAGGATATAAAAGGAAGGTTTAAGTTGGTTGCCTCCTCACAAAAAGAGGACTGTTTGTATCTAATTCAAGTTTGGCATGGTAGGGAATCCTGTCTTGTAACCTAGACTTAGGTCGCTGGTTTCCATACCAAAATAAAAAGATACAATTTGCCTCCTCACAGTTCTCTCTTGAAGTGGGGGTGGGTGTACATTTCAATCTGTGCAGTTAGTCAGATAAGCATTTCCATGGGATTCATAAGCAGCACTTATAAACAATGGTCGGTGAGATGTCAAGTTATCACAATTTCACTTGGCGAATAGTTGATCTCCTTCAATTTATTGTGACAAATTCAACTTATCACAATAATTGACCGTGGTCCAAATAAAGTGATTTATCATCGTCTTCTAGGTATGAACTTGTATATACTTATTATTATTCTTGGATAGTCATAGTATCTTGATTTGGGAAGTATGTCATCCATAGGATTAGAGTGGTGGTTTTTTTTCTAGATTTATGTGTATGACATGTAAATGAAACTTTAGAAGGAAAATTTATTAGGCAGCAATAAGGCCTACTTTGCTCTATGGAGCAGGATTTGGGCCAATCAAGAATCTAACTTGTTCATAGACTGAGCACAACAGAGGTGTGGATGTTGAGATGAATGTGGAAAGACTAAGAATGACAATTTTGGAAATGAGCACATTGAAGAAAATCTAAGAGGGGTCACAATAGGTGGTAAAATAAAAGAGAGTCGATTGAGATGGTCTAGGCATGCTGACAGGCCAAAAAAGGATTTGGATATGACTAGATAGATTGGAATGGAAAACTGAATTCATCTTACTGGCCACAAATAGTTTGTATGAGATGGCTAGCCACTTCATAATATACTTGTTTCATTATACATTTCAGTGTTTCTAGTAAAGTTTTTGGCGTTTGGATTTACATTTGAATGGAGTTTCTTTCTCCTCAGATGGTAGGCTCCTGATATGAGTGTTCTGCCTTTTAAAATTGTTAGATCTCCTTTTCTAATGGTATCATTTTGGTGAATATCCTGCAGGATTCTGTTAACAACTGGAGGGAGACTGCTCTTATTCTGACATCTATTCTGTTCCTAGCAGCTGGAATATGGTTTGCAGGTAAGCTTTAGTCAGTTACTATAGTCTCTTTGTACCAAGATCCAGTCAAGATATTTTAGCGTTACTTCAGGCTGTTAAGTCAACTCCTAAATGCCCAGTGTCAGTACTTGAAAATCTTGGATATGGAATCCAAAAATATGGCAATTGTGGAACAAACTTGCTCAACTTTTTAGTGTAGAACACCAGAATTGGGGATTAAACACAGCACCGAATGTCTCCACTGAATTAACTAGGTCCCTCTTCATCTTGGAGGGATTTTATATTTATGAATCAAAGAGTCACACCTCTCTAACATTATGGTGCTCCCAATTGTGATTGTGCCATGTTAATGTTGGGAGAAGTGAAAGACCAAGGGATCGATACTCCAGTCCCTCCAAAAATTACAACACATTTGTTCTTTTCCATGTGGAATTTGGAGGTCTAGATGTTTTCGCTTCAAGTGAGTCTGTTAGTAAAAAGAAGTGCCAATCCCATTTGTTTTTATCAGTCGCCCTAAACTCTTTCGCCGCATGGTGTTGACACTTGGCTGCTAGAGGCTTGTTTTGGTAATGCAGCATGTATAAATACCTTTTATGGCCACAATCTTGGGCCCGCAGGGATGTGGGCGACTAGAATTACAGTTTGGGCTAGTATTCCTCAATAAAAATTTGAGGAATTATTTGCTTTTATGTTCATTTTTTGGTCTTTGTATGGATGTCATTTTTTATTTTTTTTTGGGTAACGGAGGTTGTCCCAACCCTGACAAGGAAGGACTAGTCCCTTCGGGTGCACGCAATCAAACACAAACCATGTGCATCAGGTAAGCCCGGGAGGAGTTGAACTCGAGACCTTGGGGATCTCTCCCAAGACCCGAACCAACTGAGCTTCCCATGCAGGTTATGGATGTCATAACTACTTGAACCAATTCCCACCCCACCATCAACTAGGTATAAAACTGTGTTCCTTGTATACTTTGGCAGGAATCTTTCTACACAGCGTTGACAAATTTAACGAAGCTAGTGAGCATCAAGTCGCCACAATCGAGAGGTCAAACATGAGGCCATTGCTCGAAGGAAACAAAACAGAAATACCAGAGTCTCCTGCTGAGCCATAAATCCTCAACGATAAGTTATTGATTCTGGCTGCACACCAACAGGGATTTCAGATGCATGCTTGCACGAGCTTTCCTTTGCTGTAAGTCCTGTTCCCATTGTAATTAGAGCGTGTTTTTATATTGGCAACAATTTCAAAGAGTATTATAGGATTGGTATAGAACGTGGTGGAGAAAAGGAAAAAATCAGAAGACATGTTTCTTTTACCTTGCAAATTATTTGCAGATGTACATCCTTAAGCGGTTATTTGAAAATGTACGGGTTCCTGACTAAAACAATCTTAATGGAAATGATTATTCAAATCGTCAGAAGTGTTCTATCAAATTACAATTTTGTTTGTTATGTCAGAGAAGTAGATATTGATCCACAGGTTGATTCTGTTCCAAGAATTGTGGAATGTGTGAAGATGACTAAACTGTGCCAGGTTTGGGTTCCATTTGATCAGAAGGATTATGCTTATGGTTAACCTAGTTGATCCAAGTAGGCTGTCAGTGAGAGCTTAGGATTACTGGTCTTCCTACTTGAGCTCCCCCTCCATCCTCATGGGGCATATGGCAAGGGTTGTGAATTGTGATAGCCAGGATGAGCGGTTCGGCATGAAGGTCAAAATGTTTTGTTATCATACACTTTTTCTTTACTGCATTTTAAGTATACACTTTTTCAGCTGTGATTTTTTTTTTTTTTTGGAAATGTTATCATGTAACTAACACTAATACACAACTTTTTCAGCTGTTTACATGTGGTTGAGAAAGTTGCTAGATCCAGTCAAGATTGACTTTGTTTCTCGTGCCCTTGCCTACCTAAAGTTTGGTCTCACTTTGATGGTGAAGGTGTGTCCCCCCATTAGGAGGTGTTGGGTTCAATTCCCAAAGAGAGGGGCTTCCAATGCCTTCGTAGAATAGGAGTTCCCTTTTAGGTGATGCTGCAGGAGAGCCCATTCACCCTGCTAACATGTGGTAGAAGTGGGCGCTCACCCCACTTATCAAACTAATAGTAACCCTATCTCGAAAACTTTAAACCGTAAGTATGGCAACGGATTTTCTCTAGCAGTTGCTTGAGTATCACACTTGGACAAGCCTCTGCTGATGCGTGTATGAGTGTTTCACTAAGGAGGTGATAGCACTTATCTCACATGTTGTAGGGAAGCAAAGACCTAAACCCCAGTTTTCTTTTCGTTAGGGTGCGTTCGTTTGGCAAGAAAGTAAAAGAAAAGTGAGTTTTTTTGCACACTTGTTTGGTTTGTAAGAAACACATTTTTATTTTCTTTCACTTTCTCGAAAGTGACAAACTTTCTCCCAAAAATTTCCTCTATATTTTTATAGTTGTTTTGAAAGAAAATTTTAGGACCCATTTGACATCACCCCTAAGGAACAATTCTCTATTCCCTGGAAATAGAAACTCAAGAATGGTGTTTGTCTAGCACATCATCCAAAACAATTCCAATAAATGTTCTCATTTTGGATTAAAAATTTGTCACTTTTCAAAACTATTTCTTGAAGGAAAATAATCACCTCCTCGATCGGTGACACGAGGAGGTGCGTCTCTGCTCTCTTTTGTTTCCATGTGTCTTTTTATCCTCCTTCAACCATGATTAAGATTCACTCACCCCAGGTTCACCTATCTACCCTTGGTTTAAAAAAAAGTAAAATAAAGAAAATTAACCATAAGGGTTAAAATAGGTAACCTGATTTAATGACAGTTGAAATGGTTGGCTTTTGAGAGCAAGGAGCAATAGTTCGCTCCTCGCCCGTGCAGCAAACTATTGCTCTTTCTTGAATAGGCTCTCACACGAGACATTATTTATTATTAACTTTTAATTATTTTTATTTTTATTTTTATTTTTAATTTTTATATTTTTATTATTTTATCTTTTATTTATTTTTTAATTTTTGTATTAATTTTTTTCTTTATTCTTTTATTTTTAAATTTTATTTCATCCAAACTTATTTTTGTTCTTAAAACAAATCTTAGTTTATTGCGAGCACAAATTTTCTAGTCGGCTTCTAGTACCAGAATTGGTATTAGGGGCCCATATGCCCAATTCTATTTTGACACCTCAAATATTACATTTAATGTCCAAACTTCTTTCTCGTTTTCATTCTCAATTCTAAGAAGGATATATCAGACCTTTAACATTCTGTTTTTGTCTTCCTTTGAGTTCTCAATTAAAACTCTTTTGGCTGCTTTTGTCTTAACTCTTAACTAAGATTTATTTTTAATTTTTTAATTTTTTGGGTTGGAAGGGTATCAAGTAACACAAGTAAAGACACGCTCTAAACACACGCACACAGACCATAGTCTTCACATGAGTTCGGTAATGCACCTCCATTGCTGTTTTATTTATTTATTTTTTTTTAAAAAAAAAGAGTAATATTTAAATTATGAGGTAATTCTCTACGAGAACCAAACTCCCCTGAACCTGGTTACGGCCCTAAGGTCGCCACATGTTCCTTTTGACACTCCTTAAATGTAGATAAAATTTATCCACCCTTAGGGTTCACCCACTTAAGGTTAAAAATAAATAAATAAATTTAACCCCTAGAGCTATTGAATTTTAACTTGGGTTAAAAAAATTAATGTTTTGACTAACTCCTAGGGTTAAAATTCACCAACTCTTGGGGTTAAATTTTTTTAAATATTTTTTTTTAAAAACCAAAGAGTTAGTGAATCTTAACCACAGTTAATAGAGGTTAAAAGGAACACGTGTTGACCTATGACCTATGGGTACGATTGAACTCTCCTTGGGTTCAATCACGATTGGCTGTGATTTGATCTCAAAGCAGAATATTTTTTTGATAGGTGATCCCAAAGCAGAATATTAAAATACTAATATATCCTTGTTTGAATTGAGAATGAAAACGATAAAGAAGTTTGGGCATTAAATGCAATATTTGAGGTGTCAAAATAGAATTGGGCATGTAGGCCCCTAATACAAATTCTAGTATTAGGGCCCGACTAGAGGATTTGTGCTCGTTTATTGCCAGACGAGTTTCAATACATAATTAATCTTGAGAATACATTCCTAAGAATAACAATTCTTCTTGAGAATATGAGAATTGGTAGAATTGATACTAAACGGACTCTTAGTTTCTTTTCTTTTATTTTCTTTCACCCACTTTCTCACCAATTGAACACACCCTTATCTCATATTTGGTTGCCGAGATAATAAGTGAAAACATGAAAAAGAAAAGAAAATTGAACAAAATACAAATAAAAAGTACATTAAAAATCCAAAATTTTCTTTTCTTTTTCATGTTTTCACTTATTTCTTGACAACTAAGGTTAGAGAAAATGGTAAAAATAACGCTAGTTGTTCTAAACAGTTATAATGGCCGTTAGTTTTTCTTGGGCAAACTAAAAAGGAGACAGAGTACTAGTGCGTCAAAAATCTTGAGGCACCATGAAGTATCCATTAATATTTGTTTATCCATTTAAAAACTATTCATTACTCAAGTAGAATAAACCATTCTATGCTAGGACAATGAGGTTAATTGGATCTCTTCTCACTTTAGAGGAAAATATAAGGTGCAAAGCATAAAGAAAGTGGCATTCAATGCATCTATTTACCGTATTTGGCAGGAGAGAAACTTCAAGATATTTCAAAACCAATTCAGAGACTCAAATTCAATTGTTGCTCTGATCAAGAGTGGCACCCAGAGTCGTTTTGCTTATCTAACCCCATTAGTGGAGGACAATCCAAGGAACAAAAATTTCCTTTCTTGTTGAGGACTGAAGGGTGTGTTCTCCAGCATTAGTGGTAAGCTTTGCTTGTTGACTCTGGGCATGCTGTTTATAACTCTGTTAGATCCTTATAGGGCTCTACTAGGGATTGAGGTTGTTTGTCTAACTGTTGCATAACTGTGAGTTAATTTATAAAATTGTTACTCATAACAGTGTATTTGCAAAGCTAATATAACACAGCAGTTGATATGCAAAAACCCCAACTTTTAAATACCTTGCTTTCGGCTATGATTTCATTGGAGAGCTTGAGAAGACACTTAAGAAATGGGTCCCACACTTTGTGAGTGAGAAAGTGTAGAAAAAAGAGAGCAAATAACGATGGAAAGAGAAGATGAGCTGGCATCGGAAATAAGGAAAAAGAGATGAAATAGGGGTGCCACGTTGGCACCCCTATTTCTATAGTATTTAGTATAATTGCTGGTTTAGGTGGCATTATCAGAAACCACCTGGGTTACGTCATTTGTGCCTTTGCTTCTGGTTGCGATCCGTCTCCAATAGAATCTCTTGAAATGCAGCACTATTGCATGGTCTCCAAATGGTCACCGATAAAGGAATCTTATCTCTAGCATATTGATGTACTAGCAGAGACCTCTAAATTTTATTATTATTTATTTGTTTAAATATTAAATAATATATTTTAAGAATATTTCATAAATTTTATTTTTAATAGTATAAGTTTTTTATTATTTGATATACATTATTATTTGTATTAATTAATTAATTTTATAATAATATTTTTTTATTATTTTAATAACATTTACAGGAAAATCATAAGTTTCTTAGTATTAAACTTAAATTAATACACTCAAGAGTTTGAGATAAGAGAAAACTCTACAATAGTGGAGATAGATAGGGCTCTAGGATGAGATATTGGATCCCAAACCTGTAAGAGTTAGAGATAAGAGAAGTCTACAATAGTGGAGATAGAGAGGGCTCTAGGATGAAATAGTAGGTCCCAAATTTGAACGGTGAAGATTAAAGAAAAAAGACAAATGTCATCTCTAAAATAGAACTTATAAGATTGGAAGGATTCAAGTTTGAAAAGTAAAGAGAAAAGTCTTATTTCTTTATATTATAGTAGTAGATACATACTCAAAATGGCCTGAGCCCTCTTAGAGATGGCGCAAAGAATTTTAGGAATCGACTCATCTAATAGGGAGATTTGACTGTTGTTCTATTGTGCATGTTTAGTGAGAAACAAATAGAGCGGCGAATTAGCTAACTTTTAAATTTTCTAATGCGCAGCCTTTAAATTTTCTAATGCTCTAAGGTAGTTTTGTTCTCTCTAGGAGACATTCCTGGAGATCTTCTGATATAATTCTAGAAGACCAGTCTGGTAAAAGGTATCTTATACTGTAATCTTTTCATATTATCAATATAACTAGTCGGAGTCCGCCTAACCCTAGTTTATCTTTTTATATTATCAATATATCAGGTTCCTAACCCCAATTTATCTTTTTATATTATCAATATATCTGATCGGGGTGTGCCTAACCCCAACTTACATTCCAAAAAAAACTTAATCAGTGTTTTTTTTCCTTTTTTTTAAAGTTTATTATTTGGTAAGAGAAATTATACTAATTGGCATTAGGGGTGTATTCGAGCGGAGCTTGGCCAAGTTTGAGCTCGGCTTGAGTTTGGCTTGAGCTTGATTTGAGCTCGAATATTTAGGTTTGAGCTTGGCTTGAACAAGCTGAGCTTGAGCTCCGTTCGAGCTTGAGCTTTATTCAAGCCAAGCTGAGCTCGGGCTAACTCAAGCTTGATTCACGAAATTATTTTTGTTTAATCTTAATAAAAGTGTTTATTAATAAATTATAACACAAGAAATTACAAAAAAAATAATACATAAGATGTTAGGGTAGACCTTCGGTCCAAATAGTAGAGTTAGATCTGAGTTTTTGCTTTCAACTTCTTAACCTTATTTGTCATTATTATCATTTAAACTTATTTATTATAAATTAAAGATTGTTACAATCTATAATAAATAAAAGTTTAAAATATAATTTTGTATTAATATAAATAACATTATAATATTTCGAGCCGAGTCGAGCTCAAGCCGAATCGAGCCTTAAATGAGCTGAGCTTCGAGCCGAATCAAATCAAACAGGGTCTAGCTTGAACTTAGCTTGTTTAAAACATTCGAGCTCAAATAAAAGCTTGGCTTAAGTGCAGCCCTAAGAGCATTCCTAGCAACCTCACCAAAATAACTTTTTGGTTATTTTGGTGAGCCAAAAGACTAAAAAGGTGTTAAAATGACTCCCAGCAGCCTCAACAGAATGAAGAAATCCATTTGGTGAGTCTACAGTACTCACCAAGTTTGGTAAGTACTGTAGACTCACCAAAGTTAAATCTTCTCACCCTTGGGCCCACACAAAAATAAAATAAGGTTTCTCTCTCTCCCTTTCTTTTTTTGGTCCCACAAAAATAATAAAATAATATTTTTTTCTCTCTTCCTTTTCCATTTTCCTACACAAATGATAAAATATTATTTCTCTCTCCTCTTTTTTTTGGTTAAAATGGTGAGGCTGTTGGGAGTGTTTTAAAAAAGTGGCTCACCAAAACCACTTTTTGTGGGTTTTGGCTATTTTGGTGAGTGAAATTTGGTGAGGCTGCTAGGAATGCTCTAATTGGCATAAATGACAATAGTTAAAGCTCGAAATTTGAAAGAATCATTTTTTACCAGAAATTTGAAATTTAATGTGAAAGATAAAAATCCCCGGACTTAATCACCTAAAAATATCTGATGCATCACAGAGAGGACAAGCAGCGGTGCTGCAGCCCCAACTATAACAGTCACATTTACACCAGGGAAAGCTCTCCAGCAGGAATCGATCTCTTGATTAGTTTAGCCCAAGACTCGTTGGTTTCAGAGATTACCTTTAGAGCATAATCCTGCATACAAAGTAAAATAAATCTGAATCTGGAAGAAGAGAGGTGAGTCTTGACCATAAGATCAAATATAAATACATAAATAGTGGAAAATAATAATCAATAACAATTATATTAGTTAATCTGTGTTGTTGAGCTCTAATATTTTATTAAGGCATTGATTATAAGTGCTAGTAAGCTTGATTATAAGTGCTACTAAGCTAGATCGATGATGATGATGACTGTATTGTTACACATATGCAGGAATATGAATATGAGAGCTACTTACACCATAATAGGATATACTTGCACATATACATTCACATGCATATGTTAGTCATCTAAAATTTGATGTTCTGTATAGCTGTGAAATAGCTCAGGACTCAGGAGCCCACCCTACTAAGAGGTCTTGCACTATCACACACCATGGACTGCCAAATCTATAGTGTTAGAACCCACATTGCGCAGGAGGCCATATAAAAATATTGTGGCCAGCAAGCTCTTGCATCAGTGTTCCAATGTAAAAAATGACATCAAACTATTATAAATTCACAAATGTCAATATGTATTTGATTCTCTACATTTAGGTAGGTCCCCTAAACTGTCAAATATCCATGTGTGTTGGCCTCTGTGTGTGTGTTTAACCTTTCAACCAAGAAAAGAATATGAGGATACATAAATGCATGTATGTATACTGTATACATATATGTTACACATGCCATATTATAGATGACCAAGTAAATTCCTAGAGACACGAAGTGTTAAATATACTGTTATTGCATTAGTTATAAGGATAAATATGCATTGTTTCTGCAGTTTAGTTAAGAACCCCTGTAAATCTCGTTTACAGTAATTTCCCTATTTTGTTATATTTTGCTTTTTGCCATTCGAATTGCCAACGGCTAACAAAGCAAAGATATATGCATTGTAGACATGGCAATATGGAGCACACACTCCCCTCCGCTTCACGAATTTTAAGTGAACAAAACACGGAAATTGTCCATTTGTAGAAATTTGTATTAATCATGCAGCATTCATAGAATAATTTAAGCACAGGAAATAAACAGGAGAACACAAACTAGAAGTACCTTGTTTGCTGCCTTGTTTCCCAGACCAAACTTGTTAGCAGGTTTTCCATCTGGGATCTTGTAATCTCTAAACCAATCCCTAATTGCAGTGAGAGTTCCCTGAAGACATTACAAGATTAGACACCGATAATTGCAAACTCTGACTGCATATATACATCTGCAGCAGTCCATCTTTGAAAGCAACCTTTTCTAGATCAACCTATTTCATAATTCATACCCATGTCAAAAGTTTCTATTAGTTTGCACTTTTGATAGCGCTTATGTCAAATGTCAATTAACTGTTTTGGTTTCCTCCTGTACTCGAGGAGCTAACTGGTTAAGAAAGTCTAGCAACATATATTACAAGGTAATATATAATCTGAGAGTCTTAAGAGTACTATATATGGTAATTAAGCTGTAAAGGACCATCAGAACATGTGATAAATGCACAGATAGTAACGCATCATTGGACGGATCTCACTAGAGGTCTCCAAAAGTCAAAAACCAATTTGATAGGACCATTTACAACATCCAGTCACAAACCATTGTGGACCATTTTCCAGATTTTCTTTTTCCTTAAATATTTTGTTCATCAAAAGGAATGCGGTAGATTCGACAATTATGATCATCCAGTGATGCCAACTTTTGACGTAAGTGAAATCTGGTGGGGTTAATGAAACAGTGGATCCCAAACCCTGTATGTGCAACATGTGTCTTGACTCTTGATATCTCCCACCTACATGTAACATTTCTTGTCAAATTCAGATTATAATTTATCCAGTAAACCACTAAGGTATGAATTGGTAATACTATCATCTTGGTTTCTAGAGAAGCCAAGAGTATATATACCATGGATGGCTTCTGTTTTTATCCTAACCCAATTTATCTCTTTTTTTCTTTTTTTTTGGGTCGTACGCAATTAATCTCTTTAACTCTCTTTTTTCTTGAACGGTCGGAGATTCCTTAGAGAAAAAAGACAGTTAAGGAAGAGATGTCCCAACATAGAAAGATTGTCCATCTACACCTTGTGTTAACAACAAATCACTAGATAATTTGCGCTGTGAGGAATATGTTTGAGTATACAGTTGATTTTTTTCCATCAACTTTTAGAAAAGAAAATGCTATGTCCAAATCTTTGTCCCCAGCAGGGATTTCAAGACATCACTGTGCAGCAATGACTCACTTCGCCTAGTGTAATATTTTGTCTATTTTCTTACTGGGAAAACTGGTTAAACATCAATAGAAGGGCATGGAAACAAAACCTCACTAGAACTAAACCCCAAGAATGAGGTAATAAAGTTTTAATGGAAAAAAGGATTCTCCAGGGCCATTGGTTAGACAATCCACTACACCGTTGATCACCCAGTGAATCTGAGAACCATAGAGGGGCTGCCCTAAGTTGATGGGACAAATGATTTTTTAGACAGTTTTCTAACCTCTTAGTCTAAGAATATCAGCTGTTGACCAGCCATATTAACGAGTTCCTGATACATCAACAATTGAGAACCTTGTCAATATGGTACAGCTCCAGACCAGGTAAGCCGATCAATCAATTTTTTTTATCGGTTAGCAAATCAATCAACTTAAATGCAGTGTAGTCAAAATGTCGTCTGAGCCACTGCCATGCATAGACAGAACCTATCGCCTAATTAGGATACAAACAAGCACTCGTTAAGATGAGATCACTACTGCCAAGGCTTTTTCTCCCGGGCTATAAAGCACTAGTGAAAAGGCCACCAAAGACCCACGAAAAGTCAGATGGTATTTACGAAAAAAAAATACATATATAATATAATAAAACATTTTTTCTTATCCAGGGTTTCTGCATCTAGCTCTCTCTCTTCCCCTTTCTAAACTATGTTCTTTATTTTTTGCAGTGACGTTTTTGATTTATATATGCTTTATTTCTAATTTCTAATAATTACTTCTATTAATGTATGAATATCTTTAATAAATACAGGAAGTTTGGTCGCCTAGGCATTGCTTAAGCAATGCCTCACCTAGAGAACACCCCTAGGCGTCACATGTACGCTTTGATTACATTGATTAAATTTGTCACTTTCAATCCAAAATGAATGAAAGGATAGCACTTACATAGCAATAGTAAAATCCACCAGCCAAACAGGTCAAAAATCGCAATGCTTACTCAAACATAACCTGGGTAAGGGGTCTTTTCAGCCAACCAAGTATAAAGTATACCTCCAAATGAAGCACTCGAGATATAGCTCACACAATCGAAATTTAACAAGCAATATACTCAAAAGAGCAATGGCACTTTAATTGGGATTTTTTTTTCCTTTTTTTTTCTGTTCGATAATGGTATTGTGGTAGAAAAAATTAACATATAGAAAGAATTTTACAAAAAAGAGAGAGGGAGAAAGAGAGAATAATAAGAAATAAGGAAAAGGAAAAAGACAAAAAGGTGCACTTCAAATGTAACGGATTTGTGAAATTTCTCTTTCTGACCAACCTGGTGAATGTTGTCGTTTGTTTCAATAAAACTCGTATAACCATTTTTATCATCAAAAAGTGCAAAAGAACCAAGTATGTTTCATTTCTTGTTCTTTCCAACAGTATATCCCCTGGTTAGTTATGCATATATTCGTATCATCTGAATGTACTGATATCATTGATGTACATACAGGAACAAAAATATTTCTATATATCATTGATGTATAATGCAAACTTTGATACAATGTTTTTGATATTATTAAATGTTTCTAGCATATAAAAAGTATGAGCATTGGATGGTATACTGGGGGATGTTGCAGTGAGATTGGCCAGCATATGTAAAGAAATCAATAAACTCTTGCAAGAGTACACAATATACCGGGAAATGCTTCTCAACATCATCAACATCGTTCACGAGTGAAGCTCTTGGGTCATCCAATGATATTGCAACTATTTTCCAGTCAAGTTCCCCCTCATCAATCATGGCCAAAGCAGCCACAGGCTTGACCTTGAGAATCTGACCAATCCGTCCCTGGCTTTCACCAATCTCAACGACATCAACTGAAAATAAAGAAAGAGAAACATCAGAACATTCCAAATGGGCCAGCTCAGTCGAAAACAACAGGGTACACGAAATTGTAGTACACCTGTTACACAAGTTGAAGGTTAAAGAATAAAACAAATAAACTGCTGAATAACCTGGATCGTTATCTCCTAATGCCCCATCAACGTCAGAGTTTGCAAAAGATGGGTCTTCCCATGTCTGTGGAAGCAGTCCATAATTCCAATTTATGTTGTAGCTGAGAAAGACAGAACGAAATGATTCAGGAATGTGTACGTGTATAATATAAGATGGAAGATAAAATCAGACAGTCGTGATTTGATCAACACAAATGCAGAAAGTATTAAAGACGCAAAGAGTAGAGCAAGGAATAGTAACACCTTAGTGACAGTGGAAAGAAGTGGTGGATCCCATTGTTCAAAAGGTAACTTTGATTAGAATTTTGTCCATTCTCACTTTAGCAAGATGTAGTGTCTCGGATGTTGAATGAAAACCGTAGCACTTTTATGAATAAGGAGGATGTTTTGTAAATGATAAACCCAATGATTGTTTCACACTTTTGAGTTGCTGAGTTTCTCTCCTGGATTTTCCAATTGATTCATTGAGTTTCAGTCTACTAAGCCTGTCTTTTTCACTTGTCTCCACCACTTCTGAGTCAATTATAAGTATTTTCCATCAGCGACCTCTCTAGGTTGTAAGAACAAATTACGACCAACTCCATAGAAGGATGACTTGTTTCTAAGAAGCCACAAGCATAGTGAACTAAAAGCCTAAGCAAGAAGGTTGAGAGCTCTAGTGTCGGAATCTAACACAGGTGTGGAGTGTCAGATTTTCCAAACCCAAAAAAAGAGGATATGTGGACTCAACAACATTCTTCATCCAATTAAACAGAGAAAAATTTAATAGAGGAATGGTGTAATCTGTAAGGACTAAGGACGGCTTACCAACGTCATTTTGCAATATACATGGAGCACAGACAGTGGTTGATACCCACCACCTCTGCCTGGGAGATATCCTCGGCAGAAAAAATAATCTAGTTGGACAATATGAACCAGAAAAAAGTTGATAAATCCAAACATTAGAATCATCCATCTGGGTGACACCCACCTGCTCTGCCTAGGAGATAGGTCCGGGACAGAAATCAACCTATGAACGGGGATAATTTTGATAAATCGACCATTCGGTTATCCATCTAGTCAATTTTCAACGAGATCTCAGATCTCTTATATGGGACGCATCAACTGGCTAGTCCCAATGTATGCCTATCTACAACATGTACTATGGTTGGAAGATCATTCATGCAATCTACCCAACAGTTAATGTTAGATTTCCTTGCACGAAGAATAATAATGATAACGTATTCAAGTACATTCACAAGAAAAGGAAAAAGAAAAAAAAGAAAGAATGACTCTTACGGGTAGTAACGAAGTTTTCCCTTCTTCGTATCCTGCTTTATGGGGGTAAATGGCTCATCAGTAGCAACCTCCATCTTTGCACTTGTTTCTTTGGGTATTTCAACAATAAAATTAAAAATACCATCACCTAAGTGCAGCGGTATGTCATGCCAAGGGGAAACCTGCATTGTAAGTAAACACTTTGTTATTTTTTTTAGTTGGTAGGTGATCAGCTTAAACTCATGATGTCACAAGGAAAACAAAATGGCATCTGATTGAGCTACAAGCCTACAAGCTCAACCCCCCACAAAGCAAAGAAGCATAATTCTCACTAATTATAAAGTATCATACATCCCCAACTCCTTTTCCTTAAGAAAAAACTGACCTGCATTTCATTGATCAGAACACAAAGTTGTCACTGACTTTTCGATGTCCTGATCAAAACAAAACACAAACCATACACCAGGGCTTTTCAAAATTTGTGTGTTGAACTCTTGACCGTTCTTTACAAGTTGTGACCTCTTGCACAATTGAATTTTAAAATGGAACACTTATTGAGACCAAGAGGACTAGAAATTAGCTCAAGATAGTCCTAACTGCCCTTCTAATTGTGAACAACAAAACCATCTGCATTGTTGTATCTGCCATTTAAAAGAAAAATGAATTCTACCACACTAAAACAAGACCACAGTTGTCCTTGCAGTTCGAATTAGGCCCTATCGAACTAAGTTTACGACTGGGTTCTACCCAAATTAATCGATTTAGATAAGCTCTCAGCAACACTACAAATATCCACAACTGCAAAATCTTCTGTCTTATAACTCCAAATATCTATCTACCCTTTTGAAAAACTAGTTGAATTCACAGATTTGAATCCATAGAATTTCAGATTAAACCCATAAAAGTAAGTATAGCAACAAAAATATCATTTATTATATTAATTTTGAAGGGGAAACGGAAAGAAAGGCTAAAAAAATGACCTTTTTGCCAGAATTATCGACGAAGAACAGCCTGTAATCTAGGGTTTCGGATTGGCCATTCTCCTTGATCTGAACCTGGGGCTTGTAGAGAGCCCTACAAGTGAAGAGCCTCTTAGAAGAAGCTCTTTGGAGATTGAGATGAAGAGCGCTCTGCCGTATTGAGAATGGCCGTTTGAGGAACGAAGATGGGTTGCTCCCATGGCAAATCGCTCCTCCTGCTGCTACTATCACTCTCGTGGCAGCCATTTCTCCGAGCTCTCTTTCAACGCTCGTCAACGTTAACCACAGAATGTTTCCCTCTGGTGATTTTGGGCTCTTTCTTTCTACCCAATAAAATAAGGACTCGTGATTCACTCAAGTTGTAACTGGACTTAAAGGAGTCCGGGTACAACACAGATACGTAATCAACTCCAGTTGTAACCGGACTCTGGGGGAGTCCGGTTAGGCCACTGATGCTGCCACGTGTCCCTTTTGATACCCCTTAACTGTGGTTAAGATTCACCCATCCCTAGGGTTCACCCACCAATCCTTGGTTCTTAGAAAAAAATTAACCCTAGGAGTTAGTATATTTTAACCGGGGTTAAATTTCTTTGTTAATATTTTTTAAAAACCAATAATAGGTGGGTGAACCCTAGGGGTGACTGAATCTTAACCACTGTTAAGAGGTGTCAAAAGGACATGCCCCCTGAGTCCAGTTACAACCAGAGAGAATCACAAGTTTTCCTTTAACTCTAGTTAACAACTTTAAGTTTTAGAATTAATATTTATTTTCTAAAAACCAAGGTTAGATGGTTGAGAACCCTAAGAGTTAGTGAATCTTAATTATAGTTAAAGGATATTAAAAGGAGCACATGTTTACCTACATGGGCTTTTGTGTTGTAATTGGACTCCTTCGGTCTCGAGAGAATCACGAATCATAATAGAGGAGTCCTAGCATGAGCCGCAATAAGTTAGTTTTTCCCAGACATAGAATGGGAGCAACACATGGTGTTGCTACCCGGTAAGAAGGAGGTCGTATAGACTCGGATTTTATCCATGTAAATCATATGTTCATCAAAGGTAAAATGGTCAAAAATCAAGTTGTATTTCATGTTCATTGTTAATAAATCATTTTGAGGGGTGTTTAACCTTAAAATAGGTATTGGAAGGCTAAAAGGGTATATAAGCCTAAGTGGATGAAGCAAAGTTGGAAGAAAGCCCGATGACAACAATTTTGGGACTTTTGTTCGATTGAAAATTTCATTCATTCGAACGAAGCCAGAAAATCCAATTGCTAGTGAAATTCAGCAGTCATTTCCGTTTGAAGGGCCTGAATTTCATTAGAACGAACACTTTTATCAGAACGAAAATAATTCGTTCGAACGAATGCTTGTAGACAGGTTTTTTTAAAAAGGGGGCTCAAGTCCGGATTTTAGGTTTTAAACCCTAAGACTATAAGTCTATAAATAGGACATCTAATTCGAGGGTTTAGACTATTCTAAGATTTTTTTACTCAATTTGACAAAGGAGATGAGAAAATCCTAGGTTTTCAAGAGAGCAAGCTTGGAGAATGAAGGAAAAACTTGAATTCCACTCTTTAAGCCTTTCTAAAGCACTAGATCGAAGAGATTCGATCTTTGAAGGTCGATACCCTCTACTAAATAGTGTTATTGTAATTCTTTAATTTAAATTGAGATGAGAAACTTGTTGTTCTATGATGTGTTGAAAATTATCCTCTACTATTCAATATTATGGTGATTTCTTCATGAGAAATGAAAATGAATGCATATTGATGATGAATTGAAATAGTTAAGCTCTATTAAATGATCTAGAAGTATTCCTTCTTGAAATGAATGATGAAGATAATGCATTTAATGCAAAGCCTTTAAGTACGTTTTATTGAATTGTTCATGTGGTGAATTCTTGATGAAAGAGAAAACATGATGAATCAATTTTGATAAAGAGCATATTAAATAGATAGAATTATTTTTCTAAATTATAGGGAAATGCTATTGAGACTGCAAAGGCCGAGACCATACCGAGACCGCGTATGTGATGAGCAGATCTCAAAAAATAAAACCACATTTATGAAAATTTTGAGATCCGCTCATCACATGAGCGGTCTCGATATGGTCTCGGCCCTTTGCGATCTCAGTATCAAAGTCCTAAATTATGTGAGCATATTTAGAAAAATGAATTGAGAATTGAAATGCATGTGTCATGTTATTGGAATCTTATTGCTTATATGTCATTCAGAAATGTTATATGAGCACTTGAAATTACATAATTGAGATTTTTGTATAAGTACATGTATTCGAAAAATAAAGTAAAGAAGATGAAAGAAAGAAAATATTTTATTGAGAGGATGATAGTGTGTTTAGACCAAGTAGAGATAGTAGCCATCTGATCTCAAGTAAAACAAAAGAAGAATATGTTATTAGAAGAATTTTAGTGTGCTTAGACTAGGTACAATCACTAGTCATCTGATTCTAAGTAAAATATTGAAAAAATTGCTATTGGAAAGTGATAGTGTGCTTTAGGCTTTAACAATGAAAAAGCTTTACAAATGATTAAGCTTTTAAATGAATGTCTAAAGTCCTAAGCGACAACTGCTATAATTTAATATCCACCAATAAATCTCTATTAACCTTACAAAGCTAGTTCCGTAGCAAGAAATACCAAGAAATTAAATCTATAAAATAGGCAATAACAAAATACAAGAATTTAGGTGGTTCAGATCATGGATTAGGATATACACTTCCAGTGATCTTCCTCATCCATTCTAATTGCCCACTCTAATGCTGATTGGATTGGCTGTCCAAATAATCGATGTTCAACAACATGCTATTGTGTCTACTTCGCTACTAATCTCATATCATGGGCCAATGAGAAATAGAATACCACCAGCCGTTCAAGTGTCGAAGCCGAATATCATGCCCTTATGGCCATCACCACTGACACTATTTAGATTCGCTATTGAAGTGCACTTAATTAAAAAAAAATTACTTACATGAGTTAAAATATTTGAACCTAGGTTAAAAGACGAGTTAAAAGGAGCTTTGTGAGTAGGCCATATGGTCTTCCCAGACCAAATCCGATCCTGATTAAGTGCACTTTGATAGCACCTACCATCCAGGGCCATTTGATCGAGAATCCAATTGTCCGAAAATTGATTGTGTGAGGCCCATTGTTTAATGCATGTCAGGCCATCAATTTTGGGCTGTTAGATTATGGATTGGACGGCCATCGCTCGGCTGCAAGTACTATGTGCGCTTCCTATCAAGTGCTGGCTGTCCGATTGAGAATCCAATGGCCCAAAAATTAATAACGTGGGGCACTATTTAATGCATGTCAGGTTATCAATTTTGAGCCGTAGGATTCTATGGCCAACGCTCGAGATTATCAGGTCTTTTCGAGTGCAACTTAGTAGCAATAGTCTTTGCAGCAGAGCCAACACAAAACCGCGGCGAAGTCCCATACAATGACCAAAATGCCCTCATCCTTCTGAAACTTCAGCTTTGACTACAATCAACTCCCAAAGCGGATTCGAGCTCGAAATCAAGCAGGTACGGTACAACCTAACCCTAGAGCTCTGGAAATCCATTCTTTCTTAGCTTTGGAAGTTGGAACCCTAAATTTCCATCTAATCACATCGTTCCTGTACGGATGTCTCGCATGTGGTTGGTAATGGCTGCTACAGAGATCGAAGTTGTCACAGACACCAAAATCCAACAGAACTCAACGGGACTGAACGGAAATCATAACGAAAACCATATAAACAACGTTTTCTCTGATTCCGCTTAAGGAGATTTCGAAAAATTTGCGAAATTCGTGGAAGAAGATACCTTCTCTCTCTCTCGAAACTCGACAGCAATGGATATTACGCTCTTCAATGGGCTTCTCTGAACAACTTCCATGATGTTTCCCAGTACATCATCGAGGTGTAGTAAATTATTCATCTTCCTCTTTCTCTCTCTCTCAGACATTTCATTGCTAGGTTCTGTGGTGAATTTTTTGTAATTTACTTTTAAGTTCATAGCAGTATTTACTTGAAGAAATGATCTTAAAATGGAATAATTATTGGAGCTTATGCTCCTGAGTCCTGATTGGTGGTTTCGATTTTCTCGTGATGGAGATGTGTTATGCCTTGTTTAATTATTTCTATTCTTAGGTTTAAGAGGAGTTTGCGATGGCATCATGTTGTGTTATTACATGTTCTGAAAATGCTGTGGGGAATTTAAAGCTCTGTTTCAAGTATGGAGTAGTATGTATGATGGCATTTGAATTTAGTGAACATAGAGGTTAAGGTCGTAAACTGAGGACCCGACTTCGATATCATGAGATTGAGGAGGTCTATCAATGAACTAGAACTGGTAGTCTGGTTAATGCATTATGTAGTTCTTGGTGTGTGTACGCCCGCGTGTGCTTGTGTGCATTGTGTAGTTCTTGAGGTGTGTGTGTGGCTGGATTCATCATTTAGTACCTCTTCTTAGTGAAAAATCACTATTAGTGCCTTGTTGAAATTCAATATACAGTATTGAATTGCAGCGTCGTTCGTGACCATTCTGAGCAAATTCTTTGGTTGACGGTACCCTACATCAGTACATTGTTTCTAGCTGTAGTATATCCGACCACTCTCATTCAATTTATTACATCTATTTCCACTCACATGTGCAACTCTTTTCAAGATATGACATCCCATACCCAGTTATTTGGAATAGCATCTCTTTTCCATAGTTGAATCCACAAGATACCACTCAATCAGTACGCATGTACTATATGTTATTATGATGAGTATAATTTGGATAGGGAGGAACCCATAAATGAAATGATAATGCTCTGTTTCTTAGTTTTGTGTTATTGAGACGTCAAATTCACCAATAATTTTACTGTATCATCTGAAACTTAAAAGGGGTTATAGATGATTATCTAACTGTTTTTGCCCTAGTTTAATACTTGGTCAGCAAGATGAGTAAATAAAGCTTTATCAGTACTTGGATTGGTTTAGTTGATAAACCAATAATCTCAGAAAATCATAGGATGAACTAGTATATATAGATGATATGTTGTAGGAAGGGGACATTGCTTTAGAGTGTAGAGATTGAGGGTCATTGTGCTGAGGCTCGTTAAGAACAAAGATACATTTTCTAAACATATTTTAGGAAAACAATGCCTTCAATTTTTTGATTAGGGTAATTCAATCATCATCATCAATGCGTTATCCCAAATATTTGGGATCAGCAACATTAATCTTGTCCTGCCATTCAATTCTATTAAAAGTTGTAACTTCGATGAAGTTATTTGTTATCAAATTTTTCTCACTAACTTCATCAACATCATTTTGGCCTTCTCTTCATTTTATAGCCTTTAACTTGCATCCATTCACTTATTTATTTTTAACAGAGCAGTTATTGATCTTCTCTGAATGTATCTAAATCATCTTTGACGACTCTCCCTTATTTTATCACCTATTGGAACTACTCTCAAATGTGCTCATTTATGATCTTGTTGTCGTCTTATTCATCCATCTCAACATTCTCACCTTGGTGACAATAATTTTAATATTATGTTGCTTCTTATAGCCCAATACTATGCTCCATAAAGCATAGCTGGTTTTATTGTTATCTTATAAACTTTTCTTTTTAGTTTTGTTCTAATGCATTGGTTACATAGCACTCCAGAAGCACTTCTCCACTTAGTCATCCAACTCTAGTTCAATGGGCAACATTAGCTTTATGAATAATTGAGCCAAGAGACCAAAATTGATTGCTTTGGAGAATCTCTTGGTCATCTATCTTAACAATCATCTCCACCCTATTTGTGTTATGACTAAAAGCATTCCATATATTCTGTCTTGGTCCAACTTAAGTTGAAACCCTAAGATTCCAAGGTATTTTTTCACAATTCTAGCTTTGCATTTATCCCCTCTTTAGACCAAGGCTATGAAAATCGACAATATCGGCGATTTATCGCCGATATTTGTCGTTGTCGGTCATGGCTGACAGCCCGACACGCCTACACACTGGATGATTTTTTTTACTTGTTATCGTGGTGAGTTATCGTCGATATATCGCCGACAACACACCGATTTCGACCTACAGAAGTGTTTTTTTTTTTTTTAAAGATTTGGATCACGGGAAAGCAACGTCTACCCTCTTATGTAGATATGCAGGGCTAGGGCATCCATCCAAAACACTCAATCGTGAACAACTTGTGACAGTGTGGGTTCTTCATTCAGTTTCTTTAGATCCCACTGATCATTCATCCAAATTTCAAAAAATCAAGAGATTTGAGAGTGGGGATTGAATATTTATTTTGGATTTAGAAGGAAAAAAAAAAAGGGGTTTAAACTTGAGAGTAAAGAAGAAGAAGAAGGAAGAGAGGTGTACCGTGGCCATCCACCGTCGCCGTTGTCGTTGCCGACTCCGTTTGCCTTTGCCGTTGTCGACGCCCAAGCAAAGCAGCCAGGTTCCTCCCTCTCTTTTTCCTTTCCGAGTTCCCTCTATTTTTTTTTCCTCTGCTAAAATCGTGAAATGAGGAACAATATATGTTTTAACTTAAAACCCTAATAAGGGTTATGTTAGCCTCACTCTATTAATATCACATGAGCCTTTGTTTTAACTTTAAACCTTAATAAGGGTTATGCTAGCCTCACTCTATGAAATCACATAGCCTTTGTTTTAACTTTAAACCCTAATAAGGGTTATGCTAGCCGCACTCTATTAAATAACATATTTTATTGGTTTTAACTTAAACTGTAAACCCTAACAAGGGTTATGTTAACTTCACTCTTAAATAATATTTCATTTTATTTGTCGTTAAGTGGTTTAAACCCTAACAAGGGTAATACTAATTTCACTTACTGTTAAATCCCCTTTTAATTGTTTTAACTTCACAAGAGTAATACTAGGGTTAAATTGTTTTAACTTCACAAGAGTAATGCTAGGGTTAAGGACTTAAGGGTTTTAACCTAAAATTAAAAAGGTAATACTAGTTTTACTCTCTTTAAAAATTATAAAAGATGATAGAGTTTTTTCCTTATATACACCCACTGTTCTTTGGGAGACCCAAAATACACCCCATTTCTAATTATTTTTTTTATACACCTAAACACATTTTAGGTCATTTTTGCCCTTATATATATATCAAAAGATGAAGTTTAAAGTCGAAATGCCAAGATGGGGATCAATCTTAGGGTTAGGGTTCAGATTTTATCATTACACAGATAGAAGATAACAACCAAAAATAATAATACAGATAAAAAGGCAACAGAAATTCAGGTCCTAGGAGACTAAACATATCTAACCGGCCATTCGTCAATAAGCATAGATCAAACAAATTCCCTAAAAAAAAAAAGCATGAATCAAACAAATAAAACACCAATAAGCATGAATTTTAAAAAAAAATTCACTATGTTGAAACATAATTTCTTCATAAACAAATTATGCCCATATGGTTTATTAAAAAATTAATAATTTCGTAATAATATTTTATAAATTAAAAATTATTTATAGGTTAAGATATGCTCATAAGGGTTTTTTTTAAAAAAACATACTAACACTTTGAGTCTTCAACCAATCATAAGTATTTCAAATTTTAAAAATAATTAACATAGATAATCATTAAAAAAACAAAAAGGCGATAGGAGTTCAGAATTTTTATGTTTTTAACTTGATTATATTTTTTAGTGATCCACTGTGCAGTATTTTTTATATTGTAAAAGAATTAGCTTGAGTAATTCCACCACTCTATAATTTGTAAAAGAAATAAGTTGTCCGATGTATTTTGTTTTTCAACATAAAAGTCTTGCCTGACTACATTAAACTTGTAATCACCTAAATAACACTCAATATACCTAGATTACATCAAAATAAAATTTCTATATATTTAAAACTTAAACAGGAGTCCTGCACATTAAAATAAAATTGCATCTTCTTTTTACATAATTACATCCACTTCATAATCAAATAAAATTAAATCCACTTATTTTTACATAATTACATCCACTTCATAGTCAAATAAAATTAAATCCACTTTTTTGTACATAATACATCCACTTCATAGTCAAATAAAATTACATCAACTTCTTTTTACATAATTACATCCACTTCATAGTCAAATAAAATTACTTCAGCTTCTTTTTACATAATTACATCCACATCATACTCAAATAAAATTACAGTCGTCTTCATTTTCTCTTGATGCAAGATCTCCGATCATTTAACCCTCTCCTCTTATTTCCATATTGATTCGGTCCTGTAAAAACATTCAGTTCATCAATTGCATATAAAAATAATTTGAAAAACTAAATTAAAATTCAATTATTTATCATATAGAAATAATTTGAGCAACTAGATTAAATTTCAATTATTTATCAACTTTAATGCGCATTTATAAGTTTTTCATATTTCTAAAACAATTAACATGGATAATCATTAAAAAAAAAAGAATCACGGGTTTTGGTGCTTAATTATATTATGTGTTTGACATTAATATTTGTTGGTGATCCACTAGGAAGCAGTGTTACCCAGGCACATGGCATGGGTGCCAAGTGTCCAGGTGTCCAGAGGTGTTCGGCACGGCAAAGTCTATAAATTCCAATACGGCAGCACGACTATATATAAATATATATTATATATTTATATTAAGTATATATATATATATATAGACTTCATTAAGTGCAATTTCATTACTAAATGAGTAAATAAATGTTTTCTTCATCAATCAATCCTCCAAAAAGAAAAGTATATCATCAATGAGTATCAAAAAAATGAAAAAACAACAATTAGTCAATTAGAACCATCTATTTGGTTCCCAATATTTTTTTCAGGAATAGAATCTAAGTCAACAGTGGTATTTGACATCTCATCATCTTCAAAACTCATACTCTCTAGTACTGGATCATCAAAAGACAAATTTGCAAATTGAAGATCTGATGGCCCCTCCAAATTGAATTCATCCCCAACTGCATCCCAATACTTGCTAGGTCCTTCCACATAATGTTCATCTACTCTTGATAAGAGACGCAAATTCGAGTGGACATAGACAAGGTCTTCTGCACGTTGTGACATCAACCTATTTATTTTAATGCTTGATATCATTCCAAAAGTGCTCCAGTTTCTTTCACAACATGAAGAAGAACAAGGTTGTTCCAATACCCTACATTAGGGGACAAGATACATATATTATTATATTAGTATATTGCACTTTCATTTAAAACAATAAATAGTAAGCATAATGTAATAAAAATAAAGATTGTTGTACCTAAATGCAAGGCTTGCGAGTGTGGGTGCATTAGATCCATGATTGCCCCACCATGCCAAAGGATTTATTGTGTACCGCTCACTAAGAGCCTCCCATCGCCCAAAATTACCGATTGCAGCGGCAAACTTTCCATATTCCTCACGAACCTTACAAAGCATAGTTACACTTGAAAATAGTCTCTCAAAACATGCATTTCTTCCTTCTGAAATTTTTTCATCAAGATTTGGAGGAACTCGGCCAATTCCTTCGGATAACCACTCATTGTTATAATATTTAGGATTCAATGAATGAGCAAGGTAATGCCACGGGGTACTACTTTTATTCCACCGTCTCACCAATACTTCATGCATCTCATCATAAAATTTGCTCTCATCTGTAAGGGTATTTTTCTTCTCATGCCTAAATACCCTTTTTCGAATTTCTTCAATCATTGAGTCCCACTTTTTGTAAACCAAATGGAGCATAAGAGTATCAGTATCAGCAACTTGAAGCATTGAAACAATTGGTTTACTGAAATCTAACAAGTACTCCACATTATCCCACCACAAGTCACTAACTAAGATGTCTTTGATCTTTTGTGCCTTCTAAGAATCTTCTTCTCTATAAAATTTCCAACTCTCATCAATAACCGTACGTTGTAATGCTGATTTTACCTGAAATGTTAATGCATCATTAATATAATAATTACTTAAACAAATATCAAGAATTTAAAACAATAAATACAAAATAAATAATTACTTGAAAGATTCGTTTTACCAAGATCAATGTAGAAGGAAATCTTGTTTCAGTCACACCAAGAAGTTTTAACTTTGAATACTTGTTGTAAATTGTAAATGCAGCACTATGGTTTACCATAAAGTTTCTTATTAATTTAGCTTCTTCGTCAATCTGCCCAATCTACTTAAATTGTTCGTACCTTTTTGACAAGTCTTTATCTGGCGTACATATGTTCTTCAATGCCAAATTGAGAGTATGGACTACACAAGGTGTCCAAAATATGGATGGATGCTTTGCTTCTACTCTTAAGCCAGCTGCCCTACATACAGCAGCATTGTACGTTATCAATTGGACTATATTTTCATGACCAACTTCAGAAATAACCTCTAAAAACAATTTTCCAACATATTCCGCCGATTTAATTTCATCAGTTGCATCTACAGCTTTTAAGAAAACTAGGCCATTCTCTGACGCTGCCATAAAATTAATCAAGCTCCTTTTTCTATTAGAATCAGTCCAACCATCACTAACAATTGACACCCATTTACGAGTCCAAGATTGCCGAATTGATGATAGGTGTAACTCGACATTAGCTTTCTCGGCTTGTAATAAAGTAGTCCTTAATCTATCATATGTAGGCACTGTATATCCTTTCAATTGACTATCACATGCATGCTTGATCATTTGTCTGAAGTATGGAGACCTAATCAAATTGAAAGACGAACCACTTGCATAAAATGTCCGAGCTATCAAGTGATCAAGTTCATCCCGTGTAGCAACATTAAAGGATTTCGCTATGCTATTATTTCCTTTTCTCTTTTTTCCAAAATCTTCAAACTTTGGTAATAGAATATTAGCACTTGAACCAATACTTGCTCCTTTCAATGTCTTTTTTGTTTGTGCTGCATCTTCCATCTTATGAAACTTGGCTAACATGTCTTCATCAACAGATGAACATTGTCTAACTCCACGATTAGGAATTAACAATAAATGTCATTTCACCCTATAATAATTCTCTTTAAAACAAGTGTTACATAATTTACAACGAAGGTTGCAATTTCCTCCTCCACCTTGCATCTTTCCTAAATTTTCCATAAATTCCCACAAAGGATCTTTTGAACTTTCTTTGTTAGCCATCTACAAAAAGAAAAAAATTATGACAGATTGATAATTATTTGTTTTCATAAATTCAATTGCATGCTTGCTAGTTTTATGCTAACAGTAATTTATGAATTACAGAACATATGGCAAATTATAAATTCCATTAAAACTTAAAAGAGTGACCCCGGATTAGATGACCATTAAAAAAAAAGGGAGGATAGAACGAGTGGGACAGGGGCTCTTCTCTTTAAACCTATAAACATTACAAAAAAAAAACTACGGACATGGATAAACGAGTGGGACAGGGACAGGGACCCTTCTCTTTAAACAGGCTATTATTATTAAAAAAATAAAAGTAAAAAAAAGGGTCCTACAGTCCCTTCTCTTTTGTTTTTAACATATAAAATCCTTTCTCTACCTTTGTTTTAAACATATAGTAAAATAGACTAATGAACCAACAAGGGTAATATTTGCTTTTAACAAAACCAAAAAAGAAATTAAGAGAGGGGAATCGGGGAAAAGATAGGTTCTACTTTTCTTCCTTTGGTTTTTAACAAAAATAAAAAAGAAAGTTAAAAACAAAATGAGTTGACAAGACCGACAGACCAAAGACCAAATAAAATAAAAAGAAAGAGTTAATCGGTGAGGGTCGAAAGAGTACACACGAAGGGACCACTGGTTTGTCCGGTCCTTACCCTTTAACGTTTTTTTTTATACTGGTCCCTTCCCTTTAACTTTACCTTTACCCTTTATAAAATAAAAACAAAAGGTATGAGAAACGTTAAAGAAACGAAACCCTTCTTCACCGACTATCGAGGAGAGGAAGAGGGAGAGTGAAAATGCAGACGATAGAGGAAGAGGAAGAGGGAGAGGAAGAGCAGAGCAGACGATAGAGAGGAAGATCAGCATACCTGGAGCAGGCGATATCAGCAGATATGTTCTTCGGTTAGCCTTCTTCGCAGATCCTCTATTTTCTTTTTCTCTAGTCACTCTCAGGCTGTAAAGAAGAAGGGATTCTTCACGGCACACTAATATCTGCTTTTCTTTTCAAAATCTTCTACCAAAGAGACCTACTAATCTCTGATTTCTTCTATTTTGGTCTAAAATCTTCTACCAAAGAGACCTACTAATCTTTGATTTCTTTTATTTTGGAGCACTGCCCCTGCAGAAGAACTCTTTCTGAAAAACAAATCAAATCAGGTTTTTTTTTTTTTGGACACGAATTATAAACGTGCCATCAAGCCGTGTCAAAGAAAGGATTCTTCACGGCACGGCGTGGGCACGTGTCTAGCAGTGTTGTGCCATGTCTAGCCATGCCGTGTCGTGTCCAAGTGTTGGCACTTCAAATTTTGCCAAATCTGTCATGCCTGGGTAACACTGCTAGGAAGTATTTTTCATTATGGTACGGGACATAGGATGGTCGCATGGAAAACCAATGGAGGGGAACAAGTTTGGATCAATATGTAATTATTGTGGCAAAAAAATAAGGAGCGGTGGAATTACCCGGTTAAAGTGGCATCTTGCTGGGGGTGATTCGAATGTGGTAGACTGTCCAAGTTGTCTGATGGAGGTCAGACAAGCTATGAAGGCTCACCTTACCACTGGGGCTAGAGAGAGGCTGGAGCATGTCGCGCAGCAAAAGGCAATCCGTGAGGAACTAGGACGTGGTCTACAGCCACCAATAGATGTGGATGATGATGACGAAGATGATACTTTATACCCAATTGACTGTATTGGAGTTGACGAGATGGTAGCATATCGACAAGCCTATCGTCAATCTATGCGCCAACAATGGGACAGGGATCAGGAGCGTTCATTTACAGCTCGCATGCGGCCTGCCAATTTCAGAGGTAGTGCCGGAGCAGGACCATCAGGATTGACTGGAAGGAAATCTGATTTTGGGTCTGGGACACAACCACATGATATGTTTGGCCGCTCCCAGAGCATGAAAGTCCCAGATCTACCACATGATTCATCTCTGTATAAAAGTAGAAATGTAAAACAGAAGCGGTTGAAGGAAATGTGGAGTGGGGGAAGTCTGGTGGAAGCACTTGGAACAGCTGTATCCAAGTTTTTTATACATAGTCATGTGCCTGCTAATGCCGCTTCAACCCCACAGTTTAAGAACATGATTCACGAGGCAGAACGGGTTGGGCCGGGGGTAGAGCCTCCTTCTCCATATGAGATTACAGGTAAATACTTAGACGTAGAGGAGAAGGAGATGAGAGACTATATTGACACTCTAAAGCCAACGTGAGAAAATTTTGGTGTCACTATTATGTGCGATGGTTGGACAGGACCCACTAGGCTTTCGATCATCAACTTTATGGTGTACAGTTAGGGAAAGACAATATTTTTAAAGTCCGTTGATGCATTTGACAATATAAAGGATGCAAAATATATATATGACTTGATGAAGGGTGTTGTAGACTCTAATTCCAGAGGGTCTCAACATACATGGTTTTCCAGCCATGACCAGGATACACAGTCTTAGGCATTAGGCTCTCAAGAACATAGTTATTCACATTCCACACCGGATCGATATCCTTATGGATATGTCTCAGGATATGAGCCACCTCCATATGGGTATGGAGGTGACAATTTCCAAATCCCAGTGCCTGTGCCAGTTGTGCCTCATCACCCACAGTATCCACCAATGGGCGTGTTACTACATCTTAGCCCAGATTACTACCAACATTATGTACATGAGTATACATCCATGTACCATAATGTGATGAGCTGGGCACAGTATTGTACGTATGTGGAGAATCAGCACTATAGCCAGCCAAGTCAAGATAGAGATGATGACATTGAACCTCTGCGTAATTCCTTCTGGTAGTGATTGTAGGTTTTTTGATGGGTTGTATTATGTATGTATTATTATGAATCTTATAAATTATGAATTTATGATTGATTGAGAAATGAATGAAACATGAATTAATCATACATTATTGTCACTCGTCAGCGCACATCTTTGCTCTCTTCTTATTGCATCTCTTATATACATTGTTGTTTTTAAAATGTTTTTATTCTAAAAGGTGTATTAACATCTATTTTAACATTTCCTGAATTTTCACTACAAAATTTCATGTTTTGCCCTATTTTTTGCCATTTTTTCCAAAAATCACCGATAAACAATATATCTTCCGATATATCTCCGATATATCTTTTTTCCGCAGCTCCGACATGTCGAGCGATATCGACATTTAGAACCTTGCTTTAGACTCATCCATTAATACCACATCATCTTCAAAGAACGTACGCCAAGGGACGACATCTTAAATATGAGTTTCAATTCATCCATAACTAATGTAAAAACATATAGATTCATAGTTGATCTCTAATGTAGTCCTATTGTCACAGAAAACTCGTTTGTCTCGCCACCAATTGTTCGCGTGGTAATTACCGCTCCCTCATACATGTCCTTAAAAATATCATTCTTTGAACTCTTTTCTTCCACAACACCCATTAGATTAATTCTCTAGGAACTCTATCATATGCTTTTTCTAGGTCAATAAATACCATATTGGGTAATTCAATATGATTCTTATTTATTAATTATTCTTTCCTCTAATGCATTATATTATCAAACTCTATGTACCATTGATTCGATTTTTAAGCAACTCTCCTTTTTGTATAAGGTAAACCCATTTTTCCACAGTTATTCCTTTAGTAAGTTTTAGTAAGTGTAAGCCGCCTTCTATAAAGGCTTAACCAGGAGAATAATGTTGTTATGGTTATTTCTATTTCTGTTTAGAAGTTGTGAGCTTGATGTGAGGATTGTTGATCTATTTGTTGTTTTAGATAAATGTGAAAGCTATTTAATTTTGAATGGTACCTTCGATCAATTTTTTTTTTTAATAGTACCTTCGCTGAAACCTGGGTATCTTTGCACCAGGCAGTTCATGTTGCAGCACAATATGGACAAAAAGTTTTCGTAAACCACATCGTCGCAAAGTAGGGTGCTGAATTTGACACGTCAGATAATGATAGGTGGAGCCCTCTTCATTGGTATGTTAAATTTTATGTACCACTCTAGATCATATAGTTTTTGCATCAAAGCGCACCGTTTTCTCAATTGATCATGCCATTAACGATTTAAATTGTGTCATGCTTTTTTGTTTTTGTCTTGGATGAGATTCATCTTGCTTAGGTTTCATGAAGATGGGATATGGATCTGATACCACAGAACTTGAAAACGAGACTTAAGTAATTTACTGGTCTTAAGTTAGAAACATTCATTATTTTGTTCATTGATGTATTGTTGCTCAACATCCTATTGGGATGTCTAGTTTCTTGTGAGGAAATAATCTTTTAATCGAATTGTAAACATCTCACAAAAATATTGTGAGAAATGTTTTTTGGATGAATTCATCTTTCTTGTAGATTGCACGAGGGGAACATTTATTTTATTTACTGAATAATATCCCTCAACATCCCAAGAAGAACGCTTGACATCTAAAGTAGATCTTTGATAGAAAAAGAACAGAGAAAATTCTCTCGAGATGACTCATTTCATGCAAGAAAATGAAGTTCTAATCATATTTTGAATATCTGCCAAAATATATCATGAGATATTAGTATATGGGGTTACTTGTCATAGTCTATAGAGGTCTAGGATACATGGAATGCAGCTATCGGTTTCAGAATATCTGTTTCATTTTCTTAGGATACATGGAATGACTCATTACAAGTAATTATTTATTAAAAAAACCTTGATTAGCCATTATCCATTTTCCCTCTGGTCTATAGTTTTATTGTTATTGAAACTGATAATCGCATTTTAAGTATCTTAGACCTCTATTAGACCTCTTTAACTAGTGCTAGAATTAACTCCATGAATGAATGTACTAGCAGTAAGGATGATTCCTTATGTCAGAGAGAAAAAGACTTAGAATCCTTCCTTGAGGGGAGGTATCAGGTAAATAAGTGAGTGGGTTGCTAACATAGTAACAAAGTCCTTCAATTTTTTCAAAAAGTCCCGAATAATACCTGACTTTTTCGTCGAATGATTAATTTCCGAACTATTCACGACTTTTGGAAATAATCATAACATTTTCAAAAAGTCGCAAATTTCACGAATTATTCACGACCTTTTAAAAAGTCCTGAATAAATATTTAGGGCAATGTTAGTTACACTTTCTTTTAAAGTCACTTTCTTCATAAGCAAGACATGTGTTATTGGCTTCTATTAAGAGAAAGACACGGGTTTTCCACTAACACTCTCTCCAATCAAGAAGAGAGTGAGTCTCAAAGAAAGTGATGCTAGCATTATCCAATACAAATATATATATATATATATAGAGAGAGAGAGAGAGAGAGAGAGAGAAGGGAGATGATAGGCAAAAATTGAAGGACAACAAAGAGAACTTTTATTGATCGTCAAGTAATTAAATACAAACTACAATTAGTGAGGGGAGCTAGGTGTGCATGACATGACCTTGTCTTAGCAACCATAGTAATGAAGTCGGGGTTCGGGAATAATTCGGTGGGTGCCTAGTTTAGAAAAAATCGGCAAAGTTGGAAAACTTTGGAAGAAATAATAAAAAATAAATTTAATAATTATAAAGAGAAAGTGACATGATACCAACCATAGTTACCAAGTCGAAGTTCAAGAATTATTCTTCTAGGAAAAATTTCGAAAAAAATTGGCGACATTCAGTAAATCTGAAAGTAAATTGATAAAACATTAGACAAGATATGAAACAAATATTAAATAAGATTACTAATTATTAAAATATAAAAAAACATATTTCATATGTTAAATATTTGGATAATGCTAGCATCACTTTCTTTTGATACTCACTCTCTTCTTGATTGGAGAGAGTGTTAGTGGAAAACACGTGTCTTTCCCTTAATATTAGAGTTTAGGAGCCCAAATTGATTGAACATTGTTCCCCCTAATATTTGGAGCCCAAATCTTCTGGAAGGATCATTGGATTTTTTTCATACGCCCACCAGCTCAGTATGCACGGACCCTCATTTATGGGTGTTTTGAGAAAAAATCAAAAAGAGAAGGTTATTTTTTCTCATGATTTCTGGTGTTCTTCCCAAAATACTGATGAAAGTATGTGTGGCAGTGTAATTGGCACTTTTGGGCCATGCAAAAAGAAATCTGTAGGTGTCCCCTAGAAGATTTGCTCTCTAATATTAGAAGATCAAAGTGCAATTACATGGGTACTTTTGTTATTTCACAACAATTAAAGAATTTCGTGAGAAAGTCGAGGGAATACGTTCTACTAAAGAAACCCGAATTCTTTCCTCCTTTCTTTCTTTTGTTTATGAAATGATAAAAAATACCCCTTTCATTTGAAGAGCTTGTTCATTCAATGTGTGCAGGTTAAAATGTCATGTGAAGGTTACCGTGCTTGCTAAGGGCCGTGAACTCTTAACATTCCTCACGCCTGCACGTACACACATTTAAGGCTGAGTGATACTAAACATAATACAATTGTGTGTGTGTCTCTGCTGGGTCAGAACTGACTCATATTTGTTTGAGTATTAACCGAGCCATAAGTTTAACCGCGTGTTAATCATTGTTCATCACTGTTTTTTTTTTACTTTTATAGGAAACTTGAGAGGAGAAAAGATTCAATCATATCGTTAGATATGTCAATGGTTTAAAATATTGACACATTTTCTAATGTGAAACGCTTCCGTATCAAGGGTACTGACACGAAATTTACATGCGAAATAAAAAATATAGTATTTCCCAATACGTTTCCTAATCTGTTGGTACATTTTTTTGTTCATACCAAAATATTATTTTCTTAGCTATATAAATCAATATTTTCCTCAACACTTTTGGAAATGTTGTCCAGACAATAAGATTTTAATACCTAATATGTGAAATTCTTGATTCTCCTTATTTCTTCATTTTTAATATTCTTTTGAGTTTTTATGGTAAAAACAGACTTCACCTTTGTGATTATTTTTCTAATCAAATATTTGAAATCATTCAGACTGTTTTTTGTTAATGAATACAAAATATAATGGGTTAACTCCTTACATTTATATTTGTCAAAAGTTAATAACTAGGGACTCCAATGGGAGTTCTAATTATTAAACTATTTTTTGTTATTAAAATATCAAAATGTTTGTATCGTTATTTGAATAAAAATATTTTTAGATTTTTTAAAAAAAAATTGTGGAGTAACGCGCATGTAAATTTATACATTTTAAACATCGATATCTAAATTGAAAAATAATATTTTAAGGCACATTGTGACTATATTTAGATGTAAGTCTTATGACTTATGTGATGTAGTCTACTATATTCTTTCTGAGATGCTTTACTTTGTGATCATGACCATACACTATTTAACTTTTATGCTTCAGACACACACTCAATCTTATATCACATGTTATTTACCTCTTATTTCTTATTCCAAATAGTTTCTTTTTGTTATACAATGAGTTTTGAGTGTGCATTTATTTATTATTTTGCAAGTTTCTCGGTCTACATAATGTTGTCATGGTTTCCAAAGTTTTACAAAATTTTCAGACTTTCGTAAACTACCATAAAATGTTTTCACTTTTAGGGTGCCCAAAGTTTATACTAAAACTAAAGTTTAAAACCTTGGCCCATAAGTCTTGCTTCTGTACTCGAGCTGGTAACTGAGAGTTATTCAAGCATGCTAGATGATTTTTTTAGGGACGATTGATACTTTGATAGGTGGTTAAAAAAAAAATAACTGCAGGATAATTTTAAAACTGAAGACTTGATCATGACCCTAACTTTTCAGGGGAATATGACTCGGGAAATTAGTTGATCCCTATTAGGTTTGAATAAAATCAAGGCAATTAATAGTGAATAAAAGCATCATGGCCCCCAAAGTATGAATCAATAGATATGGCCGTTCTTCCAAGCATTCCAAAATTCCATCTCAAAGTGTACTTGAGGAGTTGGGTGAAACTGAAGTTTTTTTTTTTTTTGTTATTGTTGTGGAAAATTATTTTAGGAATACAAAGAAATCAAAATCTTGCATCAGTTGGAGATATAACTGGTGGAGTTGATAGTGTATGAATCAATAGATATGGTCATTGTTCCAAGCATACCAAAATTCTATTTCAAACTGTATTTGAGTAAGTTTTTTTTAAAAAAAATAGTGGAAGGATATTCTAGTCACAATAAAATCAAGATCCTGCATCAATTGGAGATATAGCCGGTGGATTGATCTTGGTTTATTCTATATTCATCAGATGGAAAGGATATCTAGACACAACAAAATCAAGATCCTGCATCAGTTGGAGATATAACCGGTGGATTGATTTATTCTATATTCATCAGATGGAAAGGAGTGATACTTCTGTTGAAGAAATACCAAAAAAAAAAGGACACTTGCAAATTAGCTTGAAAACCTTGAGGACATAGGTTGCACAAAGGGACAGGAAGTCTTTTAAACTGCAGTATGATGAGATGTTTTGTTAAAAAGATTGCTACCTTGTAACAGCAAGAAACATTGGATGTGAAAGGTAGGACTAGGTTAGGACATAATTGGGATTCAGTTACTGTGGGTTGTAGACTTGCAGTATGATGAGATGTTTAGTTCAGTTGTTAAATTAGCTCTTAAAATGCTCCAACTTGAAGAAACACTCCTTGTGAAGTGATAGAATAGATTAGGACACTAGGATCCAAAAACTTTACTTATCTAGCAAATTACACCCACTGCTTTACCAGTGTGAAGCATTCCATTTCTTAGTTCCAAAAAAAAAAAAGTGCCAAACATTCCATCTTTCCGAGCTTGCGCTGACCCGCATGACCATGGTAGAGCATTTGATTTTGGAATTTATTTGCCCCTTGGCACTCATCTACTAATCTAGTAAACAAAAACTTATTTTTTATCGGTAGTAAACAGGAAAACATTTTGTTCAAGTGTAACCAATTTTAACCGCCAATTTCAAAATATTTGCAGAATTCTGGTTGATGGTCTAATGTGGATTAAGATATGCATGGATAGAAATGCATAGTGTGCATCTCGCTCAAAGTTATCTTTGTACTCTAAATAACCATGCAATGTTTCTACTATCACAGTATTTGTTGAAAGCTCCCAGTAAATGAATTCAACCCAGCCGTGTTATCTTATGCTTCATCATTGCCCCCAAAACAGAATCAGTCAGCAAGACTTATTTTTATCATGCAGGGAAGGTTGGTTAGTCGCAATAACTGTGAGGCTGCAATGCATAAGCAGGGCACATACAAACATCAAGTGCTTCACTTCATGCATTGTACCGTTGCCTCCTATGGTTGGATTACATACTTCTTGAAGTCATCCCTCCTGCCTAATTTAGGTTTTTAATCCGTTATAATGTTTTTTTTTTCTCTGTTTTCATATCAAGTCTTATTTTCATTGAGATCTCTGGTGGTTTTTCCTGTGGCACACTAGTTATGAAAATGGATGAGCAATTAATTATATTTCCCTGTTGATGTATGATAGTTGCAAGAGGCCCCTTTATCACCTTAGGAGACTGCATGCTTGCACTTAATTTATGCCATTGTCAACACGTGCCTATTGTGTATTGGTATGTGTGTTCGTAGACTACTAGTCGGCTGACGCAAATGCCTTAGGAGGGTCATCATCCATCTGATGCGTCGTCCATTGAGGCTATGGCTTTGACTTCGCAAAAGAAAAAAAAATGGAAAAGATCAGTTTGTAATTTTTCTCTCCACTAAATTCTATAGATGTCAGAGCTTCTTGGACTACTTTTGTGCTTCCTTTTGCATTCCCTTTCTTTATTGGTACTTAATCTTTGAATTAAATGTGTAAATCCAGTGCAGGCTAACAACTAACTCAATTAATCAAAGTCATAAAGCAAAGGAGATGGAGTCACAACTCTAAATAGCAAAAATGTCAACCACTGAAAATGTTGCAGTGGTCTTTCTTTTAGCTTCTCTTACTTCAAAGCACAGATATGTGGAATTAAGGTATATTTGATCTAGCTCTGCAGCTTTTTAAGGATATCATCCAGGTGTTTGGTTTGGCATAAGGCTTTTTCTCTCTCTCTCACACACATTTTTATCTGTTATCTTTTTTCCACTAAATAGAGGATAATTCTTTTTTTGGTAACGACTAATATATTAAGAAGCAAACAAAAGCACATCGCTGATTACAAGATCCCCACCCCTGGATCAAGGACTAGCAACACCACTTTGGCACCACCTGAGACCTCTTTTAGCAAGACCGAGGAATGGCAAGAGCAATGGCCCTAGGGAAGCGCTGCCACATAATTTTTACATCATTTAGAACCGTATGAATATCCCAGTGAGTATCCTTGTCTCTATATTTCAGGAACTCCAACAGTTGCAATGCATCCCCTTCAAGGATAAACCTGTTCCACCCCTGGCTTTCCGCTATGGTTAAGCCAATAAAGAGAGCTTTTGCTTCAGCAATGCGAGCACTGGACGCATCAATGGGAAATGATTGTCCAAACAAGGTGGTACCCCAATGATCCCGAATGATAATACCAACACCTGCACGAGATGATTCAGGCTCCCAAGCTCCATCAACATTAATTTTTAACCAATTCAAGGGAGGAAGCTGCCAAGCTGAAGGGCGAGAGAGAGGGCCGGCCGGCTCTGACCTACAGAATTCACCACTTTATCCTTGAGGACAAAGAACTCCCTTGCCCATGAGGTAGCATTATGCAATGCTTTGTGGGGGCAAGGAATTTGACCATTGCAGGCCTTCCAGATGGCTCACATCGCTGAAACTATAAGAACTGACACTATGGATATCCAGAGAAAATTCCGGGGAGAGAATTCACTCCTTCCACCAAGCCATAATCGAATCCACCCCTGAAAGCGGAAGCCGACCCGATAGAGATAGGCCGAACCAAATGCATCTGGCAAAGGTGCATTGAAAGAACAAATGAGTTGTTTCGGGATTGACCCCGCCCAATCCACAACTTGACTCGATAGGATCCTACAAGCTTGGAGACTCTCAGCAACTGGGAGAGAGCCTTTGAGACTTCTCCCAAAAAACAACTAGATCTTTGGGGGAATGGGAAGCCCCCAAATCCTTTTCCAGCAACTCTCCTTAGAATTCGATGATGAAGTACCTCCCCCTACGAATTGCACTGATCTACAATCCATGGCTCGATGATAGGCCAATTTGACCTGAAAATTTCCATTATTGGTGGAAGTGCCAAATCAAACGGTCTGGTTGATTTTTCTTACTAGGATCAAGCTTTGAAATAGCCTGGACTTCCATCGGATAAAACAAACTCTGGAGCATCTCCCTATTCCAGCTACACGACTAGGCATGAATCAGCTGGGAGACCTTTTGAACTGGGCAATGGGGGGGCCGAGATGAAAGTAACTTAAATTAAGGGAGCGTGGGAATCCAAGCATCCTCCCAAATATTAACAAAAGCACCGGTTCCAATATTCCATCAGAATCCTTGGTTGAGAAGATCCCGCCCTTGAATAATACTTCTCCAACCCCAAGATGGTCTTAAGCCCACCCTAGCTTGCAAAAACGATAACTTTGGGAAATACTTTCCTTTTAGAGACCGCGCCCAAATCGATTCGGGATTATGCACCAATCGCCAAGCTTGTTTTGCCAGCAGAGCTTGGTTAAAGAGACTAAAATCCCTAAAGCCCATGCCACCACTACTTTTTGGCTTGCAAAGACTTTCCCATTTATGCCAATGAATTTTATGCTCCTCTTGATGCTGCCCCTACCAAAATTTTGCCAAAGCAACATTAATGGCTCTGTGCCACACTTTTGGGACAACGAAGCAGCTCGTAACATAAGAGGGGAGAGCTTGGGCAATTGCTTTAATCAAAATACCCCTCCCCGCTTTGGGTGAGAAGCGAACCCTTCCAGGTTTGTAACTTTTCAAGAATACGACACATTAAGTAATTGAAGGTCCGACATTTTGATCTCTCCGGCTGTGGAGGAAGCCCAAGGTAATGATCCGGAGAATGGAGAACTTTCATGTGCATGACCTTTGCAATGAGCTTTCGGAATTTCCAAGGAGTGTTGGAGCTAAAAGATATACTAGATTTTTTAAGGTTCAGATCTTGACCCGAGGCCCTACAGAACTTAACTAGAATGTTCATGAGCATATCGGCTTCTACAAGGTTTGCCATAATGAACATGAGACTGTCATCTACGAAGAAGAGTTGAGATAGAACCGGAGCGCCTCGAGCAATGCGCAATCCAGAAATTTGCCGAGTTAAATAGCTTTCTGAAGAAGTTAAGAAAGAGCTTCGGTGCATAGGATAAACAGGTAGGGAGATAATGGGTCTCCTTGGCGGAGGCCTCTCGAAAGCTGGATAAAACTATGTGACTCTCCATTAATCAACACTGAATACGAGACCGTCGAGACACATTGCATGAACAACTGTCTCTATCTCTGACCAAAGCCCATCTTCTGCATAACATAATCGAGAAAGGTCCACTAGAGATTGTAATCCTTACTCAAGTCAAGCTTAACTGTTGCTTGGAAATTCCTCTTCTGATTGGGCTTTTTAAGTTAGTTATACATCTCATAGGCTAACATCACATTTTCCGTAATTTGCCGCCTTGGAACAGAAGTAGCTTGCTCGGGAGAGATAATCTCAGGAAGAATGGCTTTTAACCGGTTTGCCAGGACTTTTGCCATAACCTTTTAGATAGTGTTACACAGACTAATAGGCCGGAATTGGTTTATGTTTTGAGGGTGAGAATTTTTTGGGATAAGGGTGATAACTCTTGAGAATAAAACCCCCCATTAAGAAAGGAGAGAACTGCCTCCGTGACATTAGGGCCTACAATATCCCAATGAGCTTGATAGAAGTGACCCGGAAATCTATCTGGGCCCCCAACTGGAAAACCGCATGCTGGATCTCTTTCCTAGCAAACGTATGAGTGAGAGTAGTATTCCCAGTGGCCGAAATATGAGGAACCAAACCATCCAGAATCTCATGGCCAGGGTCTGGACAAGATGCTGTGTAGATGGTCTGGAAATGATCCACTATATGAGCCTGGATTTGGGTTGGATCCCGAATCTAATTGCCACCAGAATCAAGCAAACAGTCTATGGGATATCTTCTTCGTCTTTGGATTGTAGACTGGTGAAAAAATGAAGTGTTTTTATCACCCGCTTTGAGCCATTTTATCTGGGACTTCTGAGCCCAAAGCATTTCCTCTTGGTACAAAGCGACATCGATCTAGCTCTGCCTGCAAGAGATTTTCTTGGGAGAAGAATAGAAGGTTGGTTCGCTATGCCTTGAAGGGAAGTTAATTGTTGTTTGATTGATTTTATGCGACTATGTAAAGAACCAAAAACCTCACGATTCCATACTTGTAAATTAAACTTACATCGCATCATACGATGGCGGAGGACATACATAGCCGAACCAGGACGGATAGACAGCCACGCTCTTTCGGTGGTTGGTTTACACTCCTCATGAGAGGTCCATATCGAAAAGGCTATCTCCTTGGATACTCGGGGGCCTTTGAAAGAAAGATAAGGGGCTGATGATCTGACCCTATGTCTTCGAGATTGAGAACCCTAACATCAGGAAACACTTTGTTCCATTCGGGGTTGCCTAATGCTCTATCAAGCCATGCTTGGATAAAGTCTCCTGCTTGACGCTGATTGCACCAGGTGAACATGGGGCCCTGTGCTTCAAGATCAATAAGCCTGGCTTGAGAGATCATGCTCTGGAACTTCTGCATTTGGTGAGGTTCCCAGACCCTTCCGCCTTCCTTTTCATCGCAGGTTAAGATGTCATTGAAGTCTCCAATTACCAGCCAAGGAGCTCTGATCAACGCTCCACCTCCCGCAAGTTGACTCCAAAGTTGATAACGACACCGGTGATTTGTAGGCCCGTAGATAAACGAGACCCTACACAGAAGCCACTGGGGAGCAAGATGAACATTCGCCTCTATACGGTTTGAAGAGCGACCAGAATAGGGCTAGACCTCCTGCCCGCCCAACAGGATCCACTCTAACTAAAGATTGATGCATCTGGATGGTTCTTTTGATATTATCCAAAATCGAACTTCTTTGCTTTGCTTCCATTAGAAGTGTGGCTCATCTAATATCTAATAAGAAGAAAGAAGACTTTTCTCTTTCATCTCCAAACTCTAATCCATATAAATTTACAAGTGCTGTTGTGGCATCTCTCAAAAAGAGAGAGTAATTTTAGGAGATTCGATTCATTTGAAGTTAAGAGGGATAGAAAGAGAAAATATAGAGCCGTAATAATCCATTTGATAGATTTAAAAAGATTGTGATAAAAGGGATAGAAAGACATAAATTACACTCACCTCACTTGAGGTTTAGTGAAATTTCAGAAACCTCCTCTAGTTTCTGAAATTACACTGCCCTCCCCTGTCAGACTCTTAATATTAACACAGTTAACTAAAGTTACAATTTTCTTATTTTACCCCTATTACTGGATTGAGGAAACACATCTTTACCGTTTGAAAGCTCTTTGTGTCTTACAAGGGTAGCCCCCACATTCAATAGGAGTAGACCTCACATCCAAAAATGGTAGACCGCAATTAAAGAGGGCTCTACAAGCCGCCATGTGTCCCTTTTAACACTCACTAACTGTGGTTAAGATTCACTCATCCCTAGGATTCATTAATCTAACCTTGTTTATAAGAAAATAAAATAAAAAAAATTAATCTTAGGTTAATTATGTTTAACCACAATTAAATGATCTCTATAAGCCGCCATGTGTCCCTTTTAACACCCACTAATTATGGTTAAAACTCACTCACCCCTAGCCATCAAATCTTGGTTTTTAGAAAAAAAAAACCTTAGGTTGCTTATGCTTAACCACAATTAAAGGAAGCTCTACAAGCCGCCATGTGTCCCCTTTAATGCCCACTAACTGTGGTTAAAATTCACTCACCCTTAGGATTCATCCATTTAACCTTGATTTTTAGAAGAAAAAAAAAACCTTAGGTTGATTATGCTAACCACAATTAAAGGGGGCTCTACAAGCCACCACGTGTCCCCATTAACATCCACTTAATTGTGCTTAAGATTCACTCACCCCTAGGATTAATCCATCTAACCTTGTTTTTAAGAAAAAATTAAAAATATTAACCTTAGGTTAATTATGTTTAACCATAATTAAAAGATCTCTATATATCGCCATGTGTCCTTTTTAATACCCACTAACTATGGTTAAGATTCACTCATCCCTAGAGTTCATCTATCTAACATTGGTTTAGAAAAAAATATATATTTGATTTTGAAAATAGATATTTAACCTTAAGTTGATATTATTAACTTTGGTTAGAAACCAATTATCATTTATTTTATTGAATTAACTAACCTTGTGTTGAAAAAAAGGTAATTTAGACATTTTAAAATATTTAAATGATGACATCATCAAAGTACATCCATCAAGTAACGGTAAACTTAAAAGAATGAGGTGTATGTTAAAGACAACCAAAGTTGAGGGGAGGGCAGTGTAATTTCAGAAACTAGAGGAGAGGTTTCTGAAATTTCACCAAACCTCAAGCAAGGTGAGTGTAATTTACCCTATATATATATTTTTTTATTCACACTTAGACACTCGTGCATCGCACGGGTCTCTGGTCTTGTAGCTCTCCATATGATGATTTCTTTATTATAGCTTTTATAGATTTGACTTTATATGAGGGCAAGGATATACTGTGTGAGTGAGAAAACAGTGGGCCAAGAAAGGGTGAAGGAGTTTCAGACCATTCAAAATCGGTGGTGGGTTCTTGCTTAGAGGGACGGAGAGTTACCTTGGCTTCTAAAGAGACAGAATTGCTCTAAATTTGTCAAACCCCCTACTACTCTAAATCTTCCACATTATCCTACAGATTACATCCACTGCTCCTTATAATTGATGCCCATGCCCCACAATGTGAAACCCAATCTCCAACCACACACCATCACACCGTCCACATCACCAAGGAATCGGCATTTTGTTTTTGGTGGGTACAACAACGTGGTTAGGCCGCAACCCATGTTTAAGGGCTAGAAGCCAATCCAATTATGTGTGGACAGTGGGCACAACTCTTTGGACTCAAGCTCGGCTGGATAAAAGCTTGGCCGGCTTGCTTAGCAAACAAACTTGAACATCATTTTGAAGCTCGTTCAGTAAATGAGCTGAGCTTGAACACCTATATATATATATATATATATATATATATATATATAAATGTTAATTACATTGACCTCCATTGAGGTTTGTTGAAATTGCAGAAACCTCCCCTCTTATTTATGAAATTACACTAACCTCTCCTAACATTTTGTGAAGTTGCAGAAACCTCTCTTGATTCTAAAATTATGTTGTCCTCCCCTCTACTTCAGTTGTTGGTATCAGACTCTCCCTTTTGTTAGTATCTCATTATTGACATTAATGGATTTTGATTATGTCATGGTTTAAACATTTAAAAATGCTTGAATTGCCCTTCTTGAAGCCTGTCAACTTGATTGTACGACAACGTTTCTTCGAGTAAATAAATGGGGGTAAAATCATAAAAGAGCATCTTTTATTAACGATGTCAACTTAATGAGCCTGATTGGGGAGGACAATGTAATTTCATAAACAAATTGGGAGGTTTCTGTAAATTTGTCAAACCTCGTAGAGGGCAATGTGATTTCAGAAACACTATGGGAGGTTTCTACAATTTTTGAGCAGTGTAATTTCATTAACAAGATGAGAGGTTTTTGAAATTTCGTCAAACCTCAAGGAGGTCAATGTAATTCACCTTGTATAAAAATATAAGATATATATATAAATATATATTTTAAATAATTCAATTAAATGGTTTTTTTATAAAGTTAATCATATATCATATTTTTTGAAAAATTAATTATATTTTAGTTGAGATCGTTAAAGCTCAAGCTCGATTTCCTCGTTTATAAGCGAGCCGAGCTTAACACCCTAAAAACATACCCAATAAAAGCTCGGCTCGGCTCGGCTCGGCTCGGTACCCATCCATATAGCCAAGTAGCTTACATCATACTATCTCACTATTACATGAAATATAATTCTCCACCCACAACATTTTTCCGAGAGCATGATCAAATGTCTATGTCCCTACCCACTACTACACTTGTTTAGAATTGCATTGGGAAAAGCTATTAAGCATTAGGTAGCAGTCTCTCCATAAGGCAATACAGATAAAGTTTAGGGTTACAATCCTTAATGGTTTATTCTTCTCTATTGAGGTATTTATACAAGAATACAATACCCTAAATACAGGAAGTTACTAATTACAGTATTCCTAATTATAGGATTACAATCAATTACAATCAATCTACTTTCCTTACTATTAGCCTAACTAATTAGTAACTAATAGCTATCTTAACACTTCTCCTCAAGTTGGTGCATAGATGTCGCTCATGCCTAACTTGTCGAGATAGCTATGAAATGCTTGACTTGACACTGCCTTGGTGAGTACATCCGCAAGCTGATCTTGAGATCGAACATGAGGGGTTTCAATAAGCTTTGCTTTCAGTTTCTCCTTAATAAAGTGTACTATCTACCTCAACATGTTTAATCCGATCATGTTGAACTGAATTATGGGCAATATCACATGCTACCTTGTTATCACAATATAACCTCATTGGATTGGCCGGCTCAATTTGTAAGTCTTGCATTAGATTCCTGATCCACAGTAACTCATATACTCCCTTAGCCATTTGCCTATATTCAGCCTCAGCAATGGATCTAGCTACTACTTCCTATTTTTTACTTCACCAAGTAACTAGATTCTCTCCTACAAACGTGAAGTACCCAGACGTAGAACATCTATCATCGATTGACCCAGCCCAATCGGCATCAGTATAACCTTCAATATCCAAATTGTCTCTTTTCATAAACATAATTCCCTTTCCAGGGGATGACTTCAAGTAGCACAGTATACGAATTACGGCATTCATATGGTCTTCACTAGGAGAATGCATGAACTGACTCACAACACTCAACACATAAGCCAAATCTGGCCTAGTATGTGCAAGATACATTAATCTTCCCACTAGTCTCTGATAGCATTCTTTGTTGGCAGGAACTTGATTTGGATTGGATACATACCCAGTTTCAAGTTTTCTTCCATAGGAGTGTTGATCGGACTACAAGCTGATATACCAGTTTCATGCAACAAATCTATGGCATATTTCCGTTGAGATAAGAAAATACCTTTCTTTGACCTTGAAACTTCAATTCCTAAGAAATACTTCAATGGACCAAGATCTTTCATCTCAAACTCATGGGCAAGATGATCCTGCAATGCTTTCTTTTCTTCCGAATCATTCACAGTTACTACCATATCATCAACTTACATAATAAGAGCAGTGATCTTTTCTCTATTATGCTTCAAGAAGAGAGTATGATCTTAGTTACTTTTTCTGTATCCAAATACTTTCATAGCATTCGTGAACCTTCCAAACCATGCTCTAGGGAATTGTTTTAAACCATACAGGGACTTCCTCAATTTACAAACATGTTTGTTTTTCTTAGTCCGCATATTATATCCAGGAGGCAACTCCATATATACATCTTCTTTGAGATCTCCATGTAAAAAATCATTCTTTACATCAAACTGGTGCAATGACCAGTCAAGAATCACAGCCAAAGATAAAAGAATGGGAACCGTATTAATTTTGGCCACTAGTGCAAACGTCTCTATATAGTCAATCCCGTAAGTTTGCGTGTACCCTTTGGCGACAAGTTTGGCTTTGAATCGTTTGACAGTTCCATTAGCTTTATGTTGAATGGTGTAGGCTCACCTGCATCCAACGGGTTTCTTCCCTTCAGGTCACTCAATAACTTCCCATGTTGAGTTCTTTCGAAGGGCTTTCATTTCTTCATTCATTGCTTCCTTCCACCTGAGATCTCTCAAAGCATCCTGCACACTACTAGGAATAGATACAGCAGATAATTGATTCACAAATGATTCATGTTCCTTTGACAGTCTATGGTGAGATACAAAGTTACTCAAATGATATCTTGTTTTAGAATTAAGAGCAGGTTCATAATTTACTCTAAGTATTCCTCTCGTGACTCGATCGAGTAGCAATTTTATGTGGGGTTTGGAACTCACCTGGGATTTAGAAGTGGAATCGGCTTCATAGAGCAATTGGTTAAATGGTACAAATTGCAAGGGGCTGGCGCGTGTGATGATAGAGATATCGACGCTACTGGGTCCAGAAGTTGCTCAGTTGAAGTTGATTCCATCGAATCCTGACAAATCTCCCCCTCTGGGCGGCATTCACCACTTATATCCAAGTTGTCACCACTTTCATCCAAGGTGTTCAAAGAGTAATTCAGAATCTTCACTTCATTGCTACTCTCCTCCTGAAGTGGAGACTCGGGGGCAGAGTAATATATTTTATTCTCATGAAAGGTAACATCAAGAGTGACATATATCTTTCAGGTGAGGGGGTGATAACACCGATAGCCTTTCTGCTGCAAGACATAGCCAACAAAGACACACCGGAGAGTTCGGGATTCCAACTTACTTTGCAAGGGTTTGTGGAGATGTACAAATGTTACACACCCAAATACTTTGGGTGGCAAATTCGGTACAATAGAAGCACTTATAGCAGCATGTAAGGTGTTACAGGGGGTCTAGAATTGTATTGAGCTTGAACGGACACGGTTGATAAGGTAAACCATAGCAGTGACAGCTTCACCTCAGTAGCTGGTGGGCATGTGAGCCCTGAACAATGAAGCACAAACAACCTTAAGAAGATGACGGTTCTTAGGCTCTGCAACCCCGTTTTTTTTAAGGGAGTAGGGGCAAGTTGTCTGATGAGCAATGCCATGTAAGTGCAGATATTTTTTTAGGTCTTAATTAACAAACTATCCAAAATTATCAGTACGAATAGCCTATATATGAGATTGATATTGAATGACTATTATCCTGTGAAATTGTTGAAAGAGGTAGCTGACTTCATTTTTTTATTTCATTAAACAGACCCAAGTCATGCGAGTACAACCATCAATAAATGAAAAAATCCAATGTGCACCACTCAGAGAAAGAATCTTTGCTGGAGCCCAGACATCAAAATGAATAACCATAAATAGTACTAGACTTTTATTCATACTTATTGGAAATGAGACACGATGACTCTTAGCCAGTTCACAAATATTACACTTGAAATCAAAGATATTCAACTGACAAAACAACTTCGGAAACAATTTTTTTCAATAGCCAAAAGAGGCATGGCCTAAACGTCGATGCCACAACCAAATTTCTAAATTTTGTAGATGCGTAGACCTATCAACTAAGAAAGCTTGAGCCAACTGATTCGAGCTTGTCGGTGTTAGATCAAGATGATAGAGATTTTCCCTTCTAGTACCATAACCAATTGTCCTCTGAGTCCGTATGTCCTTAAAAACACAAAGGTTAGGCCAAAAATTCACAATACAATGCAGAGCGCAAGTTATTTGAGCAACAGACAATAGGTTATAGTTGAGGGAAGGAACAACTAGAACAAAGTTCAAGTTTAAATTCGTAGTCAATGTAATGGAACCTTCTCCAATCACAAGAGAGAGAGTACCATTAGTTGTGGACACTATAGGTTGTTTGGATGGCTTCATAGACTGAATATGATTAATGTCAAAGGTCATGTGATCTGTAGCACCAGAATCAATAATACATGTACTATTACTATTAGATGCAGAAACATTAAGAGCCTTATCAGGGTTACCAAGGTTACCAGGGTTACCTAAAGTAGCAATCAAACTTGAGGCCTCCTCTGGAATGGTTGATGATTCAACAACAGCAATAGAGGCTTGAGGCCTCCTCTGGAATGGTTGATGACTTGGTATGTCCATTTTCACCACAATGAGTACACAAACGTTTTGACCGTGTAACTCCTGTCTCATCGCTGCGATTCTGGGAGCCAGACGACCGGTTCGGGTCTACAGTATGGTTCGGTGGGCCAAGCGCTCACTCCGGCCCATGATTAGGACGTCCTTTGAACTAGTGAGCCAACATGGCAGATGACTCCGGGTGATCGGGTTCTCCATTCAAAGTAGTCCTGCGAGTTACATCCCGACGTACATACTCATAAGTTTCTCCAAAATCTAGTGTTGGATCCTTCCTAAGAATCTCACCTTGGAGTTGTTCAAATTTAGCATTGAGCCCAGCCAGAAAGATATGCATACACAGTCGTTCAACTGATTTTTGATACATAATAACATCATCTGGATCTTTCATCACGATTTTATTGCGATGGTCCAACTCTTGAAAAATTTCTACAAGTTCACCATAATAGATTGAGAGAGGCCGACCCTTCCTCCTGCTTGGTGGAAAAGGCTCACTGATTCAGTGCAAAAATCTGTGATTCGTTGGACCCATCATAGAATGCTTTGGCAAGGGCATTCTAGATTTCACGTGCAGTGCGTAATCGAATGTAGTGCTTCATAATTTTAGGTGACATAGATGTCAACAACCATTCCTTAACCTTTTGATTTTCTGTATACCACTTTGCATAGGAAGCATCAATGACTTTTGGTTGGGGTGTTTTGCCTACAATGTACTCAAGTTTTTCATGCCCTGCAATCTGCATATCGATGATTTGGGATCGACATCGATGATTTAGGACCATACATCATAGTTGGTTCGGTAAAGATGATTCTGGCATTGAAACCAGAACCTTCAGATTGAATATGCATAACTGGTGTGGGTACAGGTGAGGATTCGGGTTGGTCGGTGGTCATGGTTGGATTTAATGGTAATAGACGTTCAGTGGTATGGATTCGGTGGTTGATCGTTACACAATTTTAATTATTCCTTATAGTAACAATTCCGTAGAATAGTACTAGTAAAGGTATTGTACCTCTGAGGACTGAGTTGGTTTCGTTGCCTTTTATCTAGATTAATTCTAAACTAATAAGTTAGACAATTGATTTTTGTTTGATTAAACTAAAACAATAAATTAAACTAATTAAGATTTCTAAATTAATTATCAATTACTGGGTTTTAAATCATTTGTAGAGAAGATCTAGGGTGTACGAATCCACCACTAACCTCATAACTAATCTTATTCTGAATTCATTCAAACCTCTTGATTTACAAATATTACAGCTAGAGTGACAGCACGTCCACTCTTAACTAATCAAGAAAATTTCAAGAGATTAAACCCTAAACATATCGTATCTTCGATTAGCACGAATGATACACATTAATCTACGGTTGTGTAATCACTCATCTTCCCTTAACATAAAATATCTTATGATTTAGTCTCTTGATATATTAAAACCATTGCATAAAACCTATGTTGAAATTCTAACGAAAATTAACATAAGTGGGTCCAAATTCAATTTCCTAACACCTAAGACAATAATAGAAATTTCGTTGAAATTGAATATAAATCAAATAAATCTGATTGTTAAAACAACTCTCTCATTATGCAATTAATGTTTTATAAATAAGAAATCTAAATAAAACAAAATAAAAGACAGTTACTTGGCTAGGGTTTCATCGAAACCCTAGAATGGAAAGTTAGTTCATCGCGAGGGAGGAGCACATCATCTTCATAGACAAAAACGAAGAACCCATCCTTTTGGCTTCCTTGATCTCCAGAGCTCATTCTCTTCTTTTGATTCAAAATCTCTCATGTATTTTTAGTCCACAAGGTCTTCTATTTATATGAAGAAGGGTGTTTTTCGGATTAGGGTTCTTAGAAATCCAGTAAGACTCAACCTCTACTATTCCGAATTAGTTTACTTGTCAAAATCGCCTAGCTGCGATCGATCGCACAACACTTGCGATCGATCGCATACAGATAAAAGTTAACAGAACCTCTCTGCCATATGTGCGATCCATCGTAGGCAATCCCATCTATTGCAGCTTGACCTGCGATCGATCGCAGACCAGGTACGATCTATCGCAGGTTTTGAAAATTTCCAGAATTTTTTTCTTTTTCTTCTTCTAACTGGGTGAACCTTGTTTAAGCACTTCGGAAACCTTTGATCTTTGTTTTTAACCTTCTTTTCCTCGCATGAACCTGAAATCATTGAAAACAACCAAGTACCTTAAAATGGTTTGAAAGATTACTCTAAAGGGTTAACAAGTTAAGTTTGAGTTGCATATATGTGTAACATCTATCAACGATCAGTGGTCAAGGCAGAGAGCAAGACTAAAGATAAAGGTAATGGGTGGATTCGATGGTATGGTATGGTATGGATTTAATGGTGGTATGGAAGGTAGGTAAAGGTAATGATATGGTCAGGTAAAGGTAAAGGTAAAGGTAAAGGTAAAGGTAATGGCAGGTAAAGGTAATGACAGGTAATGATATGAAACAGTAAGGCAGAGAGCAAGACTTGCGGATCTGGTCAGCAACAGCAACAATATGGATTTGGGCGGCAGTATGGATCTGGGGGACAACAACAGCAGAGGTAGCAGTGGTTCTAGGCGGCAATGGATCTGGGTGGCAGCGGTTCTGGGCGGCAACAAAGGTGTTTGCTCTGATACCAAGATAAAGTTTAGGGTTACAATCCTTAATGGTTTATTCTTCTCTATTGAGGTATTTATACAAGAATACAATACCCTAAATACAGGAAGTTACTAATTACAGTATTCCTAATTATAGGATTACAATCAATCTACTTTCCTTACTATTAGCCTAACTAATTAGTAATTAATAGCTATCTTAACAAATACTACATCTCGGAAGATCCCTGCAATGAAAGACTAAGTAAAAATGCATGTCTACCTTATGTTAAAACGCCCCTACAAAACAATAGATGGGCCATAGTATATATAATACATGAAGATCGATGCAAGATAATGAAGCCTTTGCCATGAGTAAGCTCCAGTGTGGGGGTCATCCAGAGAAAGTGATCCATATCACTCAAAGAATTATAGTAAGCATAGTGACAAAAGTCGGGGTTCGGGAATAATTTGGCAAGGGTCAGGTTCGGTAAAATTCAAAAAAATCCAGGATATATTTAGGAATAATTGAAAAAATAATTATTATTATGAAAAGATATCTAACAATTTGATTAGATAATGTACAAAATAAGCAGTTTACTTTGTCAAACTAAACGAAGTATTGCAAAATTTGAGAATAATTCATGAAATTCAGGAATAATTCGTGAAATCCATAAATTATTTGGAGAATAATTCGGCACACCTAAAATTCACGAATTTTTCAAATATTCGATGAATTTTGTTACTATGATTTTAAGTATATATTGAAAGTGATTGTCTGATAATGAGCAAGGAATATCCGTCTTTCTGCTAAACAGGATTTATTGAACTCATAATTCCTTTTTTTTTGGTAAAGATTGAACTCATAATTCATTAAATGCTTTTCATGAATGTCAACTAAATATTGTAAGTAAATTGATCTCGGTGGCCATCGGGGAATCAAGATGAGTTGCCTAGAAACTAGTCTTTGCCTAGAGAAGAAGATACTCATCCCAAGTTAAGGTAAGTCAGTAGTGGCCGCAACTTCCATTCACTCGTAGGCTTTTGTTTTACATTTACTTTTGGCTGTGGCTTTGGCAAGGGAGTAATCACCACTTCTCCTGAGGGGATACCAGTATTAGGAACGTCTCTTGCAAAGGCCCCAAAGAATTACATTAACAAATCAGATAGAACTTTGCAAAATCTTTACTTTTTGCTCTTTTTTCCCCTTGAATTCTCAGGTGCCTCTTAACTCCAATCTGGTGGTTTGATAGAGAAAATGAGTTATTTGGGCATAAAAATTGATGCATGGATGGGCCACTTAGCTGAGGAAAGAGACCTTGAATGCAAGACACATGTCGAGCTATCGTTCCTTAACGCAATTCTCGAATGAAAGGGGCTTTCATGGTGGTGATACATGGCATGGAAAGATTTGATTCGGAGTTACAATAATGTTCGAGACATTGTGGGTCTTGGATTGAAATAGTACCCCATGACAGGAGCCATTTTAAAGCCTTAATAAAAGGGGTATCATTCTGTCTTAATATGTGCATGTTGTGACAAAGAAAGCAGCATAAAAGATGTATCATGTATTGTGGAATTTGCTTGACTAACAAAAAAAAAACAAGTTCTTGCTGTTAACAGAATTGTTCATGGAGAGAATGAAGATGTAAGTTGGTTGGATGGTTATGGTAGTCATTAGTTAATTAGGAGCAATTTCATATATATTATTATTATTATTATTATTACCAGTTTTTTTTTTTGGAAAGGAAAGAAGGAATTCAATAAGCAAAAAAAGAAAAATTACAATCGTGCATATAGGAACATCCCCTAGCATCTTCATCAACAAAATGAGATAGAATGCTAGGGAAGTTCACAGGATAAAAAGAACATCGGTAACCGCAATACAATAGGTGGACAAAAAGTCAGCGGGGTGTTTACATTCCCTATACACAAACTCAAAGGATACATCCTCAAAGAGAGACCGCAATCCCCCAATCTCATCAAGGCAAAAAAGATAATTCCACGGCCACCCTCCAATTCCATTAATTGCATTGATAGCTAGCTGGGAATCAGATTGGACCTTTAACCGAGAAAAGCCTCGCACTAGAGCTTCCTTTATCTCGTGGCAAATGGCTCCAAGTTCAACTACCACAACCTGATCTTCAACACAACCAATCGCAAGAGCAACAATGGGGGATCCCAGATGGTCCTAGATATTACCATTTTTACTCATCCGTATTTGTACCCGATTAAATATCCGACCATCTAAATTCGTATAAATATCCAATGAATAGTGACATAGAGTATTAGCATCTGACTCTGATTAAAATGTTCAAATTTGAATAATATTAGAATTATCTGATTATTTAAAAAAATCAAAGAAAGGAAATGCCAAAATGTTAAAAAAAAAAAAATAGTAATTATATTCCCATCTATATTAAAAAAATAATTTAATATAACATAAAATTATGTAAAAATTATATTTAATAAGGGTATTATAATTAGTTATTATGTATATATATAAATATTGTCATATAATCAGTCGGTTTTTGGATTGAGTTCATCTATTATTAGCAGCCATATATCCAGTTTTGACCTCACCTCACCTCCCCAAACCCACGCCCATCACGCACGAGAAAGCGAACAATATATGCAGAATATTTATCGAATTGGATATATATCCAATTATAAACAAATAGTAAAAGCACTATTTAAATTCGCTCTGCCGAATTCCTGTTGAGATAATTATCCGAGTAAACGAATTTGACAAGAATCGGATACATATAATATACATATCCTGACACCTCTACATGCCTCACACATACAAGGTTTTCCGAAAAATCAGATTAATCTGAGGATCTTAGCCTCTTTTAGGTGCTAATAAGACCCACTTCATTCTCATCATCAAATAGATTGGAAAATCAAACACTGGTGGACTAAGATGGACATATCACATATATTTATGAGGATCTTGGAGTTTCATACCCCCTTTTCTGAAACCACACAAGGGAGAATGAAGAAAAAGATACCCCATTGAGAGAGAGAGAGATGGATAATAAAGATAAGATTAAAGATAGGATAGGGGAGATGAGAGGAGGAAGAGAGTTTAAGGCAGTAGCTAAAAATGAAAAAAATAAATAAATTAAATTAAATAGTTTATGATTATCACTCAAAGAAAGCAAATTAAAAAGAGACATGCGGTCACTCATTACATTCTATATATATATATATATATATATATATATTTTCCTGTTTTTCTTTCTTTCATTTACATTTAAGTTGTTTTTTCTTTTATGGGTGTCTGTGTTTTTGTTGGTTCCTGAAAGGATAAAAAGAAGAAATTGAGTTTAGGGTGGTGGGGTTGAAAGCGAGATCGAGGATTGGGAAGCTGCTATGCAGAGGCACTGCTCCTATTTTTGTCATCTCAGAAGTAGACAGAGGCAATAATGGTTGGATTTTGTTTCTACATACCCATCCCCGGCCCTCCTTTTCTTGTGATATTTCTCTACTACCAATAACTATCAAAATTAATATTCTTTACTGCTCTCTCTCTCTCTCTCTCTCTCTCTCTCTCTCGAATTTTGTTGTAAATTTGTTAGGAACTTTTTGGGTACTTTCTCTTGGAGATCATGGTATTAGTGTTTCATGATATAAAGCTTGTGTACTTAGTTCCGGGATGAAGTTAAAAGAATAAGTACTAAAAGAAAAGAAGAGAAGTGTAATGACATGAAAGATAAAACAAATCTTTAATGTTAAATAACAGATTATAGCCTTCCATGGGTAAATCGTTCACCCAATGCAGAAATAATTTTTTTCTTGGTTAATTATTTCAACCCTGATCAAGATTAAGCCTTTAGTTGGTCAGCATCAACCATCGAGGGTTAATACTTATCCAATTAGGATTTTAAAATTTTATATATGTATATAATGGGATGTTGGCACATTAGAAAAAATGTCAATACTAAAGTTGTCAAAAAAATAAAAAGTAAATGTGAAGTTTTTTAAAAGTGTGCGTATCGAACACTTTTCCTTGTGTCATCATCCCACTAAGCATTTGTAGCTAGCTCTAGGTTACAAAGATCTTCGTTGTCAAGTTTCACTTCATTCCAATTTTGGAAAGTGCACGTGTAGAGAAGACAAACCAACTTGACCATAAGTTATAGTCACCTCCATTGCCGATTGAGGGACGCATGATATGTGGTTTTTGAATCTGACTATGTAATCCCAATGTGCATCATTTGGTAGACATGTGACAAAAAATTAGCCTGGTTAGATGTTTCTAAATCATCTAATTAGACCCTAATTGGTTAGCTAGCATTAACTTTCTAGGATTCATTAGACCCCACCTAGGCTATAGAAATTACTGATTTTTAGACGTCTTTAGACACCTTCCATCAGGTTGATCTTTGTCACGTGTCTCCCAAAAGGCCTACATTGACACCCAACGATTGAATTTGAAAAACAGATGTCACGTGTCCCTCAACCTACGTGGAGCTAACTATAACTTATAACTAGGTGGGCTATCCTGAATATGTGTGTTTGTGTTGTGCTAATTTTATTTTTTAGGCAATCAATACAGTGGGTATTTTATTTTATTTATTTGTTTTTGTTTAGAATGCTATGGGTTTGTTAGAAGGGAAAAACAACAAAGGCAGGCAGGCAGATCCTCTTCTAACCATGCCTTTGAAACAACCAACTGCTTAACTTTTCTCTTTCTTTCACAGTTTCACCTTCTTACAATACCAATATGGAAAACTAATGAGTATAGCAAATTTTTTCCATAGTACTAGAATGACATTGGAAAATATCCCATGTACAATACTACTCAAAACTCCAAAAAAATAATATTCACATCAGTTTTTCACAATGTGTGTAGGTATGAGTGGGTCTGTTTCTAGCGAGATTGATTTTACAAAACCATCATTAATGCACAGAATCTCCTCAAAATTATCCACCCTTTCAGCTTCCATTATGGTAGTTAATGAGGATGGTGATGCAGTAGTAGTAGTAGAAGTTGAAGAAGAAGCAGATTCAGAATCAGAATCAGAATCAGAATCAGAAGAAGCTTGTGTAAGTTCCATTGCTCTTTTTACTTGGATCACCCAGTCCGTTGTGCCTAGTACATACAACATGAGCGTCGCGCAGGAAGCCTGAGCCGCGAGCAAGCCTACCCAGAACCCTGAAAATCCCATTTTGGCTACAAAACCCATGAAGATAGCAACTGGCATACCCACTAAGTAAAAAGACCCCAAATTGATATTTGCACCTGTTGTAGGCCTAGCGCACCCTCTTAACACCCCACAACCTGCTGTCTGCGGGCAATTTCCGAGCTCGCATAGCCCTGCAATCGGTAAAGCTATTGCAGTAAGCTCTAAAATCTCGGTGTTCGTCGTAAAAAATCGACCCCACCAATGTCTCATCAAGGTCATGAATAACATGGCTGCAACACCTAGAGCAACTGCACAAACAAGCGACACGATCATGGAAATGCGGGCCTTAGCCGGTCGGTTAGCACCTAGCTCATTCCCGACCCTTGTCGATACCCCAAGGCTTAGAGCAGATGGGAAGACATAAACCAGTGAGGTTGTTTGAATTAGGATCCCCATTGAGGAAATTGTTGCTTTAGGATTAACAAGTAGTCCACATAGCAGTATCATGAATTCATACCACCACCATTCTAGGCACACTGAGAGGCAAGTCGGCACGGCAAGCCTGAGCAGTGACGACCACCCTCGGAGGCAATCCATGCTTGGTGCCACCCAAGAGTCTTTGTAAACACCAGAGAAGAACACAAAAGTGAATAACAAGAGAAAGAGGTTTAGATTAGTCCAAACCATGGCTATGGCCACACCTGAAATACCCATTTTAAAATGCACAACTAGGAGGAAATTGAGTGGGACATGGAGGAGAACAGAGATGGCTGAACAGTACATTAATGGTAGAGTAATGCTTTGAGTCCTCAGATAGACGCGAAGCGGGTGGAGGAGTGAGAGGACAAAGAGGTCTGGAATTGAAAATACAGTGAAGATATGAGCCATTGATAAGATTTCTTCATCTTGGCCACACCACAAGAGGGTTCTCTTCATGTTGAGCCAAATAAAGGAGATGGGGATGGAGGCAGAGAGAAGAAGAAGGACTGTTCTTTGTAGAGTCAAGCCAAGGAGCTTCAACTGTTTCGCACCATAGGCTTGTCCGCAAATGGGTTCCATTCCCATGGCCAAACCAGAGATGACCGAGTAGCCAGTGATGTTTGCGAAGCCGATCGAGAGAGACCCACCTGCAAGCTCAAGCTCGCCGAGGAACCCAAGGAAAATCATGGAGATCATAGCTCTTGAATATAAGAGCAGACCTGTAATAGCTGTTGGGCCTGAGATCTTCCCTATGGATTTGATTTCCTCCACAGCCTGAATTGAAACAAAGCAATAATTAAGCAAACACAAGAAATCAGTGTTTGTTGAAGTAACCACAAATGAGTCCATGTAAATGGTTGTTGGGTTTTACCTCAGAGAGAGTTGGCCATCTGTGGAGTTCTTCATGATCAAGGTGAATATCCATGGGAAATGGATTTGCTTAGAAGAGAGGAATGAGTGAAAGGATGGCTTTTGGTTACACATAGCTATGTTTTCTGATCACAAAGAACTTAAAAGATCTTAATGAGGCTTAATCAATTCTTGTGTTTGTTTGTTTTCTTCTTTTGTTGATTTTTCTTTTTGAATGGGAAGGGAGTGGCAGAAGAGAGTATATACTATATATACATGGAAGGGTTGGTCCTGGTCCTACTGCTGGATTCCAAGGAACAAGTGTCTATTTATGAGTAGAAGGCTGAAATTGAGGCTACTGGGCTGCTTAGAGGTTTTGGTGTGTTTGTCTGTGTGGGGAGGGGAGGCCCTCTCTCTCTCTCTCTCTCTCCTCGTTGTTTAAACAACTTGTGAGGTATTGGAGGGAGTGAGTACCTAAGAAAAGAGCAAGGTTTTAGTGAGGAGGGGAAGTTGGTAAAATCTCATCTCATAAGGAGTAGTGAAAACCCATATGAATGATTGTTTGATTATATTTGGTTTTAAAGGAATGCTAGCCCTACTCTTAATCAACCCATACTTTCATCCTCTACCAACCACCTGTCCATTTTATTTGTAAAAAATGCTTTAATCATTATAAATTGGATAGGTGATTGGTGGAGGGTGAGAGTAGAGGTTGACTGAGAGTAGGGTTAGCACTCCTCTTGTTTTAAACTGCCATAAGGTTTTCATTTGGTGGGGTGATGATAATGGTGCCCCTTTTTAGCTTTAGTGTGATTTAGTTACTTTTTGCTGCTCAAAAGTGCCGCACTCTTTTAAGACTCACTCTCTTTTTTGGAGTTCGGATGGATAACAGGGCTAAGCTGTTGCCCGTGTGTGTTTTAGAATATGGGCCCATGCTAAAACAAAGGTAGTCCTCACATCAACAGTGGGTGGGCCCCCATTTTCTAAGACACAAATGAGCAACAATGAGCATTGTTGCCCATCCGAACTCCTCTTTTTGAGTCTTTAGAATGTTGTTCAAGAAACATGTTTTTCTCTTAATGGAAGACAATAACACGTCTTTTTCTTAAAGAAAGTAAATTAAAAATAGAGTGTAGCTACTCAAGAGGTTAATCCCTATTATAACTATTTTTTGGACAACGGAGGAAGTCCGTTTGAGTGTTCGCTTTGACTTACTCAGAATTTTTCTTATGGACACCAGGGTAAGTCAAGGAGTGGGAGTTGAATCATAGGGAGCAAACCCGGGATGCAAGCCATGTTCTAGGCCGCATGATCTGTCCCTTCAATGTGTTTGCTTTCTCTTTTCTCATTCGCTGATGGGAAGGAAAGGAGGGGACTTGGGGGTGCTTTGAGGTGGGCCTTTCTTTGTGGGATTTATTAGGTTTTCCTAGTCATCAACAGCCAACAGGCAGTTGTTTTCAGATCCTTATCAATTTCACATGTCCCCACTAATAATGGGTTTCAGATAACAAGAGAAGGTTGGAGATGGGCTTGTAAAACAGTACTCCATTGTAATGATTTCGTCATCAAAACCATGAGTTTTTGTTTTGCCTCTTTGGTGGTGGTCCTGGACCCTGTTGGATAAGGTGGGCGGTCGGGCTTGAAAGCCTTGAATCCATGAACTAATAAGCCACGACTTTTAGGCTCCATTTGTTTGCATGTAAATGGTTTAACGTCATAAATCATTTATGTTGTAAAAGTTTTTTTGGGTAAAAAATAATGTTTTTAACAAATCATTTATATTGTAAAAGTTTTTTGGGTAAAAAAATGAATTTTTTACTTATTTTTTATTGTTTGGTTGTATTCTTTAAAAAAAATTAAAAAAGAGAGAAATATTTCTCTATAATACTTGTATTTAGATCAAATGAACATCAAAAATCATATGTAAGAACGGTTTTTTTGTCATTTAAATAAAAATCATATTTTTGTAAAAATTTTAATTGAATAATTGTTATTCATTATATAGAATACATATGAAGAAGGATATATGTACTCTTTTTAATTTTGGAAATACATGTGGGGCGATTTTTGTCATTTTAAAAAAATATAGAGAGGGGTATACTTTTTTTATTTTGGAATTACATGCAGAGAGGAATTTTTATATTTGAAGAGGGATATTTTTCTCATTTTGAGAAATATGTGAATAGAGGTATTATTATCATTTTGAAAATATATTTAAGAGTGGTATTTTTTCATTTTGGAAAACACATGTTGAGGGGTACTTTTGTAATTTTAAGAAATATATATATATGAAAAATGATATTTTTGTTATTTTAGAAAATACATGTAACAACGGATAGAGGAATATTTCAGCCATCTTAAATATTACTAATGAAATTTTTGTTATTTGGATAAATATATGTAAAAAATGTACATTTGTTATTTAAAGATACAAAAATTTCTTTTAGCTATTCAGATGTTTCAGATCGCTGAGTTTGAAAAGTCCCAAGAGCGCAGATTAGCCACAGAATTTGGATACGGTTTCTGATCAAAAGTTATTTTCAATAAAAGTTGCTATTTTTTGTAAACTGTTTTACTTACAAAAGATTTTATGTGCCAATAAATACACAAAAATGACATTTTCGACAAATTTGATTTGTTTTCCTCTATTTTACATCAAAACAAATGAAGCAAGTCTCAAATGACAAATCTAGTGATCTTTTTCTTATCGGATTTTAATATATGAGTTGCTTGGTTTACATTGTTTTGCAAAATGTTATGGAAAAATGGTTTGCAAAAATACTCCATACAAGTTCTGGTGCTTCCATTATTTAGACTCGTAATTGTCAAATATTTGGTGAACCGAAAAGACCTACACACACACAAAAGACTTATTAACATGTTTTTAATTTTGCCTTGTGAGTTGTTTTTTTGGTGGTGTTATCATTTACCTACTATAAGCCAAAATCATAAATCACCAATTAGTGGTTAGTAATGTGAAGAGAAACTCTTACAAGACACCACCCATTGAGAATAAATCCCACAACCTCTCTCATAGGAGATGTCACACTCACTCCTTACCATTGGAGCAAGCGACGGGGTGTTGTTGGTTGTTAAGTCAAGCACTTAGTGACTTGTAGCACACCCCATATATATATATATATATATATATATATATATATATATATATATATATATATATATATATTCAAGGACAAGGCCTGGATTTTCTTATAGAGGGGTCTAACAATGGTTGATTGACAATGTTAGTAATTATTATTAATAGGTTTGTGAAGAATGATTATGCCCATATGAAATATTTTTGGTTCAGGAGTATGGGGATTCAAGGGCTTTTTTCTAGGGGGCAAGTTCGTGGACCATCTCGTCTGTTTGTATATGTTTGTAAAAAATATTCTTTTTTAAGTTAGGGGGCAATTGCTCCCTTAGACCATGGCTATGCCCTCTTAAATTAAATAGTATAACATAAAACTTAGCTTTAAAAAAAAAAGTCTAAAGGGGCAACTACCCCCTTGCCCCATGCCCAGGCCCAGGCCCCTCTTAAATTTAATACTATGGTATAAAATTTTTAAAAAAATTCTCAAAAGGTCAGGGGGCTAGTGCCCCCCGTCGCCCTGGCTCCACCCCTATGTGCTTACACCCATGTAGTATCAACAGGATATTTTTAAGCTCAGGATACTTTTTCCTTGAGGTATTAAAGTAATAGAGGGTAATAGATGAGGTAGGGGATGAATGTGGCAAATTCACTTAGCTTAGTATTAAATAGGGGATGAATTGAGAGAGAGAGAGAGAGAGAGAGAGAGTTAATGAGGAGGTTATTTGGGGAGAGGAGATAGAGAGTTTCTTGGTAAGACAAAGAGGAGGGAGAATAAGGTAACACATGGAGTGAAACTATTGGTTGAAGGGTGTGCCACATGACACTAATTTGAAGAGAATAGAGAGCAATGGAGTGTGCCATGTGGACACCAATTGCTATATAGTAGTAGTATAGATATATATATAAAAGGTGACGTTTTGGTGGGCGCCGCTAACTAGAACTTGTCATGAGGTCCATTAAAAATAAAAATTAATAAATATTGTTTTTGACTTTTGGATATCAAGTTGGACTTATTAGTAGATACGTGACAAAAAAAGGGTCGATCGTCTTATTAAAAATCAAATACGATATTTTTATAACTTAAATGGGATCTAACAAAGTACAATCTAATTGATTGGTCTAGAATCGTTCCAGCCTAATTTTATTGGCACATTTCTTAAGGGACCCATCTTGAAACTGAACAATCGAATCTCCAAAAGACATGTCACGTGTTGAGATTATAGAGAGGCTTCTCACTATAAGTTTTAATCAACGACGTTAATGAGACTGCTCACTATAACTTAAATTGAAGGACAACTCATACACGTGTGCGCACGCGCATGTGTGTGCGCTTGACGCATAAAACTGTCGATGCTTTAACTTTTTACACACATATATAAACTAAACTGGACAGATTTTATCACCCATTTGTATTTTTATTTTTTTTGGGTAAATAGATATCTAAAAGAGGACTTTAAACCAAAAGGATAGAAGAAGTCCCCGGCACAGGAACACCCTGAAAGGGAAAAACGAGCCCAAAAGAAACATTACAAATACTAGAATTGAGTGCAAACTGGGCAGCATTATAAGTGGCCAAGTTCATAGTTGGAGGAGCAAACTGAACCAACAACCTAGGGCAGCTAAGCCAAAGCCACTTGATGTCTTCCACAATAGCATATATCTCCCAGTGGGGAGTAACCAAATGATCATATAAGAGATCCATAACTTCCTTGAAGTCAGATTCAAGTGCTCCCAGTGATTTGCAACAATTGCTTCAAAACCCAAACGAAGTGCTTCAGCCTCTGCTATTCGGTTAGATCCCCCCACGTAGGGGTTTATGCAAAGTATGAAGGAAGGCCATCATGTTTGCAAACCACCGCACCTGCTCCCGCAGCAAGGTCATTTGGGAGGGCCGCGCCATCAACATTTATCTTTGCGATAACAAATGAGTTTCTAGATTTGAGCCCAACACTTGTTGTCAAGAAGGTTTGTAGACCGACTGGACGATGCCCTTTGGGAATCCAAGAAACACTTTGCTAAGTGAGTAGCTGATCTTACTTTAAACAAGCTAGATTTCGTGAAATACCACACAAGCTTATCAGGATTATGGAAATGACTTATAGGAATATTTTGGATTTATCGAGAATGCTGCATCTTACTTATTTAATAAAAAAGAAACCATGAGGTATCCCAGCACTTCAGAGCTTGGTTAATAAAAAAGAAACCAAAGTGTTACCCATATCCTCCGGGAGATGGGATGGGCAAGAACGTCGGAAGGGTGGGGACCCAAGGGTCAATTCCAGCTCGCACCTAAGTACACAACCCTATTTGCCACCGGGGCCCTTTATCGAGAATGCCGCATCTTACTTATTTATTAATCTAAGTAAGAAATTCTTACCCTTGGGTAAGTTAGACAATCATGTAAAAGTTAAAGCATTGACAGTCTTATGTGTCAAGGGCGACGCATAAGGCTGTCAATGCTTTAACTTTTTAGTTTTTACCCGATTGCCCAACTTACCAAAAAGAGGGTAAGGATTTCTTACTGGATTAATCAATAAGGAATGGATGATGAAATCTGTCCCAGTTTATAAATAAGGTATGGGTAAAGACTCCTATCCTTCCCTTTCGCCTTATTAGTAATTTCACGTGACTCGAAATTCTCTTAGGGTGTGTTTGGTTGAGGGGTAAATGGGTAAGAGAAAAGAAAGTGAAGTACAATAACCCTATGCTTGGTTGCTGAGAAAATAAGTAAAAACATAGAAAAGAAAAGAAAATTGAACAAAACACACCTAAAAATTGTATTAGAAATTCAAATTTTTATTTTATCTTCCATATTTTGACCTATTTTCTCGGCAACCAAACCCACTTCCAAATTTTGAATGGGCGAAGTGGGTTTGGCACAAATGGTTACCGAAGAAAATTGCTATCTGTATGTGGAAAGCAGCTTTTGAGTGCTTAAGTGTTGATAAAAATGTGAGAAGAGTGGGGGTGTCTCTTGCTTCAGCATGTGATTGTTGTGATTCAAGACAATCAGAAGATTTGGAGCATGTCTTGAATAAGGGAGAATTTGCTGCTGATATATGGAGGAAGGTTTCGGTGGAGGTAGGAGTTCCATTCCTTAGGCACCAAAACTGGAAAGAAAGAGTCCAGATCTGGTTTAATAGAGCTTCCCGATACTCCCAATTGGGAACATTGATGGGTTTGATTCCTTGTTTAGTAGTGTGGAGGTTGTGGAGAAGGAGATGCGTGGCTAGAATGGAGGGGAAATTGGAGAGTAGTGCAGATGTTTGGCTGTCCATCAAGCATTGGGTGGGGATTTTGAGTAAGAACATGATTGATATGACGCATTTAAATGAATATGATGTTCGGATATTGAATAATCTGGAAGTGCCGATGGCAAAAAAAAAGAATAAAGCTATGCAAATTGTGAGATGGCTAAAACCGAGACAAGGGCGGTTGAAGTTCAATTTGGATGGGAGTAGCTTCGGGAATCCAGGTCCGGCTGGTGGTGGTGGTATCCTTAGAGACTGTACAGGTTCTCTTATCTTTGGTTTTTCAAAATGTTTTGGTTCTTGTTCTAATAATGAAGCTGAATTGCGAGTGGTGCTGGAAGGTATAATTATTTGTAAGCAATTGGGTCATAATGGTATGGACATTGAATGCGATTCGACTATCGTAGTAAATTGGATAAGGTCCCGAAACTGCACTTTATGGTATTTGTGGGATTTTTGGGAGCAGCTTACTGGTTTATTGGAGGGAGTAGATTTTTCTATAAAGCATTCGTATAGAGAAGGGAATAAAGTGGCAGATGCTTTGGCTCGGCAAGGTGCCATGGGGAGGAATAATTTGTTTACAAATAGTGCTCAGCTTCCTAGAATTATCAAAGGTTTGTATAGATTGGATAAGATGGGTACGGCATATATTAGACATGTTTAGAGGGTTTATTGTTGGTTTTGGTTAGGTTAGTTTGCTCTTTTTGTTTGTTTTGTTGCATAGGGTGTTATTCTGTAAACCCCAAGTGTCCTTCTGTTCCCACGGTATTCCTCCGCCACAAGTGAGGGCTTATTAATAAATTTGGGACGAGGCTGCTATGTGGGTGGCTTCCGGCTCTTCTTAAAAAAAAAAAAATAATAATAAAATAAAGTAAAAGAATTGTATAATTTCTCTTGTGTGTTTGGTTTGAGAGAAAACTACTAAGGGAAAGTATAAATTGTTTCAAAATTACCCCTTGCGCTCTTTGGGAATATATTCATACAAAATGGTAGAATTGGAATAGTGGAGATTTTACTTCACTTTCTTTCACAATTCTTTCATTTGGTTGGAATATGGTTTGGGTGAAAGTGAGAGAGAAAGTGACGCACTGTAGATAAAAGTGAGATTTTACTTTCCCTTATAATCCTTCAAACCGAATATGATGAAAGTGAGGTTTTCTTCCACTTTCACCTACTTTCCCTCACAATCCTTTCAACCGAGCACACCCTTAAGTTGTAACCGAACTCCATGGAGTCCAGTTACGTCCCACATGTCAACACGTGTCTTTTTTAATACCCCTTAATTGTAGTTAAGATTTACTAACCTAGGGTTCAATCATTGTTTTAGAAAAAAAATATTAAAAAAATATTAACTCTAAAGGTAAAAGTTGTTAACCAAAGTTTAAAAAGCAGTTAAAGCGGCTTTTGTGTTGTATCCCTGGAGTCCGGTTACAACTGGAAAGAATCTCGAGTCATTTCACATATATACCTAATTTCTAATTTAGTTATACCCTTATACTGAGGGCAGTCACATGGGGCTGGGTGTTGAACTTCCCCCCAAAACCAAAAAAAAAAAAACTTTTGAAAAATAATCTGTAGTTAAAGGGCATAGCCGTTAAAGCCCCCTAAACTTTTGAGAAAAAAAAAAACAAGTTAAATTTATTTTTGTATCATTTAATTTAAGAGTGCATAGGCTCCCTGCTTTTTTTTTTTTTTTAGTTAGAAGAAAATAACACACTATCATACTCACACACATCCTTGTAGCACAAGCTACTTGCAACCACACAACCCTCTCGAAAAGAGAGGGAGGTGGTGCTTTATAAGGGTACACAAGGAGGCCTAACCTTGTACTGCTTGTACCTTGAAGAATTGTGTAAATAAATATGGGTAAAGGGTCTTACCCTACCTTTTCACCTTATTGGTAACTATATAACTATATATATATAGATAGGGAGAGGTAATAATGAGTCATGCTCATTGAAGTTTGTAATGAGCGGTCCCCTTAAAAAGATGACACTTGACATATTTTTTTGAATTCGACTGTTGGATGTTCAGTTAGGTCCATTGGAGATGTCAAAAAAATAAGTCTGATCGGACATGTTTAGACTGTCTTATTAGATCTAGTTTGCAGCATTAAATCCTTAGGGTTCACTAGACATTACCTAGGATATAGAAATGACTGATCTTCCCTTCTTCGATCGGACAATTTATAAATGTCCAATCGAGCTAATTTTTTTTTATCACGTATCTCTCATTGAAGCTTGTAATGATCATAGGACGTAAACCACTGTCATTTATTCCCAGCCCAGTAAATTAATAGGATCCAACTTAAGTAAAAAATTTCACTCTTCACTCAGAAGGACTTAAACCTCTTTAGAACATTCCTAGTAGCCCAAAACACTAAAAATTACAAACACCGGTCTCCAGGAGTCTCTTCAAAAGAACCATTTTGGTTTGGTGAGTATACAGTACTCACAAACTCAGAGTGTACAATACTCACCAACACTCACCAAACCAAATCTTCATCTCTCCCTTCCTTTTTATGGTCCCAAACAAATAATAAAATAATGTTTTGTCTCTCCCTTTCTTTATTGTGGTCCCACACAAATAAATAAAATAATGTTTCCCTCTCTTTTCCTTTTTTATTTGCCCACACAAATAAAATAATAAGAGGAGTGCTAGCCTCAGTCGCATTTACTCCATATTTTTCCACAGAAGCAAATTGGGGCTAGCAAATTGAGGCTAGCATCATATTTTAACAATTAAAATGAAACAAATTTTGACAATGTTTGACATTTGTTTGGCCCCAATTGCGTCTTTGGAAGATTTTTTTTTTTTTTTTTTGGTGACGAGGGTATCCGGGCCTCTTAGAGCATCCGACTAGTTCCCCCGGGCACGTGCAGAGCCCTCTCTCCACACGCACCAGGAAAGTCGGGATAAATCCGGAGGGTGGCCAACGAGAGCAGGGAATCGAACTCAGGGCCTCCGCTTCGTGAGGCGTGGTCCTGGCCATCAGCCCCAACCCCCGTTGGTTGTCTTTGGAAGATTTGCGATTGAGGATAGCAAAATCCATAAAATAATGTTTCTCTCCCTTCTTTTTTTGTTAAATTGGTGAAGTTGCTGGGAGTGTTTTAAAAAAATGGATAGTCAAGATAGAAAAAAATGAGTTTTGATTATTTTGGTGAGTAAAATTTGATGAGGTTGCTAAGAACTTTTTTTTTTTTTTGCTACATATTAGAAGGAAAAAAGAGTGACGCGTCACTCAAATGTGATGCATAGGCAGTAGTCAACCTTGCCCGCCTATACATAATGCATAAGTGAAGTTTTTTTTTGGTTGGAACTCACAAGTGAAGTTGCCTATGCCTCCTATGCATCCCGCAGTATGGTAACACGTGGCATGCATTTGGGCTGCCGAGAAAACCCATTTGAAAGTTTATCATGTCTTCTCTTATTAAGGGAAATATTCACCTCCTGGGCCAATGACGTGAGTCACTGTCTTCCTTTAACTGTGGTTAAAATTCACTAATCTTTAGGATTAAAGCATCTAATCTTAATTTTTAATTTTTTTTAAAATAACCATAAGAGTTAAAACTTGTTAACCATAGCTTAAAGGAGCTTTGTGAGATCAAGTAAGAATAGTCCCCTACTCGGCCAAGGAGGCCACTAAGGTACTGTTTGGCATTATTCCTCGGGAACGATTTTTCTTATCCCGGGTACAGAACTAAACGCGTTTGACAAGTTATTTTTAGGAAAATATTTTAAAAATCGTCCTCCTTTAAGCATAATTTTTAAGGAACAAAAATAAGTCACTTTTCAGAATCAATTCTGAAAACACTCTTAAAACGACCAAAATAAGCATCAAAATTGATGAGATAGATGAGGGATGATAAAAAAATTAGTATTTTATGATACTTATATATGTGGTTGATATAACCATATTTAATGCCCAAAAAGAATTATTTCTTGTTCTTTTTCTTTTTTTCATCCAAATGTAATTTTGTTATTTCTTTTCTTTATAATTGATTCCGACTGACCGTTATCTAATGCATTCACGGTACAAAATTGATTATAAGAATCAAAACTTACAAGAATTAATTCTTTTTCAGAATGAGTGAATCATCAAAATCGATACCAAACGGCCCCTAATGCTCTAAAAAAACAAAGGTTTATCTTCTGGGGTAGGTGGTGTATCAAGATTCAAGAATGGGACCACATATTAAAGAGGAGAGTAAGTGGTTGTGTAGAGCGCCGGCAGACGGAAGAAAGGGAACACTGAACTTGACAATACGTGCCCGAATTTGTATCCCTTTTCAGATAACAGGGATGAAAGTCTGTCAGTGTAGTGTGACTGAGGCAAACAGAAACCCCACCACCCCAACAAAGAACAGCAGTTATTTCCTTTCTCACTGTCTGAGCAACTCCCAAGTATCAGTTTTTCTTTGTTTCCTAGTAACAGAAAGCATTTCCCAGAAATCCACACCCCCTGTGTCAGACTCCATGTGTCTCCAGCTCAATATGTTTCTGTATATGTAGATCAGACCTCTCTGTAACAGTATCATATACAACAAACAAATAGAAAAAATATATATGTAGACTAAAATTTACATTACTCCTCTTTGTTTTTTCTTGGGTTTGATGTATAATGCTTAATGTCATTATTAAATGTGAAAAATAAAAAAGAATCATGAAAAGAAAAAGATAATGAGGAACCCCATTTTAAAATTCTGATTGAAACATAACAGTAACAGAGTGTGGGACCGTCCAGTCCACCATTTGCTGATCAGACCAGACAGTACTGACTGCAAGTGACAACTTGTAGTTACAAATGCCAAGCCAGATTGTTCATAAACTGAATTTGGAGCAGAATTTTAATGCATCAAAATCTACTACTTTCAATAACTTAAGCAAGTTTACAATGATAAAGATGGGAAACAGATTTTAATTTGTTTTAACTTCTTACAATTACAATGCCTATGAAACAGCAATGCTGAATGCAGGCATTCAACATTTTCAGACGATATTACTTCTCTAGAAACTGAAGAACACATCACAGGTATTCTCTCTATTACACTCCTCTGAGGGGTTGATATTTAAGTACTTCATGAGTTAAGGAGAATTAACTGCCAACAGGTATGGCTAGAAACTATTCTAGAAGTCCCAAGTAGTTCCAGGCAGCAACAACTTAAGCATGTATGTGCAGTATTCCATAAATCATTAATCAAAAATCTTAAGAGAGATACATGTAATTTCATTCTCTCATTAACTAACCCAAATAAGTCTGAAGATAATGTTAGTTTGAAGGTAAATGGTAATAGCTCAAACTGCATCCAAGAGAGCCTTTAAATGTCTCAGGCTTATATAGTAAGCATTGCAAAGGACATTGAAGGAAAATCAGACATTTGTAGATACTGATGAGTGCAATAAACAGAGGAATTTATTCCAAGGTTCAGATGCAAACACCAAAAGGAAAAAGAATAATAATAGAGGGAAGCCTCCCTTAAAAATCAATTTAGCTTTCAAAAATAAGAGCATACGGACATGTCCCTGTCAAGATTTCAATCAGCATAATTCACATATTAACTATTGGCCACCAAGCACATTCACCATATTCTTACATCCAGTATGTGCACAATATACTTAGATTCCACACATCATGGTTACAGCATTCAACATCAGGGAATGAGGAATAAATGCAATCACCAGCAAGTTATCTTGGTTGGTATGGAAAATTGCATTGAGAATGATCTCCAAATTCTCAGGAAGGGGTACACATACTTTTCCGTGTGATTAAGCCGTAAAGCTACATTTCTAAACGATGGAAATGTTCCCTGCTAATCAAAATTCTCTACTGTTTCTAAGGTAACTTGTTTCAGACCGCCTTCAATAATAGCTATTGGACCGTTAAATAAGGGTTGTCACTGTGTGTATTTGGAGACTGCTTTAAGAGTATTTTGTGTTTCCATCTCTGCTTAGGCACTTACCCGCGTTGATTATTCCACCATAGTCATCTGTAAGCAGAGGCACAGATTCTTTTTCTACCTACAATTTATTGTGAAATTTATGAGATTTTCTGAAGGGTTCTAATTGAGCTATGGACTCAATTGCGTGGTCAACTAAACAGTAGGAGCAAACCTCAGCTAGGCACTTACAGTAATTTGAATGGAGATATCTTCATAAAGGAAACCCGGTAAAGGGACTGACTTTAGTGACATCAATAATGTAACAACAATTATACACAAATTTCGAGTACGTGTTATCATTTTACTAGCTGTGTTGATGAATAGCAATGTGAAGAAAAGAATTCAATATAATGCAGTACAGGTGGGACATAGGCATCTCGGCATAAGTTCGAGGAAGAGCCAAGATGGCTACAAGTTCACTGGAAAAGGCTGCAACTGCTGCCACGGAAGGTGGTGAGTTCCCACCACCAAATAGTTGATCCCGTGGTCCACTGCCCAAGGATATCACCAGCTGATCTCAAACAACAAACCACATTATGTAAATGACTGAAAACTGTTGGAAATATGGTAAACAAGAGTACCAAAAATATGCGATATGATGAGCAGCAAATCAATTCCAGAAAATAAATCTAATCTGTAAATAGGAGAAATTATCAAACCAAAAATTTATCAGTATCTCAAATCGAGGCACATGTTGAACACGCTGTCCTTAAGGTGAAATTTGCCTCCTAGTAGTCTTCTACGACCGTGGTGCTTATGGGAACAATGGCGGGCACCACCAGGATTCAACGATCTATTCTAGAGATAGAGAGCACTCTCTATTCTCTAGTCACAATGAACTCGACCTTGTACAGACCTTCGAAGAACCAAAAACTCGTATGCTTCAAAAGCAAAAAGACACGTATACAGCAAAGAACAAAAACCTTTTCTGTAATTCATTTTTCTTAGTGTATAGAATATAGATAACCTCGATTTATAAAGAAAGGAAAGTCTCTTTAACTCTCAACGAAAATATTATATAATAAAGAAATTAAATATTTGCTAAAACGAAAATAAGATTAATCACGCGTACGGTAAGAAAAGAGTTATTCATTTTTTTAAAAAAACACACACATATAGGCAAAGCCACCCACCAAGGCACACACACGCTTGCGCCCACCTGACCCAACTCGGCTCAGCACGGCCGGCCGAGAATGTGTCTTTGATACATGGCGCAAGACGTGGCCCACAACGTGCGCACATGAAGGTTTTCCGGCCCAGCTCGCCAAATTCCCACTAGAAGCCCTTGGGCCATCCCTTGGGCCCCATATGTGCGAGGACTAAGCCATTCTCATTTTAACACAACCATATAAGAATTGTAAACATATATAAACCACTTCCTACTCTTGTAGCTATCCAATGTGGGACTAAAACTTCAATGCAAAATTTAGTTTTAACTTCAAACTGTTTTTACCCTTTGCAAAAACCATTTGCAAGAACACAACACTTTACAAGAACAAAACAACAATAATCCCCCACATAAATAGATTTTGAAAAGTACAAAATATTAGAAATGATTTTTGGAAAAATAAGTTCCAGTGAATAAGCCAAGGTGTCTTTTAGTTTAGGTATGTCGAATCCATGAAGAACTTGATGAATTATGTCTTAAACCAAGTCCTTTGGTTCATGAATTTAAGCAACATATCACACACATGAGAACTTTAAAAAAAAATATACGCAGTCGAGTTCTATCGGTTGTGCACGTTATTAGCAATATGCTATATCCTAGTATTCATGAGTGCTCTAGAGAATCAGCCAAAATTCTCATAGGAAGCAGCCCCACTTCCACAATCATATAGGTGTCTCTATCAAAGATGTCTTGCAACTATACATCCAACTATGAATCAGCTATAGAAGACATTAAGAGTCAAAGACTCATCCTTCTCTCGTTACAAGTAACACTACTACACCATAATCTCACAAGTCACTCAACAATTTGTTTTTCCCATTGAACCTAGTTCTTGTGATCGTCAGTCACTTAGGTTGGGTTTCCATTATAGGTGGCTTTTTATCAATAGGCTTTAGCTCCTTCCCCTTAATGTATTATAAATTAGCTCTTGAGCTAACCCTTTAGTCAACAAATCTACAATATTTTCTTTTGACCTCACAAAAAAAGTGTAATAACTCATTTGCTAAGTAATTCCTTAACTAAATTATGCCTTCGATGTATATGTCGGGATTTCCCATTGTATGATGCATTTTTAGCTCTAATAGCTTGGTTATCACAATGATTAAGATAACAAGCACTAGCTTACTCCAAAGTTGTATATCTACCCGGTTGTGAGTGTATTTATTGAGTCTACCAATAGGATATGCATATTTGGTCTAGTGGCACTAGCTTACACCATCTCCAGAATTTTCATTAAATATAGTTATGGTCAAAAGGTGTTCTCAAAGATTTGTAGTCAAACTAATTAAATTTCTTAAGTATTTTCTCTATGTAATGAGATTGAATTATCCCCTCTGAATTTTAATTCCAAGCAAAACATCTTCTTTACCTAGGTCTTTCATTTCAAAATTCTTCTTTAATAATTTTTGGCACTTAGAATTATTTCTCTACTGGTTCCAAGAATTAACATATCATCTACATGTAAGCAAATGATTACACAATCTTTATCAGTAGACTTAATATATAAACACTTATCAACCTCATTTATTTTAAATTTATTTGATAATAACACTTTAACAAACTTTTATGTCATTGCTTAAGTGCTTGTTTTAGTCCATATAAAGACCTTAACAATCTTCAAACTTTATGTTCTAAGCCTTGGATTACAAATCCTTTAGGTTGGTCCATGTAGATTTCTTCTTCAAGTTCTCCATTTAAGAATGTAGTTTTCACATCCATTTGATGAACTTTTAAAATCAAATATGGATGCTAAAGCCATCAATACACGAATGGAGGTGATCCTAATTACAGGAGAGTATGTATCAAAGAAATTTATTCCTTCCTTTTGTTTAAAACCCTTTGCATCTAATCGGGCTTTATTTATCTATGAATCCATCTGTTCTAAATTTTCTTATGAAGATCCATTTACACCCTATTGATTTAATTATTGGATAAAGATCTACCAGTTCCCAGGTTTTATTTGCCATTATTGACTCAATTTCATTATTAATGGCTTCTTTCCAATACGATGCTTCAGAGGAAGACATGACTTCTCTAAAGAAATTAGGATCATCTTCTATAAAAAAAAAAGATATGAAATCAAGTCCAAAACTAGTATCTTTCCTAGCACGTTTACTCCTAGGTTCAAATTCTTCAATACTTGTTATTGAATTATTGATTGGTTCACTACCTTGTTCCAAAGGTATAACCTGACTAGAAGAGGAAAGTTCGGGTAAAAGGACTGGATCTCTACCTTTAGATTTATCCGTGAAAGGAAAAACATTTTCAAAAAATTCTGCATATTGAGATTCAATTATTGTATTAGAATCTATATCAATATTTTCATATTTAATAACTAAAAATTTGTAGGCACTACTATTCTGTGAATAGCCTATAAACACACAGTCAACGGTCTATAAACCTATTCTCGTTCTCTTTGGGGTAAGTATAAGTACCTTAGCTAAACACCCCCACACTTTAAGATATTTAAAAGAAGGACGCCTATTGTGTCATAACTCATATAGAGTTTTATCAGAATTTTTATGAGGTATTTTATTCAAAATATAACAAGCAGATATTATTTCTTCTCCCCATAAATTAGAAGGTAAACCTAAGCTAATTATCATGACATTCATCATTTCTTTTAGTGTTCTTCTTTCCTTTCAGCTATGCCATTAGACTGAGGAGAATAAGGAGTTGTTGTTTGATGTATTATGTCACAACTTTCACAAAACTCAAAAAATAAATGTGAGTCATATTCACCACCACTATCAGACTTTAAAATTTTCAAAAAAATTCCAGTTTGATTTTTTGCTTCAGCTTTCCATAATTTAAATTTTTCTAAAGTTACATATTTGCTCTTAAAAAGATAAACAGAGCAAAATCTACTAGTCATCTATAAAGGTTATAAAGTATTTTTTTACCTCTTGTGACTATAGATTTGAGATCACATAGGTCACTATGAACGAGACCTAAAAGAGTAGTAGATCTTTCTACAAATTTAAGGTTTCTTTGTGATTCTACACAAATCTCACATTTATGTTTTTTTTCTAATTTAGTTTTTGGAATTAGTACTAAAAGCATCAATTTTCTTAATGAGTTGAAATTTACATATCCTAATCTCTCATGCCACATATTTATAGAGTCAACTATATAAGTAGAAGAAGTGGATGCTTTATTCATAATTTCAGCAATTACATTAAGCTTAAAAAGTCTCTCACTCGAACGCATAACCCTTTCCAACAAAAGTCTCAGATTTAGACAGTACAAATTTGTTAGCCTCAAAAACCGACTTAATCCCTTTCTTACTCAATAGCGACACAAAAACCAAATTCTTCCTAATATTTGGAACATGAAGAACATCTATTTCAGATTGAGGACTTTCCAAAAGTGAATTTCAAATTCACAGTCCATTTTCCAACAATTGTAGACATAGAGAAATTATCCATAAAGAGTTGCACATCCTATCCAACTATTTCGTAAGAAGAAAACGCATTTCTGTCACCACAAATATACTTGGTGGCCTCTTTGTCCACCCACCAATCCTTCATGTTGTTCACCTGATTAAGTTCAGAAATCATGGTTAAAAAAGCTTTCAGTTTCTGTCACATGAGCTCGAGCAGGTCCTTGATGGTTCTTGTTATGAGTTCCAGTCTTACAAAACTTGCATGTCCTTGGTTGATGGCCCGGTTTTCCACAAACAAACAACCACCTATTGTTTTCTTGGAAGTCGGTTTTTGAAATTTAGTCTAATCATTTCGCTTCTTGCGAATATCATTCTTTGGCTTCGACCTTTTTTTATTCTTCTTTTCTGACATACCTTCAACTAAATTAGCTTTGGTATCACTTTCTGCGGCATTCTCTTTTCTTTCTAAATTTTTGCTAATCTCCTTAATACGGAGTCGAACAATGAGATCTTCTAGGGTCGTTTCTTTTCTCTTGAATTTTAAAGAGTTCATAAACTCTTTCTAGAAAGGAGGAAACTTTTCTATAATTGTTGCTACTTGAAAAACCTCACTGATTGTCATATTTTCTTCTAAAATTTCATGCACAATAATTTGGAGATCAAGCACTTGAGAAATTACAGATTTTCCATCTACCATTTTATAGTAAAAATATCTGCGTATCATGAATTTCTTAGTCTCAGCATCTTCTTTAGTATATTTTTTCTCTAACATTTCTCACAATTCTTTCGAATTTTTGACCTTACAATACACATCATAAATTGAAGGAACTAAACCATTCAGAATATAATTCCTACACATATAATCAAAATGTTCCAATTTTTCTACGAGTAGAGATCTTGAAGATTCAAGTTTAGTCTCATATGTTCTAGATTCAATAAATACATGTGCTACATTCAAGGTGTTTAGACATAACAACATTTTCTATTGTCATCTCTTAAAGTTGGTTCAATCGAATGAAACAGTTTTTTTAGAATTGTTCAACATCATTTTAATTGCGTACAATAATTTCCAATGAAATTATCAGAGAAAAATTTTCACCTTAAGATTGTTCGAAATATTGTAAGCAAAATTAAAACACAAAGTACTAATAATATGTAACACAATGAGCATCAGATCAATTCTAGAAAATAAATCTAATCTGTAAATAGGAGAAATTATCAAACCAGAAACTTATCAGTATCCTAGATCAAGGCACGTATTGAACAAGCTGTCCTTAAGGTGAAATTCGCCTACTACTGGTCCTCTGCGACCTTTGTGCTTACAAGAGCAATGGCGGGCACCTCCAAGATTCAACGATCCATTCTAGAGAAAGAGAACACTCTCTATTCTCTAGTCATAACAAACTCGACCTTGTACAGACCTTCAAAAAAACCAAAAACTCGTATGCTTCAAAAGCAAATAGACCCGTATACAGCAATGAACAAAAACTTTTTCTCTAATTCGTTTTTCTAGTGTATAGAATACAAAAGATAACCTCAAATTATAAAGAAAGGAAAGTCTCTTTTAACTCCCAATGGAAATATTATTTAATAAGGAAATTAAATATTTGCTAAACGGAAATAAGATTAATCACGCGTTTAGGGCTTTAAAACGTTCATTTAACGGTAATAAAAGAGTTGTATGTTTTTTAAAAAAAAAGCGCATATAGGCAAAGTCATCCACCCACCAAGGCACACGCGCGTGCTCGCCTGGACAGACTCAGCTCGGCACGGTAGGTCGCACGTGTGTGTGTCTTTAATACTTCGCACAGGACGCAACCTGCAATGTATATAAACCACTTCCTACACTTGTAGATATCCGATGTGGGACTAAAACTTCAAAGCAAAATTTAATTTTAACTCCAAGTTGTTTATATACACCAAGAAAAACACGTGATTAATCTTATTTCCATTTTAACAAATATTTAATTTCCTTATTAAATAATATTTTCGTTGAGAGTTAAAAGAGACTTTCCTTTCTTTATAAATTGAGGTTATCTTGTGTATTCTATACACTAAGAAAAACGAATTACAGAAAAGGTTTTTGTTCTTTGCTATATACAGGTCTATTTGCTTTTGAAGCATACGAAAGCATACGAGTTTTTGGTTTCTTCGAAGGTTTGTACAAGGTCGAGTTCATTGTGACTAGACAATAGAGAGTGCTCTATTTCCCTAAAATAGATTGTTGACTCCTAGAGGTGCCCATCATTGCTCCTTTAAGCACCAAGGTCGTAGAAGACCAGTAGGTGGCAAATTTCACCTTAAGGACAGCGTGTTCAACACATGCCTTGATCTAGAATACCGATAAGTTTCTGGTTTGATAATTTCTCCTATTTACAATTAGATTTATTTTCTAGAATTGATATGTTGCTCATCATATCGCATATTATTAGTACTCTGTGTTTTAATTTTGTATACAATATTTCCAACAATCTTAAGGTGAAATTTTTTCTCTGATAATTTCATTGGAAATTATTGTAAGCAATTAAAACGATGTTGAACAATTTTGAAAAACACATGTCATTCAATGGAACCAACTTTAAGAGATGACAACAGAAAATGTTGTTTTATTTAAACACCTTGAATGTAGCACATGTATTGACTAAATCTGAAACATATGAGACTGAACATGAACCTGCAAGATCTCTACTCATATAAAAATGGGAACATTCTGATTATATTCATAGGAATTATATTATTAATGGTATAATTCCTTCAATTTCTCATGTCTATTATAAGGTCAAAAATTCGAAAGAATTGTGGGAAATGTTAGAGAAAAAATATACTACAAAAGATGTCGGGACTAAGAAATTCGTGGTAGGCAAATATTTTGACTATAAAATGGTAAATGGAAAATCTATAATTTCTCAAGTGCATGATCTCCAAATTATTTTCTATGAAATTTTAAAAAAAGGTATGACCATCAATAAGGGTTTTCAAGTAGCAGCAATTATAGAAAAGTTATCTCCTTTCTGGAAAAAAGTTTAAGATCTCTTTAAAATTCAAAAGAAAAGAAATGACCCTAAAAGATATCATTGTTCGACTCCGTATTGAAGAGAGCAACAGAAATTTAGAAAGAAAAGAGAAAGCTACAGAAAGTGATACCAATGCTAATTTAGTTGAAGGTATGTCAGAAAAGAAGATTGAAAAAAGGTCTAACCCAAACAATGATTTTCGCAAGAATCGAAATGATAAGACTAAATTTCAGAAACCAACTTTCAAGAAAACAATAGGTGATTGTTTTGTTTGTGGAAAGTCGTGTCATTAAGCAAGGACCTGCAATTTTCGTCAGACTGGAACTCATAACAAGAATCATCAAGAACCTGCTCAAACTCATGTGATAGAAACTGAAAGTTTCTCATATGTGATTTCTAAGTTAATCTAGTGAACAACATAAAGGATTGGTGGGTGGACACACGGGCCACTAGGCATATCTGTGGTGACAGAAATGCGTTTTTTTCCTACGAAATAGTCGGAAAGGATGTGCAACTCTTTATGGGTAACTCCTCTACGTCTACGATCGCTGGAAAAGGGATTGTGAATTTAAAATTCACTTATGGGAAAGTCCTCAATCTGAAAGATGTTCTTCATGTTCCAGATTTTAGGAAGAACTTAGTTTAAGGGCCGATATTGAGCAAGAAAAGGTTTAAGTTGGATTTTGAGGCTGACAAATTTGTACAATCTAAATCTGGGACTTTTGTTGGGAAGGATTATGCGAGTGAGGGACTTTTTAAGTTTAATGTAATTGTTAAAATTATGAATAAAGTATCCACTTCGTTGACTATAAATATGTGGCATGGTAGATTACGACATGTAAGTGTGAACTCTTTAAGAAAATTTGATGCTTTTAGAACTAAATCCAAAACTGAATTAGAAAAAAAACATAAAAGTGAGATTTGTGTAGAATCAAAATTCACAAAGAAACCTTTTAAATCTGTAGAAAGATCTACTACTCTTTTAGGTCTCGTTCATAGTGACTTATGTGATCTCAAATTTACAGTCACAAGAGGTAAAGAATACTTTATAACCTTTATAGATGACTATAGTAGATTTTGCTCTGTTTATCTTCTTAAGAGCACAGATAAAACTTTAGAAAAATTTAAATAATGGAAAACTAAAGAAGAAAATCAAACTGGAAAATTTTTGAAAATTTTAAAGTTTGATAGAGGTGGTGAATATGACTCACATCTATTTTCTGAGTTTTGTGAAAGTTGTGGCATAATACATCAAACAACAACTCCTTATTCTCCTTGGTCTTATGGCATAGCTGAAAAGAAAAATAAAGCACTAAAAAGAAATGATGAATGTCATGATAATTAGCTCAGTTTTATCTTTTAATTTATGAGGAGAAGCAATACTATCTGCTTGTTGTTATATTCTGAATAAAATACCTCATAAAAATTCTGATAAAACTCCAAATGAGTTATGGCACAATAGGCGTCCTTCTTTTAAATATCTTAAAAGTGTGAGAGTGTTTAGCTAAGGTAGCTATACATACCCTATAAAGAACGAGAATAGGTCCAAAGACCATTGACTGTGTGTTTATAGGCTATTCACAGAATAGTAGAGCCTACAAATTGTTAGTTATTATATATGAAAACAATGAAATAAATTCGAATACAATAATTAAAACTAGAGATTCATAATTTTTTTAAAATGTTCAAGGATAAATTTAAAGGTGGAGATCCTGTCCTTTTACCTGAACTTTACTCTTCTAGTCAAGTTATAACTTTAGAACAAGGTAGTGAACTAATCAGCCTTCAATAACAAGTATAGATGAACTTGAACCTAGGAGTAAATGTGCTAGGAAAGATATTAGTTTTGAACCTGATTTCATATCATTTTTAATAGAAGATGATCCTAATTCCTTTAGATAAGCTATGTTTCCTCTGAAGCACCATATTGGAATTGAGTCAATAATGACAAATAAAACATGGGAACTAGCAGATCTTCCCACTGGAAGTAAATCAATAGTGTGTAAATGGATCTTCAAAAGAAAACTTAGAGCTGATGAACCCACAGATAAATATAAAGCCCGATTAGTTGCAAAGGGCTTTAAACGAAAGAAATGAATAGATTTTTTTGATACATACTCTCCTGTAACTAGGATCACCTCCATTCATGTATTGATGGCTTTAGCATCCATATTTGATCTTGAAGTTCATCTGGATGTGAAAACTGCATTTTTAAATGGAGAACTTGAAGAAGATTTCTACATGGACCAACCTGAAGGATTTGTAATCCTAAATTTAGAACATAAAGTTTGTAGATTGTAAGGTCTTCATATGGACTAAAACAAACACATAAGCAATAACATGAAAATTTTGATAGTCTTATTATCAAATGGATTTAAAATAAATGAGACTGAAAAGTGTTTATAAATTAAGTCTACTAATAAGGATTGTGTAATCATTTGCTTATATGCAGATGATATGTTAATTCTTGGAACCAGTAGAGAAATAATTCTAAGTACCAAAAAATTCTGAAAGAAGAATTTTGAAATGAAAGACCTAGGTAATGCAGATGTTATTCTTGGTATCAAAATTCTAAGAAATTCAGAGGGAATAACTCTATCCCAATCTCATTACATAGAGAAGTACTTAAGAAATTTAATCAATTTGACTGCAAACCATTGAAAACACCTTTTGACCATAACTGTAATTTAAAGAAAAATTCTGAAGATGGTGTATCTCAATTAGAGTATTCTAGAGTAATAGGCGGTCTAATCTATACTATAATACAAAGAAATAAGACTTTCTCCCTGCTCTCCAAACTTCTATCTCTCAAATCTTATACGTTCAATCCTCGGGATACCATGTGGCTCCCTCTTTAATCTTCACCATTTGATTTAGGTCATCAGTAATCAAACAATACGTCTTTACAAACTGACGTCAAACAAAACAACTTTTAACCTCTCCTAAATTTTCTCTCATAAGTTCTATTTTGGAGATGACATGTGGCTTTTCTCTTTAATCTCCACCATTCAAATTTGGGACCCACTATTTCATCCTAGAGCCCTCTCTATCTCCACTATTATAGACTCCTCTCTTATCTCCAACTCTTGGGTGTATTAATTTAAGTTTAATGCTAAATAACTTATGATTTTCCTATAAATGTTATTAAAATAATAATAAATTATTATTATAAAATTAATTAATTAATACAAATAATAATGTATATCAAATAATAAAAAACTAATACTATTAAAAATAAAATTTATGAAATATTCTTAAAATATATTACTTAATATTTAAATAAATACATAATATTATTTAATTTTAGATATTCTTAATTATTACCGTGCATCGCACGGGGTCTCTGCTAGTGTATATAATAAACTACACTAGACCAAATATAGCATATGCTATTGGTAGACTAAGTAGATACACTCACAACCTAGGGCAAGAGCATTGGGAAGCTCTAATTAGGGTTTTGAGGTATCTGAGATATACTCTAGATTATGGGCATAATTATTTGAGATATCCTGTTATATTAGAAGGATACAGTGATGCAAACTGGATTTCAGATTCAAGTGAATCTAAGCCCACGAGTGGATATGTGTTCACACTTAGAGGAGGTGCAGTGCCTTGGAAGTCTACCAAACAGACCTACATAGCCCGATCCACTATAGAATCGGAGTTTATAGCTTTGGATAAAGCTGGAGAAGAAGTATAATGGTTAAGAACACTGTTGATAAATATGCCACTTTGGAGTAAGTCAATGTCTGCTATCTTAATACATTGTGACAGCCAAGCTACTATAGCTAGAGCTAAAAATGTATTATACAATGGGAAATCCCGAAATATACGTCGAAGGCATAATTCAGTTAAGGAATTACTTAACAAAGGAATTATTGCACTTAATTTTGTGAGGTAAAAAGAAAATATTACGGATCCGTTGACTAAAGGGTTAGCTCAAGAGCTAATTCATAATACATTGAGGGGAATGGGGCTAAAGCCTATTGATAAAAAGTCACCTATAATGGAAACCCAACATAACTGACTATTGATCCCAAGAACTAGGTTCAATGGGAAAAATAAATTGTTGAGTAACTTGTGAGAACAGTAAAGTGGAGGATTCTTCATCCTTAAACTCATCCCTATGGTGTAGTAGTGTTACTTGTAACGAGAGAAGGATGAGTCTTTACTCTTAATGTCTTGAATAGTTGATTCACAGTGGGATGTATAGTTGAAAGGCATTCTTGATAGAGACGCACCTATATGAGTGTGGAAGTGGAGCCGCTTCGTATGAGAATTTTGGCCGATTCTCTAGAGCACTCATGAATACCAGAATATAACACATGGCCGATAACGTGCACAACAGATAGAACTCTATTGCATATTTTTTAAAGTTCTCATGTACGTGTGATATGTTGCTTAAATTCATGAACCAAAGGACTTGGTTTAAGACATAGTTCACCAAGCTCTTCATAGATTCAACATACCTACACTAAGTCAAGGTTCAAGTCCAAAAGACACCTTGGCCTATTCATTGGAACTTATTTTTCCCAAATCATATCTAATATTTTTTACTTTTCAAAATCTGTTTTATGTGAGAGATTGTTGTTGTTTTGTTCTTGGCTTCTTGCAAATGGTTTTTGCAAAGGGAAAACAAAGGGTAGAAACAGCTTGGAGTTAAAACCAAATTTTGCATTGGTGGGTGGGTGGCTTTGCCTACATGTGTTTTTCTTTTTTGACACGTATAACTCTTTTATTACCATTAGATGAACGTTTTAAAGCCTAAAACGCATGATTAATCTAATTTCCGTTTTAGCAAATATTTAATTTCCTTATCAAATAATATTTCCATTGGGAGTTGAAGAGACTTTCCGTTCTTTATAAATTAAGGTTATTTATTGTATTCTATACACTAAGAAAAACGAATTACATAAAAGATTTTTGTCCTTGGTTGTATACAGGTCTATTTGCTTTTAAAGCATACGAGTTTTTGGTTTCTTCGAAGGTCTGTACAAGGTCGAGTTCGCTGTGACTAGAAAATAGAGAGTGCTCTCTTTCTCTAGAATAGATCGTTGAATCTTGGAGGTGCCCGCCATGCTCCTGTAAGCACCAAGGTCGCAGAGGACCACTAGGAGACGAATTTCACCTTAAGGACAGTGTGTTCAACACATGTCTCGATCTAGGATACTGATAAGTTTCTGGTTTGATAATTTCTCCTACTTACAGATTAGATTTATTTTATGGAATTGATCTGCTGCTCATCCTATCGCATAGCATTAGTACTCTATGTTTCAATTTTGTTTACAATATTTCCAATAATTTACAATACGTTATGAAAAAGTGGTCGTCCAACCAAGTAAGCGAGCTAGGGTGAACCATCCTACTTTGGTAAACATGGTTGATGACTATCTTGGTCTAAATCCTCCGACCCCACAAAGCTCCCACTGAAACTTCGGGAAGAATTTATCAAATGACATCGTCCTAGCTCATGACCATTAATTAGTCCAAATCCCCACTTGAATGCATTGAGTATATGAAACTGGAAAAATAAGGGTAAATATGGAGATCGAGGCACATGTTGAACACGCTGTCCTTAAGGTTATTAAGCCCCCACTCTGGTGCTTACAGGGATCTGGTGGACACCTCCAGGATTCAACAGTCTCAATCTGTCAGAATTGAGCACTCACAATCTGACAGTCACAGCGAACTCGATAACATATAAACCAAAAACACCAAAATAGAAGAGGGTGTTACCGGTATTCACAAAGAGAGAAGAGGAAGGTCTAGAAATTTGAGAGCTTTCCAGTATTCTCAAAGAAGAGGGTGTTACCTCTTAAATAGAAAAAACACCAAACTAGAACTTAAAGATTGAAACGGCTAGAAGAATAAAGCCAAATAAATCTCCATAATTGCTGAAACTATTTTGACATAATAGAGTAGGTTTTAGAATTTGAAAGGTTCTATCAAAGTAAATAAAATCAATATTTTGTTTTAAACAAAAATCTGCAACAATCCCCCACATAAAACAAAGTTTTGGTAATTAAATAAAATTGACAAACCAAAACTCCCATAAAATGGGCCAAGGCGTGTTTTGGAATCGAACCTTAGCTTAGTGTAGACATGTCGGGTGCATGAAGGCATTGGTGAACTAGGTCTTGAACCAATCCCCTTTAGCCATGACCTAGACAACACATCACACACATAGAAGTTCTAAAAATACTGTCGAGTTCTATCATTGTGCACGTTATCGGTCATGTGCTATATCCTAGTATTCATGAGTGTACTAGAGAATCGGCCAAAATTCTCATAGGAAGCAGCCCCACTTTCACACTCATATAGGTGTCTCTATTGAGGATGCCTTGCAACTATACATCCCACTATGACATTAAGAGTCAAAGACTCATCCTTCTTTCATTACAAGTAACAGTAATACACCACAGGGAGGAGTTTGAGGATGAAGAATTCTCCACTTTAGTGTTCTCACAAGTCACTCAACAATTTGTTTTTCCCAACCTATTTCTTGGGATCTCCAGTCACTTAGGTTGGGTTTCCATTGTAGGTGACATTTTATCAATAGGCTTTAGCCCAATCTCCCTAGATGACATGCTACCAGAGACTTTCTTCTACAAGTTTTATTCTCTAAAATTCAGTCATCATTGGTATCAGTCTCTCATATACATGTCAGTAGAGAAAAAAGATAACTACATCAGTAAACCAGAAAATTAATAATAAGCATCAAGAATGAGACCAGCTAAACATAATTGGGTTGACCTTTTTTCTCGGGGGTGTGTTGGGTTGTGGGAGGGTGGAGGGAGTGTTCCTTCCATGGACTTTGAAGTCTATAGGAGTTTAAGTGGAAGCAATATCCTAAAAGTTACTCACAAGGTACTATTAATAAATTTGGACATGTTTCGATATGCATAATTTTTCCTGAATGCTTAATACTAGAAATAATTGAAAACTTGTCAATCAAGAACCTATTCTCCTAAGGATGCTGTTTTGGTCTGTTTTTCTTTAAAGCGCCTTGGCGGGGCAGCCAGTGCAAGCCTGAATATTCATCATAAGGCATTGGTTAATAGGTTTCAGGCTAATTTTGTTTGACATGTTTCGAATGCTTTAATGCACTTTGGCGTAAAATGAGTTACCTAAAAAACACACACTCCTAACGACAACTTGGTAATGCGTTATGCGCAGAAGGATTTTTAAAGTGCAGAAGGGCATTCAATAACATGCACCCAAGAGGCTGTTCATTCATGCACAAAGCCAATGTATAAGAAATAAGTTTTTTTTGTTATATTATGTTTTTGTACCAATTTTTTTATATCGGTAATAGGTTATTATATTAATGAAAGAGAGAAGGTAAAATCTAGTAAAAACAGTTCCCACTTCCCTACTTAATAAATGTTATTTTTTTTCCCCTTTTACAGCAATATAAATATAAAACAACAAAATTCCTGAAGGCCAGAAAGAGCAAGAAGAAGCCCTCCTTCTTGCTTGTCCCATACATGTTTCACAAATTAAGGGAGTCTGAATCACCATTTAATGGGTCCCACAATGAGATAGTCTCCATCGAAGATAACTTAATTGCATCTTTTTCTTTTTGGCAACGGAGGGTGTCCCAAACCCTTCGAGGCAAGGACTAGTCCCTTTGGGTGTCCGCACCGACCCACTCGGAATTTTCCTTACTGACAACAGGGTAAGTTGAGGAGTGGGAGTTGAACACACAACCACAGGGAGCAAACCCGGGATGCTAGCCAACTGCACCAAACTGATGCACCGTTCATCTTATTTTCTTCCAACTATAAAAAGGAATGCGATAATTTCTGAGGTTTAATCGGGTTGTTTTTTTGTCCAAGAGATCTGTGGAAGAACTGCATGGTGGTCATTAATCTCCATAAATGTATGCCACATGTACCACATGACCGGGAGACAGATACTTCCTATCATCCGATCCTGATGTGATGGTTCCTCCTTTCAAGTGTGATACAAAGCCATCCAAAAGTTGGTGACGAGGAAACAAAGGTAATTTGTAAATTTATACCAACAGATATAACCCAGATTGACATTGAGTGGCGCTAAAGAGTTCTAGGAATATATTCATAATCATGACCACTAAATTTTCATTTGCCATTAAAAGTGCTCGATTATTTCTAGAAGAAAAATAAGCTGATGAATTGTTACTTTCAGTTAGTAATGCACAAAAGAACTATAGAAACACGCACTACTCTATCACAATGAGAAAAAGGAAACAAGACCAAACCATACCATAGTATCCATGTCATACATAAGGGATCACACATGCTAAATTCAGAATACCTATCGATTACCCTGCAACATTCAAACATTAACAGAAAATTCCTACAGCAGCACCTCTAAAAACAAATTACAAATTATTTACCGATAAAAAGAAACTAAACGATCTCCTAGGAAGAAAGAATTAATGAATTACCCTAACCACTCGAGCCTTTTTTTTTCTTTCTTTCTAGACATCTACCACATGTTTCTTGACCATCCAAAAGAAAGTCACGTGCCTGAGTGTTAATATCAGCAGGTGGATCATGTTCTAGGCCGAGGAAATCTCCTATGTGAGACATATCCAATATTCCAATGGAACCCTATTATCTTCATACATGCCATTGTAAAGCCCGCACATGCCAGACAGAGGTCGGATATGCAGACTTCATAGGAAAGAGAGTTTCTTTCTCTTTTCCTTTCCCTTTTTCCTCTTGGACAAATGATTTAAGGAAAAAAAAATTCTTTGTGTGGAAGAGCAGAGCAACTTACTGCCAAAGGAACACCAAGAATTGTAACAACAACTAGTGCGGCAATTACAACGCCATCTGGGGGAAGATCATGGCCTGAAAAGTTCATATTGTTCACCATGGAGGATATTATGAGCATCGTTAAAAAGCATAGAGACATGAGGATGTTTGAGATCCCCCCGTATAAAGCCTGCCCCCCCCCCCCCCCTCCCGCAGAATTTCTCCATGACTACAGAAATTAATCCGAGAACAACAGAATTCAACATCACAACAAACATGCCCATTCTCACCCCTAAAAGATTAAAAGACAATGGCTTAGATTGATTGAGTTACCAGCCACATAGTTTCCAAGTTCTCCAATTTTTTCAAAAAGTCCCAAATAATACCTACTTTTTTGTCCAACAATTAATTCCCGAAGTATTCGCGAGTTTGGGAAAAATAGAGACTTTTTTAAAAAATTGTGATTTTCGCGAATTATTCACGACTTTTTGAAAAAATCTCAAAAAAATATCTAATATATGAAATATAGTTGTTTATAATGTTCATAATTAGTAATCTTATTTATATTTTTTGATTTCTTACACAAATCCAAGAAACACCAACTTTGGTCAAGTCCCAAAGACTCAATATGCGGGAAAATCACAGCATAAGGAATGCTGTAAGTAATCTGCAAAAGAGTATTTGAAAGAGCATAACTAAAGTGGTAAAACAAAGTTCTGACACAGCCACTGAAAGAAGACTTAAAGGAGAATGTTTGCATTTCCAATTTCCACCTGGCCTCCCTCTTCTTTACAAGGGGTCAGGCCCCACCATTTGTTGGGTCCGCCAACTTAAATGATCTCCTAAACAACATTTTCCTGATGTATTTCCGATTTTTGCCAATTTTTTCCGAACTTTTCCCAAGACGAATAATTCCCGAACCCGGACTTGGTAACTATGACCAGTCATGTACTTATGCACTAGGTTACAATATATAATTTGTTATACATGGTAACTATACAAGAGAAGAATCAGGAAAAGATATACATATAAACAGAATAAGAGAGATTAGGAGTTCCCATAGATTGCTCTGCATATGGATTTCTCTACATACGTGGAGGTGTTATTACTCCCCCCGCAAATTGACGGATGAAATGTTCATCCGTTTGGCACGAAAAGGCATGAACATTGACCTACATACACCTTTTGTGCAAATGTCAGCTAACTATTGTTAGGATCGAACAAACGTAACAGCAAGAGTACCAAGTCTTGAACCAAATGACAGTCCACTTCAATGTGCTTCGTACATGCATGAAAGATGGGATTTGCAGCCATGTTAATGGTGCTAAGATTGTCATAGTAGAACACAAGTGGACGTTGAAGTGTATGCACAAATCTTGTAGAAGGTATGAGAGCCAAAGAAGTTCTGGGACAATTACCACAAGGGCCTTATATTCAGCTTCCGCACTTGAATGGGACACGGTTGGTTGTTTCTTGGAGCCCCATGAAGGAAAAAATTGCCAAGAAATACACAATATCGAGTAGTAGAGCGTCAGCTATTTGGGCATCCAGCCTAGTCAGCATTGGAGAAAACTGTCATAAGAGTTACTGAGGTGGACTGAATTGGTAGACCGAGTCCCAAAGTTCCATTGATATAGCGAAGCACTCGTTTGACTGCTTGTTCACGTGGAGATGTCGGTGCATGCATGAATTATGCATGAATTGACTGACCTAATTGACAACATAGCAGATGTCAGGTCTTGTAAGAGTGAGATATTTAGTGCACCGACAATGCTGCGGTATTCATGAGGGTCCAAGAGAGGAGTGACATCCGAAATAGTCATTTTGGAGCCGCTTGATACTGGAGTAGAGCTTGGTTTACAGTTAAGCATTCCGATTCGGCAAATCAAGTCAGGTGTATACTTGGTTTGGGTAAAAATATGTCGAAAGATCACATTTCGCTTCAATATTCAAAAAGTAATTAAGATCGCCTAAGTTACTAATAGAAAATTTTTGGTGGAGGCATTGAATAAAGTGAGACATCAATGTTTAACAGGAACTTTCAAGAATGATGTCATTGACGTAACGTAGATGAACCAAGGAACCTATGGAGGCGTGGAGAACAAACATGGATGTGTCGTCTTCATTTTGATAAAATTCATTTTGGAAGAGAAACCCGCTATAACGTTGAAAGTTGAAACCATGCCCGATGAGTTTGACAGAGTCCATAAATTGCCTTGTGAAGCTTACATGCATGAGATGGGCGAGTAGGGTCAATGAAGCCAGGAGTTGTTGCATGTATATTTCTTCTTAGAAAATATCATGGAGAAATGTGTTTTTCACATCAAGTTGTCGCATAGCCCAACCTTTCGCATAGCCCAAACTTTAGAGACAGCACCAGACTACAGAGAGAATCATGTGTATGGTCACGGATTTAACAATGAGGCTGAAAGTTTTTGAGAAATCAATGTCGGGTTATTGATGAGAGCCCTTTGTGACAAGGCAGGCATTATATTGTTCGCTAGTCCCATTCCTATGTTGATTATTGATGTGATAAAACCCACCATCAGTCGACAAGGTTCATGTATGAGAGATAGGAGACTAAGGACCAGGTATGATTTTTAACAAGAGCATGATATTCATCGGTCATACAACAACCCACTTTGGATCTCATGTAGCATGTGCTTGGTAGATTAAGGTTTTAAGCATAGATGTATATGCTAAGGAAATTGGATATTTGGTAGTAAGATAAGAGTTTGAGTTTACGAGTACCATCTTGACTTCAAGTAATCATGGAGTGACAAGGCAGAGGTAGGATGATAGATGGTGGAGATGAATGTGAAGAAGACAACTATAGTGGGTGTTGGGAATTTGACTAGAATTCTATTTTGGGTAAAATTCTAATTTGAGTGAAACCCTAATATTATGGAGTTATTAGAATTTTGGGAAATCCTAATTGGTTTGGGATTTGAATTTGAGAAATACCTATTTGATTTAGGAGTTTATTTATGTTTATAAATAGGCCTAGGGTGGAGGCTTATTTGTGAGAATGAGTTGTTGAGATTGTTGAATAAGGTTTTATGGGCTTTATGTTTATGCTATCTCTTATACACTGTATTTTGGATATACTATTAGTATCTCTTATGTACTAATAGTATACCATTCGTAGAATATAAATAATAAAGTAGGTGAGAGATCATTAAATCTCTCTCTAATTTCCCCCCACTTCTTTTCTCCTTCTTCTCTCAAACCCTAATCACTAAAAACCTAGTTACAAACCCTAATACTCATCCTCTTCAATCCAACTTGGTATCAGAGCTCCGGGGAAGAACCAGGGAACACAGCGCAAGAGGAGGAACCAGCGACTATGACATCAACATGACATTATGCTGACGTCAGCAGGTGATCTGTATTTTTGATGTGGATTAGTAAATCTCGATTTTATAGGAATTGCAGTGATTTTTTCCTGAAAATTTTGAGGATTGGAGATCTGTTTATTATGAGTTCTCAAAAATTGAAAAAAAAAATCAGATTTTGTATTTCTGTTTGTGCGATTGATTGGGGATTTTTGGTGAATCAATCCTATAGTGTTTGATCCATATCATAAATAGTGAGTGATTAAGACAAGTTTCGTGAAGATCGGAGTGGTCTTGAACACTCGGGGATGATTGTTCTCCTCTATGCCTACCGTTTTTTACTGTTGGGTGTCGATTTTTTGGCCCAAAATTTTTCCTATGCTTGGAAGCTACTGGTTTATGGAAATGCCTTCCCTAAAACACTGTTAGGTGACTGTTGTGCATGTTTCTTGGGTTGTTTTTCCCATATAGTGGTGGATTTCGTGGGTCGTGGAACCCTACTTGGTTATATTTTTGGTGTGGTACTATTGGTATTGTTATCTTTGGCCTGATTTGTGTAAATCAGTTTCGTGTTACTCATAATGGATGAATCTGAGGTTAGTTAGTCCTCTAGTACCACTGTGCAGGAGAGAGGTAATGTCAGCGCCAATGGAAGTGATGTACCAAATCTCCAGATTACTACAGTAAAGTTAGATGGAACAAATTTCCTTGTCTGATCTCAATCCGCATGGTTGTTTATTGAAAGCAAGGGGGTATTTGAATTGTGTCATTCCTACTCCCAAGTCAACCGATCCGAGCTATGCCAAGTGGGAGGCTGAGAATGTCATTGTCATGTCATGGCGTCTCCACTCCATGCAACCAGATATCAATAGTTAATACTTGTTTCTTCCTTCCATACAACTATACAAGACATTTGAGATGCAATGAGCCAGTGACACAGACCTATTCTAAGATAAGAGGTGTTGCCCGGATTTATGAGTTGCATCAAAGTAGCTGGCAACTAAAGCAGGAGGATATGTCTATTCCCACATACTACTCCACCCTTTGCCGTCTCTGGGAAGAGCAAGATCACTATCATATCGTCAAGGCTAAGTGCCCTGAGGATGCAGCCGAGTATAAGAAATTGATTGAACAAACCCGCATGTTTGAGTTGCTTACTGGATTGAATATGGATTATGTACAAGTATGGGTTCAAATTCTTGGAAAAGACCCAGTTCCCTCTCCTGATGAAATCTATGCATACTTACATCATGAGGAGCATCGTCGAAGTGCTATGCTCCAAACTCCCATACTTGATAGATCTGCTTTGGCCTGCTTATTCCTGCGGGGAGGCAGGAGTGGTAGTAATGGTCATGGCCGAGGAGGTGGTTGTTTTGGATCATCTGGTTCTACTACTGATGATGAGGATAAACTTAAGTGTGATCATTACGGGCGTATACGTCATACGAGAGACACCTGTTGGGACTTGCATAGTTGTTCACCCCCACGGGGCCCTTCTGGGGGTGGCTGAGGAAACAGGGACAGACGATCTGTAGGGGACTCGAGTGCACACTTGGTTACATCCACAGTTCCAATATCAACTGTTGTACCTCCTTCGGATAGCCCTGGTCTGTCTAGAGATGAGATTGATGCCCTCTGCCGCTTCATGTCCCAGTTGGAGACTTTTAATACCGCTAATGTTGCTTTAGTCCCTTATACAGGTACTTCAGCCTCGGCTCTCAGTGCATTTGTTTCTGATTATAGTCGCTCAGATTATTGATCCAGAAGCATCTGATCATATGATTGGTATGTCCTATTTTTCATCTTCATTGATTCTAGTAGACACAAAGTTAAAGTTGCTAATTGTACATTATCATCCATTGCGCGAGATTGTGTTGGCTCGAGCGAACAGCGTCGAGTTTTGAGAATTTGTTTTGTATTTGGGATTTTCTAAACATATTGGGTTTTGGGTTTGGTTGTGAGAGAAAACAAGAATTTGTGGGCTATGTGAGCTTTTTAGAGGATGTGGGAGAACTTTTGATTTTGAATTCTTGTTGCTCTTCTCTTTGCAATCTTCTATTTTATTAGTGAAGGTTTTTTGGATCGTCTTTTGATTGTGGATATAGCTCTGGGTTGGTAAACCACATATGTCTTGCGTTGTGGTATGAATTATTTTATATGTATTTGTCATATTATCTGTATCCCTAAGATGGAAACCGCTTCCGCCCCCCACAGTGGGATCATTAAGGAACAAAGGTGGAGATGGAGATATAAAGTTAAAAAGGATGATCAAGGGGAGTGGCAGTGCTTGAATTGGTCTCAAAATAGGAAAAACTGTTGTAAATGGTTACATGAGTGATGGGTGTAATAATGGTGGGTGGAGTTGATATGTAAAGGAGAAGGGAAAGAAAGAGATGTAAAAAGTGAAAAGGTATTGAAGCGAGAAGCGTAAAGGGGGTGACTAAAGCTAGCTTAGAAGTTGTTCTTAACAAACTGGGCATGATAAATATATATGCTCAGCTTTGAAGGGATTGTTGAGATATATTGGTTATGTAAGTGATACACCAGATCTCTCATTAAGGATATACTCGTAATTGTCCTATTAGGGTTATTATAATATATAGATGAAGAGATTAGAGAGCATTACTCTCTAATCACGTTTTCCCCTAATACGTCTTCTTTCTCTCTCTCTTTCTCCATCTTCTCTTCTAAGTTTTAATCTTCAAATACAAGGATAACAATCGGTTACACAGATTGTAGAAACCAGATTAGGCTATCACAAGTGATTGTCAAACAGAATTTCTCTCTAGGAGCAATTCTAATACAATTCCAAAATTGAAACTATATGGATTCTAGAAACTAGATTCTGGGATCAAATCCCGATGAGACACACTATTTGGAAACAGCTTTGTCTACTAGCTCTATTTGGTAACAGTGCCCAAGGGTTTGTGTATTGCTACAGTAACCGAGTTCTCCTTTATGTCTCTGTTCTTGGTTAATCTGGACAATGCTCTGTTTGGTTACAGAGCGGTCCTCAACCGACCAGACTAATCTATCAGATCACTTTTCTGTTTGGTAATAGAGGAGTGACTGGTCATAATTGACTGGTAGAATTCTATTCCTTAGCAAGGATGCCCCTGTTCTGCATAGGAATACTGGATATCCAATCTGAGGATTGGCTATCTCTGATCTGACTCTCTGGACTGAGTCGTCTTCAACCTTGAGATGAGTTTTATATCTCCAATGGAGGTCTGAATATTCTTCTCTGGTTCGAACTCTCTTTCTGGGCTCAATCTAACAGAAGTCTAATACGAGTTTCTCACTTGTGCAGAACTCTCCTCCTCATCCTCACCTTACATAGGCAAGGGCTAGGCCTGGGAGCTACCTGGGCTTCCTAACCGACCCATTTAATGAGTCTCTTGGATTTCCCCAACTGACTCATTCAAAAGCCCACCAGGTTCATCGAACCTGGACGCCCACCTATGATCCGTAAGGATCATGTAATCTAAACAGCCACATCTCAATCAAGATCAAATTTACACCGTTGATCTGACTTTTAATCTTAAAAGATTAGGCGACTCAAGACGATGTGGCGTGCAAAGTGCGCCTCATTGCGCCCATAGCCCTGCACATGCGCATGTCCTGCTCGATGCGATGCACCTTGCTAGTGCACACAATGTGCGCACACAAACATTTGGTGTATGTGCGCACACAAGAGAACAAACTCTAAGGAGTGGGAAATACTAATTAGGTTGTTTCAAGTCTCATAAATTTCCGATATGGGATTTATTAAAAGCAAAAGAGAATTTTCTTTTAAAACTCTTGGGTTTCTCACCCAAAACCCACAAGATTTAAAGCTCCGCTAAATCTTAAACAAATGGTTTTATTTCGAATTATTATGTAATTTGTAGTTTCATAGAGGGAAACCAACCTCCAAGAGAAAATCTCTGATTTTATTCCTTGGTTTGCAATTTAGAGAACTCCAACAAGTTTGAATAGAGAATGACTTCTTCTAATAACTAATCACTAACCCTAACCACCCATTAACTCTAACCCTCTAACTACCCATTAACCTTAGTCACGTAACACAAATCATAAAAACCCATTCATTAATTTATTAAACTCGTTTTAAAATTATGAGTTAATAAATCAAAATCAACTAAATTAGGGTTTTAAGTTCTAAAGAATTACACGAGGAAAATCTAAAAAATTAGAATACAGAATAAAAGATTACCCATAAGATCAGCGAAGAGATCTCTGTGAAGTGTCCGACAATGAGAACGGCGAGTAAAGATAGAGGCGATGAAGGGCCTGCGACGGCCGAATGGGCTCGTGCAGCGGTCGTTCATGTGACCGACCAATGTGCTGGACCAGCAGTCCAGAAATCGGACCACACGAGGCTCACCCATCCATGATCCATGCATGCTGGATTCCGACTTCTTGCACATACGGAGGAGTACGGAGTACGGAGTAAGGAGAAAGAAACAGCTGCAGAGCCCAACCGAATTGAATCCCACGCGCCATCGACGCCACCCGGAACAACCGCTTTAAAGGCACCCACACCTTGATTCGAACCGGAACTTGAGCCGCGGATCCAACCCATCGCTAGATTTCAGGGACCGACATCTCGTCGTTTTGAGCTGTTCTACAGTTTTACTTGGAAAATAGTTAACGTACCCATGCTTCCATTTTGTAACGGTCCTCTTTGGTTCACGCCCCAATTTAAAATACTCATTTATGTGGATAAGATCACTCGTGAGGTTAAGCAATTCAATCATAATTTTTTCAAAAAAAAACCTAAAATCTTAATTTTAATTTAGTTAAACTTAACCGCGTTAAAGCGTGTTAAAAGGGCAGACGATGACACTGGTGTAAGATATGAAAAGGGCCCATGGCCATAGGTCCGCTTATCATTGCTCGTTTTACTTTATTCAATTTGAGTTGTCTAAGAACAGTTTCTGTTAGCCATGGTTTCGTTTTGGCTTGAGCTTGACCATGCACGGCTTCTACTACTCCTATATAGCAATTGGTATCCACGTGGATACCTTCAAATTGCTTTATTCTTGCTCCAAAAATGGCACTGGCTACTATCTTCTGTGGGGTCACTAAATTTAATTAGGGGTTTTTTTACCAACCCGATTTACTGTCATTTATTTCCTTCTCCCATTATAATCTCTTTGTTTCAACCCCATACTATTTGGCTCTCTACCCGTCTCATCTACCCCTCCTTCTTCCCTCCCTTCATTAATGAAAAAAAAATCTCTTATCATCAATGGCACGTCTTCTACTCTTCTCGTCTCGTTGTTTCATCTCCACACGGTTTGGCTCCCCACCCTTCTTTTTCCTCTTTGTGCCCCCTCTTTCTTCCTTTCTTTCATTAATGAAAAAAAACTCCACATGCATCTCCCCAACGATTCCTCTATCTGAGCCATCATTGGCACGTCTTCTTTCCTTCTCTTCACTGTTTACCACTGAGGCCAATAAAAATAGGATTGCAGAGTCGGATATTACATCACCGGGAGGTTATTAAGATCAACATCACCTGTGATTACCAAGGTATTTACCCTAGCCCTTATTTATGCTTTTTTCTTATTTGTTTCATAGATTAAACCTCAACCCTTTTACCATTTTTCACTGATTTGTTTGATAGCTTTTCACTGATTTCTTTTATAGATTTGGGATTCATCTCTTCTTACTTCTCTTTTTCTTATCTCTCAAAAAAGGGGTTGCCGGATCGGAGGATACATCACCGAGAGGTTATTAAGATCAGCATCGACTGTGATTAACAAGGTATTTACCCCATTCCTTATTTGCGATTTCACTCTTATTTGTTTCATGTATTGAACCTCAACCCTTTTACCATTTTTCACTTATTTGTTTGATAGTTTTTCTTTCACTGATTTGTTTTATATAACAACCTTTATTTGCTATTTTACTCATATTTGTTTCATTTATTGAACCTCAACCATTTTTCACTTATTTGTTTGATAGCTTTTCACTGTTTTGTTTGATATAACTTGAATCCAATCAACCAAATGGATCCAGATTCATATGACAGAGTGATGACCATATATACATATTAGTAAGTTGATACCCATTTGAACAGAAAGAATGATGAATTACTGATATTGAATTCATTTTCCATATTAAGTAATTTTTAGTAAAGGTATTCTTGGAGGTTCCAAGTTTAGATATCAACATAGATGCTATAGTTCCTTCTTAAATCACCCTTAACTTCATACTTATTGCTTTAGTCTTAAGAACACATTGTACCTTAAAAGTTATGTTTCAGATATTCTCTAATGGTAGTTGTACTCTAATTCCGACCTACTAGGTCTAAGCTCTATAACATATGCATGTGATGGCTATGCGCTTGGTTTGACCACCACTATGGATGGATGGATGGTTTGCTTCATTTTTTTTTTCCTATTAAAATTTGTGTACTTAAACTGTTTTTCCATCGCCAACTTTATTCAAGTATTTATGTAAATTTTTGCATTCGTCTTGATCCTTGATTCTATTCATGCTCAATGTTGTTTTTTGCAGGCATTTCCTTCTTTGTTTATATGGGATAATTGCTTTTGGGTTGGTTCTTACTGGTTGATTGAAAAAGTTTAATATTATACACAACTTAACTGGTAAAGTTGGTTTGCATTAACATATCTTGGTTGATGGCTAAGTTGCTAATGAGCCTAACTGTTGGTTGTTCACTTTACTTCTTTCCTATTTGCATTTTATTATAACAAATCAACCATCATAACACTTTGATTCATAATATTTTTCTCCAAACTGTTGCATATAATTGTTGCCCCATCTAGTTGTTAGTGAGAATCTATCGTCAGGCAGTTAGGTTTTGAATTATATATATATATTAGTTTTGGTTTGCAATCAAGGGAATGAAATGTCAAATTTAGCTTGCATCCAGTTGAACAAATGGCTCCAAATTCGGATGACACAGTGATGGTCATGTACATGTTAATAAATTGATACCCATTTGAGCAGAAAGAAGGATGAATTGTTGATCTTAAATTCATTTTTCCTATTCAGTAATTTTTAGTTAAGGTATTCTTGGAGGTGCCAAGTTTAGAGATCAACATAGATGCTATAGTTACTTCTTAACTTGCCCTTAACTTCATACTCATTGCTTTAGTCTTACGAACATATTGTACCTTGAGCAGTAAAATATGGAATACGTTCAATGTAAAAGATAAATACAAATGAGAGATTTGTTAGGAAGAGCTTGAAGAGAGTTTGAAGTATGCAGTTTTGATTTCCATATGTTTGAGTATATATTTGTCATAGAATTAGAAAGTTAAGCATTTAATAGGCTTTTTTCCATGTTAAAGAAGTATTGAAATTTTTTGGTGAAGATTTAGTGGCTCTTTGATGTGAAATTGATCCAACATCTATTAGACATTTTTCTTTGTAACAAGTTTCAGATTCCTTGATGAATAATTAGTGACCAAAATGATCTAGCCATATAGACTTTAATGTATGATTCTCTTATTTTCTTTGCTCAACTATCTTTTTTTTATCATTATGAAGCGGTTAAAGGATCAAGTTTGCCCTAGGATATGTTATTTCCATAATGGCCACAAAATGAGGTATCATGCACCCTTATGCTTCTGCAATATATGCCAATTGAATACCTTGATCGAATAATTGGGGATACAACTAGGTCCTCTGGCACATGGAACACCTCTGGGTAACTACTTCCAAATATCCTTAATTGAGTTCCCTCTAGGGGAGTCTTTGAATGATATCTTTTGCAGTTATCCAATCTCACGGTATATTTTTAAATTCATCTTGGCTAAATCCCTTACCACCCAGAGTTTTGATTCTTGAGACATTTTCCATGGTTCTTATTACTCAATCATGTAGATACATGTATTCTTTTAATGACTCCATCTCAAAGTACACATCAACGACAACAAAAATCTTCTCTCCACTCTTCACAAAAGGCCTATATTGGACCACACAAATCATTGAAACCTCTCCCACTCCTACCTTGAATTATGCAAGAACCATGAAATGATTGATTGAGAGGTACATAAAACCTACTGGAGACTCATGTATAATAATAAAGAGAAGCAAAACAAATTCTGATAAGTATCCTCTCTTTCTAAAAATAAGCAATCTACCCTCTCTCTGGCTCTTGATCTTGCCTACACACACACAAAGGTACACACATTAAGATGCCCAATTGATGCACCACTATTGATTAGTTATGAGCCCTTAAACAACTTTTTGTTATGAACAAGATTCCTCCCTCTGTATTTTCACCCAATTGAGAAGCAAAAGTGGTCCTATTCATGTGTGAAGCAACTGCTTGAGATACTTGAGGCATGATGGGTGAGCATATTCATCCATTTGATTGAAAATTTATTGATCAACATTTGTCTTACACTCTCCTAAATTTTTTTTTTGTTGCTATTTTAAAACTTTTTTGCAGATGAGGATGCAAAAAATATCCTTGCATTGAGATCATCATTGCGACTTGTGAGACCTTTCATTTCTGGTGTTGATGGTCCAATCAAGGATGTCCCCATGGTTCCAAATATGCTTTGGTAACGGAAGTTCAATCTTTATTATATTTGCAAGATTTGTCATGGGTAATGTGTTTCGTATAATCCGACTCTTCCACTATTTAGAATCTCCTACGTGATGAACCACCTGATTTTGTGTATGGTGGTCAGCCCCAGAAAACCTTTATTTAATTCAAAGATGGTCTGCTTTGGTGATGATAATATGTAAATAATGCTTTTTTCCCTCTTCTTAAACGTTATTGTAAGGGATAAAATTCGTAAAACTGTGTAACGTTGGGGAACGAGCTGGCTTTTGTTGTTTTGTGCACGAAGGTGACACGTGGACGTATGTTTGAGTCACGTGCTTAAAATAGGAGGATACACATTATCTGATGCATAGCACGTTGTACAAATTAAGACGTATCCGTGGTCTTGCGAAACAACGTTCTCGTTGTGGTTTCGACAACGTTTCCGTTGTCTTGCGCACAACGTAGACGTTGTATTCTCGACAACGTTTCCGGTGTTAATTAAACAACGAACTCGCCGTAATTCAGATAAGGATGTCCAGGTCATATTTTAAGACATATACAACGTATTCGAGCTCGAGTCAACAACGAGACCGACTCGCAAGAGGAGATAATCAGGAGGCGATCAGTTGTTCTGACAAGTGAGCCGAAAGCACTGCCTCGGTATTTAATGCAAGTCACTTCTGTGTGCTGTCAGACTCAACCGACTGAACTAATGGTAGGCTTTCATGTGTGATGCAACAGGTGGTAGATTTTACTGACATATTTGGTAATGAGTGCAGGACACGTGGTATGGGCATTTATGGGCATCTATGGTCATCTATGGCCATACCAAAGGTTAACCTATAAATACCCCGAGAATTTCAGTGTTACGGGGATCGAGAGATAGACATATTTTTTCAATGCTCCTATTTGCTTTACTGTTCATCATCTTCTTCTTCATCTACTTACTTTATCATCGGAGTACAGGTCAGGGTATCACACCCTCCAACTTCTACCTTCTACCAATAAACCAGAGGTGAACATTTGCAGCTGACGTGTGTCCTTTCCGGTATTTTTTCCCCTCAAAAATTGGCGCTGTCTGTGAGAAATAATAAACGAACCTCCCTTAGCTCTTTGTGATCATGACTGATCAAACTTCTGTGCCCGGGCTTGAGAATCAAACCCCTCAGGCCACTCCCTCTGCACCTTCTGTTGCACAGAATTTCATCCCTGGGGTCAGTCCATCATCTGCCCAGCCAGGAATGACCATGCCCCCCCCATCGAACCTTCTGTCTCTGATCGTATTTTGATGATGTTGCAAATGCAGCAATCTGCTCTGGATCAGATCACCAGACACTAGCAGATGATGCAAGAAAGGCTTGATGCGTTCGAACATAGTAGACTCGAAGGGGAAGTGGACTACCGAGCTGCACAACGTATTGTGGGGGTATAGGACGACACCGAGGAGTCCTACAAACAAAACACCTTTCTCTTTGGCCTATGGCATGGAAGCTGTCATGCCTACTGAGATTAGTTTGCCCACATTACGCTCTTGGCATAACAAGAAGAAGAATGGAGAGAAAGACAGGAACGCTGAGCTCATGGCCATTCACCTCGACTTGTTAGAAGAAAAGCGAGAAGATGCCAGCATTCAGACGAAGAGATACCAGCAACAGCTAAGGAAGGCGTACAACCAAAAGGTACAGCGAAGAGTCCTTCAGGTCGGGGATCTCGTTCTCCGCAAAGTATTTCAGAATACCAGGGAAGTTAAGAGTGGCAAGTTGAGACCTAATTGGGAAGGACCATATATCGTAAAACGATTGGGGAGTCCTGGCGTTTGCTACTTGAAAGATCTGCAAGGTAATCTCATTCATAAATCCTGGAACATTATGAACTTGAGGCAATTCTTTCAATAGAATCTGTGGTGAATAAATGAGTTGTTGCAATAAAAAGTTTTCCAGTATCATTACACGAGCATTTAAATTATTGTTTTGAAGTTTTTACATCAACTCGTTGTCTGGAACATCAGTGTAATATTGTGAATGTTTTGCAAAATCGAATAAAATTTCACTTGGACGTCATACTCACAACGAGACACTAGTGGCTTATCCTAAGGATGTCATCTGAGCAAATCCAGTGGCTTATCCTAATGACATCCTCTGAGCAAGTGTCTCGAAACTGAGTTACTTTATGTTCATCTTATGAAATTTTATTTGTCAGATTACATTCACAATGAACTACATAAAGATGTATCTAGGCCTATGTCTCTTTTCCGTTGTATGAATGCTTCCGTTGTGTATATGGTTCAGAGTGCTTTGTTCGGTATGCATCAATCGTCACAAAAAGGATTCCTTTATATATGCTCAAAGTGCCTACGTTATGAGTTATTTGTGATCATGTCTAATTCTATGATCCATAAAACATGTTCATACACTTATATTATATTTTTTCATGTATGTATACGTTGTGCAAGCTCTGCAACTTCGAGTTCCAATACAAAGAAAAACAAAAGGGAAAGAGAAAATGATCATTCATTTAGAAAAAACTCATTGCTGGGTCAAATACAGATAACCCCATAACTTGGGGAAGAAGATGATGCATTACAACTAGCAGAAGAGAGAGTAGGAAGAGAAGAAATTAAAAGTCGGCAGCATCAGCAAGGACAGTGGGAGGAGAGACAGGATCAGCAACGTCAGCAGTTTCAGCAGCAACAGGAGGAACTTCGGCAACTGGAGGAGCTTCAGGAGCAGCTGGTTCAAAGAATGGTTCAGACGGAAGAGGTGCAGGGCCTTCGAGGGGATGTGGCTTCTCAACTCCTTCAACTTCGGGTTCGTTGTCTAGGGCGATGACATCCTTGCTCTGGAGCTCGGAGAAGGTAGTCACGTCCTCCTCGTTGTCTTCCTTCAGTCGACCTTGTTGGCGGAGCATATTGATCACCTCCTTCTCGGTCTCTGCCCTGTCCTCGTCGAGAAGAGTGTCCAACTGAGACTGATAGTGTTGTTGCAGTCTCGTGGTCACCGCCTGCTCGATTGCCTCTTCAGCTCTTTTGGCTTCCTCGAGCTCCTCCATCAGTGTGGCTCTCGCTGCCTCAGTTTCCTCTAGCTACCTGCTCAGAGTCTGTGAGACGAGCTCCAACTCGCTGATCCGGAGAATGGCGTTCTCCACTTCTTGTTTGGCTTTCTTCTCTCCCTCTTTGGCTGCTCGAGCTTCGCCTTCAGCCTTCTCTTGCCCCTTGAAGGCGGCAATGAACTTCTCCTCCACCCGCACCACTTCAGCTCGGGCTTGGGACAGATCAAACTCAATCTTGAGGTGATCCTCAGCGAGAGTTTGCTCCAGCGCCTCAGTCCTTCCTTGCCAGTAGCTGATGGAGTCTTTGAGGTGATTGTAGTGGTAGGTACTACGATCACATAGCTTGTGGAGGAGGACGTTCAGCTATGATACACAAGATTGAGAATATCAGTTTGTCACAATGAGAATTGAATAAAGCAAACCAAAGAACAGAAGTCGTACCGAGGCCATGGACTGGCAGGCTGCATAAGAAACCTGAGGCAAGGACATCTTGCCAGCATCAGCAATATCCTGGGGGAGCCTCATGGAGTGCGTCAAGGCCCTAGCAACCTTCTCCGAGGTCTGCACCGAGTCGTGGATAGTGGGCCTCCCGAAGCGCGTGAAGTCGGGTGACCAGTTGATCTCATCTGAAAGCGGTGCTCCGAATGGGAGAAGAGGTGTGGTTGTCTCCGTTGTGGCAACAGTGACCAGGGCGGAGCTCGAAGCACTTGGGGCAGCCACAGTAGGAGTAGCAGCAGGCATTATGTTGGCTACAGGTGTCCCCGTTGCAGCCTTAGCTCCTTGGTGCGTAGCAGGAGCAGAAGGGGAAGGAGTGGCAGCACGAGCAGTGTCCTTCTCTCGGCGCTGTTCTTCTTTTCTCCTCTTTCTGGCCTCGAACTCGGCCTGAGTCATGGCCTTCCGTTTCGGCTCGGAAGGCGCTCCCGTTGTGGATGAAATTATTTTTGGAGGAGGTGGAAGAGGGGGCAGCGCAGTTGTAGGACGAGTTGTCCTTGGCTTTCGGATCAACGCAAGAGGGTTGGTGCCGGCCATATCTTCTTCTTCCGAGCTTGGCTCAATTACGGGTGAGGAGGAAGAGGTGCCTTGTTGCCTTGGAGGAGACGGGTTCGAGCTGCTGAAAAGGCTCCAAGTATCAGGTAGTAGTGGTGTCCACCGGATGTACTCCCCTCCTCGTACGCGCTTGATGTTGGTAAGAAGACTTTCCTCTTCAGGTGCGAGTTTTTTGAAGGGTAGTTTCTTTCCTTCAACTGCAAAAGTAAAAGTAAAAGTGTCAGACAACGAAAGTAAGCAGGACGAAGAAAGTAAACAGACAACGGACGATGGGACGGAAAGACAGAAGAAGTAAAAGCACAACGGACAACGGACAACGGTATCGTGTTACCTGGTTTATCTTGGAAAACATTGGGCACGGTGGAAGTTTCAGCTTTCCAGCCCCCAGAGACAACGAAGAGAGTTGCTTTCCACCCTCTTTCTCTGTCCAAGATGCCGGAAACGAGGTCTGGGTACAACGGCTTCTTGTTCCAGGAATAATAATTGTGTGGGCCATCGTCAGTATCTCGACATCTGACGGCGTGACAGAAATGAAAAAGGTGTCTAGCCTCTATAGGGTACCCGTCCTTGATGAATTTGATCATTATAGACATATACTTGTAGAAACTGGGGTGCATTTGCCCTGGGGCAAGGTGTAGGGTGGAAAGGACTTCATCCAGAATGGGATGAAGGGGAAATCAAAGACCGGCTTCGAGTTGGGAGAGATAGACAACGATGCATGCTGATCGTTTGTCAATATAGGCATCTTCTCTTTTGAAGTGAAGATTGACATGGGAGAGAAACTCGAAACGTTCTCTGAAATGGTTAAGGTATGCTAATTGTTGTTGGCGTAGGGCAGAAGATTTCTCGATGTAGGCACCATACGGTGCGCTACCAGTACAGCTAGCTTCGTCTTCGGATTGACCTCTAACTTCACCTAGCCTAAGGGATTCTATGGGTGTCTCGACAGCCATGGGTTGAGGAGAATAGAACAAAGAATAATAGGAAGGAAAAGGAAAAAAATGGGCAGACTGACGACAGAGAAGAAGAGAAAGAAAGAGAAGCAAAATCAATGAAGAGAGAGAAAAATGAGAAGAACGTACCGCGAAGAGAAACGAGAGTTTGAAGAAAGCTTGAATTTTCGCTTGAGACGCAAGTGAGGCAGAGTAACAGTACTTCAATGGCAAGATAAGTGAAATGAAGCAGCCAAGAGAGATTTGTATAGATACCTTAGAGAAATGAAAAGACCAGAATACCCTCCATCAGAGCCGTACACCTGTGTCAAAGCCGGAAAGACTGGTGGCAGGATTGACGTTTCACGTAAAGAGAATAACCGTTAGAGATATAAAGCGTTTTGAATTCCAAAACGGTAATGATGACAGCCTGTCTTGCATTAATGAGGCGTGACGGTTCGCACGCGTAAACCAGCTGGCTTGGGCGTTCTATCTTCTCAGCGTAAACCACGCAGCGATCCAGGTGCCGGCAGAAGATTGAGGTATGGACTGTCGCTCTTTTGTCCGTTTATGACACTTCGAACTACGTTCTAAGCCTCATAAAGGGGTAAATTGTAAGGGATAAAATTCGTAAAACTGTGTAACGTTGGGGAACGAGCTGGCTTTTGTTGTTTTGTGCACGAAGGTGACACGTGGACGTATGTTTGAGTCACGTGCTTAAAATAGGAGGATACACATTATCTGATGCATAGCACGTTGTACAAATTAAGACGTATCCGTGGTCTTGCGAAACAACGTTCTCGTTGTGGTTTCGACAACGTTTCCGTTGTCTTGCGCACAACGTAGACGTTGTATTCTCGACAACGTTTCCGGTGTTAATTAAACAACGAACTCGCCGTAATTCAGATAAGGATGTCCAGGTCATATTTTAAGACATATACAACGTATTCGAGCTCGAGCCAAATCAAACAGGGGTTGGCCAGAGCTTGGCTTGATTGAATTTTCAAGCTTTTTTTTAGGCTCGGCCCTATCAAGCCTAAAATTTGAGCCGCTCTCGGGCTGAGCCGAGCCGATCCGCACAAACGGGCCAATTGGGCTTTGTGCAGCCCTAGGTTTGAGTAATGCTAGCCCTACTCTTAGTCAACCTAAACTCTCACACAATAATGCTAGCCATACTCTTAGTCAACTCATATTCTCACACGTGCGTTGCATGGGTCTCACTAGGGTCCATCTGCCCACTCTCTCTCCTCCTTCGCTCTCTCACACATGCAGCCCAATAGTATTATGATAAAAAAAAAAATGATTTTCTTTATCTTCTTCTAAGTCTAAACTTATCATTGGCTCTGAGGGTAAGGTTTAGGCTTAACTAGTTCAATATACAATTTCGAGGGCTTGTGTCAGAACTCTTACATGTGAGGGTTGGACTTAGACTTTGACGGACCTTAGGCCAACCTGACCCATTGACAACTCTAACTATAAGGGTACACTTATAATATTCTAACCAAATAAATAAATAAAAATTACTCTGAAGTATTTTATCTACCTGCTAGCGGGTGGCACGTGCGAGCGAGGGGAAGGAGTTAACCACAGTTAATAGGAGTTAAAAGGGACACGTGTTAACTCGCGGGTGCGATTGAACTCGCTAGTGGCACCTGCGATGCACGTAAGAGTGAGGGGAAGGAGTTAACCATAGTTAATAGGAGTTAAAAGGGTCACGTGTTAACCCGCGGGTGCAATTGGACTCTCCTTGAGTTGAATCGTGATTGGCTGTGATTCAAATGGATAGATGAGCGAGGGTAGTTTCAAAATTAAATCAAAGGCAAGGGGTAGTTTGGGAATTAAAGCAAACATTAAATCAAAGTTTTGTTTTTATATAAGGGTAGTATGAGGATTTCGGAAAAATCATCTACGGCTGCCTCCCGCATTATAATAGTAAAGAAATGTGTAATAAAAGGGTGGAAGGCAAGCCGGACGTTGTAGGATATTTAGTTTACCAAGTCTGACCCTAAAAAATAGGACTTCAGAATATCAAGTATAACCTTGCCAGGGAAAAAAAAGCTATCTTGAAAGGCTGGACTAGGCCACCCCAACTGAAGGGCTTGTTTGACACCCATTACTGAGCATTTTCTCCGAAAAGCAAGGTTTGAAATCCCAGTGATATTTCGCAAAATTTCACGAAATCCCAATTTTGTTCCCACCCCCGGATATCGATATATTTGTTATTTCAGAAATGTAGATTTTGGCTGAGATATCGAAAATCTCGGGTGGAATTTCAGAATTTCGGCAAATTAAAGCTCATAATTTTATTTTTAAAATAATATTCCAAAATATCATTATGGGCGAAATTTTGTGAAATATTAAGAATAGATTTAATTTAATAAAAAATATATATAAAAACTGAATTTCCAAAATTTCGTCGATAAATCCAAAATTTTGAAATTTTGGTTCAAGTTGGAGAACCGAAATTGCCGAGATTTCTGAAATTTCAAACCTTGCCGAAACTCACCCTTTATATGAAAAGACTTTGGATCTTCTCCAGCCAGTGTTGGTGAGGAGACCGACAACACCCATTCCCAAGACGTGATATCAACATTTGCACACCAACCAAGGCATTGTTTAACATGCATACTTTGAATGATGTGCAAATGATGATGTGGTGCCTTGGGAGTGGCTGTTGGCGGTCTCCTTGCCAGAACCAACTAGAGAATATTCTGCCTATGAGAAAAAGCAGGTGGGGCCACAGTTAATTTATCATCTTAACTTATTTTTTCCTAGCATCCCCCTTCCCTTATCTTTGTTTTGAAACATAATCTCCACCTCAGGCTGAGGACGAGATTTACGATCTCGCCCCCTTTTTATGCAACGTTTCCCTTTTTTCTTCCCTTGAACTATGGTTAAAATTTAGTAATCCTTAAGATTAAAGTATCTAATCTTTTTAGGGGAAAAATTAGGATATATTTTAGGAAAATGGAACTTCCATGGAAGAGAAGCAAATAAAACCTTTCATAAAAATTATCGTAGAATTGATAATGAAGTTTTCATTGGAATCATCTTGGGGTTACTCTTTCTCGGGTCAGGCTCTCTCTTAGGGGAGGTGATAGTCGAGTAGTGGAAGCATTGCGGTTGGGGTTACAAACAGTAATTCGGTTCGGTTGAATCTGACTCCAAGGAATCAATTGCTTCCTGGAGGGCGACTCCATCCTTCCTCATATATATATATATATATATATATTTTTTTTTTTGGTTCGAGATATATGTTTAGGCCACAACACCGGTTAGGTGTTAGTATCTATTCAGTTAGTGGGCAGGTGAAGAGTATATACAAACTCCCACCCTCTCGGGAATGGACCCGGTGCCTTCCCCCAAAGCAGGGGAACCTCATTGGGAGATCTACTCTTTAATAAAAGATATTCGGCATCTCCAAGTTTTATGCGGTTCGGTGGAATGGAGCTTTGTCAACAGACTTGCAAATGGCGAAGTTCATTGGGATGCACAGTGGGACTTAAATGACAGCATTCAATAATCCTCATTTAGCTCCAGCAGCATTAAATGACAGCATCCATAATCCTCATTTAGCTCCAGCAACCATTCTCTTGATCCTCCCAAGAGGTTAATTTGACTTTAGTTAGTCTCTTGGTTGGGAATACATATGCCTCTTAACAAAAAGAAATTTATATACATATACATAGTAGTGGGTGGCACGTGCGATGCACGTGAGAGCGAGGGAAGGAGTTAACCACAATTAATAGGAGTTAAAAGGGACACGTGTTAACTCGTAGGTGTGATTGAACTCTCCCCGAATTCAATTGCGATTGGCTATGATTCTCTCTTTAAATAGATAGATGAGTAAGGGGTAGTTTGGAAATAAAAGTAAAACATTAAATGAAAGGTTTGTTTTATATAAGGATAGTTTGAGAATTTCGAAAAAATCAGGCTACGCCTGCCTCTTGCATTATAATAATAAAGATACTAGTAGGTGGCACGTGCGAGCAAGGGGAAGGAATTAACCATAATTAATAGGAGTTAAAAGGGACAAGTGTTAACTTGCAGGTGCGATTGAACTCTCCCTGAGTTCAATCGCGATTGGCTGTGAATTCTATTATTTAAATAGATATATGAGCAAGGGATAGTTTAGTAATTAAAGTAAATCATTAAATCAAAGATATATCAAATAGTTCTGTTCATGCCAGATTGTTGATTTGTTTTTATTGTTCATTAGCGGGTGGCACGTGCAATGCACGTGAGAGCGAGGGGAAGGAGTTAACCACAGTTAATAAGAGTTAAAAGGGACACGTGTTAACCCGCGGGTGCAATTGTGATTCTATTCTTTAAATAGATAACTGAGGGTAGTTTGGGAATTAAAGTAAAACATTAAATAAAAGATTTGTTTTATATTAGGGTAGTTTAGGAATTTCAGAAAATTCAGGCTACTGCCTCTCCCATTATAATAGTAAAGAAGTTTAGGAATTAAAGTAAATTATTAAATCAAAGATATATCAAATCGTACTGTTCAAGTAAGTTTGTTGATTTGTTTTTATTGCTCACTAGTAGGTGGCACGTGCAATGCAGGTGAGAGCGAGGGGAAGGAGTTAATAGGTGTGATTGAATTCTCTCTGAGTTCAATCATGATTGACTGTGACTCTATTCTTTAAATAGATAAATGAGGATAGTTTGAGAATTAAAATAAAACATTAAATTAAAGGTTTGCTTTGTATAAGGGTAGTTTAGCAATTTCAGAAAATTAAAGTTACGCCTGCCTCTCCCAATATAACCATTATAATAGTAAAGAAAAGAAGATTTGTTTTTACTCGGAGTCCGGGATTGTTTCTCATTCTTGGTGGCCGTCCAAAAGGATATGTTTTGTCCAGTGGTTCGGATCAATATATAATTTTAGAAGGAAAATAGCCACCTCCTCGGTTGGTGATGGGCGTCTAGGCTCCTATTTTCTTAACATGTGTCCTCCTTTTAACCCTATTTAACCGTGGTTAAGATTCATCAACTCTTAAGGTTCACCATCTGCCATTGGTTTTAAGAAAAATGAAATAATTTTTTTTAAAAAAAACTAACTCGAGTTGAAGGGTTTCGCTCCACTTGCGAGAAGCAAACTATTGCTCCTCTCACCGACCCCACTACCATTAATTCGGGTTAATTTTTTTTAACCATTTAGTTAAAAAAAATTATTTTATTTTCTTAAAAACAAAGGGTAGATGGGTAAACCCTAACCCTATGTTTGGTTGCAGAGAAAATAAGTAAAAACATGTAAAAGAAAAGAAAATTGGACAAAACAAAACTAAAAGTTGTATTAGAAATCCAATATTTTCTTTTTTTATTTTTCCATGTTTTCACCTATTTTCTTGGCAACCAATCATAGCATAAGGGTGGATGAATTTTAACCACAGTTAAATAGGGTTAGAAGAGGGACATGTGGCGAGAAAATGAGAGCCGAGACGCCCCTCCTCGCGTCACCGACCGAGGAGGTGATTATTTACCATTTTAGAAATCCCTTTGCTTCGCTCTGTGTCACTCTAACAAAGGGTTTCGCTCAAAGTCTCAAGAAGATTCGATCATCATCGATAGAGCCATTTGAATTTCCCTCGCAAACCCAGTTTTAGATTCAAGGGAAAACACAGAAATCTTCTCCGTCATGGCTTCAGATGCAACCGAAGCCATGAAACCCTACAAGCTCAAAGAAACCCTAACAGGCCACAAGCGCGCCATCTCCAGCGTCAAATTCTCCGAAGATGGAAAGCTACTGGGAAGCTCATCGGCCGACAAAACCATCTGTATTTGGTGTCCGCTCGACGGCTCTCTCCTCCACGACTTCCAAGCCCACGAACAGGGCATCTCCGACTTCGCATTCTCCTCCGATTCCCGTTACATTTGCTCCGGTTCCGACGACAAGACTGTACGGATATGGGATGTGCAGACCGGTTCTCTAGTCAAGACTCTGCACGGTCACACCAATTACGTCTTCTGCGTGAACTATAATCCGCAGTCCAACATGATTGTTTCGGGTTCTTTCGACGAGACGGTTAGGGTTTGGGATGTGAAGACTGGGAAGTGTTTGAGGGTGCTTCCGGCTCATTCTGATCCTGTCACTGCCGTGAATTTTAATCGAGATGGGTCGTTGATTGTTTCGAGTAGCTATGATGGGTTGTGTAGGATTTGGGATGCGTCGACGGGGCATTGTATGAAGACTCTTATTGATGATGAGAATCCGCCGGTGTCGTTTGTGAAGTTTTCGCCCAACGGGAAGTTTATTCTAGCTGGGACTTTGGATAGTACATTGGTATGTGAAAACCCTTTTAGCTATTCATGAAAAAGAAGAGTTTCTTTTTACTTAATTATGATTTTTTTGTTTCCTAATTCCTTCAAAATCTCGTTGTGTGGCCATTGATTATGAGATTCACTGCTAGAATTCTTGTTTTGTTATTGTTGTGGGAGCTCTGTTGTGTGTAATGCTGTTTGATGGTTAGTTCCTTTAAATATGTTCTTTTAAATCCTGCATTGTGAATCAACATCTCAACTTCTGTCTGTTTGGTTTTGGTCTGTTGATTTTTTATTGAGATTATATTTGATTTGCAAAACAACATTTTTTTTTATTGGTAAAACGCAGATATATGTACAATAAAAAGATCAAAAGAGAAAGTACAAATGGATCACAAGATCGTGACCCTGAACTACCTCTACAAACAACAAGAAGGAAAGTATTTAGTAGCCCCAAATACAGAAGTGAGTATAAGTTGGCAACATCGAAACCATCCTGAATAGCACACCATGACCAATCCTGTAGCAAACACTAAAAGAGGAGGGAATTCCCTTGAAAATCCTAGAGTTTCCTTCATTCCAAATGGCCCAGCTACAGCTGAGGGCAACATAACCCCAACAACTTCCCCCTCCTCACCCCCAAACGTATTGGGAATTGACACGATAAGAAGTCTTGGAAGAATCGAGGAAAGGACCAGCTGATACACAAATGAGACAGGAAATAGCACCAAAACTTTGAAGCAAAATGGTAGTGAAGCAAAAGGTCAACTGACTCATCCGACTCGAGGCACATGAAGCAACCATTAGCCATCTTTCACCATCTTCTCATCAGATGATCACATGTAACCTGTAAGTATCTTGTCCAATACTACCAACCAAAGGAAAAAGGATACCTTGGACGACACCCCTGCCTTCTTAACCCATCTCATTGAAAATTGATAATTGTTGTCACAACTTGCAAGAGCACAAACGAACATCCCTTAGGGAGGAAAAAGTAGAGACTAAACTAAGCCTTCCCAAAAGATGAGTATACCCCTCAATCTCCCAATCGTTAAGACTTTGCCTCAATTTAGGACACTACATCCTAGAATTAGTAATAACCTCAACACATGACTACATTTGCATTCATATTCTCCGCTAAAACGCATAGTTATCAAGTATGGGTACGGGTATAATACGACAATGATCCGTTCGGGAAGTAAGGGTGTTATATGGCAAAAATACGGCAAAGTATCGGAAAATTAAAAAATGATTAATAATTACAAATAAAAAATATGATATTAACTAATAACAATCATGTCATACGAAATATGCGTTTAACACGGTAAAACAATACTGCAAAAATACATGTATTGTACGCATTTAATATAGAATACATGTATAAATGTGTATACAGCGATACGCATGTACTACGTAACATGACAAAAGTACGTCATTTAAACGAAGACCCCCTAAAAGTATTACATGGGTATAATACGGGGGTTCGGTATCTATGCTAAAAAGTAAAGAGATCTAGAATCCTCCCCGATTGTGGTGTTCCCACACCATCAATCCAACCAAAAGCGCACCTCGTTCCCCCTCCCCACAAGGAATCGAACAAATTTGGAGAACACTTCCAAGCTGGCCATGATACCCTTCCACAACCCAGATCCATAGGATCTGGTAAACCTTTTTTGGTTCTCAGTCTGACACCTCGCCATATATATCGATGTAATTGTAAGCACCCAATTTTTATACCCCCTCTTAACCATGGTTAAAGATTCTTAACCATGGTTACTCCCTAATCGAGTCCCCTAACCATAGTTTAAACCCTAGGACAAACCCTAGTTGAACCCTAGGATAAACCCTAAGTAAGCCCTAACCATAGGTAAATCCTAGCTTAAACCCTAGCCTAACCCTAAGTAAACCCTAGCCTAACCATAGGACCTAACCCTAGTTAACCCTAGGTAAAACGTAGCCCTAGCTTAAGCCCTAAGCCCTTAGGGCTTAAACCCCCAAGGGTCCAATCCCTGGGCCCAGGCCCAAAAAATCCGAAATCCTTCCCCCCTACCGCATGCGTGCATGGGCCAAGCCCTGTTGGGTAAAAACCAGGTTTGGCGGTTGATTATCTACCGCCATTCACAATTTGGCCAGGTTTGGTAATGGCGGTAGTATAACTACCGCCATTACCAGATTCCGTGTTTCAGCAGCACATCCACCCTCCCTAGTGGTCAGGCACGCTCCCTGGCAGCCCCTCTCTTCCTCTGCGTCTCCGCCCACCCTGGTACTAATACCAGGGGTGTCCCCAACCCCTGGCCCCCACAATCTTCTTCCTCAGTTGGAGAATACCTTGTCCGAACCCCTCTTCGAGTTTCAAGGCCTAAACCCCCTTCCCCAAACTCACCTGAGAACCCCCTCAACTTTGGAAGCAACCTTAGCTCTCCTCTTTGCCCTTGCAGCGTTGTTGTGAGCCACCACAACGCCACCCCATTACTTGCAGCACTGCCTCAGGTCACCAACAACAGGGTAGGGCTTCCCCCTACCCCCTTTTTCATTAATTTGAACTGTCATATGAGCCCTTGGTTTGTCTAGGGGACTTTGTGTTTTCATTTTTGCAGAGAACCCACCGCAGGGGTCTCCTCCACTTTCCTCATAGGTGTGGGGAACCCCTCAAGGGGATAACCCCTCTTCAGGCAGGTCTCAGGACATCTGGGGGGTCCCTCAGTCCATGAGAAAACCATTGGACTCACCCTTTTGGTAGCCCCGTAGGGCATTTGCATTCTCTGGGAAAAACCCAGGAATGACGGTAAACTCAGTACCGTCATTCTATCATTTTATGTGCAGGTAATTTTGGCCTTCTATGGGGCCCACTCCTAGCATGGCCCAGGGCCCACAACAGGCCCTGGGCCTTCCCTGAAGTTTGCTCTTCATCCCTATGGGTCCAACACCCTAGGGGTCCACCTCTAACCCGAGTTAAAGGGGCCTAAACCATGGTTAAAACGGTTCTTTTTTGGCGGTAGACTGTCTACCTCCATTCCAAACAGAGATATGTTTGGAATGGCGGTAAACAGATTACCGCCATTCCCATATTGCTTGATTTCTGGGCTTTGCAGAGGCCCAGGACTGGTGGGAAACCCTTAAGCCTTGCCCAAACACCCCTGGGCCCATTTCAGACTGTCCCATACCTTAACCATGGGTTAACCCAACTTTGGTTAAGAGTTAACCATGGTTAGCTAATCTAACCACCTTGGAAAATTCATAAAAAATCCCAGAAAATCCAAAATAATCTGGAATGACAGAAAATGTTAACTTTTGACTGTGCAAGCATGCCTAACCTGTAACGACCCGGAATTTTAATACAATAAAATTATGTGTTTATGGGTCCTTAATGGAGGTTAATTAGTTAATTATTTGTTAAATTAATAAAAAGTGAACTTTGCTCGGGATTGAAGTGCACCGAGGAAATCTCAGTATCGTTTAGTGAAATTCGCACACAGTGTGCCGGTCGACTGCCGGGACACACCCCTACCGTATCGGTTCCGTCATGTACCATTTCACGGGACCGCGCGGCCATTATGTGTGATAAAATTGAGAAAAAGGGGAATTTTTCATACTTCCAGAAATTAAGTGGGACCCAATATTTGTTAGAGATCCTAATAGAAATCCGTGCGGTTGGCACTAATGCGTGTCAGTCGGCTGTGGGGACTAATGTCTGTCGTCTCGGCAGTTAGTTATCTCAAACGAAGAAACGACAGCCTATTTTGTATTCAAAATAAGGAAATTAGTGGGTTTTGCAATTTTCTTCCGGACTAAAGTGTAGCTGTCAGAACTCAGTATTTTTCCCCGAAATTTTTACAGTAGGTGTCGGACTGCTCCAAGTTCGGTCACCTAAAGTTTCGTCAAAATCGGATGTCATTAAGTAGGATTACGGAGGCCGTATATGCGAGAAAATACAGAATAATAGTCAAATGGTCAACCCGTTGACTTGGTCAACGGGGACCATTAATGGTGGTCATGTGCATGGCACATGACCCTTGCATTATAAATAGGGGGCAGCCCCTTTTAATCTCACGGTTTTGCAACAGTGAGATTTCTGCCACAACAGATTTTAGAGAGAGAAAGTGAGGAGAGAGAAAGGAAGAGAGAGAAAGAGGAGAGAGAAAGAAGAGAGAGAAAGAAGAGAGAAGTGGGTCCTCGAGGTTTTTCAACGTCCCCGACGCGTTGGCGGCGTCCGATTTTCTCTCCGGCGTCTCGTTTTGCGTGTAGAGAGAGAGAAAAAAAAGGTAGAGAGAGAAAGTGGAGAGAGAAAGTTGCATGCGCTCTACCCTGGGGTTGATCGTCGTTGGGAACGCGTTGGTGACATCCGTTTTTGCCTACGAGGCCTCGAAACGCGTGAAACTGTAAAACCCCTATCTTTTCTTCTCATTTTTTCGCTTATTTTGCTATATTATTTCATGTGATGTATATGCATGTCTTTTGACGTGAATGAAAAAGGGGCGGAGACCCTTATGTAATGTTGCGATTGTATGTGGTCTCTCGGGGAGCCCAGATCGGGTCCCGGGTAAATTGTATCGCTACTCTAGGGTGACGAAAAGTTGTTTTGCATGTCTTGTAAGGCTATGGAGACATCCATTAGCTTGAAAACGTTCCCTAACGGGACGGTGTGTTAACGGAGTTAGTTCACGGGCGCAAGGCCCAAGTATTTTAGTTAATCAAGCGAGGCTTGGGTTAACTGGGGTTAACCTGTGGTTAGAAAATCTAACCAGGGTTAAGTATAGTCCGTGGTTCTTCTTTGGCTAGGTCAGGAGAGACGGTGTCCAGCATGGCCCGGGGTTCCTCCGTGACTGATAGTCGGGAGATGTCGGTTTGTTTGTCTAGGTCGTCCGTGGTGCCTCTTGGACTAGGTTAGTTTTTAGGAGTGGCGGTGTCCTGCATGGCCCGTGGTTCCTCCATGACCGGTAGTCAGGAGATGTCGGAGTCCTAGGGAGTTTAAAGTGGCTAAACATCAGATAGTGTATAGTCCGGGGTTCCTCTCTGGGTGGGTTAGAAGATGTCGGCACCGTGTCTATCGGGGTCCCTTCTTGGTGGAACGTCAGGAGATGTCGGCATTGGTATAGATGTTGGGGTTCCTCCGTAGACTAGCTAGAAGATGACGGTAGGCAGGTTGGTCGGGGTTCCTTCATAACTGATACCCAGGGCGATGGCGGCGAATACACGGTAGATGTGGCCAGTCAATTGAATGGAAAAATATGTCCTTATTGGGTGAATGCCCATGTTGTGTGTGTAAGCTTCAGATACGAAGTGGTCTGAGTTGGTATACTCAGGGTTGGTGTATTGTCTGAGTTGGTGGACTCATGGTTCGGTATGGAATCATCGGATTCCAGGTGAGTTGGGTTGGTATACCCAAGGTTTGGTCATGTTCAGGTGAAAGCTGGAACAGCGTGTGTGAGTCTAAATGACTCAATGTTTTATGGTTATGATTTAGAGACTTTAAGCTAAACATTTGTGGGCTGTGGCCAATTAATAGAGTCTTAGGACTCGAAATGAAACATGATTGATGATCGAAACGATAATTTGGTAATATAATACATTCATAACTGAACCTCATAATTGGAAAGTAATGTGAGGTCGGGAACCTCTGTTAGGGTGACGTAACCCTAAGTGACCCTAGGGTCACAATTTATTATATACTGTTCTATTTTACTGTAACATGCAAATTGAACTGCTTATTATATCATTATTGATGTGTGTTATTATGTGGAAAATAGTTTAGAAGGGTTGTGGTTTTATTGGGCTTTATAGCTCACTGACTTTTTGTGTCAGCAGATCTTGGAGCTGCTGACCATTAAGTGAAAAGTCTATCTGGATATTTTGGAAGCTTGTACAAGTTGTACCTGGCGTGATAGAGACGCCTACTTTTGTAAAACAAACTTGATGTAAATAATACAGGTATATGGTTTGTATGATGATTATTGTGATGACAGGTGTTATTTGCTTTTTGGAAGCATTTGATAAATGTTTAAATTTCCTGCATTTTCGCGGGTAAAGTCTTCTGCTTGCATGATTTGATGAACGGACACGCCTCTCGGAACTTGATTCCCTAGGCGCGGGTTCAGGGCGTCACATAACCACGGTTAAATGAGGTTAACCATGGTTAACACTTGGTTTAACCATGGTTAAGCTCACTTAAACCCTGGAAAATTCCAGAAAAATCTGAAAAAGGTAGTTTGATTCCAAATTTGACTTTGTTGACTACCTAACCATGGTTGACCAGACTAACCATGGTTAAACCTATGCCTTAACCATGGTTAACCCCATTTATCCTTGGAAAAATTGAGAAAAATCCTTAAAAATCATAAATCAACTCTTAAGGACCATAAACCGGACTTTGGACCTTGCCCAACCCTGGATAGCAACCCTAATCATGGTTAGACCCATTTAACTCCGGTTAAACCTTTTTGGCCTACCGGGCCCAACCCTAACCTACCGGGCCCAACCCTTAGCCTAACGGGCTTACCCTCAGCCTACCGGGCCTAACCTCTTGGCCTACCAGACCCAAATTTTAGTCTACCGGACTAACCTTAAGCCTATTGGGCTTGACCAACCTCGGTTAACTTAACCCTAGTCTACCGGACTAGCCCATTAGCCACCCTTGGTATACACACACACACCCTTAACATTGACACAGGCTCATGTGCCAGAACTACGCTTGGTCTGATCTCACCCCAATGTGAATACGTAGGCAACCCAACCCGGGTTCGACCATAGTTTAGATTTCCCTTCTTGGATTAGTATAAACTAAACCTAAGGCATTTGGCTATCAACTTGACATTAATGGGGCTTAAACCTAGTAAGTAGAGAACCATTGTAAAATGGAAGTGTCGGGGTGCCTAACACCTTTCCTGGGCTTAACCGAACCTCTTACCTAGACCTCTAAGCAGACCAAGATCTCATCCATTACCCGAGGACTTATTCCTACTGAATTAATAAGTGGCAACTCTTAACATAAAACCAGTGAGTAAAAAATCCGTGCTCACAGTAATCATTAGTCTCCAAAGACTTTCTTGTTCGGCTTTTGAAATGCCAAAGCCATTTACCTAAGAGAACCTTGTTGGTTGAAGACAAAGATCGAATGTTCAGCTCCCCAGCCTTTAAGGGGAGACAAACTTTACTCCAACTAACGAGATGGTATTTACATGTGTACACTCTCTCGTTCCAAAGGAAATTCCTCCGAATCTTTTCCAACCTTTTTGCTACTGAAACAAGAATGATCAATAAGGAGAGATAATAAGAAGGGAGATTGCTCAACACACTCTTAAGGAGAGTAAACCTGCTTCCTTTGAACAGATACTGAAATTTCCAATCCTCTAACCTCCTATTGAATCTTTCAACTACTAGATCCCATGTAGGCATGGCCTGGAAATCAGAACCCAATGGCATACCCAAGTATCTGGCTGGAAGGGAATCAGACTTACAACCTAGTACTGCTACCAACTCCGAAATATTAGGAGCCTCCACAACTCCATAGACTACACTCTTAGAGAAATTAATCTTAAGACCTGACACTGCTTCAAAACATCTTAACAAGCATCTTAAGTAAGCTAGCTGCCTACAAGAGATGTCACACATAATCAGAGTGTCATCAACAAATTGCAAGTGGGATATAGATAACTCACCCCTGCCAACTGAGAAGTCTAAGATTACTAATATCGCCTCCATGGCCAACAGCCTACTGAGGGCTTTAGGGGCCACAATGAACAAAAAATAGCGACAATGGGTCACTCTATCTCAACCCTCTAGAAATTCTAAAGTAGATGCATATAAAACCATTAACTAGAACTGAGAAGGAAATAGAAGAATAACACGTTCTCATCCATTTACTCCACCGAGTTCCAAAGCGCCTTCTTCCCCTAATATAGTCAAAGAACTCCCAATTAACACGGTCATATGCTTTTTCCATATAAATTTTGCACAACACTCGCATTCATTTTGATCTTAGCCTAGAGTCCACACATTCGTTGTCTATTAAAATCCCTTATAGAATTTGCCTGTCTCCGACAAAAGTCCCTTGCAGAGATATAATGGATGCCATGATGACCTTGAGTTTGGAAGCTAAGTGGTTCGCTAAGATTTTATACATGCTCCCAACCAGGCTAATTGGGTAAAAATAATTAAGATTATGAGCTCCCTTCCCTCTTGGGTATCAATATGATAACATTGCTATTCATTGACCGATCAAAACAACTCAAGTCATTTAATTCTTGCAAAACTTATAGACCTATCCTAGCACAATTTGAATTTTGAAGAACTCGATGGAATAACCATCCAGACTCAATGCTTTTCCCCCAACCATGTTAGTTAACACATTCTTAATTTTCGACTCTTCGAAAGGCCTCTCAAGACACTCCCTTTGATCATCCAATAAACTTTTGATGGGATTCAAGGGAAGACCATCTAATTTTGGTCTAAAGGAAACATCTTTGTTCTTTTTTATAGATTTATGAAATAGTCCATGACATTGGATTTATCTCTACCTCATCCTCCACCCATACCCCATTCATCTTGAGACTGTCGATAAAGTTGGTCCTTCTACGAGAGTTAGCTACTTTACGAAAGAACCAAGTATTCTTATTTCCTTCTTTAAGCCAAGACATTCTTGCCTTTTGTCTCCAGCTAATATCTTCCGATTTGAAGTAGGCAATAAACTCCTTTTTGCGATTGACTCTCAGCTTCACTTCTGAATCAAGGATGGTGCGTGATTCTTCTTTGGCATCGTAGTTTCAGATCTCTTCCTAAACTTTTCTCTTAATTATCAACTAGAATGCCAAAAACCTCCTTGTTCCATAGCTTGATTCTTTGTTTTAACAATTTCAGTTTGAGTCCAAAGATGGTGCTAGATGGACCCCTCCCTCACATCCTTGACCAACTGTTTGACATTAGAGTGGTTCAACCACATATTCTCAATTTTGAAATGTTTGTGACCCACCAAACATTATTGCCGTGTTTAATCTAATCGGGGTATGATCTGAGATTGGCCTTGGCAGAGCTGAGAGAATCACATTGGGGACTTTATCCTCCCATCGGCCACATAATAGAAACTTGTCTAGCTTACTGAGGATGGGGCTTCTCCTGCAAATCGACAAGTGTATAATGCCCCTTCAGAGGACACTTGGTTAGATTGTGTCTAGTATAAAATCGTCAAAACTTCTCATTCTAGAAGAAATAATGCAACGACCTAGTTTGTCTCTGGATATATGGACGCAGTTGAAGTCACTTCCTAAATACCATGATTCTCTCCATCTAGCACTGACATTGTCTAACTCCCGCCACAATGCTCTAGACTTGACTGGAAGGACCATATACTCTTGTAAAAACTCATGGAAAACCATCACAACGAGAGCGTTAAAGAGTCAAAAGCGAAAAAGCTCCCAACTTGTAGTCTAGAACATCGACTACCTCCTCGTCCCAAATCACCAAGATGCCTCCAGAAACCCCAATGGAGGGCACGACCCTCTAACCAAAAAATTATCTCCCCACAACTCCCTCACGAGGCTATCAGAAATGACCTCCTGCTTGGTTTCCTGAACACAAAAGATTGGCGCCGTTTTAGACTAGAATCTGCAGAGTATAGTTACAAAGAGTATGATCAATCACATATAATTTTTTTTCCCCATTTTCCCTCCCTTTATAGTTTGTTTATTTAATCATCAAGAGTTAGCAGGCCACATATAATATTTAGTTTTTAAAGCACCCTTGCTTTTCAAAATCATAAGCCAACAGTCAGGTTTGATGACAATCCTACTCTTCTCTAAAGGTAATAATAATATACCATTTGGATTAAAAATGAAAGGCATACCAAAACCCGCTTCAACTCCAATTGATGGCAAGGGCATCGGCAGCCGACGATAACTATGGCATACTCTCTGCATGCCTCCCCCGACCCCAAAATCTCTATCTTTCTCCTCTATATTTCCTGGTGTATTTCCTTCCATCAGAATTTCAATGTGTTGTAGGTTGGTCCTAAACTTTCAGTATGCTATTTTTCATTCTACCTAATCCAGTCAAAGATGTTGACATTACTGTTTTTCTTTTCTTCTTAGTAATTTATCATATCAGCCTTTTCTGTGCTTCTTCCATCTTGTTTCGAGTCATAGTATGCAACTTGGGGTCGTTGAATCATTGTGACTGTTAGTATATTTGTTGCCTAGTTCTGCATTCATATGAAGTTATATGTCTGCATATCTCTTTCCTTAAGGAGATCTGAAAAAGAGAAAGATTGAAACATGTAGGCTATTAGAACCCATTGATAGATAATTTGATATTCCATAAAATGTCTCCAATGTGAAATTGAAATTAATAGCAGTCTTGGATTTTCGTTTGGCCATGTTGTATGTTATTTAGGATTAGGTTTTCTTTTCTTGATAACGTGAGATTGATCTAAAGGTGGGTCATATAATTCGAGTGTCTTGTTCTCCCTTTTACTTATTGTTATATCGGTAAATTGGATTTGCAAGGAGATAAAGACGGTTTTACTTGCACTATTTTATGTTGTAAAAAATCTGCTTATTGTTATTTATCGTTTAAAGATGGTCATGACACTTGAGAAAAATCCTCTCTGGTGTGAAGTGGTGAGATAACCATAAACACCCAATGGTCATAATGTGGTCTACAATAGTTTGTAGAAACACAATACTTCATATTGTCTAGAAAATATGAATATAGTACCTAGATTTCAAGATTGTTGAAAAATTATAGACAAATTAAAGTAATTAAAGAACTTAATGGTTTGAAGATTGGTGGAGGTGTGACGTCATTTGGCTTGAAATTGATCTGCCTTTTTAGAACAATGTCCTCTTATAGGCAACCACACACCTATTCTTAAAATACACACCTTTTGGAAATGTCTCTTAACGAATGGTTTTGACTGTTGGTAAAATGGTACACAAAACCCAAAAGATACAACCATTTGGAACACATCATGTCCCAAAAGGCATATACTTTTGAGACCAATACTCATGATGGCTCACAAAAATTTGAATTATTTGTAATAATTCCAACAGCTTTTTAAACTAACGAGTGGATTTTTTTTATAAATTGAAAGGAAGCTAAAAGGAACTTCCAATATGTGAAGACTGCATAACTAAACATTCTCGCGCCTATGAATCCGCATCTTCATTGGCAGTCATATGACTATGCCCATATTAGCATCCCTATTAAACATCCAATATTGGCAAGTCTTGTACCCTCTGAAAGACTCGACGCCCATGCAATGGAACTTCTAGTCTCCTTCCACTATCAAATGTTCATTGAAGCAAGAATTAAAACTTTTAGGCCTTGAAGAAGGCCATTGCCTCTGCTTCTTCGGAGTCTTTAATAAAAAAAAGATTGGAAAATGCATCGAGCTTAAAACCATTTGCATCTCTAAGACCTTTAGCACTTATTATGGTTCTTTAATTTTATTTACAGATGCCCTTTTCTATAGCTTGAAAAGTTTGAGGCAAGGGTAATCTTTATTCTTGTTACTTTATCGTTGAGGGTCTCAGTTGCCCGATAAATGAGTTCACTGAATGGGATTATTTGGAAGTCTTCATAGTCAGTCGGTTACTCGGTTAGGGCTCCAAATCACATTTCAACTTGTGCATAACACCTTAACCCATTTTGATGCCTCCCTTCTTGTGCGCTCGGCCCTCAAGTCAGAGGGTTGGCTTGATTGACTTGAACTAAAAGACCCTGCGATTTGTGCTAGCTGGTTTGGCAGGTTTTTCCTTATAGATCACCGTGGTGGTACATTTTCCTGGAACTAGTTATGGCCTTCATAGACTTTACTATGGTGCTTTATATCAATTAATCAACATCTTTGAAAGTCGATTTTCTGAATGACACATTCATGTGTGAGATTACTAAGGCCTCTCTCTCTCTCTCTCTCTCTCTCTCTCAAGCCTACTTTGGTCCTGGTTCATAAATTGCACCTACACAACATTGGTAAGCTTCCAGCATACTTAAAGCCAACATAGTAATATTTGCTTGATTACTGATCAAGCATATTTTTGTTCTTATTTCCTTTTTTCTATTATATATGCTTGATTACTGATAAAAAAAAAAACATAGTAATAAGCTTAAACTAAAAAAAAGAGAATTAGCATACCCTATTACGTTTCCGGAACATATTTTCCTGCTTTCTATATTAGGTACCATATATTTTATGTTCTTTGCTTGACATGTTACATGATGCCTGCAGAGGCTTTGGAACTTTTCGACGGGGAAATTTTTGAAGACCTACACTGGCCATGTTAATTCGAAGTTTTGCATCTCGTCCACATTTTCTGTAACAAATGGGAAGTATATTGTCAGTGGTTCAGAAGACAACTGTATCTACTTATGGGAACTTCAGAGCAGAAAAGTAGTTCAGAGATTGGAAGGCCATACAGACACTGTTATTACTGTTTCATGTCACCCTTCTGAGAACATGATTGCATCTGGTGCACTTGGCAATGACAAGACAGTAAAGATCTGGACACAGGAGAAAGACTGATTTATTTCCCTGGTAACTTTTTGTTGCTTTATGAACCAGGCCAGCTGCATGAAATTTTTGATCTTTCAGCTTTGTGTAGTTCTCTGTTTAACCTAATCTATTTTATGAACATTTGTTGAAACCAATCATAGGCAATCTAGAAAGCAGATGATATTTTCCCTTTATTGTAACATGCTTATTTGAAGAAATTAGAACCAACACATCGTTAATAATCTTGTATTATGTTTCACTGGATACATGTCATCATAACTGCATAATACCAATAATACTATTTATATGAAATTGGTTATCGCTCGGGCAATATATCTGATGCAATGTAGCATGATACTTCATGCTTCCTAACCACTATGATGTCCATCTTTTCTCTTTCATAGTACTGGAGTACTTGAACAGGCCTATAATGAGTAGGCTAATTAATCCCACCATAGATGTAAATTTTTAGAGGAGCTCTTAAATTCTATAACATCCAGCCAGGTCTCGTTGCGTGGTGGAAACTTGGCTCTTTGAGATCACCAAAAACTCTTGCCCCAAATTGCTATTTAAGCATGTTTTTGACTGAGGTAGTTTACTATAGAATGTGGTGAGGATTAGAGAGAATATTTTTGGTTTTCAGGATCCTGTGAACCGCAAAGGGTTTTACAGAAGAAAACTTGTCCTACCTGGATGGTGGTTTTGGCCCCAAGAATGTTGTCTGAGTCTACTGAACTCTGGAGTTATGTGCATTGTAAGCTCTGATCTGATAACTCAGTGACTAGCAAGTATGGTTTTGCATCTGGACAGAATCTGTGAGACTGCCTAGACTGCCTTTTAGAGGGTAGGATGATTATGGCATTCTTACAATTGTGAAGTCATCTGACAATGCAAAGACTGAAGTTTCATCTTCATTATCACCATAAGAATCCGAGTGGAATAGGATCACGTCGACATAAGGTGCTCTCAATTTGGTATTGATAGTCAGAATATATCAGCTTGGACAACTGAAGGAAGAAGAGAGTACAAATCACTGTCCAAGGCTCCAAGCAAATGCACTTAGCTATTTGGCTTGATTGTTGGGCTATGGAGATCTTCTAGGTGGGACCATTGTGAAAGAAGATGTTCTTTTCTCCTTCATGTATGATAAATTTTGTTATATCTCTATAGATTCTGAGCATATGTTATGGAAGATTGTAAACTTATGTTGCTGAAACAGAGTCTATTGTCAACTAGGGGCTAAGCTATCTCCACATAAATCATAACATGTCTTATGAAGGTCTCTTCTATATGGAGATGGATATGTTGTACCTTATGTACACTGAAGGATAGGATTGAAGCACTCAAATCTGCTACATGTATGGTATGGATGAAGGCACGTACCACATACATGGATCTCATGTAATGTGACAGGATTTGATGAACAGTACCCTGCCTCTGCTTTACAATGGATTGTAAAACTGGCACTCACCAAAATTTTGTGGGGTGTCATCAAACAGTTCAGGTTTGGATTGCAACCAGAATCCAAAGCAGCAGTGGTCAACCTACATGTTCTTAATAGTGGGTGATATATCTAACCCTCGATACCAAGAAATCTGTATGGAACTGGAAAAGCTGAACTTGGAAATGAAAGAGGCTTAGTATATGCCCATACTGAAATATGTGTAGGAACAAGCCAATAAGTGATGATAAACACTTGTGATGGGCAAAACATTAAATATTTGGAGCAATGTATTCCAGTAGAGAACGGAAAAATGAAAAGACTTGTTGGAAGATACTTCATTTTTGATTACCGAAACTCTTCAAAGCATCAGAAATCCGGTAGAAAATGGCTTCCTTTAGCCAAAGGTCCGCACTTGTAAAATATATATAGTGGGAATGATTAACCTCTAATTTATTGAAATGCGAATTGAACTTGGCGTGTTGTGCCAGATTTTGAAAGAAATTAGAGGATTCTGGCATAAAATATTAATCCCAACTTATAAGCTGGAGTGGTCGTTTGATATGCCACAGTTTTAGTATTACTAACCAATGTGTCAGACAATAATAATACATTCATATTTTATTCCTTCAATCTGGAGCGGAAATTGGTTTGAGCTGATTCTGAAGGCTGGACTCTGACAATGAAATGATATGACTTCTCACTTGTGAATTTGTCGGATATGAATTTCTTATTAGGGTCCGTTTTTTGCTAAGACATATAAAGCTTGGCACTTTGCACTTTGTCATGGTAGTTTTTAGGAAATTTGAGTCACTATGTCAAGGTTTCTAACAAAATTTTGTTCCTACCATCATGAGATTTCAAGTCTAATAATTAATTAGGAGATTTTAAATCATTCATTTTGCTGCATTTGAAGTCTTACGGGAAATTACAACCCAAGAGATGAAAAACATGATACATCTAGTTCTCAAAAGAAAATGCATATGACAACTTGCAAAGTGTCGACTTTATAAGTCTCGGCTAAAGAACGGACCCTTATAGAATTTCATTTCTCGGCATATTAGCAATAATTATCTTGTTCTTAATCATTAATTCCACTGTTTGATTAATATAATGAATATTAGCAATAATTATCTTGATGTTCAAGTCTAAAATAATCTTAAGTTATCATCCAATAACAGTGCCCATTCACACTTACTATGAATCAATGCAACCGCTAATCTAGATTAATGGTTTATGTGCCCGAGACCAACACTAACAGATCAACAACTTCTTTTCGTTTATACTCTACAGCATAGTTGTCAAGGCGACCAGGCGACAAACCCCATGGATGCCTGAGTCGGTAGCCTGAGGCGCCCGAGGCGTCGCCTGATGAACTTTTTATTGCAGAAATTCTCCCTAATATGAGATCTATGTATAATGCATTTTCTTTATAAGAGGCCCTACATTCATATAAATTAAATCATGGTTAAGACATACTTTGATAGAACCATCGCAAGAGACAGTTCTAAGAATAATATAGGGGGATTTTCAAGTGTAGGAAAAAAATAGAATAAAAATCAAGTCTACAATGACTACTAAAAGAGGGGAGAGAGATTGTGAGTGATAAAAAATAGACATCCCAACAGAAAAAAGAGAGAGGAGAGAGAAGAGAGAATAAAAGACTGAATAAAAAGCAGAAAATAGCCCGACAATCAAATGTGACACTAAACAGGGAAGAAAGAAGAGGGAGAGAGGGAGATGTCGTACCGCTTACTCTCATTTATTTATTTTTATCGATTATATTCAAGATAAGTAATAAAAATAATATTCATAAGTAAAATATATAACAATAAGGTTTGCACTTGTTTAAACTATAAAAGACTCCTTTAAATATGAGTTTGAGAGAGTTTTTTTTTTTTGGGGGGGGGGGGGGGGCGGGGGGCTAGAAGGAATTTGAGGCATTTAAAGGCTCTTAATTTTTTATTGGACTGCTTGAGCTAGCTGTAATTTAACAACCATGGAAAAAAACAAATGGGGACTATATGGTCCACCCATAAATAGAGGGAGAGTGACCATTTGGTCCACCCATTGAGAGAGAGAACACGTTAACAACATACTTGACATCATTCGTCTTTTTTTTCTTCTTCTATCTACAAACTTTTTTTGTTAGATATACAAATACTAACATATTATATTGTAGAAGATATAAGAAGTATATAAAATAGTGTATTTTTTTGTTACGGAACAATCATATTCAAATAAAATAAAATTTGATATCCTTAAACAATAATAATATTATATATATTAGATTTTTAATAATGACCGCCTGAGGCGGCCAGTCACCTGAGCCCAGCAAAGCACCTGGTCGCCTAGGCGGACCGCCTGAGGCGCTTGAGGCGACGCCTTTAACAACTATGCTCTACAGGTTCTTCCTTGGATCGAAGCCAGTGCAGAAACATGAATAAGTATTCTAGAAAAGAGATTAATGAACATTTAGCTACATTTATTGTTGAAGACAACAGTGAACAGACCATTTCCACATGAGAAATTATTAGTTCTTAGAAAATTATTATACTTAAATTTTGTTTAAACATTAATAAAAGACATTTAATATGCAAGTGAAACTATAATCTTATTGGCAATGGAGAACAGCCTGACCCCACTGATTTTTCAGGGACTTCATTATATGTTATGTGGTCCTATAACCCAACATGATTTTTCTTGTTGCCGACCGAATGACCCAATTTCATTACTCTAAACATTTTATTAAACATAATTAATTTTTAAACACAATATGTCATTTTCTTGAAAATTGATTGATGCTTAGTATATTGCGTGTACAAGCATTAAGTAATACAAATATGTATCGACAGTCTTCATTCTTTACACGACTCCAAAGTTTAACTAGTTTTTTTTTTATCAATATCCTTTCATACATCCAAACTTAGCTTTTAACATGAATCCATCAAGTTTCACAAACAGAATGTGATTACTGCAGCATCTTTTGTTGAGTCTTTGTTTAATAACAGTGAACAGATTCTCTTGCATTACAGTATGAACAAGCGTAGAATCTTGGGTTATCATTCTTTATTCTACTAAATTACCATGATAATTTTTCCACATAATTTTTTTCATATATTTGGTTTGGCAATGGAAGACTAGCAGAGTAAATTGAATTTGAGAACTGTAATCTGGTAGTGTATTTATAAAGGATTACCCTTGATATAGTTCTTTCTCCGTATAGTTCTTTACTGTTAGAAGAAGATCCATCAGTGCCAGGTCTCTACCTCTTTTCTTTTTCTTATTAATTATACTGGTCATTAAAGGTTGATCTTCTGATTCATACTTAGACTGAGTAGGCTTGTTGATGCATCTGTTGCTCATCTGCGGATAACAAATCCAGAATTCTTTTTTATTGACATCGTGAAAATGTTTCACTTTCTCAATTTCACCTATGCATGGCTGTTTATGTTATCTTCTGGATGACCTCTACATCCCCTCATATAATGGGTGCACAATCTAGGCCCAGTTTACTGCAGTTATATTTGTGCCATCAAAGTGATCCCCTGCCCGGGGTGAGGCTAATGTTTCATGGATGAACTTCTTTTTCTCATTCTGCTCCTTGTTAGCTTCTTCATTATATTTCTTTTTTTCTTGTGTTAGCTACTAAAAACTAGAACAGTAGCAACTTGCATAGGTCTTGAAATACTCATTTCTTAAAACCGACTGAACTTAGCTCTTTCAATGGACTTTATTTTCTCATTCCAGACTACCTTAAGTTGAAGTGTTGAACCTGAGTTAGTAACTTGGAGTATTTTTTCCACATGAGCATTTGAGCCAAATTAGAGGTAGAATTCACTTTTTGCTATCCCCAGAGAATGTAGATTAGGATTTAGGCCTCACTGGATCTCACATTTTTCTTAGACAACATCCAAGGCTTTTGATTTTGAGAAGTCAAAACAAAACCTTTCAACTTTTAGGGTGAGTTCCTTTGGCGAGAAAGTGAGAGACAGTAATGCTATGTTCGGGTGAGATCGTTTGGCGAGAAAGTGAGGCACATTAATGCTATGTTGGTTGCTGAGAAAATTGGTGAAAACATGGAAAAGAAAAGAAAATTTTAGATTTCTAATACAAATTTTAGTTGTGTTTTGTCCAATTTTCTTTTATTTTCCATGTTTTAACTTATTTTCTCGGCAACCAAACATTTTGTAAAAGAAAAATGAGTTTTCTTGCTTTCTGTGTGCAAGAAACACCGTTTGCATTTTCTTGCATTTTCTCAATAGGGACAAACTTTCTTTACAAAACTTCCTCCATCTTTTGATGGTTGATTTGAAAGAAAATTTAAGTTTTTTTTTTTTTTTTTCTTTCACCCACTTTCTCAAGTTTTTTTTTCTTCTTCTTTCATCCACTTTCTTGCCAAACAAACACAGGTGAACATAAAAATTATTTCTTTAAATGATCTGATCCCAACCACCCAATTATATTGCAAATGCCACCAAAATAGGTATCACACGTGGGGTAAAAATAGAAGGCGACGACAAGGGTAGGCTCCCCATAAGAGGAAATATTGATTTCTGTCTGTTTCTTTATTGAAGATGACTAGGAACCTTGGTGGCTTGTGGCAGGATTAAATTGCAAAATAACCCTTCTAGTTGCTTCTCACTGAGCTCTCTATTTACCATATGAAAATAATCGCTCGGATATGATTATAGGGTCAATCTTATGTTCTTTATTCACCATCTTTCACACTTAACTATTATATAACTCAAAGAGTATCACAACTGAGATAAGGTCACCTGGAGCACATGATAATGTCAGTCGGGTTGTGTGAGTATCTGAATACGAGTACTGGGAAATCTCTGCAGATAAAAATGAATAAAATTGGGTACTCGATAATGTTTAGTCACGCAAGAACACATTATCTGCCTTCCACCCGAGTTAAATGCACGTGCTACTAGAATTTGTCGTGTTTAAACAAATTAGGAGGCTTTTTTTTTTGGTATTAAATTTTTTTTTGAAGGAATGTTAGTCACACTCTCACAATTCAAAAAATATTGATCCCCTCTTGATTTTTTTTTGTTGGTAGAGGACACGAGGTTAGGTTAGGCTCTGACTCTGATTAATGGTGTTAGCATATGTTAGAAGAGCAATAGTTTGCTCCACGGGCGACTCTCACAAAGCCCCTTCAACTGCCATGAACTCTTGTTAAATTTTCCTAACCCCTATGGTTAAGTTTTTTTTTACTTTAAAAAAAAAATGAAAGGTAGATGGGTGAACCCTAGGAGTGTGTGAATCTTAATTACAGTTAAAAGGAGTTAAAAAAGAAAGACACTTGGCAAAAAAAGAGGAGCTTAATTACACTATGGAGGAGGTGATTATTTTCCATGTTAGAAGCTTAGTATTTGAAGACGAACTAAACATTTTCCCTTTTCGATCTAGATTTATAAATAAGAATTTCTCCACTGCCCTTTTTGATTTCTAACTCTCCTTTTGACTTTTAGCAATTGCGTTTGAGGAATTTTCTTGCACCAATTCAAAAAATTTTGGTTGAGTTTTCCTAATATTTTGGCCAAAAATCCTAGTTTTCAAGATAAAACCCTAGGGTGACATATGCCACCCTATGAATTGTTTAAAGCCATTCTACTACTTTTAAAGCCTTTAAAGTTTCGAAAAGGTCGGGTTTTTTCTAAATGATTTTTTTTAGAAAAATGGGAAGGGGGAGTTTTCTTTTTTTATTTTAAAAAGGGTCTTTTGGTAAAAAACGAATCAACTCAAGGCATTTTGGCTATTTTAGTAAAGGAAAATAGTCACCTCCTCGGCCCCAGGAAGTGACTTAGTGTCTCGTCACCTCTTTTTGGGGCCATGTGTCCCCTTTTTTCTCCAATTAACTATGGTTAAGATTCAGTCACCCCTAGGGTTTATACATCTACCCTTGGTTTTTAGAAAAAATTATTAAAAAAAAAATTAACCACAAGAGGTGGTTAATTTTTTAATCATAGTTCCAAGTATTTGCGAGAGCGAGGAGGAATAGTCCCCTCGGCCGAGGAGGTGACTATTGCTCTTTAGTAAAACGTCATAGATATTTTTGCCACCCTTTGGAAGTTTAAGAAGAATTCTCCGGTAAGTCACAACAGGTTCCGGAGACCATAGAGTAGCAAAATTGGGTGCTTACACCCTCATGAGTCATGGCAACTTTTTGTCCCTATCAACAACCAAACCTTAGGCTTGCACGGAAAATGGGATGGGAACAAAAAATTCTTAGAGAATTATTTTCCAGAATATATATATATATATATATATATATATATTTTTTTTTTTTCTAATTTTCACTTTTCTACTGGTTGGCTAAAAGAAAAAAAAAAAAAAAAAAGAGAAAATCATATAAGAATTATCAAGAAAAAATAAAAAATAGAAAAATAAAAAATAAAAATTTTAGGAGAGAGCGTGTTTTTTTTTTTGGGAGACCTTAGTAAAGGGTCTCTCCAAGGAATTAACTTCCCTCCATATTTGAGGGAAAAAATTTCCATGGAAAATATTAACTTGTGGGAAAAGTTATCTACAATAAAGTGTATTTACTAAACAATTTGAAGGAAATTTTTTTCCTTGGAAATGATTTCCTACACTTATTTTCCTCTCAAACAAGCATAGCCTTAGTAACAAAAACCTAACAATCCCACTTGGAACCAAATAAGGTGTAGCAATTACTTTTCCTCCCCTACTGCCTAATGCATTGAAAATAATTTGGAAAATGCTAAAATGCTTAGGTGGCATTTGGATCGGATTTTATTAACCAAAATCAATTGTGATAAGAATTGATTGTGTAGAAATAATTGTCAAATAATCGCATTTACAAAGTGTTCGGGAATACGAAGTTGTTAGTTGTAAAAATGATTATTTGACAATTAATTACTACACAATCCAAATGGCCCATTAACTTACCGGGTGGTTTCCATTATGTAACGAAATGGCCGGTCCTATTGGTTCACGCCCCACTTTTTAACTGTGGTTAAGATTCAAACTTTGATTTTTAGAAAAAAAAAAAAACTCTTAACTTTAATTTAGTTAAGCTTAACCAGGATTAAAGGGGTGTTAAACGGGACACGAGGGCAGGTTGGTAGGTTGGTAGGTTAGATAATGTACCGAGGGGTATGCTAGTCACTGCTCAAATAATTTTGGCTACCTATTTTCCATCCAATCAAAGAGACAAAAGCATTTCAACTTTGCAAATAGTTGGGCCTGCACAGGCACATTGCAAATGGAAAAAAAGGTCTATTTTAAGGTCCATGAAACAGAAGTAATACCTGTTGTTAAGCTGTTTTATATGCATCATTAGATATAAAAACATTTTCAAGAAGACATTCAGGGCCTTCATTTTAAGAATCCAAAGCATAAAATCTTTCCATTTTTGAGGATAACACCTAATGAAGATCTTGTTGGTCGAACCCAAGTGGATCATAGACAATTAGGTCTTGTTTGGCACTTCCCAATGCTCTTACAAACGAAATAGTACTTCTTTATGTCCTCTATTTCTGTATTGAGATGGCAAGTTGGCTAGTGGGGATTAAATACCAGTATTTTAACTTGTTATCGACAAGTCTAAGTTATCATATTAATCATTTTTAATAGCCATTTGACCACGTTTATCAAATTAGTATCTAGTATAAATTTAACATGAACAGAGGTTGTGTACGTAAATACGTTGGAATGAGTAACATGTATTTGTACTTATGTAATGGTTCACGTGCGCCCGCCCGATTGGATCAACCGTGAACTTGAGGAATTATACGCTATGGTGCACGTTTGAATTTAACCATAATTTGTAAAATGTAGGTAAAACTAATCTTTACCAGAGATATATCTTGGATGATCACATGTTCTTCGAGTTCTTCGACGCGAACTGGTCATTTGCGGCCAATCTTCGGATGTCTGTCATTGTTCAAGCTAGCTAATTCTACAAAAATGTTCAGACTCTGTGATTGTTCTTTGTGGGGATTAGTCAGGCTGGACTGTTCAATTAGTGGGATTAATTATATGATAATGAAAAATAAACGCGGAGATCATGGAGGATCGATATATCTATGGTCGTTTGTCGTATTAGTGACACTGTGAGGGGAGAGATTCTCTTTCTTTAATTAAATTACTTATCTTCTATACTTAATTAGGTGGTTATGAGATACTTTGTTTAGTCTGTTTGGTGACAAGATCAGCTGACCCATTTGAGCAAGCCATGGATTACTAATAATAAACATCACATGAATCATGTGAGTTTGGTGTAAAGATATTACTTTGATTGAAATAATCTCAATCTGAAGAAATTTTTATTGAAATTTGCCGGCTTGCTATTTTGAACTGATTTATTAATTTGTTAATAAGGCATTTAAGAGTAACTCATTTTGGGTCTTTTCTTTTTATGATTTAGCTATTTGTATATTATATATTATATATGAGTCAGTCATTTATGGGTACTCTCAAGTATACTCCTAAATCCAAACCTGTTAATTCAAATAATTGAGGATCAAGTTTAAAGTTGATGTGGTTTTAGAAAATATCAAAATAAGCAAATTTAGCTAAATAAGCCAAGTCAAATCTAATCATTTAATTATTTGAATTAAAGGGTTATGATTCAGGAATATATTTGAAAGTACCCATAGACTATTCATTATATATGGACGGACTGAAAACATTTTTGTAACATAAGTGTATTTTTTCAAAATCCCAATTAATGTATAATACAAGTGTAAGAAGACACCCCTCTAGCTCAGTTGGTTAGGTGATCTTGAGATAAGTTTGAGGGGAGGAAATCTTTTCCGTGATCTGGAGAACAAGAAGTACACTTATCATTTATTATCTCTACTAAGTCGAACTGTATGCCTTGTATCAAATAAAATAAAAAAAGACACTTACTCTTTATCTAAAACGATTAGGAGTTTCCCTCCATGAAAATGGCGAATTCACTTGCCATTTACCAGAGAGAAAAGGAGAGCTCAAATTACAATGGTGTAAACCGGTTGATCTGTATTTGGATCCATCACCGGTCTGGTTTGAATCCTGAATGGGTTAAATGTCTACCCATAATGAACCAGTTGGGACCATTTGACTTGGCTTGACCCGTATGATCTGATGGGTTTTTTTTGAATTACTTGGGGTTAAATATAAACCTTTGAAAATGTCTTATAAGTAAGCCCAAACTAAGGTGGCGAAATGTCTTATATGTAAGCCCAAATTAAGGTGGCATTTGGCAACATTAATCTTTTAACAATTGAGATTAATTAGACTTTAGATTGTTAAGTTGAAGGAGAAGGATGTCTAGATTTTTTTTTGAAGTAGAAATTTTACCTCAATAATAAGGAGACATGAGTTATTTTTGCTTTTAGAGGTAAAACTTATACTTCAAAAACAGTTTAGATATTCAATTAACCTTTTAACTGAAAAATCTAAAGTTTAAATAAATTCAATTTTCAAATAAGCTATACCTATTTAGATTAGTGTTACCAAACTCCACCTAAGTTTATACATTCTTGAAAAAGAGCCTCAAATTGAAATTAGCAAATTAGGATTATAATTACTTAATACAAAAACGAAGTAAAAGAAAAAATAAAGGTAATAGAACAAAAAAAACACTAAACTTAATCTTTTATTTCAGTTAGGTTAGGAAAAGATTTATTTCTTAGATTAAGGGGATCCACCAATACCTGGTTGCTGTTTTATTTTTGTAAGAACAAATTCCATCTCACGTCATCAAAGATAGAGACCATTTTCGCTTGAGAAATGGAGAACTATTCACACGTGCGAGAAAGGAATCGACAGCGTACGTACAACTATAAAAGAGGAAGGAGAAAGGTCTTACATAGAAAAGGAAAGCTTGAGAATTCATTCAAGGTGGGATTTATGCTCTCCTCCTCCTTTTGGAAAAACCTTGGATTTTTTGTCTTGTTTTTTTCTAAAGGCCTGTGAAACTTTGGAATTCTTGAAGATCTGAGTAATTGTCCTGGTTTGAGCTATGGAAATGATACAGTTTTGGGCAAATCTGATCTTTTCATGGGTTTGTGGGATTTTTATTTTCTTTTGCTTTGGACCAAAAATATAAATGGATTTCTATTGCAGTTTCTCCTTTTGTTGGGTTTTTGGGTCTTGAATTTTTTCTTCTTTGTCTAAGAATTTCTGAATTTCTAAACTAAATCTTTTATTTCACTTCTGAATCCTTTCTCTATAGCTAAAACCTTCGAATCTGAAGATTTATTTTATTTTATTTTTTTTGCTTTATTTCTAAGATTCCTGTGTCACTTTTTCTATATAAATCCTCCCAGGAAATCCTAAGCTCTATATCTAACCTCTTCTTATGGATTTTCAGGATCCTTGATCGAGTTTTTTTAGTTAAGAAAGAAGCTTCATCAATGGAGATTTCGTCAGCCCAATGGGTATCTGAACTGGTAAGATTTGCCATTATAGTTGTAATAATTTTTTATTTTGGGGGTCGCAGAATAATTGGTGATAATAAATAGCTTTATTTTGGGAATCGCTATTTACAGGCAATGGAGGAACCAACCTTCATGAATCAATGGCAGATGAACACTCTTAATGAATTCCCCACACAACAAATAACAGCTACACTTGGAGAAAACTTCCATTACTCTTTCTCCTCTTACCCAACCTTCAGTGACTCATCCATGGAAAATTCTCAGACCTGTGTTCAAAGACCCACCAAACAGCTCAAGACCACCAGCTTGAATTCTTGCACCACCGAACCTTCCCCATCTCCCCACTTCTTCTCTTTTGGAAATTCAAATTCTCCGGCCAATCAGCAATTCTACGGGAATTTAGTTAGCATTGTTAAGCCTAAGGACGAGGCGGCATCTCCTTCGGATATATTGATTCATCAAGGCTCCTTTGGTAACCAAAATTATGTATCCAAAATTGGTGAAGGAGCTAAAAGGGTTAGCATGACAACTAGGTCACCTTCTCATAATAAAGATCATATAATAGCGGAGAGGAAGCGGCGAGAGAAGCTCAATCAGCGATTCATAGCTCTATCAGCCATTGTTCCTGGCCTCAAGAAGGTACCATTACTATAAGCAATTCAATGGATGGAAAAGGAACTTTTTTTTATATGAACCTATCGGTTTATTAATAAGAAGGATCAATGGGAAGACATAACATCTTACCCCTGGGGCAAAGAGACACCGGCTTAACTAGGAAAATAAAACTACTCCTTAAATCGAGTAGGTTTCCTAACCTCTCTCTGAGGTCACTTGTTGATCGTTTATTCTTCTTTTTACTTATCATTGAAATCATTGGTTGAAAAACTGTCTTCTTCTTCGGAATCTTTAATAAGAATTTCGTCACAAACTTGCTTTGGCTCACCTAATATATCTCTCTTGTCAAAGAAAATCTTAGTATAGCTCCTTTAGGAAACATAGTAAATAGTACTAGAACATTTTCATGGGTACGTAATATATACAGATGGACAAGGCTTCTGTTCTTGGAGACGCTATCAAGCACATGAAACGACTGCAAGAACAAGTGAAGACACTGGAGGAACAGACCATGAAGAGAACCACGGAATCAGTGATCTACGTCAAGAAATCTCAACTCTCTGATAACGATGACACCTCTTGTTCTGATGAGAATTCCAGCAGTCAATCGAACGAGCCACTCCCCGAAATCGAAGTTAGAGTTTCCGACAAGACCATCCTCGTAAGAATTCACTGCGAGAAACGCAATGGAGTTCTAGTGAAAGCACTTGATGAAATCCAGAAACTCCATCTAACTGTTGTGAATAGCTGTGCCATGCCATTTGGGAGTTCAGTTCTTGATATCAGCATTATTGCCCAGGTAATTTCATCCTTAGGTGGCGTTTGGATTGAATTTTTTTGGCCAAAAATCAATTATGATAAAATTTATTGTGTAGAAATTCATGATCAAATAATCATTTTCTCAAATAATAGTGTTCAGAGAAAACGGAGTTGAAAGACTCAATTTTACCAGAATTGATTTTTGGTCAAAAAAATCCAATCCAAACGCCCCATTAACAATCTTTAATTAGAAAAACGATTATTAGAGTGTTATTTCTCATTTTTGCTTCAAACCCATTAAAACCCAACTCAATTTCTTGCAGATGGACTTTGAATTCTGCATGACAGTGAAGGATCTTGTGAGGAATCTACGGTCAGCTTTTGGAAAGTTCATGTGAAAAGAAGAAGATCAAAATCTGTATTTTGTACAGAAGTTTTTTTTTTTTGGCTTCTTCATCACTAGAAGCTTTGAAAGATTAGGAAACAAGTCCTGTAAAGCTCCTACTTTCCAGAGGCAATCTGCCATTGTCGTCGCTTTGTTTGCTGTAAGGTTCGTTTTGCAGGAGGGGTTTTTTCGTCAAATCGATGCTTTTTGTGTGGTTAACGTTGACCACGTTTTTTCACCCCTCCTTTTGTAAAAAGAAACCTTGTGGCTTGTTTGGGCATTTCTGTTTTTCGTGGAGGTTTGACTTTTCCACGAAACCTCCTGCGAGAATGTGATGGGCTTATTACTAACATATGAGACAATCTTAGTCACCAAAAAAAATCCAATTAGTCTTCTCGCATTTGAGGTTGGTTGTTTGTCGTTTCCCATCCCTCTTTTAATTTGTAGTCAACATTGACCTTTGGAATTAAAATTGGCTAAGAAATGCTAGCCACTCTCATTGTGGCAGCGATAAGTGCTGTTATTTTTTGTCTGTTATCTTAAGAACCGGTATAAATCTACAATTCTTTCTTTTGAAATTTTGACAAGAGATATTTTTCGGTGTTTGCTGAAAAATATCAATTCTGGAGGGTTCATCATTAGTGTTCATCAATATTTTTCAGTGTTTGACAAGAGATATTTTTCAGTGTTTGCTGAAAAATATCAATTCTGGAGGGTTCATCAATAATGTGATGGGCTTATTACTAACATATGAGACAATCTTAGTCACCAAAGATGGTGATACTTCTAAGACTTTTTTGCATATCTTTAATTAACAGATCGATTATAAGATATTTTTCAGTGTTTGCTGTTGGATAGCAATATGATTTAATATGGCTTATGAAAAAGATTTCATGTTCTAATATGTGTTGTAATCTTTCTAGTGACCACCGATTACATAATACATACCAAGTTGTTTAACTGCTAAGGGCTTGTTTGTTTGAGTGATAGGTTATATGAGTTTAAAACTTGTTGGCATCATTGAGTTGCTGATCTCTCTCTCTATATCTAACATAGAGTAGTTTGGAAGAAAATTATACTGGGGAGTTCTTCTTTGAGAATATCCTACGTCTTGAATCACCTTTCACCCATTCATGCTTAGAGCAAAAATGAAGTCTGGACGTACGATTTCATGTTCAAATGAGAACCAAACCAGACTCTCTCACCCTCCGTGGGTGTAGCCCAGTGGTCGTGGGATGAACCATAGACCCGGAGGTCCTACGATCAACTCTGGATGCACTTGCGTATCGTGTTGCCTAAGGTGGGGGTCCCGTTGGACAATCATGAGAATTAGTCGAAGTCTTGAGTTGCGGACACCCCATGATTACCAAAAAAAAACCACTCTTTCAAAGGACACTTGGCCATTAGATGTATTAGGGTCTTATTCTTCTAATGTTTTAGACTCTAAGCCTCGAACCAGGGATCTTTCCTTATGTTAATGTTTTCAAGTTCCCAACCATCCTTCACTTTCCATCCCTGAGAGCCACTATAGCCGGTATGATACTTTTTCGTAACCAAGATGCCCAACCCCAAGCCCAAACTGAAATGAAGTCACTATTATTAAAACTTAAAAAGAGACATGATCTCTTAGATCAGACATAATGTAGTTACCTACTTGGAGTCGACCTCCTATTTAAAATACTCGTAATCTTTTCTGGTTGTAACCGGTTTTTGGCAAAACCGGTTACGCCCTAGTGGTCGCCATGTGTCCCTTCTTACACCCTTTAACTGTGGTTAAGATTTACCTACCCCTAGGTTTACCCACTGATCTTTGGTTTTTTTTTAAAATATTTAAAAAAGTTAACCCTATGAGTTGGTAAATTTTAATTACAGTTAACAAATTTTTTTTTAATTTTTTTTTAAAAACCAAGGATAAGTGGGTGAACCCGGGAGATGAGTGAATCTTAACCACAGTTAAGAGGTGTCATATATAAGGGACATGTGGCCACCTCAAGGGATTAACACAACCGGAGAAGAATACGAGTCTTAGTAAAAATATGCCTATAAGGGATGCGACCAATATATGGTTGATTCGGGTACTCGCAAACCTACTTTTGTTAAAGAGGAGTGCTATCCCCCTGGTCGCACATTTGTTTGTTTGTTTGTCTTTTTTTTTTCCGGTTGTTGCTACCTCTTCTCCATGTTAATAAAACAATTTTTTTAGGGTATGTTCTTTTGCTGAGAATTGTAAAGCTTGACAGTTTACACTTTATCAAGGTAGTTGTTAAGAAATTTGGGTTACTTTGCCAAAGATCTTAACAACATTAACTCTTACTGACGGTGAGATTTCAAGTCTTATCATTTATTATGAGATTTGAAATCATATATTTTACTACATTTGAAGTCTTACGAGAATTATAACCCAAGAGATGAGAATCATGCATTTTGCCAATTTACAAAAAAAACAAAGTGTCGACTTTACAACAAAAGTACGGACCCTTAATGGAGAAAGTTATGGTCTCCCATCTGTTTCATAGGTAATTGGAAAAAAATGGTAACACATGTCTCTTTGTAAAAATAGCCATATTCATTCCGTCCAATGTGACGTTCGGTAATACTAATCTAAATAGAGAGAATTTATTTTAAAATTGTGCTTAGTTGGACTTTAGATTATTAAGTTGAAGGTTGATTGGATGTCTACATATTTTTGAAGTAAAGCTTATTAAAAAGTAGCTAGTGAGCTACTTTTTTTTAATAAGAGGTAAAAACTCCTAATTCAAAAAAATGTAAACGTCCAATTAACTTTCAACTTAACATTCAAAAGTCCAATTAAACACAATTTTGAAATAAGTTCTTTTTATTTAAATTAGTGTTACCAAACAGACACCCCAAGTCTTTAAAGTGGGCCTCCCCTTGAACTTCGCTGATCAACAACTTTCAACCCGACTTAACTAATTTTTTTCCTATGATAATTGCATGAGCTTGCTTCATTAAAATTCATATGGTTAGATTTTGGAATTTGCTCCACAACATTCAACCCAACTTACCCAGTTTTGTTTCCTATGATATTCCTTATTACTACCGTGGCCGCAAAAAATTGAAATTCTGCAACTCTATTAATCCTAATAGGGTAGGAAACTGGTGTGGGCGTGCACACACATTGCAAATAGAAAGTTTTTTTTTTTTTTTTTTAAAGAGGATCGCTAGCCCCAGTCGTATTTACTCCAATTTTTTCCAGAGACACAAGTTGGGGCTAGCACGTGGAGATGTTTCATATTTTAACAATTAGAACAAAGCAAAATCAGATAGTGTTTGACATTTATTTGGCCCCAGTTATGTCTTTGGAAGATTTGCGACTGGGGCTAGCAAAATCCTTTTTTCAAAGGTCCATGAAAGAGGTGTAACACCTGTTGTTAAGCTGTTTTATATGCATTATTAGCTAGGTATAAAAACATTTTCAAGGAGACATTGAGGTCGTTCATTTTGAGAGTCCAAAGCATAAAATCTCTCACATTTTGAGGATAACACCTAATGAAGATCTTGTTCTCTGAACCCAAGTGGACCATAGACTAATTAATAGGTCTTGTTTGGCACTTCCCAAAGCTCTTACAAACTAAATACTTCTTTATGTCCTCTATTTCTATATTGAGATTGCAAGCTGGCTAAAAGAACCTTAGTGCCTCGTTCGTGGGGATTAAATAACAGTAATAATCCTTCCAAGTTCCTAACAGTTTCTTGTTTCCGATCAGTCTAAGATATCATCTGAGATCTCAGTCTAAGACAAAATCTAACAGTTTATGTCTCCGACTTGGTCAATGATACCTTCATTACTTCTATTTATGTTAATCAATTTTAATAACCATTTGGATATGATATTAACAAACTAGTTATTGTTATGTTGCTCACGTATCCCGATCGAACGAGGTCTTGTAATTACGTTGCAATTAACATGTATCTGTACTTATGAAATAGTATTCATCAACCATCGTGCACGTACGCAACGTTACGTTTATTACGATTGGATCAACATAGCTTGAGGAATCATGAGCTATGGCACAAGTTTGAATTTCACTGTAATTTGTAAAATGTAGGTAAAACTAATCTTAACCGGATATATATATATATGGTTGATCACATGTTCTTCGACGCAAACTGGTCATTTTCCGCTGGTCTTCAGATGTCTGCCATTGTCCAAGCTAGCTAATTCTTCCATTTTTTTTTTCAAACCCTTTTGTTGTTCTTGTGGGGGATGAGTCAGGCTGGACGGTTCAATTAGTGTGATTATATCATAATAAAAAATAAACGAGGAGATCATGGAGGATCGATCCATGGTCATTTGTCGTATTAGTGACATTGAGAGATCTTGAAAGGTTCTCTCTCATTAATTTAATTTCTTACCATCTATATTTAATAACTTAATTAAGTGGTTATGAGGTACTTTGTTTAATCTGTTTGGTGGCAGGAGCTGACCCATTCGAGCAAGCCATGGATTACTAATAAAATAATAAACATCACATGTATCATGTGACTTTGGTGCAAAGACGTTACTTTGATTGAAATTAAATCAATTAGAAGAATTTTTTTTGGAATTTTATGACTTGTTTGATTGCTATTTCAAAGTTTATTAATCTGCTAATAATTCATTTATTGGTACGTAACTCATTTCGGTCTTTTCTTTTATTATTTAGCTATTTGTATTTGTATATAGGCTTTGGATTGTCTCTGGCGAAGCCAGAAAGTCAGAAACTCCTCTCGGGGTTCCATACATTGTGCGATAGTTGGCAAAAAAATGGGGAGAAGTCATTCCATTTTCTCCCCATGATTTTGACTTCTCCCCATTTGATATCTCTCCCCCTTATTCTCATACACTTATCGCCACATGTCATAATATGTGTGGAGAAGTCAAAATCATGGTGCCCATGATTTTGACTTCTCCACCACTTGTCACCTATTCTATGGAACCCCGAGACAAGCCCTTTCTGGCTTCGCCAGAGACAATCCAAGGCCTTGTATATATGAAGTCGAATGAAAACATATATATTTCTAGCAGAAATGTTTATTCTCTCTAACTCAGCATGACACCTCATGATTAATTCCTAAGAAATCTTTCCCGTGATCAAGAAATAGGAACCATGCATGCACCTTTTTCTACATGGTTAGTGAAATAGCTAAGTAGTTAGTGATAGTGATAGGGTAAGTGGAGTGAGAATGCGACCTGTCACATTATAAGGGAAAATTGCTATATCATTCTATTAAAAATTTCCTTCTATTAATTTGGTCTAAGGAACTCGGAAGTCAAACCTTTTTTCTACATGAGCTAAAAGCACATGAACTTCATTTACTAGAAAGGAAAGGAAAGCTCAAATTGCATTGGTGTATAAAAACCAATTATTTCAAATCACTGGGAGGATTGACTCTTGGTGTGCAGAGAGTAAGATTCACATCATGATTGTTTAATGAACGATTTAGGGTTTACTCTGGCTTGGGCTAGAGTATTTTACTCTAGCCCTACTCCTCCAACTTGCCACGTGTTCCTTCGAACTCCCTTTAACTGTGGTTAAGATTCATTAAATCATAGGGTTAAAGAATTGAATCTTGGTTTTTAGATTTTTTTTTAAACCACAAAAGTTAAAAAAATCTAAAGCAGGTGTTGGAGTCTTGATACTCTAGCCCTAGACAGAGTAAATCCGGACTTGAACAGGCTACAAACCCTATGTGTAGTGGCATTTTATTAAACAAAAAAAATTCAAAAAAATGTAAATACTCATGCTTATTAAGTTTAAATTACTTAAATGCCACTGTCAATGGGGTGCCAGGAACCTATCCACAAGAGACCCCAATGCTTCCCAACATTAATTTAAGATTTTTAAAATTTTTTTTTTAAAGAAGACATCATTTAGCTACCATATGTTGTTTGTGTTAGTGATGCACTAAAGCGTAAAAAACGAAAGAAAAGATTACCATCTTTCTTTCTATGAACAGTCCTTGAATTCACAACGAAAAGAAGATGACTTTTAAAAAACAAAAAACAAAATTCTATTGATAAAAACAGAAAAACTTCTTAAAACCGTAGCTTGATTACGTCTCAACTCCTAATTCGCCTCCAACTCTCTAAAATGTGAACTTACCAAAAAATAAGTTTACAAACATAACAAGAATTAAAAACAGACTCCAACACTTACTAGACTCATAAATAATTAAGAATTTTCATACACAATTAGACTTTCGGAACCCAAGACTTAAAATTAATAAGTAGAAATGTACTATAAATAGTAAATTTTGGCTTCAACGTGTATTTTGACCTTTGAATCAACCTACTTTTGCGATGATGCTGGGCTTTAAAATAGACTCAAACACTTACAAGCCCTCGCTAAAAGTGAAGTTGCGCATAAATAGGCTAATTGTTCCTTTGAGGCTCAGTTCTTTCTTATTCAAATGTTCTGGAAAATTTACCACCTACCTATTCTACATGACATAGTGGGAGAGTGTGCTCTCTTAACTACATTGCTAAAGGTTCCGTCCCTCAAAATCGCAAGCTTTCCTTAAACAAGGGACAAATCTCTGTCATCTTAGCTAAGGGGTAGTGCTTAACAAGCTTAAGGAACACAAATCTTCTAGGCTTCAATTTTTTTGTAAAACTTCTAAAGGCTAGAACTTCCATTGTTTCATGCCTAATTTTACTTAATGTCTAGAACTGTATTATTTTACAAAGTGCAAAAGTTCTACAAATATAGAACTTTTAAGTTCCAATTAAAAAAAAATTTGGATTTTTTTAAGTTCCATGAACGTGGAACTTCTAATTAATTTGAACTACATCAATTTTAGATACCATTGTGTAAAAGGGTTAGAAACCCTCTCCCTCTCCTCTCATCCCATACTCTTGCCTTTTGTTCCAAAATATTAATGTTCTGGAATTTTAAATGCTCCATTGAAAGAACGGAGCCCAAAGGTGATCCTGCAGAAAATTTCACAGGTCCATCATAGTCAATTGCAAGCCAACAAATACATTATGAAGAGGTACTTAAAATCACCTGAGTATTATGACACAAATATTTCTTCAAAAACAATACCTACAAAATAACATGCTGACTTGCGGTCAAGGGTATCAATTCAGCTCTCATTTGAGGGTACCCAACCTAACCCGACCTAAACCCGTAAAATAGAGGTCTTTTTTCATCCATAAAGCCCACATCCTAGGTGGAACAAAAAAGCTAGGCCCACTAACATGAGATTGGAGCTTGGGTAACACCTTTAAAGCCTGGCCCAGCCGGCCCTCATTATCTATATGGGCCCATATATATATAATATTATTTTAACTGAAATTACATATATAGCCTCATTTAACAGAATATGTATTGAAATACTGTAATAATTTTGCTACTACCTCGTTTATTTTCTATATTCTCTGTATTTATTTATTTATTTATCAGTTATTTTTTTTTTATCGATAATCAACATATAAAAGTATAAAAAAGAGAAAGAGGAGCATACACCTCCAAGTTCACCAATAGTAAACCAAGAGGATTTAATTATAAGTTGGTTAATGTTGTAGGGTAATTATTTGCAATTTGTTGTATGATTTCTTTTCATTTAAACTAGAAACAACTTAAATCCTTTAAACCCTAATCAATAGCCTAATCTTTGTTGTAGCCTTATTGGACTCTTAATTTTTAAATTTTGTTATTATAAGAATTCAAAATCAATCAGTACCCGTAATGCCCAAGAAACCCCCCTAAAACCCTACACCCATCCTAAACCTTGAAACCCTAACACACAATAAGCCCTAACATTCTAAACCTTAAATAAATTCTAAGCTCTTATTTTATTGAAGAATAATTTTCTACTTCGTCACTGTTCTACCGGTAAAAAGGTTAAAATTTTACCTCATGTTGCTCATTAAGTTGCATTAGTGGTACCAAGCTCGGATAAAGGAGGATGGTTGATGTCATATTGACGATCGGTGGTGATTTAATTTATTTGTATACATGTCATGGTTTTTTTTCATTAATCTTCTTCTCAAGCCCAAGCCTAACCTAAGCTCAGTTAGGGCTTGGCCTAGCCAATTCAAGTCCTGTTAAGACTTGGGTGGAACCCTTACAAGTGAGAGTTGGGCTTTCACAAACATCAGCCCGGCCCATTGACAGCCCTACGATGGTGTGAAATGAATTTTTTTTGCAGGTACCTACCAAAGAATTGAGCTCTTAGTTAAGAATATTGAACAATGTATTGCTCCAATTTTCTGGGATGTCTCCAAAATAGACATTTTTTTTCTTCAATAGCCGTCGCCCAAGACTTTTTTTTTTCTTACATAGCCGTCGCCAAGAGACCCTTTTTTTAATTTTAAATGTGGCCAATAGACTTTGACAATGTAAAACGTTTTCTTACGTAGCCGTCCCCAAGAGACTTTTTTTTTTTTGGTTTAAATGTGGCCAATAGACTTTGACAATGTAAAAAATGAGACTATCTAAAAAGTCCACATTTTCAACAGAAACGTCAGGATCGTCATTTAACTACAAATCACGACTTTATGTATTTTTCATAACAAAAAAAAAAAAAAAAAAACAAGGGTAAAGCTTCTGAGACCCCCTTAGGGTCGAGACCACCGAGACCATGCTCTAAGACTAAGAGCATGGGATTTCAGGTGGGTGTAGGCCCCACCTGAAATCTAATGCTCTAAGGGCATGGTCTCGACCCTAATGGGGTATCAGTAGCAAACTCCTAAAAAAAAAAAAAAGAGGGAGCATTCCTCTTCACAAGGATATCAAATCACAACCAATTGCAATTGAACTCAGGGAGAGTTCAATCGCATCCACAGGCTAACACGTGTTTCTTTTAATTCCTATTAACTATAGTTAAGATCACTAACCCTTGAGGTTCAATAATATAATTTTAGTTTTTTTAAAAAATATTGACATTAAGGGTTACAATTTTTAAACTTGAATCGAATATTTTTTTTCTAAAAACCAAGGTTATATTTTGAATCCTAAGGTTTAGTGAATCTTAACCTTAGTTAATAAAGTTTAAAAGGGACACGTGTTGGCCTGTTCAATCGCAATTGGCTGTGATTCGATCTCTTTCACAAGTACAGTAAATGAAATGGGATTTTAAAGATCCCTTAGTTAAAGTACATTTTGTCTTAAAAATAGGGAAATGATTTTGAGACCGCACAAGGGTGGAGACCACCGAAACCGTGCATGGATGCAAGGGATTTCAAGTGGGGCCTACCATGTGAACGTGGGCCCCACCTGAAATCCTGTGCATCCATGATCTCGACTGTCTCGACCCTTTTGCGGTCTCAGCAGCAAAATCCTTAAAAATATGCAAATGACCCCTTCTTGCTTTTTCCAAGGGTGATGACCCTGATAACAATAAGAATTTTAGGGGAATTCCGAAGTGTCTATTCCTTTATCCCAATAAGATTTATATAGAGTTGTACAAGAAAATACATAAATAGAAAATTCATAAAAAAAGAAAGATTATAAGAAAGAATAATATTAATAGACAAGAGGAAAGTAGCATAGTAAAATATTCAGCCACAACATACATGAGCAAACTTGGTAACAATGGTCTTTCTGATCAAATTTTTGAATAATTAAAAGTAAATGTTATATTTTAAAAATTGTATATAAATGACACTTTTTCTTATGTGTTTAACCCTTGCACAGAGAGACCATTATTGCTAAGTTTTGCACCTTTTTCATTTCACGAACCATTTTTTTTTTACTTTTTCATAATCGTAGATATCCCGAGACTTAAAAGACTTAAAGACTTTACTAGTCCTAGAGTTCTAATTATTTTAGAGGGAGTGCTAGACCAACTCTCCTAAAATGCGAGATTCTATGGCATCACCACATGTAATGGAAGGATTTCCCTGTGAAATGCATAAGAAAATGTTTTCTTCATTGAAAATCATGCCATAACAAGGTAGCGGCAATTACTATATTCTTATTTATTAATTACAATTCATCCAAGCCTACTAGGTAGTCGGTTAGAGACTTAGCATTTAAAGCTAAGCAAACAGTAGATATATTTATATATATATTTTTGGAATTCGGAGTGTTGGTGCATTTGGTGCGACGTGAACCCGCAACCCACCATACCAGGTAAGTCCAGGTAAACCCGTGCAGGGCTAGGCCCAAAGGGGAATGAGAAATGGAACTCAGGACCTCCCAAGAACTAGGACCTCCCAAGAACCACTGGTCCACCCCTTTGGGATTAGCAAACAGTAGATATATTAACCGTTACACCACAATTCAAGAGAATAAATCACAAATAGTAGTTATATTAACCAACACACCACAACTCAAGAGAATAATTCACAAACCATGTGAGATACACACTGACACCTGGTACAAGTAGTCATGTGTAATCATATAATCTTAATGACCAAATTCTTTCTTTTTCTTTCAGAAAAGATGTAGTCGAGTCATTTGAGCTGATATTTAACTTTGATCACTAAGAGAATACAGTTGGGTAGTTAGTGAGCATCATTGAGAAGATTTGTTAGGCCAAAAATTGGCCTAATGATTTTTTTTTCTTTTTGCTTAATTAATTGATTGGAACCTATTTATGACGGCTAATTAAGGTGCTCACCAACTATAAAATGCGGAATGCCCTCCTCTTAAGAGTTCAACATTTTCTATTATCATAGAGCAGTGACCTTCCATATCCTTTTTAATTCTCTTTTAATTATGATTAAACTTAATTAAATTAAGATTAATATTTATTTTTTTAAAAATCAAGGTTGGACGAATAAACCTCTTAGGGAAGAGTGAATCTTAATTATAGTTCCATCCAAAAAAAAAAATCTTAATTATAGTTAGTGAGTGTTAAAAAGAGGGCCTGATGCATGTTCCCTAAATATTTTTCATTGTATTAGTAGTAAAGAGACATATGTTGCTTTAACTTGCTTACATTTGTAATTGAGTAATCATTGAAGGGGACAATCATTTCACCTCTCAGAGTACGTAGTTTTGAGAGTTGGGTTAACATTCCTTGTTAAAAAAATCTTTAAAAATTCGTGAATACTTCCTAAGGTTGTGATATTTTCATTAATTTGGAAATAATTCGTTGAATAAATTAGTACATCTAAAATTTACAAATTTTCAAAAATTTAACCAATTTTGTTACTTAGCCTTTTAAGTATTATGTGTTTTTTGGAAAATCATCACCTCCTTGGTTGGTGATGCCAGGAGGTACATCTCGGGTCCCTTTTAATGCCATGTGTCCCTTCTTTTAATTCAATTTAACTGTGGTTAAGGTTCACTTATCCCTAGGGTTCACCCATGCATTTACCCTTGATTTTTAGAAAAGTTAAATAAATTTTTTTAACAAATAGAGTTAAAAAAATTTAACTAGAATTCGTAACAATTCGTTGGCTTTGGGAGCGAGGTGCAATAGTTCGCTCTTCGTCAGTGGCTCGACCTCAAATTGCCTCTGGCGAAGCCAAAAAGGTGGTCTCGGGCAGCCACAAAATAAGGGACATGTGGCGTTAAAAAGGGGAGAAGTCATTCTATTTTCTCCCCACTTGATATCTCTCTACTTTTATCTCATCATTTTATCGTCATGTGTCAAATATTAGGTGGAGAATTCAAAATCATGAAGCCTATGAAATGAAATGACTTTTCCAACCACTTGTCCCCTATTTTGTGGTTGTCCGAGAGGAGCCTTTCCGGCTTGGCTTGGCTTCGCCGGGACAATCCAAAGCCCAGTGGCTCTTGTTTTTTGTTTTTTTTTTTTTTTTTTGAAAATAACTTTAATGATTTGCCTTTTAATCTTTGACATTGGAATCGTCAAGAAGACATTCAAATTAGTGGTCCACGTTAGGTTGCGGTCAGTTTTTCATTTTTCATTGCATTTTGTAGTTTGAGATCAAATGCCGATGATTTCATATCCCCGTGAAGCAATCCAAGAGAGCCGTCATTTGAATAGTGGACTGGACACGTGCGAGAGAGAGTGTGTGCGTACGTACAATTACAAAAGAAGGAGAACAGGTCTTCTATTGGCTAGAAAATAAAAGCTTGAGAATTCGTTGAAGGTGAGATTTCTCCACTCCTCCTTCCTTTGTAAAAAGCCTTGGATTTTTGGTCTTGTTTCTTCTAAGGACCTCTGGAACTTCGGAATTCTTGAAATATATACAGTTTTGTGTTTTGAAATCTGATCTTTTCTGAGTAGCAATCTGGTCATTTGTTAGGTTTGTGGTATAGTTTTCTTTTGCTTTGGACCTAAAATATTAATGGATGAATTTCTATAGCAGTTTCTCCTTTCGTTTGAGTTTTTGTGTCTTAGAATTTTTTCCCCCTTTATCCAAGAATATTCTGGATTTCTAAACTAAATCTTCTCTTTTAGCTCTGAATCTTTTCTGTAATCTTCTTTTCATATGTAGAAAGGAAAGGGTACATGGGGTTCTTCAAATTAGTTAAATCCTTCAAATCAGGAGTTTTTTTTTTTTGCTTTATTTCTAAGATTCCTGTCACTTTTTCCATATAAATCCGCCCAAAGCTCTATATCTAACCTCTTCACGTGGCTTTTTCAGGATCCTCGATCAAGTTCTTGTTTTTTAGTTAAGAAATAAGCTTCATTAATGGAGATCTCGTCGACCCAATGGGTATCTGAACTGGTAAGATTATTCTATAATTGTCATAATTATGGCTGAAACTGAAGATAACTTGATTAATATGATATGTTTTCCAAGAATAATTTCTGATAATAAGTAGCATTATTTTGGGAATCGATATTTACAGGCAATGGAGGATCCAACCTTCATGAATCAATGGCAGATGAACTCTCTGCCAGTTGAAGAAGACTTCCAGTACTCTTTCTCCTCTTACCCAACCTTCAACCCAGAAACCCAAATCAACCCAACCTTCAGTACTGACACATCCATGGAAAATTCTCAGACCTGTGTTCAAAGACCCACCAAACAGTTCAAGACCACCAGCTTGAATTCTTGCACCACCGATCACATATCAACCCCGGAAGCTTCATCGTCCCCCCATTTCTTCTCTTTCGGCAATCCAAATTCCCCGGAGAATCAGAAATTCCATGGTAATTTAGCCAGCAGCATGAAGCCTAACGACGAGGTGGCGTCTCCTTCCGATATATTGATTCATCAAGGCTCCTTAGGGAACCAAAACTATGTATCGAAAGCCGGTGAGGGAGCTAAGAGGATTGGCACCACAACTAGGTCTCCTTCTCATAATAAAGACCACATAATAGCGGAGAGGAAGCGGCGAGAGAAGCTAAATCTGCGGTTCATAGCTCTATCAGCCATTGTTCCTGGCCTGAAGAAGGTACCATATACTCTTACAATTACCCTCATATACTAACTTACATAGAGAATAAGTAGTATAATGTTTATGAAGTGTTGGTTGAACATTTTCATGGGTTTTACAGATGGACAAGGCTTCTGTTCTTGGAGACGCTATCAAGTACATGAAACAACTGCAAGAACAAGTGAAGACACTCAAGGAACAGACCATGGAGAAAACTGTGGAATCAGTGATCGTCGTCAGGAAATCTCAGCTCTCGGCTAATGATGAGAACTCTTCTTTGGATGAGAATTCCGGGAGTCAATCGGACGAGCCACTCCCCGAAATCGAAGTTAGAGTTTCCGACAAGACCGTCCTCATAAGAATCCACTGCGAGCAACGTGAAGGAGTTCTAGTGAAAGCACTGTCTGAAATTGAGAAGCTCCATCTAACTATTGTCAATACTAGTGCCATGCCATTTGGGAGTTCAGTTCTTGATATCACCATTATTGCGCAGGTAATTAATTTCAATCTTAAGGATTAAAAATACGGTTTCGTGATATATCGGACCCAACTGAAACCTATACATCTTGGTTATAAACCATGCATACAATTTTTTTTTTAAATAATTAAATTTGATTTTATTTTTAATCAAATGAATTACCGGAACCAAATATAAAATCATAAAAAGCTAGCGACTTAAAGATAAAATAGTAAACACAGTTAAAATTACACAACAAATTAAAATATTAATAACTATTAAGTGATACGTATAGTATAAATGTCATATAAGGGACTATCGAAACCTATATTCATCGGCAGGGGCGGAGCCAGGAGGGGGCAGGGAGGGGCCATGGCCCCCCCAAAATTCTTGGGGTCCCTTGTTGTTTTGATATGAATTAGTAGACCCCTTAACAAATTTTAATTTTTTTTAGTGTAATGGCCTCCCAAATTTTTTTTGTTTTATATATATTGTGGCTCCCCTAATTTTTTTGTCATGTATATATAGTGGGCCCTCCAATGGAGTCCGGTTATGCCCTTTAGGTCGCTACATATCCCTATTGACATCCCTTACACCCATTGACTATGGTTAAAATTCACTTACTCTTAGGGTTCACCTGCTTATCCTTGGTTTTTAGAATAAAATATTAATTTTTTTTTAACCTTAGTAGTTAGTGAATTTTAACTAGGATTTGTAAAAAAATTGATATTTTTTAAAAAAAACCAAGAATAGGTGGGGTGAATCTTAACCATAGTTAAGGGGTATCAATAGGACACTTGGCAACCTCAATGACATTACTGGGAAAAAAATTATCAAAATAAAAAAAATACCCCAAAAAAAATTTCTCGGGGGTTAAACCCCGAACCCCCAAGTTTTATATCCTCAAATCCATTAATTTTTTATACATGTATTTCGGACCCCCAATGAAAAATTCATGGCTCCGCCCCTGCTCATCGTTTATTTTATATTGGTTTCAGCAATTTATATTTTCATGATATTTAGAAAGATATTATTAGAGGGTAATTATTTGTCATTTTTCCTTCAAACTCATGAAAACCCATCTCAATTTCTTGCAGATGGACTTTGAATTCTGCATGACAGTGAAGGATCTTGTGAGGAATCTACGGTCAGCTTTTGGACAGTTCATGTGAAAAGAAGAAGATCAAAATCTGTTTCGTGTACAGAAGATTAAGTTTTTCTGCGTTTTTGGACATCTTCGCTTTGAAATATTAGGAATAATCCGATTTCCACAGTAAGTTTCAATCTCTTTTCTTACAAATTTCTGTAAGAGAAACAAGGCCTGTGAAAGCTCCTCCTTTACAGAGAGCACCATCTGCCGTCGTCATAGCTTTTTTGCTTTAAGCCATTAAGGTTCGTTTGGCTGATTTTTTCGTCAAATCGGTGTTTTTTTTTTTTTTGACGTCGTTCACGTTGACCACATTTTATTACGGAAGCAAGAAAAGTTGTGGCTTGTTTGTCTTTTTTGTTTTGTCTTTTTGTGTAGATGTTGACTTTCAATGAACCTTCTTGCGAGCCAGTGGTGAGGACAAACACGCCTTAGTTTCAGAAGTTAGGGTCCCTGAAATATTTCCTGGGCCTCTTTTTCTTTGTTGAGTCGTTTTCCTGTGTACTAAGGGCTTTATTAACAATAATGGAATAAATAAAAGCATTTGAGGTTGCAACTTATCTTTGCATTTAAGGAGATTGATTGTGATTTCGCCATCAATGTCTACAAAGTATAATTTTATAAGAGCAATAGTCCTCTCACAAAGCCTCTTTCTGGTTAAATGTTTTTAATCCTGTGATTAAATTTTTTTTTTGAAAAACCGAAGGTACATAGATGCTTTAATCCTAAGGATTAATAAATCTTAACCATAGTTAGAGAAAGTTAAATGGGGGCACGTGGTAAACTGAAAGGAGGCTCCCCTCTCCTTTTCCGAGGAAATGATTAAAAAATAAAACTTAAACTAAGTCAACATTAACCTTTAGAGTTAAAATTAACCAATTAAGATTAATGAAACAGATGACAGAATGGCGATCAACTTGGAGGGTTCATCAATAATGTAATGGGCCTATTACTAACAGATTAGTCACCATAGATGGTGATACTTCTAAGACTTTTTGAATCTCTCTCTAACCATGTTAAGATATTTAGCTTAAAATACGTATTAAATGATTAAATTAAACTAGCAATTCACAGTTCATGTGAAGATATTTAGCATAGGATACATATTAAATGATAAAATTAAACTAGTAATTCACGGATGATATAGTCACAATACAAACATCTTACAAATTGAAATTACTTTGGGCTTATCTTGTAACCAATATACCCTCTTCCAAGGCCTTTTAGCCCTAATATATTAGGATTTGCACTTCTTTAAGCTGTTGGCAAATGAGATAGACCTTCTGGAACTAACTAAAAGACACCTCGACTTTCCTTTGCAACCTTAGAATTCTGCTTCATCTCTACTAAAATGGCCCAATCCTCCAAAATCTTTGGAAGAGATAGTTCCACCATCAAAATACAGCTTTTCCCACCTTCTGTGGGGTTTTGCTGACCTAACTGCAGCAAGCCTAGCTCCTTGCATACTGGTGCTTCTGATGTAAATGTAATTGGACCTGCAAATTCTGAGTTTACTCGCTCCATCACCAAAATTTGTTACGGTATTGTAACTTTTTTTTTGGGCAAAAGATTTGCTCTGGTGGATGCTCGAGTTGGGTGCTCCGGCATCCACAAATCATCTGGCAGCTAGAGATAAAATGGGGGAGAAGTTATTTCATTTTCTCCCCATGATTTTGACTTCTTCCCACTTGATGTCTCCCCCCTTTTCCCCTCTTTATTTATTTATTTATTTTAAATTTTTTTCATAATGATACTTTTTGATCTTGGTGCACTCTCCTCTTTTCGCGGCAAAAGGATAAGAATTCTCTAAATGGGCAATGCTAACATTATCCATCGAGATAAAATCACAGCCAATCGCAATTAAATTCGGGGAGAGGTCAATCTCACCCACAGGTCAACAAGTGTCTCCTTTAACCTAGGGGTGTATTCAGGCTGGGATTGGCCTTGCTCGGCTTGGCTTGAAAGGGTTTATTCTAGGTTTGAAGCCTGGCTCAGCCCGAAATCAAACTTAAAAAGTTGGCCCGAAGCTCGACCCGAATTCATAAAGCTTGACTCGAAGCTCGGCTCGGCCCAAATTGATTCACTCCAGTTGAGCTTGGCTTGAATAATTTTTTAAAAATATATATAAACAAAATAATAATATTTTATATTATTTATATATATAATAATGATATATTTAAATAATATTTTTAATTTTTTAATAATATTTGAGCCGAGCCGAGCCGAGCCGAGCTCAGGCCGAATCAAACGGGAGTTGGCCCCAACTCGACTTGATAGACTTTTCAAACTTTTTTTAGGCTCGGCTCGGCCCGATCAAGCTAAAAATCGGGCTTAAACCCCGGCTTGATTGAGCCGAGCCAAACAAATCGGGCTAGCTTGGTTTGTGTGCAGCCCTGCTTTAACCCTTAATAATTATGGTTAAGATTCTCTAATCTTGTGTTCCAAAATCTAATCTTAGGTTTTTGAAAAAGATAATTAACCCTAAGAGTTAAAAATTCTTAATCAGAGTTAAATATTTTTTTTCAAAAAGTCAAGGTTAAATTAATGAAGATAACCTTAACCACAGTTAATAATTGTTAAAGGGGACACGTGTTATCCTATGGGTATGATTGAACCCTCCTTAAACTCAATCGCGATTGGCTGTGATTCAATCTCACATTATTCTATCGGAATGAAATCCTCTATGGTTGTAATTAACCAAACTCAGGGGAGTCTGGTTGTAACCCTTGAGGTCGCTATGTGTCCCTTTTGACACCCCGTAACTGTGGTTAAGATTCACCCACCCCTAGGTTCACCCACGTACCTTTGGTTTTTAGAAAATAATATTAACTTTTGTTAAAACTTGGTTAGATATATATTTTTTTAATAAATATTAGTTTTTAAAAGATATATTAGAATTTTTTTCTAACAACTAAGGGTAGGTGGGTGAACTCTAGGGGTGAGTGAATCTTAACCACAGTTACAGGGTGTCAAAAGGGTCACTTGGCGACCTGAGAGGCCTATCCAGTCTCCCCCGAGTCCAATTACAACCGTAGAGGATTTCATTCCCTCTCTCTCTGTGTGGAGTCTGAACGTTTTCATGTTCAAATGAGAACCAATTAAACCAGACTCTCTCAAAGGACATCGGTAGATGTATTAGGGTCTCATTCTTCTTATAATGCTTGGGACTCTAAGCCTGAACCACATGTTAATGTTTTCTCTTTCCCAACCATCCACTACATTCCATTACTGAGCACCTCTATAGCAGGTAGGATTCATTTTAATGATCAAGATGCCCAACCCCAGGCCTTAGCTGACATGAAGTCACTATAAATAATTAAAAAGAGGATGATCCCTGAGGTTGATGGAAGTAGTTACCTTCACTTATAAGGGATTACTTAAAATATCTAAAAATGACTTCTAGCTGTATCTGTTCTTTCCTTTCTCCATCAATATTGGTATCGGTAAACCTACTTTTGTTAGCATAACCAGATTCATGATTCAATGCAGGTCTTTAAAGTGGGTCCCCTTTGAACTTTGCTCTACAACATTCAACCCAACTTACCCAATTTTGTTTCCTGTGATAATTGCATGATCTGCTTCATTTAAGTTCCACGATGCATGTTTGATGGTTAGATTTAGATTCTGCTCCATAATCCATTCGCTTTACAACATTCATGATTCAACCAAACTTTTTCAATTTTGTTTCCTACGAATTTTTTTTAAAATTTGTTTGGTAAACGAGTGTGTCCCAAACTCTTCTAGGTATGGATTAATCTCTTACCCTATGTTTGGTTGCTAAGAAAATAAGTAAAAACATGAAAAAGAAAAGAAAATTAGATAAAATACAACCACCAATTGTATTAAAAATCTAAAATTTTCTTTTCTTTTCCATGTTTTCACCTGTTTTCTCGGCAACCAAACATAGTCCGGACTTGCCTACTCAGAATTTTCCTTAGGACACTGGGATAAGTCGAGTACGTGACCATAGGGAACAAACCCGAGACACTAGCCAACCCCTGGTGGATCCTCTCTTACTACCCCCACCAAAGATAAACCCTGCAAACTCTAAAATCTTGCATAAGTGATGAATCAAAACCCACATAGAAAAAAAAAACATAGAGCCAAAGGATGTAATACTTTTCTTTTTTCACTCGGTCCTCTTAGAGCACCTAACTAAGTCTCTTGGGCCGTGTAAATCCCATTTTATTACACAACCCTGAAAGCTAAGATAAATCCCAGAAAGTAGCCAACAAGGGAAAGAGATTCAAACTCAAGACCTCCACTTCTGAGGCGTGGTCTTGGCCGGCCACTAGCCTAACCCCTCGTTGGTTTTTTTTTGGTTAAACCCCTCGTTGGTTAAAGGATGTAAGACCTCCTCCTCCAGTTGTCCATCTTATTTAGAGGAATGCAAATCCTATTCTGAGTCAACTCATACTCTCACTCTCTACCAACTATCTGTCTATTTTTTTTTTATGAAAAAGTGTTTTAATTACAATAAAGTGGACAATTTATTGGTGGGAGGTAAGAGGAGAGGTTGATAGAGAGTAGGGTTAGCCTCTCTTATTTACCAATGTCAGAGTCAAAGTCAAACTTTGGTTGGAGACAGAGATGGGCTAGTTCCGATTTCCTTGACTAATGGCCATAGATTTGGTTGGTGAGATGGTTTGTTTGGGGAACGCCTTCTAAGTTTTAAGTCTTCTTGATATGAACGTACCCCCAATTCAACCAACAAGAGAAACGTACCATATATGAATTAAAAAAAAATGGTATGGGTAGGTTTAGCGATTTAAAACTTTTTGTTCCCCTCATCTTTACACACTCATTACAGATTGGAGTCTTCTCCAGCTATCTTCCTTTAACATTTGCTATTGAATCTTAACCCTCCGTATGATATGTATTTTTTTTCTGTGTGTGCAAGCCATTATGGTTGTAAAAGGAGCGAATTCGGATAGTGGTATATTCAAATTCGTTTCAATTATATTACCGATTACTCGAATTTGAATCCAACCAATGTTGTAATAGAGTATTCATATCCAACTTCGATTAAATATTTGAATTTGAATAAAATCTGAATTATTTGATTACTCTAATATAATTTTTTTAAAAGTAAAAAGAATGCAAAAAATAAATCTATTAAAAATAAGAAATTATTATTTTATCCTCATTTACATTGAATGTTAATTTAATGTCTTTAGTTTATATAAAAAAAATACATATCAATAAAGGTATATATTTTAGTCTTATGAACTTAATTGGTCGCATATTTATCAAATCAGATATCTGAGTGCGATCCAATTATAAATGGATAACAAAAGTCACATTTGAATTTGTCTTCGGATACCTATTTGAGTAATTATCCGAAAAAATGCTTAGATATTATTTTCCTGGATAGTCCAAGTCTCTCGTGGGAAGTTCTACAAGGATTTCTTGTGGAATCCATTTAGAATCAGCCATGTGTTCCATGTTCATGGCATTTTCATAATAAACTAATATAAAAGGGTATGTATGATTTCATGAATTTTTTATGGAACAGCATCCTCTCTACACAAGCTTAAGAGGACCTCTCCAACAATTACAAAAATGTAACACCTGTCCTATTAATCCTAGTGGGTTAATATTAATCATTAGGGTTAATGTCAACCTCTTTTCATCTTTCCTCTTTGCCAAAGGTGGAGGGTTTGGGTGGCCGACGAGATTAGCCTAGTAAATAATTTTCATATTAATGGGAAAGAAGAAGCGGACCCTTCAAATCATGTTTGATTCTATATTCAAACCCACTCATAGTCATTGGGAAAGAATTAGGGGTATCAACAGGTTGAATTTAGGCCAGTTTGGGCTCAAATCGGCCTGATTAATGATCGGGCTAGGCCCATTGGGAAAGAATTAGAGGTATCAACAGGTTGAATTTAGGCCAGTCTGGGCTCGAATCGGACTGATTAATGATCGGGCTGGGCATGGGCCTAGGCTGCCTAACATTTGACAGGCAAAATTGGACTTCTTAGTGTGTATTTTATAAACAGGCCTATTGGCCGAGTTAGCCCAGTTATTTATTCATAGTTGTTTCCTCCCTTCGATTTGAGTTTGAAGACAAGTTGGCAACTATAGCTAGGTTTTGGGTTCCTAACAAATGGTGAGAATATGGTGTTGATGGCTAACTTGTACCCATTTTTTTTTTTTGGAAAGAGATGATCTAGTGGGTTTAGTAGTTTTTCGCCTCTTGTATTAGTAGTGTGTCAAAAGGGAATTTTAGAAGAGAAAGTATTGCACTCTAACCAAAGTAAATACATACCATATGCCTGTTCCAATGGTTGTGTATCTCCTCTGAGGAGTTGTGACGCATATTCGAATCTTGGTGTGACTGTTGAGCTCCCATCATGAGTACTAACTTGCTAACCCCCTAACCCCTTACCTAGGTAGATAAATGATTAGGACCATGCTAAAAGAAAAAAAGCCAAAGTAAATAAATAAACAAATAAAGGAGAAAAGACGTGCAATTTCTTTCTAGTTCAGCAGTTGGGATCTTTTTTCTTTTAATAATAGGCTTCAAGTAAGCCTCAACAGAGGCCCATGGGCTATCTCCCTATTTAGCCTAAGATGGACTGCAATTCTTTTATCTGTGCGCCATATTTTATTGATCACCCAAAAATGAAAATATGGTTATGATATCTAGAAGAAGAAAAACAAGGTTGTGATTGATTATATGGCGAGTGCTAGCCCAACAACATCAACTATTAAAAGCCCCATAGAAGAGAATGGTCAAACACTTTGGTTGTAGTCCCCACAAAAAAGTTGTTTAACTATTCTCTTTTCTAAAGCGATTAATGGTTGACACAATTAGAGTTAACGGCCTCTTCACCCATTTTGGTTTAAAAGATAACATATTTTGGATTAAAAGACAAATACTTTGAGAATGTGTATATAGGGCTACAAACGGCTTCAGATATTATCCGAATTCGTATCCGGATAGCCGGATAATTATTCGATTATGTATCCGGCAGAGCGAATTAATCCTAATACCTTTTAAGTATCTGTTAATTAACGAAGCGGATTTAGATAGTGATGTATCTGTCTCGAGCAAATATCCGACCGATTTTACCAATAAATCCTTTATAATATAATATGTTTACATTGGTTTTCAAAGTAACAACAACGATATGGGAGGTTAAAATGGGAATTCGGAACTTATATAAAACAAAATCAAATAGCCAAAACAGTAACCATCGTTCTCATCTAACCCATCGTTCTCATCTGTGTTCCTCTCAAACCCTAAATATGAAAAAGGGGAAGTGAAAGAGGGAGATGAAGATAGGAAGAAAGGAAGCCATTGATGACATGTTCCCCCTTCAAGCTTCAAGCTTGAAATTCCAAACCCCAAACCTCAAGCATGCACCCCACTAGCAGGCAGGGCCGGCTCATCCATTAGGCCATAAAAGCCTTTGCTTTAGGCCCTATTAAAAAAAATAAAAAAAATATATTGAAAAGGCCCCATTTAGAATATTTAAAAAAAATAAAAGGCCCATATAGAATATTAAAAAGGCCCCATTTATAGTTAATTTTTTTTTAATAATATTAAAAAAAAATTAAAAAAAAAACATTTTCAATTTTCGCTTTAGGCCTCTAAATGTCTTGGGCCGGCCTTGCTAGCAGGTAGATCCTCTCTCTCTCTCTAACACTAAGCTTGAGGCAACCGACGGTTCCTCCTTCTTCCGAGCCTGTCTCTAGCAATTCCTCTTTCTAAGACATAATTTTTTCTTAGATTTATAGGTTTATTCTTCCTTTATTTTTTGTGGGTAATAATTCGTAGTGTTTTGATTTTCATGAATGGAGTAGATTATCAGGTTTCTGCTAGCTGAACACTATCCGAATCTTGAATTTATGATAATCAAATCAGACGAATTCGGATATTATCCGAATTCGATTAAATTAAACGAATTCGAATGGTGCATATTAATATCCGGTCGGATAACGAATCGGATTCGGATAGTGTATATATGTAAACGAATCGGATTTGGATACAGTGGTATCCACTTCGAATTCACTCCATTTGCATCCCTTTGAGCATACTATATACACTAAATATTTTGACCCTATGTGTATACTATATACACTAAATATTTTGACTTTAAACCCTAAATGTGGGGATGGTCTTTGAATTGTTAGTAATTAGGTTACGAATTTGTAGAAGTATGCTACTTTAGCTCTTCATTACTATTAGGCTAGTAGCTTCGAGTCATAGGAGGTTGTAGAACTGGTTAAGTTGTATTGGCGTGGATTGGGATTGTGTTGGTGATCTTAATACGATGGAAACTACCATTGTGTCAGTGACAGGAAATTTCAGTTAGAAATCCCAATGGTTCCAAGTTCCAACCCTTCTAGGCCAGCATGCCACCAATGTTGAACTAGCAATTTATGTTTTATGTCAATGTCTGATCATTCACATCATACATATCTCTTAGGAAACATCTTATTGTAATAAAGTGAATGAGATACACTGTATCATTATCAGTGCATCTCTTCATAGTTAGATAGTATTAATTAAATTTGAATAAGTATAATTAAATTAGGATTATCTTTCAGAGATCTTTTTATATTAGGAGTCTTGGAATATCTATTTAAACCCTCTTATGGTTCTTGTAAATCATCCAAACTATTCAATAAATCAATTTGTAACATGGTATCAATGTCATCGACGCTTTGGTGATCTCTTACCTTTTGTCTATCTCTTTTTGGCGGGTGCTGCTGCTACCGTCAGTCGGGAGTGAAACTTTTAAATTTTTTTGTTTAAAATAAAAATCCTATCATCATCTTCTTTATCTCTACTAGCCTTAGTTTTCATACTTATGCCACATGTGAGCATGAATTTTTACCCCTCTCACAAAGGTTTTGTTTTGACTGAGAGTCGCCACCTATTTATTCTTAGGGATAGGTTCCGGGATTGTTCATTTGGATAAGGCAAATTGTCTAATTAGAATTAGGGTAAGCGGCTCAATTAAGCCCCGGGGAAGGTGTTAGGCACCCCAAGACCCTCATTTTACAATGGCTACCTACTCCCTAAACTTAAGTCAATTTTAATCTCAAAATTACTTATAATGTCCAAGTGTTTAAAATAATGCTAATCCAAGAAATAAAGAAAGCTAGACGACTAGGGTCGAACCCTAAGTTGGGTTGCTCATGTACTCACATGGTGAAATCAGACCGAGCGTAGTTCTAGCACATGAGCCCGTGCCAAGGCTAGGGGTATGTGTATGTGTGCATAAGATGGTCAAGGGTCTAGCCCGGAGGTTAGGGTTGATTGACCGGGGAGGTCAAGTGCTCAAGTGTTAAGTCTAACCGCGGTTAGAGGAGATTTAACTATGGTTAGGTGAGCTAACCAAAGCTAAAGAGGTCTTACAAATCTCTTTTTGGTCTTTTTGTATTTTTTTTAGGATTTTTGGGGATATTTAAATGTTTTTGGTATTTTGAGATTTTATCATGTTTTTGGTATTTTGAGCTTTTATTATGTTTTTTTTGGATTTTCATATAGGTAAGGTTTTGGCAAACTTAACTAAAGTCAAATTTAATCTAAGAGAAAGATTAAGGAAAAGTTAGGCTAAAAGATAATTTTTAGGACATAAAGAGGGATGTGCATTATGAATAGTAAATGGTCTATTGCCAACACCTATTTTGTTGGATTGGTGTTGATAATGGATCAAATACCATTGTCTTTGGTATGAAGTATTTTGAATAATGTCCTCTTTAAGTCCTTAAAGCATCATTTACCTCAAGTCTTTAAAACCATTACTTACCCATTCAACATAGAACATGAAGGAAAAAGAAAGAAATGAAAGAAAATAAAAACTCATCATCTCCCTTTTAAGGTGGTTCATTTACACCATTATTAATGATGTAATGTCGCTCTAAAGAATGTTAAAAATGGGAAGAGCTTTCACAAAAAATTCTAGAAAGAGGACTAGAATCCCAAAAAGAAACAAAATGAAAAAAAGGGAGGTATAGCTTTAGCTTCCACTCTCTACGGGCCTACCCATATTCACACTTGTGGGTACATAAAAAAGAAAAAATATGTACAAGAAAATGAAAAGAAAAAAAGATGTCTTTGCTTTTGATACGGGGTCCCTCTACACTATTAAGTTGGTGTAGAGAGGCCCAACTATGCTTGAGAAATGAGAGATCAAGAAGAGGGAATCAAATAAAAATGAGATAAAAAAGAAGAGAGGATGATGAAAGATGGAGTGCCTACTCCTCCAAGAATTCTTCTTCAATGCTCCAAGATGTAGAGTTTTATTTAGAGTCCACAAATGAAGAAAGTTAGTGAAGAACTCTAAGCTTTTAGTCTTAGAATTCTTTCTAAACTCTAAACCTTAGTTTCTTCTCACTTCTTCAAACTCAAGAGAAACACAAGTGGGTGAGAGTCTTCTAAGGGTCATGAGGGATGAATCGAAGGGCTAAGAGATTGATATTTATAGGAAAACTAAGAGGTTGGGTTGTATCTTTTACATAAGAGATAAAAGGAGTTAGTGGGTAAAGACTTGAGTGTTGTAAGGTGAGTTGATAGATTGAGTGTTGTAAGGAGTGTAAGAGAGTTGATGGTTGAGTATTGTAAGGGGTGTAAGAGAGTTGATAGTTGAGTATTGTAAGAGGTGTAAGAGAGTTGATGGGTTAAGTGTTGTAAGGGGTGTAAGAAAGTTGATGGGTTGAGTGGACTATCTTATGGATCATGAGTTATTAGTAGATGGGTCATGGGTTATGGTTATTGGACTTTGACTATGACATTTGGGCTTGGGCTATGGAAATAGGTTTTGACTTTGGCAATTTGGTAATTGGGTAATTGGGCTTGAGTACTTGGGTTGGGTAATGAAATTAGGTAATTGGATTTGATTGAGTTCTTTAGGTATAAGTTTGGTTAAATGAGCTTGGGTCTTGGGTAAACTTTGGAGCCTTTGAAGAAGCGAGAAGAGGGATAGGGGGTGCAAAAATGGGGTGCTTACGCCACACTCTCTACTTTTTTTTTGAAGACCTATCCATTGAGAGTTTTTCTTCAAATCACGGGTCATACATTGTGTTATTTTGGGGGACGATCATGACAGTTTAATCTAGTGGGCCATCGGCTCTAACAAACTCTAAGATAGGTGGGATGCGACAGTGATGGACTTCACAGATAGGCAGTATCCACCAACATGCATGATCGGATGTTCCGACGATTTATCAATAACAATAAGATCATGATTATGAGCTTTTTTTAAAAACAATTTGCACGATCCTTCTTTAAAGGACGATACAATTGTGAGAGACTATTAGAGATAAAATATAGTGGTGTACTAAGGTGAAATGAAATACATTGTAACTCATCTCAAAGTAGATTTGAATTTGAAAAAAAAAATTAGACCAATCATGCTAACATATATCGCACTTTGATGGCGGGAAAATAAGAAAGAGAATGGAGGAACTTCAGTCCCAATGGGCGGCGACACTATCGCCCATTGGAAACACGTGATCAAAAATAAATATCAATACAGGCGATGGATCGCCCGATTAATTACAATGAAGAGAAATTGATTTATTGAGAATAATTTCAAATGATTTACAAGAACCCTAAGAGAGTTTAAATAAATATTTCAGGACTCCTAATATAGAGAGATCTCTTAAATATAATCCTAATATAATCATACTTAATCAAATCTTAAATTCAAATTTAATTTATACTACCTAATTTTGAAGAGATACACTGATAATTATACAGAATATCTCATTCACTTTATTACAATAAGATATTCCTTAATAATATTCACATTTTTGAGATTTATGTAAGCCCCCAGGCACTATGAGCTAAAGTCTTCTGATCATTCCACAATAGTTCACGGAGCAACAATTAGCTGACTCCGTAGCCCAATGCCTTCCCATTTCGTCCCTGTGGTTAAGCTTAGTTAATCTTAACCAACTTAAGATTAATTTTTTTTTTTTTAAAGAACTAAGGGTAAATGAATGAATCCTAGGGGTGAGTAAAGCCTAATTAATAGGTATTAAAAGGGACACATGGACTATGCATTCAGCTACCCAACCGAATGCGCGGCCACCTATTCATTCTTGCATAACCAGCGCACTTTCTCCTTTAAATGACATATTCACGCCTTTATAAGCGACAATCACGCACTTGTCTCCACTCTCTTGTTTGCTATCCTCCTATCATATAGCTAACTAGTCGAAACCCTTTTGGCTTTAGTTTTGGTTTGTCTTTTCAATCTATTTGTAATTGAAGGAGTGTTAGTATCAGTCTCAAACTTTTAAATATGGAAAATGACTCTGAAACCATCTAAGGACCTAGACCGTCTTGGCCAGCACGGACCCAAAAGTGTAAAAAAAAAAAACAGCTCGGAATTCGTGTTGGCTGAGACGATCATGTTTCCAAAAATGCAAGGTGGTAGCAACATGTCGCATGTCTAGTTAAAAAGCATAAAAAAAAAATAAAAAGATTTTTTTTCATGCAAAGAGTTCCCTTGATGATTACATATTTTGCACTGTTAATTACATATTTTGCCCTCACAGTGTAAAAAACGGAGCTCCGCACATGGAGAGCTCTGCATGATATTTAAACCGAAAAAAAAAATTAAACATGATTTTTTTGTTTGCACTGATCACAAGATAAAAAGTTGATGTCGTGACACTTGTTACAAACTTTGAGACTTTCGAATGCTAGTATTTCTGTTTGTAAATGATCTAAGTTCGGTTTTCCGTGGGGTTTTCCGTGTTGGGTCTCTTAAGTCTACTCAACCCGACTTAGCCATCGCCACCCCTCATCGGATGTGATCTGAATCAACCAATATGTTCTATCTCTTTGATAGTTCCAAGGAAAAAAATATCCTTGTTAAATTAACATGTCTTAAAAGATAGGGGTGGCCTAGGAAGCACTGATACGGATACGGATATAGATACGGGATATGGGTACGAAATGATACGAGTATGGTAATATGGCAAAACTTAAAAAAACAGGATACGGGTATGACCAGGATACGTCTGTAATTTAAAATAATAATAATAATAATAATAATACTATATTTTGTATTATAATTATAAAATAATCATTGGTTCAATTCTGTTTATGTATAAATAACACCATGTCCATGCAAAAATAAAATAAATAGGGTCATCTATCATCCACTAAGCAAAAAAGAAAGTCATCTTAACATCCACTAAGCAAAATATAAAGAAGATCATGTCCATACAAAAACAAAAGAGATAGGGTCACACCCCTGGGTCTCAAAAAAAAATAATTATATTCATGGCCGTATCCCGGCATATCAGAGCCATATCTCTGCCGTACTCATAATAAAACTTCGTTTTAAATTAACAGGATACGTTTGAGCCGTATCCCGCCGTATCGGAGGCATATCGGTATCCGATACGGGTACGATTACCTATTTGAAGTATCCGTGCTTCCTAGGGGGTGGCAATAGGTGAGATGGTGTCAATTTGATAGAGGTTACTACCCCCAACTAGGGCTGTCAATTTGGCCATTCGATGAGGGGGCCGGCCCTACCCAGTCCTTCAAAACCCGTAAAATGGAGTGCCTAATAAGGCCCTAGGACTGGGCCGGGCTCAAATTTGGAAAGCCCTCTTAGTTGAGGGCCGGGTTTGGTAAGCACATGGCCTGACCCTCCATTCTATATTTTAAATCGCATATAATATTATATATATAATAAATTAACTTAAAAGATTTGTTAGAGCCTAAGAGGCTAAGCCCTATTGTGTAAATATATAACATACTAGCATTGTATTAGAATAGTATAGTACATTTCTAGAATCTTTCTAATAATATAGTAATTTGTAATTTATTTTTTATTAAAAAAAATTAATAGAGACTAAGTGTAGCACCCCGGATTTTTTCATCCTTAATGAATAGCACCTTCGTAGCTAATTGACCGTTTTTGTAGTCTAATTAATAAATAAGGGAGAAATTGAAAATTTCGACACGTCAGAAATGTTTCTTTTCGAAGTACGAACCCAACACAAGTTGAATCGTCAAAATCGGACGAACGAGTCAAAAGATATGGCCAAAAAAATTTGGAGCTGCAGGCAATCGTAGCTCGGAAGGCACTAAGGACGTAGCTCGGAAGGCACTAAGGACGTAGCTCTGATAACGTGCTCTGACAACGTGCTCTGATAAGGCACAGACAACGCATAGACAATGTACTCTGATAACGTATACGTTGTGCATCCGTTGTGCAACAGACAACGGGTACGTTGTACAGCAAACAACGTGTACGTTGTACAGCTCACGACGGGCACGTTGTACATAAGACAACGGACAACGAGCTCAGCACTATGCACAACACAACGTGACAACGGGTTCGGCACCCTTCACAGCACAACTCGGCACTATTCACAGCACAAAGTGTTCAGCACTATTCACAACACAACGTGTTTGGCACTATTCACAGCACAACGTGTTCGGCACTCGTGTTTTTGCAGAAATTTCAGTAAGGATATTATGATCTTTTGGTCGGTTCACTCTTACCTTAAGAGTTTAACCCGAGCCTTTAGGGCTCATTCTCAACACTTAGAGGATTTGGGGGATTAGAAGAGAGGAGAAATGGTTTCCTAAGCTAGGGTTTTGCTTTTGGAGAAGAATCAAAGGGGTTTTGAGACCCTAGATCACTTCAACTCCGGTTTTTCTCCAAGATCACGGCTCAAGCACTCGTGGAGAGCGTTCCCCAAGCTAGGGCAGCAACCCAAGCACGTTTTTGAAAGGGGTTTCTTCCCCAACTCAAGTCTCCTTCAAGCAAAGGTGTTCTTCTTTCAAGTTGGAGCTTCAATCAAGGTTTCTACCAAGGATCAAGCCTTGATCTAAGGTTAGTACACCCTACTAACTTACCCTAGCAATAAATCTAGGTTTTCCATATAAAAATGTGATTCTTTATATTATGTTTTCCTCCTTATGAAATGTGTTATCCCCCATTAAATATAAACAAGATAATGGAAAAAGGTGGATGTGTGGATGGAATGTTGGATGTGACGATTGGATGCCGAGATGTATGTTGTGTGATGTGTGTGATGGAAATGGTGGAGGAGTATTTTACCAATAATGAACTTACCTTGATGTTTGGATGAAAAATATGCGCTAAAGAGAACAAGATGAATTATTTAGAAACATTGCATGTGTTGTGTTTGACAAAATGCCTAAACTATGAATAAACGACTTAGATGAAGGAAATGGAAATAGGTTTTATGCATGTGTTCTTATAGACGATGAATTGATCCAATGTCATGTGAATTACTTAAGTTACCTATTCTAATATTATGAATTGAATTGTAATGCCATATCTCTTTTGTTAAGCGCATTCCCACGATTGTTATTATTGGCAGGCATGATAGCATGAACCGAGATTTCAAGAGCATGTGCATATAATAAACAACAAGTGCATTGCATAACTAGGAGGTTGGTAGCCCAGGGACATTCGGGTACTAGCCTCTGGCTCACAAGTGCATTGCATATCAAGGAGGTTGGTAGCCCAGGGATATTCGGGTGCTAGCCTCTGACTCACAAGTGCATTGCATAACAAGGAGGTTGGTAGCCCAGGGAGATTCGGGTACTAGCCTCTGGCTCACAAGAAAACCAAATATTGCATATCAAGGAGGTTGGTAGCCCAGGGACATTCGGGTACTAACCTCTGGCTCACAAGTGCATTGCATATCAAGGAGGTTGGTAGCCCAGGGACATTCGGATACTAACCTCTGGCTCACAAGTGCATTGCATATTAAGGAGGTTGGCAGCCCAGGGAGATTCGGGTGCTAGCCTCTGGCTCACAAGTTACAAGATGGAGGTTTACAAGATGATGATCATGCATGCATGCATACATGATTTCTACGAGGCATACCGGGACATGACAGGGGTTTTCAAGCATGAGTTTTATCGACGTTTTCGCATTCATGTACGCACGTCAGGATGCTTGTATTGTATCATGCCTTATACTGTTTCTTTTGTGATGTTTCTATTACTACTTGTATGATATTACTATTGTGTGTTTTATTATTGTTATGGTCTGCTAGTAGCTTGTACTCGCTGAGTATTCCATGCTCAACCGTACTTTCATGTCGGCAGGTACTGAGGGAGCCCTCGACCCGGAACCTTGGGTCGAGGAAGAGTATATAGAGGAGAGAGAGCCGGCTATTCCATTACAGTTTCAGGCGGACCGAGACCTCGATGTGTGGCCATACCTCGACTATTGTTGAGGGGAGAGTATGAGAGGGTCTTGTGTATTTTGATATTTTGATAGGTGGGTCTGTCCACCCTAGACTTAGACATGTCTTGTATTTATGTTAACTTGGAATACTATTTTGGATCATCAGAAGAAATGAAAATTTGTTTACGCTTCCGCATATATGTTAGCTTCCGCGCTCTGATTATCGTTGTTAGTACTGTATTTTATCTTGTACATTACAGGATGGTTTGATAGGTACGTAGTGTGACACCTAAAATATCCCTAAACTCGTAGGGGGTATTTCGGGGCATTACACTAAGACTTAATGTGTATATGTGTAAGCTATAACAAACTAATAGTGTGGATTCTTCTTCGAATCTTTTAATGTTATTACTACTTGTAAGTCGTAATATTTTTTCTTTAAAAAAATATAATGATAATAATACTAACAATTTAATGGTAACAATTGAGAGATGTATTAATACTAACAATCTAACGATATTAAAATTACGTCATATTGTTTTTTGAGTTGCATTGTCGGTCCCAAATCCGAATAAAGAAAGAGGGTGTATATCAAGTTGTCAATCAATGTAGTAAAAATTGCTAAAACATGATATTTTTATTACTATTATTTTGGCCCTTTCCCGACCCAGGCTCGACCTTGGCCCTTCAGGGTAGGGCTTGGGTCTAGCTATTTCAAGCCATTTAAAGGCTAGGGCCCCACTCCAGTGAATGAGGGCTGGGCCCGGTAAGACCTAGGCCCTGGCCTAGCACTTTGACAACCCTACCCCCAACCCATTTATAAATTGGTTGAAAAGGCAAAAACCAGTGAGGGACGTCCAAAGCCAAACCCACCTGCCAAGCTTGTTTAAAATAAATAAATAAATATTAAATATATAAATTAATTTAATTTTAGATTATTAAAATATAAAATTGAAATTTTACTAAGAGAAATGATCTCAAACAAATCAAGAAAATTATAAGCATAACTAACTTTAAGTGCATTAGTCAGCATCTAGATGATGCTAACTAATATTAATTGAGCTAATTCAAACACTGAGTGCACTCCAAGGTTTAAAATTTCAAAATTTCGGACAATTTTGGAAGTCCCACTCGAAACGAAATTTTCAGAAATTTCAGAATTTTGGGTGACATCTCACTGAAATCTCATTTAATACTAAAATATTATTTCGAAATCTGATCCGAAATTTCGTCAAAATATTCCGAAATTTCGGGTCCAAAATTTGACGACTTTTTTTTCCAGTGATTTTTTTTGTAATTTTTTATATATATTTTTGCATATGGTATTAAATATATGTTTATATATTTAAAGTTTAAAATATCTAATTTACTAGTATATTACTATATTATTCTTTATTAAAAAATCACTAAAAAATATAGTAATAAACTTACTCATATATTAAATATAGTAATGTACTTACTAGTATAGTACTATACTTATACGTAATTTAAAATACCTAATTTATATATTTTTCAATGATTTATTTTTATTTTTCATGGACCCGAACAGAATATTCTCAAAATATTCTGAGCATATTATTTTCTAAATATATATTTTTCAAAACACAAAGTATCATAATATACTGTTCATGTATAGTTTATATAGTCGTTATAAAGTATAATAATATATTATTCGTAGTATACTTCATTTCATGTATACATCATAATATATGAATATATAATATAGTTATAAATTATAGTTTATATACTATTTATAAAGTATAATAATATATTATTCATAGTATACTTTATAAACTATCGTTTATAAAGTATAATATGGTAATATACTAGTAAATTATGTAATTTAAAATTTAAATATATAAAAATATATTTAATACTATATATAAGAATATATAAAAAAATACAAAAAAATCACTGAAAAAAAAAAGTCATCAGTCGGCCGAAATCCCCATATGTCCGAAATCCCGATATATCTTGTAAAATTGAAATTTTATCCGAAATTTCATCTAAAATCGTCTCTTCAGAAATTACACCCATTTCGATATCGAGAGGTTATTCAAAACTGAAATTTCAAACCTTGCTGTACTCGAACCAACAATTGAGACTTAGTAATCACATATTTTGAGTTGGTTCAGAAGAACACTCTCTCATACCTCATTTAATATTTTGAAGAAATTAACTATCAACCGGAGCTCTTGATGAATAGTCAATCAGAGCAACCAAAAAATTACCTTGGAAAGTGGTAGTTTATTAATTATAAACACAAAGAATGGTATTTTTTTAACAATAAATGTTTTTCCATAATACCCCTTCCTAAGGCAATTTTTGGGATGTTGCTCCGGTTGAATGTTCAATCGGAGCTCTTGTTGATCTTTATTTTTTTAAAAAAAGTATATAAATCTTTTTGATAAATTAACTAGGCATTATAACCCGTTGTATCCTTAGTCAAACCCAAGTCATCCCAATTTAATGGATTGAAAAAACCAAAGTCGAACATAACCCACGAGTTTGGAGGAGGACAGCTGGTTTGCCATGTTGGCGGGTTGGATAAAAAATTGTCACTCCTTTTTTTTTTTACAGGAGGATATCAATTACTGATGTTAGTAAAGGGGTAATGGTTAGCATTGGGGATTGGAGTTTTTTCTACTTATCACATGAAGAATGGATCCCGAGATTTCTTTATTGAGAAAAGTCACACGCCACCATTAGCGCAAGAGGCGGAGACACCCCTACTTGCAAAGTCTACAAATAGATATAGAGTCTCCTAATCTCTGATTGCATACCATCCCTATGTCCAAAGCAATGCAATAGTCTGACTATTACTCTCTAAAAGCAAAAATAATGCCCAACTCCAATAATGGAATACTTTGGTGATTTAACAGGTTTTATTCCAAATTATTATCATGAATTGACGCCCCCAAAGGGTAAAACAAAAAGTGTGGCTTTTAGTGCTCAAAATCAAGATGCAGAAAACAAATTGCTATAAGAGCATTCCTAGCAGCCTCACCAAATTTCACTCACCAAAAATAGCCAAAACCCACAAAAAGTGGTTTTAGTGAGCCACTTTTTTAAAACACTCCCAACAGCCTCACCATTTTAACCAAAACAAAAGGAGAGAGAAGCAATATTTTATCATTTGTGTGGGAAAACGAAAAAGGAAGAAAAAGAAAAATATTATTTTATTGTTTGTGTGGGACCACAAAAAAGAAAGGGAGAGAGAAAAACCTTATTTTATTATTTGTGTGGGCCCAAGGGTGAGTACAGTACTCACCAAATCACCAAGTTTGGTGAGTACTGTAGACTCACCAAAGGGATTTCTTCATTCTGTTGAGGCTACTGGGAGTCATTTTAGCACATTTTTAGTCTTTTGGCTCACCAAAATAACCAAAAAGTTATTTTGGTGAGGCTGCTAGGAATGCTCTAATGCGCTGGATGCGGCCTGCCGCAACGTGAAATCAGCTGGTTGGTGAGTGTGTACTCCATTTCTCTATTTGGTCACAAAGCATCCAATCCAAAATCCAATCCCATCAAAGGATTGATAAGTCCTTAATTCAGCTTGGCACTTTGCTATTCCAGTATTGCGCACTCACTAAAATAGAGGGAACAAAAGCAACCTATGGGGAATCAGCAAATGCCATTAATTTGCAATTCCCAACTCTTACAAGATCATCTCACAGTCCCTTTCCAATTACTTTTCAAGCGGAATGCCAAGCATACTCTCCCCTTTTTTTTTTTTTAATAATAAAACAAGAGATCGAATCACAGCCAATTGCGATTGAAATCGGGAAGAGTTCAGTCATATTCACTGGCCAACACGTGTCCCTTTTAACATATAATAATTTTGGTTAAGATCCACTAACCTTTGGAGTTCAACAACATAACATTGGTTTTTAGAAAGGAATAAATACTAACAAAATATTTAACTTTGGTTAAGAATTTTTTACCATTGGGGTTAATATTTTTTAAAAAAACTAAGATTATATTGTTGAACCCAGGGATTAATGAATCTTAACTACAATTAATATAGGTTAAGAGGGGCCTCGTGTAGGGGTGTTATCGAGCCAAGCCGAGCCGAGCTGAGTCAAGTCGAGCCGAGTAGTGGGATGTTCAAGACTGTTTATGAATTAAACGAGCTCGAAAATCAAGCTTAAGTTTGGCTTGTTTATTTAATAAACAAGCTCGAGTAGTTTACAACTAGCTTGATTCATTAAATATAGCAATTTATTATGTTTGAATTTTATTTTATTATCATCGGTAAAAAAATTATAGTGTTATTTAAAATTTTTGGAAAAGTTTATCATTTTATAAAGGATATTCTTATTATGTAAAGATACATAGTATATTATTAATCTTTCTAGTATATAATAAATATACTTAATTTTAGAATTTAAATAAAGTAAGTATATTTAAATATTTTAATAGGTTAATTATATATAAAATTGAGTCGAGCTTTTAACGAGCTGAGTAAGGGTGTGTACAAGCTTGACTTGTTAACTGATCGAGCTTGAAAATCGAGTTTGAGCTTAGCTTGTTTACCAAATAAATGAACGAGCTCGAGCTTTTAACGAGTTGAGCTCGAGTTGTTCACGAGCACCTTTGTTTGATAACTACCCCTACCAATGTGTTGGCCTGTGGGTGCGATTAAACTCTCCCTTAGATTAATCGCAATTGGTTGTGATTCGATCTCATAAAATAAATGATTGTGTAGGGCTCAAAGTGGACCGACATTCAAAACTTTGATTTGTTATCAAAAGAGGGGAAAGTATGAAATTTTTTTGAATTGTGAGAATGAGAATGCTAACTCAATTTCTCTCTTTTTCACTTTCTCTGATGGAGAAACACGTGTCCTGAATTTTTCTTGCTACTTTGCTTTTCTAGCTTTAACATTTACCCTATGTTTGGTTGCCGAGGAAATAAGTGAAAACATGGAAAAGAAAAGAAAATTGGGTACTAAAAATTGTATTACAAATTCAGAATTTTCTATTCTTTTCCATGTTTTTACATATTTTCTCAATAACCAAACATAGCTTTAAACTCTTTTCCTTTCTTAGAGAAAAGTGAGGACATGTGTTCCTCTCATAGAGAAAGTGGGGAAGAGGGAAATTTGAGTTAGCATTCTGCTTGAGAGAGTATGCTTCCTACTTTTAATTGTGAGAGAGAAAGGGGCATCTTGCCATCTTTGATTTACACTTCCATAGCCTAGTGGGGACCCTTTATCCATTGAAAGCACCCATTTGGGCTTTCTTCTGTGCCCGGGTGTCCTTGTCTCTTATTAGGCCTAATTACGATATAGCCCTTGTTAAAGGAAACCCCATTATGCCGTTTTTAGCAAGTGTCTTTATGCATTAGAGCAAAACTGAGGGAAAGGATATGGCATTTAAACGTTTGTATACATTCCAAATATTAAATACCGATCAGATGGCTGTTACGAAGTCATGAACAGAGCCCATTATGGCCCATGATTAGAATTGCTCATGATGAACGTCTTACAACTACTCTTCGGACTTATTATTGGGACGTGGGTCCACCATAAGGTGAGTGGGTTTCATGGGCCCAAATGAGTGCTACTAATGCGTGCAAATCATGGCCCTTCAGGAAATCCAATATATTTTTCTTAAAATGGAGTCTCTTGTGTCCGAGGACTCTCATACAGAAACTCAAATCCTTAAACCAAAAATATGACACGTGTTATATGTATAGTGGCCACTTAATGGGTTTGTCACCAATTTTCTAGAGCCCAAATCCTTTAGAAACTACAGCTTAGATGCATAGGTGTTAAATGTGTACCAGTTTTGACAATCGGGCTCATATATGTCAGGAAAAAAATATTAAACTAGCCCATTTAAAGTATGAGACCGGATCCCTATTACAAAAGCCAAGATGCCTTCGGCTTTCAACGGGAATAATACCTATTAATTTTTTAATCTTTTCATTTTAAAAATATGGATTGAAGTATAATATTTGAATTAAAGATTCTTAATTACAGTTAAAAGAGCACGAGTTAAGTTGTGTAAAAACGTTGAAAGATTAAATCTTAAAATATCGGTCACCCCCTAATAATCTTAAATTAAAGGGGTTATGATTGGGGAGTATATTTGAAGGAAAATAATCACCTCCTCCGTCAGTGACGCAAGGAGGTGAGTATCGGGTCCCCTTTTAATGCCATGTGCCCCTCTTTTAACTCTATTTAATTGTGGTTAAGATTCACTCATCCCTAGGGTTCTCCTCTCTAACCTTGGTTTTTAGAAAAATAAAATATAATAAATTCTAACCACAACAGTTAAAAAAATTAAATAGAGTTGAGTTGGCTTTGTGAGAGCGATGAGCAATAGTTCGCTCCAACTGATTCTTTTATAAAAAAACTACTCACCTCAACATTATCCTTGGTAATTTTTTTTTTTTGGGGTAACGGAGGGTTGTTCCAAAGCCTTTGAGCCAATGAGTAGTTCTTACGAGTATCCGCACCGACCCACTCAAAATTCTCACAATAAATATTACGGTAAGTCAAGGAGTAGGAGTTGTCAACAAACTCGGTACACTGGCCAACAGCACTAACCCTTGGTGGGTGCACTATACGGATCAACCTCGGATTCTCTCTGACAAATGCCAAAAAAGTGATCTCGGGCTACCACGCATTATGCGACATGTGGTGATAAAAAATAGAGAAGTCATTTCATTTTCTCCCATGAGTTTGACTTCTCCTCATTTAATATTTCTCTCATTTTTTCTCACCACTTTATCGTCATATGTCGCATAATGTACGGAGACGTCAAAATCATGTGAGACAATGAAATGACTTCTTTGTCATATGTTGCATTCATTGTGGTATCCTGAGACCACTTTTCTGGTATCTGCCAGAGAGTCTGAGGCCATAAGGATCCTTAAATTTGCCTTCCAAGCTATAGGTGGATTCTTCCAAAAATATTACTGTTACAAACTTTTGCACTTATATAATGGATTTCAAAGTGAGCTGAGTCAGAGAGATGAAAGTGGAAGAAAGGAAGACAGCCACAACAATGAGATGACCACCTGTTTCCTTGCCTTGACCAGACGGAACATATGGTTATGGTGAGAAGTCGGGAGTTGTGGCCAATCATGAAGTGCGATAAGGGTGGAGTGAGGTAGAACCATAAGGTTGGGGATGAGATAGGATCTTTGTATACGAGGACTGCTAGCCCCAATCATATTTACTCCAAAATTTTCTATAGACACAAGATAGGCCTAATACTTGGGGATGTTTTATTATTTTAATGGTTTAAAAAGCAAAAGTCAAAGATTGTTTGACATTTGTATGATCTCATTTGAGTCTTTGGAAGATTTGCAACTAGGGCTAACAAAATCCTTATATATATTAGAAGTAAGGGTGGCAATCAGCCGAGTTTGGGCTTCAAAGCTAATGTAAATGTGTCGGGCTTCGACCAAGTCTATTCAAAAATTACTAAAATTCAAGCTCATACCCGGCTCATTGCCACCCCTAATTGGAAGGCGCGGGATCTTCTCCAATTATATATGGCGAGGATTTCCCCAAAAGTGCCATGTATTTATATGCATTACAACCATAGGCATGTGCATGCTAGCAAAAACTAGCAGTCTCCTTACCAGTAATTGGTGTACCACTACAACAAATCTACCTATTAGAGATTTAATATTAGAGAACCGTCTCTAATACATATCTATAGAGACGGTAATAAAAACCGTCACTAATGTTCTGTCTCTAATTCATATTTCGATATTTAATATATATATTTTAAAATAATTTTACCTCTAGAGATAGAAATATTCCGTCACTAATTTATATAGTGACGGTAGAATACCTATAGAAACGGATTTATTTCCGTTTCTAATATTAAAAGATCAATTGTGACGGAATAATTATTTCTCTAATGCATATTTTAATATTTAATTTATTTTAAAAATACATAAATTTACCTATAGGGATGTATTTATTTTTGTCTCTAATGTTAAAAGACCAGTTGTGATGAAATTGTTTCGTCTCTAATGCATATTTCGACATTTAATTCATTTTTAAAAATAAATTTACCTATAGAAATGGATTTATCTATCTCTAATATTAAAAAACCAATTGAGACGAAAATAAATTTATCATTAAAAATATGAATTTAAAGACGAAATTTATCTATTTCTAATCGGTAGATTTCTTGTAGTCAAGTCATATTGGAAAGCTCTCTATTTTTAGTCATGTAAAGAGGAAAAAGTAATCCAAGACCTTTGAGAGGGGCTAGATCCATCGCCAATGGCACTACACCCCTAAAGATTCATTTTCTTGATGACTTAGACGTCCTTTTCTAACCAACCAAACCACAAGCCCCCAACAATCCCTACACACCAGATCTAGGGACCTCTCTTCGGTGTTAGTATCTTCCAAAGACTCCATTGTCCTCAATTGGATATGATCTCATTATGTCACTCAAACCAGGCCGCACAAACCGCTCTCTAGGCGTGGCAATGTCACATTGAGCAATGTAGTCCCAATGGCAAAATTCAATTTTTTTCCTGAACTCTCTCATTGCTGAAGGTGACATGTGTGGAGCTATATCCAGTTATCTTTACAGCTAATTAAAAGAATAACTTTCTCTTTCTATCAAGGTTTCTGTTTCGCAAAAATAATGTATGTATCATTTTATGGGATTGTAAGCACCCCAATTTTGCACCATTTTAACACCGTTAACACCTTCAAATTTTCTCAAAAACTCTTTCAAAAACCCTCTTTCAAAACCCTCTTTCCAGGTGTTTTGATTTCCAAATGATCAAAGTACCCCTAGGGTGAAAAATTACCAAAATACCTTTGAAAAAATGCTAAAAAATTGTCATTGGGTTTAAAATGATTTTACAAATTTTTTGATGAATTTTGGTTATTTTTGGGATTAAATCGGATTTTAAAATGGGAAAATGACCAAAATGTCCCTAAGGTGCAAAATGACAAAAATACCCCTGGAAAATACTTCAAAACTCACTTTTTATCTAAAATATTTTTCTTGGATTTATCAGTTAAATTTCAGCTGTTTCCGGGTTCAAATCAGGCTTCAAATGCATAATATAGCTCAAAATCACTTTTTAAAGCTTTATTTTGGTCGTTTATACCAAAAACGACCAGCCTTTTTTAGGCAAGTTTTGGCTGGTCGTTTTTGGCAAAAACGACCAAATTTTTTTTGGTTTTTTTCGGTTTGTCGTTCATGTCATAAACGACCAAATTAATATCCGGTTATTTTGGTCTTTTCCCCCCGCAAACCGACCTACTTTCCGTCATTGCCGACCTTTTGCCTTGGTCGTTTTTCACAAAAACGACCAAAGCGAAATTTTTTCAAAAAAAAGATAGTCCCACATCGAAAATTTTGGTTTTTTTCTCCTTTTTTCATCCCCTATAAAAGTCCAACCCCTTTCCTCAAAATCTCACCAATTCACTCACCATTTCCTTGGTTTTTTAAAGTCCTATGACTTAGAAAAACCCTTAGAAAATCATTTCCCGGGTGTTCAAAGTTTTAAGTTCTTTTTCTTTTCTTTTGGAGCATCCCCTCTTTGTCCGAAAGTTCACCGTACTTTCGGGAAGGTAATCCCTCTATCCCTAATCTCGCTTTCAATTTTTTAAGCTTTATTATTAATTGCTTAAATTATGTTTTGTCTTTAAATTTTACTTTTAGACTGCTAAAAGCCCCGCTTAGTCGAACCTCTGCCCAAATCCCGGTTCAACACTAGCCCCGCCTAGTCGAACCCCTGTCCAGTTTACTTAAACTCGGCTTAACCTGTCAAACCCCTGTCCGGTTTTATTTAAACCCGGCTTACCCTGTCGAATCTCTGCCCAAATCCCGGTCCAAAACTAGCCTTGCCTAGTCGAACCTCTGCCCAAATCCCGGTTCAAAACTAGCCCTGCCTAGTCGAACCTTTGCCTAAATCACGGTTCAAAACTAGCCCCGCCTAGTCGAACCTCTGCCCAAATCCCGGTTCAAAACTAGCCCGCCTAGTCGAATCCCTGTCCAAATCCCCGTCCAGAACTAGCTTAACCCTAGTTAATCCTAAATTAGACCAAGTTAATTATAGCTTAACCATAGTTAATCCAGCCCAATTAAAGCCCTAGTTAAATCCCAGTTAAATCCTAATTAATCCCAGTTGAATCCTAATTAATCTCAGTTAATCCTAATTAATCTCAGTTAATTATAGCTTAACCCTAGTTAATCCAGCCCGATTAAAGCCTCAGTTAATCCTAGTCAAATCCTAATTAACCCCAGTTAATCCTAATTAATCCTAGTTGATTATAATTTAAACCCTAGTTAAACCTCAGTTAATCCTAATTAACCTCAGTTAATTATAGTTAAAACTCTAGCTTAAACCTTAGCTAAACCCCGATTAAGCCCTAGTTAATTCTAGTTAAACCCCAGTTAATCCTAATTAACCTCAGTTAATTATAGTTAAAACCCTAGCTTAAGCCCTAGCTAAACCCCGATTAACCCCTAGTTAATCCTAGTTAAACTCTGATTAAACCTAGTTAATTATAGTTAAAACCCTAGCTTAAGCCCTAGCTAAACCTGATTAAGCCCCAATTAACTCTAATTAAAACCCTAGTTAAACCTTGGTTAAAACCTTAGTTAAGCTTTGATTAAACCCCAGCTGAACCCTAAAATCAATCAAGCCAAACCCTAGCTAAGCCCTCATCTGAACCTTGGTTCTATTCAAACCGGCAAAATCCATTCGCTCCTCAGCAGGAGCTTAAAAGGCCACCTCGCTCCTCAAATAGGAGCAACAAACTTTTCAATCACCCACAATCCAGTCCAATCAAATCAAACCATCAACTTCACTCCGGAACTACGTGTGGCTTGATTCCACTAACTGTGGATACGTAGGCAACCCTGATCGGGTTCAGCTCTCCCTAGGATAGAATCCCTATTCCGTTTCTACTCTACCCATCTCAATTCATGTATTTCATTCAATATTACATTGCTCAGCATATAGATAAAATTGCAAGCTTCTTTATGGTTTCCTTTATTTGATTCAAACTTAGGGAGTAGGTAACCATCTCCGGATGGGGGTTTAGGGGTGCCTAACACCTTCCCCTAACTCAACTGAATCCCTTACCCTGACCTCTGATTTCTAGACCATGCCTTATCCAACAAATTCAGGGACCTATTTCCCTCGGAATTAGATAGGTGGCGACTCACAACTCAATTACAATTAATCACTATTCCTTATTGGGATTTATCCTGATCGGGAATGGAGGGTAAAATTCAGGTACTCACAACTAGCGACTCTGCTGGGGACTCTGGTTTCGCAGACCAGTATTCAAGCCAAAATCCAAGTCTGAATAAAATATCGGAAACCACATTAGAATCTTTCAATTTCATCTATATATTCATCTTTGAATTAAAACCTCGGACATTTGTTTGCAAAACTTAGCAACATGCCTAGGGTTCCATTTTTATTAATTGCTTGATTTTGATTGATACATTCATATTCATTGCATATTAGAATAAAAACCCTTCACCTACCTAGCTAGATCTGGTAAGCTTACAATCGAGGGATGGTTATCCCCGATGCTGGAGCCCAAAGATCTGTGGAAAGTACTGGTTGTAGACCGAGAGATGGTTATCTCCGGTTAATGCAACTGGTCTTTCCCGCTTGCACCAATCGTCCCTTTTCAGGTATGTTCTATACCGGGGAGTCGCATATACGGTCAAGTGCTCCTCAACCTTATAGTCAAAACTCTGCATACACCAGCATAAGCATGTAGACCATAGGTTCTGTGTGGGCATAAACTAGTAGTTACCCGTCAGGAGGGACAACCTTATCCCTATTTTTGCTACTAGTTTAGGCCGCTCCTACATCATTTGTTAGATATAGGGACACTCGTGTCCCTATACCTAAACCAATTTGGAGCTTGTGTGAGCCCTGCTTGATTCTTATTGTGAATTCCTTCCTTTTTGAATGTTTTCCATGTTTTTATATACATATATATATACATTCATCTTAGGTTAGATATGTCTAAATTTTGTCCGCATCATGTAGATGGCAGGTCCTTTACGTTCTCATAACCTTGTCAATCTGCGGGAACGCCCAGGATGTGAATCTTCAGTATTATCAGTCATCTCCACCCTCACATCGGAGCAAAGAATGGTTTGGCAACAGGAGTACCATCTGGGGTACACTCTAGAGCTAAGCAGAATAAATCCAGACTGGCGTCTTCTTCAAGCTGCCATCCATTGTTGGGATGAAAGGACGATGACCTTCCATTTCGGTAAACAGGAGTTGTGTCCAATCTTGGAAGAGATCAGTCACATTTCGGGTCTTAACTTAGGAGAAGATATTGTGTTTCCACAACACTAAGGGAATTATAAGCGGACCCTGGCCAGGTTCCTCGAGGTAAGAGAAGACCAAGTGCTCAGAGGGGCAGAGGAGTCATATAGTAAATGCCCTTTGACCTACCTATTTTCCTTGTATGACCGGGACTGGGATTACACCGCCCCCAAAGTTAATGCGGGTAAATTAAATGCATTTACTTTGGCGGTAGTAGGTCAAGTCCTATTCCCCAAAGGGCCAAAACATATAGAGGCCGTATTATGCAACGTCATCAGGCAAGTCCAGGAAAAAGCTACCCTTGTCCCAATGTTACTGGCCGAGCTTCTTCGAGACATTTCGTTCTTTTCCAGTCATCAGAAGGGGGCCTTCAATAGTTGTATCGCTCTTCTACACATCTGGTTAGTTGAGCACATCCCGAGTATTGCATCACCCCCAACAAGGCCAATCCAGTTCAACAGCGTGGTTCTACAATTTTTGGTACAACGTCATAAGCCGGCTTCTACAGATGCAGAACTTTACCTTGCTCACCTCAAAATTTGAAAGAGGATGACATCATATGGCGGCCCACCTGGATGCCTAGTCAGATTCAGCCGCGCCTTAGCACAGTTCGACGTACTTGTATCATTCTAGCCGGGCTTTCAGGATCAACACCTTATGCACCTCTCCGCGTTCTCCGACAGTTGGGGTATGCCCAGTTCATCCCTACCTGGGAACCCATGCACGAAGACTTCATCGACTTCAAGGGCACCTCAGAGCGTATGAGGCGGGAATTTGCATCAAGCTGGAGGCTCTCCCGCTGGCCGGAGGATGAAAATCTTGAATACTGTATGACTCCTCAGATGGTGGATGGCTATGATCAGTGGTTGATGTTGGAAGACCAGGCAAGCAGCATGCCGATACCCGTTGAGTTACCAACACCAGCAAGACCCCCGAGGCATGGCACCATACCAATTGCAGCAACCACTCGACCTTGGGTGGACACATTTCTACATGCCCGCATGAGTATCAAAGCCGAGGAAAAGGAGATCGCAGTAGCGAAAGCCCGACTGGCAGCAAAAGAGCGGAAGGTGAAGAAGTATGTGCACAAAGTCCGACAGGAGGTAGGCCGTTTGATGCAAGAGAAAATTCAGGCCGAGCATTTTGCAGCTTCCCTGCAAAAGGTAGTCAAGCACCAAGCCAGGAGCAAGAAAGGTCTCAAGACTCGTCTCCAATTTGCACAAGAGCAGCTAGACATAGCCAACGATGAGCTCAGTACCAAGATACTTCAGTATGTTCAGGGGACTCAGAATGCAGCAGAGACGATTGATATGCTGGAGGTTCACATCGAGGCCCTGAATCAGCAAATCATGGCGCTTGAGGGCGAGCCCCTACCATTGGAGTTTGACATTCCCCTCTGAAGGACTTGCTTAGGGTCAGGGTCATGCACTTGCATCTATTTTAAAAGCACTTTTGTTATGTACATAAACTAGTTCTCTTTTGAGTATGTAAGACACTTTTTGATAAAGTGCAGTTACATCTTGTATATAAAACTACTGTATGAATAAAAACTCTTTTTGTCTCTCATGATATATCTTCTTTATCAGTCATTTGTCGTATCTATCATGCGTCAACATATGACTCGATCTGTAACCGCAGCTCTCGCACGAGAAGCTCTTGCACAAGCTACTACTCAAGAAAGTTCATCAAAGGTTGAGATGAATCAAAGCGAATTCCTAGACCCTCAGGATCTAGAGGAAGAAACAACCCGCAACACCCAGGACATCATGGAAATCAAGGGCTCAATACATGATATCTTGGAAGCTCTTAGAACTCTCAATGCTACACGAGCAACTGACCAGCCCAGCTTATCTGTTCCGCCAAACCAATCTAATCCATCTCCCCTTCTACCAAACCAACCAAACAAGATTCACCTCAAAGTTCAACCAGAATCCTCTTTCAACCCTAACCTAGACTTGGATGTTGATCAACGTGACCAAGGTGAGGGAGAGATAAATCAACCCACATACTCTATAGGACCCCAGGTTCCTAATACATCGGAGCCCTCTTCTCTTTTCAAAGATCAGTTTCAAGAAATGCGAGAGGAAATCAAGAAGCTGAAGGCAGTACAAGATGTTCCGAGTAAAGAGTTTGCAGACTTAGCTTTTTATTCTAAGGTTGTAGTCCCCAAAAATTTCAAGATGCCCGATTTTGAGAAATATGATGGAAAAGGATGCCCTCATACCCACCTTCGACTTTATTATACAGACATGTTGGAACATGGGGACAATGGCCCTTTGTTAATTCGGTGCTTTCAAAAAAGTTTGAAGGGGGCAGCCCTTGTATGGTTTACTTCCCTTGATATGGGACAATTCAAAACTTGGAAAGATCTAATCAGCGCCTTTCTTAAGCAGTTTTCATTTAACATGGAGTTGCTACCTCAGAAGGGAGATTTAGAACAAATGACTCAGAAGAGTGATGAGCCATTCATGGAATATGCAGCCAGATGGAGAGAGATGGCATCCAGGATGAAGGTATCTCTGCCAGATGAAGAACTCATAGCTACTTTCTTGGCAACACTCAGGCCACCTTATTCAACTCTCATGATAGCTCTACCAGCTACGGACTTTCCTAGTATTGCCAAGAGTGGAGTTAGAATTGAGACTGCTATTCGAAATGGCACCATTACTACCAATTTCAGTCAGTCGGCCACACAGCAGCCAAGCACCAGTAACCGGAATATTCTCAAAAAAGATCAGAAGAAGAAAGAAGGAGAGGTACAAATGGTAACACCAGCAGTACCAGTAGCACCAGCAATGCTAGTACAGTTGCCCATAAATGCAACGCAACCACAGCCAGTAGCCCCGGCTCGACCTAATAACCAACCTCGCACTCTTGCACCTCAGCAAGTGTGAACATCGCTTAGGACTTTTACCCCTCTGCCTTATCCTCTCAGCCAGCTGTTACCATTCCTTATACAAAAGGGAGTACTTTCACCCAGACCTCCAATGCTAGTACCTTCTAATCCAGGAGCCACCTTTCGTATGGACCAGCATTGCGCTTTCCATCAAGGTCCTGGACACCTCACTGATAGATGCTTTACCTTGAAGCATGCAATTCAAGATCTCCTTGACCAGAAAAAGATCGAGTTATCCCCAGGAAACACAAGCATTATTCAAGCCCCTTTACCACCTCACAATCAGCAAGTTAATTTCTTTGAGGAAGTAGAACCCTGTGTAGGTATGATTAACCCTTTTACCTCACCTATCACAGAATCTCCAATTCAAATCCCTTCTGATCTTCCAGTCCAAGAAGAAGTCACTTACCTGATACCATGCCTGGCTAATTGGCCACTGGCCCAGTCGACCCCATCAGCTAGTCCCTTAATTATCCATTTCATCCCCCCACAGGTCTATAACCTAGATTAAGTACCATATATCTACCCATCCACTTCCTACCCAACTGAGCCAGGGAGCGTTGACATTGCAAGCCTCACCAGGTCTGGTAGATTGTATCCACCAAATCCTTCTGTAAATATGCCAGAAGGGAGCAAAGGGAAGGAAAAGGTTATCGACTTGGAGAAAGAGAGAGAGGATTCAGAAGCCTTGTTAAAAGCCATTCAGAAGGCCGAAGAATATCATGTTGCTCAACAGCTCAGTAAAATCCCAGCTCAAATCTCTATAATAGGGTTGTTATTTACTTTTGATCACCATCGGAAACAATTGATCAAAGTTTTCAACAATGCCCACGTCACTCCGGATATCACTCCAGAAAAGTTGAGACAACTAGTGGGGCAAGTGCTAGAACCAAAAGTCATATCATTTACTGAGGGAGAAATTCCTGAAGAGGACACATCTCATACCAGGGCACTATATATTGCAGTGGTTTGCAGGGGTAAACATCTTTCTTCAGTCTTGATTGACAATGGCTCAGGATTGAATGTTTGTACTTTGAACACGTTGCGGAGCATTGGTATGGATTTGAGTCATGTGAGTAAAAGGCCTATGATGATTCAGGCATTTGATAATTCGACACGGCAGAACCTCGGTGACGTCAATTTGAATGTTACTATCGGCCCGGTAGATTTTCTCATTGATTTCCAGGTAGTGGATGTCCCGGCATCCTTCACTTTACTCCTCGGAAGACCATGGATCCATATGGCTAAGGCAGTACCATCCACTCTACATCAGATAATAAAGTTTATCCAAGGGGATCAGCTGATCGTCATCCCCTCAGAAAGTTTGTTTTACTCTATCCTGGAAGTTCAAGAAGAAAGGATAAGGCCAGTGTTTATAACTCAGCAGTTTGAGGAAGTAAGTTGTATTACACAGATTGAAGTCAGAGAAAAGAATGCTAGACAGATTCCTCCCAAGTACAAGATGATGGCAAGAATGGGATATCGACCCGGTCAGGGTCTGGGAGTCCGGCATCAAGGTCTAAGGAAGATCATCACTCCGTCTCGTTACACCCCGCGGTTTGGGATAGGCTACAAGCCGACATTGAAGGATTATATAGAGCAGCTCACACCAAAGAGAGGGGGGGGGGCAGAAATCCGAAAATACCTGCACCATCTTACCACTTCCCAAATTAGCAATCCCATATCCGACCCGATACCAGAACTCATAATCTCACCCATGCCCAAAACCATGGAACCTTCGAACCCAACCTTTCGTGTGTTAAATGAGAGTTCTAGGAGCATCCAGGATGAGGAGCTAATGGGAATAGAGCGCCTATTTGAAGATTTGGAAATAGAGGAAGCAGCCCCAGAGATAAGAGAAGACCAAGAGGAAGCTCTGTTCGAGTATGCCGAAGCCAAAGTGTTCACTATCTCCGAAGACAAAAAGGAGACAATAAGTCTTTCATCCCCAAGATCGTGGTGGACCGAACCCATCACTCTGGAGGCGGCCAAAGGAAGAGCAGTGATTGTCAAGAAGGTCGGTTGAGGCCTTGTCAAACCAAACTTTTTTTTGTCAGCCACAGTGGCTGAAGAGTCTGTAAAAATTACTTTCAGTCAAGTCTTGTAAAGTCCTTTTGAATAAATACATATAAGTGATACTTTTCCCAAGAAAAAAATCTCTCAATATTTCTTTTGCTTGGCTTATGATGGTATGATCTAAGACTCCCCACGAGCACTATTGATCAGAAGCCTCCCAAAATTTTCTTTCTCATTTCATTGAGTGTGCCTAAAAACTTTGAACAAATACTAAATTAAAATCATTGGTTCGAACAGGGAAACGCTCAAACCACAACTAATCCATCAATCGAGCTTGAACTCTTGGAAGTAGAATCTGATGAAGAGCAGGAAGAGGAACCTCCCAAAGAGATCCTTGACCTTTTAGAGCGAAGCGAGAGGGAAATAGAACCTAGTGTTGAGGATTCCGAGACTATAAATCTTGGATCTGATGACGACCCTAAGTATGTAAAAATCGGCACTTCACTGAGTCTTGAGCAGAGGACCATTATGATTGAATTTCTTCGTGAGTACCAAGATGTGTTTGCTTGGTCTTATGGAGATATGCCCGGACTCGATGCAGATCTAGTAGTTCACAGGCTCCCTTTGCATCCAGATATGAAACTGATTCGTCAGAAGCTTCGAAGAATGAGGCCGGAATGGTCACAGAAGGTTAAGGAAGAAGTCGAAAAACAAATCAACGCAGGGTTCTTGATAGTAGCATCATACACTGATTGGCTTGCCAACATCGTACCAGTACCAAAGAAGGACGGAAAGGTCAGGATGTGTGTTGATTATAGAAATTTGAACAAAGCCAGTCCTAAAGATAATTTTCCCCTTCCACACATTGATGTATTGGTCGATAATACAGCAGGCCATGAGACGCTTTCCTTCATGGATGGATTCTCAGGATATAACCAGATTAAGATGGCTGAAGAGGATATGAACAAAACTGCATTCATCACTCCCTGTGGTACTTTCTGCTATCGAGTTATGCCATTTGGGCTCAAAAATGCCGGGGCAACCTATCAGAGAGCTATGACTGCATTGTTTCATGACATGATTTACAAGGAGGCAGAAATATACGTGGATGACATGATTGTCAAATCCCCGAAGGCTGAAGATCATCCGGCTAACCTAAGAAAATTCTGTAATAGACTCAGGAATTTTGGGTTAAAGTTAAACCCCGCCAAGTGTGTCTTTGGCACCACTTCGAGAAAGCTCCTGGGATTTATTGTAAGCAGAAGAGGCATTGAAATTGACAATTCAAAGGCGAAAGCTATTATTGACATGCCTGCACCACGAACTGAGAAGGAAATTCGAGGCTTTCTTGGCAGAATTCAATATATCAGCAAAATTTATAGCGCAACTCACTCCAATTTGCGAACCCATTTTTAAACTTCTTAGGAAAAATGAACCCACTGTCTGGTCAAAAGAATGTCAACAGGCTTTTGACAAAATCAAGAAGTACCTTCTTACACCACCAGTTCTGGTTCCCCCGACACTCGACCGACCACTGCTATTGTATATTTCAGTACAACATACCTCCATGGGGTGTGTTTTGGCTCAGCACGATGATTCTGGTAGAAAAGAGCAAGCTATTTACTACATTAGTAAACGACTTCTGGAATACGAAGAAAGATACAGTCTGTTGGAGAAAACTTGATTGGCTTTAGTTTGGGCTTCTCAGCGTCTCAGACATTACCTTTTGGCATACCCTGTAATTCTGATCTCCCGGATGGATCCCTTGAAATATCTCTTGGAAAAGCCAGCAACCATAGGGAGAATAGCCCGTTGGTTGATGATGCTCTCGGAATTTGATATCACTTATATGACTCAGAAGTCAATCAAAGGACAAGCGATTGCCGATCACCTGGCCTATAATTCACCATATGACTATGTCTCGGTGCATGATCAATTTCCGGACGAGGCCGTTCTCTTTACAGAAGGAGAAGAGCTAGAGCCATTCGACTGGGAGTTATATTTCGACGGAGCAGCAAACAGTCAAGGTAGAGGAGCAAGAGCAGTATTGATTTCGCCATCCGGGGCTCACTTTCCAATAGCAGTTAAGCTAAAATTTGCATGCTCAAACAATGCTGCGGAATACGAAGCTTGTATAACTGGTTTGAGAGAAGCTTTTGACATGGGCGTAGAAGAAATAGATGTGTATGGTGATTCATCGTTAGTAGTTTGTCATGCAAACGAATCTTGGGCTATTAAAGAGGCCAGGCTGATTCCCTATTTGGCATGTCTGAAGGTGTTAATCACAAGGTTCAAGAGAATCACTTTCTGTCATAGACCAAGGTCTCATAATCGATTTGCAGACGCACTAGCCATGCTAGCCTTAATGATTCAAATTCCAGGAGGTATTGATGTAAGACCAATCGAGATCTTACAGCAAGACAGGCCAGCTTATTGTCTCGAGATAGAAGAACAATCAGATGAGAAGCCTTGGTACACCGAGATCAAACAGTATTTAACCGAAGGAACCTTCCCTTTAGAAGCTACCAAGACTGACAGGAGAGCACTCAGGCGGTTAGCCATTCAATTTGTCCTCTCTGCAGGGGTTTTGTACAAAAGATCACCGAACCTGGTATGGTTACGGTGTTTAGATGCATCAGAAGCCGCTAAAGTCGTGGAAGAAGTTCATGGGGGAGTCTGTGGGCCACACATGAATGGGTTGATGTTGTCCAAGAAAATTCTGAGACTGGGTTACTATTGGACGACTATGGAATCAGATTGCTGCAAGCACGTACAGAGATGCTACCAATGTCAGATATATGCCAACCGCATTAATGCACCACCTGTTGAATTACATAATCTCACTGCACCATGGCCATTCTCAGCCTGGGGCATAGACGTCATCTGCCCAATCACACCTAAAGCATCTAATGGTCATCGGTTTATTCTAGTAGCCATCGATTACTTCACTAAATGGGTCGAAGCTGCTTCCTATGCCAATGTCACAGCTGTAGCAGTTCAAAAGTTCTTGAAGAGAGACATCATTTGTAGATACGGTGTTCCGTATGAGATTGTCACTGATAATGCTCTCAATTTTCGCAATAAAGGGATGACAGAGTTGTGTGAGAAGTTCAAGATCCAGCATCATAACCCTACTCCGTACATGCCACAAATGAATGGTGCGGTTGAAGCGGCCATCAAAAACATGAAGAGAATAGTTGAAAAGATGGTAACCAAATATTCTGCATGGCATGAGACGCTTCCTTATGCACTCATGGCCTACAGAACTTCCATCCGTACTTCGACTGGGGCAACACCATTCTCATTAGCTTATGGGATGGAAGCGGTGTTACCAATTGAGGTAGAAATTCCTTCCCTAAGAATCCTGGTAGAAGCAGAGTTGGAAGAGGCAGAATGGATCCAGGCCTGGTACGAGCAACTTAATCTGATTGAGGAAAAATGACTCAAGGCCATCAGTCATTCGCAAGCCTATCAGAGGCGTATGGCGCGAGCATTTGACAAGAAAGTCCGGCCTCGAGACTTTGAAGTAGGAGACCTGGTGCTTCGGAAAATGCTACCCAAGCGTCCAGATCCGAGAGGGAAGTTTTGCCCCACTTACGAAGGTCCATACATTGTTCGTGAAAAGTTTTTTGGCGGTGTCCTTCATTTGGGACATATGGACGGCGAAGATCTCCCAGAGCCAGTCAACATGGACCGGGTCAAAAAGTACTATGCTTGAAAGCTTGCTTAGAAGTTGTCTGTACTCTTAATCAATTGGGGAAATGATAGGAGGCCATGTTGGCACATCTTTCACCTCTGTCTTTTGTAACCTTTTTAAATTTTATCAATGAAATTCGCTAGTTAACCCTTTCAGCCTTACAATCCTTTCTTTCATTACACTTTCATACCGGGGCACCCCCCGTAACTGAACTACGTCATGACCTGATCCTGCAAAGGGTACGTAGGCAGCCTGAGAAATAGGCGCGGTAAAAAATAATCACTCAGTTGAGCAAAAAATAGCCTTCATAAAGAAAAAAAGAAAAAGAAAGTCCAAGCAAAAGAAAAAGCCAAAAAGGCAAAGGTTGGCAAAAAGAGGCGCTCAAGGGAAAAATGAGAAAAGGGTGCCCTAAAAATTTCGGTCCCCAGGCCTACGTTTCGTCCTACCTCAAGTCCTCTTAGATCCCCTAAAGATTAAGAGTACAGACAATCAGATAAATGTGTGCTCGAGCAAGATACAAGTACCTACAAGGCAATGATGGGAGGAGATGTTCCATTTCAAAATCGCAGGCCCAATGAAAACCAGAAATGACATTGGTGCGCAAAAATTATGCGACCCCAGACCTAATATCGTTATTAGGGGCAAAAAAGGGAAACAATTGCTACCAACTTCGCAGGCATGAGTGAAAACCAGAAATGGCCTCATGCGCAAAAATTATGCGACCCCTAGACTTGGTCATTCCAAGGGTAAAAAAGGGAAAAGTTGAGATGAGTTTGAGCAGAATGTTCGGCAGAAGACGTCACCTCAAGTTCCAGAAGGGTATGAATATTACCAGTCCCAGTAATCCATCTTTGGGTTCAGAAAATTTGTCACTACCACGGTCCAAAGCACTTGATAAAGCAAGCAACGATTCAGCATATGATGGGGAAGTCAAAACTAGTTTTCACTACCTTGAGCGATGTTTCTAAGTAGGTCAGGACCTCTTGTCATTATATGTTACTTCTTCAAGAGTAAGGGTTTAATTTACAAAAAAAAAAAGAAAAAAAAAAGGCTTTTTATCCTTTCTGATTTGGTTAGATCGACCTTGTCTTGACAATCGCTCAAAGCATCAACGAAGTCTGATTCAGCCTCTTCGAAGCAGCAGCCCGAGCAAGCACGAGATCATCCTCAGTTTCGCACCTTCGGTGTTCAACTCAATTTCAACCTCAAAACTTTCAAATTTCAAGCCTCTGCCAACATTTCAAAATCGATCCCTCCTGTGAAGAGACTAAAAGCACATTGCAAATCAATCCCTCCTGTGAAGAGGCTAAAAGCACATTGCAAATCAATCCCTCCTGTGAAGAGGCTAAAAGCACATTTTCAAAAGCGATCCCTCCTGTGAAGAGGCTAAAAGCACATTTCAAAAGCGATCCCTCCTGTGAAGAGGCTAAAAGCACATTTCAAAAGCGATCCCTCCTGTGAAGAGGCTAAAAGCACATTTTCAAAAGCGATCCCTCCTGTGAAGAGGCTAGAAGCACATTTTTAAAAGCGATCCCTCCTGTGAAGAGGCTAAAAGCACATTTCAAAAGCGATCCCTCCTGTGAAGAGGCTAAAAGCACATTTCAAAAGCGATCCCTCCTGTGAAGAGGCTAAAAGCACATTTCAAAAGCGATCCCTCATGTGAAGAGGCTAAAAGCACATTTTCAAAAGCGATCCCTCCTGTGAAGAGGCTAAAAGCACATTTTCAAAAGCGATCCCTCCTGTGAAGAGGCTAAAAGCACATTTCAAAAGCGATCCCTCCTGTGAAGAGGCTAAAAGCACATTTCAAAAGCGATCCCTCCTGTGAAGAGGCTAAAAGCACATTTTCAAAAGCGATCCCTCCTGTGAAGAGGCTAAAAGCACATTTCAAAAGCGATCCCTCCTGTGAAGAGGCTAAAAGCACATTTCAAAAGCGATCCCTCCTGTGAAGAGGCTAAAAGCACATTTTCAAAAGCGATCCCTCCTGTGAAGAGGCTAAAAGCACATTTCAAAAGCGATCCCTCCTGTGAAGAGGCTAAAAGCACATTTCAAAAGCGATCCCTCCTGTGAAGAGGCTAAAAGCACATTTTCAAAAGCAATCCCTCCTGTGAAGAGGCTAAAAGCACATTTTCAAAAGCGATCCCTCCTGTGAAGAGGCTAAAAGCACATTTCAAAAGCGATCCCTCCTGTGAAGAGGCTAAAAACACATTTCAAAATCGATCTCTCCTGTGAAGAGGCTAAAAGCACATTTCAAAATCGACCCCTCCTGTGAAGAGGCTAAAAGCACATTTTCAAAATCGATCCCTCCTGCGAAGAGGCTAAAAGCACATTTCAAAATCAATTCCTCCTATGAAGAGGCTAAAAGCACATGTCAATCTGGCTGACATTGCCGAGATTGTCATCCACCATTTCAATCTGGCTGACATCGCTAAGCTTATCATCCACCATTTTTCCCTCATTTCGGATGTTACTTCACCAAAGTTTAAACCATCCATTTCTCTTCTCTATCCCTAGTAACTAAACAGGTTCTCCCATCAACCCCGTCCACTAGGATCCTATTTGTGGCAAGCAGTCTAAGCATAATATAGCTTTTTCTTTTTCTGACTCTTTTGTCTTCAAAATTAACAGGTTTTGTTCACATGCACGCAAAATTGCGGCCTTATAGTCTTTGTCGTTCACGTGCCCACACCCTCCGACAAAGAGGGGCAACTGTAAGCACCCCAATTTTGCACCCTTTTAACACCGTTAACACCTTCAAATATTCTCAAAAACTCTTTCAAAAACCCTCTTTCAAAACCCTCTTTCCAGGTGTTTTGATTTTCAAAAATGACCAAAGTACCCCTAGGATGAAAAATTACCAAAATACCCTTGAAAAAATGCTAAAAAATTTTCATTGGGTTCAAAATGATTTTACAAATTTTTGATGAATTTTGGCTATTTTTGGGATTAAATCGGATTTTAAAATGGGAAAATGACCAAAATGCCCCTAAGGTGAAAAATGACAAAAATACCCCTGGAAAATACTTCAAAACTCACTTTTTATCTAAAATATTTTTCTTGGATTTATCAGTTAAATTTCGGCTGTTTCCGGGCTCAAATCAGGCTTCAAATGCATAATATAGCTCAAAATCACTTTTTAAAGCTTTATTTTGGTCGTTTATACCAAAAACGACCAACCTTTTTTAGGCAGGTTTTGGCTGGTCGTTTTTGGCAAAAACGACCAAATTTTTTTGGTTTTTTTCGGTTTGTCGTTCATGTCATAAACGACCAAATTAATATCCGGTTATTTTGGTCTTTTCCCCCCGCAAACCGACCTACTTTCCGTCTTTGTCGACCTTTTGCCTTGGTCGTTTTTCACAAAAACGACCAAAGCGAAATTTTTTTAAAAAAAAGATAGTCACACATCGAAAATTTTGGTTTTTTTCTCCTTTTTTCATCCCCTATAAAAGCCTAACCCCTTTCCTCAAAATCTCACCAATTCACTCACCCTTTCCTTGGTTTTTTAAAGTCCTATGACTTAGAAAAACCCTTGGAAAATCATTTCCTGGGTGTTCAAAGTTTTAAGTTCTTTTTCTTTTCTTTTGGAGCATCCCCTCTTTGTCCGAAAGTTCACCGTACTTTCGGGAAGGTAATCCCTCTATCCCTAATCTCGCTTTCAATTTTTTAAGCTTTATTATTAATTGCTTAAATTATGTTTTGTCCTTAAATTTTACTTTTAGACTGCTAAAAGCCCCGCTTAGTCGAACCTCTGCCCAAATCCCGGTTCAACACTAGCCCCGCCTAGTCGAACCCCTATCCAGTTTACTTAAACCCGGCTTAACCTGCCAAACCCCTGCCCGGTTTTATTTAAACCCGGTTTACCCTGTCGAACCTCTGCCTAAATCCCGGTCCAAAACTAGCCTTGCCTAGTCGAACCTCTGCCCAAATCCCGGTTCAAAACTAGCCCCGCCTAGTCGAACCTTTGCCCAAATCACGGTTCAAAACTAGCCCCGCCTAGTCGAACCTCTGCCCAAATCCCGGTTCAAAACTAGCCCGCCTAGTCAAATCCCTGTCCAAATCCCCATCCAAAACTAGCTTAACCCTAGTTAATCCTAAATTAGACCCAGTTAATTATAGCTTAACCATAGTTAATCCAGCCCGATTAAAGCCCTAGTTAAATCCCAGTTAAATCCTAATTAATCCCAGTTGAATCCTAATTAATCCCAGTTAATCCTAATTAATCTCAGTTAATCCTAATTAATCTCAGTTAATTATAGCTTAACCCTAGTTAATCCAGCCCGATTAAAGCCTCAGTTAATCCTAGTCAAATCCTAATTAACCCCAGTTAATCCTAATTAATCCTTAATCCTAGTTGATTATAATTTAAACCCTAGTTAAACCTCAGTTAATCCTAATTAACCTCAGTTAATTATAGTTAAAACCCTAGCTTAAACCCTAGCTAAACCCCGATTAAGCCCTAGTTAATTCTAGTTAAATCCCAGTTAATCCTAATTAACCTCAGTTAATTATAGTTAAAACCCTAGCTTAAGCCCTAGCTAAACCCCGATTAACCCCCAGTTAATCCTAGTTAAACTCTGATTAAACCTAGTTAATTATAGTTAAAACCCTAGCTAAACCTGATTAAGCCCCAATTAACTCTAATTAAAACCCTAGTTAAACCTTGGTTAAAACCTTAGTTAAGCTTTGATTAAACCCCAGCTGAACCCTAAAATCAATCAAGCCAAACCCTAGCTAAGCCCTCATCTGAACCTTGGTTCTATTCAAACCGGCAAAATCCATTCGCTCCTCAGCACGAGCTTAAAAGGCCACCTCGCTCCTCAACACGAGCTTAAAAGGCCACCTCGCTCCTCAAATAGGAGCAACAAACTTTTCAATCACCCACAATCCAGTCCAATCAAATCAAACCATCAACTTCACTCCGGAACTACGTGTGGCTTGATTCCACTAACTGTGGATACGTAGGCAACCCTGATCGGGTTCAGCTCTCCCTAGGATAGAATCCCTATTCCGTTTCTACTCTATCCATCTCAATTCATGTATTTCATTCAATATTACATTGCTCAGCATATAGATAAAATTGCAAGCTTCTTTATGGTTTCCTTTATTTGATTCAAACTTAGGGAGTAGGTAACCATCTCCGGATGGGGGTTTAGGGGTGCCTAACACCTTCCCCTAACTCAACTGAATCCCTTACCCTGACTTCTGATTTCTAGACCATGCCTTATCCAACAAATTCAGGGACCTATTTCCCTCAGAATTAGATAGGTGGCGACTCACAACTCAATTACAATTTATCACTATTCCTTATTGGGATTTATCCTGATCGGGAATGGAGGGTAAAATTCAGGTACTCACAGGGATGGGTGAGAATTCGGAACTTTGTGACTAGGGCTAACATTCCTTATGTCACATTATGCCATCACCCATGGATACCAAGAAAAGGAATCAAACACCTCCAAGGCGTCAACAGCCCTCGTCATGTTGAGTTGTCAATTGGCCCAATTGGCAATACTTGGGTTTGTATTTTTGTGATTTTGGAATAAAGTTATCTTATTTCATTTATAAGAGTTTTTTTAACCCCGAATTCAGCCTCTTGATAATCAAATGCCCTAGTCATGCCCTTTTGAAGTGGTTGCTTGGACTCACCCTTATGACACATTAGCGGTTACCTTAGGTCTGATTGTACATGTGTTATATTATCTCTTACCAAAAAAAAAAGATAATTAAAAGTCTTGATTAAACTTAGCTAGGGCCATTATAGTCCTATGGAGCAATAGACGTACTTCATTACATTGTATAATCCTCAACCAAAAAAAATTTGTATAATCGGGTTCCCTTTGTAGAGACCCGAATCATTCTGTCATGTCTTTAATAAAATTAATATGGGTATAATAATCTTTTGTTATGTTTTTATGCATATTTAATTATGTCTAAGTGGTGTAGTGTGATTTAAATGTTTAACTGTTAATAAGGTGGTAAATCAGAGCCAACGATTAATCGCTGGTGAACCGACCATCGATCGTCCAGATTCCGAAATCTGGGTAAGTCACTGCATGTGTGCAATGATCGATCGTACTAATGTGACGATTAATCGTCGAAACCAGGAAATTTGGGGAAGATTCTATTTCTTAGACGATCGATCGCAGAAGACTCAACGATCGATCGCCAGGCGAGCGACGATCGATCGCCAAGAATGACGATCGATCGCAATCGCGTCCATAATTTTTTTAAAGGGTTACAAAAATCAGGGTTTTAAACCCCTAGGCTATAAATAGAGGTTCTATTTCGAGTAGGGGTGTCAATCGGGCCGAATTCGGGCTTCAAAGCCTCTAGAAAATGTGCCGGGCTCAGGCCGGGCCTATTCAAAAATACCAAAATGCAAGCCCAAGCCCGGCCCATTGACACCCCTAATTTTGAGAGTTTTAGGGTTCTAAACCTTTCTAAACCTAATTTGGCAAAGAAGGAGAGAAAACCTAGGGGTCTAAGGAAGAACTTGCTTGGAGAAGAAGGAGATTGCTTGGAGATTGCAAGAAAAACTTGGAAATCATCTCCAAAGTCTTCTTGAGCGATTTGAATTCAAGGGAAGGATCCCTAAGGTCAATATACTATCCAACTCAACCCTATTATGATGTTTTGTAAATGTTTTTTTTGGAAGTTATGTTTTGTAAATGTTAGTATGATAGAAATAGATATTAGATATGTTTTTCCCCAATATTGTATGAATTAAGTTATTATAGATGAAAATATGGTTTAATACTATGGATGGAAGGTATGGAGGATGGGAAATACTATGGAGGATGGGATGAAGGTATGGATGTGGATTGTGTTTGGGTTGTATGGATGAATTATGGCATGGTGAAATGTTGGAAATGAAAAATTGTAATGTATTCATAAAATACGTATCCAAGGTGTTTGTTGAAATGCTTGAGACGATAATTATTAACATGACACTATGGAATTGTTGTAAATCTATTATGAAATATGCTAAGAATCGTGATAAGGTAGTTGTATGTGATTGTTTGTTAAATTATGCTTAATTATTTGCATGGTAATTGATCTTCGGGAAGGTAAGAACTTAGAGAAAAATCTTTCAAATCGGGAATTCTCTAACTATATGGTATGAGATAGTATAGTGGAGTTTCAATTGTGGAAAATCGGAATCTAAATGATTATCAACTTGAATGTTAATTGCGACACTTATACACAAATTCACGTGTATGTTAAGGTAAGAGTCTCACAAGTCACACATGTGGACCACAAGTATAAGTATTGCATATGCCTGACAGACTGAATAAGCCCAATGAGGGATCTGAATAAGTGCATGTTCTGAATAAGCTGTTCAAGAACTCATAAGTATAAGCATTGTGTACATCTGACAGACTGAATAAGCCAAATGAGGGATCTGAATAAATGTATGATCTGAATAAGTACATAAGCATAAGCATCTTACAAGCACGTGGTCGCATAAGCATAAACATCTTATAAGCATGTTGTCTCCTCTGTCTAAGGTTCTCACAAGTACATGAGTCAAGGTGATGATATGATGAATATAAACATATGTTCTTTCGTACTCTAATTATGTTATTATGTTATTGGTTGTGATTCTAACTAAGTGTCGAGATATTATGTTGTTGGTTGGATTTTATATACACCGATTGCTTTTGTACTTAGCCAGACTTTTGTCTTGGCAGTGTGAAACCCGAGTTTGTAGGGGTGAGCCTTGGATAGAGGAGGCTTACGGAGTAGAGGATGAAGGCGATCCTCTAGTTGAGGGAGAGCGAGAGTCGGGCAGGTGTCCTTATCTATAGGCTTTTACTTTTGAGTTGTGAGGAGTTTTGTAATAAACTCTTAGATGATATTGCTTATCAGATTACTTTATAGTGGTGGATCAGACTATTTTGGTTACAGTGGATTATGTTTATGTTGACCGTAGACTTGAGAAAAATGGTTTGAGTTTTATATATCGAAATTTTACTACTCTCATTTTAGAGGCTCGTGTTGTATGCCTTGTATGTTATGAGAATTAAGCAGATTTAAGAAATGTGACGACCCAAAGTCCTATTTTAGTCAAGGTAGGATTTGGGGTCGTTACAACCTTGATAAAGCCAAAGAGAGAACCTCTTTTGGATTCGAATGACACATTATTATTTTAAAGAATTATTTTAAAATTAGGATTGGAAGTTATGTACAACAAAATCTTGTCATCGAGATGGACGTGCAAGATTATGACACATAGTATAGAATCTTTACCAATAAAAAAATTGCAAATGGTCAAAGTCACAACTGAAGAAATGTACTCTAACTTCTGTCACGAATAATGACCAAACAATAATCAAAGAAAATTTTGGTCATGAATTTCGACCAATAGTCAAAAGAATGGCCGATGTCAACTCGAAAATAATATTGGTCAATCTTGGGACACATGACAATCATTGAAGGTCAAGTATCTGGGACATATGGCAGATATCAAAGGATGAGATCATGGTCATGCAGAAGTTATAATTGTCATACATGAGACACGTGGTAGTCATTAAGGATTGAGATCTTAGTTATCTGAAAGTTATAAATGTCAAAACATGAGACACATAGAAGAAGACATGTGACAAAATCAGCAAGCATCACGAAAGGTGGATCATTAGAGGAAACTTATCTTAGCTGCTAATAAAGCTCACATATGACAGAAGAAGATTAGAAACATATGGAGCTTTGATCAAATGTTAGTTATTCTCAAAGACACATGGCAAAAACTAGATGATATCAAATAGAAAGTGGATGAAATTGGTGAAAATAGTTATTGAAATTGCCGATGAAAGTTTATGAAAGGGTCAAATATGAAGAAGACAAGGCCCACAACAAAATTAAAATCAATATATATTGCTTCTTAGCAGCATAGTCTTCTCATTCGGGAGAGAACTTAGCTTAGTTTCCTCCTCCAGGAAAGACGGTCATTTACTTTTCTGTACTTACGTCCTTCGGGAGAGACCACAGTTAATTCATCTTTTCCTTTGGTTGGCTACCACGATGGAAGTTTATATTGGCTTTGTGGTCATTTGTTTTGGTCACATGATATTTGGAAGTTGTTCCTTACGCTTCCTTCAATCAATTTCAGTTAATTCATTTTGATCTATCATTTCTATCCACTTACACCTAACATACACATTAGATCTTGTCTTAATTTTGATAGTCTTTCAGTACTCATGGAAGGCATAAAAAACTCATTTTAGAAAGATGAACTCCTCTTCCTAAATTGTTTGATCAATTTATCAAGCAGTGGCTGACTAGACGGACGAAGTGAATGCACTCTCGATCATTATGTCTAACTCGGTGCCTGAATCTCAATGTTTTTGTCTGCAATTGTGTCATGTGACACTAGTACACTCGACAACCAGATTTCTAGCCAATAGAATTATAAACCCTAAGTTAAAGCTTCTTAACTATAATTAAAAGATATGTATTGAGTTGTGAAAAAAGAAACAGAGGGGTCATCGCAATTCATTTTATAAACTTAGCAACAAAAATCATTGTAGCTTGAACTATAAATAAAGATTGCCTTCTTAATGCATTAGAAAATTGTGTAGGTAGAATTTTTTTAAAATTTAATAAAAAATTAATTAAAATGAGTGAATTTGAAAATTTTCTAATGTGTCTAGGCGATTCATGGCCTAGATAATGCATAACATTAAAAGCTTAGCTAAGATGGTGGATATTACAACCATCACACCCTCTTCCCGATCGAACCAGAGACCTACTCTTTGGAGAAGGGGAGATACACTTACCATTGGGAACTGCCAGGTGGCAACCCTTATTAAATTACCCGGCACCCATTCAAAGTAGTCCATCCATCAACAATTTTTAACTTCTTTCCATCTTTAACAGAAAGAAAAAAAAGAAAAATTTTAAAAGATTAATTTTGAGCCGAAGCTCTGTGCGGGAGCTCACTATGGCCATGGCATGTTTGTAATTACTGAAAGAGATAGGGGTAGTTTTACAACATACCATAATTACAAGATTTGATTAGTGAAAATCAAATGGATGAAATCATCGGTGTTTCAGGCTTTCAGCCTTATAAATCTTACGTGGGACCCATGATATTGGCCCACATTACGTGTCCACAAATACTACTTTAAGATTTTTTATATTATCATTCTGTTCCCCCTAACAGATCCAATCGGACATCTTTCAGTCCTGCAAAACTTTGTTTCATCACATTGCATAATCTGATATGCCGTACACATACGTGCAGATAACTTTGACAACACGTGCTTGACGCACCATAGACATTGGCTTATGTGGCATTGCTAACTCGAATAAGATTCCTAAGAAAATCCTGGAGTATAGCTCTACTCGGCCTCGGATTCTCTCAAACCCATGCCAGAAAAGTGTTTAGGACCTCCATACACTAAGCACCATGTGGCATAAAAAAGGGGAGAAGTCATTTCATTTTCTCCCTTGATTTTGACTTCTCCCCACTTTGACTTCTCCCCACTTGATATCTTTCTCCATTTATCTCACCATCTCATAACCATGTTTGAAATAATAGTTAGAGAAAGTCAAAATCATGGGGCTCATGAAATGATTTCTCCAACCACCCAACGCTTAATATCTGGTGGCCCCAGAGTACTTTTCTAGCATGAGCTAGAGAGAATCCGAGGTCGCTCTATTCTCATATCGTTCTTATTCTCAACATGAGCCAATGATTGAAAAAGTTTGATATGGATAAGTGGTTGTTTTATATTAAGAGTAGGAAGGGCATGAGAGTAGGGCTAGCACTCCTCAAAGTAAGTCCAATATAAGCAACACAATTATATTAAGATTCTGCTAACCTAAGTGGGCAAATCTTCCAAAAACGCAATTTGGACATTACAAATGTCAAACATTCGAAACGAGTATTTTGTATTTTTAAACTGTTAAAATATAAAACATGTCCATGCTGTTAGGACCAACTTGAGTTTATGGAAACATTTGGAGTACATGCGACTATGACTAGCATTCGATTTTGGTGATTTTTTATTATTATTATTTAGCTGAAATTTTGTTATCCATTACCTGCAAAATTTCTCTCAAAATCAAAATTTCCTACTTTGTCCATGAAGATCTGCTGCTGGAGGATACCATATAAGAGAGGACGCAGAAGCAACTTGAGAGATGCAACATAGGATTGAGAGTAATGAAAGCCCTAATTCTAGTCATTGAACTGGAAAATTTTTTTTCTAGAACCGAACTTATTGCTAGAGGGATCATGCGGAAGACTGTTGTAGATGGATGTGAATAGTGCTTAGGCTTTTTTGAACCCTAACCCTAAATTTGACATGCATGCCACCATCTAAATTTCTTCTCCAGTTGTTTTCAGCAAAACCCTCTTGCAGCGGATCCTCACTCCTTGAACACTTCCAAACTCCGACGTGAGTTGTGACATCTCTGTTGTTGCTTTTGCAGCAGCTTAAGTTGCTGCAGAAGCTCTTGGAGGGGATCCTTCCTCCCTTTGGACAAATGCCTTTGGCATTCCCTTCTTGGGTTATGGGATTAGAGAAATGAAAAAGCTCGTTCATTACCAATATTACATATAGCCCTAGATTTAGGGTCAGGCTCAATTTCTTAGATCCATATTGTTGCGGGTTGGGTTAGGGCTTAGCTTGTTATGGGCTGCTCCGAACTGACCAGCCCTTGTATGAGCAAAAGCAGATTGGGCCTGTGCTTATACGTAACATGCCCATTTAAAATCGAGCCTAACCAAGAATGGTCTGGTCCAACCCAGCCCATTAACAGCCCTGCCGTTTTTTTTTTCTATTAAATACATATTCTACTGCTTAGATTCATTCCTCCCATTGCTCCTCAATTTAACATAACAACCGATGGCTTTGCCTCCTAGTATTTCATTAGCCTAGCATTTTAAGTTAATAAAATAGTAACGGTAGATTTTTCAACAACCACACTCAGGCTAACTCGTGGGACTCAATCCCAGACCACCGAAATGTGGATACACTACCACAGATACAAAGGCCAGGTGTAGCCCCTAGATACTAAGGCCAAGTGTAGCCCCTAGTCATGATAGAAGAGAACATTCTCTACAACATTATTAGTGGGTATAAACATAAAAGCCTCTTTATACAAAGATATGCAACTCTCTTATCTCTCAGCACTACCCAATGCTTCTCCTTTTTCATATGGCAAAAGATTACCTCTGGTGGCTGCCCAAGCTAAGCGCTCGGGCATCCACAAACCATTGGGCAGCTGGCGAGATTTTAGGTGAGAAGTCATTTCATTCTCCCCCATTGATTTTGACTTCACCCCATTTGATTTCTTTCCCCCTTAAAAAGGCCAGGTGTTTAATGGTTTGTGGATGCCCGAGCGCTTAACTTGGGCAGCACCCAGAGGTAATCTTTTTTCCTTTTCATATTTACTGCTTAGTACTATGCCACCATTGATACCCACAACCTTAACATTGTCATTTATATAATTCCATCTCCACCACCAACTCCTCCTCTGCAACACCCACCTGCTCTCTCTCTCCCTCTGTAATGGCTCTCCTCCAATCCCTTCTCTTCTCTCTCATATTGCTTCTCTCTCTCCTCAACCACTCCTCTGAAGCCACCACCCATAACCAATCCCATTTCTTCACTCTCATGAAACAGTCACTCTCAGGCAACTCCTTTTCTCGATGGCCCGACGTCGACATAGTCGCCATTGAAAATCCTTACTGTTATTACACCGGAATCAGCTGCGATAATCGCGGGATTGTCGTTAAAATCGACATCTCCGGGTGGTTACTCACCGGCCATTTCCCAAATAACGTATGTTCTTACTTGCCAGAGTTGCAGATTCTTCGTCTCAGTCGCAACAATCTTCATGGAAATTTTCCGGGCAGTATCATCAACTGCTCTCTCTTAGAAGAGCTTAATATAAGCTCCTCGTATCTGTCTGGAACACTTCCGGATTTTACACCAATGAAATCTCTTCGAGTTCTTGATCTTTCATATAACTTCTTCACCGGCGAGTTTCCAGTGTCTGTAACGAATCTCAGCAATCTTGAAGTGCTGAATTTCAATGAAAATGGCGGTTTCAACTTATGGAAATTGCCAGAGGATATGTCTAGGATGAGGAAGCTTAAATTTATGGTCTTGACTACGTGCCGGGTGCATGGTCAGATTCCGGCATCCATTGGAAACATGACATCGCTCGTCGACCTTGAATTGAGTGGGAATTTTCTTGTGGGTCAGATTCCGGTGGAGCTTGGGAAGCTGGAGAACTTGCAACAGCTTGAGCTTTACTATAACCAACTTGTGGGTAGAATACCCAATGAGCTCGGAAATCTGACACAGCTCTATGATTTGGATATGTCTGTGAATCGATTGAGCGGAAATATACCGGAGTCTCTCTGTAAGCTTCTGAATCTTCATGTTCTTCAGCTGTATAACAACAGTCTCAGTGGAGAAATTCCAAGCTCAATCGCGAATTCAACTACTTTGAACATCTTATCTCTCTATGACAATTTCTTTACCGGGAAAGTCCCAGAAAATCTCGGACAATCATCAGAGCTGGTTGTTTTGGACTTGTCGGAAAACCATTTATCGGGGGAATTGCCGCCGGAGATTTGCAGGGGAGGTAAATTGCTGTACTTTCTTGTGCTGGAAAATCGGTTTTCAGGTGAGTTGCCTGAGAATTATGCAAAATGTTTCTCTCTTTTACGGTTTCGAGTAAGTTATAACAGTTTACAAGGATCAATTCCTGAAGGGCTTCTTGGTCTTCCTCATGTTTCGATCATTGATCTGGGTTTCAATTGTTTCAATGGTGTTATAGCTAAAACGATTGGAACTGCTAAGAATTTGTCAGAGCTGTTGATACAGAGGAACAGGATTTCAGGTGTTCTACCACCTGAAATCTCCCATGCTAGTAATCTGGTGAAGATTGATCTTAGCAACAATCTCATATCTGGTCCAATTCCTTCTGAAATTGGCAGCCTAAGGAAGCTGAATTTATTGATATTGCAAGGTAACAAGCTAAGTTCTTCAATCCCCAAATCTCTTTCTTCACTGAAATCTCTCAATGTTCTTGATCTCTCCAACAATCTCTTGACTGGAAAAATCCCTGAAAGCCTTTCTGAATTGCTGCCCAACTCGATAAACTTTTCAAATAATCGTCTTTCGGGTCCGGTTCCTCTCTCGCTGATACGAGGAGGACTGGTAGAAAGCCTTTCAGGCAATCCTGGTCTCTGTGTTTCAGTCCTTACCTCCTCGGATCCAAACTTCCCTGTTTGTCCACAAATTTACACCAAAAAAAGGCTAAATTGTACCTGGGTGATTGGGATTTCATGGATAATCGTGTTTGTTGGAGTTGTTTTGTTTCTAAGGCGTTGGTTTAAAAAAGAACAAGCAGTGATGGAACAAGATAAGACCTTATCTTCATCATTTTTCCAATTTGATGTCAAGAACTTCCATAAGATCAATTTGGACCCTCGTGAGATCGTCAAGGCCCTGGTTGATAAGAACATCGTGGGGCATGGAGGATCTGGGACTGTGTACAAGATTGTTTTAAGCAATGGCGAAACAATTGCTGTGAAGAAGCTGTGGAATCGAAAAACAAAAGATCCTGCATCAGAGGATCAGTTGTTCATTGACAAGGAGCTTAAAACCGAGGTCGAAACTCTGGGAAATATCAGGCACAACAACATCATCAAGTTGTACTGCTACTTCTCAAGCTTGGATTGGAAACTGTTGGTTTACGAATACATGCCGAATGGAAATCTGTGGGATGCTCTTCATAGAGAAAGTATTCTTTTGGATTGGCCGACTCGTTACAGAATCGCACTCGGTCTTGCACAGGGTCTAGCTTACCTTCACCATGATCTGCTGACACCAATTATTCATAGAGATATCAAGTCCACCAACATCCTGCTAAAGGCAGATTTCCAGCCTAAGGTCGCAGACTTCGGCATCGCGAAGGTCTTGCAAGCAAGAGGAGGAAAAGACTCCACCACTACGGTTTTCGCAGGGACTTACGGGTACTTGGCCCCAGGTAATTAAGCTCTGATTCAGCACTTTTTTTTAATAAAAAACCACCTGGTGAGGGAGGGGGTTAGGTAAGAACCCTACATGTTTATTGGCGGGGGACATGAAGCCTTATACCTAAACCAGAAAGCAAAGAGACGCTGTAAAACTACTCTTTAAATCGAGTAGGTTTCCTAACCTCCCTCTCTGGTCTTCCTTGAGAATTCAAATTAATTAACCTCTGATTCAGCTCAGTTCAAATTCAATTACGTATTTACTGGTATAGTTCGAATTAGTCTTTACTGAACTTTCAGGTGTATTATTCTTGCTTGTGCTACTCAAATTCTTAATTGAATTTGTACTTTTATTTAACTCAGTTTGTTTTTAGTAGAATTAGTGTTTTTATTCATTTTATTCTTAAGCAAGATTTTTATTCAAATGGTTAACCTGTCACCACTCATCTTGGTTGATGTTCTTGACAGAGTGTGCATATTCATCAAAGGCAACGACCAAGTGCGACGTCTACAGCTTTGGGGTAGTACTGATGGAACTGGTAACTGGGAAGAAGCCAGTAGAGGCGGAATTTGGAGAGAACAAGAACATTATCTATTGGGTCTTATCCAATATGGACACCAAGGAAGGGGTTACAGAAGTTTTAGATAAGCGACTATTGGAGCAATTCAGAGATGAGATGATCAAAGTGCTCCAAATAGCCATTTATTGTACCTATAAAGCTCCTGCCCTTCGTCCTACCATGAACAAGGTTGTTCAGTTGCTTGTTGATGCAGATCCGTGCAGGTTCGATTCTCACAATTCATCAAACTAGATCAAAGAACCCATCTGAATTATGATTATTAGGAATATAGCAGGGGGATTACGGTGAAGTAAGAACATCTACAGATCAGTAGGGTCTCTCTAGAACTATTGGAAGGCTGAATCTACATAATTAAAAAAAAAAAAAAAACTTACCCTCTTTTTTTTTTTTAAGAGAAGTAGTTGAGTGATTCTGTCTTCCATTTTTTTTGGTTTTCTGTTCATGTAAATATTTGATGGAATTTAAGTGCTACAACTGCTTTATAGTAACGCACAGCATCCATATATGAACAGACCTATCTGATTTTGGTCTTTTCCTTTGTTATATTTATTTCATGAACCTTCCCAAAAAAAAAATTCATTTCATGAGAATGATCCAAAGAAAATGAGGCTCCAAAAGGAAGAGATGTTGCAGAGAGTTGGAAGATTTTATTAATATTTTAGGTTGTGATTTGCAATGGGGTTCTTTTGCAGTGAAGTGGGTTCTTGTTTTTTGAATTTAAAAGTTTGGTAAGATTCGTTATGGTTATGGAGGACCCACTTCATGACCTATCCGTTGGAATGAGATGCATGGGTATGAGCATCTTTGTTATCGTCCAGATTAGGGCACAGGAGAAAGTATCAATTCTCTCTTTCTCTCCCATCTCTCAGTGTTGGGATAGTGATCCACTATTTGAACCTCCTTTAAGTAAGGGGTATTTAAGTCTATTGGGCTATTTGAACTAATGCCAATTTTCAACGCCACACTCCTCGACTCGAACTTGAGTCCTCTCACAAATGAGAGATACGACCTATCATTGGACCAAAGCCAAGAGGGGTAAGAGTGGTCATTGGACCAAGGCCAGGGGCGTAAGGTCTTATTAGCTCTTTACAAGAAGGGGTTTTCTTTTTTGGTGTTTAAAGATTATTCTTTTAGAAAGAAGTGGAGCTTTAGGACAAGAGAAATTGAGGTCTTGAAGCCATTGCAATACTATTATTTAGGGTGATTTCATGGGCATCTACTTACGAGAAATGAACCCAAAAGAAAATAACAAGAGATTGATGGAAGGATGATTTGGCATTGATAAGGAAGGTTGATGTTGAATTTCATTTCTATTGTGAGATAATCTCTATAAAGCTAAAGCTTGCATTATTTTCTTATTGAAATTACTTATATTATAATTGTGCATGTTTTAATTTCATTTTTTTCCTTAAATCTTGTTCTCTTTAATTACTCATTACAATTAAGTAGTGGGACTAAGAATTCTACACTCTTTATCTTTCCTTTGTGAGACTGATTGTTTTGTTGAAAGGGGAAAGGAGGTCAGAGCAAAAAACAGTAAGCTTGTTTTAGCGTAGAAAGTGTGACATAACTTCCACTTGCAAGTAGGAAACTCTTTTTTAATGAAAGTGTTATCACTGAAACATAGGCTGCTCCTATCTTTACATAGTTGAAAAAAACATCTATATGACTGTTTATTAAAAAAAAATTAGGCTATACTATAATATATATATAAAAAATCTAGATTAGGGGGCTAATCTAGCAATTAATCAAGATTATAGGGCAAATCGGGATAAGCATGATGGCATTGCACACATGCTCGTGTATCCGCGTATGCGAACATATGTTCGTGCTGCATGGGTCCGTCTTTGTGGGTGGGTTGGTGGGTCCATAATTCTTTTGGCATGGTGGAAGGCCATTAAAGAAACAGAAGAAAGTCACTTGCTTCACCTTTGGTTACAGTTATTTGTCGACTAAAAAGATCAGTAACAGGCAAAGTAAATTGGGCTGAGGCTGTGGCTTGAGTGTGTTTCAGCCTAGCGGTCAAGGTGGTCGGAGAGGATGGGCTACATTGAGCACATACCTAATACATCTATATTAGACGAGGCCTAAGCCAGGCCCAAATCCGGCTCGGCCCTTGCTGCTTGCCAGAAAATCTACAGTGGGGATGATCCACTTACATGGACTATGTTGGTTACAGCCATGAAGAGTGGCCATCCTGTTCAAATGACCCTGGTTCGATTATATTGCATCATATTTTGTTATTATTTTTCCGTGATAGAAACCCAAAACTAGGGGGGGAGCACGCCAGAAGGTTGAAGTAGTTACTAACACTTGGAGAGGACCCGAAAGCAGCAAGGCGATGAGTAAGAATTGGCTGTCTACGGAGTGTGGAGGATTAGAAACTCTAACCCCCACCTCCAATTTCTACTCGGATATCATTCACAACAACCTGAGCCTCCCAGTGCGCTTCAGAAGCTCTAACGCTAAGCGAGTCGACCAGAGCCTTAGCATCAGATAAAACCATCACATGTCTCCAACCGAATGATTTTACCATTTGAATTGTGAAACGGATTGCAACACCCCCCAGAATGCAACTGCAATGATCTCGTGTAATACCCTCTACCCCTGCAAACCCCCCTTCTTCAACCCACGATCCATCCACATTGAATTTGACCCAAGGGAAAGGAGTGAAGAGAAATGATATTATTGATTTTTCAAGATGATTACAAAGAGACCCAACTAGGGTGTATATAGAAATTACATTGACCTCAAGATGGAAACCTAATCTAATCAAATCCTTGATTGATGCTAATCCACTATTGTCTATAAGATCTTGTGTATCTTATAGATATTACATCATTATTTTCCTAACATAATATTTTCCTAATAATCCCCATTAAATACATGAGGATAGAGATTTTCATGTGTTTGTCACAAGTCGAGTACTCTTCACCCCTTGATCTTCTTAGTAATTTGTTGACGAATATGTCTGTGCTTGGTGATCACCACTAGTCTGTGAAGTTCATCTCTGTCGCATCTCCCTCATTCTTGAGTCTATCGGAACCGATGGTCCATTAGATCAGGCTGTCATGATCTTCTCACAAAACACATAAAGTATGACCCGTAATTAATTTAAAGAAAAACTCTCGTTGGAGAGGTATTCAATAAATGAAAAGAAAAGGAGAGATCGTGAGATATGAGTATGAGTATGAGAACTGAGGATTGTAAAGGTATCAAGGATGATATTAACCTTTCTTGGAGGAGTCCTTCCCCAATGCAAGAAGGGATACCTCTTGACGGTTCAAAAAATAATTTTTCCGCTTAAGGAATGGAGCAAAGAGGTTCTAAGGGAACCCCTGAAATTAATGTAAGGAAAGAATATTTTAATAAGGATTTTCCGAGCCCTACTCTTGCTTAATTATTACTCTCCATCTTTGTCTTCTTGTGGGGATAGAAGTCCCCCTCTAAACAAATGGTTGTAAATTGTGATCATGCTCATTTTTTTTTTACCTTCAAAGCCTAATTGGTTTACTTAGCATAATCTCTAAGTCAGAGTTTGTCATCGTACTATGCGGCCTAAGGAAATTTTGAAATATATATATTTAATAAGATATTAATGATGAAAGTTATAAACAAATACATGTCAAAAAGTCAAGAATAACTAACTTTTAATTCGTACTTTTGCTACTTTTTTAAAAAATCTCAATTTAAAAAAATATAAACAATTCATAATTAATCGTTTGAAAAGAATATGATTCTACTCTTTTTTTTTTTTTTTTCGGTAATCAGCTATATCATTTATCTATCTATATGAGGGGTCAAGGGGTTAGGTAGGTTAGAACTCAAGGGTGGGCACTCAACGGCGACACCAGAACTCAAACACGAGTCACTCCTCCCCAAAGGGAGATACACTACCACTGGGACAGACCCAGGTGTGTAATTCGACTTCTTAATCTCAAGTAAAAGGCAGTTTTTTGTTACCGTATTATAGTAAGGACATGGTCTGCTAACAACTAAAGCGCACATTGGTGGGGTTTGCACCCAAGGGGATCAACACGAGCCCAGCTTTCCATTTATAAGGAGCCTAGGCAAGGTGTATGATGAGCCAAATTTGATCTAGCAAGGCCCAAAAACTAATACAAGGTTGTAAGCCCAATACTAGCACAAATTAATGTTTTGCATCAAAACCTATTTGTTTATGGAGTTATTTGATCCCCAAATGAAGGCATATGCAAATGTATGATTTTAGAGTGTTTTGGGTTGAAGTTTAATAAATGTCATAATAGACTTTGAGTTATAGTTTAAAAATCAAACAAGTTCATTTCACTAGGAGCGTAAAAATCAAACGAGTTCATTTGAACTCCCTTCCCATTTCCATTAATCTTAATAACAAAACCTTCCTAGATGATACAATTTACAAATGACTTATCCGTGCCTCCTAACACCCCACCTTAGGATAAGCCTTGACAATAGCCCAATAACTTCTTTAACTAGCCCCTCTCACTCTGGCCTGTATTCAGTCAAGCGCTACCATCGGTCTCCTCAACATAAGAACATCATTCAAGTTTTCAAACCACAACCATCAGGGTTTAACTCCCCAGCTCTCTCTCTAGTTCAGCCAGATGAGTCACAAGCGGTGTACAACCTTCCGGTTACTATGTTGTCGGACAATAGTTCAGGGGTGCCTGCCATGGAGCAGCCACCCCAGTCATTATGAATCTTTTAGTTTGGAACTGTCAGGGGCTGGGCTATCCCCGGACAGTTCGGCTTTTGAAGGACCATGTCCTTCAATTCAGGCCCCGGGTAATTCTTTTATCGGAAACAAAAAACCACAGGAGAAAAGTTGACTATGTGGCTAGATGCATCAACATGGATCATGTTTTCACAGTTGATCCTATTGGCTTGTCAGGTGGACTTGCGGTTCTATGGCAAGATTCTATTCTGCTTCACGTAAAATCAGCGTCGGCCCATCAAATTGATATTAACATCCAAGTGTCAGCCCAGTCACAACCATGGGATCTAGTCTTTGTTTACGGGCCTAATGATGTATCATTACGAAAGCAACTTTGGGCGAATTTAGGACAATTCGGGCAATGCAGAAGCATTCCTTGGCTATGTACAGGAGATTTTAATGACATCCTCTCTGAGGTAGAGAAACAAAGAGGTAATAGACCTCAACCCTCCCAAATGCATCACTTTCGAGCAATGGTGTTGCAGGCAAACCTCATGGATTTGGGTTCTAAAGGTCCAACATTTACATGGTCTAATCGATGAGTAGGAGAGCATCATATAGCAGCCAGGCTTGACCGGGTCTGTCTTAGCCAATCCTGATTAGCGAGAATTATTTCCTAATGCTATTGTTCAGATTCTTCCAGCAATTGGATCAGACCACTCCCCCATGCTCCTAGAGCTTGAACCTCCAGTTAACAGGCACAGGAAGATTTTTAGGTATGAGGCTATGTGGGATTTGCATCAAGGATGCAAAGACATCATTAGACAGGCTTGGACTAAAGTGGTTGCAGGTTCCACCATGTTTCGTTTATGCCAACGCATCAATTGGTGTCAACAGGAGCTAGTGCGCTGGAATAGAAGCTCACTTGGAAATTTGAAATCTAATATCCAACTGTTAAAAGACCAGTTGGCTATGCTGCAGGCTCAGGACCATTCAGAAGCAGGTATTCAACTTCAACAACAAGTTACTTGTGATCTCGATAATGCGTATGACCAGGAGGAAGTGTTTTGGCGCCAAAAATCTCGTATAGACTGGCTGTCTGCGGGGGATAGGAATACTCGGTTCTTCCATTTATCGACTATACAACGCAGGCAATGAAATAGAATCACGGCCATTAAAGATGATGCGGGTAACTGGATTCATGGCGAGTTAGAAGTGGAAAACCATGTTTTACAACATTTTCAGGCCCTCTACACATTCGGAAACCCATCAGATTTCACAGAAGTCCTAAATGCAATTTCTCCTAAAGTCTCGATGCAAATGAATGAGGATCTGGATAGGGCAGTCTCTGATGATGAAATCAAGAGTGTAGTCTTTCAAATCGGTGCCACCAAAGCTCCGGGGTCGGATGATATGCCGGCTCAATTTTTCCAGCAGCACTGGGAGACAGTGGGGTCCGACTTGTGTATGGCGGTTGATAGCTTCTTTAATCAGGGCTTCCTGTTGAATCAACTCAACTTTACTTACATTGTCCTCATCCCAAAAACTGCAAATCCGGAAGGTATGAATCAATTCCGACCCATAAGTCTTTGTAATGTCATGTACAAGGTTATATCAAAAGTGTTGGCTAACCGTCTTAAGAGTATCTTACCCGAGCTCATTAACCCTGCTCAATCCGCTTTTCTTCAAGGTCGACAGATCACCGAAAATGTGATTATAGCTCACGAGATACATCATTATCTCAAGAAAAAATCAAAGGGGAGAGATTGGCATTTGGCAATTAAACTGGACCTTAATCGTGCATACGACCGTGTCGAATGGGACTTTCTTTTGGCGGTTATGGAAAAATTGGGGTTCTCCCATTCCTGGATTCTCCGTATCAAACAATGTATATCATTAGTTACCTATGCTGTGTTGCTAAATGGAGCACCCAAAGGATAGCTTAAACCATCTAGGGGATTGCGGCAGGGAGACCCTCTCTCGCCATATTTATTCCTCATTTGTGCCGAAGCTTTATCATGTCTTATTTAGCAGGCGGCTCAAGACAAGCGATTAAGTGGCATAAGACTAGCTCGAAGGGCACCCATTGTCTCCCATCTATTCTTCGCTGATGATAGTCTTATTCTCTTGAAAGCGGACTTGGTAGAACCTTCTCACTTGGCCCACATTCTAACTACCTATAGTCGAGCTTCGGGTCAAATGATCAACTGTAACAAATTAGGGCTCTCATTCAGCTCCAACACTCCATCACGATTTTGGTGGATGATTGGGAAGCTTCTCCATATACGAAAGCTCACCCCTCCTGTTAAGTATCTCAGTCTTCCTTCGGTGTTCGGCACTTCAAAAATGCAGCTTTTTGAGTCCATCAAGCAACAAGTGTTTAATCGCATACAAGGGTGGAAGGGCTTGCTTCTTTCTCAAGCAAGCTGAGGGGTTCTTATCCGAGCAGTGGCTCAAGCAATCCCTTCGTACGTTATAAGTTGTTTTCTATTACCAAAGAAGTGGATTCAAGAGGTGAGTTCTGCCTTAGCAAATTTTTGGTGGCAGCAACCCGGTGAGGGGAAGATTCACTGGGTTCGATGGGATCACTTATGCTTGCCTAAAACCAATGGTGGATTAGGCTTCAGGGATATTCAGGCGTTCAATCTAAGCTTGCTTGCTAAGCTTGGATGACGATTGATTCAGGAGCCATCCTCTCTATGGGGTCAGATAATGCAAGCTCGATATTATCCCAATTCAAAATTTCTGGATGTAAAGATGGGTTCTCGCCCCTCATGGGCCTGGCGAAGCATTTTGGTAGGTCGCCCCATTCTCGAAGCCGGATTGCGATGGAAAATAAGTTCCGGAGAATCTGTAAAGATTTGGTCGGATCCTTGGGTGCCCTCTCTCCCTCAATTTCACTCTATTCCTCTACCAGGAGTTATATGTCAAAACTTGCCGGTTGCATCTTTGATTGGGCCTCATTATCACGGCTGGAACCAGTCAAGCCTTAACAATATGATGCAACCTGGCTCGGTGAACGCAATTCTGAAAACCCCCATAAGCACTCTTGGAGGCTAAGATAAACTCATTTGGAATTTCACTAAATCAGGGATTTACAAGGTAAATTCTGGTTCTCATCTTGCTCATCATATGATAGTTTCGGCCAGACCATTGACAAGTTCTAACAGGAATGCAATCCCTACTAGATCTTGGAGACTGGTTTGGCAGGATCCAATTCCTCCTAATATCCAACTCTTTATATGGAAGCTTCTTCGCTATGCCTTACCTGTGGCTATTAATCTTCGTCGGCGTAGAGTGATGGTGGAGGAGGTTTGCCTTCTGTGTCATGAAGCTCCGGAATCCATTGAGCATTTATTCCTGGAATACCCATGCTCTTGTGCTATTTGGTTTGGTTGTCGTCTATCCCTTCGTATCCCAGAGACTATATCTTCTTTTATCTCTTGGTGGTTCCGATGGGCGTCGTAACCCCAGTTCACTTCGGGCTGAAAAGAATTGATCATTCGGATGAGTACGACCTTATGGAGCATATGGCTTCTCCGTAATGACGCAGTTTTTAAAGGAGCAGTGCCCATCCCAGGTATAGCTATTGCCTGAGCTGATTCGCTTGCCAGAGAAATTTTACAGTTGCAACTTCGCAAGTCAACTCAAACATATTCTGATCCAGCCAGTGCTATCCTGCCCAATAGAGGGTCCCAACGACCCCCATTCTCCACCCCTCAAAGGCATATACACATTCAGGTTGATGGAGCGGCATTACCTTCCGGTATGGCTGCAGGTGTTGGCGTGGCGGTGTGGAATTCTAGTGGAGCTCTCTTTTGTGGAATGGCCAAACCCCTTGTGAGAGGTTCATCTCGGGTCGCTGAAGCAGAAGCTATACGTTTTGGTTTACTGTCGGTGGAGAAGTACGGGTGGCGTAATGTGATGATTGAAGCTGATGCTAAGGAGCTCATTCACTACTTAACCGGTGTATCGAGCTACATAAATTGGGAAGTTCAGACCATTTTGGAAGACATCACAATGCTTGCTGCTCAATGCAAAATCTCTGGCTTCAAATTCATAAGGCGCTCTTTTAATCAGACAGCACACCTAAATGCGCACAAGGCGTTGCAATGTAGTGTAGCTAACAATATGCATACTTCTGTCTTTGGGTATTCCTCCCAAAGGCCCTCGGATATCTCTTTCAGTCCAAGGGCCCAAAGTGTAATTCCCAGCAATCTTTAATGCATATCCTTTCACCAAAAAAAAAACAATGACGTGTACAACACAATAACATTTCTTCTATATCAAATACTTTTAATAAAATGACCCTATGGGGGTGTAGCCCAGTGGTCCGAAGATGAAATGTAGACTCAGAAGTCTCAAGATCGAGTCTGGGAGCACCCATGTTATCGGTTGCCAAAGGGAGGGTATCCCTTGACAGCACGTGGGGATTAGTCGTAGTCTTGAGCTCCGGACACCCTACGTTTATAAAAAAAAAAAATCCAAGAAACTTGGGATCACCTCCAATGTTAACTGGCAAGGAATCTGTTAACATATTGGTCCTTTGTTAGCACAATATGCTAACATATTGGTCATTCATAGCCTTGGGCAATCGTACCCACCACCATACCCTACAGCACCATTGTCGAAGTCACCGTAAGATTTTTGCAGCACCGCCATCACAACAAGATTTCACATCACCTCCTTGATTGCAACCGACTCTTCTTGATTTCTACAAAAAATTATTGGTCAAAGTACCATGGATATGAGCATTATTTTTTAGAAATATGCATCGGGAGTAGAACCCATTCATATTTTAGTGTCATTATCTTTTGGATTCCCTGTTTACCTCCAAGTTCATGTGTTCTACCCTCAGAGATGATCTCTTCGACAGTGTCTTCACTTTCAAAAATAACAAATCCAACCCCACATGATTGCCCAATGCTATGGTCCAACATTAGATGGTGCTCGACAATGTTACCGAAGAAGAGAAGTAGTCCTACAATTCATCTAAAATATTTTGCCATTTTCTCCTTTCAATTAGGAGAAGAGGGCTTTTTAGTCCTTTAAATATTTTTGGGGCGTTTAACGAAAGATTACTCTTAGATGATGTATATCAATAAATAGTGGGTGCGTGTAACACCACAAAAAAAAAATAGCATAGATTTCACAAAATCTTTTTAGGTAGAATGAACGGGTTATCACATTAGCACTATCACAACCTTATCTTATAGGTAGGGAATATCAGAAGTTACAAATTATATGAAGAACCTTGAATTTATCATTTTTGACATTCGTACTAATTATTAAATTTTATAGAAATATGTGTTTAATTTTAATGCGATTAAGCCTATAAAATTAATGTGAAACTCAAATAAAGTACTTAATTTAAGTTGTTTCAATGAATAAATTACATTAAAGAAAATTAGTCAAAAAGTAGCAAAAGACTTTTTTTTAAAAAAAGTTGTTGGGATCGGCAACGGTTGATCGATCAGCACACCATTGCCGATTGATCGCCGGCAGCTCCTACTGATCAGCACTAAGTGGCCGATCGATCACCCAACGGTGATTTTTCTCAGGTTGCGCAATTTTTTAACTTTTTGAGTCATTAGGACTCCCAACACTATAAATAATCCTTATGTTCGTGGGTTGAGGGTTTCTAAGGCTTTCTAAACCTAAAAGAAAGAGAGATAAATTATTTTGATAGATCTAAGAGAGATAATCAAAGGTTTTGCAAGGAGAAGAGCGGGAAGGCTTAGATCAAGCTTATTTGCAAGCGCTTGATAGTAGGAAAGCGATCAAGAGAAGTAATATAGATTCCTTCCTACCAATAAGATGATTTTTACTATAAACAAGGAGAAGTAATTAAATTTAAAGTAAGAAAACAAGATCAAACATGTTATGTTATATAAATCCCTTATAAAAGATGGTTATGATTTTGTGAGATGTTTCCTTATGATTCTTATTATGTATATCAACAAGGGGAAAGAGGATGGTTTTGTGGTGTATGTATGATAGAGAATGGAGTTTGTGATGATGGTTAGATTTGATGGAATGATTATGAGTTTGATTAGAATTTGTGATGTGTTATAAAATTAGGGTTTTATGAAATTGATTTTTAGCAAAATTATATACTAAAAATTAATGCATGATTAATAGAATTATTTCATCATTTTATTGTTAGAAACATTCTAAACATATTTTTGTCTTGATCAATTATAAGAAATTGTATATGCTTAAAATTGATGTATGATTGACAAATTGCATAATGATGGATGTTGGTTAAATCAAACCGTGAATTATGGTTGTGGGACTTAGGGGTATTATCATGGCGGCATTAGTCGTTATGATGAGCCTACGAGAGCCTTTGACCAATAATTCTGAGTGCGATTTAATTAATGGCTATCATTGTTTCACTCACACTCATTCATGAAAATAAATATGTACAAACATGATAAAAAAAGCAAGATCACAAGTATTATACAAGTATACAAGCACACAAGCATGATTGTATGATTGAGTTTTGCACTGCCCGAGTACCAACAAGCCTAAGATCAAGGCAAGACAAGCCGTATGCACAGGATAATGTGCAGATAAGTCGTATACACCGGATAATGTGTAGATAAGTCGTATGCACCGGATAATGTGTAAACCATGTGATACTTCGGTAAGTAGGATATATGTTAGTCTCTACCCTATATATGTGGTAAAGTTCTCTTAAGTTATTGCATAGTGCATGTTGTTGAATATACTCATGAACAAGATAAACAAGTAAGATAAATAAGAAAGATAAATATAAGTGAACATGTGTAAAGATTGATTAGAAATTATGCTTCCGCACCCTGATTTGTTTATATGCTCACATGTATTATTAAATCATAATTTATGCTTTATATTAATGTCATTATATTGTTAGTTAGGAGTTTATATACGCGGAGTAATTGTTACTTAATCGATGACTTTGTTGTCGGCGGGTTCTAGGTTTGATATTTGTGTACCAGGACCTTGGGAAGAGGAAGAGTACGAAGAGGAAGAAAAAGATTTAGCAGGTGATTATCCCGAGGGTGAATGGAATCTAGATTGTTGCCCATTTTCTGCGAATTAAATTATCAGTAGTAAAATTGGAGTACAAGACATTGTAATAAATTTAATTTTGGATTTATGGTTAGGTTGGATTGATAGTTGAGAATCATAATGGATGAATCGAATTATTTATTATGTTTTAGTTTTAATTTAAGATATTAGATTTGATCATGATTAATTGAAGAAAAAAATTTAGGTTAATATTTTAGATTGCCTTGAATGCTTTATGACAAGATGTTATGATAGTTTGATGGTTAAGTCACGTGTCAAGGTCTCACTTTAACGTAGGTGGGATTTTAGGCCGCGACATTATAATGGGCGTAAAATTATCTAATGGGAGAACCATGGTACAAAAATTTTGTAGTGTTGCATGACTTTGCATCTCTCATTGTTGTCAGGGGTGAGGCTCTAATAGTTGAGGTTGTCACAGTTTTGAGTCGATTTTTTTTTTTTGGTTGAAAGTCTGAACTTTATATATATCTCGAACTAGATCCAACCTGCACATCACACAGATCTAGAGGAAGACTATTATTCTTATGATAAGAAACTAACAAAATGTGAAGACTGACATTAAGGGCACTTTGGGCTTCACAATGAGCATCAGAATTTGCTTGTCTTCGAATAAGACTGAGGGCTGCTTCGGGGCACTTATCGAGCAGGATTCGGATGTATGCAATAATAGTATGGAGTTCCCAGTGGATGGCAGTGGCTGAGCCTGATATAAAATCAATAATTTCCTTTGAGCCGGATTCAAGGATCACCTTGCTCCAGCCAGAATTAACTGCTAATTGGGGACCAAGGCGAATGGCTTCAACTTTAGCAACTTGGGCAGATCCCCCACTGAGCACTTTGGATGAAGAATGAATGGTAGACCCCTGATAGTCACGAGCTAATACTTCTACCATGACGGCAATACCATAGGGCAGAGCTATACCATCCGTGTTGATTTTTTTCTAGTGAAGGGCAGGAGGGCGCCACTTGATCGATTCCTTGGTAAGGGGATGATTGAGAGATGGACTCGGAGATTGGTGATTCCTTTGTGAAGATATTCCAATCGGTTAATAGCACTAATCAGGTCTGGACGTCCACCATTGAAGTAGACCTCATGTTGAAGCTTCCAAATACACCATAAAGTCAGACTCAGACGAATGGCCAAATTCAACTTGTTAGCTGAGAAGGTAGGATGTTTGCACCACCGATTCCACCATGCGGCAAGGGATGGCTCGGCTGGAGATGGTTGGTGAAGGGATAGTTGCGATCCTAACCAAATGCTTCTCGCACAAGGGCGCTCTAAAAAGGGATGGGTAGTTGTTTCCTCTTCAATACCGCATAGGGAGCAATTTGCATCCACTTTCATTCCTCTAAATCTGAGATTTGGGGTCACTGTTATCGCATTATGGCATAATTTGCACACAGTTTTGGATTTGGGGGGAATTGAGATTTTCCAAATTTTTTCCAAGCTAGTTCATCCATCAATGGAGGAGGACCACTAGCAGACGGTCTTTAGGCTTCCAATAAGTGCTTTGCTAGGTTAGATGTCGAGTTTACCTTAAATTGACCGGTCTTGGAGAAGTATCATACCAGTTTATCGGGGTGGTTCTCAGTACTAATAGGGATTTTCCTTATTTCCTCTTCAGTTGCTCTCGGAAATATGGCAAGAATAGGATTCCTATCCCAACGCCTTGTATCTTGATCAATAAGATAAGAAATCCGCTTATTATCTACAATCGAATTTGGGGAGGGGAGAGCTTTAAAGGATGGGTGGTTTGGAAGCTAAGGATCATGCCATATTCTAATCTACTCCCCATACCCAATTTGCCACCGTAATCCCTTCTCAAGAACTGCTCGGCCGCCAACAATGCTTCCCCAACCCCAAGAAGGCCATTGCCCAACTTTTGCTTGAAGGAATGAAGAATGGGGAAAATACCTTGCCTTAGCCACCTAAGCCCAAAAAGATTGGGGCTGATTAAGAATTCGTTACCCTTGCTTGGCTAATAATCCAAGATTAAAGGCTTGGAGGTCCTTGAGACCTATACCATTGCTTTCCTTGGCCATACTTAACTTTTGCTTACTAATCCAATGGATTTTGTGAGAATTAGCTTGGCCCCACCAAAACCACACAATGGCCGAATTTAAATCTTTTATCGGACGACCTGGTAATTTGAAGCAAGACATTGCATAAGCAGGAATTGATTGAATAACTGCTCGGATGAGACCCCCTATCAACTTGCGTTAAGAGAGAACCTGACCAAACCTGGATTCTATTAAGCACCCGTTGTTTGATGTGATCAAAAACCTGCATCTTGGATCTCCCAAATTCAGTGGGCAAACCCAAGTATTTTTCCGGAGGAGATAACTTCCTAATATGCAACAACTTTCCTATCATTCTTCGGAATCGAGATGGTCAGTTCTTGCTTAAAGAAATTCCAGATTTTGAATTGTTAACTAGCTGTCCAGAAGTGGTCCCGTAAAGGTGAAGAATTTCCCTTAGAACAAGAGACTTTGAAGATTTGCTTTAAGTAGGACCAAACAGTCGTTAGCAAAAAGAAGGTGGCATAGTTTTGGGGCTCCCCGAGATATTTGAATCTCACTAAGTTGATGAACAACCATACTCTAATGGATGAGACTTATACGGGGATAAAGGGTCTCCTTGCCGAATACCTCTCTCTGGTTGGATGAATCCCTTTGGTTCTCCATTAAGAATGACAACATAAGACACTGTAGAAATACAATGGCTGATGAGATTAATCCATTCCGGGCAGAAACCCAACTTTTCCATTACCTCCAATAAGAAGGACCATTAGGCTCGATTTAAATCAAGCTTGACAACCATACTACGGTTGGGACCCTTGTTTCTTAGCTTTAGATAGTGGCCGATTTCATGTGCTATACAAACATTGTCGAAAATTTGTCGGCTTTTTATGAATGCCGATTGGTCTGGATGGATAATCTTATCCCGAATGTCGTGAAGCCTGTTAAAATTTGTTTGATGGAGCATATGGGTAAAATTTGTTTGACGGAGCATGAAACCAGTGTTGAAAAAGTTCTGAACAGCCAAGCAAATATCCAGGCCAACAATACTCTAATGCTTTTGGAAGAAGAGACCCGGCATACCATCTGACCCATGAGCTTTCGAAGGGTCAATCTGGAAGGTAGCTTTTTTTATCACATCGAGGGAAACCTTGTGGCATAGAGCTTCATTCATATAAGTAGTCACCTTTGGCTGAATAAATTGAAGGGCTTCCGAGATTCTGGTTGGCTTTGAAGATGAGAATAGGCCCTTGAAATGGTTTATAACGTGTTGCTTAATTTTGCATTCCAAATGGATCCATTGGCCCCCTTCATCTTTAATGGTTGTTAACATGTTCCTTTGTTGTTGAATCATCGTTGAGGTGTGAATTTTTTTTGTATTTATCCCCCAAGGATAGCCACTCAACTCTCAATTTTTGATGCCAAAAGGCCTCTTCCTGAAGGATAGAGGAATCAAGCTCTTTAGACAAAACCTATTGTATCCAAATCCCTTCATTAGAATTATCCTTCAACTGAACATCAGCAATGAGATCTTTCAGTTTTTTGACACGAGAATGTATATTTTCAAAAGATTTCTTGTTTAAGAGCAGCAACTCTTCCTTACAGTGCCACATTCGTTGAATGAGGGAGTACATTGGAGACCCGCTTTTATGCCTATGTCACGCCTTATCAATCACCCTCGGGCAATCCTTATGGTATTCCCACATGGCTTTATATTGGAAGGTTTTCCGTCGAGGCCTGTGAATGAGGTCAGTGCAAAGCAACAAAGGACAGTGATCTGAGCCTATAGTAGGAAGAATTTTAACAGGCGTATTTGGAAAAGAACCTAACCAGGCGGGGTTGGCCAAGGCTCTATCTAGCCTAGCTGAGATGAAGTATGGATCTACACGCTGATTTTACTACGTATTAAAAGGGCCCTGAGATCCCAAGTCCACCAGATTTGACTTGGACACTATTTCGCTGGAAGTGAGTTAGCTGAGCTAAGGTTGTTTGAATGCCTCCCGATTTCTCATCAGGTTCCAAGTAGTCGTTGAAGTTGCCAATACACAGTCATGAGGATTGAAGATGAGAGCCCTTGACGGCCATGTTATCCCATAACTCAAAGCGATACCGATCATTAGTAGGATCGTAGATAAAAGATGCCACCCATTCTTTTGAGAATGGAGTCTGAATGTTTGCTTCAATAAGATGAGGGCTTGTTGTAAGAATTTGGGCCGAAGTGGAAGTTGGCCAAACCCCTAGAAAGCCCAACTGGATCCACTATATAAACATTATCCATGTGAAGAGACTTGGCCAATTGATGGATCTTGTGGCTTTTATTTTTGGTTTCCATGAGAAATACTATCTCGAGTCGATATCAAAAGACATGGTCCTTCAAGAGCCGAACTGTCCGGGGTCGACCTAGCCCTTGGCAATTCCAGGCCAAAGCAATCATTGAGAGCGGGGTGACTGCTCCAAGGCAACCACCCCATACATATGTTCCGGAGAAGACTCCTTTGCCTGGTAGGATTTCAAATCAGAAACAACCTCAGGGAGTTCTGGGTATTGCCCAAGGTTTGGACCCTAAAGGGGAGGTGAATATGGTTTATGGCAATTTTAAATTTTCTTCCTATTCCCTTAAGCGGGATTTCAATTATACTAATTAAAAAGGAATGGAAATATGCAATTCTACAAAATCAATCAAAACAATGAAGTAAAGAGTATGGAGATAAAATGCAAACATAAGATATTGTTCACAAGGTTCGGTAATCCCGCCTACGTCCCCGCCTCAAGCTATACCCGCTAGAGGATTCACCACGATTTTACTCGCACAGTCTTCTTACGGGTAAAGACCAAACCTTTTACAACTTTCTTCTGGGCGAAAGTCAAGTCTAACTAATCTTCTTACAGGTGAAGATCAAGCCTAAATAACGTAAGAGAACAATCATCTCTTCGCTTTACAAAGCTCCCCACTTCAAGGACAAAAATCCATGATTTTTGATTTTCACATACACTTCGTAGGGTGATGAATACAATCTTAATTTACTCCTAAAATGAGCTGATAGATCACTTGAACACTCTCGTTGACGAAATCAGCCACAAAGCTACTGTTGTTAATTCTGTCTCCATCCCGTCGACGAATTCTCATAGCATACCTAATATCGTCGACGAAAAAATGCGGAACTTAGAAAAAGCCTGTAACGACTAGTTTTCAACAGTCATATATTTCCCAATGCCTCTCCAACGATTATATCTTTAAAAATGTTATAAAATTGAATGATTTATGAACTAAAATGAGATGATCTACAACTCTAATCATTCACTCCAAAGCTTATATTTCAAATCTATTGAGTTATACCCTAGAAACCCAAAAAGATTCATTCTTGAGTTATTCAACGTCATACTTTGAGAGACTCTAGTTCCTCTTCAATTTCGTCGACGAGATTTCTTATTTTCTTCTAGAAATCTCATCTTAAGATGACCTATATGATGGACATGATTTCTTTGGTCTTCTACCATATTTTAATCATGATTTTTGCATTTCAAATGATGTCCTAGGGCTTTAGAATTTTATTCAATTTTGTCATTAGGCTCCTATGGTCAATCTAGGTGTAAGCTTTTTAAACAACCAAACTTTGAGGACTTTTTACAAAAGTCCTAAGCACTATCATCCTATAATATAAAACAATAAACCTTCTAAGAGAGTCTTCAATCTTCATGACTTGATCTTGACTTGATTTGTCTTCTTTGACTTTATGATCAATCTTCTTCTTCTTTACTCTTCATCTTCATGACTTGAATTGATATGATATTTGATATCTTCAATAGCTTACTTGACTTGATGTTGAATCTTCTTTAAACCTGATGGCTTGATGAATGAATCTTTTCTAACTTTGGTGTCATTTTCATACTTTTGCCTTGAATGACTTTGCTAATGCTCTTCATAAACTGAATTAGACATAAAACTCATAGAGATATTAATAACACAAATACCATTACATTATTGTGTTATCATTAAAATCAATGATGTTATCTTAGGTTGAAAACCTAGAGGCTAACACTGGGGTTGGGTTTGGTGGATGATGGGATGTAGGCCTGGGCTTTTCTTTCTTCAGGCCAGCTATGCTTGATTCTGATGTGGCTATGTCAGTGTGGCCTAAATTATAGCTGGGCTGAGAGATGAGGTTATTGGGCCTTTGGTTATCATTGGGTTCTTGGTCTGGGGATGCTTAGCTTAAGTGATTGCTTTGGAGATCTGGGTTGGATGACAGAAGTTGATTTTTTGGGCTTACCAGATTTGGATACAACACTGCAGTTGGGTTCCCTACCATAGGAACAAGGGGGACAAGGTTCTAGTTCCCTCACATTGGGATTCGGGCTTGATAATTTCCTTGTCATTGGCTTCTTGGGATCGGGTGGTGGGCTTTTTTTTTCCTTCAGACTCCTTACGAATACATGTCGTCTCTCCATCAATATCCATGGATTGTACTGGACCAGCTGCGCCGTAGAAAAGATCATGCATTAATCGGCTTTCTATCTGTTGCACAGGTATTGGAATCTTCTCACCACATGTTGGGGCCTCCTTGGCTGGGTTCCCACTAACTATCTCGTCAGTATTGTCATAGGCGTGCTGGAACGTATTGTTGTCCTGACATCCGTACTATCCAAGGTAGTCGTTTGATGGTCTGTCATGGCCGCCAGATTTGAAGCTCGGATTGAATGACGTCGAAAGTTGCTTTTTTGAAGAAGGGCCAGGTCTTGTAGTGGAAGTACTCAGCTCTTAGCCAGGGGCTAAAAAGCTTTGGTTCTGGTGGGTCATTGAAATGCTGCTCGACTTGAGATTTGGGTGTGTTACCTTCCTCGCAGTGCTTCTCGTCGTGGACAAGCCGACCGCATTGGTAACAGCACATTGGTAGCTTCTTAAAGGTGATCAAAAAAATTGTCGTAACTTCCGATAATAGTTGTAGGGTGATATACGACCACAGTGGCTGGGTGATGTTAATGTTTAAACAAATACGCATGAATTTACCTTTGGTTACCAGAGTTATCAACTTCGATGAGCTCTCCCATTTTTGCCGCAACCACTTGACCCACCTCTAAAGTCTGGTACTTCGATGGCAATCCATGCAGTTGGATCCAAAGAGGGATAATCGAGACTGAAGGTCCGCAACTATAATGTTTGGTTTCCATTTCATTAGCAATAAAGGGTGACCATTAAAAGACCATGGCTGATACTTTAAAACTTGCTTCATTTCGTTGGCAGCTGAGAACTTGAAGAGAATAAAGTCATTTGATAGGTCGACAATTCCTACTGGTAACCTGGTATTCCACGCTCGGAGCATGGTCTTCTTTGCGGCTGCCATATTGAGGGGCATGTCGGAGACAAACTGGCCGATGATGCTGTTTCGGCATTCGGCTAATCCCACCCAGAGCTTTGAATGAGCGATGTTGATGAGGACATTCAGGTTCGTAATGGAAAGTTTTTGGGTGACTTCGTCCATTAAGGAGTCCTGCTCCAGGGAAGGAAATGAATGATTGGGTGGTTTTGATATGGAAAGAGCAGATGGATAGGATAGAAGGGGTTGATAACAAGGAAACCCACAAGTTAAAATCCTAGAATTAGGGATAAGCTTCACGAAGAAGAAGAGACATTTCCCATATGCATATCGGTAGCATTTATTTTGTGGCCTTCTATAAGAAATGGCACACTTGCACGGTCATTCTGCAATTGTTCTGTTCTGAGTCGATTCAGTTGGCTACTTCGTGGCGGAATAAGATTCAAATTAAAAGTGATGCACTCTCGTTATTTCAGGCATGCGTTTACTACACCATCACTTGACCTTTGCACTCCCCTTAAGACAGACCCTTTTGGAGTCTTGGACTTACCCTTATGGCACTTTAGTGACTACCTTAGATCTGACTGTGTGTGAGTTTAGTGTATGTTAGTTACATGATAACATTTCCACCCAAAAAAGAAAAAGACTTTTCCATGTTAATCTTTCATAGGATATTTTTTGCGATATGCAAGAGTTAGAAACTATTTCACATCAACCTATCAAGTAATGATATGGCTCATTAACTTGTCTTATGCCTTATCATTAGTTGTATGTCAAGGCCGGTCCGATACTATATGTAATGTAGTATGTTTGACTGACCATGATTAGGGATGACAACGGTCGGGCTAATCGGGTAACCCGCCCCTATTGGGACGGGGTTGGGGAGCATTTAAACGAGGTAGGGGTGGGTTTGAGAATTTGATATTAAACTTGAGTTGGGTTTGGGCCGGGGATGGGTTTAGGCTGTCCCGTCCCACCCCGTTTATAATGTCTAATCACTATGTTACCCTTGCTTTAATACTAAAATTACCTGATTTTTAGTGGATATAGTATAAAATATAGCCCCGACCCACCCTATCTAATGCTTAATGGGATGGTGCGGGGCAAGATGGGGTTAAGAACTATTTTGAAAATTTTGAAGCAACCCGCCTTGCCTAATTTGGGACGGGTAGGAGTTTTCCATTAGGGGCGGGGTCAGGTTAGGGGCGCCTCAGCCCAAACCCGCCCCGTTGTCATCCCTCCATGATAATTATAATTGTAATATAATACATAAGTGTTATATTCTAATTACCAAAAATAAAAGTGGCGTATTCTAACCAAAAAAAAAGAGTTAAGTAGCGTTTTGTCGCCCTTAACTAAAAACATCACTACTTAAGAGCATGTCCAACGCACTCCCTAAAGGAGCTCTCTTCCCTATAGTAGAGAGGCATACCCTCTTTTAACCACTCCAAGGCACTCCCTATATGGACTCCCTACCATAGGATTTTTGATTTGGCTCCTTACTAGTAAGGAGCCAAATCTCTCTCCCTATTATTATTATATTATTTTTTTTAATAGTCTTATCAAATCATTTGAATATAAAGTAGAGTTGGGAACCACAGTCTGGATTCCAAGTGAGATGCCCAAAAGCTGCGTTGAGATTGTCCAGTTCCAGCTCCTAGAGACTTTTCTGAGCTGACCATATGAGCCTTTAGAAAAAGGCTCTCATGTGGAGCTAATATGAAAATCCGGGAAGCGGAGAAAAGGGCCCTGATTGAACTAATAAGGGAGAGTTCAATCGCACCCACAGACCAACACGTGTCTCTTTTTAACTTCTACTAACTATGGTTAAGATTCACTAACCCTTGGAATTTAACAATATAATATTAGTTTTTAGAAAAGAAATTAAAAAATGGGGTTGAAGTGCAATTGAACTCTCAACGGTTGCAATAATGTTAAAATAAAAAGAAATAAAAAAGTGAGTATTTAAATAGAAATAAAGAAGAAGTAAAGAGTGGGGTTGGAGTTGTAAGAAGAAAAAGTGCCCCCTATTTTAAGAAAACTCTCTACTATAGAGTAAAAGTAGAGAAATTTAAGAAATTGGGTTGGAGATGCTCTAAGGCATGTTTTGAACATTTTTACCAAAGAGGGTATGCATTCCAATTTTACCCTTATAGTGTTTGGTTTTTATATGCATAGCTTAGGGATAAATATGTCAAAAGCATGCCCTTTCTAGTAATAAAAATACAAAGGATGCCCTATTTGATAAATATGCCAAAAGCATACCCTATTACGTAATAAAAATACAAGCCATGCCTTTTTAGGTGAAGTGTCCAAAAAAATATATATATATATATACTTATATATATATATATTTTTTTTTTTGGGTTGAAGAACAAAGAGAAAGTTGAAAAGGGGCTTTTCACCGGCCAACCGAAAGCGCGTGTGACACCACAACCCCCCAGAATCCAAACAAAAACCCGAGAGAGGAAGAGACAGAGAGGAATAAATCAACAGAGAAGAGCTGGAATGGAGTGCTTCGCTATCCATTCTCTAATGGCGGAACAGGACCAGCCTTCCTCCTCCATTCTTTCTATTATAGGCAATGACCAAACTGCCCTTGCCCTGAAGGAGGTACCTTCTGATCATTCCTTTGTAGATCAAAGGTCATTTTCGTGCATTTTCAGTTGAGGCATGCAAATGTAGCTCTCTTCTTCATAGCTTAGTAAAGGCAAGCAGGATGGAGCCAGGCATATTAGTTTTCTTAGTTTCCTATACCCCTTTTGTTTTTTGTTTTGTTTTTGCTTTTTTTTTCCTGAGATTCTAAAGAAGAAGAAGGAGGAGGAGGAGCAGAAGAGTCGTCATGGATCATTTTGATCATATGGGTATTGGGTCATCGTCTTTGTCGATGGAAATGCTGGGGAGTATGCAGTACTTGAGGTATCTGATGATGTATGAATGTCTGTGGGATGGTGTTCCGTTATATGATTATGGTGATGATGATGACAATGATGCATGTTTTCCCCAATTTCTATAGCTTGATTTCGTTGTATTGATATATATACACAATCATGATCTATATGTGATTTTGCTTGTCTTTTGATTCTCTTTACTTCTGTTTTATACTTTTCTATTGCTTATGTTAGTGTGGAATGGATTAAAATGCAAAGAGGACCAGGTGATCACAGGAACCATGAGAAATTGGAAAGAGTTTATGTTTGTGAGGTTGATTGAAAATGCCGAATATATGGGTGTTTTCTTTCTGTTGTTTTTTTTCTTACTATCGAAGCCAATCTGGTAGATGAACTGGGATTTACTGATCATGGTCTGATGTTATTGTATTTTATTTTCTTTGGGATGTATGCCTTAAATTTGATTTCAGTTGGGCCTTTGTTTTAGATTGAGAGGGAACGACAATTGGGCGAGCAATTAAAAATTCTGGTTCAAGACTAGTTATTTCTATCTTCTTTGTTAGAGAACTGGTTTCGTGATATCTAAGTAGAGACTAGAGAGTGATACATCTCAATTTGTTTTTATGGATTTAATTGGGATCCTTTAGAACCTGAGATGGAGATTTGCTTGTTTTCTCTCTCTTATGACCGAGTGAAATTTGTTTTCAACTACAAGCTCTGGCAAGAGCCTATTGTTTCTCATATGTATTGGGAGAAATTTTCTTCTTTTTTCTTGAAACATTTTGAATGTGATATGGATATATGTTTATGCAAGATATTCTGGAAAGTCCGTAGTAACCATAACGATAAGTGAAAATGAGATGCAAAGCGAATTTGAGAAGCAGGAAGCGAGGTTCAAAAAATCATTAGGTTATATTAGTATGGGCAGCCATACCTTAGTGTTTATCTTACATGAGATATTTGTGCAGAAGTAGGTCCCTTAGGCTCCAATCCAACAATACTTGTCTATACCCTAAGTTGTAGACTCGGGTATATCCCATTATTCTCACATACACAGCTCCCTTTGACCACTTAGTGAGACTTGATGGAAGCAAGCGTCTTAGGAATCGAGTCTGGAACATGAGTTTCCTGGGAAGTGAGCAATCCACCCTGTACATACTACATAGCTTCCCTACAACTATGCTAAAAACTTCCTAGAGAAAAAAAAATGTAATTGAAAATTTGGAATAGTTGAATCACACTGGATTCTGGTTTTCAATTTTACTGATCTTTGAAAGGTTGTAATTGATCCCTTTCAGTATATTTGAATTATTTTTGCATGAACTTTTCCTTGTTCTTACTAATTCCCTTATATCCACCATTTTCTACACCACACTTTGTTGGTATGAATGGGCTATTTTATTCCATCCAGCGAGAAATTGAACTACTACTCACTCGATGGTTGTTGAGGAGAAAGAAAGTCTTCAAATTTAGCTCAAGTATCACCATGGACAGTTCGATTTCAAATTTAGCTCAAGTATCACCAGGGACAATTTGGTACATCATATATGATATCCTTTAATGAACATAAAATGGTTTAGCAAACTTTTGTGAGTTAGCAAAGGCTTGACAAGCTTTTTCAAGATTCGAGTCCTTCTTTGCCAAGTCTCAGTCCAAACCTAGCCTTGTGTATTTAGATCCCAATCTTCGTCACTGCCAGGCGTTTTCATACTTTTGTTGTGTATGAATCTAGGATGGTATATTCCTTGTCAAGATCCAGAGCAAGATAAGCTAAATAGGAATGCATGAAAATTGGAGCATCATTCCCCAGTGCCCCTTTATATTTTTTCTAGTTGGCAAAGGCAGGTAGTACTGTGTATACTGGTGAGGTCACTGAGGTCATTTTATTAAAGTATTTGAACCTTTGGGTATTTGGAGTATGATTCAGAGTCTTCAAACCCCCATATTGAGAAAAAAGCATTCCCCTTTATGTTTGTTTTCAAATTGTGGTCTCTTTGCATATCGAACCATATACCAATGAGCAAACCAGGTGAGGTTGATGCCATGCATTCATTATGGTTTCAGTTTGTTAGGTGGATGAAACATAGTCCTCCATGCCATTTGAAAATGCCGTGAGAAATGGTAATTTATTCGATTTGTTGGTGTTATTAGTATAGGATATCCACAATGGAAGAATTTTTTTTAAAGGCTCATTCTGTTGTCTTAAAACAATGCCACTTTGTCAGCATTTTTTGGGTATCCCTCAAAAATTTTCTGAACTAAGACCCTTCTGCGGGTGACTAAGTCTTTGGCTTTTGGTCAATCTCACATTTCTGTTTCATGCTTCTCTATCGGACAGTTCTCTTACATCTGCCCTCAGTTTCTTGTGCGTCTTCGATAAGTAAGAGAAAACAATAGCAGAATCAGTAATCCCTTTCCCCATGAAATGCAAGAGAGTTAAATCTGAAATAAATAGATCATTTATGAATATTGCTTTTCTCTGTGTTACCTAGGGCAGCATCTAGATAGGATTGTATGTGGATTCTGCATGTGGCCTCATTTTGTACTTATTTGTCAAGCAACATGGCAATTATTAAGGTACTGAAGTCCTTCAACCGAACTTAGATATTGTCTTGCATCAGCCCACCGAAAAGAAAAAAAAAGAATAGCATCTGGAAGATATTCTGCATATGATGTGTTTTACATTTGCTTTAACAGGAGTGCCAGTTAAAAATGTGATTCAGGAAACATGTCAAGTAGTTCCTTAGTTGCAGGGATCATCTACTCAGGATGCTGCTCACCTGGTATCTTGATTACTGGCCCCTTCTTGCTCATCTACCACTACCACCCCCCACGGTGTTGAGCTTGGTGGGTGACCTCATTGTGATTTCTCTTTGTAACTACTGAGGTGTTGAGCTTCTTAACTGCTTTGGACCACTTCCACACAGCATGATCTGATGCTTTTGCTTTTCCGTTGCACAATGTGTTACTTCTCTATCTGTTAGACTTTGTTTTTTCTAATTTCGTTGGCTGTTGGATCCACTGTGATTTATTTTAGGTGTTGAACCTCTTACTTGTTTTATCCTTTTATTTACTTTAACCAAGGTTTAATATAGCTCTATTTCTCGTTTTTCTCTGGAGTTCAGAAGAGAGTAAAAAAAGTCAGGATCTTTTTACAATGCCTTTATTCCATAATGATTAATACTAACAAAAAGGATTTGATTTAGTGGAACCATGGCCATATAACCCAAACTCTATGTTTCTTTGGCCCTTTCAGGAAAGCTGTTTTTTTCTTACATCTCATTGATTCATGCTCGATCTGTATTTAAGTGAATCTCCTATTGAGAACCTTCTTTGACATGTCTCTGGTTTACAGTTCATGGTTTAAAGATAGCAACTAAGTGCGTAATTGTTGACCATCATCCATAATATGTACTAAGCCCCATCTTCCAGAAGTTTTTGCTCATTTAGCTTGGTTTTGAGTCCTTCTCAGTTTCTTACTACCATGTTATACTCATCTACTTCCTTCTCAGTTTCTTACTACCATGTTATACTCATCTACTTCCTTCTCAGTTTCTTACTTCTTGACTAGTGAATTGTCTATCTAATCATTTTTTTTTTAAATCTTCCAACCAGTTGATAGTACCAACTAGGTTGCTATTGTAGACTTGCATAATTCAACTGTGCTGCCTGTTCATTATGTCCTCGATAAATAGCTTGATCATGCTTATACTCGAGTGACCACGCCATTAAAGTAGCATATCAGTTAAACCCTTAACACATAATGCTCCACATGCACCTCTTATTGATCTCTAATCTCAATATTCAATTAAAATAGCAATGGTGTGTCTACAGCATGGATCGAAAACTTTTTTTTTATTGATGATCAAAGACTGCATTTGCATAATATCCTTGCCCACAAATTCTTTCTTGCTAACCTGTCTTTTGTTTGCAAATCCCCTTTTACAATGTTTCAGTTCTCTTTTAAACTCCCATATGAGGAAACATTTGCCCCCCTGATCTCTACTAAGTCTTACCCTTCTTCCACAAGGAACATATGTTATTCCTTTTTAATGGGGTTGTGATACACTCTAATGAGGTCTAATAGACAAAGCCTGATTTTAGGCTAAGGTAAGGTGTACTTTGCAAGATTATCTGAGTGTGTGTACATCACACTTTTTCTTGAAAAATCATGATTTTTATTTGAAAAATACATATTTGTTTTACAATTGGATTAATCAGTGTCTCCTATTCATGAATTTTTCTTCAAATCTATTAAAACAGCCTTGTAGGGTCTTGAAGTAGTACAAATATGGTTATGAGTCAGTAGATATCTGTGACTCTTGCCTTGAGTAATTCAGCATGTATTGGTTGTATTTTCATAAATTCACAGATTATGTTATTAAAGAACTGCAGTTAATGTAGCTAATCTTCAGTCATCTTGAACAACAGTTTCATATAAGAGGAACCTGAGGTCCTTTTGAGATGGATGCAGGACTCAATGACCTTGATAGGTTATGATATTACCTACTAATCGGGGCAACTATATTGGTTGCAAAGAATTTGTTGTAAGAGAATAGGAGCCAAATCATCGGTGATAACCGGATTTGCCAAATCCGGTTATCACCCCTAGAGGTTGCCATATGTCTCCTTTGACACGCCTTACTGTGGGTAGGGTTCACCCACCCCTAGTGTTCACCCACACATCCTTGGTTTTTTTTTTAAAATATTAATTCTTTTTTTAAATTAAAAAACTGTTTTTAATATTAAAAAAACTCTAAAAACCAAGGATGGGTGGGTGAACCTTACCCAGGTTAAGGGGTGTCAAAGGAGACATGTGGCAACCTCTATTGGTGATAACCAGATTTGCCAAATCCGGTGATAACCGTAGAGGATTTGACTCCAAGAGTATAATATTACTTCTCCAACATGATTGGCTACATGTTTCCTCGGCCATAAAGAGAAGAAGGATGGAAACTCAAGAGAAAAAGGGAATTCACTAACCCTATCTCTATTATTATAATCACTATTAACAAAATTATGTTTATATCCTCCCGGTGTTCTCTACTCTATTACAACGAGAATGAGAAAACTACTCTTACATTTATACCTTCTCTATCTCTAATATTATAATGAGAATATTACATTTATAAACTTTGATTTGGAATTTGCCACTGTTAACAAAATCATTCTTACACTTATCCTCAACCTTCTCTCTATGGGAATGTTAACTTGGAGAAGAGAGCTGATGGCATGCTTTGTAAATATGTCACTTATGCTAGGCATTTATACAAACCAATTTTTTTCATATTTATAAAATTGCTCCTCATACCCTTAATAAACAAACAACCTCTCATGTTGAACGTTATTAACCTCATATCTATTATCTATTACCGGATGATAAAAGCGAAAGAAGTTGACGTGAAAAAACATTTTTGATTCCAAAACAGTGAAACACCCTCCTTAATATACTTTTTTCCTTGTTAAAATTAGATTAAATAATTCTTTTTAAAACAGTTCATTCATTTGCAACCTTCGTTTCTCACCGCCCAGCATCTTCTTTCCCGCGTACATGCTCACATGATCAAAGCCTATCATGCAACACTTTCAATTGACACAACAGCGTCCCCAACTGACATAAAATTGGCACTGAATAGATAAGAGAGAAATTTCCAAACCCTAGAATAATTTTCTCTCTCTCTCTCTCTCTAGATTACCCAGATCCCTCGGTGCTGTTTTCTGTAGGTGTGAAATTCTCCTCTGCGCTCATTCATTTTTTTTCTCATCTGTAAGGTTAGCCAACTGAGGTACGGTCAGTCGAGGCTCATGGAGGACTTTAGAAACATATTCTCAATGACCCTCAATAAAAAAGCCTCAATAGCCAAGTGTCTCGAAAGGGTGGGTAGCGAGCTTGTCTTGTGTCCTAGGTTTCAGAAAGATCTAAATGATTGGGAGGTTGAGGATATGCAACACATTTTGGCTCGCTTAAGCTCGTCCTCCCCTCACCCCTAATTTCATGATGTTCGGATTGGTTAAGAAGCAATTCCGATCAATCTTCAGTGGGATAACTACTACAGTCCTTGGCTACTCAACCTAGGTCCTCTTTTCCTCATAAGATTGTGTGGGCTAACCATGTTTCCACGAAGATATCTTTTTTTCCTCTAATCTGCTGGTTTAAACAAAATTCTCACTACGGTGCATCTAAAAAGTAGAGGGTGGAATATGACAAACTGTTGCTATATGTGCCTCAATGAAGAAGAGTTAACGAATCATCTGCTCTTGCACTACCCGATTTCATGTGGGCTTTGGCTTTCGTTCCTATCTCGATTAGGAGTGGAATGAGTCTTCAATTTCTCATTTTTGAGCTTCTTATCGGTTTGGTAATTGGTGTCATTGGTGAGGGCTGCAAAAGAAATTTTGACACTCCTTCCCGGTGCTATCTCTTGGGTCATTTGGAAAGAGAGAAACATTCGGGCCATTGACAACTCCTCCACTCTCTCTCCCTCGGCTATTAGGCCATGTTCTTAGCGTGATTACGGATTGGAGCTGTACAACTCAACTGGGTTCGGAAGTCAAAGATCTGTTATCGCAATGAGGACCATGCCATCATATGACCGCCTTTTCTTTCTTTATTTTTGTATCATGACTTGTATCTTTCTCTAGTTTTTCTTTTTTTAATAAGCGTGGATATCCTGACCCTTAAAGTCTCAGACTAGTCCCCAGTGCTGCATAAAGAATACCTCACCTCATACAACCGATATTGAAGGGGGCTCATGAATTGACCTCAAGACTGTTAAGAGTCATCACCAAACTCTAACTTATCCACAAGATAAGTAGAGTCCAGTCGGATAGGGTTAAAATAGTTTATCTTGATAAGTGTCTTTTGTAGTTATCTTTTAGGAGTCTTTATCTTTACTTTATCTTTATCTTTACTTTTTCCTTATCTTATCTTATCTAAAGTAAGAGTTTTGCCCTATATATATAGTGAGAGAGGTGAAAATGTTAATAATAGTGTGGCTGTTTTTTTATTCCTTTTATTAATAAAGCTTTACTTCTTCTCTCTTTTCTATAGTGAAACCTTGTTACTTGATATGTATGCTTTGTGCTTTGGTAATTGAAGTACTTAAAATTTTGGCTGATACATCTTCTACAAGTGGTATCAGAGCTTGGTTCAGGGAACGGGCGTGAAGACCTCAAAACGGTGAGTCTGAAGATCTCATCAAATACCTTGTATTCGCCAACTCAGATCAATGGAGCATGCAAATTCTGTAAGCGGTATAGAGAAGTTGAACAATACTAACTATGAGTATTGGAGATCTTGTTTGGAATTGTATTTACAGGGTCAAGATCTTTGGGAGGTAATGAATGGCGAAGATATCATCACACCACCCAAAACTGAAGAGAATGCTGAGAAATTAAGGAAGTGGAAGATAAGGGTAGACAAAGCTTTGTTCGTGTTGAAAGCTACAATTTAGAAAGAATTGCTCGAACATATTCGAGAGGCCAAGTCTCCGAATGAAGCGTGGGATGCGATATCCACACTTTTCACCAGATCTAATGATGCAAGGTTGCAATTGCTGGAAAACGAGATCAGTTCGGTATCTCAAGGAAGCATGTCGATTTCTCAATACTTTATGAAAGTAAAAGGAATCTGTCTTGAGATATCGCAACTTGATGATGAGTCGAAAATTACAGATGCTCGTATGAGAAGAATTATCATTCGATGTCTAAAGCCTGAGTACCATGGGTTCATGACAGCAATTCATGGATGGCCGACTCAACCAACACTCTTGGAGCTTGAAAGCCTTCTAGCAAACCAGGAGAGTCTAGCATAGCAGATGGCTGGTCTTTCTACGAATGAGAAAGAAGAAGCCTTGTACACTGGTAAAAGTAAAAGGTCTTTTAATGACAGGAGAAAACAAAATAATTCGAAGTATCAATCGAACTCGAATTTAAGGAAGAGCGAGAATAGTTTCAAGGAATGTGATTCTCAGGATCCTAAAACCAGAACGTGCTATAATTGCGGCAAGCCAGGTCACTTTGCCAGAAATTGTTGAGCACCCAAGAAGAAGAAAGATGAAGGTAATGCAGCAACTTCAGAAGACCTACTACAGAAGATTGATGGTGAGGAAGAGGAGTGGAGTGCTTATTTGTCAATCACTGAAGAACAATCCGATGCACTCGGATTGACTACTACAGTTACCATACCTACGAGCAATAATAATCGAATAAACTATTCTACTGATTTGATAGTTGATTCAGGTTGCTCAAATCATATGACTGGAGATGATCAAAAGTTTCTTTCAAAGAAACAATATAATGGCCAACGAGTAGTAGTGACAGCAAATAATGCGAAGCTGCCAATCACTCATGTAGGCAGTGCTGTATGTATACCAAAAGGAAGTGAGGATTCAATAATGCTTCAAGGTGTATTCCATGTCCCAATGATGATGAAGAACCTGGTGTCTATCTCTCAATTGGCAACATCTGGAAACACTGTAATGTTCGAACCCGATGATGTGAAGATCTACAAAGAGATGCAGATCGAAGGTACTCCCATCATGCAAGGCAAAAGAATTGAATCCGTCTATGTTATGTCAGCTAAGGCTGCTTATGTAGACAAAACTCGAAAGAGTGAAACAGCTGATTTGTGGCATGCTCGGCTTGCTCATGTTGGATTTGTCAAGTTAAAGGCTATGATGAACAAGAACATGTTGAAAGGGCTTCCTGATCTGGAGATCCGAGATGATTCAGTATGTGCAGGATGTCAGTATGGCAAGGCACATCAGCTTCCCTATACTGAGTCGAAGTTTCAAGCCAAGAAACCTCTTGAATTGGTGCATTCAGATGTGTTCGGTCCAGTGAAAGATGTTTCACTTGGAGGTATGAAATACATGCTCACATTCATCGACGATTACTCACGATACACTTGGATTTACTTCCTAAAGGAGAAAGGGGAAGTACTCAACAAATTCAAGGATCTTAAGAGTAAGGTGGAAAATGAGCTTGGACATAAAATAACATGTCTAAGATCGGATAACGGGGGAGAGTATACTTCAGAAGAGTTCAACAAGTATCTGCAAGAGCATGGTATCCGAAGACAACTGACTTGTCCCTATACACCACAACAGAATGGGGTATCGGAGAGGAAGAACAGGCATCTAGCCGAGACATGCAGGAGCCTGTTACATTCGAAAAATGTGTCAGCTCGTTTTTGGGCTGAATGCATGATGACTGCAAATCATGTTATTAATCGCCTCCCACAACCAAAGCTCGAGTACCTTTCACCCTTCCAGAAACTGTACGAGATGAAAGCTACAGTAAGTCACTTTCGAATATTTGGTTGTGTATGTTATGTATTTGTGCCTAACCATCTTCGTAGCAAATTTGATAAGAAGGTGATCCGATGTATCTTTGTGGGATACGATTCAGAAAGGAAATGCTGGAGGTGTATTGATCCAACTTCAGATCGAGTACATGTGTCGAGAAACGTTGTGTTCGATGAGTCATCATCATGGTGGTCGGTCGATCATGTCGATCTTCCAGTTGATCAAAAGTTTGAAGAGGAACTAGAAGAGGAGACTTCCAATCAGAAGACACTTGAACCAATTGTACAGGTTGATGAGGATGTGTCACAGATGACATCTAGTGCAAGCCCTTGGAAAACTGGAACTTATCAACAGTCTGTTTTAGAAGAAAATCGGCCTTCACAACTTGAAGAGTTTGAACAAGAAGATGAGCATGTCTTAAGGAGGTCACAACGAGTACCAAAGCCAAATCCAAAGTATGCAACTGAAAAGGAGAAACTGAAGAATGTGAATGCAGATCTAGCGCAAGTAATGATTGGCAAAGATTTGGTGATTAAAGAACCAAAGTCATTTGAAGAAGCTCAAGGGGTTCCTGAATGGGAGGAAGCTATGGCAGATGAGATTCAAGCCTTAAAGCAGAATGAGACTTGGAATTTAATGTCAAAACCAGATGATGTAAAACCTATTTCTTGCAAATGGGTATATAAGATCAAGACCCGAGCAGATGGTTCAGTGGAGCGATTCAAGGCTCGATTAGTTACCCGGGGTTTTTCACAACAGTATGGAATAGACTATGATAAGACTTTCAGTCTTGTGGCTAAGATAACAACAGTACGAGTTCTGATTGCTATCGCTGCTAGTAAGGATTGGAGGTTGTGGCAAATTGATATGAAGAATGCATTTCTTTATGGTGAAATAGATCGGGAAATATATATGGAGCAACCCAAGGGATTTGAAAATCCTCATTATCCTCAATATGTTTGCAAATTAAGAAATGCTCTATATGGGTTGAAGCAGGCTTCAAGAGCATGGTATGGAAAGATTGCTGAGTTTCTCACAATCAGTGGTTATATTCTAGCCCCAACTGATTCAAGTTTGTTTGTAAAATTTGTAACAGACAAAATTGCAGTTGTGCTAGTCTATGTTGATGATTTGATTATTACTAGAGATGATCTAAAAGAAATTAAAAGAATCCGCATGAATCTTGGAATTCGATTTCAGATTAAGGAACTTGGAGAGCTGAAGCACTTTCTCGGACTTGAGATAGATCGAAATAAATATGAAATATTTTTATATCAACAAAAATATTCCAGTGACCTGTTGAAGCGGTTTGGAATGTTTGATTGCAAACCGATGGTTATGCCGATGGATGTCAACACTAAAGTTCGTATAGATGAAGTTGAAGAACTTAAAGATTCTTGCATGTACAGACAGTTAGTGGGAAGTTTGATCTACTTAACTCTAACTCGTCCTGATATCTCTCAAGCAGTAGGGGTCGTGAGCAGATTTATGCATAGTCCAAGAAAGCCACATCTTGAGATTGTTCGAAGAGTTCTAAGATATATAAAAGGAACAATGGATCATGGTGTTTGGTATGGAAAAGCTGTCGAATGCAAAATTGTAGGATACTGTGATGCAGATTACGCAGGTGATCTCTCGACTCGAAGATCAACTACAGGCTATATGTTTAGTCTTGGTTCGGGTGCTATTTCTTGGTGCAGCAAAAGACAACCAACTGTGTCTTTATCAACAACGGAAGCAGAATATCGGGCTGCAGCTATGGCAGCGCAAGAAAGTGCGTGGTTAATGCAGTTAATGTTTGATTTGCATCAAACCACAAATTATGAGATCAAACTATATTGCGACAATGAAAGCGCAATTCGACTGGCAGAAAATCCAGTATTTCACGCTAGAACGAAGCATGTTGAAGTTCATCATCATTTTATTCGAGAAAAAGTGTTTCGAGGAGAAATTGATCTTATGCCAATTAATACAAATGAGCAGTTGACGGACATATTCACGAAAGGGCTTTGTTCGTCAAAATTTACAAAGTTCAGAGATCCACTTGGCGTCATTAGTAGAGATTTGGCGTTGAGGGGGAGTGTTAAGAGTCATCACCAAACTCTAACTTATCCACAAGATAAGTAGAGTCTAGTTGGATAGGGTTAAAATAGTTTATCTAGATAAGAGTCTTTTGTAGTTATCTTTTAGGAGTCTTTATCTTTATTTTATCTTTACTTTATCTTTATCTTTACTTTGTCCTTATCTTATCTTATCTAAAGTAAGAGTTTTGTCCTATATATATAGTGAGAGAGGTGAAAATGTTAATAATAGTGTGGCTGTTTTTTTATTCCTTTTATTAATAAAGCTTTACTTCTTCTCTATTCTCTATAGTGAAACCTTGTTGATTGGTATGTATGTTTTGTGCTTTGGTAATTGAAGTACTTAAAATTTTGGCTGATACATCTTCTACAAAGACCTCTAATTTATATCTCTGTAAATTGTTGTAATTAACCTTGATTTATATAATGTGCCAATAAAAAAAAAGACAAGCCAATTGATCATTAGACTGCAATTTCTCTGCAATCGATCGGAGAAGTGGGTAACATAAGAAATGTTGGCAACACTTTTTGCTCATTTCATCTCTAAAATAACTCGAGCACTTTGCTTGTCTGCGTTCAAATGTAGTATTTCTTCTAACCCCATCAGAATCTCCATGAATTTCTCTATGCATTCAGTCTGCATATTTTTCTAGAGATTGAGCAGTTCCAACAATTACATTAATCCTAGCATATTTTTATTCCATTTATGTAACCATAAATCCATTTCATTTGCTCACAACATGTAGGAGGGCAACCACAAATGGAAGGGGACTAAGCCAAAAATAACTCGGCCGTTTGACTACAAATCGAGGAAGAGGAGTTGGAATCACAATCAATTGCGATTAAACTTAGGAGAGCTCAATTGCACCCATAAGTTCCTTTTAAACCCCATTAATTATAGTTAAGATTTACTAACCCTTTGGGTTAAGTATTCTAAGCTTCTTCTTAACCAAAAGTTAAGACTTTGTGAGTGCGATTGAACTCGGGAGGCCGAGTTCAATCGCAATTGGACAGGATCCGGCCTCAAGGAAGAGAGGAGAGGTGTATCCATTAATCATGATATAGAATCACAGCCAATTGCAATTGAATTCAAAAAAATTCAATTGCATATGTTGCACATGCGGATTGGATGCAAGAAAAATTTATTCAAATTTCCTTTTTTTTTTCTTCATCCAATCCACTTGTGTCTCATATGTCATTGAATTCTCTTGAATTTAATTACAATTGGCTGTGATCTTATCTCATTAATCATAGACCAGAAGTCAGAAGTCAATATTCCTTGCTGAAGTCCTCTCAAATCTCTCAAATCTCATCCATCTACTGTTCACGTACCTGTGGTCCTGTACACTCACAGTATAGGTAATAACATTTTTTTTTTTGGAAAAGGAAAACAGACCCAGGGTCAGTTTAGAAGCTGACCCCTGTGAGCTCATTGGTCCAAAGTCCAAACCCCTTTTTTTTAACCATCTATCAACTGTGGTTAGCCCCTTAGAGTTAAGTAATCTAACCATGGTTTTTAGAAAAAACAAAAATACTTATTTTAATTTAATTAAGCTTAACCATGATTAAGCAGGGTTAAAAGGGACACAGGGACACTGCTGTCAGCTTAGAAGAGGACCCAGGATCCTCTTCCCAGTCCTCTTTTTTTTATTTTTTTTATGGAAAGTGAATGAAAACTTTTGATAGTATAGTAGACCCTCTTGTAATTAATAACCTTAGTGGAAAAAAATTATATTAATTATAAGAGAATCTATTTTTCTACTCCTATAAACCAGACTTTTCTTGGCTGACGTGTCACTCTCCCAAAGCTTTTTTATATTTTTCTCTTCAATTAGGTATGCCATGTGTCAATCTCCCAAAGCTTTTATTACATGTGTGGGACCCACCAATGAGAAAAACACGTCCCAACGAAAATCCTTCGTCTCCCAGAAAACACCCCCTTGAAAATTCCTCCCGTTTAATTTCTCTCTCATTTCATCCCTTCTCATCTCCCCAATAAACCAGTTTCTTCTCTCCAATCAAGCCCTCAAGTATCTCCATCTCTTCCTCCATTCATTACTACTAATTAAACCTGATCATTGGTTGGACACGTGGAGGTCTTAGAAAGTTTTTGAGATTGTTTTTTTCACGTGGAAGTTATATAGGTTTAACATGTTAGGAATATGAGAGGGTGTGGTTTATTTAAAACATAGCGAGGGTTCCAACCCACTACTATGTCTCTTAAATGGTTCACTCTATTGGATTGTGTCTCTTAGGAAGAGTAAATACAATTCTTAGTTATGTTTTCTCTAATTTTCTTTTCTTTTCTTTTCTTTTCTATTCTATGTTTTCGCTTATTTCCTTGACAACCAAACATAAGGTAAGGGTTTCAAAGACTCTTGATGCGAAAAATTACAAATACCTATATAGGACAATTTCAATCACATAGTTCTCTATGTTTCTTCTTGATCTAGGGATTGTGGAAGACAAGATTATTTTGGTATGTATGAAAAAAGGCAATATATTTATGCAAAAAAGAAAAATGTATTTTTTAACCCTGAGTTCTTGATTAATAACGTTTTATTTTTCCTACTTATGGGTACAAGCGAATTGGGATATTGACACCAACAAAAAGACTTGCTTGATCGACCATCGTTCCCTTCCTTAAACATGCAGCTGGGGAAAGTCTCTTATAGGTAAGCTCTTGGCCCTTCTATAATACCTTCCAAGCTTTTCTGAAATAGCCAGATTACAGTACCTTCTAATGTATAATAGTAACGATCAATTATAATTATTTTTGGCGTTCAAATTTACTGTTAATCTTTTCTGACAATAAATTTTGATTAATTTCAGTGAAAAAGAGGTCCAGTTCAAATTTGATTTCAACAACTTTGAAAGTAAGCTCAATTCCACTTGTAATTGATGGAAGATGCAACATTATTTTTTCTTAGGGAGTTTCAACTTTTCAAATAGATAATTGATTCCGGCCACAATCTCAACTATATATGTTTTTTATATGATGTGCTCACAATGTTTTATGAATAGGCTGGTGGTCGAAATTCATTGAGAGAGAAGATTGAATTATTACTTTATTTGTATTCGTTTTTTTTTTTTTTGTGCTGCTACGTTCTTAATCCTTAATTTTGTGTGTTGGTTTTTATCCTTTCAAAATGGACATGGAATAGAGATGGAGAATATGCTGGTACTTCTTTGGTTTGGACATTACTATTGCCTTTTGTCCTTTGACAAAATTAGTCTATGTATTGCGTGGATACTATTTCATTGCATTGCATAGTTTTGTGTTTGATTTTAATCCAAGAGAACGAGCAAACTTCCATGTGGTCAGTGGGCTCAATACATGCCCTAGAAGACAACATCTCTCATCCCACACACATCTATACTTCTATCTATCTATACTAAAACTATATGCGGGTTGGTTCTACGTGGCATATCTCATTGGTCTCTATTTTTCATTCTGATTCATACAACATATATTCTAATTGATCGAATTTGTTCTTCTTTCCTAATTAAGTGATGAGTTAATTGTTCACTTTCACCCACTCACATTCAATTTTTTTTAATTACAATTAATTAAATTGTAACGATACATATTTATTTTTTCTTCTAATTGTACTCTTTAATTGTAACTAATTAAGTTGTAACATTTAAATTATTAAAAATATGAAGTCTTAGGGTCTCTTCTTCCTTCCCTCCACATTCTCATTCTTTAATTGTAATTTGTTAAATTGTAACATTTACCACCCTCAAATTTTCGAACTCTTGGTCTACCTTCTCCCTAATCCCCTATAAATAATAGACAAATCCACATGACACTTATCATTCTCAAATATATAAGGATTTAACATGTTGTAGATTTTAGTTAATATGGTTCAGCAGAGAGGTTTTTCTTAAACATTGGAGCATTTAGAGTGAAAATCTTAAGAAATTTATTTCACGGCAACTATTAGGAAGTTCTTAAGTCTGGGTGCATTATGGCATGAATGCATTTTCAGGTACTATATTTTGGATAATTTGATGTTATTGGAAGCTGTCAGGTTTTGGTTTTGACATTACTTATCTTTATACTTATGGGTTTCTAAATGGAGCTTTGACAGAGTATTAATACATTTTAGGCACTATTTTGGGTCTTCTATTTTTCTCTTGCAAATTTGAAATAACATAGATTATTCTCACTGAAATTAATGAGATTTACGCTATCATTGATATGAGGAGAATAAAATGAAATTCAAATTATTCTTGATATTCATTGATATTAAAGTGTCAAGTGGTTTCAACTAAAGTTCTTCATCTCTCAATTAATTGTAAAAAAAAATTAACAATAATAAACGAAGGAAAAAAAAATCTTTCCTAAAATAATAGTCTACCCTAGATCTCTCCTTATATATAAATAAATATAAATATAAATAAATTATATTGACATCTTTTTTAACTTAGCATGGTATCTCTATTTGATTTTTATTTTGCATTTTGTTATATTATGCAAATCAGTAGTAGTGTTAAAGTGAATTCCACTAGAAAAAAAAATTAATTGGATGTTGTTTCGGGTTGAAGAATAGGAAGAAATTAACATTTTCTTTTCTATGTAAACTTTTCTTTATAATAACTAATTATTTAAATAGGCTATAATTTTTTTATAAGAAATATCATCATCTCTAAAACTTTTAAATAATTTTGACGCATTAAATTTTTAGATGAGATGAGATAATTTTTTTTTATAATGATGCAAACTTATTTTCTGGAAATTATTTAATAATAAGATAAAAATTTATACATAATAATAAAATTATGAATTTTTAAATGATTAAATTAACTACTTTTAATATGATACATATAAAAAATTTCACAAGAGATGATTAAACTATCATCATTTTTCTTCTATTTTATTTTTATATTCTTTTCTTACTGTCTATTTTTAATTTTCTCATCATATTTTTCGTTTATTCATTTTCTTTCAATTTCCCGTGCTTTTGCACGAGATTTTTGCTAATATTATATATAAGAATCACTATTTTGGTTCATCTAAAACTTTCTTTTCATAATTTCTTTTGAGTGTATTGTATTTTCTATATAAGCTTCAAAAGGAATTTTAGGAAGAGACAATTCTTTTTTAACTTTGGTTTTTGGGGAATTCTACCTTTAACTTTTATTAATTATTTTAAAGTCCACATATAATGATTTTTAAAATTTTCCTTTCTAAAATATCTAAAACAATATATTATATATGGTAATTTATTATACCTAACTAAAATAACTAAATAATTTTATCTCTTTCTCTTCTTAAAACCTTTGTTTTTTGTAAGAGGTAATATAACACCAAACACACACTCAGACCTAAGGTAACCGTTGAGATGCCATAAAGGTGAGTCTAAGCAACCATATGGCACCTTACCGTTTATTAAATTCATATACCTATGTATTAAATCATCATAAAGTGTTTATAAGATTCATATAACTATGTATTAATATAGTATAAAAACCTCTCTTATAATAAATATCTTTACTATTATAATGGGAGAGGCAAGCGTATATGATTTTTTCGAAATTCTCATACTACCCTTATATAAAAACAAAATTTTGATTTAATGTTATGCTTTAAAACTCAAACTACCCCTTGCCTTTGATTTAATTTCCAAACTACCCTCGCTCATCTATCTATTTAGAATCACAGCCAATCGCGATTGAACTCGGGGAGAGTTCAATCGCACACGTGGGTTAACACGAGTCCCTTTTAACTCCTATTAATTGTGGTTAACTCCTTCCCCTCGCTCTCACGTGCATCGCACGTGCCACTAGTGAGTTCAATCGCACCCGTGGGTTAACACGTGTCCCTTTTAACTCATATTAACTGTGTTTAACTCCTTCCTCTCACTCTCACGTGCATCGCACGTGCCACCCACTAGTTAATAATATACTATAATTTTAGCTTTCCAAAAAAATTATATTATAATTTTCTTCAAAAATTATTAAATAGCAAGTATAAAAGATTATTAATTATATATTATAAAATCAAGATGGTTCCTTGTAAATTTATTAATTATTAAAGATTATTAAATTATAAAATATTAATATAAGAGAGCCTACTATACCTACTATCTATCGAGAGTTGCACCATTCACTTTAAAATCCAAAAGCTCAAAAGTGTAACATGCATGAAATGGTGGGCCCACTTGATGCTTTAGCCCCATTGGATTTTCAATCAAGCTCCCTAGCTCTTGGTAGTTGAACCATCGAGAGTTTCCAATCACTTCCCTTTCCATGAAGATTCAATGCACCAGGCTTAAAAACATAGGAACTTAAACTTTTACTGTATTTCTAATGATGCATTGCAAGATTTCTAGTGTTGTCGATGGAGGACCAAAACACCCATGGTTTCTAATTTTGTGGGGTTGTTTGCTTGGTCTCAATTATAAAACACACACATATATATATATATATATATATATATATATAACGTCAGCCGCTGCCACTAGAAGATTGAGGAGCTAGCTGTTGTATCTGAAGTGGCTTTTCTTCTTCTAATCGCAACCACTTGGACGGGCTTGGACCTAATCCGTGGGGCCAAGACCCTTTTGACTATACGTCTAAACAGGTATGGCCGGGCCGGCTCAATTACTTAAAAATCTATTAATTCTTATGCCAGCAGATTAATAATATCAGGCTTGGGCCTACCTATAAAAATTAGAGAAATGCTAGCCCTAATCTCAGTCAAACTCTACTCTCAGTCTCCACCAACCACTTGTCTATTCTTGATGAAAGATAATGCTTTAACCATCATAACTGATTAGATAATGGATAGGTGGTTGGTGGAGGCTGAAAGTAAAGTTTGACGGAGAGTAGGAAAAGTACGCCTCTAAAATTAATATGTTGTTGCATCTAGTCACAAATCAAACTTTTATTTTTTTTTTGGGAATACACAAATCATCTTTATCTTTATTATTATAATGGGAGAGGTAGTCTGATTTTTCCAAAATTCCCAAACTACCATTACATAAAACAAAACTTTGATTTTATGTTTTCCTCTAATTTCCAAACTACCCCTTGCTCATCTCATCTATCTATTTAAAGAACAGAATCGTAGCCAATCACGATTGAACTCAGGAGAGTTCAATCACACCTCCGGGTTAACACGTGCCCCTTTTAACTCCTATTAATTGTGGCTAACTCCTTCCCCTCGCTCTCACATGCATCGCATGTGCCACCCACTAGTACTTATAATGAGGAATGGCCAAGCTTTTACTGTTCTTTTTTTTTTTTTTTGCTTCGAGAGATTAATAATATGTGATGCTTAGGCCTACCTATAAAAATTAATATGCTGTTGCATCTAGTCACAAATCATACTTATAATGAGGAATGGCCAAGCTTTTACTGTTCTATTTTTTTTGGTTCGAGATATACATTTAAGTTACAACGCTGGTTAGGTGTTAGTATATGTTCAGTTAGTGGGCAGGTAGAGAGTATATACACACTCCCACCCTCTTGAGAATGGAAGCTGGTACCTCCCCCCAAAGCAGGGGATACACTACAGTTCTTCTATTGAGTAGCCTTCTCATGTTAGAAGCTTATTTTTTTTAGATAAAATAGGCTTGGGAAATATTAGATTGGAAAATAGTTAAAGTATCGGGTTTCCTATTTTGAAACCGAATGACCGGTCCTCATTGGTCCATGCCCCAATTTTAAATACTCACCTATTGTGGTTAAGATTTACTAATCCGGTTAAGCAATCCAACCATGGATTTTTTAAAAAAATCAAAATCAAAATCTTAGTTTTAATTTTGTTAAGCTTAACCGGGATTAAAAGGGTGTTAAAAGGGACACAAGGACACTGGGTAAGATAGGAAACAAACCCATGGGTCCACTACGTAGTGCTCTATTAGATTTAATAAAAGATAAGTTATCTTTCTATCTTGTAAGAGTAAGGTTTTAAATCCAGCTTACCTTCCCAAAAAAAAGGTTTTATCTCCAATAATTTTTAGAGTAGTGATAGGCGGACCCATGGATCCCATTAGCTAACCTAAGGCATCCACCCATTGGTGGATGCCTTAGGTTAGCTAATGGGATCCATGGAGTAGGGGTTTTTCAACTCCCTCCCCCCGAGAAGCTTTCTTTTAAATAATAAATAAAATAATACCTGATTAATATTTTGGCCATAAGTGATTTGATTAGAGCCCAGCCTAGTACTTTAACCCTAATAGCACCACAAGAAAAACTAGGAGAATGCGGCAACAGATTTTCTCTTGTAGATGCTTAAATGTTACACCCAGGATAACCTATTCAGTCAGACATGTGGCAAGAAATTGGAAGAGAAATCAAAATATCGAAATTTTATTTCAATCTGTCTCTCACGTTTCTTTTATTTCCCTTCTAATTTCTCACCACATGTCAACTAAAGAAGCCATGCCTGAGTATAATACTGAGGCATCCACTAGAGAAAATATGTTGTTATTGTTTAGGAAAGCTAACCAACACTAGCGAAATGAACTCGCCTTTAACGTGAGGAGTCGTGCTTCCCTACTTTCAATCATTTCTTACAACCTAATTTAACATTGATTTAAAAAGTGATGAATTTTGGCTGAAGGGAGGAAATGCCTGACCTTTTTTTTTATAGTTGGCAAGAAATAATCTAAACACACACATAATCCGATCAAAAAGATAACTGTTGAGGTGTCATAAGAGTAAATCCATACACTCGCTGGTGTGTGAAAAATAAAAAATATAATAACGAGTAAGCTATCACTTTAATATAAGGGGCCAGTCCGGTCGCTGGTCCATTTCCAACAACAACCAAAAACATGAACTTAAAAAATAAAAAAATAACAAGCCAAAAAACACCATACCCATTAATTATTTTTTTAAATGGAAGAAAAAAATTTGAAATCGGACGGCAAAACTAATTTAAAAAACAAAAGGATCATGGTTAAGGCTGGCCAATCAGAGTTCTTCGCTGGCAGCAATCTTTAACCACGGTTAGGAACCAGATCTTCCTTTCCCCTCTTCTCCCTTCTATAAAACCGAAGCGAAAGGGCGAGACATCGCAGCGGAGAGCGTCTTGATAAACGCTTATCTTCCTTTGGCATTACTTTTCTTTCAGCTTCTTGGTTCGATCTTCCTCATTCTTCTTCTCTGCGAAAATGAGAGAGTGCATTTCCATCCACATCGGTCAGGCTGGTATTCAGGTTGGCAATGCATGCTGGGAACTTTACTGCCTCGAGCATGGCATTCAGGTATTCTTTTTCTCAGATCTGAAGCTTTTCCTTTCTGTTCATCTATCTGGTTCAATGATTTTACTTGTTTAGTTTCTAGATTAGTTTGTTCGTACTCGTTTTTCCTGGTTTTGTTGGATCCTTGTTTTTTTGGCTGCATTTGTTCATCATTTCACCCGATCTAGGGTTTTGCTGTTTTTTAGCCTCATCGAGTGTAGTAACATGCTAGTTTCGTGTTGTTTGCGAGTGATTTTCTGTTTGGATTGGATTTGATCCCTGTTTTCGTCAGATCTGAGGTTTTTACTCGTGAGAGCATTAGATCTGTCCACAATATCGTCTTTGTTCCCCGGATCCATTTGTTTTAATATCAGTGGTTGAATTTCACTGTTATTCCTGTATTTTATGCTTGACATTTATCAGATCTGAGGTTATCCCTCGAGAATGCGAATGATCGATGATGAAATGCTAGTTACATTTGGATTATATGAGTTAATTTTCTGTAATTAGAATTTATCTTTGTGATTCTTTGAATCGAGTGCTTTTTGCATTTGAAAATATCAGATCTGTCCTGGATGTCGTGATTTTGCATTGTTTTCTCTTTATGTTCTGCATTTTTGTGTTTTTATTGGCGGATCCAGTCAGATCTGTTCCCGTATGGATGTTCTCTGTGGGTATTATCTGGTTGCTACAGATTTAGTGTATTGCTTTGTTTAAAATCTTAGGTTTGATAGAGTGTGTGTCTCAGAGGATCATATCCCTTTTATTCATTGTTGTAGTTTCAATTTCTTATTGTTATGTAGATCTACGTCTCATCATTGAGAATTTCAAATATGTTTTAACTAATTCCTCCAAAGTTTGCAGTGATCTGTTCTATCAGTTTATTTCTCCCTTTCAGTCAAATAATGTTGATTTTTTTCTGCTACTTTACACTTCTACTGTTATGAGTAGCACTCTCTCACAGAGGATTTCTGGTTTCTTCACTGGATTCATAAAATTGTGCCTTCTTATACAGCCTGATGGCCAAATGCCAAGTGACAAGACCGTTGGTGGAGGAGATGATGCCTTCAACACATTTTTCAGTGAAACTGGTGCTGGGAAGCATGTCCCTCGTGCCGTCTTTGTAGATCTTGAGCCCACTGTCATTGACGAAGTGAGAACTGGAACATATCGCCAGCTTTTCCATCCAGAACAGCTCATCAGCGGCAAGGAAGATGCTGCAAACAACTTTGCCCGTGGCCACTACACCAGTAATTATGCATCCTTGTCTTTGCTTTCTCCTTTTTCATACATGCGTTAATTAAGTGTGCCAACATCTTTGTGTTCTACTTCAGTTGGGAAGGAGATTGTTGATCTTTGTTTGGATCGGATCCGAAAGCTTGCAGACAACTGCACTGGTCTCCAAGGGTTTCTTGTTTTCAATGCTGTTGGGGGAGGAACCGGATCTGGACTTGGCTCGCTTCTTTTGGAGCGTCTGTCTGTTGACTATGGCAAAAAATCGAAGCTTGGCTTCACTGTATATCCCTCCCCACAGGTCTCCACATCTGTTGTTGAGCCCTATAACAGTGTTCTTTCAACCCACTCCCTTCTAGAGCACACTGATGTTTCTGTGCTTCTTGACAATGAAGCCATCTATGATATTTGCAGACGCTCACTCGACATTGAGCGACCAACATACACCAATCTCAACCGCCTGGTCTCTCAGGTAATAACTTTTGCACCTTTTAAATTGACTATATTAATGTTTTTAGCCTATTAAGAAAATTAGCTTTCTTACCATGTTTTGATGTGATTCAGGTTATCTCTTCGCTGACTGCCTCACTGAGGTTTGATGGAGCCTTGAACGTAGATGTGACTGAATTCCAGACCAACCTGGTCCCATACCCCAGGATTCACTTCATGCTTTCCTCGTATGCGCCTGTCATATCGGCTGAGAAAGCATACCATGAGCAGCTCTCTGTTGCAGAGATCACCAACAGTGCCTTTGAGCCCTCATCTATGATGGCCAAATGTGATCCCCGCCATGGTAAGTACATGGCTTGCTGCCTGATGTATCGGGGTGATGTTGTGCCAAAGGATGTGAATGCGGCTGTTGCCACTATCAAGACCAAGCGCACCATCCAGTTTGTTGACTGGTGCCCTACTGGATTCAAGTGTGGTATCAACTACCAGCCCCCGACGGTTGTCCCAGGGGGTGACCTTGCCAAGGTGCAGAGAGCAGTCTGCATGATCTCTAACTCCACCAGCGTTGCAGAGGTGTTCTCCCGCATTGACCACAAGTTTGATCTCATGTACGCAAAGCGCGCTTTCGTGCACTGGTATGTTGGTGAAGGCATGGAGGAAGGAGAATTCTCTGAAGCTCGTGAGGATCTTGCTGCCCTCGAAAAGGATTATGAGGAGGTTGGTGCTGAGTCTGCCGAGGGGGATGATGGTGATGAGGGAGATGAGTACTGATGAGTCTGTACTGTAGGACTCTGGTCCCAAGAGAGTCCTCTAATGGGCGTGGTTTACTTGTGTCAGTGTTGTGTGGTTTTTGAACTACTCTCTTTTGTTTGAAAGCAGCAGCTTAGATGCTGCTAGTTCTCTACTACTACTGTTTTGTTTGTAATCACCTCTGCTTCTTATGTGTTGGATGTATTGAATCAGTAGCAGCTTGCTTTCATCTTTTGTGGTGCTTTTTGCTATGAGATCGATTTCAAATTGCATAAATATAGCGACAGGATGCATATGTTTCCAGTTGGACCGGTCTGTCTCGATAAACCGTGTCACAAATCTTTAAATTAAAAGTATTTTTTAGCTGGCTATGGGGACTTGTTGGGCGGATGGGTTTCTGATTTTACCTGTTCAACTTGCTGGTCTGGTACCTTTTAATAGGGTGCATAGGGGATTTTTTACGGTTCATTTATCAATTTGTTGGTGATATTCATTGCAGTCTACTAGATGGCAATATTTTTTTTTTGGTTGAAATGGTATCATGTGACTAGAAGGAAATCGTAAGCCATCTTACTCTACTCTTCTTTGATCAGGTTGATCAGATTATGATGTATCAAAATCTCGAGGTATCTTGCTGTTACACGAAGAAAACATTTACCTTTGACCCCATTTTGAAATTTGATGTAAAGTGCCTCATCTAGTCTATCTGAGATACAGCAAGATACAGAAATGGCGTGGGATCCTCTCCAGTTGATTCTGGGTAGGAAATTTGCCAGCAGCCCCCACGGGTGGTGCTAAAATACTTGTGTGCATATCTTGATTGGTGTGCACAAGGATATGCTGGCCCATTAGAGTGTTGCCAGCAGTTGGCGAATATATTGAACCCTCTTGACCTCTTTTTTGCAGTCTCTTTTTAACGGTTGCAACTAATGCCTTGTTTAGAAGGAAGGTTTTTTTTTTAAACCTTTCAGTCTCTTGGACCTCTCAATAAAATGTGCACAAATGAAAGAGATAGGGCCTCAATTCAACTGGACATGTCGATTTAACACAATTTTTCTAGAACGAAATCAGAATGTTGGAAATTTCAACTCTTTTAGTGACAAGCCAGCCGAGCTTGAACACTTTTGTACTCAGGTAGTTAAAAAGCTCGACTTGTTTATATATATATATATATACTTCAATTAAAAGGATTTTTTTAATTAATTATATTTTCATTGAGCTTGTTAAAAGCTCCCACTCAATTTTCCCTATTAATAAAAGAGCCGAGAGCTTGTACACCCTCAAAAAAATGTCTTGATAAAAGCTAAGCTCGCTAGTACCCCCACCCCCAACTTCAGCCACCTCCTACCTGAAAAGCCAAGGAAACTGAACTACAGTAAAAGAACTAGTTCTTAATTACAAGCGAGCTACTATCTCACATTACCTTCCCCTATCCTAAACTTATCATTGGCTTCCCAATCCAGTCTTTCAACAAGTACCAAGTTGTGTCGAGCCAGCAAGTACTCAAAGAAGCGAAGCAGAATCCCTTGCAGCATTTGTTGGTCATCTCTGAAGAACTTTAAGTAACTCATAATTGTTCAGTGAGAAATATAGATGGCTCCTTGAACCCATACCATTACAACTTACAAAGTTCTTGCAACAAATCTGTTCACGTTCGTTGGAGTGTGATAGCTAATGAGTAATAGAAGGTAGAGGAGTGCTATCCCTACTCGTAAATTTTCAATTGTTCAAACTCTCACGGTAGGTGCAGCATCAGTCATTGATACCCTCAACAAGATACCTTTTTTCTTTTTTTGTAAATGTTTTTCAAAATAGACCAGATTGTAAAAGTAACATGCAAAAACAACACCACATCAAGATCACGTTGAGAGTTTGAAAGCTTTCGACTGGTGCTAGAATTTCTCATAAACGAATGTATGCATCCCAAGTAAAGGTCTGCCTGCCAATCAATGTAATCTTGAATTGAAGTTATCATTTTGGGGAGTTTTTTTACAGGGAAAGTACAAGGACATTTTAAAGGAAGCTTTTAAGTTACAATCCTTGAGTATTTTATTGGGTAAGTCTCCTTCAAGCGGGTACCCCCAAGCAGATAAAACCCACTCAGGCAAATTTCCTACCAATTCAAGTGTACCTGCTATAAGTGGATCTCAACTTTTATATGGAAAAAAAAAAAAAAAAAACCAGTGTCACATAAATATTAGCAAAGAAAGGTTCTGATCAAACTGATGGAAGCCTCCATTGATGTGATTCTAAAAGAACTGAAAATGTTCGGGAATTGAAAGGATCTTCTAAATACTAAATGATATAACTAAAAATAGATTAGGTTTATGTTGTTACCAGGTCTTCAATTATTTGTGTTATTAATCCCCATCTGATACTGAGTTGCCAAGACCAATTTGCAATTTAGGTATCATGGTAACTGAAACAAACATTATCTGCACAAACCATCAGAATACTACCAAGAAAGCCCTCCTTCACTGTTAAAAGTTCAGACATGCCCTAGAAATAAGAAAATACAACTCTTGGGAACTTTGCAGTTGCATTGACAATCAGGAGGAAGTATCACTTTCTCCCTAACTCTTTAAGCATGCACAACGGCTGCAGCTAGAGTTCATGTTCCTTTCCTACGTAAAGAATACAGCTAAAATAATTGCAAACTCAGCTTTTTGCTAAAGCAGAAGAAAGCGTTTGACGGAATATAAATGACTACCCTTTAAGCATGCACAACGGCTGCAGCTAGAGTTCAAGTTCCTTTCCTACGTAAAGAATACAGCTAAAATAATTGCAAACTTAGCTTTTTGCAAAAGCAGAAGAAAGCGTTTGATGGAATATAAATATGACTAAATGAATGTTGAGTATCTTGAAAAGAGTGCTCAAAACCTGTGTTAGAAGGGCAGAGCCCTGACAGGAAACATATTAGTTGAAACACAAATGTAACAGCGCTGATGCCATTCCTGCACAATAGCTGAAATACTGTGGAAACCCAAAAGAATTAATATAAGCATCAATTATTTTGATCCGTGAAGAGTCCTGGATATTCTCATTTAGAGATCTCTATGACATAAAAAGTTCAGCCTGAATAAACTTCCTTGATATTGGGGGATGGTGAAATCCTAACATAAAGCTACAAAGACTGCCACTTCAATCATTCTAAATCTACATCACAAAACATGTCGACTCCTCTCTAATCCCAAATTTCAGGTAACTTGCTCCTACGATATTTGGGAAATGAAAAACCAGCCCCCATTTTACAAAGCCTAAAATCTTTCCCATAGGTTGAAATCACAGTTTGGTAAATTAGGATTTCACCATAAAAGGAAATAGATTGTTTTTTTGGATCAATAAAGTAAATGGATTGTTAAATGCAAGGCTTTATATCAATCGTGGATCTTTAGCTAATTACATATCATGCTGAAAATTATTCAGACTAAACACGCTAACAAATTTAACAAGCGCTACTAGCACAAAGGACAACAAATATATCCCTTGTAATGGCCATTAAGTAAACTTTTCTCCGAAGAACATAGACAAGCATGTTCCTAACAAATTTAACATGCCAAAGGACAACAAATATTATCCCTTGTAATGGCCATTAAGTAAAAAATTTCCCCAAAGAACATGGACAAGCATCTTCCTAACAGCCGATATTTTCCAAATTCAAATCACTTGTTAAGCTAAATTGTGCTCACAACGAGAAAATAAAAATATAGTCAAGGTTCACATTGCGGAGTGGCAGAATCAAATTAAGTCAAGGTTCACATTGTGGAGTGACAATCAAATTCCAATAAAATACAATGAGCAGTAGGGTGTGGATGAAATTAGGCAGATAGTGATCATGTAAGCCAACAATTGGGAGTAGTATCATAATAGCATGTAGGTCACTAGATCAAGTTTTGTCCACCAAAGTCCCAACAAAGAAAATCAACTAATTTATACAGTGCACGGAAGTTAAAAACCAAAAAAAGAAGAAAAAAAATGATGAGATTGTGGTTTAAAACTTTAAAGAAATTTTAATCAAAGAAGACATGGTCAGACCATAGTTACGAGATCGAGAAGCAAAAGCGAGGAACAAAATGCCATATTCCCATTATATTGATATGGGTAACCATACCTTAGACTTTGCCTCACATGAGACGTGTGGAAAATGCCCTAGGTTCCAATTCAACGATACTTGCTCAGGGTCTACGCCGTAGGCTATAAACTCGGGTATATCCCACACTGTCCCACATAAAAAGCTCTCTTTGACCACCATTAAATGAGAAGTGATGGAAACGAGCTTCCTGTGAAACAAGCATCTCACCCTGTATCTTCCACGCAACTATAGGTCAGACTGCTTCCAATATAGTCTTAAGTTCAAATCAGCCAGTTATGAACACCAAACAAAATTGATTGATTGAGTTGGCATCTAACATGGGATGCACAGAAAAAAAGAATCATTCAAATTCATATGATAGTATCTAACATTCAAAAAGGACTACTCCAAGAAAAATCCATGGAAATTCCGCTACAGAAATAACCACATGAAAATAATTGTCTCCAAAAGACCCACTCTGACTGTCCACTGATCAGAAAATAAAAGTCAAAACCAGCATATGTTAATATAAAGCAAGATGAGCCACAGAACCAATGCCTAACAGGATCAGACCTTAATTACCCACATATCAGGTTTGCACCAGTGATGTAAAGCCTATCCTACAAGACTGCTAGCAGTTTGCCTCCTCAGTATCAAATGTCTAAAAGCTAACACAAGTTGGTCCACTTCGGCATCTGGATGTCTCGTGTTTTAATCAAGAGAACATTTTGATCTAACAACCAAATTTAAATCTAAATAGACCTTTAATCTGTATATGCCTTAACATTAAAACCTGAGCTTGCAACCTCCTCAGAATGTACTTAAGAGTAAGAACCGAGCATCAATAAAAGGATAGATCCTGCCTCCAACAAGTAACAGTCATTCCATGTCGAAATCCTAATAAGGTATTCCATTGGCATTGTGGCTATCTTCTTTCAAGTCATCATCCACGATTGAGTAAGCACAAAAAATTGGCCATCATCCATATCGCAAGTACCTCTCTCATGCCAATGTTACACACCGTGTATTTGCTTGAGTGGACCAAAACTTCTATATATTTACCCCTTTTAAATTGTATAGGGCCTATAGGCACCATCCCAAGTCCCAACTGAATATTGATAACAATCTTATCCAAAAAATGGAAATTGACGTATTTTTCAAAATCCTATGGTACTTTCCTTTCTAAATGCCTCAAGAAATGGCTGATGACCAGAGAATTTCAACATTATGCAGCTACAAATTCCAAATGGACCACTACACCAATCTTCAAATAAACCTATAAGTCTCCTTTAAAAGACCCAAAAAGAAAAGAAAAAAAGTGAAATTCTTCATTATTAGGAACATAAGACATCATAAGTCCCACTCCTACATTTCTCCGATACATTGACACCAAATACATCGTGTAATGGAAGATCACCTTGCTATGGTATGAAATAATATAAGTATTCATAAGCACAACCACATGCTAAAGACACCACTAGATCATGGTTCAAAATGTCGATACCTGTAGTGCATATCAATTTGATACATACCGGTATTTTTCCATTATTGACACGGACAAACACTAGAGTCGGGAAATTCCAGGATATCAACCCTGTATCATGTGTATCGAAAAACACTACCAATATACTATGGATACGCTGGAAAAAAATTATTCAAAGAACACTTTTAAAAATAAAATAATTTCTATAGTGTTATCATTAATACTAATCATACAATACTAAATAAAATGTGATTTCTCTATGGGAAATATACCATATTCATAGACTAATCCTAATTTTCAAAAAACAAATTCATATTAAAAAAAGTATTTAAAATTTTTAAAAAATGTATATTTTTTCATTAATATTATACAAAAACTTTTTTGAAACGTGACTACTGACTACATATATAAGATCTAATTAGTTTATGGATGATCGACCATATCCATAGACTAATTTTAATTTTTCGTAATTTTTTTAAAATTAAAAAAAGAATCTAATATAATGAAAATTCAAAAAAATTAAGCATCCTGAAACTGAATGTTTTTCATATTGAGTTATGATTGTAGTTCCGTAGAACTGGTTATGGTTTGTGTTTTCCCTATTGATGTATTCAGTGTACTTTCCTTTTTATGACATCTTGGGTTATTGTTTCTCCCAGGGGCGGAGCCAGGAATCTCTTTCAGGGGGGGCTAACAATGGGGGTTCGGGGGCGGAGCCCCCGAAATTTTTTTTTGAGTGCCAAATTCATGGGTCAGCACATTTGTTTGTGTCCGTTTAAAAGAATATATATATATTTTTGAAGTTTTAGGGGGGCTAGAGTCCCCGTCGCCCCGGCACCGCCCCTTTCCCGGCTGCACCCCTAGTTTTACAAAAGGGGGGTTTTGTTTTCCAAAATTTCAGGGGGGGCTAGAGTCCCCCGTCGCCCCGGCACTACCCCTTTTCCAAGGCTGCACCTCTAGTTTTACAAAAGGGGGGGTTTTGTTTTCCAAAATTTCAGGAGGGGCTTCAGCCCCCCCTAGGCCCCATGTGGCTCCGCCCCTGGTTTCTCCTATGAATGGTTGTAGGACGTTATTTAGCTTGTTTTGAGCTTATCCATGCATGTTTTAAATATTTTTTTGTAGGCATGTCCAGGATATGGATCTTAATTTTGATTTACTGAGAAGCCCACTGGTACCCATATTTTGAACCATACTCTAGATTTGCTAAACATTGTTTGCTCCAAGTATATGAACCTTGCTTATGCAAATATCTATGTGCGCACACACACATACCGAATACCTAACCTGACTATAACCAAACCCTCTCCCCTTCTTATTTCTCTGTTAAAGTTCCATTAATATCCCATAAAGCTTTAAACAAAAACAAAACATGGTTTTAAACCCTCTCCTCTCCCACGTGTAAAACAACTCTCATGTGTCAAATGACTCAAATCAAACACAATTAAAAATTAAAAAATCCCTTCAAATAGATACAAAAATTAAAGAAAATCGAAGAGAGTACAAAAAATATCTATAATAATAGACTATAAATATATATAAGGATAGATTTTATGTGCCTGACACATTGAAAGAGTTACCGATATATCTCGTAGTTCTATGCCACGTGAAAATTGGCAAGTATTTTGGCCTGCCAAAAAATACCTGACATGTAGGTGGTCCCTATGTGCCACATGGAAAAAAATATAGCCTGAATGGAGATATCTGGGCCGTATTATTAGGCTATTTTTTATGGACCAAGTTACCACACCTAACATCACATTGGGTTATTTTGTGGGCCCGAACACTTTCCACGTGACACCGAACCGCATAACACGTAGGAGGCAACACTCTCTATGCATCAAGCATATAAAATCTGTCATCTCTATCTCTTCATATATATATATATAAATATATATCAATGTTTTAAAACGTGGAGGCGTGAGGCAAGGCGTTAGGACCTCAAGATGCATGAGGCTTAAGCCTCACAAGAAAACCTCATTCTCTCTCATTGTAACAAATAAATAAAATATAAGAGAAATTACAAAAATATTTAAGAAGTTAATGAAAGATTATAGTATATATATATATATATATATATATTTGTATTCGCGTACATGTGTGTGCATGTGGGCGCACACGCACACATAGAAAATACTATATATTTATTTAACAATAAAATAAATAAATCTAAGAAGAGCAAGCAAATGTTGAAATTTAAATTTACTTTTCATATACATATTTAAGATGATGTTCAATCATCAATTCATGTGGCGAATTTAAAATTTGAGTAAAAATTTGCAAAGAAGACATGAACTACATTGTTGGCCAGGGAAATTAGTGTGTGAATTAGACTCATAGGGTTTTAAATCCCTAAATACGTTAAACCTAATAAATTAAGTGTTAGTTAAAACCAATATCGTCATCACCATCATCATTTTCAATGTCTTATTTGAAATAAATAGAGTATTATTCGTTATTAATTGAAACAAACAACAAATTACAATAAACAATGTATAAGTTTCAGTTATGTGGCTACAACCTTCATTTTAGTTAATGTATGAGGCATAAACTATAGACATAAAGCGAGCCTCAAGGCGTGAGGCGTGTTCCTAATGGGATTTAAGCCTCATGGTTAAGCCTCAAAGCATTTTCCTGCGAGCCTCAATGTGTAAGCCTCACACGCCTTTTAAAACAATGATATATATATGTGTGTGGAGCCTACTCATTTAACTAATTAATGTTTATGTGCAAAACGAACCTGGATCCATGCACCCTTGAGGCCACCAAACATAAACGTAGAAATTGGAGTATCTGTAACATATAAAGATGCAATGAAGATAAACTAAGCAAAGTTTTAATTATTACTAAGATCTAGAAAAATGGGTGATAAAGGTTTTGTGCACAGAATGAGAGAATTGCCAATAAAATGAAGAATGGATATCAGATAACATATTATAAGCATAACACAGCCTAAGAAGAAAAAGACATGTGTGCAGGGGAGAGGTTTACACCAAAGAAAATGTGCCCATATGTTACCCCAACTAGAGAGTAAAAACTTGATCACATCTAATAGACTTATTTTCAAGATTAAAATAAAAAGGAAATCTCTCATTGGAAGATAAGTGGTGGATTATGAGTGGTTTAGAAGTTTTCAACAAAATAATAATATAAAAAAAAACTGAAAATGTTCTTATAATAGATATACGAACATGTGTGATGTGTTGGATAAGCTACGATAGTAGATATTGTAATTGATAGAGGTATCTGGTGAAGCTTTCAAGGACAATATCAAGAATAGCACTGCATCAGTTCAAATTTTCAAATCTTGTGTCAACAAAAATGTTCCTATAGCAGGACTGCAAGATTTGAAACCTTGAAATTGCATCAAGCATCCATCTCGTAGAATTAAACCTATTCCATGTAATTTAAATTATCATTGTTTCTCCTGTTTAGACTAAGCTGCATGTTTTCTGATTCTTTGTTCATTCAATAAGTTAATATTTGACTGATTTTATAAGTTTAAATTGAAACGTATCTGACTAGATATTTTTATATGATGCTTCATAGTTCATACTATGCACCATAATCATCAACACCAACATAATCCTTATTCTTCTTCCCCGTGTTCATTTCGTAGCTTTACTGAAACCCAACAAGCAATTCATATTTACCATAAGTCCAGAATTTTTATTTTATATTAAAGCCAATCTTCATGAGAACATCGCCAATGTATCCTTGAAAACTAAAGGATTTCAACATGAAAGTCAACAAAAATGAAGTGGAACTTTGACATTCATATCTATTTTTTTATCGGGTTTTTTTTTGCCGTACACGTAAAGACAAAAACCTATTAGAACATATCATGAACATATTTACTAAGCTTTGACATTCATATTTTACTAAGCTATTAAAGATTTCATATAAAATCCAGCTGAGTCACTCCTATTATTCAAATTTCCACTGCATCAATACATATTCGTCAAAATAATGCTTGTAGATCATTTGATCTATGGGTTTATGAGCATATCTATATACCAACAACCATCAAGGAGATTTGATCTCATATTTTTCATTTTTTCATCAAACCTAAATATATTAATGAACTTCTAGTACACACCTATATATTGAATGCCTTTATTGTGTGCTTATTTGTGTGTAGACTTCTGTTAATGTTGTAGTAATCTTAAATTCTTTTGTGTTTTCCTAATACTGCTTGTTGTACTAATGAATTATGCTTGTATTTGTATATATATAATGTTTATTCACACATAAACACAGTGTATATGCGCTTTTAAGAAGTAATGCATTGTGGTAACTCAAATAAATTGTTAGACCAATAGTTATTGGACTCTATCTACAATATTTTTATCTTACTTTTGCATTGAAATAAATTTGGCTTCAAATTTTTTATTTTTTTTGATCGAAAGTTTGGCTTCAAGTTTCCATGAATTTCCACCATTTCTTAATCTTTTTAAGCGTTTTCATGCATATCGATACGTATCCACAATACTTTCCCTAATTTTGACTTACTGATTGATATTTTGAAACATAGTCACTCCTCGCCCAAAGAGATAATTGATTAAATGAAGAAAAGTAAACTTGTGGGATGAAGACATAAATCTCAAGTTTTGATACCATCTTTCAATCGTTCATAACATTTCTTCTCATCTGACGTCTCCATGGTTGACACACTTCCTAATGTTTCCTATTAAATGTGTCTGTTTCTATGGTATTAATTCAATTGACACAAAACCTACCTACGTCATAAAATTATAATATATCCCATCACATTTCGTAATGTTATGATTTATTTCAACTTGTTCATACCAAAATGTTACTTCCTTAATAATACAAATATAATGTGTTGGTCGACATATATGGAAATGTTATTTGAATTTTAAACAATAATTTTTTTTTTAATGTATAAGTGTGTAAAACTCTTGAGTCCCCCATATTTTCATCTTTGAGCCTTTTTTATATTTTATAATGAAAACCGATCACTCCTTGTAATTAACTTTGTTAATAAAAATATTTCAAAAACATTTGAAATTATGCATTATGTACTAATTATTAATAAATCAAAAATGTGATGGGTAACCACTACATATATTGCCAATTATTAGTAACTATAGAATCCAATTAGCTAGTTACCATTATTCAATTATTTTTGTTATTAAAATGTCAAAAAAAATTGTATTATTACTTGAATTATTAAGATTAAAATATTTTTAAGTGAGATGCGAATTGAGAAATGGAAGGCATATTTTAGATAGAATTTTAATAGTAAATGAATTTTTTAATGCGAATATGAGAAGTGGTAGTGCGAGGATTTTACGCAAGTTGTACTTGAAAAAAGCCTATGATCATATAAAGTAAGAGTTCTGAAGTTATTCAATGAATGATGGGATTGGTGTGCAATGGAGGGGGTGGATGGCGGCTTGTTACAAATTGGTTTCTTTCTCAATCTTGGTGAATGGATGTCTTGAGTGGTATATCAAAAGTTCTTGTAGTTTAAGGCAAGGAGACCCCTTAACTTAAATGATTAGTGAACATAAGAGGGCGTTACCAAAGGATTTTCTGTGGGTAGTAGGGGTTTGGCGATTTTCCATCTCCAACTAGGGATGATACTCTGGTTCTCTACAATCTTCATTCCATCAAATAGGTTGTCTTAGGTGTCTTAGATATTTTAAGATTGTCACAGGTCCTAAGAGTAAATCTTAACAAGAGTGAATTGTATAGGGTAGGGGAGGTCCCTAATTTGCAGATTCTGACAAACATGGACACATGTGTTAGTGTGGGACTCAGATACGAGGTGTCAAACATGGCTAACCCCAAAAAGCAAGATTCGGGGACTGGAAGATATTTTAATTTTTTATGTTAAAATTATAATACTTTGAATATGATATGAATAATACTACATAAGATTTAAAAGATAAAACAAAATATATTATAAATTAAGGAAAATTTATTGAACCAACACTACCTAATGTACCTAAACTATAGTTCATCAAATAAGAGGTTTTTGTGGCTCGAATTCAGCCCGTTGGCGTCCATTTTCCTCTCTCCCCTTTCTTTTCTGTTACAAGGATTGGAATTACTCATTTTCTTTCTCTATTTTTTTTCTGTTGAAAAAAAAATTGATTATGGTTTTTCCCCTCTTTTCCTACCGACTTCTTTTTTATAATGATGAGCTTGAAAAATTGCTGAAATTTAGGGTAATCATATGCAGTTGTTTGCCTTTTTTGAATAATAATACAATAAAAGGTTATGGGCATCAGGAGTATCCGTGTCCGCGTCGATTGAAATCCAAAATGCATGAATTCTTGTTTACACACAACAAGCATGTCTGAGGCACGTCTGTGTCTGAATCGGTGTCCACGCATTTCAACATGGGATATGCCTGTTATCTTAAAGAATCAGCGTAACATAGCCTAGGGTGCAAGATTGGAGTGTTTCCCACAAAGTATATAGGTATGCCTCAAGGAGCTTAGTTTCAAGGCCAAAGCTATTTTGGGACCAGTAGTGTAAAGGGTCAACAGAAGATTGGAAGGTCAGTATTTATCAAAAGGCAATAGAATTAACTTAATTAAGAGCACCATGGCAAGCATTCCCAAGTATTTTATGTCGATTTTAATTATTCCAATGTCTATGGCAAACTTCCTGGAGAGGCTTACAAGAGATTTTCTTTGGAATGACAAAGGTGAAGCAAGGAAATACCACTTTTTTGTGCGGAAAGAGTTGTGTCGCCCTACCAAGGAGGGAGGCTTGGGAGTTATCGAGTTAGGTCCTTATTATTTTTGTCGAGTTAGGTCTTTACATGAGATGAAGATTGCTTTTCTAGGCAAGTGACTATGGAGGTTTGGGGAGGAGAGGGGGAGCCTCTGGAGGATGATGATGGTGGCTATATATGGATCAAATACAGTGTGGACCCAAAAGCAGTTAAGAGCTCTCATGGCCCATTTTATGAGTCATGGGGTAAGCTTGGGGAAAGCTATTGAAAAAGGAAAAGAGAAGTTTTGCAAATATATATGCAGTTAAGTAGGCAAAGGTGAGGAGGTCAAATTTTGAGAGGACTTCTGGTGTGGGCAAAGCCGATTAAAAAGTGATTTTGGCAACATTTATTCTATATCCACATATAAGAATCATAAGGTGGCCTCATTCTTTCATAATACTAACAAAGAGATCGTGTGGGTTCCCAAGTTAAGAAGGGGACTTAATGACTAGGAAATTGAGGAGTCCTTGAGTCTTTTGAGGTGACTATCACCAATGAAGCCATACATTCTTGTCAACAATGGCAAATTTTGGGGGGCTAAGGATAACAAGGGCATGTTTACTGTGAAATCATACTATCTATCCCTAGGCGACAACCATTTCCCCTTTTTCTCATACAATGTTGAATCTAAATATTCCATCCAAGATTGCTTTCTTCCTCTAGACAGCGTTTTCAGAAAATATGCTTCTTTAGACCACTGAAAGTGTAGGAGATGGAGTATAGCTAAAACAGTAGATCATTTGCTACTTCATTGTCCTTTGTTTCATCGAATTTGGGACATCTCCTATACCACCAAGGGGTGCAGTGAATCTTCCCTCTTAGCTTCAAATACTTATACTCTCATTGGTATTTGAAGCTCATATAGTATGGAATCCAGACATTCCATCCAAGATTTCTTTCTTCCTCTAGAGAACTTTTTCAGAAAAAAATCTTCTTTAGACCACTTAAAGAGTAGGAGATGGACACTAGCTAAATAGTATAGCATTTGCTACTTCATTGTCCTCTGTTTCATTGAATTTGGGACATTTCCTATCCCGCCAAGGGGTGCAGTGAGTCTTCCCTCTGAGCTTCAAATACTCAATCTCCCGTTGGTTCTTGAGAGGCACAAATGTCTCTCTGAACATTGTGTGGTGGCTTCTTTCGGGAGCTATTACTTGGGGGATATGGGAGGAGACGAACAGACAAGTTCGACAACACCTTTATTCCAGTTGAGATAGCCAGCCTCGAGACCTCAAACATGTTGCATGCCTAGTGCTCAATCAAGGAGGATTTGATGACTAGGGTTTTCTTCTTTCTTTTTCAATGAGTAGTTGTTTTCAGTCTTATGCTCTTAGCATGTTTAGATTGTAGTGTAGAGGTTTTCTTGTTTCCTCTAGTGAACTAGATCTTGTACCTTTCTTTTATTCAATATATATTCTGCATTACGGATAAAACAAATACATACTAAAAAAAACTAAAACAAATCGAGGAACCTCAAAGATAAACCAATGTTTTAAAACGCAAAGTCGTGAAGCGGGGCGTTGGGACCTCAAGACGCATGAGGCATAAGGTGTAAGCCTCACAAGAAAGCCCCACGCATCCTAATTAAAGGTTACAATGCATATCTAAATGTATATATGTGTGTGTGTACATACGCATATGCAATATTGTATAAATTATAAAATAATAAATTTAAGAGACAAGAATAGCTAAAATTTAGATTAACATTTTATTCATATATATATAGACGGATGATGTTCAATCATTGTGTAGTGGATTTTGGATTCCAACAAATAATTGCAAAGTAGTCACTATTAAGCCTTTAAAACATTTAGTATTGGAGTCTCAATTATATGGCTAGAATCCTGTTTTTTATTGAAGTATTACGCATACGCCTTAGACATAAAACATCTCATGCTCTCAAGGCATGAGGCATGTGTCTCATGATTAAAGGTATCAAGTTCAACACAACCCCCCAAAAAAAAATCTATAGAGACTAGAAATGAGGGTCTGAAATTATTTTCTTTTGGAAGGTAAGCTGGGGAATAAGGATCTGAACTTGGTGTGCCTTTCCCTATCAATAGTAGGGCTGAGACTTTGAGACTGATTCCTCTATTGTTGGGAATGGAAGGCATTATGGTTTAAAATACCGGTACGTACATGTACCAGTTTTTGGCCCACCAAGTACAAAAATAAGTAGGATTGAAAAAAAATCATCCATATCAGTACTATATCGCCCATATCAAGTGTATCGGTACCGATATGCATAGCACGGAGTCGATACGCTTACAACACGAACCCTTTCTCCTTCCGTTTACACTATAAGTCTATTAACAGTAGCTTATTTACATATAAATATCATTTAAATAAATGATTACTCAAGATATTTATACGTAAATAAGGTTATACCCCTATTTGAATTCAATAAAAATTAGAGTAATGCTAGCTCCACTTTCTTTTGAAGTCACTCTCTTCAAGGGAATGACATGTGTTATTCTCTTTCACTAAGAGAAAGACACATGTATTGTACTAATACATGTCTTCCTCTTAAAGAAAGTAATATTTAAAAAGAAAGTGGAGCTAGCATTACCCTAAATATTATCCTAAATTCAAATTCCTAAAGAATAAGAATTTAACTTTACAGTTCAAAACAAAATTCGCTTTTTAGGGATTATATCATAATTTTAACTTTCAAACGATAAAGTATTTCTCAAATCTTAAAATTTCATAAGTTCTACTATATCAAAACATTACCAACACCCAAAAATCCTGCAGAAAAATCTCACATTTTAGTATTCAGAAATACTTTCTTCTACAAAGTCAAAAATTTCAACTAATAGAGTAACATATCAGCATAAAAAGACTACCATTCAAGCTTATAATTTATGGTTGTAATTCACTAAATTCTTATTTAATTCATTGAATATAAGGTTTTAACTTTTAATATCTAGATTGTATTGCCTATACTTGACTAAGTGACTATTGATTGTGTTTTCATAGTTTATTATCATGATTGCTTTTTTTAACTTAAAAAAATCTTAACTCCCATATGCATGGTTATAAATATAGTTCATTTAATATTTTTAGCTTATATTTGCATTAAAATAGGTTTTATGAAAGGTGCCTAAGTTTTTCTTTGTGTATCTAAGTGTCTCTTCACATATCCTGATTTTTCAGCTGTATCCATCAAATACGATCCAATACGCTAATACATCTTATATTCGACTTACTGATACGACACCCAATACCGATATTTTAAACCATGGGAGCTATACAATTGTATACGGGGAGGGCATGCCAAGTAAACTCACATATGTCCTTTCATCCATATTGACCAGTGGCAAGGGTCTAAATATCAATATTGCGGGATACGTAGCACCTTAAAAAAAGATATATCATTTTGCGGAGAATATATCGCGCATCGATGGAAAAATTGGGAAAATAGAAATTTTCCAATGAAATTTCAAAAAATGTTAAAAGAGATGTTAATACAATTTGAGAATCAAAAACTTGAAAAACAACAACGTAGATATGAGATGCAATGGGAATGTAGGTAAAGATGTACATTGACGACAAGGTATCCATCAATCATAATAATAAAAATACACAATCGGAGTTCCATATATAATAGATCCATGATCCAACCCACCCCATGAACTACAATCAAAGCCACATTGAGAAAAGCTAAAAAAAAATTTAAAAATGAGTTTTCCTTAATTTTTCTTCCATAAAGTAAAAACAATTAGAATTTTGAACTTAGAAATCTAGTTTAAATGCATCAACTTGATGCATTTGCACAAGTTTAGGACTAATGACACATTAATTATGCAAAACCTTATTCTAATTTAAAGAAAATTCTTACCTTTTAGGAAAATTCGCCAAAGGTAATGCAAATGGGGTGCATTTCGACTCTAAATGGCATGTTACTAAAGTGAGTGATTTCTCAAGAAAATAAAAAAAATCTCTCAAACTCCTTCAAAATCCCTCAGTTTTGGACGATATTTTCCCATTCTATAAGACTAATGGGCAAAATATCCCTAACTTATAAAAAATATATCAAAAATATCAGAGATATAACAAAAAAATTGGGAATATTTAAAGATATTTTGTAAAAGAAAATACATGTGAGATATTTCGCATCCCTGCGATATGGAAAGATATTTAGAATATATCGGAAATATCGGGGATATTTCAAACCATGGGCAGTGGGTGGGTCAACTAATCCTGCATTTTAATAGTGTAATTCCCCAATAAAAAACCGTTCTAAATTAAAAATAATAATATTATTAGCCACATCATAACTTTATGTGGATATGAGTCTAATGATTCATGTGATGTGCTTGTATTATTCTTTCAGGGATATATTACTTTGTGTCCTTGATTATAGACCATTTATGGGTAACTTTAACTTGTAAAGCTTCAAATACACTCAAAAGCTTATCTTACGTGTTATTTATCATTTTTCCTATTCCAAATTGCTGTTTTCTGTTATACAATGAGTTTTGAGTGTATTAATACTTATTTCATAATTTTCTAAAATATCAATGCGTACTTCAGACACGCATGATAACTTATGTGACGTTTTATTTATCTTACCTTTCTAATACAATGACTTTGGGTAATGTTAATACTTTATAATTTTTAAAAATATCAATACATGTTTCTATAGTTTCCATAATGTTTCCATGGTTTCCTAATTTATACGATATTTTCAGACCTTCCATAAATTTCCACAAAATGTTCACCTCCTAGATGACCGAAACTATACCGAAATAGAAGTTTACAACCTTAGCTCATCTCTAAATGGACATGTGAAGACGCTCTTTACACATGCACCACCAGTATGGCACTTGTTTAAGGTGACGAGTACAAGTTGGCACTTCTGATGCAATGTAAAGATTTATATTAGCTATAATTGTCATATTTTCTGAGGATTTGACAGAAAAAGGATGAAACATAGTTTCAATATGGAAGGTGGTGTTCACATCAAGTTTGATAGCAAAATCATGACTTTTCTTAGGCCCTTTTGCAACACAGAGATCAATTGCTCAGGACAGGCAGCTAGTGAACTCTAAAACTTGGTCTAAATGATTAGAAAACAAGTATGGCCTTATTTGGTTCAGGGACATACAGGCTATTGTAATTAAAGATTACAAATCATAACGATTTTCCTAGAAAGAGAAGCATTGCAGAATGACGAAAAGTACAAGCCATAAGATTGAATGACACTAGCAGAATTGCCTAAACCATCCCAACAAAGCGTTACCATTGATATACACTCAAACAGATTTTCCATCAAACTTACGAATATTCAATTGCCCAATAAACTGCATAACATATTTTTTCATAAAGTATCCAATAAAAGACCATATTTCATTAATGTTATCAACTATTAAAAATTTACAATGATTTTCTTGTGTATTCTTTTAATCTTTGGAGAGCAATGGTAGACAACCCCCTATACGTTCTACGGAGCAAAAGGAAGAACATGTGTCCAGATAACACATGCATGTATACACCTTTACATAATAAAAATTAAATTTGAAATTGTATGGAAATCCCAAATAAGGCTATTCTACTATGCAGGTACTTCAACTAATCCAACTGCCAAAGGTAGATGAAACATCAACCAAGTAAATCCTCAATAAACAAGTTTTAGAAAGAAATAGTTGTGTAAAGTTTGTTAAGTGCACATTCATGAAATGCGTAATGCTGTTGACCAAAGGTAGTGAAGGATGCCATTTTTTATTTACTCAATTAAATGAAATAATTGACCAATAAACACAATACTGGAAGCTCTCTTTTTGCGAGACAGTCTAAAATGATGAGATTGCCACCAAAATCATCAGAATTTGGAGGGGAAAAAAGTTCTCTAGAGTTCAATAACAGTTAACTCCTCCTGAAGAAACCAGTTTGCCTCGTGACTAGCAATAGCGAGTATGATCTACCGCTCTTCCTATTGATTTTGCTTGCAATATATACATACACATATATTCTTTACAAATTGTGACAGTTTTGTGTTGGATATAAATTCCTAGTAGGAACAAGTCAACATGTGAAAACTAATTTTCCTTGTAGAAACTTCTATATTGCGTTGTTTGAATATACACAAATTTCTGAGGCATTTCTGTTTTTCACATTCCATGGACACCAAACGTACCATTTGGTCAGTCAAATAACTCTTCAAGTGAAACTGGAAGGTAGTGCTTTCCACGAATGGTCTGGTGAATCTTCAAAGTTTGAAGTTTGTCCCTAGCAAAATAAAATTCCACCAAATTTTGCAATATTCTCAAAACTGCAAAATTAAATGTCTCGCATTCTTCAATCTTCACGATCTTCGGCAGAGGTGTCAAGTTTTAAAAAAGCAAGATGAAGTACCAAATATTAGAATTATCAAACATATATTGGAGATATGCTGCTTAGCACAACTGATAACAAATTTGGTAAATGTTATGCATACTCAGTACATGGCTAAAGGAAAGAAGAAAACTACAATTATTACCTAAGGCTGTCGCAGATCAAGGGGACCCTGTCCCACTCATTACAAATGCTTGAAGAAGACTCTGTGCAGCATGGGTCTGTTCAGGTGTCCCAGATATTATAATCACAGTCTCCGTTGCCCCAGCTCTGAGCTCAGTAATGGTAACTTTTGCACCGGAGATCTGAAAGAGTGTTGGTCAGTATGGAATCAAAAGAATATCTTTGTGCGACATGATTATCTAATAACAGAAGAAACCTGGCGGATCTGTTTCAAACAGCCTCCATCCTCTCCATAAATTGAAGGAACGAGAGATTGAGGAACAACAATTTCCACAGTGGTGTTCGTGATAATAGCAGGTTGGCTTCCACTACATAGACAACAAGAAAGACATCTATCATTATGTCATGGACAACTATTTGGGAACCTAGAAGTTAATGCAACATAAATTAATTAAATAATATATATACACAAACCTTCCAAAACCGCCAATTCTTCTTTGGGTGCCTCTCGCATAGTCTGACATTCTCATAGGGCCACCACCATCAGTTAGTCCCTACAAGCCAGTTAATTATGTAAAACAATTAAATGCAATAGAACTAACATAAAGCTATTGCACAATATGCACTAGCTAAGCTATGATCCATGAATTTTACTAAGAAGGCCTAGCATTCATATCGGATTCCGATACTCTATGAGTTCAGATGGAACACTTCTAAATTTCCTGGTCTTTTATTTCCCAGCACAGCATAAATTAACATCTACCATGGAAATTAATTCTACTTTACTCTATAGGAAGTTTCTAGGTGGCAAATATAACATTATTGCATTTATCTGTGCACTTCTCTGTAGGAATACACTATACAATACAACAAATTCTAGGATATCCAATTGTACTCTGGAATATGATGCTAATTGAAAACGATTATATTATTCTATATTATTTAGATATATTGCGAGTGAAGTGAAGGAATCTTATTCTTTAAGAGTTTAGAGTTTGCAGCATTGACAGTATACATGCGTCCGATTCTGACACTTGTATTAATGCAAAGTAGGGGGTGCAACTTGGGTTGAGCATACCCGAACCTGACCTTGAGCAAGGTTGTGATTTTCACACATTGGTTTGGGCACAAGCTGGCAAATAACAACCCGACCAGGACCTCAGGTTAGGCTCGGGCTAGGATTCTGAAAACCCAACCCAACTCTTAGTATCTATATTGTATATTTATACACACACATGCAATAATAGAAAATAAGTATTGGCCTTAGTAGGCCAAGGTTGGGGTGTTTAGGTGTGGTGTTTGGCCGTTTTCGGGTTTACTTGCCTGTAAACCCGAAGGCGTTGTTGCTGTTTTTTTCTGTAATGGAGTTCCTTTTTTTCTGAATCAAAAGGAGGTATTGATCAAAAATAATAATAATAATAATAATAATAAAGTAATAAGCCTAATAGATAACAGATAATTAGAACTTAAGTTTAGGTAAAAATGAAAACATAATTGACAGTTCCTGAAACTAATTTCTTACTGATTATTTACAGCTTTTCTATTCTCCAAAGTCTAATCAGACCAACCTGACCCAACCAACCCAACTTGACCTAACCCGACCTAAGCCAAGCTGAGGTAGGTTTGAGGTTTTAAGATCTCGAGTTGGGTTGGGTTGGATGAGGTTGGGCAGGAGGTGGGGTTGGTTGGGTTTGGGCTGAAAGTTTTATACATAGGGTTAGCACTTAGCTCCAACCTGACCCAGCCAACCTTAGTTGCACCCCTTATGGAAAGTAGCTGCAAAGTATAAATTGGCCAACCCTGTAACAAAATAAAAGCTTGTTACCTGAGGTCCCCATGGTGCTGATGACAGTTTTCTTTCTGAGATATTACTGGGGACGCCTGGTCTATAAATGTTGTGTTCGAAAGCAGATCTATCATCATGGGGATAAAAGCCACCATGTGGAGGCAGGCCACCAACAGCATCAAACTTGAAAAATGATGGACTCAAGTTGGAATACATTCCAGGAGGTGAAAGTTCCCTCCTTCCCATGTATGGAGGAAACAGAGGTACTTGATCCGAAAAGGCAGGACGTGCCAGATGGTTAATAGAAGGAAATGATGAATCACGAAAGAGATGACGCCGCAACCTAGTGGTTATCTGCAAAAGAGCTTCTTTAACTGCCTCAAACTCCCCTGTTATCTGTCAGAGAACTCGATCGTAAGATGCTAGCAAGTAAGCATGACATGCATACAGAGGCAAGATGAATTGATAAAGAATGAGAAAAGAGACACATCCACATGCATGCACAACCAGTATAGAAATTCACATGTTCCAATGTTTAAATTTCAAATTTTGGTTGCACAACATCGAAAATTAAATGAAGTTTGTTATGATTCAGTCAAGAAGCTTTTATTAACAAATATAGTATTAGTAGAACCCCAGAAGCAAGATAACTTCAATGTCCAAGATGTTCAACCTTGTCATGTACAAAGAAAACCACAGAGTCACATACATATGCACATGCAAACCCACCTGAACCACTTCTTCATTTTCTGAAGCACACTTTGGCAACTGATCTTTCCCCAATATACGAATATAAGCCCCAGATACCTTCCTCATTTCAGCCATGATGGCACCACCTTTACCAAGGAGGCAACCAATCTGGTTGGAGGAGACAAGAAGCCGGGATAACACACTTATCTCCTTGCTATCAGGCACAGCCCCAACTATCCTGCTCTGCACACGAACAATTGCATCTTGTGCTGCAGAAATCCTATCATCCGGGTGCTGCATCAGTCAATTTTTGTCAGCGTAGTCATTTTTGGCCTGAAGTGAATATAGATAATGAACTGTCTACTGAGCAAGGAACCATAAAATATCTACACAGATGAAAGCATTACCTCTGGTCCAGAAACAACAATAATGCGGTCCTCTGAATCAGGAACACCTTCCATAATTTTGATATTGCAGCCTGTTTCATGTTGAATTGTCTTAATTATAGTTCCTCCCTTCCCTATTACAACTCCAACCTTCTCATTGTGGCACAATAACCGTAAGGTTAGGATATCCTGAGAAGGTTTAATTCTGCTGGGAATAACACTTTCATGAAATTGAGGAATGGATGGGTGGGCAATTGAGTGATAATCAGCACCGTCATGAGGCCCAGTAGCATATGGTGCTCCTTGAGCAGGAAAGTGATAGTTTGGTGTTGGGTATGCTCCTGGCTTATGAAGAGGAGGATCAAATGGATTAGATGATGGCCCAATAGGCTTGCCAGGAAAAGAGTCACGATCACGGGGTGGATTCTCCAGAAGCTGTTGAGAAACAGACTGGAGAGCCTTCCTAACTGCATCCAGTCCCCCTGTGAGCTGCAATGGAATAGAGGCAGCCAAAAGGATGAATATCACACCACCCAATCTTTTACTTGCATATGATACTATTACTCAGAAGACAGAACAACAATGAAAATCAGTGTAGAACAAATCTAAAGTGACCATATAATTAATGAGAAGTGTCTCCCAAAAAAACAGCCAAAAGTAATTACTGACATAATCATTTGATCTTTGAATTCAAAATATAAGATTGACCAATGTGTAGTCTCTGGAATTTTTTGTCAGAAAAATTTTGGAAAAAAAAAAACTGGAAATTTTCAGGGTGTGAGCAATATTTATCGAGTTATTAATAGGATAAACTACCAGGGATAAGGTAACAAACATAAATATGAATACCCTATTAATACTCCATTACCTGGACCAGTTCATCAAAAGGCGATGCACATGGAGGAATTTTGTCTCTAGGAAGAATCCGGATATGTGCCCCACTTTCTGCTGACATCTGCTTGATTACACTTCCACCCTTTCCCAGAAGACAGCCAACTTGGCTGGAAAGGACAAGTAACCTCACAACAAATGGAGAAGACTTGCTACTTTCTCCATCCCCTCCATCAGTCTCTGGTTCTCCTTGAACCATTCTTTCAAAAACAAGTGACAGAGCCTTCTGCACTGATGAAGTCACTTTTTCAGATTGTAGATCTTCAGCTGGAGGAGATTCCTTACCTTCATCATTCTTGTCATGTTCCTTTGTGTCGTCACTCTCTTCAGCTACATTATTATATTCTTCAGCCTCCTTGATCTGCTCATTGCTGACTTCTGCATCTTTATCAGAACCTACAATAACAATTACTCTCTCATCGCACCCCAGGACAGTCTCCTCAACTCTAACCTTTGCACCAGTTTCTTGACGTATCTGAGATATGATGGTGCCACCTTTTCCAATAACACTACCAGACTTGGAAGCAGGACAAAGGACACGAAAAACAGTACTACCAGGGGAGACTTTCAAAGGTTGATGATGTGGATAAAACCCGGCCAACTTTTGCCACTTACCTTTTCCATTAGGCTCTGAAAGGCGGCCCCGATTGTAGGGTCTCTTGGATGGCGTCAATGGAAAAGACATGCCTACAGAGTTATAGCAAACCTGTCAATGGTTTTTGCACACAATTAAATGAAACATAAAGGTAACTCAAAGAAAAGGGCAATCAAGATCGAGATTACAGATGTGAGAAAATTTGTCCTCCAAACCACATTAAACAAAATATCTACATTTCAAATCTTAGAGGATGTTCAAACCTATTAATATAACGAGGCAAAACATTCTTTTTTGAATAGGTAAGCTGCTTGCATGTGGGTTTTTTTAGACAAACATTGTTGGTCACAGATTTTGAAACTAGGTATATTGGTTTTCGGCAATCAGACCTTAGTAACTGAACAAGCACCAGTCGGTTAATGAAGTATAACATTCTTTGACAAACCATAATAAGGTTCATAAGTATGCTAACAGTGCTATGTCAGTAGCATAAGTTTCACATTGGGAGATGATTTTATGATATTATATTAAGAGTATATTCAAATTAATTTAAGAGTATATTCAAATTAATGTTTGATTTTTAAAATTCAAACCTGCGATATAGCAATATCAGTAGTTTAATAAACTTAAAAATAAGCATTTATACACTTTATATATTGCTGATAAATAACAAATGTGCTCTGAGAAACTGACTGTCAGTATTACCAATCATACAGCCTTGGGACTGCATCATGAGGCACACATCACTGACAGGTATGGCAATGTGGAACTTCTACACTAACATGGACTGCAAACAACAAGATGTGTATCAGGTTATCAGCTATCTAAAGGGGTGGTCAACCATCAAGAGGTGTCAAGCTGTCATCCAATGTATAGGCCAAAAGAGGTGAGCTACGGTTTAGTACTTCTCATCAAGCAAAATGACCAACCATGGATGAACCATCCATGCATGAAATACACACGAGCACACATACACACAAGCGCACACAACACACATGCACACACACCACGCACGCAACACACACATGTATGAATATATACATCAGTACGAAATTCATGAAGCAAATGATTTCAGGGAGAGAGAGAAGGAAAAAAAAACAAAGAGCATTACATATCACATAATCAACTGAATATGACCCTATATCATAAGGTACAAGATAAAAACGAAACAAACTTCAACACGGGAAAAAGCAGTGATTCCATAACTAGTAATCACATGTGAAGCATACATTTTCACTTCTATCCTTGTCCACTAGTGACAAATAAATATAATTTGTAGTGTGAATATTTTCACAAGACAAGAGCGAGAATGTGAGAATAGAAAAATGTGGCTGAGATCTGGAGACCACAGATTTATTTATTTTTTGGTAGGTTAGAATATTGCTTGTAGGTTTTCTACCCAAACCTTGTTGGTCAAGGGTTTTGAACCCAGATCTCTTGCTATTCCACAATCAAACTTAAACAAATTGGCCAACAACAGTAAGATAAAACCCAATCTGGAGACAAGGTATGGCTAGATGACATTTGGAATTGAATACCAATATCCTCTCAGACATTGTACTTGAAAGGACTCCAAAATTCCATCAATAAAAACAATACAACATGAGGAAAGTTATAAGTATGGATGAGACTGGAGTCTGGGACCACAATATGTGGCTGCAGAAGCCACTTTCGAGATCAATGACATGCCAACTAATATAAATGCCAATATTTAAATACTGAGTTGTATCTCGAACTTCTCTCTCAAAGACTTTTAAAACCTCAATCTCACAAAGATTGTGGTAGACTGTAAAGATTGTGACTTCAAGGGCCTGTACATAGAATGGAAGGACATGCAAATAAGATCCCACTGAAAGGGATACAACAAAACAAGGTCAATTATTATTTCTTTTCTAAGTAATCCCCCCACCCCAAACAAAGGGGAAAAAAACTACTATCCAAAAACACGATCAAAGGAATCTAAAATTGTAGGTAGTTATAAGGTCTGATATTTATATGTTTCTACTTTCTACACTCACACGACGTCAAGCGAAAGAGTTGGAAAATTTGTTAATTTATAAAAGCATGGATAAAGAAAGTTAGGATGCAGCTCAAACTCTTTGGCAGAGATTGGGAAGCTCCCATACCACTCCTCCTTCCCATAAAAGAAATTACATGGCATATTAACAATGTAAAAGAAAGGGCTCCAATCTTGGTTTCATTGAAGTCTTTCATGTCAACTAGACACAAAAATATATTTAACCTGTAGCCTCAATGATCTCTAGTACTACTACTCTATACCAAATTGTGATTAATGAAGTTAGGAGAATAATTCACCACTTTGCAGCTTGAAGAGAAGTTAATAACATTCCAATCACCGTTGGAATCAAGGTTTCTTAGAGGCAAACCAAGGGAAAGCTCCTACAATTTAGTAATCTAGCAACTAAAAAACTAATTTTTTTTTTTTTTTTAAAAAAATAGATTTAAGAAAATCTCTCTAGGATTTTTGTTGTTGTTACATGTCATGAACCTCTTACACCTTTTATATATACCCCTTAATCAACCGCCCTAATAATGACATACATTAGAAACAAAAAAATCTATACTCTAATCCTAAAAGACCAAAACATTCAATTCGCAATGCAACTAACTTATTTTGAACTTACGCACCTAGAAATCAAAGCAAACTTTAGAAAAACAAGACTCATTTACTCTAAAGACTCTTCAACTCTCAAGGCATTAACAAATCTTTGACTTCTACAAAGGATTTTTGCATACAATTAAAACTTACTCTAATATAATATTCAAATTGGGATATTCTTTCAACCATATAGTCAATTTGTCTATCTACTATCCGGAATCCGGATAAGGCTATGCTTATTCACAAACTGCCTAATTGCTTATCCACAGTCTAGATAAACCTAAACATGCCTCAGATAGGTAGATAGTTATGTTATTCTCTCCTACAAAGACAGAAACCATCAATGTAAAGCTTAATTTAACACATTTCCAATTTTACACCACAAACACCCCGCCGCTTGCTCCAATGGTAGGGTGTGGCCTTTCTTATGAGTTATGAGAGAGGTCATGGGATATATTCTGCTTGGGTGACAACTTGCAAGTGGTCCACTCTCGCTATTAATCACTAACTCATGCTACTAGCAGTAGGTAAATGATATATGTAAGAATTTCATAGGATCGTCGATACAAATCATCGAGAAGAGGTGACCGTGGATATAAACCAACGGTCATGGTTGACCCTCTTGAGCCAGATCCGGGTGATAGAAGTTTATCTGAGAATATCTATTTACATGCTCGTGTCTCTATTATATAGAGAGAATCACCCATAACCAATGCCTTTATGGCTATCTGTAACCGATGCCTTTATGGATGTCGTTACACTATTTGGTTAAGAGTTTCGGATCCCTTCTTGATAACTCAACTAAATGGCTATTACAACCAATAATTCTAATACTCTTACTTGGCTTTAAGAGTCATTTTGCATAACATTTACCGTAGCCTTATTCAATCAACAAGTCTGACAGACATTTTCTTCGTTAATGATTTAACAACAATCATTTCAGGCGATGAGATCTAGAAAAATATAAAATCCTCTTTTTAAACCACATCTCTAACACATTGTTATGCTTCTATTAGCATATTAATGTCGGCTCGATTCTCGGAGTATGAATTTATAGATCCATCGGTCTTTACCAACTCCAATTTATCAATGAAATGTTTTAACCAGATGACAGTACCATAACATGGTTAATCTGCTTTGACAAAGGTCTATTTCTTGTTGTTCTACAACACCTCTCTAAAAGTAAACATAAAACCAAATATCAACTTTCAATTGTCCAAGTTATCACCATAATCAGCATCTGTGAATCTATGCAACTCAATGTTGCTGCCTTGATAACAAAGGTAAAGATACTTAATTCTTTTCACATAACGCAGGATTCTCTTTACCACTTATCAATAAGGCATCGTAGAATTACTTTAGAATCTGCTTACAAAACCCATAGCATAGGCTAAATCATTTATCTCGTACACACCATCACATTCATAATGTTTTCCATATATCGAGTATGGTCATGCTTGCCTAACAAGCTTTTTTTCATAACTCATATTTTAAACTCATATTTATAGTCTTACCCTACAAGGGTTGACAACTAAGCAATTTGGTTTTTCCACGCTAATTTGTAGGTTCTTCTAACATGCTTTTCTAACTATTTAAGCAATTTTAGTTTTTTCACGCTATCAAGCAGGTTCTCCCAAAATTCCTTTTCAAACCATTAAGTCATTTGGTTTTTCCACGCTCCCAAAATGCTTATCTAAGTTTTTCCAAAATGCTTCTATGAGCATTAAGCTATTTGGTTTTCCACGTTAATCTACAGGTTCTCCCAAAATGTTTCTCTAAGTACTAAGCCATTTGGCTTTTCCACGCTAACTTGCGGGTTCGCCCAAAATGTTTTTTTGTTTATGTCTAATTTTGACATTTACACTTACGCATATTGATCTTCAATCTATGAGGTCTTTACCACGCTATACAGCGGGTTAACTTATCATAATTGTATGAAGACATAAAATTTTTCAATGCAATGGCAATGCATGCAATTTCTTATCACACTTCCATTAACAAGTCATGAGATTTTTCTTCGTTAAACTAACGGGTTCATTCTTTATGCTTGTATTTATTAAGCCATGAGATAATTTCCTCACTATTATGCGGGCTTGTCCATCATGCTTAGTTTCAAAACATATGACTATTATTCATTTTACATTATAGGTTTCAACCTATATACTCATCTATATTTCTATCGAAACATGAGGTTATTTGACACTCTCAAATGTGTGTCCTCCATCATGTATATATTTATTGATCATCACCAATATCAGTTACACATAGATGATTCAATAGTCACATTTACTTAATCAGGGAGCACTATCTTTATAATTATACTCCCACTTTTCTATACATGTCTAGATTGACAGTTCATTAGCTTCCATGCTACTCTTCTCTGTTAATCATCATTTAACATGGATCAAAGCTAATATTTTGTAGCCCTTTTAACCAACATTATTGACTGTTTATTTGTACACTTTAAATTTTGTGTCTTATCACATTATCACTAGTGTACTCATCTAGTCATAAAATTTATATATGACCAACTAACATAACATGCAATATATATAGCAAAAGGAATTAACAGATAATGTAAAAGGTTTGGGTTTCAGAAATCTGACTGTCCAATTGTAGTGTTACCATTGCGTGTGTATGTGCACCATATGATTTTCTAAATCGCAACCCATTCTTTACGTTCATTGCATTTCTAGGAGTGCACAACTTCAAACGGATTTGAAATCAAAGTTATATCCACTCCGATATTGCAGAAAATACACAGTCAATACACAAAACAATGTGTATATATGCTCAACACCATACACACCATATCCATTTTAAAGAACAAAGTAATGTACGACCTTGAATTAGCTTTCATTTGGCCAATTCAACTTGGTGTGGCTTGGCTTAGACTTTTACAAGGCAACATGTTGTCTTTAATGATTGAAAACCCAAAGTTTCAAATAAATGCACTGTACGAAACCAAATTCCATGGTTCCCCTATGAATTTGCAGTTAATTTTCTCCAATTAATAGCCACTACACTAATTTCCCTTGAGTAGTCTCTCTGGGTGTCTTTAAAGCACAACCCAATGCTTTGGACATTAGAATCCTAGCACTCACCCCTTCCTGTTTCTGAAGACACTTGTTTTCAAAGGTTTTCTTCTCAAAAACGTCAGCCTTTAATAATCTTCTTTAATACCAAGCCAAGCGTCGCAAAACATTTCCCTTGCTCTGAAAACAAAAAACCACAAGCGATTCCACGACTTCAACGCCCACAGTACTCTCTTTGTTCAGCTTTAAAGCCCCTGTACCGGTTTCCAGGACGTATACGAGAGGTTTTGTAGCCCCAGACTATGTGATCAAGATCTACTTCTCTTCGTGTAGAGAGAGATTAAACAAAGTCATTACTGCGTGCTCTTTGCGTCCATGGATCGCTGCAATGGAGAAGTGGAAACAAAGTGGGAATTGCACCATGATGTACGTTTTTCAGGTTTATCCTTTGCGAGGGGACATAATTTAGACGAGGATTGCAGACCGTCTACGCGGATCTTCACCAGTGGTTGGAGATCCTCGGGAGAGAGTGGTACACATGAACAAGCAACACCACGAGAGAGAAATGGAGTACATATGAACTGGCAGCACCATCGTCGAGGGCTTTGTATCATGGCCAAATATTGAAACTTGAGCTCTTCGAAATAAACAAAGATCAAATGATAGAAACTAAGGGCAAAAATGACAGATTGCTTGGTCAGCAACTTTGGTTCTACTGTGAATAGGTGCCTTCAAAACAACAACCTTCCCCGAGAGCTTATCAACCTCGGCTTTGACTTTGGCTACGACGGCTACCTTGTATCACATCCAAATTTGCTGCTCCGACCCTTCCCATATTGACGGTAACCGGCGGCCACAAAAACTACCTCTTCCCCATCTCACCTAAGGGCTCTGATACCAATTGTAAGAATTTCGTAAAATCGTTGATATAAATCATTAAGAAGAGGCGACCGTGGATGTAAACCAACGGTCATGGTCGACACCCTTGAGCCAGATCCGGGTGATAGAAGCTTACATGAGAGTATTTATTTACATGTTTATGTCTCTATTATATAGAGAGAATCACCCGTAACCAATATCTTTATGTCTATCTGTAACCGACGCCTTTATGGCTGTCGTTACACTATCTGGTTAAGGGTTTCGGATCCCTTCTTAATGACTCAACTAAATGGTTATTACAACCAATAATTCTAATAATATCCTCAAAGAAAAAAACAGAGAAAAAGCTCTGCATATAACTCTTTATCATAGGAGATGGCCAAACAAGATTCCTATCTATCCTTCACTTTGAAATGATGAAATCCCTTAAAATTTTATTTCTCTAGGAATTACATATAATGAATCAATGATGTGTACCTTTCTGTTAGAAGCACTTTTGGTCTCATTGGAGTGAGATCAACACCTCTTAACCTCATTAAAGGGAGATTACACATCTTTATCGCATTCAAGAGAGATCAACATCTCTGTCCTCTCAAAATAAAGAAACACTTTAATTCTCATTTCTTATACTATTGATCAAAAAAAAATTCTCATTCCTTATATTTCTCACATTTACATTAAATATGTAAACACATACGTCTCCTACCTTCCTACCTAGCTACAATGACTCTTGGTGTGTTCTACTGACGTTAATATAGAAATAATATGCATGAAGGCTCATGCATATATGTCTGTAACATATATTGTCTATGTGTACATATATATATATTGTAAGGGATAAAATTCGTAAAAAGAATGGGTAAAATGGGAATTTCCCACTCTAACAAATTCTAACAACTTAGCCGACATAAGCCCACTTGGGCTATATGCTGGCTCTCTTGAGTGTTGTTTAACAGGTGACCTCATCATGACTACACAAGTCATGATGACTCCAAATGCCTATAAATAAGCAAAAATCACCAGAGATAAGAGGATGGTGCAGAAGGCAAGAGAGAAAGTAAAGAAAGGTAGAAGGAGAAGAAGAAGAAGGAGAGTTGAGAGGCTTGAGTCGTTCACACCCCTATCCCGAAGGACTATGCAGATAGTCATCCACCTTATTCTCTCATTTTCATTTGATGTTCTCTGGCCACTTGACACTCTCCACGGCCTCACGGTCGATTGTGGCCACCGGATACTCTCTTGAATCGGTCATGTCCGCCTGATGTTCTCCATAAGAGGTACCCTTACAATTTGTTAAATAGCTCATGTTTATCTACTTGGTGAAATGTGAAGGTCACACTGCCACTAGTACGACCACGCAATTGATCATCTACTGAGTGCATTCATACTTGAACTTGCATGACGCCGTCAACTGTACCCGAGCTACATTGTTCCGTTGTCCCATTGCCGAGAGCTACATTGTCCCGTTGCCGAGAGCTACGTTTTCCTGTTGTCCGAGAGCTACGTCTTCTATTGCACCCGAGCTACGTCCTCTACGTCTCCTGAACACAACACCAGAGCCCATCCTTAAGCGCACATTTTCAATGATCTCACGAGAAGTATCTCTACACTATCATACTCATATGCTTATGCCTTATTCTGACTTTATCATCGGAGCTTATTTCAGGGTGCACACCCGCCCCTCAGTTTCATTTACAGGACAGGGTTCTAACCCTTCACCTTCAACCGGTAAACCAGAGCTTGTTGCAGCTACTGAAGCGTGGCAAGTCTGGGAATTTTCCCCTTCATATATATATATATATATATATAGAGAGAGAGAGAGAGGGAGATCAACAAAAAGAAAATCAAAAAACAAAGTTATTGCATACAAAACAGAATCTTCCGCCGAGTCGTGTTTATTCATTCGAAATCACAACAGAGAGTACGATATGGAAATGAAAAGAAACGAAAACCAGATTTCTGAAAGATGAAACAAGCAAATGAAGTGTAGATAATAAGATGGCAAGGAAAAGGCTCCAAAGCCCTAGATTTTTGCAGAATGTCTGAACATTAGTATATAATGTGAAAAAAAAAGGAGAGACCAAAACAACTTACCTTCTACGATAACTGAGTCTTCAGGAAAACCAGAGAGAGCTTACAGGAATGGAGATTTAGAGAAGGTAGGGTTTTCGCAAGCACCAAATCTGAAGAGAGAGAGAGAGAAAATAAACAGTAGAGAGAGAGTATTGAGATAGTAATCCTCGATAATTGATTTGTTATTTTTTTTGGTAATTAAACACACACACATGACGCACCAACTGTAAACACTCAGGCCTCAACTCTCACTGACCACCAGGTGTCACAAGCCACGGCACCGTTAGGGTTCTAAATTTCTAATTTGCTGATGTAAGTATCGAGATCGAATAGAATAAGATATGTATCGTCTGCATCACGTATGATAAGAAGCCAAATCCTCTATGGTGAGACCGGATTTGGCAAATGGATTATCACCCCTTGAGGGAGCCACGTATCATTTTTGAGATTCACCCATCAAATCCTCTGCAGTTAAGATTCACCCACCCCTATGGGTGGTTGAACCATAGGGGTGGGTGAATCTTAACCGCAGTTAAGTGATGTCAAAAGGGACACATGACTACCTCAAAGGGTGATAACCGGATTTGCCAAATCCGGTTATCATCATCGACGGTTTGACTTCATATGACAAATGTTCTCCTTATCAACCGTACGCTAGAGATCCAATCCCCTCGCCAGAACAAAACCATTGCCCACACACAGAACTCCTTTAACTGTCTTTTTAACCCAGTTTAACTCCTATAATTAAATTTTTTGATTTTTTTTTTAAAAAAAATAAGGTTATATGGTTGAACCCTAAGAGTTAGTGAACCTTAATCACAATTAAGGAGTGTCAGTGAGGGACACGGTTGACTTGTTGGCTGGAAGCCAGATGGATTCCTTATGGGAAATCGAAATCCATTTCCATGGCTCTAGATCTTCTCTCTAAATTAAACTATGGTGAACATGTATATAATGGAACTGATGCATAGAAAAAACCTTAAAAATTTAAAAATATTATAAAACATTAACAATTATACTTTATCGTGTTATAATTCAAACATGAAAAAGTATAAATAATAGATATATGCAACCAATTAATTTATAGAGATAGAAATATAAAAATCAACTAATTTAAATTTTAAGAACCTAAGTTAATTCATAAAACAAATAGAAGCCTTAGTTTCAATTCTCGCCAAAAACCTTAAATATTTACTTACCTTAAAAAATCAAATATCATAGCTAACTTTGCTCATGTTGAAAAAATATTACACTCTAAAAGAAACATGTAGATTTGCCAAATATGATTTTCCGTAATGTGGCTTTGTATTATACCTAATCATAATCTTCGGACATCCCCCATCCCCCGTTGAAAGAAAAACTAAAAAATTAGAGATGAATATAAGAAATAAAATAATTTAAAATGGATCATCAATATGAGAGTGCATAATACCACATGGCATTGAGATGTAATATAGAACAATAATACAAAACCAAAGCACACAAAATGAATTGAATAGACATATCTATAAAAAAAAATTTAAAATTATATTATGAACGAGTGAAGGATTTGAAGTACAAAACTTATTCTTTAGAGGTCTTAGGATCTTTATCTCGTTGTTTGCAATTGAAGATATAGATTTTCGCGTCACTCTTTACCAAGGAGTGGGGGGGGGGGGGGGGAATTAAATGAAGAAAATTAATGGGCTTAGGGTATGGATTCTAGGCTTAAGGTATGGGGTCTTGAGGGTTCGGGGCTGTAACCCAAAGATTTTTTTTTTTTTTTTTTGAGTACTAAGCCCATTGCAGTCATGAAATTCATTACTGTTGCATTCCAATAAAGGTCCATAACAAAGAAAAATGAGATCCCCTTTTTTATAAAACCATTATATAATGAGCAGTAATTAGCGTACCCCTATGTATGTTACCTAACATATTGTTGTGTCCTCATGTCCCTTTTAACACCCCTTTAACCCTAGTTAAGATTAACTAAATTAAAGTTTTAAAAAATCTCTCCCTAAAAATTAAGGTTGGATTGCTTAACCCTAAGGGTGAGTAAATCTTAACCACAGTTGGTGAGTGTTAAAAAGTGGGGCATGGACCAATGAAAACCCTCATTTCGTTACATAGTGGCAACGCGACATGTTAAGCATTTTCTTTATATAAATAAAATTATCTATCTTTTATATTATAGAGATTGTTTTTTCCCACTCGTTTTCATTGGGTGGAAGTGCGAGTCTCCCCTATTTGACATGTGTAGCTTTTAACACTCATTAACCTTGGTTAAGATTACTCACACCTGAGGTTTATACGTCTACCCTTGGTTTTTACAAAAAAATAATAATAATAACTCCTCAGTTAATAAATCTTAACTAGGGTTAAAGAGGGTTAAAAGAGACACATGGACACCTAAAGAATTAATCTCTTTATATTATACATATAAAAAATTACCAAATTTTATTTGGGGGCCACTATGTATAGGTATTAAGTATTTTTTTATTTATTTATACCAATAATATGAGTATTTTTAAAAAATGTAAGGGGCCATGGCCCCTCCCTGCCCTGCTCTTCACCTATTCTACTCTAGCCGAAGACATGTAAATGGTAATAAAAAGTAGAGGTCTTATTATTTAACTTAAAAAACAATAATTTTAATTAATTATCTTTACTATTATAATGCGAGAGGCAGGCGTAGCCTGATTTTTCCAAAATTCCTAAACTACCCTCATATAACACAAACTTTGATTTAATCTTTTATTTTAATTCTCAAACGACCCTTTCATCTATCTCTTTAAAGAATAGAATCACAGCCAATCACGATTGAACTCGGGGAGAGTTCAATTCAATCGCACCCACGGGTTAGCACATGTCCCTTTTAACTCCTATTAACTGTGGTTAACTCCTTCCCCTCTCTCTCACGTGCATCGCACATGCCACCCACTAGTTCTTAATAAATAGATAATCAATTAAGAAGTTTAGAGAGTTGTGATGGAAGAAGTATCATTTAACACATTAATATTTAATTAAATAGAGATCTTATTAATATTTAATTAAACGGATGTCTTATTATTCAATTTATAAAAAATAATGTTTTTAAATAAGGGTTATTAAGCGGATGATCAATTAATAAGGGAGACGGAGGGTCCAATGTTAGAGAATTGTGATGGATAAAATATCATTTAACGTATTTAATACTTAATTAAATGAGAGTCTTGATAATATTTAATAAAATGAAGGGTTTATTATTTAATTCAAAAACTAAAGTTTTTAATTAAGATTTCTTATAAAGTGAATGATCAATTAATAAGGGAGATGAAAGGTTTAGAAAGTTGTGATGGAAGAAGTATCATTTAACGCATTTAATATTTAATTAAGTGGAGATCATATTATTTAATTTGGAAAAAATAACGATTAACATTAACATGAAGAGAGAATGGAAGATGTTGAGAGATGCCACATGAAATCAACTGGCATATAGTATTAGTACTAGAAAGTAGCCCGTGTGATGCACGGGTAAAGACAAAAGGGACTAATGAATGGAATATGAATAAGAAAAGATGATAATTAATAATAGAGCAGTGCTTTGCGGACCCATGGGTCTGTTTTTATATCTTACCCCCGTGTCCATGTGTCCCTTTTAACACCTCTTTTAACCATGGTTAAGGTTAACTAAATTAAAACTAAGATTTTGATTTATTTCTTTTTTGAAAAACATGGTTGGATTGCTTAACCTTATGGGTGAGTGAATCTAAACCACAGTAGGTGAGTATTTAAAAGTGGGGAGTGGACCAATGAGGATCGGCCATGCCCTTATAAAATGGGAACCAAGGGTACATTAACTATTTTCCTTAATAATAATGTAAAAGATAATGATAAAAACCTACATATCCAATCAGGCCACATTTAAGACATAGAACCATGCATCTAGAATATTGTGGTCCCTAGTACATGCCATAGGGCACTCAAACATGGAATGTGTCATGTGTATGAATTAATATTATTTTTTTAAAATCAAACTTTTATATATGGTCGATAAAACCAATGGATATAGTAAGAACGAATGCAATAATATAGAATGATACAGGCATAAGCTAATTGCTATCAAAGATTCCTCACCACCTGCATTCTGCAATGTCTATTTCAAAGACTGTTCCTCATCATTCATGGTATCACAACTGAACCCAATATATAAGATCGACGACACTTGAGACTGAACCCAATCTATAAGATCGATGACACTTTCGTGGGAGATTAGGTAATCAACACTTCCCAGGTGAAGGAATCCTATAACAATGCTTTCATCCAATATTGTTGTCATCCACATTAGCAAGCGCTTGACGTAATGTGGCATAATCACCAACACATATTCTTCATTTTCTTCTGTTACAATAGGCTAGCTTCAGTATCTTCTTCGAGGGATGAGACTGTAAAATGCTTGAATTCAAAGATGTTTCAATAGGCGAATTGGTTGTGCAGTTTCTGTGACAGAGTAGGAGGACCAAGGACGCCCACACTTAGAGCGAGTGCGCCCAGGGATGAAGGATTAACATACATCAATTTTTATTCTTTTTTATTATTGCATACACAAAGAGGAAATTCAAATCAATTCAACTCAGATCAAGAAAATCATATAATGTCAAACTGAAACTCACATTGATTATACCCACTTACAAAAACCCATAAATATACCCACTTAAAAAAGAAAAAAAGAACCGACCCACTTACAGAGAACATCACAAAACTACATTATCACCAACCAATATCCCCCTTCAAAAGATCGTCTTCCATCCTCAAAAACTCCCCAATATCAACCTGATGAAGAACAACAATCCCATTTTGGGTCCAACTTCGTGCAATCTTGTGTTGACTTTGCTTCAATCCCAAACCCCAACGCACATCCGACATCAAGAACATGACAACCCCATCATCGGCCACCGTGTTCTCTGTATTCTTCCCCAACCCACCTTTCAAAACATGGTAACCGTACAAAAATGAAATTTCCGAAGTGGGTTTCAACCAAATATTGTGCTTCGCATTAATAGCTAAGAGACTGAGAGATTGGGTGGTAAGGTGAAATTTACCGCCAATTGATGAACTTGCCGATGCAGGTTCCAATTTGAAAATGCTTGTCTCGGCCGTCGTTGGTGGCTCGCTTGACTAAGTCTTCACTCACGTAGTAGACTCTGTTCTTCTGTAGGCGAAAGCAATAACAGCCTGAAATCTCCTCGGGGCCTTCGTGAGATGGGTTTTCAACTATGTTATTAAGGTTATTGCCTCTGAATTTGAAGAGCTTTTCGAACACTGATGTAGTCTCTTTCTCATCCAAAGGCTTCATCTATATCCATCTCCATCTCCAAAAATGATTGTACAGAGAGTGGCGTTTAGAATGTATTTAAAGGGTGAAGGGTGAGAAGATGTAAGACTGTTTCAGTTGCATCAGCCGAGTTAAGGGACATACGTTTAAGGAGTTTAAAACGGCAGAGTGGTATCCATAACGTTTGAAGATCTATAAAGTTTGAGGATTTCATAGCAAAAAAAAAACGTTTGAGGATTCCTCAATAACTCCTAAGATCCCTTCATATTTGAAAACGCTTGGATTTAATGACAGGGATAAGATCTGTCCGGGAAACGTTACAAACAGAGGAGGGAGAGAAATAGGAATAAAAGTGGGAGGAAACCTCCAAAGCTGCCATGTGTCCAAAACCTTCCTTAAAAACGTTTGAGAGAGAGATTGTATAGAAAGAGGTTTTTTCTTATTGAAAATGAGGAGAGAGTTTAAAGGGAGAGAACTCATAGTCACACATGGCAAAACTTGGAGAGAAGTTTTTGCCATGTGGCATCTTTTTGGGAGAAAAATAAAGAGTTTTGAATGTGTCCACGTGGACACACTGTGTTTTAGTATAGTAGATAGATAGATAGATTGGGTTTGGTTTGGCCCTTGCCATACCTCATCTCACAGTTCAACACATGTACCTTTTAACAACCTCTAACTTTAAGATTCACTAACCCTTAGGATTCAACCATATAACCTTGATTTTTAGAACAAAAATTAATCATACAAGAGTTAATAATCAAGGTTAAAAGGTAGTTAAAGGGCTCTTTGAGTGAGGCCAGACAGTTTTGGGCTGGCCACACCAAATCGTTATTGTATATAATGAATCACCAAAGAACCCACGATTTAGTTATAGGAGTGTATTCGAGTCGGGCTTGGCCCTACTCGACTCAGCTTGAAAGAGTTTACTCTAGGCTCGAAGCTTGGTTCGGCTTGAAATGGTGCTCGAAAAATCGGCTCGAAGCTCGACCTGAATTCATGAAGCTTGGCTTGAAGCTCAGTTCGACCCGAATCGATTCAAGCTCGAGCCGGGCTTGGCTTGGCTCGAGCTTGACTTGAATATGATTTTTTTTAAAAATTAAATAAAATAATAATATTTTAAATTATTTATATATATAATAATGATATATATAAATAATATATTCTTTTAAAAATAATATTCGAGCCGAGCCGAGCTCAGTCCGAATTGAGCCTCAATCGAGTCAGGCCGAATCAAACAGGCCTTAGCTCGAGCACGGCTTGAAAGTAATTCAAGTTGGAAAACTAGGCTCGGCTTGGTGCAGTCTGATCAAGCCTAAAAATCAAGCTTGAGTTTAGCTTGATCGAGTCAAGCCACGCCAAGCCAAGCAACCAAGCTAGCCAGGCTTGTGTACACCCCTATTTAGTTACGAAAGAGGAGTGCTAGCCTAGAGTTCCATACGTAGATTCGAAACTCCCATTGTGCTAGCGAAGGAAGTTATGGTTTGAACTTTAAACGATTTAGGATAGTCAGAGACGTTCTCTCTTGTTGTATTCCCGTGATTATCACGCGTCTCCAAAAAAGCCAAAGATGTAATCCTTTCATTTATTTCTATTGCTTCCGAATTCAAAGGAGTTGAAAGTTATAGGACATATGGCATCACGAGAATACAGTAAGAGAGAACGTTTCTGGCTATAGCTAAAGATGATCCGAAGTCGGTTTGAATGGATTGTGAAGGTGACAAGGATTTCTCGTTGGTTATTAAAAGTGTGTAGGTTGAATTTAGCTACTCGAGTGAATTCTAAATCTATATCATTCTCCTCAATTTCTAATTCTTTCCTCTTTATTTTGAAAAATAATCCGCTTACTCGTCGAGGAGTGGATTGAAACGTCTTGCTCTCTTAAAACTTACCACCGATCCCCTTTTAACTCATTTTAAATGTGGTTAAGTTTCAATAATCCTTAAAGTTAAACCATCTAACCTTGGTCTTTAGATGAAAAAACTGAAAAAATTAACTATAGGGGTTAATTTTTCTTAACCAGAGTTCAAGGACAATTAAAGAGGCTTTGAGTGTGAGACGCATTAATCCACTCCTAGTTTGAGGAGCGGATTATTCGTCATTCTTTTGACTAGTGATTACACACTCCGCATTTGACTATATAATCAAATGCCTTCCCATTTCATCCCCCTTTAACTGTGGTTAAGCTTGATTAAGCTTAACCAACTTAAAGTTTAACCAACTTAAATTTAATATTTTTTTCCTAAAAAAAAAGGTTAAATGGATGAATCCTAAGTGAATTAATCTTAACCACAATTAATGGGTGTTAAAAAGGCTGGTGGGGATCAATAAGGACCGGCATTTCATTACATAGTGGAAATGCATCATAAGTTAAGCATTTTCCTTCTTTTATTTTACATGTCACACAAGTAGGCCGCAACCTTGGTTAGTTTGGTTAGTACTTATTTTACTTAGGGAGTGAAATATTAACCGTCACACTCATTTGAAGGACTCAATCTTTGGTCTCCTTGATATGAAGGATACAACTCTTGTCTTCTGAGAAACAAGCCGCATTGTCTAATTAGAAGAAGAGAAATTAGAAGATCATTGCATACGTGTAGGGGGAAAGGCAACATTTTCTTGTAGGGGTAAACCATGGTCAATTGGAAATGTTAGTAATTGTTGATGGATTTACAACTAATAATTGAGATTTGGGTAGGTTTACAATATTTTGGGTTTAGGGGAATGAGGGGTTTCCAATCCCCTTAGGATTCGGGGGATAGCCACATATATTTTTTTTTAGGACCAAGTTTATGGGTCATCTCATTCATGTGTTTCCTAAATATAATATGCATATAATTTCTCATTCTTTAAGGGGGCAGCTACCCCTTACCTATGGCTACACATTGTTAAATAATTTAGAGGAGTGTTAGCCCAATTGAATATTTCAATTCTTCTTTACCGATCAAAAAAAAAAAAAAATATTTCAATTCTTTTCCCAAACTCTCACTATAGGTGCAAGACATGCCATTGCTACCCTTTCCCATGTTAAGAAAACAAGTTTTTCAAATGAGAAAATTATGATATATACTTTTTCTATAGCAACTATGAAAAGTAATGTCACATGTCTGTGACTACAATGAGAGTTTGGAAGTTTGTGATTGAGGTAACCTTCTTCAATATCTAAATAACATAGTATTAAAAAAAATTCAAGAGTTCAAGGGAGTTGCCCCGCCAATGGCTATGCCTTATTGAATAATTAAATAACATCATATAAGTGTTCGTGCTTGCTTACACATACTAGACCCAATTGGGCTTTATAAAGACAACCATAGGGTTTGGTGTAGTTGCCCTATTCAGGGGTGGAGCCAAGAATTTTTCTTCTTGGGGGGGGGGGATACATGTATAAAAAAAATTAATGGATTTGAGGGTATGAAACTTGGGGTTTGGGGGCGTAGCCCCCGAGAAATTTTCTTTTAGGGTAATTTTTCTATTTTGAGAATTTTTTCCCGGTAATGTCATTGAGGTCGCCACGTGTCCCTATTGATACCCCTTAACTGTGGATAAGATTCACCCCACCTATCCTCGTTTTTTTTTAAATATTAAAAAAAATTCAAACCCTAGTTAAAATTCATTAACTCCTACGGTTAAAAAAAATTTAATTTTTTTATTCTAAAAATCAAGGATAAGTAGGTGAACCCTAAGAGTGAGTGAACTTTAACCATAGTTAAAGGGTGTAAAGGATGTCAATAGGGACATGTGGTTAAAGGGCATAACCAGACTCCATTGGAGGACCCACTATATATATATCACAAAAAAAATTGGGGGGCCATAATATATATAAAACAAAAAAAATTTGGGTGGCCAAGTATACTAAAAAAAAAATTAAAAAATGTTGAGGACCCACTATTTCATACCAACACAAAAAGGGATTTCCCCCCCCCCCCCCCGGCTCCGCCCCTGGCCCTATTCCATTACACTTTAAAAAAAAGGGTGCAATGAATTGAGTAGTCAATAAAAATGCCAAACTAATACTTCCCGCATATATCCGATAGTGATTTAATGCTTAGATTTGACTTTTGAGTATGTTGCTGGCATTGTTTATAGCAAACTTAAGATGTTGGGGGTGTTTCCCTATTAGAGCATTCCTAGCAGCCTCACCAAAATAACTTTTTGGTTATTTTGGTGAGGCAAAACACTAAAAACATGTTAAAATGATTCCCAGCAACCTCACTAGAATAACAAAATCGGTTTGGTGAGTATGTAGACTCACCAAAGTTAAATTTTTCTCACCCTGGGTCCCACATAAATAATAAAATAAGATTTCTCTCTCTCCTTTCCTTTCTTTGGTCCTACACAAACAATAAAATATTGCTTCTCCCTCCTCTTTTTTCAGTTAAAATGATGAGGTTACTGGGAGTGATTTAAAAAAGTGGCTTACCAAAATCATTTTTGTGAATTTTGGCTATTTTGGTGAGTGAAATTTGGTGAGGCTGCTAGGAATGCTCTTACCCTTTAAGTTTGAGTTTGTTCTCAAACTATCAAAGTTTTAAAAACCGTTCCCACAAAAGACTTAATCATTTTATCATAATTCAATATTTATAAAAAGTCTTAAATATCTATCCACCGTTACTTTTTTTTTTCTTGGTAAACTCAATCATACCACAAGGCAATGACTGAAAGCAAAGACAAGGGAATACTCACACCACCCTAGCAAACACGCACACACACACCACATGCAAACTCACACACACACCACACACATGCAGCCCATGTAAGCTTCACCCTAGAGCTCCTCAAAACGGGTACCAACTATTTGAGGTGCCAAGAAACTTATATGGGACAACATGCTCGGGTAGGAACCGATGTGGGACTAAACACTCACTTAAAGGTGTTCTGGTTTTTTTGGTAAACCCAATCATGCCACAAGGCAATGACTGAAGGCAAAGATAAGGGAATACTCAAACCACCCAAGCAAACACACACACACACCACATGCAAACTCACACACACACACCACACACATCCACCGTTACTTACATTTTAAAAAAGAGTTTCTTCTAAATTTAAAAGAAGAATAAGAGGAAAATAGAGATTTGAGTGTACATGAGATTATAGAAGCTTCTCTCATTTATCTTTTAATGAGTGTTTTAAGACAAATTTAATAAACGTGTTCTTAAAAAGAGATGAAAAATTAACAAAATTATGAGTTTTAACAAAGTTTTTGCGCACATGATCGATACATGTGGTCCATACACTTGCTTGATACCCATATCGATACAACAAGTATCGATACCTATCAATACACATGGTCAATACATCAAGTATCAATACATACCGTCTTCAATATTGGAACACAACCAATATCGATACGAAGTGTTGACCCAAATTGTTTAGTATCAATTACTCACCGTAAATCATAAAAAATGAAAAGAAAAGACATGTAAAAGCATCTAAAATGAATTTTAAGATTTAAAATCATTAATACAATGATTATAAATTTTTTTCTTTAGATTAATCATACATGTAATGATTTTAAGTAATTCATTATTCAAAAGAACCCAAAATGGTTGATTTTCTTAGGTTAATGGCATTCTCTCACGATCGTGGTTATTAGTTTATCAAAATGAAACCCTCTTTGTGGAAATCTCAGTTGAAACGGTAAGTAATGAAATGTTGAAGACTCTTACTGATCAATGAAGGGGGCTCCATTGTTGATAAGGAATGGAGGAAGCTCCGTGATTTTAGGAAGGAATGGACACAATGTCTTTTTGTCGAATAGTTCGGATAAAATGATCAAAAATAGAAAAAGTTAGCATGTGTGTGGTGGCATTAAGAGAAGAGTTTTCAAATTTTGTGTATTTGGGGAACAACCCCACACTTGAGTTGCAGGGGAGGAGTACCCCCTCCCAAAAAAATAAAAAATAAAAATAAAAATCTATAGTACTTATAAGACAGCTTGGGAGAGGCAGAGCTGGGGGGATTCTAGCACCCTTAAACTTCGGAGATATTTACAAACATACGCGATGGCCTATGAACTTGGCCCTCCGAATAAAAAACAAAAATCAGCTACGCCCCAAACCCCCATTGTTAACCCCACCTTCAAGAGAATCCTGGCTCCGCCCCTATTAAAGAGTATAATCAGGGGAAAAACTCTAATATTTTCTCTGTGAAGTTAATCAAGCGAGTGACCATATGTCTTCATTGACCCACTTCGACTCCTTTCATGTGCTGATCTCTTCCATGGAAGCATTTCTTCTTGGTCCTTTCTTGCTTGAAGAAAATAGAAAAGATGGAAGCAGGAAACTGGAACTTCTTTCAAAAGGCAGACCATCTCGTCTCAGTTTCAAAGGCCCACCATCTATTCGTTGGTTAGTAGAAAGTGATGCTGAAAAGTGATTTTTCCAGAGAAAACCAATTGTTTTGTGTGCTTGATTTGCTAGAAAATCTAGTTTTATCGAGAAAACACTTTCTGATTTTTACTTCCCAACTTTTCTCAACTAAAAAGATAGTCATATATTGTTAGAAAGAAATTATTTTTTTGGCATACTAATTAAGATCCCATCTAACTTGCGGTAAACTGAATGATTACACTCAGGGAAAAATAAAACCAACAATTTATTTGCAAAAATTTTCACATGACAAAATAATTTTTTTTTCTTTTTCCTTTTCTAACATAGGTTCTCTTCTGAAACAAAAGGACAATATAAGGTCAGAGGGATGCCTATACTCTCAGGGTTTACCTGTGGCATAGACCTTGTGAGCACATAAATGCCAATGACTACCCCCAGGTCCCATCCCACCCCAAATAGAAGAAATGAACACAAAAAGTCATGCCTCAAATGTTTTGCACAATTTGGAAATTTTGAGGTTATCATTGTTTTATAGGCAATGCAAGATCCAGTTTCTTTTAAGAGTCATTGTCTTCAAGGGTGTGTTCGGTTGAGGGGTAAATTGGTGGGAGAAAAGAAAGTGAAGTAAAAGAAAAGAAAGAGAAAGTGGATTTTCTCTTGTATGTTTGGTTTGAGAGAAAAGTGGTGGGAGAAAATATTTTTTTTCCCAAATATACCCCTTATTCACATTTACAAAACTCTTTAGATAAAAGGGTAAAATTGGAATAATAATAGGTTTTTTCACTTTCTTTCACTATTCCACCAAAAAGCTGGAATATGAAATGGGTGTAAGTGCAAGAAAATCTGGCACTATTGAGCATCTTGATTCTCTAGAAAGTGAAGCTTTCTTGCAAACCGAACATAGGGTAAGTGGGTGTTTCTCTCTTTCTTTTGCTTCCCCTCACTTACCCCCCAAACGAACACACTCTTGAAAAGTCGTGGTGTTAGCGGTGTTAGTTCAAAACACTGGTTGTCTTTCTCTTGAAAAAAGTGATTCTTAAAAAAAAGTAGAACTAACATTTGACAACATATATCCACTTAATATGGTTACATGTAAATGCTATATAGAAACAAGAATAGGCAAAGAAAATGTCCGCAATCAAAATTTTAGAAACTTTTCATCAATATGAAGCAATTTTACTCACGGTTCATTTGAAAAAATGTTAACTCTTTTAGCATTTGTGCTGACTGCATCTGCTTGGTCTTGCTAAAAATCTGTTCTTGAAGCCATTAATCAGTGTATAACCAAGATAGATGCAATAGGAATTTAGGTCTAGCCGAACTTTTTATGTGGCTGGACTCATTTAATGGAGCATGACTAACAGATAGATCAGAACTTCTTTCCTGCAGTTAGACAGGCAAGGACACTGCAAACATATCCAGGCAATAATAGAGATGAGACTATAAAAATGGAGAACAATAATTCTTGTCCACATTCGCTAATATTCAGATTTACACAGTTAACGAAGAAGACAAGTAAATTGACAAATAGCAACAGAAACTTGTACTTAACATTTTGAGGATTTATTGGATGTGAGGCATTATATTCCTCAGTTTACACGACGGTCCAACTGTGATAACCTTTCGTCTTCCAGAAGTGCATATGGATCAATGTACGGGGGTGGTGCTATAGGCATTTTGCTTGCATCATGGATGAAACTTGGACCAAAATACTGCAAATGGATGAATAATCAGTATCGCAACATAAAAAAACCTTTCCTCAGGCAAGGACAGTCACGTGCATGCATAAGTCTTTACCTACCTAATCGAGACCACTTTAAATTTGTGAACATAATTTCTCATTTCTCTTCCTTTTTGTGTTGGTAAGATGGGATGGAACCCAAGACCTTGTTGTTAGGGTACAGAATATCAACCACTTGAGTTACATGCTCAAGCTCCCAGTTCTAAATTCACTCTTATCACATATAGAAGCATAATCTAACTGGACACTTCTGAGTTCTAATTAACTACTAATTCCAAAACCTCCCATTTATAATGAACTCCATACACCAGCACCAACTAGCCAATGACATGTTTAGAATCGATTGACTGTGGCATCAGATGTCGGGCAATAAATAAAAAAGCGAAGCAAAACTTCAAACCAATTGGCTTTAGTTGCATAAAGTAATGAGGAATGCCGAACGAACCAAAAATAAAAATACTTGGAGAAGAAACACAACAGGAAAATAGAGCTTACAAAATAGAGAGCAGAAAAGAATGCGACGGTTATGAGGATCAGTGGCCAAAATCCAATAAAGAATGTCCCTCCAAGTGTTAGAAGCACTTTAGCCCGTGGAATCAAGCCCTGGATTAAAAAAAAAGTTTTAGATGTAAGCCGATTCAATAAATGAGGATCATAATCAAATCCCACAAGTGATGGCAAGTCTTCAAGCCTGCTAAATTAGTACGGATATTCCTATATATGGGAATTGTTATGCATATGCTTACAACTATTTAGAATCTCTTGTCTAGATCATGGTGATTAACATAGGTACGAAAAAGCCACAGACCATGTTCTAGTGTTACAGCTGGTCTTAACGCGACTATTATCAGCCTATCAGGGGCAATTTGACAGAACCATGGGAATATTTCAATGAGGAAAATATAAATATACTAATATGAAACAAAAATGGATAGAATCCAATACAAAAGTAGATTTAATTTGATTCTTCGCCTAATAGTTGACCAAGTCTTTTGCAATTCTCATGACATGATTGAACGAAATATTCCTATCATTCTTGAACTTGTAAATTACTCTATGCAACAATATGTTATACTGCCAGGGACCCATGGATCTCAGATGACATTCAAAGAATTGTTTTTCACCTCCAAAGGACCTGTGAAGAACAGAAAATCTTCACATTCTAGCAGTGCTTCTCTTGATATGAATTGGTCCATACTGCGCAACTCATATAATTCTTACCAATTAAACAAGATTGATGTTATTGCCAAAAATTTCTTTGACTTTTATATTGGTGGTAGGTAAGCCTAGAATAAACCAGCAACCTCATAGCAGCAAAAGAAAGAACCTGAAAATTGAGCACTGGTTACTTTTAAGATTTTTCACAAGTACTTTTCACCGTTTTAGTCTAGGTTTTTGTAATTAGACATTGCCATAACTAGTCACCGAAAACACTATAAGGAGCAGGAATGGACAAACCAGGAGAAATAGAGAAAGAAAGAACATCTAACAGCTGAAATAATCACTTTTGAAAGATCCTATTGGTTTCTTATGCTGCTTCACAAGAATAAGTTCATTTTCTTATTTCTAGCATCCATTAAACCTAAATATTATAATAAAAAAAGAAAAAAATGGTAAAAAAATCAATACAAGAAAAGGAGCATAACCCTATATATATATATATATATGCACAACAACTCAGTGTTGCATCAACATGGTCAAGGACGTCAAAGTCGAAATCTGATGCATGTCGAGGAGTCAGATTCATCAAGAACTTGTCGAATTGTGCACACACGGACATATAGATATAAACTTACATGTAAATGAGAAAATAAAATAATTAAGAAAGTGAAAAAAATTATATATAAAAGAACATACCTATTTTTTTACAAGACAAGAATATGTAAACAAAAGATACATAATTACATTGTAAGTATATGTATTTTACTATTATATAAGTCAATCTTGATTAATATAAAGCATATGCGACTGAGTAATAGGATTTAGACGTACAATAATATATATGCATAAGTAGTTGTTTGAATACTAAAAAAGTAAAATTATAAGATAAATGTTAAATGTATACCTAGATATGAAATAATCTGCATACGGTAAGAGTTATAATGAGTGTTTAATCAAATCCTAGTTTTATGCAAGTGCAATATGTATAGGGTGGAAGGATAGAATCATAGAACATATGAAAAAAGTTCTCTTTATGAGTTTTAAGCAAACAAGCTGATGATGGAAAGTTACATCCTTTGTCACCTAAAATGTTTTAAGTGGGGCTCATGCCGTGACACTAGCATCCCAATTCTCATTTAAATTAATGACACTTTGAAGAGTTGGCACATGGCATCCTGTACCAAAACCCACCTGGCCCAACAAGTAATCCAAGAAATCTCAATCAAAATGATCGTACGACTTCTCGAGCTCCACCTGACAAAGAATCCCGCTCCTGCCCTCCTTGAGCCTAGAATCAATACACTCACTAGTGATCACGACTCCATTAAGTAGCTGTCTGCTTTGAACAAATGCCCCCTGATGAGCCCCCACTACCTTCCCGATGGCCATCTTGCACTGCGTCGCAAGAACCTTAGCCAGAATTGTGTACAAAATATTGATAGTTTTACAGTCCCGTAACTCCTCTGCACCTGCTCTCTTGGGAGATGAAGGTCGTGTTAGTTGCCTTGTTCCATCTACCCTCTGATTGAACTCCTCTATCACTTTCATAAGATCAACTTTCAAAGTGTCCCAATAGGCAGCAAGCCTTGTCAAAAGCCACAGAAAAATCTTCTGGCCCAACCCCGCCTCCAGATGATCTAACCGTAAACTCTAAGATGTCGAAGGATAGTCTAGCATGTCCATCCAACATATAAAGCTTCTCATAAAAGGATATAATTCCATTGCATATGGCCTCCTCTTCCTGGATAACCTACCAGGCTACCACCCATTTCATCTTTCTTATGCAGTTGGATCCTCACTTTTTGTTTCCGGCTAATCTCCTCTTTAAGTGTAAGAGAAGACTCCATGCTAAGGTTCCCCTCTTAAGGATAGACTTTTCTTCCAGAGTATCCAGCTGGCTAATTTCCGCGCAAATCTTCTTCTTCTCTCCAACCTGCCCCAAAACCTCCACATTCCAGTTCTTGAGTTTGGCCTTGAAGGTATTCAACTGCATACTAAATATAAAACCAGCCCCTACTTTAAATGGCATCTCCCATCAAGATTGAGCCAACTCCTTCAAGCCATCCACTTCAAGCTATATATTCTCGAATCTAAAAGGGGGTCAGTTTTCTATATTTTGAGTATTCCCTCACTAAAAGGGGTTTATGATCTGAAATAGAGTTATCGCTTTCTGAATCCTGTCTGGAAATCTGGACTCCCAACCCACCTAATACAACCCTCTATCAAAACAGCACATTGGATGCCCTATTGTCTTGACCAAGTATAAATAGCACCTTTTAGAGGAAGGTTGATAAGCTTTCTCACTCTTTGATTGACATTATCTCAAGGATTACAATTACACTTGACAAACAGTATGTAAGGTTACACTTAACTCTAGATCCATCTTAAGGTTGTATATATCAATGCATATGGCTGGAAATTTGAGACAACAAATTAAAGAACCTTGACCTAGCTCCCACTGCCTCATGCGGTCATGCCACTAAATTTCATGTTTGTGAGTTGTGATTCATGAAAAGACTAACTAGACTGTGGAAACAAGAGTTAAACCATGCCCATCATCATGCAAAAGCTTGCACATAGCTAACTCTTGAACCATGATTTGGAACACTTTTGTACATTTGACTTTCCTTTATAGAATTTGAGCTTCCAGAATTTTCTAAGATGAAGGCCTTCCTTCTTTTTCTTTTTCAGTTCATATCAACCTTAAATGAGGAAGTGGAGAAGGTACCCACCTAAAGGGGCATACGAGTCAGGGGAGGAATGCCTTCATGCTGTAATTCCCTATTGTTTTCTCCATTTTGTTATTGTTAATTGCTTGTGGGATTGTGTCAGTGATTTTTAATTGTTTTTAGATTTTTCTTCACAAACAAGTGTGGTTCATCAGTTCAATCTAACATAAAAGTTGATGATTTTCCACACACACACAAAAAAAGAGTCTAGCGGTACCTAATTGGGTATAGCATGCACGTGTTTGTATGCATATGCATGAATTTAACACCACAAAATTGCATTTAGATTAGGACCAATTGAGGTGGAGAATAAATCACACTCAATTCAAATAATTGATTGTCAATAGTAGTTTATCAGCATGGAAACACTGATTAAACAACTCATAAATATCATTAAAGATGGATTCAAGACCAAGAACTGCAGAAACATTCACAAACAACTTGGAGAAGAATGAGGGCTAAAAATTTATGCTCATACGAATCATAGAAGTTTGAAATAAAAAAAAATCTGGCCACACCTTAGACCAACTACTGGCAATGGAACCTTCAATCTATGGTAACACGATATAATATTAATAAAGGAAGTGAACATGTGAAAACCTCAATGCCTTCACTGTTCAGCGCCATGGAACGCTCTCTTTGATTAGATAGGCTTTTCTCAAGATCTGTTGAGACTAAATTTCTCTTTGAGAAACCTATCTCATCTTCCTTCAATTTTATCTCCTCATCTAGTCCAGACATGCTTATGTTGCTGTCTTCAAGTAGTGACGTGGGAGTCATACCCCTTCTCCTTAGTTCCTTCATAAATAATGACTCTGGAGGTTCTTCGCCTGAAAAACACTCGTAATAAGTGGCACAGTAAATAGACACATTCAGTTGGTTCTATTTAAGCAACAGTGAATGATCCACTGAAGAAATTGCATGAGAGTTGTATTACCAATTTAGCAACAAATTCACAGATGAATATGTTTAAAAAACCCAACTAATTCATCCTAAGATAGTTACTGAAGGGAAATAAATAATGGAGTGCTCAACAAAAATTTAATTTCAACTTGGGTATACCACTAGAACCAACAGAATTAGTGAAAGTACAGTATCTAGTTGCTCATTCTCAAATATCGCTAAATCAAACTCCTTATAGATCCAAATATTACAACCCAGTGAGAATTAACCATCTTCAAAAACCAAGATGATTGCATTCATACCCCCAGCCTTCTTAATAAATAGGTTCCATGTATCATAACCTAATGAGAATCAATCATCTTATAAAACCAAGATGATTGCAAGTGTACCACCAACCTTAATAAATAGTCTTGAATCTACTCATACAAAAACAAATCAACTAAACTTTATTGTACAATTAGTTATTCGTGCTTCAATCCAACATAACCCTCTTTAGCTTTCATAGACGTCTCAACCTTATCATAACCTAATGAAAATCAATCATCTTATAAAACCAAGATGATTGCAAGTGTACCACCAGCCTTAATAAATAGTCTTGAATCTACTCATACAACAACAAATCAACTAAACCTTATTGTACAATTAGTTATTTGTGCTTCAATCCAACATAACCCTCTTTAGCTTTCATAGACGTCTCAACCTCAAATCTCTCTCAGAACCTTCACATTATCTCATAGAGAAAATTAGTGAAAAATCCCATCAATTTGCCAATCCCATCAATCACCTAAGACTAAGAGTTGTTATATTAGCAACGAAACTGACACCTATTAGAATTTAAGCCAATGGCACTAGAAGAAACCTTCCATGGCAAACAAAGGACCTAATTTGATCAACTTTCTGTCTTCAATGTGTTTTGTCTAGTTACTGAGTTTTCCTCACAAATATCTAAATGCCATGCTTCCTTTTCTAGGTTCAATAATTCAACCATTCAACCGCTCAACCAAAACATGGCATGTTGTCATCAGCAATGGAACCAGCTCCAATGTCATATTCTTCCTCAAGAGTGGTTGTCTCTTCTCATATCACAACCAGCTACTCTTAACATCTTTTCATCATTGATGAAGATAAATCTTCAACTTTATACCTTCAAACCAAGCACAAGCTTAAATTTTGCATCACCATGAAATCACAATATTGACTGTAAATGTGGTCTCGGTTCACCATAGGGATATTGTGTGAAATACTATGAACACGATGACGTAAACTCTCCCAACTCCTGCTGCTAGAAAGCCACTACTGCGACCATGCTATAGCAGTCATCTCCCACTCCTTCCAAAACATTTGTACAATGAACTGACCACCTTTTATAGTTCCGATGTCATCAAAGGCCTTGCTAAATTGTATTTTCCTCCTAATTAGCTACTTTGTCGCTAACAATATTAATTCTCCTACTTAGCACTTTCTCTGATTTTCAATTCATAAATTTAAGTTCTAAGAGCCCCTTTATCAAAATCTCTTATCTGATATGCATCGCTCTTTAGAAAACTCCTCCTCTTCTCTAGGCTGATTCATAATTCTTTGATGGTAGAATCACACTTTGTGTAACAGATGTATGCCCCTTCAATAGTCTCGAGATTATTAAACGAACTATATGCCGTCAGAAAGAAGTAGTCACTAAGTCTTTTTTAGTGGTTTAGTAACCTGGTAAGGGAGCAAGCCCCCACCCCCCCCAGGCCCCAACACACACACACATAGAGGGAATCAGGAATGTTAGAGCTTGAACATGTCCAGGTCTACCAGAAAAGGCTTTTCGAGTCGAAGTCAAAAAAATGACTTCCATGATATTGACTATATGCTAAGATATATAACATTGTTAAACAAATTTGACATAATGAGCATTAAAGTAGAATCAATCCAAAAATTGATTGACATAACGCAGAAAATTTTGTAACTCAATCCAAGGTGGAAGGAAGCATGGAATTCCGAGTCCAAAATGGTTTTATCCAAAGATTAAAACTTCGGTTTCGGGGGATGTATCGGTCGCAACCGAAACCTATATGAATCGGTTTCGGACGATACGTATATATTTTTCTTATTATTAAAAAAAATCAAATTAAATTTTAAAAAAACTTAAATGATTTTTAAGAACCAAATTTACCAAATATAAAGCCATGGGAAGCAAAGTCAAAGACAGAGTAGCAAAAACAATTAAAATTCTACATTGAATTAAAACATACATAACTAGTAAATGATATTCATCACCCATTTCGTATCAGTATAAATATCGCATAGAGGGATACCGGTACCTATACATATTGCCCATTTTGTATCGGTTTCGGCAATTTTATTCCCATGGTTTTATCTCACGTGTGCGGACAAATCAGGGATGCGATTTGCAGTCTTGCAGAAGGGTAGTTGAATTTTCTGATTGGAGATTGAAATACAGCAACAGTTCCACAGTCAGCTTAAATCCCCCCCAAAAAAAAAAAATTTGTTTCATTCTAAATCCAAAATTGCATATAGGATCAATTGATCAACAAGCTTTCCTTCTTCAGTAAAATGAATCAAAATTCTGTATTATAATCAAGTTTGCTCCGTTCTCTCTAATCTCATCCCCCAAAAAATTCAGCCTTTCCCGTTTTAGATATTCTCAGGAGAAGAAATTAACAATAAATAAACATACCATCAAATGAACTTAAAAAATTCGAACACACGGAACAAGAAGAAGAAACGAAAACAACTCAAAGATAAGGACAAAACGCTTACCATTGCTCTCGTTCTCGCCTTCCTGAAGTCGGCAACAAACCTTAAACCCTCCTCCCATCACAATTTTCGAACTACGACGCTTCTGCAACCTCAAAATCTTCTTCTCAGACGCTGTAAATTCAGAATCCGAGGAAAACCAGGTGGATTTCCGGGCAAAATCAGATCGGAAACCAAGGAAAGGAGATAAACCCGATTTCACAAACTCCAAAGACGCCGCCATGGTTTTTCGCTTCGCAATCAAGCGGAGTCGAATCCCATTACAGAAGACAACAAATGTAACCTAAAATCGTACGGGACAAGGAAATGGCGATGAGAGCTGATTTTTTGTTGTCACTCGGTGAGAGTGAGAGAGAAAGAGCGTATTTTATCATTTGCGGGGTTTATTCTTCTAATTTGCGCATGAGGTAGGGTGATTGATGCCTTTTGTGGCCACAAGTTGCAGTTATAAGAAGAGGGAGAACCCTACAGGCTACAACTAAAGGAAAGCGAGAGGTGTGGAGAAAATCCGATTCTAGTGACTTTCTGGCTCTCATCACCTGCTCTTGTCGTTCGTTAGGAGTATCTAAGCCGAGCCAGCTCAAAGGCTCGGCTCGGCTCGGCTCAATTAAGCTGAGTTAAAGCTTAAAAGTTGGCTCGATCTTGAAATGTGTTCAAGTCGAGCTTGAGCCAAAGCTTATTTGATTGGCTTGGCTCCAATGTTATTAGAACCGGACCGATCATCGAACCAGTTGAGTGGTCGGTTCCCGGTTTGACCGGTTCGAACGGTCCGTGTCATTTTTTTTTAATTTAAAAAAATCAATTTTTATCCATATTTGACTGATTCTGACCACCGGTTCCCGGTTCAACCGGCTGGTTTCCACGGTTCTCACTAAATAGCCCGGTTCTGAATGATGTCCGATTCTGACAACACTGCTTGGCTCAAAACTCGGCTCTGCTAGTTGAAATATTATATAAAGTAAAATAAATAAATAAGTATTATTTATATTATGTATAAATAATATAATATTATTATTATTTTAAAACTAATTTTTTATAAATCAAGTCGACTCAAGCAACAATTGGAGCTCAAGCCAAACTATTGTAATTGAGAGGAGCTTTTCAAGCTTGAGTCGAGTTTGAGCATGGCACAGCTCAGTATGAATACACCCCTACTTGTCGTCTTTTTCTATATCATTATTATGTGCACGTAAGGGCGTGATTTGGGGCTGTTTGGTGACACTACTATACGTAGGGTGTCAATAGGCAAATTCAATCCGGGTCTATTAAAAAATTATCAAAATATAGACCCAAGCCCGAGCCATATTGACATTTGACACCCCTCTATAAGTTATAAAGAAATATTGTTTATAAATAAGTATATTTTTTTTTATAAATGTATTATATTATTTATTTATAAGTTTCTTGTTTTTTAGTCTCAGTCAATGTTACCTGATTCATTGATCCACAGTTCACCAATTTAAACCTAATTCGCTTAGGGTAGGATGCAATAGTTCGTTTCTTGGTTCGCTTAGGTTTGGCTTGCTAGTTTGGTTCGCTACTTTAGCATGTAAAATAAATATTAATTTTATAATATATTATAAAAAAATATATTTTTTAAGCATTTTTAAACCCATAAAAAAACATCGTTTAATGAAAGGTTTGTGACTCAAAATATAAATTTGCCGAATCCAAAGAAAAATATCAGTGAATTTGATTAAAAAAATCGACAAACCAAGACCGTTTTATTCGCTCAATTTCACGAACCAATCGGAACCGAACCATGAACTAGTTCGGGTTCGTTGGTTCACTACAGCATACAACGAACTTGGTAACCCCCTGGTACAAACCACTTTTACTTATTTATTTTTATCAAATAAATTTATTTATAAATAAATAAATATCTTGACCAATAAGCAAATAAGTATTCAATAGTAGTAAAGATTGAATCACAGTCAATTGCGATTGAATTGTCCCCGAGTTCAATTGTACTCGTAGGTCAACACATGTCTCTTTTAATATCTATTAATTGTGGTTAAGATTCACTAACTCTTAAAGAGTCCAACAATCTAATCTTAGCCTTTAGGGAAAAAATATTAGTCCTAAGAGTTAAAAAGTCTTAACAAGAACTAAAAAGGCACTCTGAATGCGATTGAACTCTCCAAATTCAATCGCAATTGGATAAGATCCGGTCTCATAGCATAAGTGTTGCCAAAGGTTGGTTCTCGGAAATGTCAGTCTTTTTTTTTTGCTATAACGAAATAACACACACTATCACACTTACACACACCCTTGTAGCACAAGCTACTTGCAACCACACAACCCTCTCAAAAAAGAGAGGAAGTCTTGATCAGACACTAATTTATATGTGTTAGGATTTAAAAATGGAAGATGTGAAATGTTTGATATGCCCTCGGGTTATGATGATTGTATAAATGGTTGTGTAGTTTGTTTAATTTTCCTTTATTTTTCTCCTTTCACTTTTTTTCTCCGCAACCAAACACAGGGAATGTTGTAAGGCCTCATCTTCATGTGATGGCCCGTCGCCTTCTTCTGTGGCCAAGATGAACACTCTATCACCACCCCACCTTTTGGGGCTGCCTTTCTCATTACCATCACCACTAGAAGAATAAAAAAAAAAAGTTGGGGACAATCAGGGGTGAAGTCAGAAATTTATTGTAGAGGTCACATTAAGTTTAAGGGACAGAGGTTCGAGGGTAGAGCCTTCGAAAATTTTTTGACAACTAAGTTTGTGGGCCATTTCATCCATACATTTTGTACATATCCTACATGTTTTCCTGACCGTGTTATTAGCCTTTGGCGAGACGTTTCAAATTTGAAGGGATATATAGAGATAGGATCATAGTCAATTGCGATTGAACTCTCCGCAATTTCAATCCCACACACATATCAATACGTGTCACTTTTAATTCCTATTAAAATTCACTAACCCTTACGTTTCAATTTAATCTTGATTTTTAAAAAGAATACATTAAAAGAGGAACGACGCCTTTTTTGTTGTTGTTGTTGTGTATAAGTAAGGAACACTAAACAGACACACAATCAAACCTAAGATAACCGCCAAAGTGTCATAAGAGTAAACCTGCAAACTCACTCTAAAAGGACATGACTAATGGAGATTGTCCCATTATAGAGCTTCTTAAGTTTATTATTTTATTTTTTTCTTAATCCAAAGTTGGAGCTTTTTGGCAGTACTGTAGCAAAAAAAAGGAAGGGTAGGGTCAGAAAAATCCTTCCCATGAGATGAACATTAAAAACATCACGCGAGGAATAACCAAAAGATCACTTGGCACGGGAGTGGTTCTAAACACAAACTATTTGCAGTTCCTTCAGGCCAGCAATTTCAAAAGCTACCGACAAATGACCTAGTAACCAAAGCGAGAAACGGGAGCGTGAAAGTGACAAATTTCAATTTAGGGTAGGGTCGAGCAACCCGTCTTTTATATATATATATATATATATATATATAGTAGCATTCTAATGACCCATGCTCATTAAGGGTTGTAATGAGCGGTCCATAATAGTGTGACATGTGGCAAGTTGTTTCGGAATCTGTCTGTTTGATGTCAAGATGGGTTACTCGAGAGATACGTGACAAAAAATTTACTTGATCGGACATTTATAGATCGTCTGATCGAAGAAGGGAAGATCAATCATTTATATATCCTAGGTAGGGTCTAATGAACCCTAAGGGATTAATGCTACAAAATGGGGTTAATTGGACGGTCTAAACATGACCAATCAAATTGATTTTTTTGACACATGTCTCCAATGGACCTAACTTAACATCCAACGGTCGGATTCAAAAAAAGTAAGTCACATGTCATCTTTCTAAAGGGACTGCTCATTACAAGCTTCAATGAGGCATGACTCTTTATACTTCTCCCTCTATATATATATATATATATGGGAAGGGATCCAGAGACATGAAAAAGAACACGTATGTTCACACACTCTCATGACCATTCGATCGGGAAATCCAACGGAGATCATCACTCCACTCTTTTATGTGTAGAAGGGTATTTTGGAGAATTTTATTTTTATTTTTTTCACCGTCTTCATCACCGAGTTTCTCTCCCGAGTTTTCCTTTCTTTCTGGCATTTCTCACTCTCTCTCTCTCTCGGTATCTGTGTTCTCCTCTTTACGAGAGAATTGAGACATTTTCCTCTCGAATTAGTCTAGGGATACTCCCAAGGTGTACTCCTAAATATACTCCCAAATCTTAACCATTTATCTTAGTTGTTAAACGGTTAGGATTAGAGCTGATGTGGCATTAAAAAAGACAAAATAAGCCAACTCAAATCCTGACCTTTAGTGATTGGTTATAAGCGGTTAGGATTAGGGAGTAGATTTGGGAGTACCCATAGATTGACTCTTCTCTCTCATCTCTTCTCTTTGTCTCATGTAACACCATTTTCGTGGGGTGGGGGTGTTAAATTATAGAGAGAAAAATAGAGAGTGGATGTACCCTGCTGCCGCATAAAAAAGAGTAGGAAACTCTATAGCAGACCGTCACACCAAACTGACTATATCACAAAGTCAATTCCATGATACTTCAATACCAGTACAACTCCTCGTCTTGTGGTGTTGTTGTCTTGACCCAAAAAAAAAAACAACACTACAAACATTTACTATCCCCAATCTACATTTCCATTTCACTAAAATGGCATAGAAATTAGGATGATCTTTTGCTCTAAAAAACTGACAGAAGTGATACAATGGATGGATCCATGTTTTGTTATTTCTTATCACTACACTACATAAACGGTGATATGCAATTTGGCTTCAACTATCAAACTCATGCCCGCGGTGATATGCAATTTGGCTTCAACTATCAAACTCATGCCCGCCACAGGCTTCTTATGTTCAAATTTCATGCCCTTCTCATATATATATATAATTACTTGTAAATGCAAATATATTATTTTCACATTAAGTATAAGAAAGATTTGATAAAATCATTATCATTCAAACTTCTTGTCACAGTAAACATGATAATTATTGATTTATTAAATGTATCATTCTAAATCCAATTACAAGATCACTCATAATTAACAAACTTACTAGAATCTTGTAACATACAAAGAAAAATGACAAAATACACCTCATTTAATATGAAACCAGGGATAAAAATGAAACTTTACACAAACCGAGCTCTTTACAAATCATAAACCGCGCTCTCTACAAACCATAAACCGCGCTCTACAATGAAATCGAGTTCCCAAGATGATAATGAAGTTTGAGACTGAGAGAGAGGTTTGAGAGCGAGTCGTAGATTGGAAGGTTTAAGGGAATGGCCAACTTAAGCTAGCTCACTGGTGTATAAAAATGTCGTACATAAATGCCCGTGAACTTTTGAAAAAAAAAAATCTTATATACTCAAAGGGCAATTGGTAACTCTAAATTAAATTGGTAGAAATTATTTGAAATAAGATGATCTACCTATTTAATTTAGAGTTACATAGACAAGGGCAGCTGCCCCCTAAGAGAGCAATGCCCCTTAAGAGAACAATACCATAGGATAAACAGACACATGAGTAGGGCATTTGGAAAGCCATCACTCCTTAGTAAATGAAACTTGTAAGAGTTGATCTACAACTAATGCAACTAGGTAACCATCCTCGTGATGATAAAGGTTTTTTGTTGCTTGATAAAGCAAACTTTCCAAATATTAGAAAATATTAGAATGCAATTTTCTTTATTTTGGTTTTAAGAGCATTTTTGCTCCTCTCCTTCTATCTTTTTATTACTTAAATAAAATTAGAGTGTTGCAACGAGCACACTAATATTTACTGACTACACAATTTTAAGAAAACAACTTTGAAAACAAAAAGAATGTCTTGTCTATGAGCACCCAACCCCTAAATCCTATTCTAATAACTTCTTCTCTTTTTTAAGAACAAACCACATAACTCATCTTACCTTACCTTTAGAGAGTCGACGAGTTGTAAAAATACGAGCTATATTCTTTTTTCTTTTGGCCAAAGTATGATCTCTTTAAGTCGATTACACATATTACTCTAAGATTTTCCTCCACCATTTTCAATGTTTAGTTTCCTATAATCTATTGTTGCAAGCTCTTTAACCCACAAATAGGGGTGCAATATATAAAGAATTGGATCTATTTTCTTTGATACCAACATATTGGAGCTTCACTTGGGTTTGGATCCACGAAAGAGTAATGATCATGTTTAATAGTTTAAGTTTAGAATGGTGTATAATGAACAAATTTGTAGGTATCTTTTTTACCTCTTAGTGTGCACGTAGAATTTTTTACTAATGGTGTACAGTTAGTATAATTTTTTTATATTTGGTGTCCAATCAATAAATATTGGTGCGCTTGTAGTAGCACCCTAAAATTAAAAGGCACGCCTAGGGTCTTTGAAAATATTTTGGGTTAAAAAAATGGCCAAGCCATGCGTGACCTATATCTTACCATACCAGACACAACCCTCACCTATAGGAGCCTAGCTCTCAAAGGATCTAAATTAGCTAAGCCCAAGCCCTACCCTTAAGGGTCACGACAAGACCAATGATAAGGAAGGGCTAGGGGCTTAACACTACAACCAAATATTGACCTAAAATCAATCATCCTCCTACTGTGACAGGCAATGCAGCGCAAGGAGTATATCATAAAGTTAATATTTTTTTATTTTATTTTATTTTTATCTATAGCGTAATATATTTTACTGACATTAGGCATATATAGATCATTGAGTGAGTCACCATGCAATGCTCGGTAACCATCTTTTTCACCGTTTTGTGCTTATTTTCAAACAATATCCCTGATAATGCTTCTATGGCATTATATTGAACTATTCAAAGCGTTCTAAGGGTATAAAAAACTTTTTTTCCTAATTATGAGAATGTCATTCGAACCCTGCATGGTAAATTATTTAGAATTACATCCGTTTTGGAGATTAAGATCGGTTCAAAGCATTCTGTGGCATTTAACTCTAGATCATCTTCTATGTACAATATATATTTTATTAAAGTGTTAACATAAATCATAATACTAATTTTGACATTGTAATAACATAAGGAATATTGAAACAATACTGACATAAAACAGTACTAATGTACTAACATGTAGTACTATTAAATATAAAAATTTAACACAATACTACCATAAAAACATTTTGATACACTACTAACATTAGGCACAGTATTGAAATATTGCCATGTAAAGTATATATAAGCCCTACCTGTGAGACAGTAGGAGAGCTCCAAATGTACCAACCTACTAACATTCAATTCAATCAAGTGTAAAGAGTCAACTAACATAATTAAAAGGATGATGAAAAAAGTTCTGTACAAAACAAAGTAAATAACCATTTTGACTCCACCTTTACGTTTATTAATTTTTTATTTTATTTTGAATATGAGATCATTTATAAAAACTAAGAGAACAGAGGAAGACAGCCCCTACGGGGGCCTAGGATCCCTCTCAGAAATGAGGCACCTCCATTCAGATGCAGAGAAATGGCGATCATAAAAGCACCCCAAGAACTCAATTCTAAAGCTTTGGTAGCAAGGTTGTGCGCAAAACCATTCTGACGACGAGGAATATGAACTACACAACTTCGATGTACACATGTTAAATTGACCTGGATGTCCTTCACGATAGGTTCAATTTTAGCGGACAAAGAGCAAGAGGTGGACACTACTTGTTCCACTAAGGTGCTCGAATCTGAAAGAAAGCGAATCGAGGTTCACTTCTGAGCCCAAGCAAAATTTGTGGTTGAACGAAGGGCAATAGCTTCTGCCACTAGCGGGGAACCCCCCAAAAGACCACCCAAAATAGAGCCCCTGTTACTTCTCGCAACCACCCCAACTCCCGCAACAGCCCCATATGAACTAGAGGCACCATCGAACACTACCACAATCCAATCCTGGGATAGCTACATCGAAACCGAGCTCGCATTACCCACAACAGAACTACCTCGAGCAGGGCTCAGACGATCGTTGGCTATCGAGTCCTCCCAATCCGCTACTGCACTAAGAGCTCTATCCACAACACCTTGTGGAGAAGGAAGAATGCTATTATACCTGAGCTCATTTCGGGCCTTCCAGATGTGCCAAACCAAACTAGCAACCAAAGAAAGAATCCAAATCTTCTTCGTCTTCTTGTATGGGACAACAACCCAAAAAGACCACCAATCCTTGAAGGAAAAGAACTCTGCACAATTTGACCTGAAAACAAGGGGGGAACCCCACCACACTGCACGAGCAAAGCTACACGTGACCATCAGATGGAACACAGTTTCCTCTTATTGAGAACAAAGCAGACATAATGGATCCACTGGGATGCGCTTTTTCGCAATGTTAGCATTGACAGCAATCGCATTATGAAGGCACCTCCACATGAACCAAGAGACCTTTGGGGGGATGGGGAGCTGCCAGAGCAACCTCCAACAATCTCCGTGAGTTACTGAAGAGGAACTAGGGGCTCCTGCTCTCCCCAACAGATTAAGATGAATGAAATGATGATAGCCTGATTTAACCGAGAACACCCCCGAGGTGGTAAAGTGCCATAATAACTAATCTTCATGGAAATGGTGTGGAAGAGGGATTTTTCGAACTCTAGACCTCCATTGTGGAGCACCTGATTTAACCGGGAAAGGTTCCAAATCTTCGTGGTTGGATCAATAAAGTCTGACACCCAAATCCAAGGACAATCCGGCGGTTTGGAGGGGTAAAGCTTGAAACCGTGTAAAGATGGAATCCACTTATCCTCCCAAGGGTTGATACATTGACCTGATCCGACTCACCATCTCAAACCCAGAAAGAGCACTTTTCGATTTGCCACAATACTTCGCCAAGCCCACGATAAAATTTGTATGAGGGTAGTAAATGCTCTTTGCCAAATGGGCCCAAACTGAGTCTGGGTTTTTGAGGAGATTCCAATCTTGCTTGGCGCAAGGTTGAAAGAAGCGAGATGGCGAAAACCAGCTCCCCCAATGCCCTTTCCCTGGCACAGTTTTCCAGCTAACCCAGTGGGCTCGCTTCTTATGGTCATCTTGATCCCACCAAAATTGTGCCGCCTTTGATTCAATTTCGTCGCATAAGGCAACATGCAACTTGAAACAACCCATAGCATAAGAAGGGATGACCTGCACGACCGCCTTAATGAGTATTCCTCGACCAGCTTTTTTGAGGAATCTCCCTCGCCACCTACTGAGTTAGGCCAACACTTTATTGCGAATATTTGCGAACAAGTGAGCTTTAGACCGTCCAAAAACTGAAGGAAGACCAAGATAGATACCCGGGTTATCCATAATGCGGATGCAGAGAGACTTGGAGATCAATTTTTGAAAATTCTGAGGCATATTTCTGTTAAAAAGCAAACCGGATTTGGAATAGTTGATCACTTGGCCCGAGAGATGCAAATACTTTGTGATCACTGTATTCAGAACTCGAACTTCCACCAAGTTTGCTTTTGTGAAGACAATATAATCATCAGCAAACAAAACATGCGAAATAGATGGACACCGCCTTTCGATTCTAATCCCTGAAAGCAGACCCTGGCCTTCGGCTTCATTTATAAGATAAGATAAGCAATTAGTAGCAAGAATGAAAAGGAAAGGGGGTCACCTTGTCTTAGGCTGCGCGAAGGAGTGATGAAACCCTTTGCTTCACCATTAATTAAAATGACATATCTCACTGTGCTTAAACATTGCATTGCATCAGCAGACCGACCCATCAATCACAAAAACCCAACTGACGCAACACCCTTTTTAGAAAAGTCCACTCCAGTCTATCATATGCTTTATTCAAGTCAAGTTTCATTGCCATTAAGTAATCGGACTTCCAGTTAACTCCTTTCATATGATGGAGAATTTCATGAGTGATGTGGATGCTTTCGGAGATGCTACGAGTTGGAACAAAAGCATATTGACTTGGATGAACTAGATCACTTACAATTGTCTTCATGCAGTTGACAAGAACTCGAGAGATAATCTTGTACATCACATTGCACAACCCAATCGGACAATAATCCCCCAAATGCTCCGGCATAGCTTTCTTTGGAATTAGAGTGATATGAGTAAAATTTATCTCATGTAAGAGGAAACCCCGTTGGAAAAGCTTTTGGTAGCCAATATAACATCTTTCCCCACCATCGGGCCCAAGGGCTTTCGTGGCTCCTATTTCAAAAGCCACACATTTGATTTCCACATCCTCCAAAGGTCTAACCAAATCTCTATTCATATCAGCTGTAACTTTCCTCGGAATGGAAGAGAAATGCTGCTCAAAATTGGGCTTCATAGATGTGTAGATGGAATTAAAGTGATGCAAATGCTCCTCAAAATTGGGCTTCATAGATGTGTAGATGGAATTAAAGTGATCAAGGATGCATCGTTCCACATCATCCGGATTAGCCCAATGAATCCCAGATTCCGAACACATTATTTTCAATTCCATTATGACCTCTTCTCTGTACAATAGAGAGGTGGAAATACCTTGTGTTTCTATCACCCTCCTTTAGCCACTTGATGCATGATCTAAAGCACTGTATCCAAATCTCTTTGAAGTTTGAGCTCCTCTTTCCTATTACACATAGTCAAATTCAGCCGTTGTATATTCTTGATTTTCAGCAGAAGCTCATCTTTTCGTTTATTCACTGACCCAAAAGATAGAAAGTTCTAATTCCTAAGAGCATGACGAGTGAAGCCAATATTTCTGCATAAATTGAACATAATGGAAGCTCGTTGTTGTTTATGCCAAGCTTGCTCCACAATCGTTAAACAGCCCATGTGAGTGGTCCACATAGATTCAAATCGAAAAGTTTTCCTCCTTTTTGTCAAATTTGAATTCAGAGTAACGCCTACAAGTTTATTACTTACCCCCTAGAAACAAATACCATGGTTACGCCCCACCTCTCGCATCAAGCATCAATGCTGGGATCAGGGGTGTGGCCTCTCTCAAGTGAGAGGTCTGAGGATCTATCCCATCGAGTTACAAGAGCTCCAATCCTCGAGCTAATTACTAAACCTAGGTAAATGATATCCGAGCCAAAAACAAAAAAAAAAACAAAACTACCAACAGGTTGGGATGACCTACTGGTAATTTTTTTGGTAAACTCAATAACACCACTAGGTGATTAATGAAGGCAAGACAAGGAAACACTCACACCACCCATGCAGACCACACACACACCATGCAAACCACACACACCACACATGCAGCCTAAATAAGTTTCACCCAAGAGCTTCTCAAAACGGGTACCAACCGTTTGAGACGCTAAGGAACCTACTGGTAATTGGGATGCCTTAAAACAACCTTGAACTTAATGCAATTTGTAACTTTCCTAAGGCATTTTTTTTGGATATGTAATTCCGAATGTATTAAAGATTACATCACAATGAGGTAAAAGCAAGTGCAGTACAAGAACAAACAAGATCAAAGTTCAGTGAACAAAAACTTATAACCCGAAGTAAAAGGCAAACTACCGAAAACAGAGAATCATACCTAATCTAATAAGAGGATATCTAACCCCCAAGTCCCCAAAATCAGACCTGATTGAGCCCCAGGACCAAATAAGACTACAAATCCATCTAAATAGGCAAGAACAAGAAAGCTCAAAAAATAAATTTATTCCTCCTTTTCCAAATGGACCAAGCAATGGCCCCTAAAAGTAAAGCCCACACACACACAATTGATAGAGATACAAAAACAAAGACAAAGCCAATAAATAAGATAAAAAAATCCAGAAAAGATATAGGAAAGACTCAAAACCACCCTTTGACAAGATAAAACAAAACTCCAAATGACTAAAGTGAAAGGACAATCCAAGAGTACATGATCCATTGTTTCCTCCTTAGCTAGACACATAAGCTAAACACTACCTCAATTTTGAAGGTGATCAGTAGTTTAAATCTTTTCCCAATATATTGTTCATATAAACAAGGATACTTTTGAGGGTATTATACCCAGATTTCACACCACATCAAACAATAGGAAAAGTATGAAGTGTGGTAAAAAAGATTTCACTGAAAAATGACCTCACAGGTACCTACAACACAAAATGCCAGTCTCTAATTAAAGGAGAAAGGGAAATTCAAAAGCCTAGATAGATCCCCCCACCTCCCAAACATTGAGATCAGTGTAGTCAAGGCGTCGCCTAGGCGACTTTGGGCCTGCGTCGCCTAGGCGCCCCTCTAGGCGGGCGACCCTATAAAATTTTTTTTTTTTTTTTTTTTGCTTAAAAAAAATCCAAAATTTCCCAATAAATAAATAAAAATATAAAAACATGTAATGAAGTAGTAATAAAATTCTAAATCGTTTTTTTCACTAAAAATATCAATTTTTTTCACCCCCCCGGGCAATTGTAGGGGGCTCTGCCTAATATTATACATGGACGACACAAATTTGGGTATTTTGCCCAGATTTTGAAGTGTTTAATACTCCACTATGTTAACATGTCTTTGGTTATGTGAAGAATGCTTGTAATAGACTTTTTATTTTATGTTTTTGTGGAATGTGGGTGTGGAGTTTTGATCTTTTTGATGTTATATATATATATATATATAATTATATATATATTTATATTAAATTTATCGCCTAGGCCACGCCTAGGCGTCGCCTAGGCAACGCCTCGCCTAGTCGGGGCTAATCGCCTAGACGCCTTGACTATACTGATTGAGATTGCGCCTTAATCTTTAGAGACAACACATGTAAAGGAAAATTTCTCGAATATATTCTCCTTATTTTTTGGAGAAAATTTTTCAAAAAACATGAAATACTAAAAGCTAGACATATTTTGTAGGGGAAAAAAACTCATTCTGCAACATTCCCAGCACAAAAACCAACTTTTCTCCTGAAAATTATTCAATGCACAAACTCTCCTGAAAATTATTCAATGCAGCCTAAAATAATTAGAGAGATCCTGAAATTTTCTCCAACAAAGAAATGGAAAGTTTGGGGGGGGGGGGGGGGGGGGGGTGGTGTGGAGGGGTTAACTAGCCAAATGTTTCATGTCATCTTCTCAACAAGGTCGCTGTCCTTTGATCCAAACAAAGATTTGAAACTGGCATTTTAACCCTTATGCTATGTTTGGATGCCGAGAAAATAGGTGAAAATATGGAAAAGAAAAGAAAAATTTATATTTCTAATACACTTCTTAGCTGTGTTTTGTCTAATTTCTTTTCTTTTCCATGTTTTCACTAATTTTCTTAGCAACCAAACATAGGGTTAAGGACACCGTATTAGAAAAAAGAGGGGTAACAGAGAATCATGAGCATGCGCTACACAATTATACAAAATCTTAAAAGAATCATTTCAAATTAACCATAAAACAAGAAAATTCCACTGGGAAAAAATCACACACTGGAGTGTTAAGTAGTAGTCTTTTGGCATCTTTTACTTAAAGAATAGCAACAATGTTAGGGTTTTCTAGACATATAAAAGGAATATTAAGTTGCCATATAAGGTATTGATGAAGAGAACATGATTCTAATACTTTGTTAAGCAGATATTACCAGAAAGTATGTTGCAGTTGAACAAGGGCAGCAATCTCTGATTGAGAAAGGACAATAATAGCACTCAAAAATAGAGGACAGGTATCAAGTCATTTATAAACTAAAAAATTCCAGAGACTGGTCTAAAAAGAGTAACTCAACTCAATATTGGTCTAAACAGAATATCCAACTCAACTCCATATTAAAATTTAAACTATTCCAGAATCAAGTCCAAACTAAAAACAAAGCATCGAAACCAATCCTATCCCGCTTCCTCCAATGCTTGCATTGCACCAGGATTTCCTTCTTCAGCGGTACTGAGAGTTAAAACAAATGGAAAGTTCAGTGACAACATAAACAAATGGCAAATAAAATAAAAGGCTGTCATAGTTGAAGTATGGTACGAACATATTGCACTTAGGTACCTACTATCCAGAAGTAAATTGGTTATACCATATTTCATGGAGGTGGATCAGTCCAGATAAAGAGAAAATGACACCCATTATCAACAATATCAACTTTTCACTTCTTTTTTCTTTTCTTTGGGTTAAATCAACAATACCATCGCACACGTGGATGATTGAAATGAAGCTCACCAATCTGATATTTTACTCATAGAGCAGATTCTACAAACCATATTCAATTTTTGAGAATTTTATTAACTGTAAGCTTAGAGACTTGCCTTGATAAACCCAATTTCCTTGGCGTTACTGCGGAAGCACTGCCTGCAACACATAAGCCCATACTTCCTGATTATTGCATGGGGATTCCCACATACCCGGCTGAAACAAGAAAGCAAACAAAAAGGTCAATCAGAAAAGGGAAGATAGAACCAAATAAACTAAGGATATTGCAGACCTAAGGCTGGTCCTCATTGGTCCATGCCCCCACTCTTAAATACTCACCAACTGTAGTGAGAATTTCAAAGTGCGGCATGGACCAAGGGGACTAACCTTAGGTTTGCAAATGGAGATCCCAAGTACGTTAACTATTTTCCATAAAAAAACTAACACGGCAGGTAAAAGTTAATTCATTTATTTTTCAAAGGTGAAATAAGAAGTATCTTATCTAAATTCAACATAAGCAGATGAAAGAGGCCAAGAATCATTTGAACAAGCAACCAAGAAGGTACTTTTTTTCATTATAGGAATTTGTAAAAATCAAAATTGAAAGAACTGAAATTAAATAAATTAGAGCAGCTAAAAAATTGGGGATAAAGATGAATCCTTACAGGATACCAGATAGGTTCTCAATTGGAACTTTTTAAGAAAACCCATATGCAATCTCTCTTAGAACATCACAAACCACCAAGTAAAATAAAGATATTAATAATCTAGAGTCTACCATTGATAGAAATTCATTCATGTTTCAGATCTTCTTGAAAATTAAAAGTGATTAAATAACAATATCTGAACCAGTGCCACAGAAATTTATATTAACAAATCTGATTTATCAGCACTTCCTTAGTTACTATGTCTCCCTCTCATTGTATAACTTAATATTCAATATTCAGACAAGCATCTCTGTTCCAATGAAGATATAGAGACAGCAAGCACAAAGAAAAGGCATAAGCATATGTCGGAACAGAACAAACTTCTTCCAGCACTCTAAACCTAAAGCTGAAAAGCAACATAAATCTACTTTACACATGAAAAACCAGATCAAACTCCAAAGGAAACAATACTTCATACAGAAACAACACGATATTGCTTATAAAATACCATTAACAGAGTCACGAACACAATATCCATCAAACATCAAGAGTATCTTTTTCTGTTTTCGAATCACAGGCTCAAAGAGTGCAACAAATATAGATCTTAAAAGCACTTGATTTAGATATAAACAAAAGCGATCTAAAAAACAGAATCCCGGTAAGGATAATTTCCAACTACGGAACCATGATCAACAAGAGAAATCCAGGACTACTGAACCAACAGATCAAACTTTCAGGTATAAACAGAAACATCGGCCCTAAAAAAAGGATTCAAAAGATCAACAGCAGCTGGAAAAGAGAATCATCTCACCATGCACGAGATCCGGGGCCGTAGCTCTTCGGATGAGAGTTCCAGACATTCGAGTGACCCATCTTCCTTCTCACAAATCACAAATCACAAATCACAAAACCCTAATTTTCGACCGGAAAGCTCAAACCCTAGATCGCTCGCGAATGCCTCTAACCCTCCTTATCCGTTTTATAGCCTCTCTATCTCGTCGTCGCTAGGTATGGAAATGGGCCAGGTTTGGCCTTGAAGTTTTGGTATTTTTTAATAGGCCCGGCCCAATTTCCACCCCTACTCTTGGGCTCTACTGTACTGCAGCTTCAGCCGCACCCTACTGTTTCTTGGGCTAGCCAACGTTACCTACCAGGTCCAGTACCCATCTCTTATACCGTATTTACTGTCTATAAATATGTATAATTGATTAAGTAGCTGCTTTTTTTTTTGTCCAAATTAAAAAAATGGAAAATAATTGCGAAAGAAAGTAGACCTAACATTATCCAATAATATTAATGTAGTGAGGCGAGTTGAGTTGAGCTTGGTTTGAAAATGCCCAATATCAAATGTTCAGGCTTGAACTTGGCTTCAATAAGTTTGATCGATCGGGCTCAAACTTGATTCAATCCGATTCAAGTTTAGGTTGGCTCAAGCTTGACTTTAATTTCAGAGTTATTTTGATCCATTTTCTCTAATTTTAATTAAAGTAATTATTCTAAAATTATAATACAAGAAACTATACAAAAAAATCTAATCATACACCCAAGATAATTAACTAGAGAGTTAAGGCTGTGTTTTTTGCTTTTAACTTCTCAACTTTTTTTAAAAAAATATATATATATTTACTATAAGTTAAATGGTATTATTATATATTAATATAAACAGTATTGACAAAAACAATTATATATCTAATATTTTGAAGCCGAACAAAACCCTAAATGATGCAAGCCCAAGCCAAAACAGATCAAATAGGGTCTCACTCAATCTCAACATAGTTAAACATTTGAGCTAGAATAAAAGCTTGGCTTAGTCCGTCGAGCATGAAATGTCAGCTTGAGCATTGCTCGAATGAGCTGAGCCAAGCCCACAAGTCATCTTTGCTTGAATGCAGCCCTATATACAAAGGATCACATCCAATAGACCAGCGTTACAATAGTATAATGTCACTTTTAATTATTTAGTAGGGCATAACCATGAGGAAATGGGAACTTTTATAAAAAAAATGATGCTATGTTATTTTAATTATTTGACATGATATTTGTATGGGACAAGGGGGCATCTACCCCACTAAATAAGGAGATAACAATACATTTCGAATATGTACAAAACACACGGACGAGATGTCCCACAAATTTGGTCTTGAAAAAATTCAGGAGCTAAGCCCCCTGAACCCCAGACCACCTCTAGACCCAAAATATTTCATACCCACTTAATCATTATCCATAAATCCATCAACAATTACTAATATTTTCAATCAATCATTGCTTTCCCCCTCCCCCTCCCCCTCGACCTCAAGCAACCTCAAAAGTGGAATGAAACCTCGCCAGTTGACCTTTTTGGCTGAGGCAGAGGGATTTTGACATGTTTTCTATTGCTTTATTTTCCAGATTATCATTTGTAATTTGTATTATGTTATCCTGCTTTTATCTAGTGGATTACAGGTGAATTTTGTATTTCTTGTTGTTTTCTAGTAATAAAAATCATTTGGCTCCTTGAGTGAATTTAATTGTGTTGGTTAAGCATGATGGGTGTGTTTAACTATTTTAATGTGAGCATGTTGGATGATAAAAATGGTAAGTTCGTTGGTTTAGTCAACTAGTCTATGGGCTGGCGTTGACTCCATTATCAAAACTCCGAATCCCTCAAGCTTTGGTGTTGGCTAGAAATCAGGTTATCCGGTGTGCTACTGCTACGTGACTCAATCACAGACAAAAACCTTTTGACCTTGGGCGTTGTGTCAAACAGAGTAACTGAGAGTGGTGTTCACTTCGGTCATCTAGTTAGGCACCGCTAATAAATCGATCAGGCGATTTAGGAATGAGAGGGCTCATCCTCTTAAATTAATTATTTATGTCTTCAATAAAGGACTTTCAAAATTAAGGCAAAATCTAATGTATGATGTGCTTAATGTAAATGGACAAAAATGATATATTTAAAATAAGTAACTGGACTTGATTGAAAAGAGAAAGAAAGTGACATACAAATATCATACAACTGAAATTGATGGCAAAGTAAATAACAAACTTTTTCTGTGAAGGTTGTTAAAGGAAAGAGTGATGAACTATCTACGATCTCTCCCAGATAAGGTAACATAAAAGGTAAAGGTCTCTTTCGGAGGAGCTTAACTACACTAAGGTCTCTCCCGGAGGAGGTGATCTACATTTTACACTAAGGCCGCTTTCGGATGAGGTAATAGGAAAATTAAAAGTCACTTCGAGCGGAGATAACTACACTAAGGTCTCTCCTGGAGGAGGTAAACTAAACGACTGAGAAGCAAGTGTATGCTGATTTGGATTTGGTTGGGGGCCTAGTCTTCTTCGTATTTGGCTCTTTTATAAACTTACATTGACAATTAAAGCAATTATTCCTGCCAAATTATCCATTTTATGTATTGATACCATTTGATTCTGTCATGTGTTTTTGAGAATAATTGTCCTTCAGTCAAGGCTCTATCTGGTTTTATCTTCTCCTACCATGTATGTGTAATCTTTACAAAATATTGAGGAATAAGTCTCTACCTCATTAACCAATAGAGGAGAGGAACTATTATATATAAAGGCAATAGGTACAGCACTAAATAGGAATTCCTATTGTGATAGGATTCTTTGAATTTATACATTCGGTAAAGTTCCTATTAAAATAAGATTCTAAACAATTCTTTTGGAAAGAGTCCAGCTCACGTGATCTCTTGCTTTGGTGGTGATTCCATAAATGGTTGGGATGCATTCTCGGAAGGTATCTCCTATGATACGCTAACACGCCCTCGCAAGCAAAGCGGCACTTCAGTGACGTGAAGCTTGGACTGTAGGAGCTTGAAGCGCGCCGTGGTTAAACCCTTAGTGAAAATATCGGCAACTTGATCAATGGAACTCACAAATCGAACATCGAGATCACCTCGAACCACTTTTTCACGAATAAAATGATAATCTATCTCGACATGCTTCGTGTGAGCATGATAAACCGGATTCGAGGCTAAAGACAAGGCACTAATGTTGTCACAATAAATGATTGGCGGAGATTTAAGAAAGACACCGAGGTCACGCAAAATCATGCGAATCCATGCTAACTAAGCTGCGGTATGTGCCAAGGAGCGATATTCAGACTCGGTACTAGAGCGAGCGACTGTTGGCTGCTTTTTGGCACTCCAAGAAATTAGGCTTGACCCAAGAAATACTCCATAACCCGAGGTAGATCGCCGGTCATCCGGATCACCAGCCCAATCAGCATCAGAATACGCATGTAACGTAGGAGGACCCTGCTGAATAATAATGCCACAAGTAATGGATCCTTTGAGAAACCGAAGGATTCGTTTCACGGCTGCCCAATGAGTTGACCGAGGAGAATGCATAAATTGGCACACTTGGTTAACTGCAAAGGCGATGTCTGGGCGAGTGAGAGTGACATATTTAGGGCGTCGACAATGCTTCTATATTCTGTTACGTCGGTAATCGGATCGCCATCAAGTCGTGACAACTTGAAGCCAGATGCAATTGGTGAGTTAATGGGTTTAGCTCCATCCATTTTGGCACAAGTGAGTAAGTCACAAACATATTTGGATTGAGAGAGATATAGAGCCTTGGGCGTTCGATGAGCCTCTAGTCCAAGAAAATAGTGAAGGGAACCGAGATCTTTCATGGCAAAAAGATGATTGAGTTCGCCGAGAAGAATTTGGAGGGCCGAAGCTTGATTCCCTGTGACAATGATATCATCCACATATATCAAAAGAAATAGGATACTCTCACCCGAACGCCAAATAAATAGAGAGGTGTCGGCAGAAGAACCAGTAAAGCCGAGGCCATGCAAATAATCAGTGAGACGTAAAAACCATGCCCGGGGGGATTGCTTGAGGCCATAAATTGATTTATGTAATCGACAAACGTGTGTAGGTCGAGTGGGATCCATGAAGCCTTGGGGTTGTGCCATAAAAACCTCCTCAGAGAGAATGCCATGCAGAAAGGCATTGTGAACATCCATTTGTCGAATAGGCCAACCATTCTGAATGGCAAGGGTTAATACGATTCGAATGATGGCATGTTTGACGACAGGACTGAAGGTATCAGTATAGTCCACACCCGGTTGTTGGTGGAAGCCCTTTGCAACCAGACACGCCTTGAAGCGCTCAAGAGACCCATCAGATTTTTGCTCAATTTTGTAGACCCACCTGCAACCAACAATGTTCTTTCCAGATGGCATGGGAACAAGAGACCACGTCCCTTGTTTCTGTAGGGCATTGAATTCTTGTGACATAGCAGCCCGCCACTACGGGTATTTGATGGCCTGGGTATAGGAGCTTGGTTCAACCGTGGTGGTAGGTGAAAATAGAGCCGTTGGTAGTGGGTAACGGGTGGAGGAAGTCAAGGCTTTGGGTTTAAAAATGCCGGATTTTGATCGGGTACCATAAGGGTGCTGTGGGCCGATGGTGGGGTCAGGCAAAGGCATGGGTTGTGGGGAAAGGGGAGGCTCGGGTATTATACTAGAGGTAGAGGATTGTGGAATTATTGGGGTAGGTGTAGGTGTAGAGGGAGAGGCTTGAGTTAGTGATGGCAAGGAAGTGCTTGGTGCCGTAGGGGTAGGGAGGGGGGCTGGAGGGACACGACCAAGGATCGTGGGGGAGGGTCCCTCTGTATTTCCATTGGATGGGTGTGCCAAATCCTTTTCAGCAAACGGAAAATTTTCTTCATCAAAGACAACATGTCGGGAAAGATAAATGCGACCTGTGCGAATATCCATGCATTTATAGCCACGATGATTAAGACTGTACCCAAGAAAGACACATTTCGATGTACGAGGAGTAAGTTTATTGGTCATGTAGGCGCGAAGGACAGGAAAGCAAACACAACCGAAACTACGTAAGAGAGCATAGTTGGGCGATTGCTTAAATAATTTTCATATGGAGATATATTGGCAAGCACACGAGTTGGAAGACGATTAATTAAAAATACAGCAGTGGCAAATGCATCAAACCAAAAACGCGGAGAAAGGTGAGCATGAGTGAGAAGTGTAATGCTAGTCTCAACAATGTGTCGGTGCTTGTGCTCCGCAAGGCCATTCTGTTGCGGAGTGTGAGGACATGAAATGCGATGTGAAATACCAGAAAGTGACAAGAAAGTTTTAAAACGGAGGCTGGTATATTCGCTACCCCTATCAGTTTGAAGAGATTTAATCTTTCTATCAAACATATTTTCCACAAGTGCTTTAAAGCGGACAAAGGTCTCATAAATTTCAGATTTGAATTGAAGGGAAAAAATCCAACAGTATCAACAAAAATCATCAATAAAACTAACATAAAATTTGTAGCCATTTATTGATAATTCGGGAGCGAGTCCACACATCTGTGTGAACAAGTTCAAGAGGAAAATTAGTGACAGACTCAGACACGCTAAATGGTAAACGAGAACTCTTTCCCATTTGACAAGAGGAACAAACAGAAGAAAGTTTAGATGATCCAGAGAGGGATAACTGCCTAGATAAACCAGCCATAATGGGTGGAGCCGGGTGACCTAGGCGGTGATGCCAAACAGAACTACCAAGCCGAACCGTATGCAAAGCCGAAGGAGAGTGACTCGATGCAGGTAGAGGAAGCTGAATAGGATATAGGCCATCACAAATCCGTCCTTGGAAGAGGGTCCTCCCCATAGAATTGTCCTTCACAAAAAAATGAGAGTCAGTGAAGATAAAGTGACAATTATTATCTTTTGTGAATTGGGACACAGAGATAAGGTTGGTTTTCATGTGAGGAACATGAAGGACATGATCAAGATGAAACAGGTTATTGTTATGGGAAAGCTTGGTTGTGCCCACATGAGATATAGGGAGAATTTTACCATTACCAACGGCTACACTGTCAGGCCCATCATACTCGGAATGTAGAGAAAGATTACTTAGGTCGGCGGTAACATGATTTGAAGCCCTGGTGTCAGTATACCACGTTGAGGAGGCCTGTTTGGATGCAACCATGGCTTGAAGCTTTTGAGGTGGTTGGCGGCCTTGATAAGATAGATCAAGATGGTGAAAGCAGTCTAGGGCATTGTGCCAACTCGGTTGCAAATCTGACAAGTATTAGTTGAGTTTGATTTTGCAGTTGGAGCCGGATGAGGCTGAGTTTCATATTGAGGATTTCCACGACCTCCACCATGGCGGCCTCGACCATGACCACGACCACGGTAGCAATCTGAACGGCCCCGATATGTGCCACGACCTTGAGAGATGGGTTGTGAGGCGTTGTTAGTAAAGAGAGCCGTGGATGGTTTATCAGAACTATTCATCGAAGCATGTGAATCTAAGCGAATTTCAAAAGTGAGCAATTGACCAAAAAGATCATCAAATAGTATAGGAGATTCACGATTGAGAACCGAGGTATGGACTGGATCGTACTCCTGACCAAGGCCATTGAGGACTTGGTTACACAAGTCATAATCAGATACTGGCTGGCCCACTGCCTCTAAGGAATCAGCAATTCCTTTCATCTTGTCTAAATAGTCGGTGATGGACATGCCTCCTTTCTTAAGGGACTGAAATTGTTGTTTGAGTTGTAAAACCCGAGAGCGAGATTGGATAAGATGAAGGCGCTCGAGTCGCAACCATACCTCACGCGAGGTTTGAAGACCAACAACACGTTGTAACACAGGTGCTGTAAGTGTAGCGTTAATCCATAGTAGAACGAGAGAGTCACGTTCTTGCCAACTGACATAGGCTGGATTAACTGTGGTGGTCGGCTTCCCATTATCATCTTGAAGATATGGGGAAGGGCATAACAAGGAACCATCCACGTAGCCCATGAGTTTGTTCGCCCGAAGAACAGGTACGAACTGGCTCTTCCATAAGAGATAGTTGTCACGATCTAACTTGATGCTAACAAGGTTCATACCATTAGGGAATGGAGAAGAAGCCATGAGGATCGAATAGGAACGCTCCTATGATTGCTCTGATACCATGTAATCTTTACAAAATATTGAGGAATAAGTCTCTACCTCATTAATCAATAGAAGAGAGGAACTATTATATATAAAGGCAATAGGTATAGCACTAAATAGGAATTCCTATTGTGATAGGATTCTTTGAATTTATACATTCGGTAAAGTTCCTATTAAAATAAGATTCTAAACAATTCTTTTGGAAAGAGTCAAGATCACCCAGCTCACGTGATCTCTTGCTTTGGTGGTGATTCCATAAATGGTTGGGATGCATTCTAGGAAGGTATCTCCTGTGATACGCTAACAGTATGAGCTCCTTTGACAATTAAGATAATTGTTTCCTTTAACTCATCCACCTTCTTTCGCAATGCTGCTCGATTCTATCATTTATCTTTACCTTATTTTGTCCCATGTCTGGCAGTTATAACTTCCATGTAATCATGATCTCATCTCTTGATGATTGTCACGCGTCCCACGTACATGACTCGTTGATTGCTTCCTGTGAGTTTGTCAACTTTGTTTATGAGTTTGCTTCTGTCATTGATCGAAATTCACTACTGATGTTGGAGTATAGTTTCTTTTTTCTTTTTTTGGTACTAGAGTATAGTTTCTCAATAGCGACTTTTGTCATTCTTCGGTCGTTGGTCCAAGTTTAGGACCCAAATCATAGCGGTATCTTCGATATTGATTTCTCTTTGGCCATCTGTCATTCATTGATTGGTAGAGATTGCCATGTGTCACAACCACATCCATCCATCTGGGCGGTAGATTTTGGTGCTAACATCTGGACTTGAAACATACTTCTGTAATCAAGCTTGATCTTCCCTTAGAATTTTCAGGTTAAGCTTGAAGTAGTTCTCTGTGCTGTTACCCATGGTTGGTGTAAAATGCAAAAATGTGTGATTAGATTAATTGTTGCAGAAAATCAACCTTCACTTGAGTCATACTGATGTAGTGTGGAAGTCATCCTCACTGTTTAAATCACATTTTTTATATCTGTCCTAGTATTGTTCTTAAACTAAGTCATCCTGACAAAAACTGTCTGGCCCTATAAACTAGACTATTTTAAGGCCCGGATAAGTGCTGAATTTCCTGTATCAAATTAGGAACGCGACAGGGAATCAAGGCCATAAAGTAGTCTAAAAGCAATCTCAAAGCGAACCATGTTAGCAATGAGGCTAACAAATTATGTAAACCGGGTGAACCAGTTTCGAACCAGCTAAACTTGCGGTAATTTCTGTTCAGAAGGATTGAATCATGAACCTGCACTGCAACAAGCATGTGGCAACCACAGAAGAGAAAATCATATTCAAGAACTGCTGCTAGGCAGAAGTTCTAACAGTTATGATTGTGCCTTGTATTCTGGTTGATAGTCAGTTTGCAAGGGGGCAGTGTGCCCACTGCTCAGGGTTTCAGGGGGTGAAGCCCCGGCTTGAAATTTGTAGAGTTTGATCTTTTTTGGTAATATCGAGAACAAGTGAACCTGACTACTTCAATTCTAAAATGTACCAGTCCATGGCAGTACACCACAATCAGGTTTTGTTTACAAGGTATGGATCATGTTGTTTATATTCCTTATTCAATGACGGTGTTGTTTGCGCTATGTAATTTTTTGCATTTCATTCAGAATAGATTAAGTCATAGGAAAGACGGATTACCATGCTGCATTTTCCATAGATTTCTCTGATTCATGAACTGGAGCTATGGCCCATAGCCCAGTGATCACATTCAACGAAAAGCAAGGATCTCATCTCATGGGTACTTCAATTTCACTATACAGATTAAATCATTTGATTTCTTAACTTGCCAACACTTCCTGCTCAGTTGAGTTGAGACCATATTCTTAATCGAAGCTGCACAACAAAGCAGAAACAAGCAAGAATCTTGCACATTTGCTTGTTTACCTTGACAAATCAGAATATAAAATAAAATAACACGTTTGCTCGTTCACCTTTGCCAATCAGAAAATAAAATAACAACTTATAATATCGATGAAGAAAACATCTACAACATTTTCATCTGAACTATCACTCTGAGACGGCGTCTTCGCTGTTATTCCCTTCGGTTTTGGTCTCTGGCAAGGTTTCCAGATCTGTGCGAGCCTCTTTCTCTTCTTGGAGGATCGAAGAATCAGAAGAATCAATGGGTTCGCTTTGACCTGCATCATTATCATTTGTGGATGAAGATTTCGAGCTATCCTCTGCTTCCTCTGTTCCAGTATTAGCTTCAGACTTTTCGTTTTGAACTGCATCAGCATTCTCATCTGTTGTTGAAGCAGAGTTATCCTTTTCTCCAGCAGTTGGATCGGACTTAACGTCCTGTCCTGGTGTATCCGACTCAGTATTACCAGAAGAATCTGTGAATTCTTCCTTAGGAGTATCTCCATTATTGGTTGTAGTAGTTGCATTGGAATTTGATTCCTCGCCTCCAACGGGTGTATTAGAGTTCTCAGACTGCTCTTGTACAACAGTTTGCAGGTTGGAGTCATCTCCATTAGAAGTTGGGGTCTCTATTGTTGCATTTTGTTCTTTTGAATCCAAAATGATATCTGTTCCATTCTGCAGGGTTGAACCAGGAGTTTCTGTACTTGTTGCCGTTGAGTTGTTGTTTACTTCTTGTTGATCACTAGACTCTTCCGTGCCTGTGGCATTTGCAGAATCGATATTTTCAGCTGTTTCACCTTCTGTCTTCTTTAGGCCTGAATCATTTTGATCATCATTGACTTCCTCAGTGGTATTGGTTTTATTTTCCTGCTTATTTTCTGTTTTCTTTACATGTTCTTCCTCATTTGAGTTTCCTAAACCACCATTTTCAGTGATTATATTTTGGGTATCCCGGACCACTGCACTGGAAGCATCATCACCCTTGTAATGTTCCTCTCTTGCATCCTGAGTATTCCTGTCATCTCTGTAGCGATCCTGCTCCTCAGATGAACCTGCATCCTTGAGCTGATCTTCCTTCTCTTCATTTTCCTTGTCTTTGATCTCATTTTCTTCTTCATTTACGGAATCCTCTCGACGCTCACCTTCCTCTTCAGCTTTCTCTTGATCATGTTCATCTTTCTCATTATCTCCATCCCCTCTTCCTTCATCCTCGCTCTCTTCAGGCTTGTTTTCATTTACATCATGCTTTCTTTCTTCTTCTTCAGTTTCTTCTTCCTCCCCATGTTTCTCATTCTCAGTAGCTGTTTCCTTGTCTTGAGGATGGAGGTCCTTCCTCCCGAGTTTTAAGATTTCATCACCACTTTCTACATTTACTGCACTTTTTGCAGTGCTGTCATCAAATACCTTCTTATCCCGGGAGTTCTTGACTTGGTAAAGCAACCAGATGCAAACAGCAAGAAGCAGACATATCTGCAGAGCATGCTTTACCTTGAACCCTTTGGATCTCTGGTTCCTAGGTGATTGCCTGACCATGATGAATTTCCCAGAATCCCAACTTATATCTCTCCTCCAAATATCAACAGCAAGTGGTAACAACCTGCCTAAGTAACCAATCAGTATCAGAGATCAGATCGAGAACCACAAGAGATTAATCAAAGCAATAAATTCATCAACATGAACAAAAATACAGAAGGAAAATAAAGCAAAAGTGATAATTACTGAGAACACCAACCAAAATTCATCCCAATAAGTCAATCCCATGCAAAATTCAAGCTATCCTTAACCAAAACCGACAATTAATCCAGTCTCACAAGAGAAAGCATATCATTGAAAACACAGATAGTCTATATTGAAGTAAACCCATCTCTTGCTAATTGGTTAAGAACAAATATATATATATATATATATATATAATGTATTTTCCTGAAGATTTGAATTGGAAACTACTTCTAAACACCCATTTCCCTCAAGCAAACAACAAATCCATCTATAGGGTCAAGATAACTCATCACTAATCCAATAATCTAAGCCACGACTGCAGACCTGTTTTCCCATTCAATAGCAGAACTGAGAAGAAGAATACAAAGTTATTGAAAATTATCGTTACTAATTAAAATCTATAGATCTTAACCAAACCTGGATCAAGAAGACCTTGATTAAAAACCCACACTCAATAAGCACTCTCTAGCACACAAACCACATCTTTTTCCCCAAATTTTAAGCATACCCATGATTCCAAATTCTATAAAAAAACAACAAAACAAAGGCAATGTGCAAATCCCAAGAAAAATCAACCCCACAAACCCACCAATTTCACGTTTTTTTTTCCTATCCTGAATCAAACCATCCTCCCCAAAAAAAAAATAAAAAAAAAGGTAAAACAAGCAGAGCTCATGCATACACAGCAATGGATCTACACAGATCTCCACCGGCTTTCTTATATACTAAAAAGAATTACTCGTTGAAAAGCTAACAGATAGAAGATCTAATCAAAACCCATCTTCGCAAATACAATAATTAAAAAAAAGATCCAAAAGCTTTGGGAGAGACATACCGAGAGAAGGCGAGCCTGTAGATCCAAAATGATGAAGTGGCTTTTCAAGCTTCTCGATTGAGAAAAGACGGCGAGTACTTGAGGTGGCGAGTCACTCTCTCTCTCTCAATGTGGGTGTCTTTTACTCTTGATCGGATCTGAACTTAGGGCACTTCAAACAGGTAGAGCAGAATCCTTTAGCATTTAACTCTAGTTAAGGTTGGTTGCTCACATTAACTACAGTTGGATCTTTGGGGTCAAAAGATCCAATAATCTACACCATTCGATTTGTGGACTTTCTCTTAAGGTCGGTTTATATTGTACTCTCGAGTCTTTGTGTCAGAACCTTTCCTTTTCTCTCCCGTGGGATGTATGGTCTTGACCTTTCCTTTTATTCGGTGATATCGAAGCAGCAGATAAGGGAAGAGCGTAATTTAGTCCGCCACCGGCCCTTTAATTTATTACACACTTACTCCTTCGTCTCATTGGCGAAACATACAACAAAGAAATCCATCCCAAAAAAAGGCAATTCATACAACAAAGAAATTAAAACTAAAAACAGACGGTGCGAAAGCAAACCGGCTTCGAATTCTCTAGCGGACGCCCGAGGTGAAAACTTTTCTACATTTTTATCGCTACATGTCCAATGATGTGTGGATGCCCGAGCACCGACTTCAAGCGCCCCCTAAAAATAATTCAAAGCCAAGCAAACCATCGTGACGAAGCTTTGCAAAACATATAGCAAAGTTTTTTTGCCGTCATTTCTACAATGTTGCAAGCACGGGACGGAACCAGGATTTTCTTAAGTGCAAGTGATAGTTGGATTTTTTTAAGTTCCATGGATGTGGAATTTCTAATTAATTTGAATTCCATAAATTTGAGATACCATTGTGTAAATCTCATCCCAGACTCTTGCCTCTTGTTCCAAAATATTAGTGTTCTAGACTTTTAGATGTTCCACCAAAAGAATAGAGGGATATATATTTTTTTGTCCTAATCACTTTAATTTATTTTTACTAATCAATATAAATAAGTAATTATTAACCAACAAGTACTTTAGTGTCCGTTCTTTTGGTAGAACTTTAGGGTGGAACTTTTAAAGTTCTGAAACTTTCATTGTTCCACGCTTATTCTTTTGTCTAATGTCTGGAACTTTATTGATCCAGAGGGTATAAAAGTTCTACAATCCGGAACTTTTAAGTTCCAATAATTAAAGTGAAGCCCCGATAAAAAAAATGTCCATATTTTCTCCACGACTCTAATAGAACACAGGATTTTGGATGAAAAATTGACCAAGTTTCGATCAAGCTCCGACGAAGATCCGGTCAAGTATGTTCTCTAACTCAATTTTTTCATCCTCATCTTCTTCTTCTGACCAAGCTCCGACGGAAAACCGGCGGAAAATTTTGATTCGAGGAATAGTTTTTTTTTCAATCGGGGTGAAGCTACCGAAATCACTGGAATAGGGGTTGATTTTTTCTACTTCTTTTCCGACCAAGCTACGATCAATGTCTAGGGTTTCGATTCCTACTCTGCTACTCATGCTTTTTCCTTTTTTGTTTTCTTATTGGGTTTCCTCACCCTTCACTTGTTTCTTCCATACCCTTTATTGCTATTCTTGTTGGTGTTCTATTGTTCTTGCTTGTTTTAATTTTCCTGCAATATCCACCTCTTTGAAATCTGGGTATTAGCCTTGGATGATAGGCTCCACAAAAATCTGCAAAAAATAAACTCCAAGTGTTTGTTATAATGTCAAAGAGAACAATGGTGCTCGTGTGTAATTGTTTTAAGTATAGTGTTACCTTATCATGATATGAAGTTGTCTTTTGTTATCTATCAATAGAGGTGTCTCATCTTATCCATCCCGGGGACAAGAGATCCCAATTCAAAATGGAAACACTAGAAAATAGACAAATGAAATTTGTCTTTGAGAATCTTGAATGGTCCAAAATTTTTGTATTTGCATGTTAGTCAAATCTCGTGTACTAGATGTTAAAAAGTTGCATAAGTAGTCCATATCTTTAGTTGGGCTTCTCTTGTTATATATCATGCAAGTGATGCTGGTTAAGTTTGGACTTTGAGGAAATTTGAAGTTGTATACTCATACAATGAATCACCATTGATGGTTCCTAGTGAGGAGATAGTATAAGCTAAAATGACATGATCCAATTAGATCAGTCGAACAGGGAACTGGTCATCCGGTTGGTTCAACTGTCGGTCTAGTTATGAAAACATTGTTTTATATATTAATAAATGACCGTTTTTAAATTTTAATCAACCTTTTAAGTCCCCTTTATTTTTTGGGGTGAAAAAGTCCCCTATATTAATAAAAATTAATAAATGACAATTTTGAAACCAAGCTAAAATGTAATCAATTTTTTTAAAGTGTTATTCTCTTTATATATTAGTAAATAGATAGTTTTGGAATTAAGTATCATTGTATTTATATACGAGTAAAGGGTAATTTTGAAATTAAGTAAAATTCAGCCATCGTTTTGAATTCAAATGTGTAAAGGACAATTTTAGAATTAAGGGTGTGTTTGGATTTATGGAATTGGAATTGAGCAAAAGAATTGAATTCCATGGAATTAAAAGATACTGAATTAAATTCCACGAAATTCAAAATTCTATTGTTTGGATGCACTATTAAATTCCTGGAGAAATGAAACCATCAGGCTTCTTTTTTGTTTTTAAATTCCACAGTAACGTGGATTTGTCAAATAAGACCATTTTACTGTGGAATTGAATCTTATAAATTTGTCTTTAAAATCATTGCTTGAATTCTCTATGGAATTAGAAAATCTTAATTCCACACTATTTATAATGTGTCCCAAACGATGAAATTAGAATTGTCTCATGGAATTAACAATTCCGTTCTTCAATTCTATAAATCCAAACGCACCCTAAAGAAAATTTATTCAACATTTTTTGCATTCGTATGATTAAATGACAGTTTTGGAATTCAGTATAACTTTAATCAACGTTTTGAACATGTCAATCCTCTTTATATTAGTAAAGAAGTTCTACAAAGCAATGTTCCATGTCAAAAAAACAGTGAATTTCAAAGTTCGGGACTTTTCACTCAAAAAGTTTCACGTCAAAAGAACAATGAACTTAAAAGGCCTAGAACATTCAAAGTTCTAGACTTTCATTGTTCTGGAATATTAATGTTCCAAACTTTTGAAAGTTCCACCAAAAGAATGGAGCCTAAGAGTAGTGTTGTGAAACGCTTCCTTAGGGAGTAGATTTGGTTTGGCCCTTGCCAGACCAATACTATCTGGCTTACTCACAAAGATCATTTAACCACCCTTTTAACTTTGGTGAACAAGTTTTAACACTTCAAGTCAATTTTTTTAAAATATTTTTTTTCTAAAAATTAAGGTTAGGTGGCTGAACCTTAAGGGTTAGTAAACCTTAACCACAATAAAGGGGTGTAAAAAGAGACACGTGTTGACCTATTGGAGCTAGATGGTTTTCGTCTGGCGATGGCCAAATGAAATCCCATCCCGCTTCCTTAGTACCAATTGCCTACTTGTCCATGACTATCTCCTATTAAATACATAATTAAATAATATTGTATATTTAAAAAAAACTAAATACTACAGTCACATGACTATGCCTAGTAAATAATTAAATAAGGGTGATGTTAGGTGCACCCCCAATATTTGATGGTTGCACCTCATTATTAAAGAAAAACTGAACTACATACCATTAAAGTCATAAAATTACTTGTACACACCAAAAACAAAATTTACCTATTAATTTTATATCTACCCACCATTTACACTTGAAAGAGATTAAAAGGTTGAGATTTAGCTTATCAACCAACTGTAGTATGAGCTTGAAGTATTGGAGATGAATTTTATATCTTCCCTTAGTTTTTAAAATTACACTGTATTCCCCTACCAAACTCATCAAGTTGATGCCGTTAACAGATGATATTCTTTTACAATTTTATCCCAATTCCTTTACTCAAGAAAATGACACTGTATAAACAAGTTGATTGACTTCAAAAGGGTATGACATAATCAAAATGAAAAATGCTTAACAGACCACTCATTAAACTATGTAGAGAAATGTCGGTCCTCATTGGTCCATAACCCCTTTAACACCCACTCACCCCTAGGTTCATCCATCCAACCTTGTTTTTCAGAAAACAAAAAAAAAATATCAATAGAAATTTAGTTAAGGTTAAACATAGTTAAAAAGGGTTAAAAGAGACATGTGGACAGGACGGTCTAGTAGATAACCGATTGCGGGGAGTCCTCTAATTACTGCTCAATCAAAATCCATCTCAGTGTAATCAAGATTAGGGGTGAGAATTGGGCTGGGCTGACTCGAAGCCCAATTTTTTGGCCCAAAGTTTGGGTGGGCTGAGCCCTCTTTATTTTGGACGGGGCCGAGTTTGGACAAGAATATAGGTCTGAAGTAAATATTGGGCCAAGCTTGGCTTGCCCTTAGCATAGCCCAAATTTGGCCTAACCCGAACAAAAGATATTATATATTTTTATATATAGTGTGTATTAAGAGAGAGGGCCTACGACCTAATCTCATTCACATTCCATTGAAATTGATGTCCTTCACATGGAAAAACTATGGTTGCTATCTAAAAAAGTTACTAGTTGTATTTTTTTCAAAGAATTTAATCTTAGCATTGTTTTATCAAGTGTTTTGAAACTAGTTCTTTTGCCATTGGACAAATACTTCCAAGAACTTATTACTAGTTTAAAAAATTAGGTACCAAGAACAATGAATGCCTGCTTTTACTAAACTAGAAATCTGTTAACTAAACAAGTTCATGTGCATTTGCAGGTAAGTGTTTAATGAAAAGTTAACGAGTAACAATGAGAGAACTCAACCTGAATTTGGCTCGAACTTATTACTAGTTAAAAAATTTAGGTGCCAAGAACAATGATTGCCTGATTTTACTAAAATAGAAATCCATTAACTAAACAAGTTCCTATGCATTTGCATGTAAGTGTTTAAGGAAAAGTTAACAAGTAACAATGAGAGAACTCAACCCGAATTCGGCTCTAACTCAGCCCACAAGCTGCTTAATTTGGGAAAACCCGAACTCTGGGAAAACCCAAAATCTGGTTACTTTGAGTCAGTCCGACCTTAGCCCGAAACCCGATATTATTTGTGAGTCGAGCTTGGGTTGGAGTGCTCAAGCTGAGATTAAGCTAGCCTGAACTTGGGCTAAGATTTTAAACTTTGGGCTGAACTTGGGCTAACCCCAGCCTGACTCGATTGCCAGCCCTAATCAAGATGAAAGGTTTATGCAATTTTACCAAATCTCAGGGGAGGTCAATATAATTTCAGAAACAAGACGGGTGCAATTTCAAAAACTAGAGAGAAAGTTTATACAATTTCACCCTATTTTTTTTGGGTGCTACTACGAGCACACCAATATTTACTGGCTTGACACCAAATATATCACTTACTAACTGTACATCATTAAAATGTAAAAAATTCCACGAGCACACTTAGAAGTAAAAAATACTTATAAATTTTCTAATTATACACTACTAAACTTAAAACTATAAAACATGATAATTTATTACTCTTACGTGGTCTCAAACCCAATTAAAGGTCCAATAAATTAGTATCAAATGAATCAACCAATTTTTTTAAAAATATATTGCAGCCCTATTTGTGTGGGTTAAAGAGCTTGCAACAAAAAATGATGGTAGCCTAGCATAGGCAATGTGATGAACACAAGAGACCATCATAGGAAACTAAATGTTGGAAATGGTATGAAGAGAAAGTTTACATAGTTCGTGTAATTGACCTAAAATGATCATACAAATCATGAAAGATAAACTCAAATTTAACAAAAAAGAAAAAATAGTCGGGAGAAACAAAAATTGAAGAATAATGAACTTAAGAATTAAAGTTATTAAATGACAAAAACTTAAAGTAGTTCATGTTATTATAACTCGTTGACTCTTTGAAAGTAAGTAAGGTAAGAAGAACTTTGTGGTTCGCTCTTAGAAGCAAAATATGTTTTTTAATGGATTTTGCTAGTCCTAGTTGCAAATCTTCCGAAGCCACAACTTGATGGCTACAATTGTCAAACATTTCCTGACTTTTGATTTTTTAATGTGTTAAATATCAAACTTCTCCACGTGTTAGACCTGTCGTTGCATCTGTAGATGTTAGAATTTGGCTCGAATTAGGCAAAACCCCAAATGGGCGATTGATCGCCCACCAAGGGGGATCGATCGCCGACGGGCGATAGATCGCCCCTAGTGGGGATCAATTGCCAAGAGCGCCATTGTGCTTGGAATTTTTTCAGAAATTGTTATTTTTAGCCTTTATATGCTTTGGGAAACCCCTATTCCGATTGGAGGACTTTCTATTAGTTTAGGTCACTTGTTTAGGCCTATGAATAGAGGATTATGGGTGGAGGATTATGGGTGTAGGGTTTGTAATCTAATCATTTTGAAAGGATCAAGGGAATGCCTTTGTATTGGGAGTGGGATATAATAGAAAGGGTTAGAGCATACTAGGGTTTGGAAAAGGTTTAAGGGAGGATAGATAGAAATCCTTCTTTGGGTCTTCATAGAGAAGTTGAGTTAAGTGAATAAAGAAGTAAACGGATCTTGATCCGTGGACGTAGGCAGGTTGTTGCCGAACTACGTATATCTCTTGTGTTCCTTTGTGTGTGTGTTTTTGGTTTATTCTTTTATGTTTGATTATTTCTATTGGTATTTTTTCCACCACAAATTGGTATCAGAGTTCTAGGTTAATTATTTTTCAATGGCTTTTGAAAAATTATGGGCAATTTTCCCTGGAGATGTTTGACGGAAAAGGGAGTTTCAATCTATGGCAAAGGATGGTAAAGAATGTCCTAATTCAACAGGGTCTTGCAAGGGTGTTGAAGGGGGACTCCGGTAAATTGGAAAAGATGTCTGATGCAGATTGGGAAGACATTGAGGTGAGGGTAGTCAACACAATACGTTTCTGTCTTGCAGATAACATGATGCATAGCGTTATGAATGAGGAATCGGCACCGAATCTTTGGAAGAAGTTGAAAACGCTCTACATCGAAAAGAGCCTTACCAACAGGTTATACTTGAAAAAGGAGTTCAATAAAGATGACGGATAATGTGTTCAACCAGATCTTGAATCAATTGCAAAAAGTTGGTGTCAAGGTGGATGAAGAAGGCCAGGCTGTGGGGCTTCTTACATCACTTCCATACTCATATGATCACCTGGTGACAACCCTCATGTATGGTAAGGAGACATTGCTAATGGAGGAGGTCACGACGGCGTTATTCTCATACGAGATTAGGCGGAAGCCATCGCATGATGAGAATAATTATGCCATGGTTGCTTAGGGAGGAGGAAGAAACTTAGAGAGAGGATCTGGAAGAGGCAGGGGCAGATCCAAATCCAAGGGAAAAGACGGGGTCCAGTGCTATCATTGCAAAGAATTAGGGCACTTCAAAAGGGAGTATCCAAGGCATGCTGATGGGAAGAGGAATTCTTCCGGAGGAGATTCTTCGGCGGCAATAGCAACGGACAATGAGAAATACATTGGAGATGCTTTTACAGTCTCCAAATGTATGGACAATTCTTCTGATGAGTGGATTTTAGATTCAAGGGCCTCATGTCATATTTGTTCAAATATAGAATTTTTTGATACATTCCAAAAGGGGACGAGAAAAGTGTTCTTGGGTGATGGATCTGAATGTGAAATCACGAGGTTTGGTAATGTAAAAATAAAAATGTTTGATGGAGTTATTCAAACTTTGGGAGAGGTAGCTTGTGCCCTAAGTTGCGAAAGAATTTAATATCCCTCGGGCAATTAGACTCCAAGAGCTATTGCTACACAGTTGCAGGTGGAGTTATCAAAATGAAGCGGGGAAAGCAGGGTTGCTTAGTTTGATGAAGGGGAAGAAGTGTGGTGGATTATATCTCTTGGAGGGGGATACGATGGTAGGTAGAGCTACTACAAGGTCTGCAGGAAAACGAAAACCTGATGTTGTGTAGAGGGTAGAAAACTCACCTAAAGTCTCTTTTGCAGTCGGCGCATAGATGGGTATTCCGGTAGGTTTTTGTAAGGGTGGAGATGGTGATGATGTGCCTTTGATGGAGAGGACGAGTCTTTGTCTTCATCCAGAATTTTTCTAGATTGGAGAATGAGTTTTCAGGCTACACATAGGTTTTGATCATGTTTTATCGAATCTGGTGGAGTGCTTTCCGGGGTTGGATTTGAAGGTGTGTGTAGCTGGTGGGTCTCTTTCGTAAATGGTGCAGAGGCGGGCAAGGTCAAAGTGGGTATTTGCGGTATTTGCAAATGGGTTTCAAAATTTTGAGAGAGATTTTGGTTCGAGGTGGAGGTGCTTCCCGGATGTGGGAGATGCGGTGTTCTATCTTGAAGGTTTACTTGGTAATTAAAAAATCGGTTCTCTTGGTTGCGGTGGTGTCGCGGAATTCTCGTCAAGGTGGAGATTGTTAGAATTTGGCTCAAATTAGGCAAAACCCCAAAGGGGCAATCGATTGCCCACCAAGGGGGATTGATCGCCGGCGGGTGATAGATTGCTCCTAGTGGGGATTGATTGCTCAGAGCGTCGTTGTGCTTGGAATTTTTCAGAAATTGTTATTTTTAGCCTTTATATGCTTTGGGAAACCCCTATCCGATTGGGGACTTTCTATTAGTTTAGGTCTCTCGTTTAGGCCTATAAATAGGGGATTATGGGTCTAGGCTTTGTAATCTAATCATCTTGAAAGGATCAAGGGAATACTTTTGCATTGGGAGTAGGAGATAATAGATAGGGTTAGAGCATACTAGGGCTTGGGAAAGGTTTAAGGGAGGATAGATATGGATTCTTCTTTGGGTTTTCATAGAGAAGTGAGTTGAGTGCTTTTGTATTATTTCCTCAAGGTTTCTGTGAATAAAGAAGTGATCGGATCTTGACCTGTGGACGTTGGCAGGTTGTTACCGAACCATATATATCTCTTGTGTTCCTTTGTGTGTGTGTTTTTGGTTTATTCTTTTTTGTCTGGTTATTTCTATTGGTATTTTTCCCACCACAGTGGAAATATTTGGAGTAAATGCAAATGGGCTTAATACTCTTCTTTTTTAATAGGGTTTAGAGGTATGGGTGTTCCTAGACAAGATATTCTTTATAAACAAAGTTATTTTTTAAAAAATGGTGTCGAGTAAGTAAGTAAATATTGGTGTGCTCGTAGCAGCCCTTTTCCCCCTCAAAGTTCATGGGGCTTCAGCCCCTCGGGCCTATGTGGCTCCGCCCTTGACCTAATCTCATTCACATTCAATTGGAATTGATGTCCATCACATGGAGAACTATAGTTGCTATCTAAAATGTTATTAGTAGTATTTAAAAAAAATAAATAATCTTAGCCTTGTTTATCAAGGGTTTCGAAACCAGTTCTTCTGTAATTGGACAAATACATCCAAGAACTTATTACTAGTTAAAAGAATTAGGTACAAAAAACATTGATTGCCTGAGTTTACTAAACTAGATATCTGTTAACTAAACAAGTTTCTATGCATTGCAGGTAGGTGTTTAAGGAAAAGTTAACAAGTAACAATGAAAGAACTCAACCTGAATTCGGCTCGAACTCAGCCCACAAGCTACTTAATTTGGGCTAACCCAACTCGACCCACACTCAGCTTACTTTGGGCTAGCTTGACCTTGACCCGAAACCTGATGTTATTTGTGAGCCGAGCTTGGGCTGGGGTGCTCGAGCTGAGATTGAACTGGGTTGAGCTTAGGCTAAGGTTTCAAACTTTGGGCTAACCCCGGCCGGATTCCCACCCCTAATTAAGATGAGAGGTTTCTGCAATTTTACCAAATCTCAGGCGAGGTCAATGTAATTACAGAAAAAAGATGGAAGGTTTCTGCAATTTCACCAAACCTCAAGGGAGGGTAGTATAATTTCAAAAACTAGAGACAAAGTTTTTACAATTTCACAGCTTCAGCCCCCCGGGGCCGGGGTCCCATGTGGCTCCGCCCCTGCATGAAGGCATCAAAATCTCCTGAAGATCTCTCTATAACCAGATTGAAGAAATCGGGAAGATTTTCCGAGAATTGAGCATGCCCTTCAATTGGAAGAGGACATGGCTCAGACCTTGATGCTTGCAAGAAAAACGGCTGTGAGCTAGAGTTGCTCAGCCATATGGAGTACCAAAATACTGTTATCCAGGTTTTCTTATAAGTTTTCCTTGTATTTGCCTCTAGGTACTCATCATAGCTATTCTATTATAAATTTTGATTTTTTTTCCCAATATTTGCACTTGTGTGATTTATATAGTTTTAAGCATTTGACTTGGTCCATATTTGCCTATATGGGATTCTGGCGGCCCCAGGAATAATTAAAGTTTGCTTATTCTGAAATCATATAAAATATTATGCTTAGTTGGTTTGGTGCCTGCTCGAAGTTTGTTTACGAAATCCCTGCAGAGTTTTGGTAAATTTTTATAAAGGGTAGATGTGGTTCTTTACTTCATAATGCTCTGCCTGATTTTTAGTCCCTATTATACATTTCTCTATGAATCTTCCACTGTTCCACAGTTGAATGAAATCTGTGAGAATGGTATCTTTTCAAGGTTTAAAATGTCGATATCAAGGAAATTATCGCAGTTTTTAGATGTGATGCATCACAAGATATTTTCCAAATAATTGATTTTTCGCCATTGGAGGACAAATTAGGAATCATATGGAATATTTGATTGTGATTATAAGAAATGTTGAAATAATTAAACATTAATGCGCACTTGGGGATTAGAAAGCAAAAAGTAACTGCTTATATAAATAAGAGATGCAATTGGAAAGAGAAAAAGCTATGCGCTGAGGGAAATGTATGATAGTCTGATATTAATATAATATTCATACATATTTTTATAACTCTAATAATAATAAGAAATAGGAATATAAATTAAAATAATAGTCAACAATCATATATAACTCCACTCTATACCAAATGCTAAGAGCTACCATCAGTTTACATGGAATTAAGTGCAGGGTCGAAATCGTCATCTTTGTCCTGACCATGAGGGCGACAATACTAGTTCTTCATATGACTATAAAATTGTGCCCAACTCATGGGATAATGATACCATATTGTATAACTCGCGAAAATAACAGTGACACTCGTCATCTATAATCTGCATCAACAATCCTATCAGTGGACACTGTGGGTAATGAGTTATAACCGTTAATGTCATGTGAGGCTGTACTTTACTTAGCCATATCCACATGGCTTATACTATTAAACCTTAAAAATTAAAAACTTTCCATGAAATAATTAGAATTTTTTTAAATTAAAATTAATTAAAAATATATTTGTCCTTTTCAAAATTAAATATTTTATGGCCACTAATAAATCGGCCTAAAGTCCACAACGCACTGAAAGTAAAGTTTTTTTTTTTGGGTTAAGAGAAAGTAAAGTTGATTGATCTATTATTAAAATCTAAGAAGTTATTAAGCTTAACATCTTAAAAAGTTAATACATCTTTCTTGCCACTGTTTTTTGAAAAATTTTTGTTCCTACATTCTACCCTGATGATTCTCACCACATTTTAGATGATTTGGATCTAATAACCCAAATCCAAGAGTGAAAAGTTGATAAAAAAAACTAAGGAAGAAGAAAAAATCCCTACATATCTCAGTCAGTCGATCTTTCCCAATTTCGACCTATGTAATGTAACTTTTATGCTAAAAGAACTCATTTTATTGCCTAAATAATGTGATATTCGTAACATATTACAATATAAAGTGATACATTACGATCTTGGTGCACCATGTTACTAATATTTTATAAAAAAAATTAAATATCACGAATAGATATATCAATGTCGTGAGATATGGGGATATTCGACCAATATATTGCTTTTTTTTTAGTTTTCTAAAACCTTGGTGTGTTCAAGTAATAATTCATGGTTCATACAAGTTGGTAGTTTGTGATTATAAATTGGGGTATCAAAAATTCAAAATTAATGTCAAATATGAATTTTGGTTGGATCCAAGCCTGCATTTTAGGGATCTTCATGGCATGTAGGTTCAAGTACTACCGGTGGAATAGAAAACATTATTGTTCTTTTTGATAGAGGAACTGCCCTATTTCTATCATATAATGAACTCTTTGGTGTTGATTGTATTTTCTTCAAAACTTGGATTTTGCTCCCTTATAAACTTATTAGGGTATAATGAAGAGTGCAACAATTGACTTTTGAAGACAAAAGTTATTCCACAGTAAAATGTTGGTTGAAAGGATTGTCGTTTTGACATTTCCAAATTTTGGGTTTTGAGAGGTTGGAGAAACGTTTTAGTTGCGAGCAGAAGGTTGGGTATTTTTTTAGTTTGCTTATTGCGCTGGCCTAGCTCCTTAGGATTTTGAGTGTAAACTCTATGTTCAGTGGCATTGGTCAGGTGTGTAGAAATGACAGTGGAAAATGTTTTTCTCTTGTTTGATCGGCGAGGTTGATTCTAAAGAAACAAGAGCCTGCTTTCTAATAGTTATAAGATCATCTTCTTTGTCTCCAAATTGTTTTTGAGCTACCTTTTGAGGTGGAAGATGATTCCTATTGTATAGTAAGCCTAGGCTACAAGTAAAGGAGGAAGGGACATTGGGTGTCTCGCTCCGCTTCTTCACCCCATTTTTTTTAACCTTGCATGGAATCTAGCATTAAGTTTTGGCATCTTTTGTATGGTACCAATTGTCATTATCATCATCAATGCCTTATCCCAATATTTAGGGTCAGAAATTTCTCATTTCAAGTGATATATATAGACCCATTTAAAAATTTATTTTTATATGTAGCTGTTAGGGAATGAACCCTACAACAGGATCTATGAGACACAAAATTTAGACAGAAAAAGAGAACAAGAACAAAACACACAAGAACATCAGATTTACGTGGTTCCCTCAAATTGAGGTACGTCCACGGAGTCGCCGATATTTCACTATGTTCAGGAGCAAAAGGAATTACAAAGTTGCGATCTAAAATTTTCAGTAGCCGCCCACACCTATTCTTAATAGTATTAGGGCTACATAACAAATGAGAAAATACCAAAATACCCATTGAAAAAATTCGCCTCGGGGGCTAATGCCTCCGAATCCCCACCTTACGGGCAAGGGGGCTCTGCCCCCCTGCAACCCCCCGCCAATCAATCTCCCACCTGGAGACTGACTCCAACAAAAGCTCTAACTCCACACGCTTCCAAACACAAATGAACATCTCAGCAACTCACTCCTCCATCATCAAGCTTGTAGACATACTGAAGCTAAACATAGCTTCAGTTTCTCAATGGTGACTGCCTTGGTTAACATGTCTGCTGGATTCTCACTTGCACGGATCTTCTCAAGTAACAGTACTCCATCATCTAAAAGAGAACGTATGAAATGGTATCTCAACTGTATGTGCTTCGTTCTTGAATGAAATGCCGGATTCTTTGCAAGATGAATAACACTCTGACTATCGCTGTACAAAATACTCTTCTCCTGCTTCTTACCCAACTCTCCCAAAAAACTCTGCAACCAGGTCATCTCCTTGCTAGCTTCAGTAACTGCAACATATTCAGCTTCTGTAGTGGAGAGAGCCACAATCTTCTGTAACTAAGAAACCCAACTTACTGCTGTATCACCCAAAGTATACACAGTACTCCTCCTGTTGTCAACATCACCAGCTAAGTCTGAATCAACATAACCCCGCAGTGTCATATCTGTCCCTTTAAAACAAAGTATTGTGTCTGTGGTACCCTTTAAGTATCTAAGGATCCATTTTACTGCCTCCCAATGTGGTTTACCTGGATTACTCATATATCTGCTCACAACTCCCACTGCATGTGCTATGTCTGGCCTGGTGCAGACCATAGCATACATTAGGCTGCCAATAGTTGAAGCATATGGAACCCCTTCCATGTATGCATGCTCCTGCTCCGTCTTCGGTGACTGCTCTTTAGATAATTTGAAGTGACTAGCTAATGGTGTGCTCACTGGTTTTGCATCTTGCATGCTGAACCTGTTGAGAACCTTTTTGACATACTCTCCTTGTGACAAGTTTAGAGTACCAGCCACTCTATCTCTGTTGATCCTCATCCCCAAAATCTGTTTTACAGCACCTAAATCTTTCATTGCAAACTGATTAGACAACTGATTCTTTAAGTTATTGATCTCTTGAATGCTTGACCATACAATAAGCATATCATCCACATACAAGAGCAAAATAATATAACTGTTGTCAAACCTCTTAACATAACAATAATGATCTGCCTGACATCTCGTGAAGCCATTGTTGCACATGAATCCATCGAATTTCTTATATTACTGTCTGGGAGCCTGTTTCAAACCAGACAAGCTCTTCTATACCTTGCATACCAATCCATCTTTTCTCGGTGCTATGAATCCCTGTGGTTGCTTCATGTAGATGTCATCTTCCAAATCACTATGGAGAAAAGCTGTTTTCACATCTAACTGCTCAAGAAATAAATCTTCTGCAGCCACAATTCCCAACACCAATCTGATTGTAGTTAACTTCACAACCGGAGAGAAAATCTTAGTGTAGTCCACACATTCTTTCTGCTGAAATCCCTTCACAACCAATCTAGCTTTGTAGCGCTTGATACCATCATGTTCTTCCTTGACCCTGTAAACCCATTTGTTATGCAAAGCCTTCTTTCCCTTTGGAAGCTCAGTCAACTCCCATGTCTGATTTGATATGAGGGAGTCCGTCTCATCCTGCATAGCTAACTCCCACTTGGTCGAATTTTCAACCTGCAATGCTTCATCATAACTTTCTGGTTCACCACCATCAGACAACAATATATAATTTAAGGAAGGAGAATAACGTTGTGTAGGTTTGGAACCTCTGGCGGACCGTCTCACCTCAATCATAGGTGTGCCTTGTTCCACTGGTGGAATAACTTGTTCCACCTATGGAGCAGCTTGTTCCACCCTTGGAACCACTGTTTCAGGATTATTCTGAACTCTACTTTTCACATCATTCTCAGAGATCCCTTCTAATTCAATGTACACAGCATTCTCAGCATGAGTACCTGCATTTTTAGATTCTACAACTGACCTTTCCTTATACATTACTTTTTTCATGAAATATGACATCTCTACTTTTAATGATTTTCCGACTTTGGTAATCCCAAAACCGATAACCAAACTCATCAGTGTCATACCCAATAAAAGTACATTTCTTGGACTTCGGGTCAAGTTTGCTCCTAGCATTAGAATCTATATGCACATATGAAACACAACCAAACACTTTTAAATGTGAAAGATTTACCTCTTTTCCGCTCCAAACCTCCTCTGGTAAGCAGTTATCCAAAGGAATATAAGGTCCACGGTTAATCAAGTATGCTGCAGTATTAATTGCATCAGCCCAGAACATCTTGGGCAATTCAGAGTATATCCTCATGCTTCTAGCACGCTCATTAAGAGTTCTGTTCATAAGTTCTGCGACGTCATTCTGTTGCGGTGTCCCGGGAACAGTCTTTTCCATTCTGATCCCATTAATTGCACAGAATTGTTTGAACTCATTATCTCCATACTCCCCTCCATTATCAGATCTCAAACACTTTATTTTCAACCCTGTCTCATTTTCCACCATGGCCTTCCACCTTTTAAAGGTATCGAAAACATCAAATTTATTTTTCAAAAAATAAACTCAAACCTTTCTTGTCGAGTCATCGATGAAAGTAACATAATATGATGCGCCTCCAAGAGATGAAACTGGAGCAGGTCCCCACACATCAGTATGAACTAGCTCTAATTTTTCTGTCTTAGGTGTTTTGCCAGCCTTTGAAAAACTAACCCTCTTCTGTTTCCCGAAGATGCAGTCTTCACACAAATCAATATCCACTGATTTTATACCCGACAATTTTTCTTTCGACAAAAGTACCTTCATCCCCTTTTCACTCATATGACCAAGCTTACGGTGCCACATATTCGAATCTACACCTGTATCAGCAACTGTAATGGTAGTTCTAGTATTTGTTGTCATATAGAGAGTACTTGTCTTCTTTCCACGAGCTACAACCAAAGCTCATTTGGTGATTTTTCACAAACCACCCACGAAGATTACTGCATGCCCTTCATCAAGTTAACCCACAGAAATTAAGTTTCTCTTCAAGCCTGGAATATGCCTAACATTCTGCATCTTCCATGTACCTCCATTATGAAATCTGATCTGAACATCTCCTTTGCCCACAATATTCAAAGGTTCATCATCAGCCAAATAAACCTTTCCGAAATCACCACTGATGTAGTTCTCCATGATTTCCCGAAGTGGGCTAGAGTGAAAGGATGCCCCTGAGTCTAAAACCCATGATTCAATAGGACTGTTGACGCTCAAAATTAGAGCATCATGAATCTGTTATGTGACATTTACAGAGTTTTGCTCACCTCTGTCATTCTTCCTTGGTGCTCGACAATCTCTCTTTACATGTCCCTTCTCCCCACAGTTCCAGCACTCGGGTAATTTTCCAGATCTCGATTTACTTCTTTTTCTAGGTTTAGATCTACCATGATCAGAATTTTTCTTCCCATACGTTCTTCCCCTAGACTCGGTATTTAAAGCAGAACTCGATGTTTCACCTGATTCCCTCCTGCGAATCTCTTCACTTAGAATCAAATCCCGAACATCATCAAACTTTAATTTCGAATTTCCTGAAGAGCCGCTCACTGCTGTTACAGTGCCGTGCCAGCTTTCTGGCAAAGATGATAGAAGAATCAAAGCCTTAACCTCATCAGCAAATTCGATTTCTACAGAACTCAACTGAGTAGTGACTATGTTGAACTCATTCAAGTGCTTAGCCACGGACGCACCTTCTAACATCTTTAGGTTGAATAACCGCCGCATCAAATATACCTTGTTGGAGGCAGAAGGTTTTTCGTACATATTTGAAAGCGTGGTCATAAGATCTGCCGTGAACTTCTCCTTCGCTATGTTGAAGGCGACGTTACGAGACAACGTCAATCGAATAACTCCAAGCGCCTGTCTATCGAGAAGAGCCCATACATCATCTTCCATCGCATCTAGTTTCTTTCCTGAAAGAGGCTGATACAGCTTCTTCTGGTATAAATAATCTTCGATCTGCATCTTCTAGAAACCAAAATCTGTGCCATTGAACTTGTCGATCGTAATACTTCCCTCATCGGCCATCACTCCCACTCAAACCTAGAGCTCTTATACCACTTGTTAGGGAATGAACCCTACAACAGGATCTATGAGACACGAAATTTAGACAGAAAAAGAGAACAAGAACAAAACACACAAGAACACCAGATTTAAGTGGTTCCCTCAAGTTGAGGTACGTCCATGGAGTCGCCGAGATTTCATTATGTTTTGGAGCAAAAGGAATTACAAAGTTGCGATCTAAAATTTTCAGTAGCCGCCCACACCTATTCTTAATAGTATTAGGGCTACATAATAAATGAGAAAATACCAAAATACCCCTCAAAAAAATTCGCCTCGGGGGCTAACGCCCCCAAACCCCCACCTTACAAGCAAGGGGGCTCTGCCCCTTGCAACCCCTACCAACTTACCACGAAGTTGGATCCACGAGAACAGAGGTAAGATGTTCAGTCAAGGCAAGCTCCACACTTCCTATCAGTAGCGATTTCTAATCCATAACCCTTAAAAAGCATAATTTCCTTTATCTTCATTTTTGTGGATGACAATGTCCTTGGCTATCAATCACAATTATGTGAGAAGTACTTTGAGTTTGGAGAAGTTGATTAATTCTTGTTAGGGGTAGTGTTGCTACTGTTGTCAAAGGCACTTCTTGCCTATGATCATTGAGCACTTAAGTCACTTGACAAACCCAAGCACTTACTAAGAAGATTATATAATGAATTAAAAGAATTTACTAGAGGCTGTGTAAAAAAAAAGCCAGCTGACCAAAAAGCTCACGGATGAACAACATAGATAAAAAAAAAAAATCTTGCTGACTAAAAAGAAGAATGTGGAGATTAAAATTTAGTGGTGCTACTTTCAGAAATTACTAATATAAACTACATGGAGGGTTTGGGTTTGGGAGGAAGTACCAACTTTTGTTGAGACCAGGGGCATATATAATTTCATATAATTAGGATAAAAAATTTGAATAATTTCTGGCAAAGATGTAGGCGGAGCTGCGGAAGAGGCTTTGGGACCAAAGGTTATTCCAGCAGAGGTGTGGGAATCAAGAGACGCTGGATGTGCTGCTTGACTAACTTGTTAGATTCAAGCAGAAAGAATAGTGCAGTAATATGGTACATATATACTACAACAACAAAGGATAAACACGAAGATCCAGAGAATAGAGAATTGTTCTTGAGAGTGATGCCAAATGGGTCCTAAGTTGCAGAAATTATTGTGGACCATACTCTTTTTTGGTAATACGGTTAGGCCGCAACCCCAGTTAGAGGGTTAGTATCTGCTCAAGTTAGTGGGATGGGTGGAAGACTCGCACCCTGAGGGGAATGGAACCCGGAACCACTTCCTTACGGAAGGGATACACTTACCAATGAGCCACATTATGAAATATTAAGTGATAGTAGTGCAACAAAGATTACCACAAATTATTGTGGACCATCCCCTATGTTTACTTGGGGGTTTTGACAAATTTATTTGCCCAGATGGGTCCATCCCCTCTGTTTACTTGGTCTCAAATCCATTTCTGGCTGCAGTTGGGGATGCACATATATATAAAATCTATGTGGATGGTATTCAACATCTGCTGACACTGGATTTAGAAATATATATATATAGAGAGAGAGAGAGAGAGAGAGAGAGAGAGAGAGAGAGAGATAAAATCTATGTGAATGGTATTCAACGTCTGCTGATACTGGATTAGAGAAATTTATATGGGGTATGACTTATGAGGCTTCTGCTGGCTGTTATAGTGATGGGTGTTAGCTAGTAGTGACTGTAGTGTGGTCAAAGTGTCCAAGCGATGCCTATGCAATAGGCATTCCCTAGGAGAGGTGTTGCCTACGCATTGCTTAGGTGATACCTCGTGACCAAAATTACTTTATTTATTGAAATTGTAAATATTAAGGTTTTCATATATTATCAAAAGTTAGATATAAAGCATAAGTATGGCCAAAATATCACTACAAAAAATAAAGAGTATAGTTTGGAGAGGGAGAGGGAGAGGGAGAGGGAGAGTCAAATGCAGAATCCCCAGTAGTGCTTTAGCGCCCAGGATGTATGCCTAGGCACTACTAGATGACCTCGTCTTGTGCTCGCCTTGACCCTAATTTGGTGACGGGGTCTTGGTTAAGAGAGGCAGTAGCCTAGGCCAGATGTTGACTACAGTAGTATTACCTCAATGCTGTAATTAGGAAGTAGGCCCTCTTATGGTTGGATGAGATTTGGGTATCTATAACTGGCTTTCTTTTGTCGATAGTGAGAGCTAGGAATAAATAAGCCAAGTCTTCACTAGTAGAATGGGTTACTCATAACCCTATTTTAAAGCATCTAGTCAACTTATCCTATGATATTATGGTGGTTTATAAAATTGTGCTAATTTTCTCTGGACCTTCTTCATTCTGTTTAATAGCCATTAAGATACTCAAAAGAAACAATCTGCTTTTGAAATCATGAATTTCATATGAATGGTTCTCTCTATGCTAATTGAAGAAAACTTATCCAGGCAAGTCGCTTTCAGAACTTGGGAATAGGGCTTTCGAAAGGACTCTGAGAGCTTCAACAAACTGATTAGTGTTGGAGGATCCATCCATTGCACAAAATTCTTCTTCAACAGCTCACATAACCCTTAGCATAAGAGACTATCAATCATAGGTATTTAATGTTGGGAGAAAAATCTTGGTTTTTGAGGTTTTGGAAATCTGGTTTTTTTGTAAACTTTGATTCAAAATAAATGTGGGACCCATACAGGTTTTGAGGCAGGTCCAAGTGGATCCGTGTTCTCCTCCATGAGGAGATTAACGTGATATATTTATTTGTCCAAAACAGTTAAGTGGTGAATGAGAAATTGACTTCAAAGTTGGCTACTTGAGCATGCGTTATTAGTTAAAGACTGGTATAGAATAATAATCTCACATCGGAAAATTATTAAAACCATAGTTGGTTTATATATCATTGTGTTGGAGTAAAGGGTGGGCCCTTGGGTCACCCAAATTTTGCGAATGGGTGAGCACCTATCCAAGGGTGGAACCATGCAACCACACACACGTGTGCCCCCGCCCGCCCCATGCCAAGTCCGGTCCGGCTAGTTGGTTGGTTAATTTAATTGTGGGCCTTAAGCCCAGACCCCCTATATATTTTATTTTTGTTGGACTAAAGCCCATTCAAGTTCAACTGTAAACCCAATAGGTTTTTTATCCAACAAGCATGACTTTTCTGGACAGTCTCCTCAGCCTATATTTAAAGGCTTCTCAGTTGCAATTTTGAAGTACGATTTTTGTTGGACTAAAGCCCATTCAAGTTCAACTGTAAACCCAACAAGTTTTTTATCCAACAGTCATGTCTGTTCGGATTTAAATTCAACCCAAAAGACATGACTTTTCTGGACAGTCTCCTCAGGCTATATTTAAAGGCTTCTCAGTTGCATTTTTGAAGTATGAAAATTATTCTTTTGCTTCCTAGTTCCTGTCATCCTTATGCATACAGTGAGTCTGCATTCAAGAGAGAGTTCTTCACACCTTGGGTTCGCTGTGCTTCTGGGTTTCTAGTGGTAGTACCAGAAACGTGATTGTTGTAATTTGGGAGACAAGTTGTTATAGACCGTCACCACCATAGTAGAACAATATTTGTCTTTAGGATATTTAATCTAATTCAAGCCTCAATCAGTAAAGTGCACTACATTTTCTGTTCTTTAATTTTAGTTTTCTTATTATGTAATTTGCATGTCTTAATTATAACATACAAATATTTTAGGAAATTTACCCAATGATCTTAAGACAAATATTCTGCTATTGTATGTTATATTTAATTATGTGAAATATAGAATTCTGGAATTAATTTACAGTACTGTATTATGCATGATCTGTTCACATAGGATTTCAAAATCTGCACTGTTTTCAATTCTGCAGATTTAAAATTCTGCCTTTTAAAATCTGTACAGATTTTAGCATTGTTTAAATTATTGTCATTTAGAAATTTTGCATTTAATTTACTGCATAATTCCGTAATTTAGAAATTCTGTAGTTCTTAATTCTGCTTTTAATTTACTGCAATTTAAATTATGCAATATGCATTTAATTTATTGCAATTTAAATTCTACAATCTGCATTTTGAAATTCTACAATCTGCATTTTGAAATTCTGCAATTTAAATTCTGAAATCTGTAATTTAAATTCTGAAATCTGCAATTTAAATCCTACATACTATAATTTAAAATTCTGCACTTTCAAATTCTGAACTTTTAAAATCTGCAATTTTAAATTCTGCAATTTTAAATTCTGAATTCTGAAATCTGCAATTTAAAATTCTGCACTTTTAATTCTGAACTTTTAAATTCTGCAAATTTAAAATCTGCACTGTTTAAAATTTAGCATTGTTCTGCAATTTGAATTCTGCATTGTTGAAATTTTGAATTGTGATACTGCACTAGTAATCTTCATTTCTGTGAGTAGTTTTAAATTCTGAAAATTTATTTTATATTATTGTTTTACAGTCTAAACATTTAAATAGACAAAAAAAAAACTGTTGTTACTACCCCGGTTGTGGTCCCAGTGCTAACAATACCCACTTCTGACCCCATTTCTCATGGTGAGAAACTTGAGAAGTTCAATGAGATGGACTTTAAGAGATGACAACCGAAAATATTGTTCTATCTGACCACCTTGAACTTGATAAGATTCCTGCAAGAGGATTCTTCTACACTGAAAGAGGGTGAATCTGATCAGATGACAATGACTGCAATTGAAGCATGGAAACATGCTGATTTTTTGTGCGAGAACTACATCTTGAATGACTTGGACAATGCATTATACAATGTGTATAGTCCAATTAAAACTGCTAAAGAGTTGTGAGAATCTTTAGACAAGAAATACAAGACAGAGGATGTCAGGATGAAGAAATTTGTTGTTGGTAGGTTTCTTGATTTCAAGATGGTTGATTCAAAGACCGTGATAAGTTAGGTTCAAGACCTCTAATTAATCCTTCATGAGATCCATGTGGAAGGTATGATGATAAGTGAATAATTCCAAGTAGCTGCTGTAATTGAGAAGTTGCCTCCATATTGGAAGAACTTCAAAAATTACCTTAAGCACAAGCGCAAGAAAATGAGGGTAGATGACTTGATTATCCGACTCAGAATTGAGGAAGATAATCGAGTATCTGAGAGGAAGACTGGAAAGCAAGTTCTTGAGTCCAAGGCTAATGTGGTGGAACAGAAGAACAACAAGAAGATGAACCATTCTGAAGCAGGTCCAAGTAAAAAAAAAAAAAAGGCAAGCAACAGAAAAGGTTCAAGGGTAATTGTTACATTTGTAACAGGCCAGAGCATGTAGCTAAGAATTGCAGAAACTGGAACTTCCAAGGGAAATCCAAGAAGGGATCCACTTAGGCAAATATGACTGAAGTAGAGAATATCATAGAAGATGTTTCCGATATGCATTTATTAGTAGTTGTTTTAGAGGTAAACATGGTGGTGAATCCCAAACAGTGGTGGGTAGATACTGGAGCAACTCGCCATATATGTTTAGATAGGAGTACATCCAGTAACTATCATAGAGTTACTGTAGTAGAAAAACTTTACATGGCAAACTCATCTGCCTTAACTGTTCAAGAATCAGGAAAGGTTGTTCTGAAGATGACCTTGGGTAAAGAGCTTACTCTTAATGATGTCCTGCATGTACCAGACATCAGAATGAACCTTGTTTCGGAAGCACTTCTTAGTAAGAATAGATTCAAGTTAGTCTTTGAGTCAGATAAATTTGTTCTGACTAAAAATTGAATGTATGTAGGCAGAGGATATCTTTGTGATGATTTATTTAAAATGAAAGTCATGATTGTAATGCCTTCGAGAAACAATAATATTGAAATAAGTTCTGCTTATATGCTTGAGTCTTTTAATTTATGGCATACTAGATTAGGACATGTTAATTTTGATTCTTTACGTAGGCTTGCTAATTCAGAATTAATTCCAAAAATCAAGTTTGACTCAAATCATAAATGTGAGATTTGTATGGAGTCTAAATTATCAAGAACTTCCTTTCAGTTCATTGAAAGAAGTTCTGAATCTTTAGGGTTGATTCACAGTGATATCTGTGATTTGAAATTTGTGCAAATAAGAGGTGGAAAAAAAAATATTTCATCACCTTCATTGATAATTGCACAAGGTATTATCATATATATTTGCTAAATAGCAAAGATGAGACATTGGCATGTTCAAACTTTATAAAAGTGAAGTTGAAAATCAACTTAACAAAAAGATAAAAATGCTAAGAAGCGATAAAGGAGGTGAATATATATCACCATTTGATGAGTTCTATAAAAAAACATGACATAATTCATCAAACAACTGCTCCTTACTCACCTGAACAGAACGGTATTGCTGAACGCAAGAACCGAACATTAAAAGAAATGATGAATGCATTATTGATTAGTTCAGGTTTGCCTCAAAACTTGTAGGAGGAGACAATTTTATCTGCTAATTATATTCTTAACAAACTACCCCACAAGAAGTTAGACAAGACACAATTTGAATTGTGGAAAGGTTGAAGACCTTCCTACAAATACTTAAAAGTATGGGGGTGTCTAGCAAAGGTTGCAGTTCTTGCTCCAAAGAAGGTTAAGATAGGACCTAAGTCAGTGTATTGCATCTTCATTGGATATGTTCATAATAGCAGTGCATATCGGTTTCTTGTACACAAGTCAGATATTCCTGATTTACATGTCAATACGATAATGAAATCAAAGAATGCATATTTTTTTGAAATTACGTTTCCTTGCAAGATTGTACAAGAACATAATCCAATAAAAAGGACACATGGCACTATTAATAGTGATCATGAAGAAAATAGACCAAGAATCTATAGAAAAGAAAAATGAAGATGAACCAAGACGTAGTAAAAGAGCAAAAACTACTACAACTTTCTGTTCTGATTTTTTAACTTATCTGTTAGAAAATAAGCCTCAAAGCTTTAAAGAAGCCATGACTTCTCCTGAAGTACCATCTTGGAAATAAGCTATAAATAGTGAAATCGAGTCCATCATGCAAAATCATACTTGGAAACTGGTGGATTTTCTTCCAAGAAATAAACCATTGAGATGTAAATGGATATTCAAGAAGAAAATGAAAGCTGATGGAACGATTGACAAATACAAAACCAGATTTATAGTAAAAGGATGCAAGCAAAAGGAATGTATCAATTATTTTGATACTTATTCACCAGTTACAAGGATAACATCTATCCGTATGTTAATAGCTATTGCTGCTGTTAACAACTTAGAAATACATCAAATGGATGTTAAAACTGCTTTCTTAAATGGTGATTTGAATGATGAGATTTATATGGAACAACAAGAAGGTTTCATGGCAAATAACCAAGAAACGAAAGTATGTAAACTTGTTAAATCATTCTATGGATTAAAACAAGTTCCTAAATAATGGCATGAAAAATTTGACAACGTTACGATGTCAAATGGTTTCAGGATTAACGAGTGCGATAAATGTGTTTATGTCAAAAATACTGAAAAAGCATATGTCATTGTTTGTCTCTATGTAGATGATATGTTAATAATAGGTCGCAGTAATTATATCATTCAATCTACTGAAAAGATGTTAAAGGGTTTGACATGAAAGATCTAAGTGTTGCAGATATAATTCTAGGAATTAAAATTACTAGAACATTCGAAGGACACATCTTATCTCAATCTCATTACATTGAGAAGATCCTTGAAAGATTTATCAAGAATGATAAAAGTTTTGCAAAAACACCTATAGATGTAAATTTACATCTAAGTAAGAATCCTGGATAGGGAATATCCCAGTTAGAGTATTCTTGGATAATTGGTAGTCTAATGTATCTCATGAACTGCACTATACCTTATATAACCTACTCAGTTAGCAAACTGAGCAGATATACGAGCAATCCAAGGGAAGACTACTGAAAGGCGATAGTTAGTGTTCTCAAATATTTGAGATATACCCAAAACTATAGATTGCACTATATAAGATATCCAGCTGTACTTGAAGGGTATAGTGATGCCAATTGGATATCTGATACTAAAGATTCACAATCCACTAGTGGGTTTGTCTTTAAACTTAGAAGTGCATTGGTATCTTAAAAATCTTCTAAACAGACATGTATAGCTAGATCTACAATGGAATCTGAGTTTATAATTTTAGATAAAGCTGGTGAAGAAGCAGAATAACTTCGTCACTTTTTAAAAGATATTCCAAGTTGGCCAAAACCTGTGCCAACTATCTGCATACATTGCGATAGTCAATCTGCGATTAGAAGGGCACAAAACAGTATGTACAATGGTAAATCTCGATATATACGTCGAAGACACAATACTATGAAACAGTTGCTTTCGAATGGAATTATTTCCATTGATTATGTAAATTCAAAGAATAACATAGCAGGTCCGTTAACCAAAGGTTTGACTTTAGAGCAAGTGTATAAATTTATCGAGAGGAATGAGACTAAAGCCTATATCTAAAGAGTTGACATAATGGAAACCCAACCTAACTGACTGGAGATCCCAAGATCTAGGTTCAAAGGGACAACCTAATTGTGTGTAACTCAGTAATGTCACTGTGAAGAATAAATTTCTTCATCCCATTTCTATGATAAAATAGTGAAAGAATCTAGGGTAAGCAAAGCTTTTAATGATTCTTATATCTTGGAAATCCAAGTGGGGTATGATGAGATACTCTTGATAAGAGATCACTTATATAAGTGTGAAGAGGGGCCGCTTCTATAAGAATTTTAAAAGGCACAATTCTTTAGAGCACTTATGAATACCAGGAGTTGTTCAAGGCCAAAATGAACACAATCATGAGAACCAAATGTGTTCGAAAAGGAACTCTATGAGTTCTATTGTCTAGGTTTACACTACGGCTCAACAATTCAAGGCATCATGTTCACTGGATAGCTAATACTCGAAAAGGTTCAAGGCCAAAAGCTACCTTTCCTGATGCAGTGATTTTTCATTTGTAATTTCTTTTAGTGTCTGCATATATTCTGTATTCTGTCTAGGAAATTTTCATTCATGTGGGGGATTGTTGGGAAAAAAATCTGGGTTTTTGAGGTTTTAGAAATCTGGTTTCTTGTAAACTTTGATTTAAAATAAATGTGAGACCCACACGGGTTTTGAGGCGGGTCCAAGTGGATCCGTGTTCTCCTCCATGAGGAGATTAACGTGACATATTTATTTGTCTAAAATAGTTAAGTGGTGAATGAGAAATTGACTTCAAAGTTGGCTACTTGAACATACGTTATTAGTTAAAGAATGATATAGGATAATAATCTCACATCGGAAAATTATTGAAACCAAAGTTGGTTTATATACCATTGTGTTGGAGTAAAGGATGGACCCTTGGGGCCTCCAAATTTTGCAAACGGGTGAGCACCTATCCAAGGATGGAACCATGCAACCACACACGCGCGCGCCGCAGCAGCCCGCCCTGAGCCGTGCCGTGCCTGTGTCCGAGTCTGAGTCCGGTCCGGTCCGGTCTGGCTGGCTGGTTGGTTTGTTACTTTAACTGTGGGCCTTAAGCCTAGGCCCCTATATATTTAATTTTTGTTGGGCCCATTCATGTTCAACTGTAAACCCAATAGGTTTTTTATCCAATAGTCATGTCTGTTCGGATTTAAATTCAAACTCAAAAGGCATGGATTTTCTAGACAGTCTCCTCAGCCTATATTTAAAGGTTTCTCAGTTGCATTTCTGAAGTATGAAACTTATTCTTCTGCTTCCTAGTTCCTGTCATCCTTCTGCATACAGTGAGTCTGTGTTCAGGAGAGAGTTCTTCACACCTTGGGCTCGCTGTGCTTCTGGGTTTCTAGTGGTAGTACCAGAAGCGTGATTGTTGTATCTTGGGAGACAAGTTGCTACAGACTGTCACCACCATAGCGGAGCAATATTTGTCTTAAGGACATTGAATCTAATTCAAGTCTCAATCAGTAAAGTGCACTATATCTTCTGTTCTTTAATTTTAGTTTTCTTATTCTGTAATTTGCATGTCTTAATTATAACATACAGATATTTTAGGAAATTGATCCAATATTTATCACTTCCGAAGCTAGACCGTTTAGTAAGGATCTCTCAGCCCATTTAGGAGTGTCAACAAGCTCGGCGAAGCCCAAGGCCTGACCCCATGAACCTTGGGTTTAGCCTTGTGCTTGGCTTGTCCAGAATAGAATTTTCAAGCCTTGGTTTGGCCCGGCTCTGGTCGACCCAATAATGGGATTTTGGAACCCCTTATTTTGGGAAAAAATTCCTAGTTTTATAAACCAAAATTGAAGCAATGAGCATGGAAGAACAAAACCATGACATATTTTACATTATCAAAGAGAGAGCGAGCAATTTCTTTCATCCCTGAGTGTATTGAATTTTTATATATATATATATATATATATATATATATCAGTAAGTAATTAATTATATAAAAATACATACATATTTTTCACTCAACTTGAGCCCACCATTGCTCAGAAGCCTCAGATCAAGCTCAAGTAGCTAAATGAGCTTAATGTTAGGCCCGAGTGGCTCATCGAGAGCCCTAAGCCAATTCATCTCCACTTCGTGAGACTAAAAATGTCCTTAATGGCCCTGCTATCCCAACACTTATAGCCATCGAAAACAAATTTGGATTTTGCTAGCCCCAGTCACAAATCTTCCAAAGACGCAACTGGGGCCAAAAACAAATGTCAAACACTGTCTGATTTTGCTTTATTTTAATTGTTAAAATATGAAACATCTCCACGTGCTAGCCCCAACTTGTGTCTGTGGAAAATTTTGGAGTAAATGCGACTGGGGCTAGCACTCCTCAATAAATTTTGCTTGAACGGAAGTTGCTTTTGGACATCGGTTCAGTTTTGACCATCTATCTTAGCCTTGTTATGTGAGATTTTCAATCAGTCGTGATATCTTGCTCTAGAATTTCATTCCAGCTCCTGATTCCAAGCTTAATGTTGCTCATTCCAAGAACCTCCACTGCCATGCATCAGTAACATTTTCAACTCAACCTGTTTTCTATTATATGTATGTATTTTTCTATATAGCTGAAATGAAACTGTTTTTGGATCTAGATTAATTTAAATTTTTATATATTAATTCATCATATAAGTAGATGTTCTTGAACTTTTATAATACATATTGTATTTGCTATCATTTGAATTTATTTTCTATAAAGGCTAGGTGGTTGTGCCTCCTGAAGTTTTTTTTTATGAATTACTATTTAGCACCTCTACACCCCCAAAATACATTCTTAATCATACTTCATCATCCTCCATTTCCGAGGAATCATTCATGTTTCGGTTGGTAAGGTCAGCTACACCATTTAGTAGATCAGCACTAGATTTTTTATTTTGTAAATGTGTTACGTATATATCAACAGCTAAAACTCACTTATGATTGATCTTTGCATCAAATTAGACAGTATGACAGATTGTCAAGAAATTTTTGTTTGTTAATTTATGTATTTAATAATGTAGATCTATTTTGTAAAAGAAGACTCTGGAACTTGTTGCCCCCTCAACTGCCAACCTAGAACTTAGCCGAGCAGCCAATCAATTTTTTTAAAAAAAAACTTTAAGGGTTAAAATTTCTTAACCAGTTAAATGAACACGTGTTGCCTCCCAATTGGAAGGTCCTCTAGCAAGCTGACCGTGCGGTCAGTTATTTCTGTTTTTGAAATGAGGGTTGATCGGTTTTATTGTTACACATTTATGTACCTTAAACTGCATTTATTAGTACTTTATGGATCTCTTTTGGATAATATTATGGTACTTGGTTGCTTGTATGTAATTCAGGGTCATGCGAGGAAAAGAAGACAAAATTAAGGAATTATGAGATCACAAAGTTGAAGAAGAACCTCATCAGGAAAAATACCAACAAGAAGGAAGGAAAGAAAAGAAGAAAAGCCACAGACGATCGATTGTAGTTTAAGGACGATCGATCGTCATTCAGAACAGTGATGATCGATCGTAAACACTTGGCGATCGATCGTCCACAAACCCGTAGCTAAGGAAGAAATCTCAAGAAGGGACGATCGATCATCCCTACTTGACGATCGATCGTCATCGACGTTTTTTGGCCTCGGAATCCGTGTGCAAAAGTTAGAAGCTGCCTCTTGAAAGTTTCTAAAACCAGATTTTAGCAATAAGGGAAGGGTTCTCTAAAAAGGAAAAAACTACATGCACTGAAGTGGGTTCTGAATTTTGAAGATTTGAAAGAGAGAAGACTCTGGATATCTGTGAAGGTTAGATGATGAATCATTCGCATTCTTCGTGTTTTTCATCAAAAGCGGTGTTCCTTGCTCTTTCTATGAACTAACTTCTTTTTCTAGGGTTTAGATGAAACCCTAGCCAAGTAATTGTGCCTCTTTTATTTTATTTAGGTTTTCTTTCTTGTATGAACAATGATTGCATAATCAGAGGGTTATTCTTCACCCAATTATTCAAGTTTAGACTCAGTTTCAATATGATCTTATCATTGTCTTAAGTTTTATTGTGTTGAGATTGAATTCATTCATATCTTCTTTCTGTAATTGTTGGTATGAATTTTATGCAATGATTTTTACTGTTGAGGAGTTAAATTATAGGATATTCTATGCCTAGGGAAGACGAGTGAATGGCTCATTAAAATCTTGATGCTTATTTATATTTAATAAACAAGCCAAACTTGAGCTTGATTTCGAGCTCATCGAGCCTTATAAACACCTCACTACTTGATATCACCCTAACTCGATATCACCTTTACCCATGGTTGATTTGTTAAGAGGATTGACCTACTTTAGCTTTGGGGTATATTTGAGAAGATAGGACCACGACCCTGCGTGACTGTTGCACCCAATCTTGGCCCCGGATTCTCTTGGCAGGTGTCAAAAAAGTGGTCTCAGGCTACCACAATGTGTGCAACACTTGACATAAAAAAGTGGAGAATTCTTTCATTTTCTCCCCATGATTTTAATTTCTCCCCACTTGATATTTCTCCCCATTTTTATCACGAGTTTATCGCCACATGTTGAACATAGTGTGGAGAAGTCAAAATCATGGGAACATGAAATGACTTCTCCGGCCACCTGTCGCATAATGTGGTAGCCCGAGACCACTTTTCTGGTACCTCCAGAGAGAATCCTATGCCCCAATCCTACTCTCTTATCTGTCTTTTTTACATTATTTGCTGACTTTCGAATTTTCTCTTTTAATAAGAGGGGAATGTGAAAGAAGTTTTTTTTTTCTTAAAATGTTTTTCATGAGAAAAGCAAGGTAACTGATCAAGCAGTTGAGATGAATGATCCGATCCAACTCCCATCTAGGTTTGACGTATCAGTATGAGTGCCGTGTTGTCAATAGAACTATTGTTGCGTCACGCCTACAAGAAAGATTTGTGTGATGTAGCAATGGAATGATAAGCTGCAGGGAGTAAGAAAGAGAAAAGAGCGGACAGAGACACCCTTCACTTCACACTTCTGTCATGAGTCTTTCTTTTTGATCTATTTCTTTTCATTCATTCTGTTATATAAGAAAGTCCCATAGTTCAATGATGATTGATTGCTCGGCCCTCAACTGAGCTTGGCTTCTCACTTCAATCAGGTAGACCAGTTCTATTGGGAGCATGGGAATTCACATGAGTAGCAGCAAGGGTGGTGCCGGGATTTTATTGTAGGGCACACTTTTTTTTGGGGGGGGGGGGGGGGGGTGGTGTTAATAACAAACACACACAATCAACCTAAGGTAAGCACTAAAGTGTCATAAGGGTGAGTCCAAGCAACCACTCCAAAAGGGTCTGACTAATGGAGGGTTGATGGCTCCTTATACAGCCATTGCAAAATTAGTACCCAGCTGATATATGACTCAAAAGCTGAGGGGGGCACTTACCCCAAGCCCTATTTTGGTCTTGCCCTTGAGTAGTAGTATTTGGGCCATTTGAAATGTAAGCTATTACTGTTAGCACTTCTATAGACAAAGTTGAAACCAGGGTTACCAAGTTCGCTACATCATGTTATAGCAAACCGTGAACCGAGCGAACCCGAACTAGTTCGTGGTTCAGTTCGGATTGGTTCATGAAATTGAGCGAACCACATAGTGATTTCAAAACAATCTTAGTTTTTCAATTTTTTCATTCAAATTCACTTAAATTTATACTTTGAGTTCACAAACCGTTCATAAAAAGACATTTTTTTTTATTACTTTTCAAATAAGTATTTGTGATATATTGTTTACATGCTTAAAATATATATATATATATATATATATATATATATATATATATATATATATATATATATATATATTGTCTTACATGCTTAAGTAGCGAACCAAACTAAAGAACCTAAGTGAACCGAAAAACGAATTATCTCATCCTACACCTAGTGAACTAGGTTCACTCTAAAGTGGCGAACTGTGAACCCGAATTCGTTCTGAGCAAACTAACGAACCAGGTAACAATGGTTGAAACTGTTAGCACTTTTTTTTGACGACGAAGAGGTATCCAAACCTTTGGTCAGACTATTCCTCTCTAGTCCCATCCTAGACACCCACATCAGGAGGGAGCAGATAGATGCTGTTGGGACTCGAAACCGAGACCTTCGCTTCATGAGGCGTGGTGCTTGACCAACTGACCTAGCAGGTGGGTGTAAACTGTTAGCACTTCACACAGGGAAAAAATTGGTTTAATTTTTTACAATTCACACTGATGTGTGGGCTATGTCTGCAGAGATGATAGTTTTTTTTTAATACTAATAATAAGCAAATGTTACAATGATTCTCTTCTCTCTCTTTCTATTCTCACGAATTCAACGTCTCTTAAAACCTAGTCCAATATGATAACATATATACAACTAGTACTCAAAATACTCTCCATACAAAGAACGTGATTACTCCCGATACTATAAGGTACTATATCAAGAGCTGGCCGCTCGATTGAAAATCTGTTGGTTGCATTGTTTTATCGTGTTGGACCTTCCTTCTTGGGAATTCCATATTTGGTGATTTGGTTGTAACCAAGGAAAGATCTAATAGATTCCTTGGCTAATACCTTTGTTGTAATCTTGGGCTAAGATCATGGCTATAACGGTTGAAGTATGTCTGTATCCTCTATTTAAAAATCTGGAGTGAAACCCAAAGAAGGTGTGGTGAATGAATAAGAAATCTGGTTATCAGTTTCGTGGATGTAAGCTTCTAAGCTGAACTACGTTAAATCTTTGTGTTTCCAACGCCTTGCTTTTCTATTATCTTGTTATATGCTTGCAGTACCTCAAACAACATGGTATCAGAGCCATGCCATTGACTATGTACTACATAGATTGTCATTGTTCAATCCTTGTCTCTGAACAAGAAAACAACAAATTGTTCTCGTGTCTTCTTGCCTCCGTCAATGTGCTTCTCATCAAATAGAAAACAACTTCCCTACTGCTTAGCCATTGCTGAAAGTGGATCTCTGTAACCTTCAGGTCAGTATTCTAATAGTGCTTTTGGTATTGCCTTTCACAATGACAGAAGAAGTTATAGAGCAAATTCATAGCTTTGAGAAGTCTATCATTCATGGGCCTGATATAAATCCGGGTATGAGATTCACCTCCAAACCGTTAAACGACTTGAATTATTTGTCCCGATCTAGAGCTGTCTCTCTTTCCCTTGGCAGAAAGCATAAATTGGGTTATATCAATGGAAAAATAAAGGACTTTGCTACTAAGACCCCAAAAGGGCCAAGACCACCGAGACCGTGTATAGATGTACGGGATTTTAGGTGGGGCCCACGTTCACATGGTAGGCCCCACTTGAAATCTCGTGCATCAATGCACAGTTTCGGTGGTCTCGGCCCTTGTACGTGCGGTCTCAAAATCATTTCCCAAAAATAAAAGCCCCCAACATTGATGACCCTAAGTTTGAAGACCGACAATCAAATGATCATCTTGTTATGTCATGGATCTTGAACTCTATGGAACCTAAACTTGCTCAAATTTTTTACTTTCTTTGAAAATGCTAAGGACATGTGGGATTCCATCAAAACCATGTATAGCCAACAAAACAATGCATCCCGAATATTTCAATTAAAGCAGCAGTTTTTCCAAGCGAAACAATGAGATCAGTCCTTTGTTGAACATTTAGGCAACCTGAAAAGTATGTGGGATGAGTTGGCACTCTATTATCCTCCTACTACTGATTTGTCTGTTCTTCAAAAACGGGTTGAACAAGATAACATTTAGGCCAAATTAATTGCCAAAGGGTTTATTCAAACCTATGGAGTTGACTATAAAGAAACATTGCTCCCGTAGCAAAAATGAATACCATTCGAGTCCTCATGTCTGTTGCAGTCAATTCGGACTGACCTTTGTTATCAAATGAACGTAAAAAATGTCTTTTTACACAGGGACCTTGAAAAAGAAGTCTATATGGATCTCTTTTAGTTATCCTAAAGAATCACAAATAGGATTTGTTTGTAAACTTAAAAAGGCATTATATGGTCTCAAATAGTCGCCTCGTGCATGTATGCTAAACTTAGCTCCGCTCTCATGAGAGGAGGGTTTAAGAAAAGTGTTGTTGATTCTTCCATGTTCGTCAAAGAGAGGAACCTCTGGTACAGTAATTGTATTGATTTACGTTGATGACATCTTCATCACGGGTGATGACGAAGGAGGAATTATGAAACTAAAGAAGTCACTTGATAGAGAATTTGATATTAAGGATCTTGAAAAATTGAAGTATATTCTTGGGATTGAAGTTGCTCACTCAAAAAAGGGTCTCTTCATCTTCCAAAGAAAATATGTTCTAGATTTATTGAAAGAAACTGGAAAACTGGGAGTTAAACCAGTCAATACTCCTATTGATTCTAATAGCAAGCTGAGTATGACTGATGGAGAACCTTTTGAAGATCTTGGTTGATACCAAAGACTTGAAGGCAAATTAATCTATTTGACCATTACAAGGCCGTACATTACATATGTTGTGAGTCTTGTGAGCCAATTTAGCATGCCCCTGAACAAGCCACATGTTAATAGAATTCTGAAATACATGAAGTCCTCTCCTAGTAGGGAGATTTGGATGAAAAAGAATGGGGCATACAAATATAATGGGGTTCTCTGATGCTGATTGGGTTGGCAGTGCAATAGACATAAGATCAACAACGGGTTATTGTACTTTAGTTGGAGGAAACTTAGTCACTTGGAAGAGTAAAAAACAAAATGTGGTAGCTCGATCAAGTGCTGAAGTTGAGTACAGAGCCATGTCATCCACCACAAGTGAGTTGGTTTGACTTAGATTCCTCCTTCAAGATATGGGAATTCAGACATTTCTCTCAATGAATTTGTTTTGTAACAATCAAGCTGCCATACATATTGCCGCTAATCCAGTTTTCCATGAAAGAACCAAACACATTGAAATTGATTGTCATTTTGTTCGAGAAAAGGTTCAAACGAAGGTTGTGAGTACTCATGTTCAAAGTGAAGATCAACTAACAGATATTTTCACCAAAACTATTACCAAAGCTCAGTTTCACCAGATCCTATCCAAGTTGGGCTTGATAAACATCTACGCTTCAACTTGAGGGGGAGTGTTGGCTGCATTGTTGTACCGTGTTGGACCTTTCTTCTTGAGAATTCCATATTTGGTGATTTGGTTGTAACCAAGGAAAAATCTATAGATTCCTTGGCTAATATCTTTGCTGTAATCTTGGGCTAAGATCATGGCTATAACGGTTGAAATATGTCTGTATCCTCTATATAAATCTAAGGTGAAAACCAAAGAAGGTGTGGTGAATGAATAAGAAAACTGGTAATTATTAGTTTTGTGGATATAGGCTTCTCAGCCGAACTACGTTAAATCTGTGTTTCCAACACCTTGCTTTCTATCATCTTGTTATGATTGTAGTACCTCAAACAACAAAATCCAATGGTGCCAAGGTGCACATGCATGCTTGGCGGTGCCATGCTCTCAATAATACCTACCATCAAGAGTTTTAAATCACTTCTCCATACAATTAGAAATTCTCTATATATAGAGATAATGATAACATTAGCCTTAAACAAACGCAAGACGAGTGCCCTGTACCCCATGAGCCTATCCCAATGGTTGTGTGTCTTCCTTTGGGGAGGTGTGATTGAGTTCAATTCTTGGTGTGGCTGTTGAGCGTCCACCATGAGTGCTAACCACATACCTAGCTAGATAGATAAATGATTTAGGACCTAAAAAAAAGGACTTTGCTACTGCAACCCCATTAGGATCGAGACCACCGAGACCATGCTCTAAAATCATGAGATTTCAGGTGGGGCCCATTCCACATGGTAGTTCCCACCTGAATCCCATGCTCATAGAGCATGGTCTCGGCCCTAAGAGGGTCTCAGAAGCTTTATCCAAAAAAACACAAAAACAAAAAAATTGAGCAACCTGTTTAGAAGATAACCAGGAAATGGCATGTGGTGGACTGATAATTCTGTTTTATTTATTTTTCTTTTTCTTTTTGTTGTGCAGATTATATTGACAAGACACTTCATGAGGAGAGGATAGAGGATAGGGTGGTGCTAAAGCCAAATAAATACGCCAACCCCGTGACTACTCCGACCAACACCTCTACCCTGAGTCTTCTCTATTTTGGTTAATACACTGCATATTTTTTGTCACATGTGTGTACGTGTTGAATGCGACTCTCTGACGCTGATGCACAAATCTGATGAGATATGGAAAAATCCAATTACCACCATGCCTCTTGATACACACACATCATCAATTACAAGGATCCAGATTCCCATTATCTTGTTTATATATCTTAGTACATAACAAACCCCAATTTCCACCTATAATATACCATTATCTTGTTCAAGCAATCAATCTCTCTCTCTCTCCTACAAACAAAGAGTAAGAAGGCATTGGTGTAGGTGAGTGATGATAAAGAGAAGAATATATAGTCTGTTGAATAATTCAAACATAGAAGCCAAGCATATATTACATTGTATATTTATCATATTAGAATTGCAGTATGATAATCATGAAAGTAATAGAGATTACAGGGTTGGATCATGGAAAAAGAAAAAAAAATTAACAAAACAAGAAAAAAAAAAAAACTTTCAAAGAACCAAATCTTCTCTGAAGGCTTGTGAGACCACACAATAAAAATAAAATAAAATAAAATGCATTGAAGTGTCTTTCATATCCACAGTTCAAATGGGCTTTCTTCTATGAACTTGAATCAAGGATTGAAGATCATGTCCCCACATTTGCATTTCCAACTCATGGGCTTGTAGTTGGAGTTATCTTCGCCTCTGGAGTATGTTAGCGTCGAGACTATAGAGGAGTGTCTGATCCCATTTTTTACTTGGGGAACTGCAGGCACCTGAACTGCCTCACAATGTCCACACGAGCTGCACCTCCTTTCGCACCTTGGAGGCCTTGAACCGATTTGAGCTCTCATAATCGTCTTTTCTTCACTTCCCATCTATATAATTCAAGAAATCTCATCATTAATAACACTTCAAAGTTCAAACAAAGATGGGAAAAAGGAAAAAACAAAAGTATAAAAAGAGAGGAAACTAAGAATCTCACCTGGGCAACCTCAATAAGTTTGAAACTCGCTCTACCTGCAACACATGAAAGTAAAGGGAGTTCACTTCAAATTGCAATTTCTGAGAAATCGTTATTTCCAAATTTTAACTGAGTCCCACTAACCTTCAGTCATGAATTTCACTTGGGTCGAGCTTGAAACCAGGAGAAAGAGCAAGGAAATTACAAGATGACGATGTCTGTAGCTACAAATGCTATTGTGTCCACAACCCATTCTAAGTGAATAAATGGAAGGAAAATGTGTGTGTGTGTGTGAGAGAGAGAGTGGCTAGCAGGAGAGAAGGGTATGGAAATCTATGAAGTGTCCCAACAGAGAGGAGAGGGGTCAGTAGTAATTGAATGCACCATAATGCGTAGAAGAGAGTAAAATAGAGGATCTCTCTCTTTTTCTTCCCTTTCTCTTCCTTCAGATGATGTAAAGTCGAAGGACAAAACAGTATTGCAGAAGCCTAGAGGAAAGAGCGAAAGGAACCCCCGAAAAGGGAAGAAGCAAACCTCGTTTAATGAGCCCCCAGAACAACCAAGATAACAGAAGAAAGATTACAGTATAAGAGACAGCAACAATGGGGGAAGGTGGAGTATGGGAGCCAGTGAGTGGAAAAAGAAAAAAATCCCCCAAAACAGTAAAAGACCACTAAAACCTCAGATGAGAGAGAGGTTCCCACAAACGGACATGAAATCACAGCTGTGGTTTTTGGGAATTTGCTTTCCTTCGCTTTCCCTCATTTTACCTTAATTTGTGTTTTCTTGTGGGGGTTGGTTTTAGCAGTCCCACCTCCACACGCCAAATCCTTTCTCTGTCTGAAGAGAATCAGAGTCTATATTGATAAAATCAAATTGTTAAAATGACCCATTTAACGCTCTCCATAATATATCTAGCGGGTGGCACGTGTGATGCACGTGAGAGTGGGAAGGAGTTAACAACACCTGATTGAGCTTGCTAGGAACGTGTGCAATGCACGTAAGAGTGAGGGGAAGGAGTTAACCACAATTAATAAGAATTAAAAGGGACACGTGTTAATCCACGGGTGTGATTGAACTCTCCTCCTCGAGGTCAATCGTGATTGGCTGTGATTCTAGATAGATGGCAAGGGGTGGTTTAGTAATTAAAGTAAAATATTAAATCAAAGGCAAGGCTAGTTTGAGAATTAAAGTAAAATATTAAATCAATATTTTGTTTTTATATAAGGGTAATTTAGAAATTTCGGAAACATCTACTGCCGGCCTCTCGCATTATAATAGTAAAGATATGGAATGAAATCCTCATCAGTGATAACCAAATTTGGCAAATCCGGTTATCACCCTTTGAGGTGGTCACGTTTCCCCTTTGACACCCCTTCAAATTCACCCACCCCTAGGGTTCACCCACCCATCTTTGGTTTATAGAAAAAAAAATATTAATTCTATTTTTCAAAATTAAAAAACTGTTTTTAGAGTTTTTTAAGGTTTTTTAATATTAAAATATTAAAAAAATAGAATTAATATATTTTTTTTCTAAAAACCAAGGATGGTGGGTGAACCCTAGGGGTGGATGAATCTTAACCACAGTTAAGGGGTGTCAAAGGGGACACGTGGCCACCTCAAAGGGTGGTAACCGGATTTGCCAAATCCGGTTATCACCGTAGAGTATATATACCCACTCTTCTGGTTATTACAAATGAACTTGCATTATTGCTGTATAACTCTCTCTCTCTCTCGTTTTCTGGGGGAAGAATATATTAATTAATTTCTAAAGGAAGATGCATTGTTCTCTGAGGGGGAGGTGAGAGACAGACTAAAGAGCTGCTTAGGTGGTCATCAATAGGAGCTGCAGTGCCTGACTGCGGTGTAGCAGCAGGTCTACCAACAGCTTACCCACGTGATCTCATGAGGAAGAGATCACCCTTCTATTGTGTGTGTGAGAGTGAAAGAGAGACCAAACCGTTATATGTTTTCTACAGAGCTATTAATTAGATGAGTTACCCATAAACTCTACAGAGCTAAATAATATGAAAGAGGGGAAATATTTAGGGGCTACTACTTTTCTTTTAGTTTATGGTGTAAATGTGTGTGATTACAATTGGAAGGCGGTGAATCTTTCAAGTGATAACAACTCAAAGTGGCTTTATTGATCAACAGTTTCTTTCCGAGAATAAAAAACACACATCTTTGTTACAAGGTGTTTGGCTGGAAATCTAGTTTGCCCGGCTTGCAAGCGACATGTGGTGCAATCACATACCGCAACCTTTAGATCTTGGGCACCGAGTCGGACAAAGTGATCGAGAGTGCATTCACTTCGACCGTTCGGTCAATCATCGCTAGTTACGATTTAGAAAGGAGAGAGTTCGTCGTTCTAAAATGAGTTTTATTATGCATTCAATGACCAAATGAATTTCCAAATTTAAAGGCAAGTCGAATGTGATAATGCGATGTGTGTGTTGGATGTGAGATAAATAGAAGAGACATAAATAATAAATATAAAATGATAATTGAACTTGATTGAAAGTAATCAAAAAAGACAATTTACAAATTATCATGCAATTGAAATGAGTCGTAGAGGCAAATACAATGTCTCACCGAGGTGGATGTTGAAGATAAAGTGACTAAGATCTCTCTTAGAGGAGGTGAATACAAAAATGACTAAAGAGACTCTTCCAAAGGAGGAAACTATGGTAAGGTATTCTCCTAGAAAATGAGATAAGGTTGCCGAGAGGCAGATTGCTCTAGAGCGAGGTTGGGTGTGTGTTGAGTTGATCCAAGGATCTACAGAAAATGTAAAGGAGCTCTCCCGAAAGAGGAAACTATGCTAAGAGTCTCTTCCGGAGGACGACATAAGACTACCGAGAGGCAGGTTGCTGAGGAGCAAGGTGTTGCTAATTTGGATTTGGCTGAAGGACCTGATCTTCTTTGTGCTTGACCCTTTTATAGACTTCATCGGTAGTTTCAATAACTGTTCCCACCAATTATATCTATTTTTTTGCAATAATACCATCTGATTTTGCCAAGTGTCCTTCAAAGTAACTGTTCTTTGATCAAGGTTTCATTCGTCCTTATCTTCTTTTGTCATGTGTGAGCTCTATTGATAATTAAGATAATTATCTCCTTTACTGATTCTATTATCTGTCTTTTGCTATGTCCCATGTTTGGCAGTTATAACTTCCACATAACCATGATCTCAACCTTGATGATTGACATGTGGCCTATGTACTTTACCATCGATAGCTACCACGTGTTCCACGTATTTGATGTAGAACCCCAAATCTCACTTTCATAGCCTGTGAATAGTGCGATGAATAGTGATCATGTAATGTAATTTTGCGAATTTTGAGATAAAAAGTCCCGGAAATGGTTGTTTATAGGTTACTAAGCTTAGGCAATTTTATGGGATTTTACTTGTATGTTTAGAATGGTTTCCCGGGCAATGGAAAAAGTTACAACGAACCGAGTTTATCGGGTTTTGCCTAAAACTGAAAATTCAGATTTTGAGTTATAAGGAATTTGAATTTCTAAGTATTTATATTGGATTCAAATGTGAGATACTTCCTTATTTTAATTTAAAACTTAAAGTTAATGTACATTAACTTAAATGTTTTAAAGTAAAATAAGTAGAAAACTAAGTAGAAGAAAGGGAAAGGAACCAAAACACAATGCAAAAACAAGAAACATGGGAAAAACAGGCAAATCCAGTCGACTGAATTTCCTACCAGTCGACCGAACCTCCTTACTGGTCGATCGAAGGCACAAATTTTGGTATGGGTTTTCAGGCAGAGAGGGGTCTTTTGACCAGTCAACCGAACCTCTCTACCGATTGACCGATCATGCTGGTTTTGCCTTTGGCCGACCTACTATTCCATTGAGGGCCTTTTGGGTGTTTCCTAACAACCCAATTTGGTCTATAAAGACCCAATTTCGTAAGAGTTAAGGTTTACACACCCTTGAGCTCTAAGAAAAGAGGAAAAAGAGAGAAAGAGAAGAAAGGAAAGAGGAAGAAGGAAGATGTGCTTGGGTTTTGGTTTTTGGATGTTCTTCAGTTGATTCCTCAACCTCAAAGGCGTTCCTTCTCGCTTCTCAACCTTTCTAAGACGTTTTAAATCAAAGGGTTGATCTAGAAAGGTAGATACACACTCTACTACTTAACCTTAAGCTATTCTTTTTAAGAAAAACTATATTACACCGTATGTTCTTGGATGAATTGAGTGATGATCTTGATATGGAATGTAAACTATCACTAGTATTGAATTTCTATGAATATGATGTCATGTTTACAAGTTTTCGAAGTTCACCATGATGTTCACAAGTATTATATGCACTCTATGTTCATAACTCTAGCATAATGTTCACAAGTCTTGCATGATCCGATGATTTTTCACAAGAAAATGTGTTTTTCCAAAAGTTCATAAGCAAGGTTTTGATAAAAGAATTCTCACAAGCTCACAAGAATTGATAAGGCCAAACTATGGGTTGGTAAGTAGTAAGGCCAAACTTTGGATTGGTGTTCTAAGATCGTTTCAAAGCTCACAAGGAATCTCACTATACATGGACTCACAAACAGTCATGTCTCACAAGCTCACAAGTTCATAAGAAAATCATGCATACTCAAATCTCTCATGCTCACAAGGAATCCCAATTCTCACAAGAATTCACAAGAACATGATTATCACATGACCTTACAAGATTTACTTGGTTTTGATTTCATACGAATACTGTTAAGAAAAGGGTTTTGGGAAACTACTTTCACGTATGCTATACTCTAAGCTTTTGCATGTTCATGATATTATTCATTGTTAGCTAGTAGTTTGTATGTGACTGAGTATTCTATGCTCAGCCGAATTATTGACTTCAGCAGGTGCACGTGTTCCCTTCGTCGTGTGTGGTTAGAAGCCTTGGATAGAGGAATAGTACTACGACCCGAAGCCCTCTATGGACCACTACTAGGCTGATGGATCGCTAGATAGGCGGCCCGATTTTGACTTCTGTTGAACGTGTTAGGAAGAGAAGATATTTGTGTATGTTGAGAGTGGGACTTGCCCACTCCATATTTTGGATATATTTTGTTAGTTCAGACTTGAACCGAATGATAGGAGTAATTATTATACATTTCTTCCGTTTATCTCCGCTACGTGTATGTTAATGTATTTTATCAAGTGGTATATATGCCTTATGTGTCATACATGATTGTATGATACGGCGGTCATGGGTTAAAGTATCCCTAACTCGTAGGGGGTAATTTTGGATGCAACATTTGACCTTCGATGACTGCCACATGTCTCAAGATTGACCAATCATGACCGAAGTTAAATTCGACCGTCTTTTAGTCGTTGGTCAAAAATCATGACCGAAATGTTTCGGTCATTCTTTGGTTATTGGTCAAAATTCATGACCAAAGTTCGAGTGCATTTCTTAAGTAATGATTTCGGTCATCTATCGACTGATAAAAATTCTACCATGTGCCATAATTTTACTTCTCCTTCCAGGGTGTAAGATTTTGGTGTAAACACAAGGGAATCTGGATCCTGTCCAATTGCAATTGATCTAGGAGAGTTCATTTGCACTCACAATGCCCCTTTAACTACCCTTCAAACTCTTGTTAAGAAATTTTAACCTTTAAGATTAAACCTAAGGTTAGATTGTTAAACGTTGGTGAGTCTTAACCACAATTAATAGGGATTAAAAGGGACATGTGTTAACCAGTGGATACTATTACTCATATTTGATCTCGGATTTGTTTACTGGTCCTAGATTGGATCTCCATTCAGAGTGATAGGGTGGATCTGAAATCGGTGTTGGGTTGAGACTGCCACAATACAGCTTGGGTTCCTGACCTTCTCAACTGTCTTGCTTTTTTTTTTTTTTTTACCTTTTGTATTAAGTTTACGCTGTTGTAAACTCCCTTACTTTTTTTTTGCTAGAGTCATTATTTACCTATGTTAGTACAGTTAGTACGGTCAAAAGTTAGCTGAGAGCATTGGAGCTCCTGCAATTCATATCCCAAGGGGATTAGATCCCCAGACCTCCCCCATGGAAGGCCACACCCCTACCACTCATGCAAGAGGCGGGGGGTAAACTCTCTTACTTTATTCTTTTAGTTTTTGTAATTCTCTTTCGATTAATATATCATTTTGATATCGATAAAAAAAATACGATCCCAACTCGTTAGGAGAATGTGGAGACCCGATTTGGTCTTGTTTTCGCCCTACCTAAATTGTATGGCCCATACCCCACGTGTCATCACATGTCCTTTTTAACACCCCTTAAATTGTGGTTAAGATTCATTAATCCTTAGGATTCAACCACCTAACCTTTTTTTAGAAAAAAAATTAGGGAACTGCTACGACCACACCAATATTTACTGATAGGACACCAAATATATGACTTACTAACTAGACATCATTAAAATATAACAAATTCTACGAGCACACCAAGAGATAACAAAATACCTAAAGATTTTCTAATTATACACCATTCTAAACTTAAAGATATAAAACACGATAATTCATTACTCTTTCATGGACCCAAACCCATATAAAAGTCCAATAAATTGTTATCAAATGAATCAGACCCAATTCCTTATATATTGCACTCATATTTGTGTGGGTTAAAAAGCTTGCAACATGAGATTATATGAAACTAAACATTGAAAATGATGTAGAGACAAAGCTTACAATAGTTTGTGTACTCGATCTAAAAAGATCATATATAAAGATCATACAGTTCATAAAAAACAAACTCAAATTTGATGAAAAAATAGAACATAGTAGGGAGAGACGAAGATTGAAGAACAATGAATAACTTAAGATATAAAACTATTAAGATGAAAAAAAGCTTACAGTAGTTTGTATTTCTATAATTCTTTGGCTCTCTAAAGATAAGGTGAGAAGAGCGTTGTGGTTCGTTCTTAGAAGGAAAATAAGTTTTTCGAATAGGGTTTAAGGGATTGGGTGCTCCGTGTCTATTGTCACTAACATGCCGCAGTACCGCATGCTGCACTCCCTGATCGAAGACAAACAACACATTTTTGTTTTGGTGCACGACAACAACTACACTTAGGTTTTGGTAGAATTAGACTCTCTCTCTTGTTCAACATTCAGAAAAGACTTGGGATTCTCTCAGTTATCTGGACATCAGTTATAATTCTAGAGAAGACATCCGTCCTTATTACTAGTGTGCCATCAATGTTCCATTGGTAGGACGTTAACATAGATGAAAAATGGACATATGTCATGTTATAACCGGACGTGGGTTATAATTAGCCCAACCCCAGGGTTATAACCAATGAGGGGTTGGGCTAGTGGCCAAGTCCACGCCTCAAGAAGCGGAGGTTTTGAGTTCGAGTACTTCCCCTTGTTGGCCACCCTTTAGGATTTATCCCGGCTTTCGTGGTTGTGTAGTATGAGGGGATCTGCACGCCGGAGGGACTTAGTTGGGTGAGAGGCCCGGATACCTTGTTCCAAAACAGATAAAAAGAGGGTCAAGTCTTCGGAAAATGGGCTGAGCAAGCAAATCTCGGGAGGTATTGTCTCCCCTTAGTGCTGTACATACCAATAGGGGTGTTAATGGGTCGGACTGGCCCGACCCTAAAATACCCCGAACTTGGGCCCTTTTTTTTAGCCTAAGAGGTAAAGCTGGGCCCGATAACTGGAAGCCGGCAAAGTCTGGGGCTTAGTTGTTTGAAGCCCAACCTTGGCCCGACCCCATATACATATATAAATTATAATACATCATTATATATTAATTATATTGATCGGTGATCTCGGTGATCTTCTCCAGTTGTAACAGGTTTTGGGCAAAACCGGTTACAACCCTGTGGTCACCAAATGTCCCTTTTTACACCCCTTAACTGTGGTTAAGATTCACTTACTCCTAAGGTTCACCCACCTATCTTTGGTTTTTTTTTAAAATTAATCCTAGGAGTTGGTAAATTTTAACCACAGTTAATAAAAAAATTATTATTTTTTTCTAAAAATCAAAAACAGGTGGGTGAACCTTAGGGGTGAGTGAATCTTAACCATAGTTAAGAGGTGTCAAAAGAGACATGTGGCCACCTCAAGGGCGTAACCGGTTACAACTGGAGAAGGAGAAGAATACATCCCTATTATATTATATATAATATATATTAAGTGGTGGTGGGGGGGATAATTTGTAATCATCACGGCCTTTTTGCATGGCTTTTCATTCTTGTAATGGCCAAATTTGGAACTCTAGTTGATCGGTTGAGATTGTGCAAGAATCTTATCTTGACCAATGTCGTGATTGATAGTGATTTCAAGTTGCTCGTGGTTGTGTTCAATGGCGAGAAGATCCTCCTTGGTCTATTGGAAATGGGAAAATGAACCGATAATGTTAGGGTTATTTCCATTTCTTGTGTTCACGTTTAAAGGGAATGTAACAATGAGGCTGACAGTTTCGAAATTAGGCTTCTAATGTGCATCAATCATGCCAGGGTAGGACTTTTCAATAATAATAACTTGCAATGATATGTTTACTTTTCGGTTGTACACGCTCCCTTATTTTGATACAAGAAGGCAAAATTGTATGATACTTTTTTTTTTTAGGACTCACTATTTTTATTTTGTATATATTTTTTAAAGAGATTAATTTTCAGCCCGAGCTCTGCATCATGCGGAGTCCCTTTTTACACTAGTGTAATGTAAAAAGAGACTCCGCATGATGCAGAGCTCCTCTTTATATTTAAACTGTTTTTTAAATTAGGAAAAGCTACTCTAGAGTGGATGATCGGAAAGTGGACATAGTATTACTTTAATACATTATGAATCAGTCCATGCGTAGGGATGGGCACGAGCTGTCTGAGCTCATCTCGATAAAAGCTCGACTTGGGTGGCTTATCAAACAAGATAAGCCTGAACACCTTCATACTCAGCTTGTTAAGAGTTTGGCTTGTTTATATATATATATATATATATAATTATACAATTAAAAAATATTAATAATACATGTATATATAGTAAAAAATAAAATTTATAATATATGTAAATATATAATCTAAATACTTAATAAAATGATTATTTTTAAAATCAATTATAAACTAAAAGTTTATTTTTTTTAATTAATCATATTTAATTAAACTCGTTGAAAGCTTGAGCTCGAATTCTTGATTTGTAAACGAGCCGAACTTGAACACCTTCAAGAAACCATCGGCTCGATAAAAGCTCAACTCGATATTCACCCCTATCTATGGGTACTCCCAAGCTAGGAAGCACGGGTATGGCGATACTTAGATACGACGATACGGCATAAATTATGAAAAACAGCTAAGTTTTACCTTAGAGTGCCGTATCCGATACGGCGATACGGGTACGTTTCCATTTTCAAAGTACCCGTGCTTCCTAGCTCTCAAGTATACTCACAAATCCTAACTCTTAATTTAAATAATTATGGGTCCAGAACTAAAACTTATGCGACTTTAAAAAATGACATAATAAGCCAAGACAAATGGTAGTGTGTTCATAGCAAACTCGTTTGGTCTGGGATCTAGTCTCGTGAGGGTGTGCGTTGTTAAGACTTACTAACTCGCTAACAACAGAGTGAAAAAAAAAAAGCCAAGCCAAGCCAGATCTAATTTAATCTAATCTTGACCCTTAATTATTTGAATTAAAGCGTTAGGATTCATGTGGAGACCCAAAACCTTCATGTTTGAATCTTGTGCAATTTAAATGAAAACCTTGATATTTGTGTCAAAACATTTCGTTTAATGTTTAAATAGGTTAATATATATTGTGTGATCGTGGTTAAGGGTTAAAGTTAAGAAAAAAAAAAGCAAGAAACCAAATATGGCAAATTGCTCGACTACCCTACACAATCGGTCGACCGACTGGCCCTAAATTGTGTGATTAACCAAAAACAGTAGCTCTCCAAGCCAAACCGATCGACAGCTTGACCTAAAATTCTCCCAGAAATCCCAAATTAGATAGAATTCTAAGAATTAGTAATTTCTAATTGATCCTAGGTTTATAAATAAACTACTAACTAGTGGGTATTAGGGTTTGTAACACTCTAAGAGTTTCAAAAATCCTAGAGAGAGTTTAAACTAGGGTTTTAAAAAGGGAGTTTGCTAAAGAAGAACGAAAAACTTGGAGATCTCATCTAAGAACATTCTCAAGCGATTAATTGTAAAGAAACAATTTGAAAGGTACTATATATTGTCCCGTTAATGGTATTATAATAATGATAAGACCTGAATATGATTGATTAAGTGTATGGTAAGAGATAATGGATATGTTTTGCATGTTATGACTTTGAATCATGGAAAATGGTATGAAATTCAATGTTGGGAATTGATTATGGGAAAAATATATGATATGGTTACTATTTTATGATTTTAAATTAATATTTAAGATTGAGAATTGTTATATGATAATGAAATAACGATTTTAGGGTTTTGGATGTATATGTGATGGAATGGTAACGATTAAATTATGGTTATGGATTTATGATCATGGAATTAGGGTTATGAGATTATGATAACGAAATTAAGGTTATGAGATTATTATTATCGAATTGTGATTATCGAATTGTTATGATGTTGATAACCCTATTGGTATTATTTGAATATAATAACGTACATGAATGATAAGTATTATGGTATGATGTTCACATACTAAATTATGAGTAATTTTGCATTAATGATGATTGAATTTCGGGTAGGCAAATACTAAGAGAAAGATACTAATAACCCCGAATTCTCTAACCATCGTGGAATGAGATATTATAGTAAAGTTTTGATGGTGAAATATCGGAATCTAAAGAATAATTACCAAGATGAAATTTAATCATTACACTCTAGCACATTGTTCACAACATGATAAGTTGTTAAGTCTCCACAAGTCTCACATGATCAAGCATGAATATGAAATTGACATAACTCTCGTATGTAACTAGTAAGGACATTGAAAGCTAGTATGGACCAGGTATCGAAATCTGGTATGGACCTTAGATTTGGTATGGATCTTGGAACTCTGGTATGGACCTTAGATTTGGTATGGATCTTGGAACTCTGGTATGGATATGAGAATCTGGTATGAACTGATATGTTACTATTATGATCTTACATACATATGCACATGCATATCAAGTTTGTAAGAAATGATCAAATGGATATGCCTACATGTTTTCCGCACTCTAATTATGTAAAGAATGATATGTATGATACGACTAGAACTACATGAATTGATATGATATATTGTTAATTGTACTTTATATACACTAAGCGTTTTCAATGCTCAGCCGAATTGTTACGTCGACAGGTTCATGATAATTTGACATTTATCTGCCGGGACCTTGGATTGAGGATGATTACATAGAAGAACAGGAAAGTGACTAATAGGAGGTAGAGATTGACTTAGATCATTATCCATATTATTGATCTATTAGTTAGTTATTTTATTTCAGTTTTGAGATAGATGTAATAAGACACCATTTAATTTTGATGTTGCTTAGGTTTAATTTAAAATTTGAGATTATAATGGGTGATCGGATTATTTATATTTTAGGTTAGCCATGTTCATATATGTTGAATTATTTAGATTATTTCATTATTGAGGTTTAAATAATTGAAGAAATTTTTAGACTCATATTTTAGTTTGCCTTCTATGTTGTTAAGTTAAGTTAAGATGGATATGCAATGTCAAAGGTCTAAGGTCTTATTTGACCAACAATGAGATTTTGGGGCGTGACAATTTAGGAGTACCCATAACTGATTTTTACATTATTAGGCAATGCATATTTTTCCAATATTTTGTGTATAGCTTTATTTAGGGAGTAAGGTTTATAAACATGTGTTTTTTTTTTTTTTTTTTCAATTCAAACATGTTTTAAATAGAGACAAAAAAAAAGGGGTAGTACTTGATTCCCTCAGGCCCTATAGGACCTAGGTCGAGCTTTGGCTTAATACTTTCTACTTAAGGTTTGGCATGGACAAACCCCCGGCTATTGATGGCACCAATGCCTCGTGTAATTGCCTTTTAAATTAAGGCCTGTTTGGTTTCGATTATTGCACTCTTAAGCTAATCATAGTGATAAGTGTTGTCATGAATAAACATTATTATCAATAAGCACTAATAGTTGTAATTCTATTTGGTTGGCACTGTTGAAAAACGATCATTTGTTTTAAAAACAATATTTTGAATACTTAAAAAAGGAAAAAGAATATTTTAAGAAATCTTCTTCAAATTTAATCTTATAGGCCTTTTTTTTGCCGAGGGTATCATTTCACTATGGTTAGTTGTTAGAACAATGGTTAGTGGTTAGCTTGGGCGATTGGAGCTCTTGCAAACTCGTCACCCTGGGGATTGGATCTCCAGACCTCCCTTAACAAATAGGCCACACCCCACCAATGGCGCAAGAGGTGGGGTGCTTACAAGAATTTTAACATAATTTTAAAGGTTCTTAAGTGATTATGCTCCACAACAATCACCCTTGGCGAGGTTGTGGAACCACCGGTTATTTTTATAATCAGTTATTACATAATCGCTTATGCTGAGTCGAACCAAATGCTATTACCAGGATATATAATATAGACATAAGCTATTAAATCCTAAATAAGCGCTTAGAATAATATGAACCAAAAAGAACCCCGAATTCATGAAAGTGGTTTATTATATAATCTCGAGGTAATTCTTTTTATTTTTATAATGCTCTATATGGGGTATCTTTGGGCGAGTGTAAGCCTCCAGTTGCATAATAAAAGCATACATATATCCACAATCTGGACAGTTCCCCCAACTCTAACATCATAGAGCTTGGGAGAAAGAATATTTTTGAAAGGAAAATAATCATCTCCTTGGTCGGTGACACGAAGAGGGGCATCTCGGCTCCCATTTTCTTACCACGTGTCCTCATACTAACGCCATTTAACTGTGGTTAAGATTCATCCACCCTTAGAGTTCACCCATCTATCCTTGATTTTTAGAAAAATAAAATAAAAAAATTTAACTAAAGGGTTTAAAAAAATTAACCCAAGTTAATAGGAGTTAGAAGGGTCGGCTATGTGAGAGAGGGGAGCAATACTTCGCTCCTTGCCAGAGAAGTGAACTAGTGCTCTTTTTGAATAGGATTTAGCTAAAAGCACCAAATGTAGATTTATCTTCCAATCCTGATTCTTATTTTAGTGGTAGAAAAGTTATCATGTAACACACTAATGCATACACCCTAAACACCAGGCCTTTTTTTTGTTTGTTTTTGAAGGGCCCCATAGGAAGCAGATATCATTTACTTACTTACGGTAGAGTTTTTTGGAAGGGCCCAGATATCATTTACTTACTTACGGTAGAGTTTTTTGGAAGGGCCCCATAGGAAGCAGATATCATTTACTTACGTAAGTAGAGACAGCCGGTGGTCAGAAGTTAGCTGAGGGATTAGATCCCTAGACCTCCACCCTTGGAAGGCCACACCCCTACCAGGCGGGGGTGTACACACAACCAGACCTAAGGTAGCTACTAAAGGTGTCATAAAGGTGAATCCAAGCAACTTCCCCCAAAAGGGTCTATCTTAAGGGAGGGTTGATGGCCCCTTATACACCTCTTCCAAGTCCACTTCCCAACCGATGTGGGACTAATCCTTGATTTTCTTAATGAAGCTTCTTAGAAGAAATGAGTAAATAATGCAAGGGAGTTCAAACTATAAACAATTTTTGGTTTCCTAGTTAAAGTTGTATGTGCAGGAAATCCGATTGGATAATGTCAACAAAGAGAACAAAGACAACAAAGACTCGTGATCTGCAACGGCGAGGTTGGTTTCATTTATCATCTTTTCCTTTGTCACTATTTAGGGTTTTAGGACTTAGGGTAAATCCACACCAAAACCGCATCAGTATTTCAATTCAAAAATGAGTTTGATTCAGACTCCAGACAGGAGTACAGGGCCACACACAATATCGTGTTCATCTAATGTACCCAAACAAATGAACAATCCTTCTTTCCTGTCCCATCAATTAAGCTTACTCCCGTTCATAACCTTCCATGGGTGCTGTTTATTTGGACTTTCCAAACAGTGGGTCAGGCTTCAATTGGAAAGTCACAAACCAACTCAAGTTAGGTTGGACTTACTAGACAGCCTGACTCAACCCAAGTCCTACCAAAAAAAAAACTATATGCAATAAATAAATACATAAATAATTTTTTATTTTAAAAATAGTAATTATTGGGGCTGGGGATGAATACACCTGGTTGATTATGGGGTTGGGTTAAGTTACCAGATGATATTTCAGTTCTTAAGATCCGGTAAGATTGGGTGGGCTCAACCCGACCCAACAAGCCCGAGTTGGGACCCCTCCATTGTGTAAATTTGGACAGTTCAACCTGGGGGCCTACTAATGATGGAGCATAGCCCATAAGACTAATTACACACTTTTAAGACTGTTAGATTCTCCAAACAGATTGCTCCAGTTTGTTATACTCCCAATAAGGTTCTCCATAGGTTGAATGGCCAAGATCAACAGTTTAGTGGGCCTTTGGAAATTACCCTATGTTTAGTTGCCGAGAAAATAAGTGAAAACATGGAAAAGAAAAAAAGATGAGACAAAACACAACTAAGAATTGTATTAGAAATCTGAAAAAAAAAATTTCTTTTGCCATGTTTTACCTATTTTCTCGGCAACCAAACATAGCATTAGGGTCCACTGAAGAGGTTGGTCAGGTGTAATTGCTGGGTCTGGTTCGGTCCAGTTATCAATTGGTCCAGGCTGGGATGGGCCTAGTCAAATTATTAAACGGACTGGACCATGTCGACTATTAAATAGGCTGGGCCAAATTCGTGGGTCGGAAGGGGCCAAACATGCTTAGAAGTGTTGTACAAGAAGGGGCCAATGTGCCAAAGGTTCTAGGCCCAGCCTGAAACTAACCGGGCCGGGCCAAGTTGTGTGCCAGCCTAATTATGACCGGGATGTACATTAAAATTGTATGAAATCAAATCACAGCCAATTGCAATTGAACTCAGGGAGAGTTCAATCACACCCACAGGCCAACACATGTCATTTTTAATCCCTATTAACTACGGATAAGATTCATTAACCCTTATCCAACAATATAACCTTGTTTTAGAAAAAAAAAAACATTTATTTGGTTAAGAATTTTTAACTAACTTTTAGGGTTAATATTTTTTTTATAATAATTCTTATTAAAAACTATAGTGATATAATTGAACCCTAAGGGTTAGCGAATCTTAATCACAATTAATAGGTTAAAAAGGACACCATGTTGGCTTTTGGTTGTGATTGAACTCTCCCTAAATTCAATTGCAATTGGCACTGATTCGATCTCAAATTGTATTCATAAGCATCATCCACAAAAGACCTTGCAAGGTAGTTTCTGTCTCTGCAACCTTTTCCAGTAGACACTTTCATGAATTAAAGATTAGCAGAGAAGTTTCAAACTCACAGTCAATCACTAGCATTAAGGTTCATGTTCCATGAATAGAAATTGCATTTCATTGCTTCGAACATCCAACGAAGAACTCAGCCAAGATAATATATATATGTATGTGGGTATGTGCTCATGGGGCCAAAAAAACACACACAAAAAAAAAGGTGATCGAATTCAGGGAGAGTTCAATCGCACTCACAGGCTTTTTCGCATCTACATATTTAGGAGTTCCATGTTATATACTCTGGGCATTTAAAAAGGGAGTAACATGTGTCCCTTCTAACCCCCTCTTAACTGTGGTTAAGATTTACTAATCTTTGGGATTCAACAATACAATCTTAGTTTTTAGAAGAAAAAAAATCAGAAAATATTTAACTCTAGTTAAAAAAATTTAATCCTTAGGATTAATATTTTTAAAAAACTAAAATTATATTGTTGAATCTTAAGGGTTGGTGAATCTTAATCGGGGCGGAGCCAAGATTCTCTTGAGGGGAGCTAACAATGGGGGGTTGGGGCACAAGCCCCGAAATTTTTTTTTTTGAGGGTTAAGTTCAATGGTCATCACGTTTATTTGTGTCCGTTTGTACGGAATGTTTTTTTACTCAAAAGTTTAGGAGGCTAGAGCATCCCGTTCCCAGGCCCTACCCCTATTTGAGGCTACGCCCTAGTAGGGCAATAGGCAAAATTTTGACCAAAATTTCAGGGGGGCTGACCCCTGTAGTTAATAGGGGATAAAATGGACACGTGTTGACCTGTGGGTACAATTGAAGAATCCCCGAGGCCGAGGTCAATCGCAAATGGCTGTGCCTGTGATCGGATCTCGTGTTAGTTGGGTACATGGATAAGGAAAAGGAAAAGGAATAGGAAAACCGTGTCTCATCCAACACCCATTAACAAACACCCTACATTCATCTTCTGTATCGGACGATAAACATTCAAATCAGTACACTGTATCTCTTTTATTCATTCATTAAAGACCTCCCAATCACATTCTACCTGGCTGATGTTGATGTCATACCCATCCACCATACATTAAAATCAGTGCGAGTCCCCATTCATCCGAACCCTCGCCCCACTTCTTATGGACTTGTCACTGTTCAGGATCTGGGCCATGATTGAGGCCCATGTGGGTAAATGGGTATGCGGATCATATCGTACGGTAGAGGTTGTTCGAAATAGGGATATCCAAATTTATTGCATAGCATGTATATAGAGGATCATTCTTCAGGACATATACGTATAACTTGTCCCCATTTTTTAGTGTTTTTGTGGGCAATCGTGTGTGTTTGTCTGAAACCGAGTGAATTCAAAGTGAATAGTTGTATATTCGGATTGAGCACTGCTTAGCGGACCCATGGATCCGTTTCATATCATACCTCGTGCCCCTTGTAACACCTCTTTAACCCTGGTTAAGTTTAAATAAATTAAAACTATGATTTTGAGTTTTTTGGTTTTAAAAAATCATGATTAGATTGCTTAACCCTAATAGTAGGGGTGATATCGATCCGAGCCGAGCCGAGAAATAGTGTGTTCAAGCTTGCTTATTTATTAAACGAGCTCGGAAATCATTTTCAAGCTTGACACGTTTATTGAATAACCAAGTTCGAGTAGTTCGCGAGCAACTTGTTTTTATTGGATATAGCTATTTGTATTAGGTAAAAAATTTACTTTATTATCCTAGGCAAAGAAGTCACGGTGTTTACTAAAATTTTAGTATAAAATTATAATCATATAAAGGGTATTCTATTCATATAAAATAAATTATATACTATTGATCTTTACTAGTATATAATATATATATATATTTAATTTTAATATTTAAATGAAATAAGTATATTTTAAATATTTTAGTAGGTTAATATGTGTATGAGGAGTGCTTTCCCTACTCTCGGTCAAACTCTACTCTCAGCCTCCACCAATCACCTATCCATTTTCAAATCAGTTATGGTGGTTAAAACACTCTCTCTCATCAAGAATGGACAAGTGGTTGGTGGAGACTGAGAGTAGAGTTTGACTGAGATTAGGGCTAGCATTTCTCATATGTGTATATAATCGAACCGAGCTTTTATCGAGTCGAGAAAGAGTGTGTTCAAGCTCGGCTCGTTTACTAAATAAACGAATGATACTCGAGCTTTTACCAAGTCGAGCCCTTGCAATTCACGAACATTGTGTTTAATAACCACCCCTACCTAGGAGGGAGTGAATCTTAACCACAATAGGTGAGTATTTAAAATTGAGGCGTGGACTAATGAGGACCGACCATTCCATTACAAAATGGGAACCACAGGTATGTTAACTATTTTCCATTCGAATTTTGGCATCGAATTTCCTAGTGTTTATTCATCATCTGCCATGTGGTGATAAAAAGATGAGAGATATCAAGTGGGGGAGAAATCTAAGAAAAGGAGAGAAAATGAAATGATGATTTCTCTCTCTCCCCCCCCCCACCCCTAGCGCCACATGGTGTATGATGAATGGACGTCTAAGGCTAAGCCTTGGGTGTGTGCCAAAGGTAATCTCATGCCTCGAACTTATAATCTGATTATTTAATTTCAATTAAATATTCAACAAATAGTGAAATTTAGTAGTGATTTTTTACTTCAATTAAAATTTGAATTTAAATATTATCTGAACTATTCGTTTACTTTAATACAATTTAAAGAAAGAAAATGTAAAAAAAGCACAAATAAAATAAAATTAACCAATCACTATTTTATCCTTATTTATATTAAAGTAATTATTTAATGTAAAAATTATATATTAATAATAATGTTTTAGTCCATTAAACTTATATATATATATATATAAAATAGATCAAATATTTATTGAATCATATATATATATCAATACCCGAACATGTATTTTTTGAGCAATGAATCCAATATGAATCAAATAATATCAATTTGCCTTGACATTCCAATGTGTATCCTTTGGACCCTGTGTGAGAGATTATTACGAAGAGGAAAGCTAGACATACTCTCACAATCTAAAAACTTTTGCATTTTCTCTTTTAATTATAAATATATTTTGTTTCTATTTATGATTCTCACAAGTCATTTGTTTTATTATAAAAATAATATATGTTTGTTGCTGGGCAACAAGATCAAGTTGTAAGGATCAAAGAGCAATAGTCGGCTCCACGGGCGAGGAGCGAACTATTGCTCCTCACTCTCACAAAACTGTCCTGCTTTGAACTCAACTTAATTTTTAACCGTATAATTAAATTTTTTATATTTTATTTTTAGAAAAATAAAGGTAGATGGGTGAACCCTAGTAGTTAGTGAACCTTAACTACAATTGAAGAGAGTTTAAAAGGAGACACGTGGCATGAGAAGGGGACCCAAGACGTCCCTCCTCACGTCACCTTCCGAGGAGGTGATTTTATTCGAGGATCAAAATAGAGTTTTGATTTGAAGATTACAAGGTCCTCTTCCAAGCTGACCTCTGAAATCAAATTTTAACACATTGGAAAAAAATATATTGCCACGTGTTCTCTTAACAAATGGGTGGTTTGTTTGGAAGAGGACCAGAGGTCCGTTTACTATTTTCCATCAAAAATGGATGGTCACGGTGAAGGAAAATCATATTACATAGGTAGTCAAATCTATCCTCTCATGCTTAGGCCCTTCATGACTTGGAACTAATTCAATTAAGACAGCTTTAGGACATAATATAGGTCCGTCAGATCGGTTATCCATTTATGATCAAATCTAATCTGGGATCTACTCTAATTTAATTTGATCCAGACACATGTGGAACCAGACTAGGACAGATTTTAGAATGGTCGGACCTCCAATTAATCCTAATCAATCATATACTTAATCATATCAAAGCTAAGTATCCAAAGCGTAGAGTAGGAGCAAAAGCGTTATATTTCAATTAAGCATAGGGTGGGTATATATATTTAGAGAGAGAGAGAAGCATTCTAGGAAAGCCTTTAATGAGCGGCCCTTAATAATGTGATATGTGACAAAAAAATCAGCTCGATACAAACTGTCCAAACGAAGATGGAAGATCACCCTTTTTTACAGCATAGGTAGGGTCCAATGAACCTTAGGGGCTTAATACTAATAAACTTGGGGCTGATTGGACGATCAAAGCATGTCTGATCAAACTATTTTTTTGAAACGTGTCTCCCATTAAACATCTAACAATTGAATTTAAAAAAATATTGTCACGTGTTATCTTTTTAGAGGGGCCGCTCATTATAGGTTTAAGCACGATTCATTAGTATCTCTCCCTATTTATCTATTTATATATGGTACTTGATGATTCTTGTACATACAATTTTTTTTTGCTTTCTAAACTATAAAAGAATTAATAAAATTATTCATTATTCAAATTTGTAGTCAAGTAAACAAGATAACAATTGATATATCAAATGTATTATTCTAAATTAAATTAGAAGATCACCAACAATTAGGAAACCTTATAAAAAATTATAAAATAATTTTCAATTTACAAGACAAAAAGGGCGTAAAAGTAAAATTGTACATAAAAATATCCTTCAGATTTTCAATGTTGGACCAGAATGGCTTTGTTATATCCACTAAATTTCACTTATGTAATGTTGTACAACCAAAGATGTAAAATAGGCTAACCCCCCCCCCCCCACACACACAAAAAGGATAGAAGGGAGAGAGGAGATAAATTGGGATGTCAATGATCTCAGCCAGGTTCTGTCCGGGCCAAACCCTCACTTGTAAGGGTCCACTCTAAACTCTCATAGGACCTTATAAACTGGCTAAGCCCAAGCCGTATGCATGTTGGTTGTAATAAGAAGTTCAATATATTAAGGAAAAAGAGAGAGGGACTTCCACTATGACGGATGATAGTCTTGAAGCTGTTTTTTATTTTGTTGGGTAAACGTTGGTATCTTGGGCTCATACTCAGATTAGTCCCATGTGATGCATAGGTAAACCCCACCCATACATCCGATATCAAGGGGAGCCCAAATTCGATCTCAAGAGCTCAGGTTTACGGTTCCTTGAAACTGTTTGAAATGGAGAATATACTTATTCATATATATATATATATATATAAACGCTGAAGGTCAAATCGGGCTTCAGGGGATGTTGCCCAAGCCCAACCCGTATGTCATTGAGCTTAGTTTTCTTAGGCTTATATGAGCCTGCAAGCTTTATGGAACATAAAAAAAATCATCAAATTTATGGACTTTTGAGGGTGGGTAGCGTTCAATAACCCCCAAAGGTCGACACATGTCCCTTTTAACCCCTGCTAACCATGGTTAAAATTTCCTAAGGGTTCAACAATCTACTATTGGTTTTTAGAACAAAAATATAAAAATAATTAACCTTAGGGTTACAAATTGTAACCTTAGGGCTAATTTTTTTATAAAACAAATTTCTAAAAACGAAGGTTAGATTGTTGAATCCTAAGAGTTAGATAATTTTAACCATGGCTAGAAGGGAGTAAAAGAGACACGTGTTGATCTGTGAGTGCAATTGAATTAAGAGAGAATTCAATCGTGATTGGCTGTGATCTGAACTCGTTGTTAGGAGATCGAATCACAGGCAATCGTAATTGAATTGAGGGAGAGTTCAATTGCTCTCACTGGTCAACACGTGTCCCTTTAAACCCTATTAATTGTGGTTATGATTCTCTTAACTCTTAAAGTTAACTCTAGTTAAGAATTAAAAATAGGGGACACGTGTTGACCTTTTTTTTGAAAACATTTTAAAGGTCTCACTGAATTTTTTTTTGAAAATAATATTAAAAAAAAATTTGATAGTTAAGAATTTTTAACTCTTAAGGTTAAATTTTTTTTTTTCGAAAAACTAAGGTTAGATTATTGAATAGCAAGGGTTAAAAGAATATTAATCACGGTTAATAGGGATTAAAGGGGACACGTGTTGACCAGTGAGAGCGATTGAACTCTCCTTGAATTCAATCGCGATTGCCTGTGATTCGATTTCCGTTGTTAGAACTTAGGATGACGGGAATCAAAAGAAAAACGTGGTCGGTGGTCGGTCCCTGCACTAGACCGTCCTTGGATTGGGAAAAGATTGGCTCGGATTGTTGATTGGCTAAGGGAAGGATTCGCCTTTTGGATTGGGAAAAGATTGGCTCAGGTGGTTGCCCGAGCGGCTAACTCGGTCATCCACGAATCATGCGTGGATTCTCCTAAAATACATTTATAAAATATTTAACTTTAGTTAAGAATTTTTAACTCTTAAGCTTAATATTTTTTAATAATTCTTTCAAAAAACTAAGATTAGATAATTGAACACTAAGGGTTAAAGAATATTAACCATGGTTAATAGGGGTTAAAGAGGACATGTTAACATGTGGGAGCGATTGAACTGTCCTTGAATTCAATCGTGATTGGGTGTGATTCGATCTCTATGGATTTTCAGCAGAGAGAAAAGTGATCTGTTTGTCTGCTAGCATAGTCGTTCTCTATCAGTTTTAAGGACTTCGTTTGATTCGTATCGTAATTCAATTAAGTATTTTTAAGCATTACAGTAAATAAACTTAGTTACCAATTAAATAATAATAAATTTATTTAATTATTTTCCAATTTTATATTGCATTTTGGTTGGTGTGAAAATGCCCACGTTTGTCCAACATTTATCCAAAGAACTTATAATGGCCCACATCCTAAACACTGTGGAATGAGGACCCACCTTTCAATGTTTCCCATCTAGGAGATATCCACCAATCAGGTAAGTGTTGCAGTCGATCTGAGGTGTAGACTTGGCCAAGTGTCATTCAAAGGTATATCCTTAATATCAATCAGACGGCCTGCCTTTACTCCAACGGTGCACACCAGAAGGGGTCATAGGACTCATACCTATGTTAGGTTTTGGAGATTTCCATCTTATATATCACATCTCTAATTAAGATTATTTGAAGCTGTTTCAATTCTATTAATTTTAAAGAAATTTTAATGAGAGTGTACGGTCATAGGGCAATTCGAGGCCATTCGGTAAAAAATGAGATCCTAAGATGTCAAAAATTTTGTTATGCTCCTGAGACATCAAATTTTTTGAGATGCCCATTTTTGCCTTCTTCTGTTAGAAGAACTTTGATTCAGTGGACCTGAAATCAACCCGCCTTAAGATAGACCTTTTGGAGTGGTTGCTTGGACTTCCACTTATGACACCTTAGCGGCTACATTAGGTCTGGCTTTGTGTGCATGTTTAGAGGACTTACACTTAATAACACCTTAGTGGCTATATTAGGTCTGGCTTTGTGTGCGCGGTTAGAGAGTGTGTGTTACATGATATCATTTTAACCAAAAAAAAAAGTAGAATTGTAAGTCAAGTAATTTTAGTAAAATAACCTGAATTGTTTTTATAAAATGAACAAGTAATGAGATTTTTTAAGGCATCCCATTATTTTTGTTGACGCCTTAGAGAATCTCGCCTTTTTGGTAACAATCCAAAATTGGCCGACATTTATTTTTTCCATTTTTCAAAAAAATATTAGCATGTTTAAACTCCTAACACTAATAAGTGACATATATATTACAATAAATGAGTTGGCATCATATTCAATCCAGATTGAACTCTTTGGGATCATTTTCAAAATAACCTTAGTTTCAGAAAAAAAATATTAATCCGAAAGGTTAAAACTTATTAACCTGAGTTAAAAATAGTTAAACAAGATTGAACTCACTAAAGATAGTGTTGTAAAAACTAAGAAATGATAAATATGAAAAGTAGACGTTAAAGGATCTGGCGGGAAATACAGTTGGGTAGAGATGGCGGGGCCAATGACGGCTTGTCATTAGCTGGAAGGAAAGCAAAGTTTTCAAGACGCTTTCCATTTGAATGCAGCAGTCCCCATCGCTTCCCTCTCCCTCTTCTCCTATCTCTATAAAACCCCCCATTACTTCTCCCCCTCCTGAATTATACTTTCAACACTTCTCTTTCTTCTTATTTCGTATTAATTTGTACCAAACCATGGCCATTTCCTTAAATTATACTGCCCTTTCTCTTTTACTATTGCATCTCCTCGCATCGTCTCTCTCCGTCTCAGCGCGTCCTGCTACCTTTCTCCAGGACTTCCGCGTCACCTGGTCCGATTCCCATATCAAGCAAATCGAAGGTGGAAGTGCCATTCAACTAATTCTAGACCAAACTTCAGGTAATTTTTTTGTTACATTTTTTAATATATATATATAACTTGTAGATGAAATCAAATTCTTCTAAAAAAACATTCATGTTTATTGTTACATTTCAGGATGTGGGTTTGCCTCCAAGAGCAAGTACTTATTTGGGCGTGTCAGCATGAAGATCAAGCTCGTTCCCGGCGACTCCGCTGGAACCGTCACTGCCTTTTATGTGAGTTGCTGATCATCTGGGGGCACTTCACTTTCTTGGTTTACAAATACTGATCAAGAATGAAGAATTTGATTTAATTATCATCTCCTAATTTTATTCATTGTGTTGTAGATGAATTCAGACACCGATACGGTGCGCGATGAGCTAGATTTTGAATTCTTGGGAAATCGGAGCGGACAGCCTTATACTGTTCAAACCAATGTGTACGCCCATGGAAAGGGTGACCGGGAACAAAGGGTCAACCTTTGGTTCGACCCTGCAGCAGACTTCCACACTTACTCAATTATGTGGAATCATCATCATGTTGTGTAAGTCAACACTTCCATATGCTCAACCAAGGCTCATCAATTAGAGCTAGAACATATATCTTCTATAGTCTAAGCTACAAAAAATAGTAAAGTTTATTTATTTATTATTTTTTTGAGAACCTCCTCAATAGGAGGAGAGATCCTTTCACTGATATCATGTGAAAAATGGGTTACAATTCTCTCTACTCTTATTTTCTATCAATTTCTGCTGAGTTAAAAAAAATAATATTGATGGTTGTGGTGCAGCTTCTATGTGGATGAAGTACCCATAAGGGAATACAAGAACAATGAGGCCAGAGGTCTTCCTTATCCCAAGTTCCAACCAATGGGAGTCTACTCCACCTTGTGGGAAGCCGACGATTGGGCGACGAGGGGCGGGTTAGAGAAGATCGATTGGAGCAAAGCCCCATTTTTTGCGTACTACAAAGACTTCGACATAGAGGGATGCCCGGCGCCCGGACCGGCGGGTTGTGCCGGAAATCCGAATAATTGGTGGGAGGGATCCACTTACCAACAATTAAACGCAATTGAAGCTAAAAGATACAGGTGGGTTCGAATGACCCATATGATCTACGACTACTGCACCGACAAATCCCGATATCCGGTCACCCCACCGGAATGCATATAAAGCGTCTAAAATATATGTCCTTATAGACCTCAGTGTAAGTGTAAGAGAAGCCATGCATATCAAGGGTATAATGGGAAATAAAAGATTGTGTTTGTATGTTGCTGAAGTCTTGCTCGTTTATGAGGTTTGTACCACTGGTAAGCAAAAGTCCATGTCTATTGTTGTCTCTATCTGCCGGAAATAATTTGTTTGAATAAAAGTCTGCACGATTGCGAAAATGCTACGTCTAACCCTCCTCTAACTCAGGTCAACTCTGGTCAAAAAGTTTTAATCTTGTGATAAATTTTTTTTCATATAAAACTAAGGTTAGATTCTTTATTAGAGGTGAAAGCAACTTTGAAAACTTGACCGGATTGGTTGAACAGGTAAAATCAAGAACCGGTCCCCAAAAATATAAAAATTGGACTATTTTTAAAATCGGACTAAAAATCGAGAACATGAAGAACTAGTCGGTTCAACCGGAGAACCAATGATAAAATTAAGAAAAACATGAAGAATCAGAAGAACCGGCAAAAAAGGAAAACAAAACACCTTTTTAATAATAAAAAGACATTACCGAACCAATTGAACCCGATGAATCGAAAATCAGTCACCCAATAGGTTCAACTGTAGGTCCAATTATGAAAACATTGGTTAAAAGGGACATGTGATGAGTTGGACACGCTAAGCGAATATTTTGATCCGGCACAATTAGAATAAATCCTAAATCGAAAATGATGGTTTACACATGAATGAGATATAGGAAAGGTTCCGTAGAAGAGTTTCCTTCATGCAACAACTTCATTCATACGAAGGATGATAAATGTGGAAACCAATCTTCTAGCGAAGAAGGGATTAACTGGCTATTAAACTCGTTCCTCAACTTTTACTGATATCTAGTTATCTTTTCCTGATAATCCAAAATCTTATCCTGAAATCTATATGTATACTAACCTTTGTACTTAATATAATTTTTATTATAATCTTTATTAGTATAAAAAAAATTGGAAGGTGAGTCAAGTCACTGGTGCAACGGATTCTCATATTTGGTAGTAAACATTTAATTATTTAAACTTTTTTTTCTTGGTACTAAATTATTTAAACTTGAAGGTGGCGGTTATTAATGCTCACCGACTACCAAGCTAGGCATATAAGTACTAAGCTAAAAAGTTGAAAAGTGGAGTTGTGGCAAAACAAATTTTGAGACGTTGGATTCAACTAAATAGTATGTAATCATGTTTACTTCCCATCGATCAGAACCGTTCATCCAAACTATGGCCCACATCTATTATTAAATCTTGATAATGTGCAACCTAAATACACTTTGTGACGGGCCAACAACTCTGACACAAAATCCTTATCTTCCTATGGAGAGTGGGGCTAGCAATAAACGAGTTCCTCATATTCCTTGGAAGGTCCGCTTTTGGATGGCTAAAGACTTTTGGGGACAATCCTTTTCACTTTTCAGGAAGAGCGACTGAGACTTCATTTGACCGCAGGAAAGAGCCCACCATATTTTGCAATCACTGGGACGGGACCGACAATATGGGCGTGTTTGGTCACAAAGTTAACTACACGAGACCTAAGGTAAAGCTGACGTAACTACTTTTGTTGTTTCGTTATGAGTTATCCTACTAGATTAATAAAGTGGTTACAATAATCCATTAAGAGATTTTCAGCACCCCATTTTTACACCTCATGTTAATTATGGTTAACTTAATCATGATTAACTTAACATAACCCTAGGACAAATCCTAACCATAGCCCTGAACCCTTCGGCTTGGGCCCATAAGGCCCAAAAGTCCAAAGCCTAACCCCCCTTACCTGGGTGTGCATGGGTCAAGCCCAATTTGAAATTTTTTATTGGCAGTAGATGTTCTACCGCCAATTACCCATTTGCCTGTTTTTGTAATTGAAGTAAATCATTTACCGCTATTACCTGGAACTTGTGTTTGTAGACTGCGTAGCTCCCTGCACACTCCACCATCACCTCAAGGCCTTCTCACTCGGCCCCCACTAAGTCCAACCATCTTCCTTGCCATTCCCCTCAATCCCCATTAGGTCCCAAGGCTCTCCTCTATAAAACCCACCACTCTGAACCTGTAAAGAGATCAGCAAAATCCCATTCCGAACCCCTGAGTGTATTCAAAGTTCCCAGAAGCCTGAGACCATCTCAAACCTCTCAAGAATTTGAAGGCCAGCCCCCCAGTTGCACTGCCACCACCCTGCACCACCACCGGCAACCATCCCTCTCCCCGTCGCAGTCATTCCAGCAGGGTAGGGACTCTCCCTACTCCTTCACTTCTTGTTTTTCGAGCATATCTGTAAACCCCTGATCATTTACATGGGTATTAGCTCAGTAGAATCTTCATAGAGGGGTCCCCTGCCTCTTCCATAGGCAGTGGGAACCCCCACACTTTTACACCACTGTGCATGACCCCCACTTCACCTCCACAAAGCTTCTGGGGAGGTCTTTAGTTCATGAGGAACCCCCTGGATGCATCGTAGTATAGCTCTATGCCCGGTTTTTATTTTTTTGCAGAAAAACCATAATGATGGTAGAATAACTACCGTCATTTTCAATATTTTGTGTTGCAGGTGTCATAGCTCACATATGGTAAGGCCCTGGTCCATTCCAGGGCCTGTATAGGCTTCATGAGACTCCCCTACATCATCCTTGAGCGTTCCAAGCTCTGCGGTTTAGCTTAATCATAGTTAAGATGGGCAAAAATAGAATTTGTCCATAATGTCAGTAAATACATTACCGACATTATGGATCCTACATTTCAGTGACTTTGTGGGCTTACTGTGGACCAAGTCTAGGGCTCATATCAGGCCCGAACACGTGGTGATACCCCTGAACTCTTCCCTGGGGACCACTAGCCTCTTGGTCATCACCCTTGAGCTCCCCTGTGGTTGCAAACCTGCTATCCCTGTAAAATCAGGAATGGCGCCATTTGCTCTACCACAATTCTCAAAATACATTGTATTGAGAATGGCGGTAAAGCAATTACCGCCATTCCCTGTTTTACTTAAGCAGGGCCTTGCACAAGACCCAGCTTGATAGTAGGCCCTTCTAAGCCTTAGCCATGCATTCTGGGCCCCCCACTCCTGACTTAACCATCATCTTAACTGGGATTAGCTCATCCCCGGTTGCATCTTAACCATGATAAGTTACTTAACTCTTGGAAAATATCTCAAAAAAAAAAAATCCAAAAAGACCAAAATGATGACTTGCTCATCTTTTGACCATGGTTAGAACCCTAACCATGGTTAACTATCTATTTGACCCCGGTTAGCAAACCTAACCTCGGTTAAAATCTGATTTCGGCCTACCAAGCCCAACCCTGACTAAACCTTAGCTATGGTTAACCGTTAATTATGATCAAACCCTTTCTAACCGCGGTTAGACTTGACCTTGCACTTGACCAACCCGATTAATTAAACCCTTTTCACGCCCCGATTTCTAAAACCAAAGACCCAACCAATTATTCATAGGTCGGCCTAAGATCCAGAATTCGGGGGTGAGAGTTAATTAGTAATTAAATTTGGAATTGACGTTTTAGGCATATTAAAATTAGTTTATTTATTTATTTATTTTATCATACTTATACGGAAATTAGACTCGATTGCCAATTTGAAAATTTTTTCCTATATTGTACTTTAGATAAATTTTTGTTGAGAGAAATAAGATCAAATCCAAGTATTTAGTTGCTAGAATTTTACAGACTAACAAGACCAATGATACTAATAAATACTTTAAAATTTTGATTGTTACTCAAACTAAGTAGGACCATTTTTCATTGATAACTGACTGAACCTAGACCTTTGAAACCCACTATCTCAAATTTACAAGGCTTCTACTATGGTTCTTAAATTCAAAGAATTATGAGTACTTTGCTACAGGAATTACAGAGAGCAAGGAAAACTCAAATAGAAAAATGCAAAATAAATACAAATTTTATCCTTTTTAGTCCCCAATTTTTTTTTTCAGAACTCCTTAATCAATGGGGAACTCCTTGACCAATATTCAAATTCATTTTTTGATCTGAAGAATATACTATAAATTGTTTTCCCGAACTGATCCAAAGTGCAATAAATTTACAGCAAAGGAAACATATACCAATCATGAGATGAAATGAACTTCATTAAAATCCACAAAATTCAAGTACTGCAACTATTCATTAAATCATCCTCCTATTACCCAACACATGTCAAACACAACAAAAATAATAATAACAGTAATGGAAAGTCCTCTCTTTCCCCAGTCCAATCTTCATGAATCTTCAATTAAGCATCTGAAATTAATAACAAAGGGTGAGCGATGAAGCCCAGTAGGGAACGCACCCTAATTCTTGAAAATTAACACATAACAAGGAGCAAAATCATACATGCAATTAACAAAAATTTATATGTGAAGCATTAGGATAGTAATATGAAAATTCAAAGCTTCCCGGCCGATTTCTCAAAACTCCTGGCCATCCCAAGCAAGGGATCTTCTCCGGAGGTTTTAGGGCCTTTCACCCAAGGACTCATGGTCCTAGCTTGCTCCTTTAGGGGCTCTCACCCAAGGACCCAATGCCCTTCGTTAATGCAACACATTATCATTCGATCTACTAGACACATAAATCAATAGCTTTCTAATCAAGCATTCAATCCATCATATGCATTTCTTACAACACACTATATCTTTCTTAACATGCATAAACACACCAAATAAAATAAAATAGATCTAGATCATGCCTTCAATGTCGTGCGTTAATTTAAAGAGAATGATGGTGAACCTCCCTTTGTTTTACTTTGGTGAATTTCTTCAATCTTGATCTCTTCCTTCTTCAAGCTTGTTCTTCCGGTTGATCTTCCTCTAGATTATGTAACTTGGTGTTAACGATTTTTTTCAAGAAAAGTGATGAGAATGATAAAATGATGATGAAAATACTAAATGAAATGAGAAGGGATTCAAAGCGGTAGAAGAAGAAGTGATTAAGTTCAAAGGGTCTCCAACTATAATCCTAAGGTCCATGGTAGTGGGTTTTCATAGTGCCCATGTCTTGGGTTCCAAAGGTGTCGCATGGCACTCTCTCAATGGCCTCTTTGACCACTCTCCCTCTTTCTCTCTCTAATAACTACTCAAAGCCCCATTCTCTCTATCCTTGACATGTGTTACAATCACAACCTTACACCCATCATTTGAATCTCCTTATTCAACTACAAGGAGCCATGTGTCCCTTGACCAAGTCTCCCACAATTTGAATTCAAATTAAATGAGAGAAATAACAGTTGAGGTGTGCTCACACCCTAGGTGGCACCCTATTCTAATTCTATAAGATGAAGACGTCCTCCACAATTTGGGTTTTATTGGGCCCACTAAAATTTAATGATCGGGCCCTCACACAATAATTAATAATAAGCAAAAAAATTAAATAATAATAAATAAAATATAAGAAAAATTAATTACCACAATTGCTACTAATACTACTAAAACTTTGGGTTGTCTTGAATTTAGTCTACGAGCTTACTTGGGCCCATAATTAGGGTTAGGATATTACAACCCTAGCCTCCGGGCTAGACTCTGCACAACCCTATGCACACACACCCACACCCTAACCTTGGGAAGGGTTCATGTGCCAGAACTACGCTCGGTCTAATCTCACCCCAATGTGAGTACGTAGGCAATCCAACTCGGATTCGATCATAGCTTAGCTTAGCTTTCTATCTTTCTTGGATTAATATTCAATTAAACACTTAGACATTCTAATATTGAGATTAAATTGGCTTAAATTTAGGAAGTACGTAACCATTGTAAAATGGGGGTCCTAGGGTGCCTAACACATTCCTCAGGGCTTAATCGAACTGCTTACCCTAATCTCTGATAGACCATAAATCCGTATCCAAAACAATCCCGGGACCTATCCCTTAGAATGAATAGGTGGCAACTCTTAGTCAAACCGTCTTTAGTGAGTAAAAATTTCTTGCTCACAGAGATCTCATCTCTGCAATGGAACCAGGGGTAGAGCTAGGATTCTCTTGTAAGGGGGCTAACAATTGGGGTTTAGGACCTTAGCCCCAAATTTTTTTTGAGGGTCAAGTTCATTGTCAATCGTGTCTATTTTTCGCGACCAAAAATCGAACTTGTCAATCGTGTCTATTTGTCACGACCAAAAATCTCACCTAGAAGTTTAGAAGTTTAGGAGACTTTGACTCGTGACTTATCATATCAGACCACCCTGTAAAACATACAAGGCATACTAACAGTGGAAGCTAAAAATTTCTTTTATAAATGGCTGTATTCCAAGTGCTTTAAACATATATCAACAATACTAAGTGGACATTCTCACTTAACAAAATGCATTTACAATCACTCCCCCTCGTCACTCAACAACAATCGAGATAGAGCCACCTATCGAGTATCCTCTCATCCGTAGCATGATCCTAAGTGTGCTCATCCTCCACGTACATCTCATCAACCCATGGTCTTAGAGCACATATATCAAAAGGACATGCCAAAGATAACAGTTCGGCTGAGCATGACAGCGTATACAAACTACTAACTAACAGTGTTATAACATTAGTAATCACATGCTAATATGTAGAGACAAAACAGTTCATCATATAAGCAATTCTGAATATAGAATCATGATTCAAGTCTTATCTTAAAATGTGCATAGCTTTCAAAACATTTGTCTTATGAGCTTTCGTAGAAATCAAAACCTATCTTATGAGTTCTTGTGAGAATCAAGGTTCTTATGAGATCTTTGAGCTTATTAGAATCAGACTTATGAGATCTTCGAGTTCTTATGAGATCTTTGTAAGCTTATGACTTCCTTACCCTATATATACATGGAGGCACTTGGCATTTACATGCACTACGCACTGACACTATTCACAGCAATATTCACAAGCAATGTGCACTAAGTTCCAGGGTTCTACACTATTTGTATAAGTTTGTAAGGAATACATTTTTTCTCAGAATTTTAGGGAGGCTAGAGCCTCCGTCCTCCCGGCTCCTCCCTTCTCCCTAGTTCGCCACTATTAGTATTATTAGGATTTTTTTTTTCAAAATTTTAAAGGAGGGTTCAACCCTCTGCGCCCCATGTAGCTCTCTACCCTTGGATGGAACCAATATGTTTACTCAATAATGAGAATGGATCGTGCGACCCATAAAAAAAGACACATATGTTCACACACACACACAACAATATGATTGGGGGATCCAACGACCATCATTACACAACCCATTTGTGTGTGGAAGAGTATTTAGAGATTTAATTTTTTTTTTCTATGGTGTGATGGTGGCCGTTGGATCTCTCAATTGTATAGTTGCATGCGTGAGTGAACATATGTGCTTTTTTTCTTCATATGTCTCTTAATCCCTTCCCCTCATATGTGGTTTTTTTTTTTCCATATTGTAGCTATTGGATCTCCCAATCATAGGCTTGTATGCGAGAGTGAGCATATGTATTTTTTTCATGTCTCTTAGTCCCTTCCCCTCATATATATATATGAGTCATGCTCATAAATTTTAACTAGATTTTAAATAACTTATTTAAAAAAAAAAAAACTAGGGATAATTGGCTGAACCCTAGGGGTGGGTGAATCTTAACCATAATTAAGGAGTGTTAAAGGGGACACATGACGACCTGAGTGTCGTAACCGGACTCCAAAGATTCCGATTATAACCGTAGAGAATTTTAGATCTATTATTTTATAGAAACCGAGGATAGTGGGTGAACCCTAGCGGTGAGTTAATCTTAACTACATTTAAGGAGTGTTAAAAGGGACATATGACGATCTCAGTGGTGTAACCAAACTCCAAAAGTCCAGTTATAGCAATAGAGAATTTCAAGTAAGGAGTAGTAATGAAATTAAACATAATGAATTAATAAAGGGTTGTATGGAAATTGAGCAACTTATATGTATGATTATGATAAGGGCAATTTGAAAATTTGAAAAGAATAATCAGCCTACGTTTTTAAGGGAGGAATTCTCATTATATATAAGATAAGATAAGATATATGAATATGAGAATGCTATCCTTCACTGAGACTAGTGAACTTGTTAACTTTTACTAGTATTTTTTTACCTCTAGTTTTGAAATACCATTTTATTAAATATAAGGGTATTTTAAAATTTTCAGAACAGACAATTAATTAATTAAGAGGGACAAAATATAACAAAGACTAAACTATCTTTAACTTTAATGTATGTTATAAATAATATAAGTGTAAAAATGTCTTATATATGTTTGGGTGTTGCTAACATTCACTCAATGTGTTAACTTGTTAACCTTCACCAAGACATTTTTACTCATTTAAATCTCTGTATTAATGATAAAAATCATTAAATATAAAGGTAATTTAGTCTTTTTAGTATGACTAATCATTAAAGGTAGGTAAGAATTATTGTTTCAATTTTCTTGTCCTCCATTTAATGAGTTTTCTCATATAAAAATACTCAAAATACCCTTATATTTAATAGAGTGATATTCAATATATAGGGATAAAATGTCTGATGGAGGTTAACCGACCTTCACTAGTCTTGCTTCTTGTTGTTGTTGTTCACTAGTGTTAGTGAAGGTTAACATTCTAATGTATATAGGGTAACATTTAATTAATTGGGTGGCACTCACTAGAATATGTAGTGAGCACCCCTATGATCTCGACAAAAGGCAAATTATTTTCTATTCTAATATTTGGATTTCAAGGTGGTCCCTTGGAAGAGTGGCAAAAACAGGGTTCAATTAAATATTTTAAACCATTCAATTGAAAGTCGAAACTCAGGGATAGTGAACAGAATGAATTATCGTTGACTAATTAGGTTCCAATCATACGAGTTCGGATGGGCAACAACGTCTTACAAAGGAGGGCCCTACGTTCAATAGGGGTAAACTGGGAATCAACAAAAATGGGCCCCATTTTTTGTAAGACACAAAGGGGCAACAGCACAACAGCGTGCACTGATGCCCATCCTAACTCCGATCAGACGGTTTAAAAATATTCAAACAGGTTGATTGTTTGCCCATGTGTTTTCAACACACCTTGGTATCCAAAGGTTGGTATCCCCAAAAAATAAACTAGGTGACAAGTTTTTAGAGGGGGCGTTCACTAGAGATATTTTGAGTGTTATCAATTGAAATATATATACTAAGACCTCATATCGATTGTAGGAATTCGTAGAGACATTGATAAGGATCGTTAAAGAATAATCACGGAATAGAGACAGTGAAGCACATGTGCATTCAACAAATAATAAGTTAAATGCACAAATTATATATCTTGCTTCACAAAGGTGCCTACTTATGGCTCTCAAGGGTAGGGTCGAGGCAGGGTTAGGGCTAGGGTTAGCCCTAACCCTGCCCTTACGCCCTAGCCCTTCAGGGCCTCAATTGACTAAGCCCTAACCCTGCCCTAAAGGACAGAGAAGGGAAGGACAGGGCACCCTTGTTAAAGGGATTTTAGGATCAGCCTATGCATACTGAATATCATACATCTATTATGAATTTTTTGTCCAATTTATTCATAAGACTAACATGAGGAATATATCCTGCAGAAGAAGACATAATAATATTTAGGCCCAAGATGAAAAACTTCAAATACAAATGAGATTAAAAGGAAACCAACAGCTAATTCTCTTAACATATTCACATTTATTTGAAAGACACTGTACGTGACTTGGACTGAGTGGAAACTGTAATGCATGCTTTAACACCCAAATAATGCAGATGTTTCCTTGTAATGCTTCTTATCAGATCTAAGCATTTCGTGGAATAGGCATGAGTTAGGCCGGCCCGGCCCGAGTTGGTGCAGTCCAGCCCAAGTTGAGGGTGTGCTCCCTTTAACACCCAAAAAACTTGTTGGGCTGGGCAGTGTTATTAACGAATCACCAACTCTTATAAATTATTAGTTGTTTAACATGTTGATTATTATATATAAAAGAAAACATGTTTACTTCTTTTTTTTTTTTTGGGGAGGGGGGGTTATCAAAATAAATTTTGGGACAAATAAATGGATACATGGACGACGCATTCCGATCGCGGAATTTTTTCAATTAGGTTGGGTTCAACTTCATAAAATTACAATAAGGTTGGCTTCAAGTTGACATTTCTAAACAACTAGAACTGTAGTCATTTCTAAACAAATTACAATTCAAATTGGATTCGGTTGAGGGTTTTTTCAGTGTGAGGTTCAACCAGCGTTACTCAACTATTTGCCGCTACTTTCAATAAGAGCTGTTCTAGTCACTTTCAGGCATTCTCCACTCTCAGCTAAAAACCAACACCTCTTAAAGCAAGATCATGTGTGGATTTTTTGGCTAAAAGCAAGGACAAGTGTTTGTTTTTGGCTAAGAGTATGAGGGAATGCCTGAGAGTAGGGCTAGCACGCCTCCTATCAATAAATATGTTGAGGTTTCTTAGCTTGCTTTTGCACAATTAGGGCTACATATCGGGGCAGGCTGGACCAGGAAGGTATTCAAGCCCAAGTTGGCCCATCTAAACAAAAGCTGCACAATCATGCCCGTGTGAAAAATCAGCCTGGGAGATTGAGCTGGGCCAAATTTCCTAGAACATGAAAGCCCAAACTAAGACCTGAAATAGTGAAATGTAAAGGATCCTTAGGTTTCTATTCAAGAGCACTGGGAATCCCAACTTGTTATTGGGTTTGAAGTCATAATATGTATAAACTAAGGAGCATATTACCATCCAGAGTCATTTGTGAATTCTCATCATTAGAGGTCCTACCAACCCTAACAAGGATACGGCCAATGAATGAGAGACCAACCCACCCTACCGTCCTACGTCATTCAAAGACTCTTATCTACTTCTCTTTAATATGATTGGACTGTTGGTGGAACCTCACCCCAATAGTCCCATCTGTAGCTCTACTATACCCCTAAGCACAGCGGAGCCACATGGGGCCAGGGGCTTGAAACCCCTAGAAATTTTAGGAAAAAGAAATCTTATACTATTTAATAGGGCGTAGCGTAATAGAATCCCTTAAAAACAAATAGAGGTGATGACTCATGAACTTGAGTCTCAAAAAGAAAATTTTGAAACCCTTAGCCTCCTATTAGAGAATCTTAGCCACTGGCCTGAGAGTATGCAGTGACCTGACTAAATATTTTTTTTCTTAAAACTAAGGTTATATGTTTGAACCTAAGACTGAATCTTAACTATAGTTAAAGGCTATTAAAAGGGACATATGTCAATCTGTGAGATGAGGGACAGACATTTTTGGTCTGTCAAGGGATGGACCAAATCCTATTCCTTTTGAGAAGGGGGCTCATAATCTCTATGATGAAGCCAGAAAAAGATCCTCTCCGACAACCACAAAATAAGGGACATGTGGCTGAATATGATTTTAACTTCTCCACACATTATTTGACACGTGATGATAAAATGGTGAGATAAATGGAAAGAGATATCAAGAAGGGAGAAGTCATAATCATGGAAAGAAAATGGAATGACTTCTCCCCTTTTATAGCCACATGTCTCTTATTTTGTGGTTGCCCCAGACCACCTATCTGGCTTCGCCGGAGACAATCCGAGGCCTAAGAAGGGAGGATGTCTGATAATGTGGTGAATTTTTCTGTATTGGGAAACAGGTCCCGCGTTGTTCGCGCGCGCTCCAACTCAAACCTTATGTGAGACAAGCCGAGGAGTTAAAGGTTAAAACTTACTTTAATTCCTAACTTTAGTAGTAGTACAGCACTTCTGTTGGCTTTAGTTGACTCATAAGGGCACCGTCAAAAATAAAGTAATAATAGAGTTTTAATTATGAGGGTACAGTGGCAGCCTCGTAATTATGAATCTAAGGTTTTTACAAAATTGACACTTTGTTTTTTCAATATTTATATAGCTGCCATTGTGATTAACATTGACATCTGGAGTTCCGACTCATATCTAAACGAGTTCGGATTTGTCCAATTGTGATTAACAGTCCGTTCAAGTCTTTTTAAAAAGATTAAGTAGGATTAAGATTTTTAAAATATTTTTCTTCTAAAAATCATGATTAGATTGTTTAGTGAATCTTAACTATAATAATTTATTAAAAGCGACATGTGTTGACTTGTGAGTGCGATTAAACTATCATGAGTTCAATCGAAATTGATTATAATCACAACTCTTTCTAAACTAATTAAAATGAGGAGTGCTACCCTATTCTCAAGTGTTTTTTACTCTCAACATGGACCAACCACTTGTCCAATATAAAGTAGACACTTTTTCGGTGGTTGCTATGCTTTAATAGAACATTTGGACAAATGATTGGTCCATGTTGAGAGTAGAAAACACCCCAGAGTAGGGTAGCACTCCTCGATTAAAATTGCACATTACGAGGTTAAATATGTGCCAAATTTAACCCAAGTTGATTAGCATAAACTCGTACGATTCGTGCTGAACTTACTAGAATTTAATTAAACCCGGAATGAAGAATGCTAAACATACTCCTACAATCTCAATTCTCATCTCTTTTAGATAATAAAACATTTTAAATTAGGGTTAATGGATTTTTTTCCTACTACAGTTTGTCTTGGTTCGTGAAAATGAGCTTATTCGTACCAACAACCTTAGTTCGACGATTTTTCTTGGGAGCACAGGCTAAACAAAGCCCACCTAACAGCAACTAGACAGGCTATAGGCGCTGAAAAAAAGTGAGCAAGGAATTAAGCCTCGATGAATTTGTATTTTGGGTTTGGCAATTTTTTTGACTTGCCAACCGCCCATAACAAGAAAAATTCAAGTAATTTGCTTAAGGAGACATTCATACATAAACAAGGATGACAATTTATATGATTCTTTAGAATAAATATTTAAAAGTTACAAAACTAGTTTAAAATAAAATAAAAACCAATAATAAAAGAGGAAAACATTAAAACATTTTCAAGAGAAAAAGAGAGAACTTTCAAGAGAGATGATTTATACTTAGAAACTACATACGTACTTAATATTTATTAAGCGAACTAAGCAAGCAAGCCACTAAAGCACATAAGCGAACCAAGGAACGAATTATCTCGTCTTACACCTAACGAATTGGGTTCACGTCTTTCTCTTCCACTGAGAGAAAGACACATTTTGTATAACACATGCCATCCTCTTGGAGAAAATGACTTTAAAAAAAATATAAAGCTAGCATTACCCCCATATATATATCTATATATATGGGTATTGTTCGGGTTAGCTAGGCATCGAAAAAGAGATGAAAAATTGACCATAAAAAAGAAAAAGACATATAATATGATGCAAATATGTTTGGGTATAATACCATTTTGGGTATTAAGAAAACTGAGATCAAAATTTTCGAATATATATATATATATACTAGTAAAGGTGCACGTGCTTTACACGTATTAATTTTTTACTAATAAAATGTAATAATATTTTAAAATAATACTAAATTTATTTAATCATGATTAATATTTTAGTAGTATGATGAGATACTTTATAATTTCATTAACTAAATAACTTGTTAACAATTATATAAACAAATATTACTATATTTATAATATAGAGTTATTATCAAAGTAGGTTTGAAGTTATTTTTTTCAAATAGTTAGTGGGTCTCATATAGAAGTCAGAAAATTTTCATATAAATTTAATTAGTTTAAGAAAATCAAATATATAAAAATCATATCACTTTTGTTAAAAAATAAAAAGAGAGGAAACTTTTTTTTAAATGTTTTATGAATATCTCTGATTAAGAAAAGACAGTAACCAAGGAAGACTTTGGAGAGTTTTATATCAAAGAGATAATTCTATATATTAATTAGGCTTTCTAGCAACAATCATTCCTTATAATTTATAATAAAGAGGTCTTGTTAATAATTGACCAAAAATGAAATAGTTGTAGGCTTGCATTAATTTATGGGTAACACTTGCTTTCAAAATTACTTTCTTTATGGAAAAGATATGAGTTATTATCTTTCATTCTTTTTTTTTTTGGTAAAATTGTCTTTCATTAAGAGGACACGTTTTGAACTAACACTCTGTCTAATAAATAAAAAAAAGCAAGTCTTAAAAGAGAGTATTGCTAGCATTATCCTTAATTTAATTTAATCATACATCATGCAAGAGAATAAAGTACACAAACAAACAATCAAACAAGCAGAGTAAGATGGGTACCTGAAGCACAAACAAATAAGCATATTAGAGCATGGATGGACATTATGAATAAGCACTCTTCTAAGAATCTTTCCTGAAGCCGACATTGGGATGATGAATGTTACTCTCCACAACCATTTGAAGTTGAGGGGATGAGTTTCTGGAGTGGCATTCTCGTCTTCTTTCCACGTCTTAATGGTCTTATCGGCTTCTACCAGCTTCACTATCCAATGACCTCGAAAGAGTATTTACGTCAAATAAAGTTTAAGTACACTTCTTGCAGCAGTAATTAAAATACTATCCTAAGAATCATCTATCCTTCTCTATCTCCCCCCTTTATATATACTTCCTTTAATTATACTTTCTTCATCTTTTTCGAGCCCATTATACTATTGAAGACCCAAACATAGACAAAATTCCGGTAAGTTTTGAATCTCTTTTGACTCCAATAACACCTACGGATTAACCTGTAAGTTTTGAATCTCCTTCTATTCCAGTAACGTCTAACATCTACTTCAGTAACATCTATAGGTAATTGATTCTTTGGTTTCATCACTTGTAGGAGCAAGAACCGGCCACCACATAGTCGAAGGATCCTTCACACGGAGGTTGAAGAAGGGAAATCCCGTATGCAAGTACCCATTGTCTCTCCATCTTCCACGACTCTCTCTCCCCCTCGAACCCTTGTGAGATTACATATTGGAATGTGGTTGAAGCCTTGATACCCTCTTGTGGGTTGACTCATAATATATCTAAATGAGATACGATAACAATGAGATGTAGGACTCTTTTACAAATAAGATAAGAAATAGCTCTTGTACAGATAAGAGAGACCTTGCTACCCTCTTGTGGGTTGACTCATAATATATCTAAATGAGACACGATAACAATGAGATGTAGGACTCTTTTACAAATAAGATAAGAGATAACTCTTTCATGGATAAGAGAGACGGTAATATTTGTTACATAGTACACACGTTTGAAATAGATATGAGTTTCTGGGACTCTATCAAAACCTTTCTCCCACGATTCTAATTATTTTTATAAAAATTTTATAAGAATTATAAAGAGACTATATTTCTACTAATATTTTAATTAGATACCTTATGTTAAAAAGTTAATATTTTTAATTAAAGGGTATTTTAGTCCAAGTAAAATTTAGGTTACTCCTTGTACTTTTATTAGTAGAATGTATCAAAACCTTTCTCCCACGATTCTAATTATTTTTATAAAAATTTTATAAGAATTATAAAGAGACTATATTTCTACTAATATTTTAATTAGATACCTTATGTTAAAAAGTTAATATTTTTAATTAAAGGGTATTTTAGTCCAAGTAAAATTTAGGTTACTCCTTGTACTTTTATTAGTAGAATGATATATATATACACGCATAATAATAAAATTTAAAATACTGAATAAAAATAGATATTAGAATATAAGAATTTGTATTTTATAATAAATTTTATTCCAAGCTTTTGAAGAGATAAGAATGATGTTAAAGATAAAACAATTATTTTTTAGTGAGTGTTAAGTGAAAATTGTGTGATAGAAGAATAATTTGGGAGATTTCATAGATGTGTGAGAATAGGAGTTGTCTAGTTTTTTAATATTGAAAAATATGAGAAAGAAAGAAATACCTAAAAATTTGATAATGAGATCAAAATCAAAACCTTAAAGAAGATACAGATGGGGTGTACCCCCGACAAACTTAAAATGGCGACAAAAGGCTGCGATCAGTCTAATGGCAACCCAAGCCTTTGTAGGGCCTAAACTGATTAAGCCCAAGCCCTACCCTTTGGGTCAGGGATGAGCCTGGCCTTGAAAAGAAAATAATGAATTTTTTCTCATGAAAAGAAAAGATCATGTGACTTGTGAGTTTCTAGAGAGAGGCAAAGAGATTATGAATGAGCTGCTGTAACTTGTAAGTGTTGAGATTAAAAGATACAGAGAAATGAATTGCTCAAGCCTTTAGACTCTAGAGCAATAGAGACGATTGAGAGAGAGAGAATGAGGATTTATATAACAGAGGCTACTACGGTACCACACCATCTTTCTTAATTCCGTAGCGAAATGACTATACCACACCATCTTTATTATACCTCCGCCTTGGGGCAAAAAGAAAGCCCTTCATTTTGAGTGCCTCGAAGGGCTGTGGCAGGCCGGATGTATTTGAGAGGCCTAATCATGATCATAATCCAAATATATCCATTTTTATGGATCTGTATCAATGCATGGGTAAATGATTAGGATCATCGATGGCATGGATAAATGATGTTGCAGTCCTTACACCAAAAATAAAATAAAACTATTAATTTCAACTTGGATCAATGAAAACGTCGGGCCTAAATGGAATGTCTGAGTATTTCTTTAATGTAAATTAATAGTTCGCTCCACGGGCGAGGAGCAAACTATTGCACCTCGCTCTGAAAAGGCTACCCCTTCAACTGTCATGAACTCAGGTTAAAGTTTTTTTTAACCCTTCATTAAATTTATTTTATTTTACTTTTCTAAAAACCAAAGGTAGATAGATGAATCCTAAGCCTGTGTTTGTTTGTCGAGAAAATAAATAAAAGCTTGAAAAAGAAAAGAAAATTAGACAAAACACAACTAAAAATTGTATTAGAAATTCAAAATTATTTTTTTTTTTTCCATATTTTCATATATTCTCTCAACAACCAAACATAGCATAAGGGTGAGTGAATCATAACCACAATTAACAAAATTTAAAAAAGACACGTGGCAAAAAAAGGGGAGCAGAGACCTTAGCTTCTCTAGATTTTCTTAATGGTGGTCACCTAGTAAAACAAATTAATCATATTTTTCCTGAATTGCTTGTGCAATTTCTCCTATAACATCATTGCCAAAGCTATTGCTTATGGGCTGAAAAATGGTTCTCGGGGATATCACACACCTTGAGCAAAGTGCCTCCTTTTTTTTGCTGTCTGAATTTTGGAGGGATCAGGGGAAAAACTTAATATGAAAAAAAAAATATCTTAGCATAGGATTGAATTGGATTACTCATAGTGTTTAGTGATTAATTATGAACAGGTTGAAGAGATAAATAATAGGAGCAACTCAAAATATGACTTATTCAGAGAAGTTTGGAAATAATAAATATAAAAATGGTATTTCTATCAACCAATACTTTTTCAGTAATTTTCAAAATACCTCAGTCAAGACTAATTTTAGGTTGCTCCTATTTTCTCTTCAACCGAAGCTCTTTTTCATAGTTACTCTCTACTATTTAATGAGTAAAAAGAATGTCTACCTCATCTACCTGTAAGCACCCCATTTTTACACCATCTTTTAACCAGGGTTAGCTTGCCTTAACTCTAGGTCTAACCTCGAGCACATGACTCAATCCCGGCCCAAAGCCCATGTATTTTTCTTATTTGCTCGGGCCTTAGGACTAAGGCAAAACCTTGCTAAAGCTTCAAGGGTCTAAAGCCCTAGATCCAAACCTTGACCATAAGCCCATTAACCAAGACCCCTTTGCCATAGCCTAACACCTAGTCACCCAAGCTCGTTTAGGCACATGCTGATTTTTCTTCTTGGAAGAAATGTTAGTGTGTAGCTAGCACACATTACCAGCCAACACCACCCACACCACCAACCCACTCACTTTTTCTTTTATATATAAAATAAAAACAAAAAGAATTTTGATAATTAATATGCATGCCAGCTTTGTTATTGGGTTGGCACACACTGTTTTTTTTTAAAGAATAGTGTGTTGCTCACGCATTTGAAGCACACCCTTCCTTGAAGCTTTACTACAAGCCCAGGTCCCCTTTAATGTTAAACTCAGATAACCGGGAGTCTCCAGCTTGGCCAGACCCGTTCTTTGCAAAACCAACTGGTGATAGCTGCGCAGAGTGGCCTGCGCACCTCTGTGGCACCTTGAGTTGACTTCGCCCCTACCTCCACCTTTATTTACACCCATGCCATAGCCCTCCCTCGGGTCTATTTAAACCACACCACCTCCACTCTTTGAAAGGAGGCTCGGGAATTGATTTTCAAAGGGTCATAAAAACTCAAGGAAGAAGAAGGAAAAGAAGTGGAGACCCACCCAAAGAAAAAAAAAGCTTGTCTTAGACTTCCAGTGAGCATCCCTACCTCTACCAGTGAGAGAGTATGATTGGTATAATGTGAGTGATTTAGCCTTTGGCTGAATACTCTCATACCTAAACACTCTTGAGGTCTTAAAGATACCCTTCGAGCTCAAACTCACAAAGGCGAGGGTAGGCATACCCTGCACATTTTTTTTTCTTTGCTTACCAAGTTAACTTTACTTTGCCAAGAAGGAGGACCCCTCCCCTTGAAAACTAAAGGCTCCTCTACGTTGCCTATGGAAATGTAGGGGGGCCCCACGGTCACGAGGAGAGGTACTCCCTCTTTTTCCTTCCTCATTTCTGTCATTTGCATTTTTTTATCATCTCATGATAGTTCAAGCTTTAAACTCAACCCTGTGCAAACTAAAGAGAGTGAGGACTCCATTTCAGGCCTTTTCCTAACCTATGAGAGAAGCTAAAATTAACCCCCAGAGGTTGTTAGCCCTGCTAAACACTTCAGGATAGTCCCTTCTTGAGGTTGCATCTATCCCCTCTTGGAGTCCCTTTTGAAGAAGAAGGGAGTTCGTAGGCCCTCTCCCCTCTATTTTAATTTCATTTATTGTTTGGTCATCTACTTGTTTAAGTTCTTAAGGAAGACCTCTCCCCTCTGCAAGATCATTCAAGGTCTCCCATGTTACTTCATGTGATATAGGAGGTCTCTTGAGAAATAGGAGAGGTTTATTCTCTTGAGTCTTGTTTTACATTCCTGAAGGTTAATTTGATTCAGCTGGGGAAGAGGGGCTTTTAGCAAGATAGAGTCCTTAGGAGGGTGTTATCATGGCTGGATATTGTTCTGCAAGACATATGAGCAAATAGCGGCATCACTGCCTGAAGCCCCGAACAGTATGCAGGCACGTAACACTTCCTATTGGCCAGGGTTGTCTAAGATTGTCCTATCTTTTTTTCTTCTTTTTTTTTCTTTCTTTTTCTCAAACCATTCCTGGGTCTCATTGTAGAGCTTTATTTTTTTGGCATATGTGATTCTATCTCATTTCTATTGGAGCCTGAAGTGCCAACACTGAATGTACTAACGTTGCAGGAGACACTAGAAGTTGGATTCTCACCTAACTGTCACCTTTGGTGGTTTGATCCATTAGAGTATTTTGGTTCGTTTGGGGGTCTTCCAGCTACTTGAGAAGGCCTTTAACTTATTGAGCCCGTCTAAAGCTAAGACAGATTTGAGCTTAATCCATAACCTTCCAAGCTAATCTCAAGCCTTAGCTTAAACACTTGGCTGTCCTCAAGACATTGCCCCCTTATCCAAAATAGTATTGATTTCAAGACTGTGCCAACACTGTTTTGGATTGTGGATGTCATCTAAACTTACTCAAGTTCTATCACTTGGGCCTTAGGACCCTAAAATCCCTATAGCATGGCCAACCCTTAACCGAGGTTGAACTAACCTTAGTTAACATGTGTTTTTTTTTTTTAGTCCAGAATGTTAGATCATTCTAAGCCTTGTGGTTTTTTTTGACTATCTTTACACCATTAATTAGGGTTATACTTAACCCCAATTAATCTCACTTGCCACATAGACCTCTAATTGGGGTTACACTTAACCCTAATTAATTCCCATACCCTAGGTTGGACTTTAATTTGGAAAAGCTCCAAAAAAATTGAAAAACAATCAAAAATACAAAAACAATACAAAATCAAAAAGACCAAAAAAGACCACATCCTTGCTTGCTTGCTTTCTTAACTACGGTTAGGCTCCCTAATCACAGTTAATACCCTTCTAACTACGGTTAGGCCATACTTTACACTTGACCAACCCGGTCAGTCAAACCCTAGCCTCCGGGTTAGACCCTTGACCACCCTTGTACACACACACACCCCTTAGTCTTGGCACAGGCTCAAGTGCTAGAACTACGCTCGGTCTGATCTCACCCCTAATGTGAGTATGTAGGCAGCCCAACACGGGCCCGACCCTAGTTAGCTTTTACTTTCTTCCGGTTAGTATAAGTTAAACACTTTGGCATTTGATTAATCTCGATCTTAACTTTGGCTTAAACCTAGCAAGTAGGGAACCACTTTATGTGGAAGTGTCGGGGTGCCTAACCCCTTCCCCGAACTTAACCGAACCTCTTAGCCCGATCTCTGATCGCAGACCAAGCCTTATCCAACATTCCCGGGGACTTATCCCTTCTGAATTAATAAGTGGCGACTCTAATCCTAGTGAGTAATTTGTCGTGCTCACACTACCTATGCCTAAAACTACTGTAGAGGGTATTCTCTAGACCTGCCTCATACAACTATTCTTTAAGGAGATCCTTATCACCCCCTAGAATCTTAAGATTCTCAACAACCTACATTCATATTTCTATCAAGTCAGTTTATTTGGGCCTGTAAAAAAAAACCTTTAACAATGATACCCTGCCCGACCCTACCTTTTAGGAGGTAAGGGCCTAGTCAATTCAAGCCATTGAAGGGCTAAGGCAAGGTTAGGGTATGTCATACCTTTATAAGGGCAGAGTTAGGGCTGACCCTTGCCCCGACCCTACCATTTGAGAGCCCCACCCTAACTCAATCCCCTTGAAATCCTAATCCATTGAAATCTTAACTCTAAGCTCTTAATTGACTGATTGTCTAACCCAAACACTATGATTATCTTTAACACTTTGATTACAACCTTAGTTTAATTTAATTATTGTCAAGATAGGTTCTATTTTATTTAGTTTTATTACTATACCTTACTTACATTAATATTTTTTTTTCAGATAATGAAATATATGCTAGCTAGGTTGGCATTCGGTGTAGAAAAAAATTTTGTTAACTCGAATTAAAACAAATCTTACTTTTCTTTCTCGTCTTACCCTGGCCCTTGAGGGCAGAGATAGGGCTTATCGCTGCCTTGCCCCGACCTTGCCCTTCGATAACTTAAGTCTATCTAAAAAATGAACCCAATTCAAACTTGATTTTTGAGCTCATTTTTATACAATGATGATACGATATAATTCTCAAGTTAAGCATCTACTACATAGGGCAGAGCAAAGATTTTCATGTAGCCGGGGGTGGGGAAGCAATGATTTATTGAAAATGTTAGTAATTCTTATGGATTTATGGAGAAAGATTAGGCGGGTATGCAATATTTAATTTGGGTCTAGGGGTGAGTGAATGATTGGGAGCTACACCCCCGCTTTTTTTTAAGAACCAAGTCCGTAGGTCGTTTCTCGTCCGTATGTTTCGTACATATTCTATGGATATTGTTTCTCCTTGTTTATGAGGTGACTCTTCCTTAATCCCATGGTTATGCCATATTAAATTAAATAATTAAAGAACATACTATAAAAGATATTTTTTTCAAAAGTTCAGTGAGGTAGTTACCCCTTGCTCCATGGCTATGCCCTATTAAATAATTAAATAATATAGTATAATTTTTTCCAAATGTTTATAGGGTAATTCCCCAGCTCCACTCCTAGGCAGCTTTTCCCTTGCCCCATGACTATGCCTTGTTAAATAATCAAACAACATAATATAAAAGTTTTCTTTTCAAAAGGTTACGGGTAGTTTTTAGCATAATTCATTCCTTCGTGCATCTTATTATCTCATTTTTTTTCTTTATGCATCTCTGAGAAGTAAGGTACATATGACCCCTATCTAAGTATATCTATTTTCTCTTATCAATAATAATTAATAGCCCCTCCTACAGAGGAGGATCCCCTATATGCATTTAAATATGTTAAGTATTTAAGAAAATATACATATGTTTTAAGTTTTGATCTTGTTCGTTGATCTAAAATAAAAGAATCTAGACCTTTGATCTAAAAGTATAAAAGGCAACCAAGTCAAGCCAAGCCAACCTGAGCTTGATGAGCACCCTTGTAACTTAATGAGCTGAGCCATGACTAAGACGTTGAAGATTAAGTTATTCATAGCTATATTAAGTATATAGGCCTACATTCGGATATTAGCCGAAATAAGCACTCTCTATTTTCATCCATCAAAGAATGAGTTCTTGCCTAAAATTAGTGATATAAAGGAATTATTCAACTCTAGTAAGAAGGGGCACTCTCATTGAAGCAGTAATGTGTAAGCAAAATTCTCTATGTGGATGTTTCCTTTATGCTATGTTTGGTTGCCGAGAAAATAGGTGAAAATATGGAAAAAAAAAGAAAAATTTATATTTCTAATACAATTCTTAGCTATGTTTTGTCTAATTTTTCACTAATTTTCTCAGCAACCAAACATAGGGTTAATTCTCTCTTAGCTTCTGTAGGGATCTTAATTATCTTGCTCGCCAATTTGGTGGGGGCAAACTCAAGAGGAAAACCCAATCCATTGGGTATGTCAGGACTCAATGTGGGACTAAGTTTTTTTTATGTGGAACAGGCGACTGGTGAATCTTTAATGTTTAATGTTTGGATAAGAAGAAATCAGACAACCAAATGAAGAAGTATCCTATCTCTGTACGACCAAATTTTCAAGGAGCACAACTTTATACTCGGATATCAAAATAGGTATTATATTAGGAATCCTCGGCCTTGGTGCGTCATTGCAAAAAAATGTTATTTAGAGGATCAAAACACAGTTTAAAGTGAAATTTACTATTTTAATTTTAAAAAATAGGGTGCTATTAGTCACACCCCACTTTTTGATGACTGGAACCCATTAGTAAAAATTACTTATTACACACCATTAAAACAATAAAATTACTTGTACACCTCAAAAAAAAATAGCTATAAAATTTCTAACTACTCACCAATCAAAATTTTAGACATTACCTATTAAACGGGGCCAAAATTGATGAGTAAAGCAGTCATAGCATGCATTGCACAATCCGAGTGGTATCGCACACCTCCCAAGCTTGCAACATGTCATCCTTGACATCCATTAATCATTGTTAAGATTCACTACTCATGTGGTTATTTCTTTTTAAATATTTTTTCTGAACACCAAGGTTATATTATTTAATCCTAAGGATAAGTGAATCTTAACCACCGTTAATGGATGTCAAAGAGGACATGTGCAATTTTAGGAGGTGTTCGTGTATCACCTAAACAAATGTACAATGCATGCTATCACTTCCCCAACTTAAATGCCTTCCCACACGTTATGCAAAGAGTGGTGCCCGAGTATAATTCTCAGGCATCTGCCAGAAACGTTAGAAACGTTGCTATCCAGATCACTCTTTACAATGAGAAAACTTAAATCCAGTGTGCAACGGATTTCTTTTGTGGGGTGTGGCTATTAAATTTAGGAAAACTTGGAAGAGCAAAAAAGAAAAAGAAAATGGGTGTACTCATAAAATCTTGGGGTGCGCCTAACAACACCCAAAAATTATTACTAGTTTTATTTCTATTTTGGGTTCCAAAAGTTTAGTTGGGTCTGAAAAAATTTAATTAAGAGTTTAGTACGTGTTTGAGTTAGTTTTTAGTTTTTGATATTTTTGAACACTTGCTATTTTTGGTAAGCTCTCCTTTTTGAGAAGTTTAGGTTGAATTAGGATTTGAAATATTTTTAAATTTAGTTTTCAGCTATGGATCAATAAAATTTCATTTCTCTAGAAAGTATTAGTATTTTCCTTGTGCATTCAAGTTTGAGAGCGAGGGGAGGGGAGGGGGGGTTATACAACAGTACTTACCAGACAAGTTATTAACATGCAAAGTCTCCATTGAGTAGTTCAATGAAATTGGGTATCGCTCTTCCTGGGATTGGAGGAATTTGTTAGTGTGGAGAATTTCTTAAACTCTTTGAGCAATGCTTAGCCTTACTCTCCAAACTTAATTTTTTTTTCAAAGGATAGTAGAGAATAATGCACTGTTGTCAGAATCGGACCGGACCGGCCGGTTGAACCGGAAAAACCATGAACCGGTCCCCCACCGGTTCCCAAACCCTCCAAAATCAGACATGTTTAAAAACCAGTCATTTTTGCTAAAACCAGAAGAACCGGCCGGTTGAATCGGGAACCGGTGGTTAGAGCCGACCAGAACTGAATAAAAATAAATATTATTTTTATTTATTTTTAATAGAAAAGGACACGGTCGAATTGGAACCGGCCACTCAACCGGTTCGATGACCACTCCGATTAGCTCCGATTATGATAACATTGTTAACAGGTAAAAGTAGATACACATGTCATTTTTTGACTGGAAGTATGAAATTTTTTTCAAAAATAGGGCACTACCGCACTAGCTATAGGGGCTAGCATTCCACAACTTGGCTAATGTTGGCAAGTGGGTGGTTGATGATAGAGAAATATGGGATGATGATTTGGTGCAAGACTTGCCTTTCTTTTCAGATTCAATCATCTAAGCCTATTCAATGAACTTGGCCATCACTTACAAACCTTGTCGGTCTATATTGAGAATTCATATCGTCCAATCGCAAACTTCTCAAGAAAATGATTTTGATGCTCTTGATTAATCACTTGCAAAAGAAAAGGAATTGAGGGTGGCTCTAGCAAAACAAGGAGTGGAAACCCAATATTTAAAATGATTGATACGGGAAATTACAAGGTATATACCTAATCAAATCAAGATCCCTTTCCAGGAACTACTTTTGTCATTTCAGAAAATGCTTTGGAATGAAGTTCCCTAAATGGAGCATATTTTAACAATTGCAAAGTTGGAAATCAGGTAGATATTTTCCTTCTAATAATGCATGAAATCCACATGAATCCATTGCTATAGGGAAATCACTTTCTAACAATGCTATTCTTTCATTCCAAAAGCAGGGAAATCGCTTTTTAAAAATGTTCCATCTCCTTGTGATTATTTATTAATTTATTGAATTATCTACTTCAGAGTAATTGGTCAAAAAATATGGAGCTAACTAATCAGAACGACAATGTCTACTCAACATGAATTAAGGGTGCGATAGAGCCAGGTTACAAAAAATTTTACTGAACAGAATAACTCATTATAGACCATGGAATTCGATTTGCTAGTCTTCCATTCCCTATCATCCATGTAATTAGTAAGAGCATTCCTAGCAGCCTCACCAAAATAGCTTTTTTGTTATTTTGATGAGCCAATAGGTTAAAAAGTCTGAAATTCCCTTCCCAGCAGCCTCACCAATTTGCATATTTTAGTTTGGTGAGTGTACAGTACTCACCAAAGTTGGTGAGTCACCGTACACTCACCAAATCAAAAAAACTCTCATTCCCTCCTTGTTTGTGGGCCCACACAAATAAAATAAAATTTTCTCTCTCCATTTTTTTGGTGTGGATGTGACACATATAATAAAATAATGATCCTTTTTGCTACTTTGATGAGGCTGCTAGGGTGTTTCAAAATAAATGGCTCACCAAACTCACTTTTTGTGAGTTTTGGCTATTCTGATGAGGCAAATTTGATGAGGCTGCTAGGAATGCTCTAAGACAATTCAGTTGGATTTCCCACTGGATGGTATAAATATATATATGTTGTATTAATGATTGTGTCTTGTATTCTGGTTGATTGTAAATTTTGACCGTACATTGGACTCAATTTTGCAGATCCAGTACGTCCTGTTTGGCCCATCCCAAAATTTTAGAGGGTTATATAATGTTAAATATGTAATTGTACATCATTATATAAGATTTATATATTTTTATTTATTACACAGAAAATGAGAGCAAAGAGGATTAAAAACCTTTTTTATATAAATTTATGAAAGGAAATCTTTGGGTCATGGATGTAGGTACTTACCGAACCATGTAAATCTGTTTGTGAAGCTTTATTATTTTTGTTACTATTTTTTTCATTAATTTTCTAGGTGTTGGATGGTCTGGACCTGCTGGCTGCTACATGTGCTCGACGTGGATGATGAATAGATGTACATCTGTTTTAATCTTTAATCGTCTCCATCTCCACTCAATTTCTCTATGAGTAGTGATGGTCTGGACCTGCTGGCTGCTACAGTTGGTGAGTATTTAAGATGGGGGCATCCATAGATGGATGCCTTGAATTTGTAAATGGAATCTATGGGTCCGTTAACTATTTCCCTTTCTCTATCTCTCTCAACCTAATCCAATTTAGAAATCTTAAATTAAATGTACAATCCCAATCTAATCTCAGTCAACACCAATGCACATGAGTATGTTTCCTTATATAACCAATACTAAAACCTTTTGTCTTCCCCTTTTAAAAGGTGACTCTTTATTGAGTGATTCACTTAACCTTTAATCAAATTATTGAATTGACTAGTTACCCTATTTGATTGTTTTTTAATGAAAAGATTTTGCTTAAAATGACAAATGACAGTGCAATTTAACTTTAACGTCATTAATTGAAAATGCTAAGCAGCTGGAAGGATGATTAGAAAACATCATTATAGTTACTTTGAGAAGTTAACTCGTGTGGATGACGTGTTCCTTTGCGGCAATCCCACGTGGATTCTCCTAGGATTCTTCTCAGTGTGTTTGATTGCATACCTACCTAAACAAAGTATATTAAAGGCCAGTACCCCATAACCGTCGTGTACAACTACATCCAATTCTAGTAAAACACATGGATAGCATCACAATTCTATGCTTATAACAGAATATTTCGTTAGGTCAAATAGAAATGTAATTGAGTCATCGAAACCAATACTTATGATCGGTTTTGATAGGAGTCTCATTTGTCATTTATTACTTACAAAGTGGCACAATGTCTTTAGAGAATGGGATACGGCTCTAGAAAAATGCTTAAAGACTAAATTTGGTCAATTTAGGGGTTTTAAGTTTGATGATTGTGGGGTTCATACATGAATATTGTAATTTTTTTTCTTCGGCATGGCATAGAAGCTCTCCTCCTTCTAAACAGGTCCTCGTATATACAAGAATACTCTGATGGTCAAGTTAGTCTCTTAATTCTCTTAAATGTAAGTCAACTCTCCACATATATATATATATATATATATATATATATATATATATATATATATATATATATATATATATATCAATGTCATTCGATTTTCCGGATATGTGAGGATCTAAACTTCTTTTTTTTTCTTTTTTTTGCAGATTTTACGATTTCTTTACCGGCTAAAATGGATCAAGCGTTGATATGTGATGGGCACAACCTCTATCTACTTTCCAAGTGGCTCCCATGTGTCTTGTGTGATATCCAATGTCAGTTAGATCTTGACAAATTATCAAATTATTTGTATATCATTTTTGCCCGAATCACACTTATTGATAAGATATGACGTGTCACGGAGGCTTTTCCAAAGCAATGCGACGCCATTTCAATTTGGATTGGGTAGTACAATCTAGGCCGGGTGATACCATTATTATCTTTGATCACGGGCTCAAGTCGGGTCAAGTGTGAGTGTCAGCTCAGGTCGGGTTCATAGCTTCTCAAGTCGGGTGTGTCTGAGCTAAATACCTTAGAGAATTTATTCCCCTTTCAATGATGTCATATGATATATTTTGATACACACCCTTGTTGGCTTTAGGGATAGGGGTGGCAATCGAGTCAAGCTAGGGTTATCTCAAGCTCAGCCAAAACTTCAAAACCTTAGCCCAAGCACCTGAGCCCAAGCTCAACTCAAAAATAATATCGGACTTTGGATCGAGTTCAGGCTGACCAAAAGGGATCACTATTCATTGACTGCTGCAGGAAGTTAGGGTTAGGTTACAAAATAAGAACTATTTCCCTTCCCTAAGTTACAAACTTTTTTTTAATAAGGTAACAGTTTTGTCGAATGAGAAATTGAGAATGTGTGGGGTTATTGACTATTAAAATCGTTGGATGTAATCTAAGGGTTAATTTTATCAATTTACTAGGGTAAGAGTTATTATATATATAGTAGTAGTTTGGGCCGGACTGAGCTAAGGGTTGCCCAAGCTTAGCCCACACAAACTTCGGGCTGAACATTTGGGCTTCGGGCTAGGCCAGTCGATTGCCACCCCAATTTAGGGAGGACTCCCGAGAAAACCTTAGGATTTTAGGAAGAACCCCGAACCCTAAAATCTTCTAAAGGTATGCGTCAAAATAAATGCCAACCAATTCGATCAACCCATAATATTATTGGGCCTTATCTACTTACCAAAACTCTAATTAAGCCTCATAATTATGGGGTATGACTTTATCGCTGTCTAAGGGCTTGCTGTCTATACTTATTGATGCTCTTAGACATAAATAAAAGTCATACTAGAAGAAGACTCCATCGAAAGATGCCTCATGATAGACTAGACAAATTCTTTATGAAGCGACAGTCCTTAACAAGAGTAAGACGGGTAAGAACTTAAAATTGGACTTGGACGCTCCACTATCTGCTTCTAGTGGAGTTAGGTTAATACTTGGACGCCTCCTTGGTTGCTCAGAACGTGTATCCCGTTGAGGGTGGACTCGATTTCGTGTCTTGGGTAAGGGAAGGGTAGGGAAAAAGAGGGGGGACGGGTGGAGAGACAGTTGTTAGGGCAATCATTGTACAAGCAAAACTTAACGATAATAGTCTTTGTAGCTCAGGGATATTAAAGATCAATATCATTTTTCTTTTCTTTTTTTTCTTTTTTTGATAAACAGCTATATCATTTATCTATCTATATCAAGGTTAGGAGATTAGGTGGGTTAGAACTCAAGGGTGGGTACTCAACGGCCACACCAGGACTCCAACACAAGTCATTCCTCCCCAAAGGGAGATACACTACTACTGGGACGAGCCCAGGTGTGTGACCAATACCATTCTTATACATAAGAAACATATTAGATATGCAAATTTAAATAATACAAAAGTTGTAATGCTTTTGAAAAGTGTGTATATATGACATTTTATTGATGTGTCAAAATACTAATGGTTCCCTTAGCAACAAAGACTATTATTGCCAAGTTTTGCTCTAGTCTAATTCTTAACCTACTAACCTTAGATAAATGATGACAACTAGGAAAAAAAAAAAAAAAAAAACTGTTATAGAGTTTTTGAACATTGGGGGAAAGAGTCGTGCTAGTCATATTCTTATACATTACCTTTTCTAAATAAAAAAAAAACTGTTATAGAGTTTTTGAACATTGGGGGAAAGAGTCGTGCTAGCCATGGGGCATGACGGCAGTTCTCCCTTGAATTTTTGGAAAATAAATATTTTTATACTATGTTATTTATATATTTAACAGGGCATAGTCATAGATAAGAAGCAACTCTCCCTTAAACTTTTGAAAAAAAAATAATATTATTTAACTATTTAATAGATGATAACAATGGGGCAATTATCTACCTGAACTTGTGAATATCTTTACTATAATAATGCGAGAGGGAGGCATAACCTAATTTTTTCAAAATTCTTAAACTACCCTTATAAAACAAAACTTTGATTCAATGTTTTATTTTAATGTGTTAATGTTTTACTGTAATTTCCAAACTACCCCTTATCTATTTAAATAATAGTCACAACCAATTGCGATTGAACTCGGGGAGAGTTCAATCGCACCCGTAATTTAACACGTGTCCCTTTTAACTCCTATTAACTATGATTAACTCATTCCTCTCGCTCTCAGGTGCATCACACATGCCACCCGCAAGTATATATTATGCTATTTAACAGGGTACCCATGAGACATGGGAATAGCCGCTTCCGGGTAGCCATGAGATATGGGAATAGCCGCTTCAGAAGAGAAAGAATACTCATAAGAAATGGATGAAACAAATGATCTCCAAACTTATTAGAAAAAAAAAAAGTCATACCCCCCAAAAACCCCTTGGACCCTAATATTTGTATAAAATATTTAATAGGTCTTGTCAACGATCACTCAGTGGATAAACTTGGTAACGACCACCAAGACATTTGTATCCTTACATTAATTATCAAGATCCACTAAAAGTAAGGATATATTAATATTTTCATAGAAGACCAGTTATTAAATACATAAGAGAATAAATACAGGTTGACTTCTCTCTCCTATTATTTAATGAACTATCTCCCATAAAAATAAAAATAAAATGTTTTATTGATAGTTAACAATTTTACGCATTAAGTGATCCTTACCATTTCTCATATTTAATATCCTTCTCATCTTTCCTTAAGAATTAGTGGAATATTAACATTTTCAATCACCAATCGCAGAGTCCGAGGAACAAAATCCTGCCTCCGCCCTGCTGATAGCCGAGGAAGGCAAAACAACCAACGGTCTTTGCCCGGTGAAAGGACCGAAGGAGAGATGGATGCAGAGGGAAGAGGTGACCGGTAACTGCAGGCTCGAGGGCAACTGTCAGCCAGTGCAGAAACGTCCAATCCCTTAAAAAAAAGGTTTCTGCTGCGCCACTGGGACTGGGTCCCAAATTGAGAACGCGGGAGTCTCGGGAGTATTAGGGTATGGAGTCCCACCTTCTGTAATCTGTCCCATGGGAAGCCAGGAGAGTGTTGGATTTGTGTCTTTCTATCAGATTGTGATATTGCTTGTCCTCAACGCCAGCTCTTCCTCGTTCTGAATCTCCATTAACGTCTCTCTCTCTCTCCATTACTCCGACAGATAAGAATCCTTTTCACTGTTTACCGTTGAAATTTTGTACTCTCCCGGTGCTCCCTCTCTCAGACTCGCAAGAAAAATGGAATTGGTGACGTTTTCCTCTGGATTTTCTAGGTCAGTAGAAAACAAAACAAGCAACAGTGCTCGTTTATTTTATTAATAAACATGGGTATCCTGAGCCTTTTAGAGCTTTGGACTACCCCATCCCATACAACCGATATAGAGGGAAGCCCATGAATTGACCTCCGGGTTTACCGTTCGTCTTTTGGTCATCTTTTGGTCACTTGGTCTATACCCTTGGGTTAGACAGTGAACTTGTATGTGGTTAATAGATCGATCATGTGTATGGCAGCTACACCATGAATCATGTGCTCTACCCTCTCTTACATCCACCTGCAAATCTTCTTCAATCTGGACAGCTCAAAAGGAAGAACATGTAAAGCAATAGAAGGGTAAAAATTTAATAGCCTCCATGAAAAAAAAATATCTGAGAACTATTAGCATCCCTTTATCTCCAGAATCCTATTTCTCTCTGTGGGTTCTTTGCTTTTTTTTTCTAATAGTATTTTTATTTTTCAAAGAACGTCTTGTCACCTACCCAGACACAGACGTTGCCGGTTTCTGGCCGTAATATGGGATCAAAACGTCTGGTTTGTATCTGATTTGCTCTATACCATGCTGAAACCCGGTGCAACACCACCCACCATTGTCACCGTGAGATATATAACACAGGAAGTTTCATCTTCACCGTTCATTTCCCTCGCAGTTAAAGAAACTCCTGTGCTTCGGATCTTCATGAATGTCTCTTCAACCCCTTCGATCCAACATCGAAATTGAAATCCAGAAATTTGGAATTTTCTTTCGAGGTTTTGGGCTGTTTTCTTAGGCAGTAGATGACTAGCAGTATCTAGGGTTTTTCCTTTTTGTGCTTCTTTCTTTACTTTTTTATTTCCAAGGTTTTACTTGTTTTGCTCATCTGAAATTTGAGGAGAAATGGAGAATTATTACAAACTGAGTAACAATACAGCTACAAGGGAGAGTTTCTCATACACTGCTCCTGTTCTTGCACCGAATTCTCCTCTATATGGAAGAACCAGCAGTAGCTCTAACTTGACTAATCAGCAAATCCAGGTTCCGATCAACGCCTTACATCTTCAACCCGGAGAGTGTTTTCAAGCTGAAGCGCCTCCGATCGTGAAGACAGAAGCGAGTTCCTCGCAATCTGTTCAACAATTTCACTACCCTCATCAAAGACATGAACAAGGAGGGAATGAGAATTCAAACGAGGCTGAAGCCATTAAGGCCAAGATCATAGCACACCCTCAGTATTCCAATCTTTTGGAAGCTTACATGGATTGCAAAAAGGTAACCCCTCCTCAATACAAGAAGATGGAAATTAATTAATTACCATGAACAAAAAAAATAAATGAAAATTCAATTTAAAGAAATGGGTTATCTGTATTTCTAACAGGTAGGAGCTCCATCTGAAGTAGTGGATCGGCTCGCAGAGATTCGCCAAGAGTTCGCGGCACGACAGCGATCTTCTGTCATTTACAGGGATGCTTCAAAAGACCCAGAACTCGATCAATTCATGGTGATCGATCGAGTCTCTTTCTTCTTGTTGGGTCTTTTTTGGATTAATCTCCTTACATTTGTTCTTAAAATTTTTAATTCCGTATATTTAGGAAGCTTATTACAACATACTGGTCAAATATCGGGAGGAGGTAACGAGGCCTTTACAAGAAGCGATTGAATTCATGAAGGTGATAGAAACACAGCTTAATATGCTCAGCAACATACCCTCACGGATCTATCCCTCAGGTACTCTCTCTCTCTCTCTCTCTCTCTCTCTCTATAGTTACTAATACTTTAAAATTTCAAGAAAGAATGAACGATTGAAGAAGAGAAACCATTACTGAATAGAGAGAGCTTTATCTCAGATTCCGAGAATCATTATTACTACAATTTGCTTTGAGTTACAAAATCGTTGTTGCATACATGGTTTTTTTTTCGTTCTGTACAGTTGAAGACCAGTAGTCGAACTGTACGGATAGATGGCCTTGAGGCTAGTATACCAATCCGTATATCTTTTCATTACTTCTTCAGTCTCCTGCATTGGAATTGACTGAAATAACGTGTGATAACTGAAAAAGGAAGACCACTCAACTGAGAGAGAACCCTAACCCTAATCACGAGGCTATAGTTGAACATCTGGTTTCAGATTTTTGGTCATCGAAATACCAAAAGAACAAAGACAAAACCCTCTTACAATATTTCTTTTAAAAATTGCTAAAAACAAACGGTCGGGTCTCTGATTCTTTAGTTACTGAGTTACTGTAATACTTTGTTTTCTTAAGAAAGAAAAATGGTAGGCCTTTTTTTTTTCTTGGGATTGAACGTAGGAAAAGATAGAATTCTGTTCATATCAGTGCTACTCCAAGTAGCTGGTACGATTCTGTCAGGGTTATTTCCAAATTAAATCCCATTAATTTTTTCCATTTTCCAACACATTCCGTCTTCTGTTTTCTTAAATTCAAACTAGAGTCGAGATTTCAATCAAAAAAAAAAACTAGAATCGAGATTGCTTCCAGTAAGCTGTTCAAGTGTTCATTAGTGGAAAAGATCTGGAGCTGCGCATGGGGGGATCAGTGCACCAGTGACGACACCTCAGGATTAAACCCATAAGTTTTCATGCCTTGAAATAGCACCAAAAAGCAGCTAGGGTTATAGTTTATTCCTTTTGCATCTTTTTTTTTTGCAGTAAGCCTCTTGCAGCAAATCCTTGTTCAATGGGAGGACTAAAACCTTAGTGTATCTTGCTTTTTTGGTGCACCTTAGCATTGCTAAAACTTAATAAGGGGAGCATGAACCCTATGGGATCAATGGGAGGCCTAAACCCTTAGCCTAATCCTATTCTCGCTAAATATTAGCCTCCTCGAGTTCAGGCTTAATAACGTGGGTGAGAGACACTCTATCACTATAAATGTATTGCAATCACAATCATTGATCGATAACAATAACAATCTTTCATTATCATCATCAAAGAGTTAGATTTCATTTGATTGATTCTAATTTTCATCTTTACATTGATTTTCACTTCTATATAAACCCTATGGGTTAATGTAACGAGGCATCCAAAATTCAATAAAAAATTTATTTATGGTATCAGAGCCATCAATCCTTTGGTGACCCCTTAGCTCTCATTTAATTTTCTCTTTCTGGTGAGTGGTACTGTCACTGCCCCTTGGGTGTGGTACTATATTATTAGTATCTTCTAAATAAAAACATGATCATCCCAATTTCCATACTCACCATTCTGGGGCTGTTAGTTAATGACAAATTCCTAGAAATCATCTTAAAAGTTCTGTCCCTTCACCATTACCGAGCCGTTAGAAATTTAGCTTCTCTCCTACTTCGTAAATCAATGTGTAAAGGAACATAGAAGAGACCGAAGCTAAATTGCGAAGATGATAGCATTAAACAACTTTTAACTACTGATTTCCTGCAACTTTAATGGGCAATTAGTCAATTAATTTAGATTTGGAAGCATATATCCACCTCCATGGATTCCATTCCTACTAAGACCAAATGAACATCTGGTTGCGGTTCCAAATGAATTATGTCTCTTTTTTCTTTACCGATTTTTTATGTTAAACCTCTGAAAGTTAGTTTCTATAGAAATTCTAATTCCAATAATGGCTTCACCATCACTGTCGATGATATTTGGAGAGTAAATTTCGATTCACAACACTTCTTTTCAACATTAACTTTCAATGCCATTCTTGGGGTTGTAGTTTTATGTTTGTGTATTTTCCTTTCAATGTTTCACCATATGCTACAGCCTGCAACATATTCATCAACTTGAGCCCTACTAATGCCTTATCCGCACATTTTAGATTTACGTACATGGATCAACCTCTTCAAATGTAATTCATAATGTTGATGACTATGGACTTCCAATTTCTTGGTTCTGGTTCAAAATCACCTCATCATTTTGCTCATCGCCTATCTTTGAAGGATCTGACCTATTGAGGTCAAGCCTTGTTTGCGGATCATAAAATGGCAAGCACTTTTTCCTCAAAAAATACAATCTACTGGCTAAAAAATTATTTTGGCATGATTTTTAGAGCAACATTATTTACACTATGTGACCATATGGAACTGTATCACAAGTTTATTTCTGGCCATTTGACTAAAGATTAGTTTCTATGAGTCAACTAACTGAGTGCCATGAAGGCATCTTCCTCATTACATTACATTTCTTCTGTTAGAGTCATCCAAACAATGCAAATAACCCACTTGAATCATCCACCACTTTAGCTTTGTGTACTCCATTACAGCATTCGTTTAATGCAGCAGAGCTGCGGAGGCTTGAAAGGTTGCTATGGATACAGGAGTCATAGGGACTAATGTTGAGTTGGTAGGTGATTACAGTCCTAAAATGCAGTATGAGTCACACTTTTTGCGGATGAACTGGAGATTCTAAAATTTATTCTTGACATTGGTTATTCTTTGGTAGCATATAGTTTTCTCTTTTATAGTGTCAAACTATTCCAAATTAATTTTCGCTAACTACTTCATTCAAGCTCTCATAGATGTAATTTATTGGATCAAACATATTATCTGCAGATTTTTAAATCATTACATTATTAATTACTACTAATAAATCGAATAACTGAAAAAATCAAACACTTTCATGTTAGGAACAATCAGTTACCTGAGTGTTTTCTTTCTTTTCATGTTTGTGCCATTCCAATTGACCAATGTAGACGAGAAGTGCGAAGGCATTGGTTCATCTGAGGAGGATCAAGACAACAGCGGGGGAGAAACAGAACTTACCGAGATCGATCCACGTGCCGAAGACAGAGAACTTAAGAATCACCTATTGAAGAAGTACAGTGGTTACTTAGGCAGTCTTAAACAAGAACTTTCCAAGAAAAGGAAGAAAGGGAAACTGCCAAAGGAAGCCAGGCAGAAGCTACTTACTTGGTGGGAGCTACATTACAAATGGCCATATCCATCGGTAAGTTTGTAGTCTCTAAATCAGAATGCAAATTTTCAATTTTGTATTCTAAACTCCATATTAGAGAACCCAAATTCAATCCTGTAAATTAAATCAAAGAGTACTTCGCAACTTAAAAATCACATTTAAATTTCCTGTTTATGTTTTCTTCAGAAATTAATATCAGTACCCTCATGACAATCACACAGGAGACAGAGAAGGTGGCCTTGGCAGAATCGACTGGTTTAGACCAGAAACAAATTAATAATTGGTTCATAAACCAAAGGAAACGGCACTGGAAACCTTCCGAAGATATGCAATTTATGGTTATGGATGGACTCCATCCCCAGAGCGGATCTCTATATATGGAAGGTCATTTTATGGGTGATGGTTCTTACCGTTTGGGCCCATGAACAACAGCAGACATGGGGGAGGGTTAAGATATGCAATGAAGGTGGGGTTAGTTTTCATGTCTAGCATAGCATGGGAGACACTACTTATGTAGAGTGAATGTTATCGCAACAATCGGGTAATGTATACCGAATCTTATATGTAAAAGTATAATAGATATTACAAATATTGTTTTGTTAGCACATATATATGTTTCTGAGCTCTTTTTTTTTTGGGGGGGGGGGGGGGGGGGGTAATCTGAGATTTCTGAAATAGATGTGTTTTGTGCACCAGTTACTGATAGAAAATGGAGTAGGATAATAAGATGTGATGAGATACATTATATAACATCAATACAATATCTCTTTTACTAAAAAAAAATAGATTTAGATTAGATTGGTTGGTAAAATTAGATTAGCTTGAGATTTAGTTGTATTTCTATATTTGGATGTATTTCTCTATTATACATCGCCTGCTAATGTTTTGGTTGGGTTTATTATCATATGTTGTCATAAAGACCGGAAGTTCCTGCACACTACATTGATATAAGTGTCTATGTGTCTCTATGAGTAGATAGATGTTTGCAGGGTAATTTATTTTCTTTCTATTTTCTATTATCTGTTAGATATTCAAGCTCTTCATATTTACTTTTCCTGAATTGTATATGTTGGCGAGAACAACTAATATGAAGTTGAAAATAGCATAACTTTTTGAGTCTTTGTGACTGCCTAGTGTTTCCAATTCGAATATCATCTTGCACCCTTTTCGATTGCCTTTTTTTTTTGTCTGGGAAGAACTTCACCTGATGAACTAAAGTATCGAATGTCTGCTTCAGTTCTTCCCATGCCATTTAAATCCATCTTAATCACGGGTTAAGTGTTTCATCATAGATAGTCAGTGCAGGTACAGCTTCTATTCTAAGGTAAAACTTATAATGAGATTAGATATCATGATCAGTTCCCACAAAAGAATTTGAAGCTTAGGTTTCGTTGCAGCATCAGTTCCCTAATAGAGTTTGAAGCTTAGGTTCCATCGCGGAATCAGTTGTTTGCTGGGGCAGAGCTGGGTAAACTATATTATTTAATTTAAGAGGGTATAGGCATGGGAAGAGAGTTGCCCTACAGATTCTAGATTAGCCCATGAAATGTGGTTATGTATACTAGTGGACCGCACGTATATCAGAAGGGGGAGAGAGTGGAAAGAGAGATCTTAATGAGACCCACTGATGCATATGTGTTAGACGGAATACGTGAGAGTTAGAAAGATGAGTTGTATGGTGGTTGAAAACACATAGAGAGTGAGAAAGAAAAAATAGGACTAGATAATTGAAGGAATCAGTCCTATAATACCCTTAAATATCTATATACTAAATAGTAATATGATAATATAATATTTGGTTTTCTTGTAATAGTAAAACAAGTCAATCAACACCACCTATCCCTCCTCGCATTATAATGGTAGGGGTAACAAATTAAGCATATCAATGATGGCTTCCTTTGGGTTTATGTCGATAGAAGGTAATGGAGGTGTGGCTCAAAATGTGGAGGAACCGACCAACCGCTGACAGGAAAATCCACAAGTTGCAAATTCTAGTAGCCTCGACTTCCAAGTCGGTCAATTGATTTTTGCGGAACAGGGTTTCTTAACTCGGATTTGGTAAGTTGCGTGAAAATGAGACTTTCTTATTGTTTAGAACTCAAATGTAGGCATATAAATATGTGCTTATAGGTCTAGGGTTTCATAGTGGGTAATAATAAAAATGGATTAAGCACACTAGGACTTAGGAGAAGGTTTAAGGAAAATAGATAAAGATTCTTCTTTGGGCTAATTGAGATGGTGACTTAAGTGAAGAATACAAAAAGTTATGAGCTTGGGTTGAGATTTAATTTGAAAGGAGAGTAATACTGTACTAGTTTCTCAAAGTCTCTCTAAATAAGAAATAAGTAATCGGATCTTAACCCGTTGACAAAAATAGGTTATTGCCAAATCACATATATCTCTTGTATTTTCTTTGTGTATACTTGTTTATCTTTTCTGTTAGATTTATTATTCATCTCTAATAAAAGAAAAAATACACAGTAACATGTGCTCCTCGAGAGAAATTATTAAGAGCTCGTTTGAAATTATTAAGAGCTCGTTTTCCTAATTAAAGGCAACAGAAAAATGCTATATCCAAGTCACCCAACAACGTGAGTGGAAGTTGGCATTAATGTAATTGCAACTCGTTGCTTGCTGACACAAAAAAAAAAAAAAAAAAAGTTTCAAGTCTTCCAACATTCCTTATCTTGAAGCGCTATGCTGAGAAGCTGAAGTGGTAAACACGCAGAACCCTTTTGACTGCAACCCTCATCTACTTCCAAGATAGGACCTGTCAAGAAAATCAGTCATCATCATTCATAAGAGCAATATATCCCTCCTCGCAGCTCCTTTAGCTATGGTTAATATTTGTAATCATAATTTTTTTTTTCCTAAAAAGAAAGGTTAAAAATATTAACTCTAAAGTTTAGGAATTGTAATCACAATTGAAAAGGGGAAACATGGTAAGAAAGGGGAGGACGGGGCGGCCTCGAATTCTCTCTGGCTGATGGCAAAAAGTGGTCTTAGGCTACCACACATTAAGCGACATGTGGTTGGAGAAGTCATTTCATGGGTCCCATGATTTTGACTTCTCCACACATTATTTGACACATGACAATAAAGTACTGAGATAAAAGAGGAGAAATATCAAGTGAGGAGAAGTCAAAATCAGGGGAGAAAATGAAATGACTTCTCCCCTTTTTTATGCCACATGGCACTTAATGTGTGGTAGCCTGACACCACCTTTCTGGCATCTGCTAGAGAGAATCGGAGGCCAGACGAGGCACCCTCCTTGCAGGGTGATGAGATACCCTCCTCACGACATCTCGCACGGAGGAGATTATTTTCCCATTCATAAAGGTATACTAAGTACACCCAACATTTGAAGACTATACCTCCAATTATTAGAGTTTAACTACAAACAGGAGGCCGAAGTAAGGCATATTTGAGTAGCCCATTGTCTCTCAAATCAGGGCTCCTATTTGTAGTTATACTCTATTATTTTACTTTTTTTTAGTTTTTCCATCATTTCACTACAAAATTAAGGGTTTTTAGTGGCGGTTCAAAACTGCCGCCCATAACACCTTAAACCGCCGTTAATAGAAAGGACTATGGTTTTGCATACCACCGCTAAATTCCTAGTCGATGAATCTTTAGGCAACGGTATTAACAGCGATTTGCTATAACCACCGTTAAATCTATCTCTTTTAGCGGCGGTTTAGGGGACCATTTAACAACTGTTATGAAAAGATAATTCTGTAAATTAAGATGATACTACGACAACGGTTTCTTCACCGCTGCCGAATATAAAGTATAACAACGGTTAAAAATTGCCTCTATTACTGATTAATTAGTAATATAAATATTATTAATGGCGGCGGTTAAAACTGTCGTTGTAGATATGATTAATTTTTTATTTATAATTAATAGCGGTGGTTCTGAAACCGTCGCTAATTGTCATGAATTAAAAAAAAAAAAAAAAAATTTTGTACCTATCTGCAATATAAAATTATTTAAACTTATTCTCACAATTTTGTACATGTAAGCAATATATAATAATTCTAACAATTTCAATATATATATACATGCCCACAAAGAGTAATGAATCATCATACCCTAAAAAACTTACAATATAAAATATACATGCCCATAAAAAGTTTTACAATAAAATAAAATAAAAATCCTATGTTTAAATCCTACGCTCCTCCTGATGCTCTGAAGCTCGACAAGTGTATGTTGTCAGCTCCCTCCTACTAAAACAAGAAAATACAATTCAATATTACAATATCAACATGATAAGCTATTTTCAGCCACACTGATTTTTAATAACTTACAGTAAAAAACAAAAGAGAACAGATGATGCGATTTTAGACATCTGAGATGGAACCTTTTGCAAAAATAGTAAAGCCTAACCTTAAGTGTGCGTCCAAAGTCTAATCAGGACCCAGTTTTTATGCAGTTTCTTCTAACATGTATATTTTGACATAACCTAAGTATGAGAATTCGTTTTGAGAGATTCAGAGCTCGTTTGCCCAATTTGGGCACCGAGAAGCCCGGATTTTTTACTTTTGGAAAACATTTTGACCTAAACCTACAATCGTGCTCCAAATCCTAACCGGGGCTTGATTTTTTTATGCGGTTTCTTCTAACGCGTGTATTTCGACATAACCTAAGTGTGGGAATTGATTTTGAGGGAGTCTGAGATCGTTTGCCCGATTTGGGCACCGAGTAGGCCGAATTCCCTACTTTTTAAGAATACTTAGGCCTAAACCTACAACTGCGCTCTAAATCCTAACCGGTGCTCAATTTTTTATGCAACTTCTTCCAACGCGTGCATTTCAATATAACCTAAGTGTGGAAATTAATTTCGATGGATTCTAAACTCGTTTGCCCGATTTGGGTACCGAGTAGGCCAAATTCCCTACTTTTCAAAAATACTAAAGCCTAAACCAATAACCGCGCTTCAAATCTTAATCGGGACTCAGTTTTTTATGCAGTTTCTTCTAGCGCATGTATTTCAATATAACCTAAGTGTGAGAATTGATTTCGAGAGATTCCGATCTCGTTCGCCTAATTTGGGCACCGAGTAGGCCAAATTCTCTACTTTTCAAGAATTCTTAGGCCTAAACTAACAACCGCACTCTAAAATCCTATTCGGGGCTTGATTTTTTATGTAGTTTCTTCTAACGCGTATATTTCAATATAACCTAAGTATGAGAATTGATTTCGAGAGATTCCGAGCTCGTTCGCCCGATTTGAACACCGAGTACGCCAAATTCTCTATTTATCAAGCATACTTAAGCATGAACCTACAACCGCAGTCCAAATCTTAATTGATGCTTGGTTTTTTTATGCGGTTTCTTATAACGCGTGTGTTTCAACATAACATAAGTATGAGAACTGATTTCGAGGGATTCCGAGCTCGTTTGCCGATTTTAGGCATCGAGTAGGCCAAATTCCCTATTTTTAAGAATACTTAGGCCTAAACCTACAACCGTGCTCCAAATCTTAATTAGGGTTTGGTTTTTTATGTGGTTTCTTCTAACACGTGTATTTCAACTTAACCTAAGTGTAGAAATTGATTTCGATGGATTCCGAGCTCATTTGCCCGATTTGGGCATCGAGTAGGCCGAATTCCTTACTTTTTAAGAATACTTAGGCCTAAACCTACAACTGTGCTTCAAATCCTAACTGGGGTTCAGTTTTTTATGTTGTTTCTTCTATCGTGTATATTTCAATATAACCTAAGTGTGAGAATTGATTTCGAGGGATTACGAGTTTGTTTATCCGATTTGGGCACCGAATAGGCCAAATTCCCTATTTTTCAAAAATACTTAAGCCTAAATCTACAACTGCGCTCCGATGAGATTGACCGGAAAGGTGGTCGGCAATGAGGAGAGAGTGACTAGAGAGAGCAAAAAGGAGAGGGGTGAGCAGAGAGGAATCGTGCAAAGGAGAAATGAGGAAAGATTATTCGAGACCTATATAAAAGGATTTAGCGGTGGTTTTTAAAAACCACCTCTAATATATAGGTATTCGGAGGCGGTTTTTGTAAAACCATTGCCAATATAGAGTTATTTGACGGTGGTTTTTATAATACCACCTCTAGTATATTAGCGGGAATGATCGAAGTGGAAAACCAAAATTATGGTGGGAACGCTTTTCCGCCGCGGTTTCTTAAAAACCGTCGCAAATAAGTGGGTTACTATAGCGGTTTCAGAAAAACCGTCGTGAATATAAAGGATTCGATGGCGGTTCTTAAGAAACCGCCTCTAATATGGTGTTGGGAGCTGTATTCGATAGCGGTTTTATATAACCGCTGACATATATATATGTTTTAGAGGCGGTTTTATATAACCGCGGCTAAAATTTCACCTTTAAAGGGCTTTAATTTCATAGTGTAATTTATTAGGCTCTTCCCAACCTAACTCCTTGTTTGTTTTGGTGGGAAAGCCCTAAGTCCCTTATAACAAGAAGATATACACTGATCTACCATATTTGAGGATTTATCTAAGAATGCCTGTTTCAGATTGTTAGACATGATGCCCTGAAAAATAATTTAGATTGTTAGATTTTTATTAATTTGATTAATAAAGACTTCTTCTTTATCTATTGTGTATTCATTATGGGTAATTGACCATGATCATGAGATAATCTATATGAAATGAGATATCAATAAAGGTCTTTAGGATATATTGTAGGAAAGTTATGTGATTGGATTATTATAAGCAGATATAACTTCAAGTTCCTTATACCTTATATAGTCATAGCTATGGGTGAAGTTAGGCACTTCACTTATATGGCTGTCAGAATGCTAAGATGTTTTCAATGGTTGAGATGTAGTTTTATCTCAAACTATTGTAGTGGAAACTACACATCAGCGTATGGGTGCTTAAGTGTACATTGACTGATTGCATTCAATGAGAGACCTTTTGCATAAACATAATATCAGATAGTTGGTTTCTCATTTACATTGAACAGTTTCAATGATCCTTAGATCTGATGGGTTCATTTATAACTGAGCAGTAATCTGATTGTTTTATTTCCACCAAAGTAATTTCTACCTTAGGGATTACGATACAGTGACAATTAGATAGTCAGAAAGTTGTTCAAGTCATAATAAATTTCAAACAAGAAATTCATACTCATTAATTTGAGAGATTATCCAAGTTCCGGGTAAGACAGTCGATTAAGGTTAAATCATGTGCAGGTGATTGTGAAACAAAACAAGTTTGAAATAAATTTTATTTAAAATATATTATACTTACAAAATGTTTTTTTCAAAATGTTTTACATGAGAAAAAGTTTTTCATGGCTTAATCAGAAGTCTTGGAAACCCGAATGATGTGCAATGGACTATTAGTTAGATAGTATAAATAATCTCGAAGATGCATTAGGGATAATGTAATTAGAATGATCAATTGAATTAAAAAGTTCATATAGCGGGATCCATATTGGTTAATGTTCTTACACTGGGATTCTATTGCAACATGGATATCTCACGTCACTTGCAATTCCGATGAAATTCCTGTTTAGAGTCAATGGGATAACATTGGGTAAGCCAAAGTTTGAATGTCCCAGAGCAATCTGTGGAGATGCTCACATAAGAAATACAAGCCCATTAATTGATTAAATGTTAATCAATTGTTTAAATGATTAAATGTTAATCATTGATTAAAATAGATTAAAAATTAATTTATGGTTTAAATTAATTGTTAATTTAAATCAAGGGAGTATATTGGTAATTATTTAATTAACCTAATTAAAGGGGAAATGGGTTTGACCCATATCCATAAACCCATAAAGTATAAACCTTTAATATGGGCCCAAACCCATGGATCAAAACCCTAGGGTTGGGCACCCACTTTAGTAATCCTAATTGGATTAGGATTAGGTTACTTGAATAATTATTGAATAATAACTCTATTAATTATGGAATTAAATTCTAATGGTTGGAATGCAAGTAGGATGAAGTACTTGTAATTGGATTACAACTAGGAGTCCTAGACTCCCCTATAGCCCCCCCCCCCCCCCCCCCCCCTAGAGGTTTCCTAATTAGATTAGGACTTCTCTTTTTGGTTGGTTGTTGGTTAATCCTTTTAATTAAGGAATCTTCTTTTGAGAAGGACTCCTAAACTAGGATTTTATATTTTAATAAGAAGAGTTATTATTAATAACGGTTTAAATATCATGCGGAGCTCTACACGATGCAGAGCTCCCGTTGTACACACTGGGTGGCAAATGTGTAATTATGTGTAATTACACATTTGCCACCCGGTGTTTACAATGAGAGCTCTGCATCGTGCAGAGCTCTGCATGAAAATAAATCCCTATTAATAAATAACTCCTAAAATGATAACTTCTAATTAGATTAGAATTTGGATTTCATCCAATCTATAAATAAACCCCAACACCCCAAAACCGTACACTTCTCTCTCTCTCAAAAATTCTCTCCCTCTCCTCCTCTCCAAATCCGGAGCCCCAAGGGGAGACCCCCTTGGATTTTCATGAGCTAAATAGGGTTCTTCTAGTTGGGTTTTTCAACTTTAAGGTTTCAACTCTTAAGGTTATTGGTGGTAGATAGTCTACATCAAAAATCCATCTTCTTCATTTTGCTTCATCAATTTCAAGTAAAGATTCCAAAGTTACGCGGGGATAACGAAGAATAAGGATCGAAGGTAATATGACTAAAACGAGTAGATAATTTTAATTGCTTTTTATGGTGTAAAGATCATCGGGATCCAGATTCTGTATAATTTTTTATCCGGATCCTCTACACAGATACCCTTCCTTGTAAGTTGAAAAAGAAAAGGATTTTTGCAATTCTCTTGTAAGTACATGTCGTTTGAAGGAGACATATTTGGAAGATAAAAATTTGAAAAGTCAAGAGAGAGATTTGGATAATGTTTTGAGATTAATAGATTGATACCACACTATTAGTTGGATTTTTGTTAGGTCTAAATTTCTATTTTCAGTCTTTTTTTTTTTGTGAAAGTTCAATCAACACACCCAGACGGTCTCAACCGAGGCCACAACCACACACACCTCTCAAAAACAGAGAGGCATGGTGTCGCGCCCCAAAATCCCACCTAACTTAATGTGAGACTTTGGCACGTGACTTAATCATTAATTCCATAACTTCTTATCATAAGCATTTAAGGCAATTCTAAAAACATGGACCTAAAAAAAAAATTTTTTTTTTTTTTTTTTTTTAAATAAATGCAATCAAGTCCAATATCTAAAATAAATACTAAGACCTCATAATCAATTTAAAATCAACCTCTATGAAACTAACTATAAATCCATAATTTGTCTATTACAATTCTAAAATTCAAAATCCAAATATACTAGTGATCTAGTGTCCTGTGTATGGCCAGCAATCCAAGTTCCATTCTCCATCAGGATAGTCACCTGCTGGCTCTTCCTGCTCTTCCTCGTATTCTTCCTCTTCCCAAGGTCCTGGGGCACAAATGTCAAATCTAGCACCTGCCGACAACAACAGTCATCGGCTGAGTAACAAGTTACCCAGCGTATATACAAAATCCTGCCTAACAATATACGAGATTTGATAACAATATATTTTAAGATTCAACATCACAAGTGAACTCACAATATTTCAAAGTGCGGAAGTATAATTAAATTTGATTCTTACACCTGATTACTCATGTTTATTTCTCTTATTTATCTTGCATATTTTTGTTCATGAATTTATTCAACAACATGCAATTGCAATAACTTAAAATAACTCTACCCCATATATCGGGTAGAGACTAACATATACCCTACTTTCCGAGGTACCACACAATATACACATTATCCGGTGTACACGGCTTGTCTACACATTATCCGGTGTATACAGCTTGTCTACACATTATCCGGTGTATACGGCTTGTCTACACATTCGCCGGTGCATACGGCTGGTTTTGCCTTGATCATAGGCCTGTGGGTACTCGGTCAGTGCAAAACTCAATCATACATAATGCTTGTGTCCTTGTGTACTTGCATATTACTTATCATCTTGTTTATTTTCATGCTTGTTCATGTATAGATTTCGTGAATCCGTGTGAATGAAATAAAATACTTGTAAATCATGCATAGATTTAAACATGCAAGGGTTCTCCTAAGTGATCAATATAAAGCATAATTTGTCAAATAAAATAAGGGATAATTTACCGCGTCTAAATTTTTAATACGCATCTATAATCAAATAAGTCTCACAGGGCCTTAGTTTTCACAACACATAATGATCTCAAACAAACTTATAATAATTTCATCAATTTTGAACATCATCCACTTCCTCCATTCTCATCATTCATACACCACAAAATCAATCTCATTCCCCTTATTGATATAGAATAAAAAAAATCATAAACAACATCTTTTTCAAATAATTATCACAAGGAAATCACCATCTAAAATGTTCTCTATTCATCATGTATATATTATCCATCAGACAACCAAGATCTAAAATTTTCTAACATCGTCTATAGATTTTTCAAGGGAAAATCCTGATTTAGAACATTACAAAAATCATCATATATATTTTCCATAAAAAAAATCTGAGTATAAACATCGTAAAATCATCATATATAATTTTCCATGAGAAAATTTGAGTATAAACATCATAAAATCCTCATATATAATTTTCATCATAGTTTAAAACAATAAAACATATTTACTATTGTCGTTCTTACTTTAAATCTATTTCTTCATCATATTTGTATCAATAATCCCTATATTGAGAGGAAGGAAGTCGTATTTACCTCTCACGATCGCTTCCCTACGATCAAACGTTTGCGAATGGGATGGATCTAAGCCTTTTTGTACTTTTTTCCTTGCAACACCTTTGATTTCTCCTCTTAGATCTCTCCAAAACCCTTTTCTCTCACTCTCTTTAATGAGAACTCATAGGTTTTTCTTCTATTTTTCTCTCTAATAAGTTTTTGAATGATGAAATACCTAAAATCCATGAGTTAGGGTCTTTATATAGGCAATACCAGAGTTAGAAAGTGATAAGAACTGCTAAAACACTATTCACGGTTACTGTTCACGCGGTACTGTTCACGCAGTTACTGTTCATCGTATTTACAATTTTGCCACTACACTTTGAATAATTCTATAGAGCTCAATTCTTATCGGATTAACCTGAAATTTGAACTATAGCTACTTTAGGTCATATAGAATCTACATTAAAATTTTCATAAATTTTGTATTGCACAAAAATGACCAAAATGCCCCTCTTATGATAAAGGAGATTTCGTCTATTTTTCACTTGATTAATTTATAAAACACCCTCATGCTACTTTAATTGTTCCAATTTTAAACTTATGTAATAAATTAATCATGACAACCAAGAATATTAAAATAATTGATACGAATACCAAGAAATTAAATTTCGGGTCTCTACACATGGTGGGAGTACTAAAGGAAACAAACCCAACCATCGGTACTGAATTGGTGAAAGGGAGCTGCTTATATACAACAGGCTTTGTTACTATTGTGCAGGGTTTCTCCCAACATGCACGGACAACCTGATAAGGACACTCTAGATTGGCCACATTGACAATGGATAAAACTTATGAGACCGTGTAGGTCCGAGACCGTCCCAGCACGGTTTGAAAAGTTGGAATAAAAAACAGCTTGGGACTCATGCTCGCCGAGAATCCTGTGCTGACAGGACGGTCTCGTCCTTAGATGGTCTCAGTGGCAAAGTTCCATTGACAATGCTCATGTCCTAAATTAATACTAGGAGAAAAAACATTTACACCCCTTGGGATTTGACGAAAATACACATAGACCTCTCAGGTTTCAGAAAATACATTAAGCATCCCTATTTTTCAAAATATTGACACTTACATCCCTTTCATCAGTTGACCGTTAGTCAACTTATGGAATTATGATTTAATGAGATAAAATGGTATGAACTATCAAAAATATCATCTCTAAAGTTGTCATTTTTCATTTTTCTCATATACATCCCTTGAGGTGGTCACGTGTCCTTCTTGACACCCCTTGAGGTGGTCACGTGTCCTTCTTGACACTCCTTGAGGTGGTCACGTGTCCTTCTTAACACCTCTTAAATGGGGTTAGATCCACCCACCCCTATGGTTCACCCACTCATCCTTGGTTTTTTTTTTGATATTAATTCTTTTTTTTTAATTTAATAATTGTTTTTAAGACTTTTTTAATATTAAAATATTTTAAAAAATAATTAATATTCAGAAAAAAAAAAAAAAAACCAAGGATAGGCGGGTGAGCCATAAGGGTGGCCACATGTCCTTTTTGACACCCCTTGAAATAGCCACGTGTCCCTTTTGACACCCCTTAATTGTGGTTAAGATTCACCCACCCCTAGGGTTCACTCACTCATCCTTGGTTTTTATTTTATATTAATTATTTTTTTAAAATTTAAAAACTATTTTTAAGGCTTTTTTAATATTAAAATATTTTTAAAAATAATTAATATTTAAAAAAAAAACCAAGAATTGGCGGGTGAACCCTTAAGGTGACCACGTGTCCTTTTTGACACGAGGTAGCCACATGTTCTTTTTGACACCCCTTAAATGGGGTTAGATTCACCCATCCCTAGGGTTCACCCGTCCATCCTTGGTTTTTTTTTTCTAAATACTAATTTTTTAAAAAAATATTTAAATTTTAAAAAAGTTTTAAAAACAATTATTTAATTTTAAAAAAAGAATTAATATTAGAAAAAAAAAAAACCAAAGATGGGTGGGTGAACCACAAGGGTGGGTGAATCTAACCTCACTGAAAGGAGTGTCAAAAGGACATGTGGCTACCTTAAGGGGTGTCAAGAAGGACACGTGGTCAAAAAGGACACGTGGCTACCTCAAGGGGTGTCAAGAAGGACACGTGGCCACCACAAGAGGTGTCAAAAAAGACACGTGACCACCTCAAGGGGTGTATATGAAAAAAATGGAAAATGACAACTTTAGAGAATGTATTTTTGATTATTCGTATCATTTTATCCCATAACATCATCATTCCATTAGTTGACTAACGGTCAACTAATGGAATGGGTGTAAGTGTCAATATTTTGAAGAGCAGGATACCTAATGTATTTTGTAAAACCTGAGGGGTCTATGTGTACTTTTGTCAAACTTCGGAGGGTGTAAGTGTATTTCCTCCTTAATACTATTACCTGTATTAGACTTTTTTTCCACGAGGAGGCTAGCTAAGTAAGCAGAATTTAATTTTTTTTTCCAAACCCGCACAGTAGGTGCAATGTGTGTGGCGTTGCTACCTTTTGTTTTAACACTACAACAGGGCTGCTGTTCATAGGTTATCCCAACAATGGGGCCTCACGCGTTATTGGACCTTGGATCATTACATAATGGACTTTAGGCCCATTACCCCTATGGGGATGTTATTGGTCCTATCCGCATATTTATGAATTGTGTGTGCCACTCAAATCGAGAATTCTTTCACCCTCTCTGAACTTTGGCAAAGATGTGCCTTATATCGGAGGTCCTTGGATCAAGTTTTTGAGTAGGAGAATCTCCCAAAAGTAACTAATTTTTTATCACGGGTCTTCTTAACATCAAATTGTAAGTTTCGTAAAATACATGATACGCCAATTTTTTAGCAGGGGCTATAGAACCTTTAGTGAGTGCCGCCCATTGGATCTCCTCTCTTAATAACTAGGGGTGTATTCAAGGAGCTTGGCTTGAGCTCAAAAAACTCGGGTTGAAGCTTTTCTCAAATAGAAATTGGCTCAAGCTCGATTTGATTTAAGCTCGAGCTGAGCTAAAGTCTGATTCATTAAAAAACCATATTTTTATAACACTAATAATATTATTATAAGTAATATTTACTTATTATTATTGTTGTTGTTATAATTATTGTTATTGTTTTATTAATATATATTACAAAATCAAACGGGGCCGGCTCAAGCTCGACTTAAACACAATTTCAAGCTCGGATAAAAGTTTGGCTCAGCTCAATTGAGCCAGAAATTTCAACTTGAACTTGGCTTGATCAAGCTGATGAGACAGCTCGGCTTGAATACACCCCTGTTAATAACTACTGAAAATAAATCATTCTAGTGAACAAAAAATTGGGGGAAAGTCAAAGAGCTCTCAAGACAAAGCTCCTAACCACATTATTATTATTATGAGACCAAATCCTCTACAGTGATAATCGGATTTGGCCAATCCGATTATCACCCTTAAGGTCAACACGTGTCCCTTTTGACACCCCTTAATTGTGGTTAAGATTCACCCACCCCTAGGGTTCACCCACCCATCCTTGATTGTTTTAAAAAAATATTAGTTATTTTTTAAAATATTTTAATATTAAAAAAACCCTAAAAATATTTTCTTAATATTAAAAAAAATAACATTTTTTTCTAAAAACTAAGGATAGGTGTGTGAATCTTAACCACTGTTAAAGAGTGTCACAAGGGTCACAGGGCGACCTCAGGGGTGATAACCGGATTTGCCTGGTAGAGGATTTGGTTTCTATTATTATTACAATATGGGCCCGTTATGTGATGGGCCTGACGTCTGTGGTCCCATGTTTAGTTCCTAAGGCGGAAACTCATTGATCCTTATTATTCATCCAACCTGCATCCGTCGTGTAAGCTGGAATTGTTCATGAGATCACGTTTGTGGGCTAAACTGGAGCCAAACAGAGGATGATTGCATTGGGTCTTAATTCAAAAGGCAGACGTCTGTATAAATCTAAGAGGCGTTTGGGTCATGCAAATGGAAACACTCGGGAAAGCGGGACCTAGGGCATCAATTTGAATTCTGTTGTAAAGGGATCGAATTTGAATGTAGATCTGATTACGATACATTACGATTATTTGTGTAACACACATATATCTTTACTATTATAATAAAAGAAGGATGGTAGGTAGGGTTGATGACAAAAAAAAATTAAATATTATATTATCATATTACTATTTAGTGAATAAATATTTAAGGATATAAAAAATGCTTAGTTTACCGGCGGTTGCTTTTATGTAACAAAATCACAGATCATCATTGGTCCACGCCCCATTTTTTAACACTCACCAAATGTGGTTAAGATTCACTCACCCATAGGGTTAAACAATCCAATCTTAGTTTTTTTTTAAAAAAAACAAACAAAAACAAAAATCTTAACTTTAATTCAGTTAAGCGTAATCAAGATTAAATGGGGGTTAAAAGGAGCATGAGAACACAACGGTAACTTAAGTAGCGGACCCACAGGTCCGCTAAGCATTGCTCTTGAGGGTACTAAAGTTATTTCAAATTTATTAAATTCAATCTCCTTAGATAGGTTTAATTACCTCAACTATCTATTCTTATTTTTTTTTCTCTCACTCTCTTTGACCACTGCATGCACATCAGTGGGTCTCACTAGGGCCCCTCTTTCCACTATCTCTTCTCCCCTTTATCTCTCTCTCTCTTTTTCACATGCACGTATGACCCACTAATATATATATATATATAATATACATATTTTTTAACGCAAAAAATAATGTGATTGCTTTTATTTAGATTATTATGAAAATTTTCTTGTATTTTTTATATGTTTGAAATTAATTTTAAGATTTTAATATTATTCGAACAGGAATCACGAGATTGAGATCAAATATCAATCTTAAATAAATAAATGAATTAGAACTCAAATTGACCAATTTATAATTATCGAATCTTGAATCAAATTTGAAACGGTTGATATTTGATTGATACAAATTCAAATGACTTCAAATTCTCTCCAATTGTTACGGAACTCATTGGAGTCTAGTTATATATGCTCTTGAGGTCGCCACGTGTCCCTATTGACAACTCTTAATTGTGATTAAGATTCAACTCTTCCTAGGGTTCACCCATCAACAATCCTTGGTTTTTAGAGAATATATATATATATATATATATATATATATATATTAAATACTGGTTGAAATTCACAAACTCTTAGGATTAAATTTTTTTTCATATTTTTTTCTAAAATTCAAGGATAAGTGGGTGGTTCCATAAAGGTGAGTGAATCTTAACCACAATCAAGAAATGTAAAAGAGACACATGGCGACCTCAATCGCGTAACCGAACTCCAAGGAACCTGATTATAACCATAGAGAATCAATGGTATTATGAGAATTAAGCAAAACATTCAATCAAGTGTTTGTCTTATATAATTAATTAGGATAAGGGAGGTTTGGAAATTATGAAACAAAATTCATCTATATTTAAGGGGAGGAATTTTCATTATATATAACTAGCGGGTGGGAGCGAGGGGAAGGAGTTAACTACAGTTAATAGGAGTTAAAAGGGACACATGTTAACCCACAGGTGTGATTGAACTCTCCCTGAGTTCAATCGCGATTGGCTGTGATTTTATTCTTTAAATAGATAGATGAGCAAGGGGTAATTTGGGAAATAAAGTAAAACATTAAATCAAAGTTTTGTTTTATATAAGGGTAGTTTGGAAATTTTGGAAAAATCAAGTTACCCCAGCCTCTCGCATTATAATAGTAAAGAAGAAAGAAAAGAAGAAGAAGATTATGATAATGATAGTTTGAGAATTATGAAAAAAAAATACCTATCTACGTTTAATGGGAGGAATTCTCATTATATATAAGAAGAAGATTATTAATATTATTATTAGGGAACTGATTCCTTACTTACGTGTCCGAATTCCACTAGGCAGAACATGGACACCCCCTCCTCTTGTCGGGCAGAACAAGAACACCCCTCCTCTTGTTGCATGCCCCTTTTAACCTTGCTTAAGGGTTATTAACTTAAGGGTTAATTTATTTTTCTAAAAACCAAGAGTAGATGGATGAACCCTAGGGATGAGTGAATCTTAATCATAGTTAATGAGTGTGATGAAAGGGACACATGGCAATCTATAAGCACACGTTAACTATAGTTTAGGTTAGTTAACTCAATGTTAATATTTTTTTATTTTTTTCTAAAAATCAAGGGTAGATGTATGAACACTAGGGGTGAGTAAATCTTAATTAACCACAATTAGTGGGTGTTAAAAGAGACACATAGCAACCTGTAGGTGTGTACTTAACTATGGTTTAGGTTAGTCAACCTATGTTTATTTTTTTTCCTAAAAACCAAGAGTACATGGATGAACCCTAAGAATGAGTGGATCTTAACCATAATTAGTGGGTATTAAAAAGGACATGTGGCAACCTATAGGCACACGTGTTAACTGTGGTTTAGGCTAGACAACCTAAGGTTTATATATTCTTATATTTTTTCCTAAAAACCAAGGATAGATTGATGAACTCAAGAAGGGAATAAATCTTAACCACACTGAAATAGGTGTTAAAACTTAAAACAGCAGGTCGCATGCGCATTCAACGCGAAAGAATCATTATTATTATTATTATTATTATTATGAGCAATGATAGGCGTACCCATGAAATCCATTTAGAAAACCTAAGGTTTGACCTCATTGGTCCAGCCCCCTATTAAATACTCACCAAATGTGATGAGTATTTAAGAGAGGGGGAGGGGGAGGGGGAGGGGGAGGGGGAGGGAGGTTTCTAAATGCATTTCTTGGGTACGTAAACTATTTCCCTATTATTATTAGGAAAATAGTAAACGGACCCATGGATCCCAATTGATAACCTAAGGCATCCACCAATGGGTGGATGCCTTAGGTTATCTATTGGGATCCATGGGTCCGCCTATCACTACTCTTATTATTATAACACCAGCTTCATAGAAAACACAGCACACCGATGATGTGATTGACTAAGATATCTTCTCAAGCAATCAGACCGTCAGTTATGTGTGGTGTGTGTTTGCATGCTGTGTGCGTGTGTTTGCATGGGTGGTGTGAGTGTTTCCTTCATTTGCCTTCAGTAATCACCTTGTGGTGTTATTGAGTTTACCAAAAAAAAATCAGACCATCAGTTTGATGGCTTCAGAAAAATTGTGTCTCGTCATAAGATCATGAGAAGCCGAAATAGTAGTCAATGACAAACACGTGTTAGTTGTATTTTAACATGGTTACGACATACCTGTGCACACACGGAGGAGAATCTAAGGTGGCGTTTGGATTGGATTTTTTTGGCCAAAAATCAATTATAATAAAATTGATTGTGTAGAAATTCATGATCAAATAATAGTGTTTGGAGAATATAAAGTTGAGAGACTCACCTACGTATTCTCCGAACACTATTATTTGAAAAAATGATTATTTGACCATTAATTTCTATACAATCAATTTTATCAGAATTGATTTTTGGCCAAAAAATTCAAATCCAAACACCTCATAAAACTTTGATAAATGTTAACCCCAAACTTCCAAATTCTTAATGCGGTACCCAAAGTGTCACTATTTCTCCCACTTGCCTACTTTTCTTTAGACTCGTATTCTTCTCAGTTGTAACCGGTTTTGCCAGAACAATTGGAGAATATATTAGGCATACTATAATAAGGTGAATGAGATACACTATATTATTATCAGTGTATCTCAATCACAATCTTTGATTAGCATCAATTAAGGATATAATATATTTGATTAGAATTTGATTTGATTAGCTTTCTATCTTGAGGTCAATGTAATCTCTATATAAACTCCAATGGAGCTCATTGTAATTACTCAAGCTATTCAATAGAATCTCTTTTCTATCATGATATCAGAGTGGGTCGATCGGACCTTGTCTTGAATTTCTCTTCCAATCTTATTTTTACGACAGGCGGCACTCCACCACCCGTCCGGCTCCTTTTTTTTTTTTACTACCTATTCTTGTTGCATAGCACGTTTGACCTGTTGGATAATCTGGTTCTACCAAGAATTCATCATTCCCACTCTAAAAAGTGTTGTTGCTCATCCTGTCCATGTCAGTCCCAAATTTTTTTTATTACTTCTGCATGCTACTAGTTTCTGCAGGAATTGCTTACAACAAACAGCCCTCTTTCCAAGCACCTATAGCATACCTTGCAACCCATAGTAGTGTTCCTCTTCAGGTCTAAGACACATCTCTTTGCTGATATAGAAGGGAATGTCTCTCTTCCTCTGATCCATGTATGTATTCTTGGACATATCCTTAGGCTTATGACCAATGATAAATCTTAAGAGGTTGAATTAAAAAAAAAAAAAGTGGAAGATGGGATGCGTGATTGATTTTTCTAGCAAATAAGTTGATAAGCTCGTTGGAGAGGCTGTTGCGTGAGTCAGTGAGAAAATATGGCTCTTTGGCGGAGTTACAGTTCTATCAACGGAATCTTTGTCGACACTACAACTGAGATGATGCAAACTCCAAACCTATTTCCACCACTCTTTTTTTTTGGTTATGGTAGATGAGGTTTCACAAAAAAAAAAAAAAAAAAGCTCAAAGAAGCCTCCTCACAAGCCCATAGAGGCATTGTTTAGGCCCGTCAGAGGTCTTTCAGGTCTTTTAAGGCCTTTCCTTGTGCCCATCAAGGCCCATTTGAGCCCACTTAGAGGCTTCTTCTGTAGGCCGAACGAGGCCATCTTTTCAGGTATTCAGAACACTATTCTAGGTCCATAGAGGCCTATTTATCAAGCCCATTGAGGCTCACATTTCTTGGCCATTAGAGGCTAGTCCTTTCTCCATAACCACATCAAGAAGAGTAAGAGACTTATCCATCAACAAGAAAGCATGTAGTGAAGATCTAAAGGTACAAAAGTGGACTTTTATTCGTGGCAAACACACAGAGATTTTTGAATCCCCGTATGTTTGAGGGGGCGTATTGGAGAATATATTAGGCATACTATAATAAGGTGAATGAGATACACTATATTATTATCAGTGTATCTCAATCACAATATTTGATTAGCATTAATTAAGGATATAATATATTTGATTAGAATTTGATTTGATTAGCTTTCTATCTTGAGGTCAATGTAATCTCTATATAAACTCCAATGGAGCTCGTTGTAATTACTCAAGTTATTCAATAGAATCTCTTTTCTATCAAAAACGTTTACGCCCCTAAGGTGGCCAGATATCCCTTTTAACGCTTCTTAATTGTGATTAAGATTCACTCACCCCTAGGTTCACCCATTAAACTTGGTTTTTAATAAATTTTTTTGTTTACCGTGATTAAAATTTACCAACGCCTAAGGTTAATTTTTTTTTTTTTTTTTTTAATTTCTAAGAACCAAATATAGGTGGGAGAGCCCTAGGGATAAATGAATCTTAACCACAGTTAAGGGGTGTAAAAAAGGACACATGGCAACCATAGGGGCGTAACCAGTTTTGCCAAAAACCGATTACAACTGGAGAAGATTACGAGTCTTTTCTTTATTACATTAAGAACATGTATAAATAAGATTCCTGAGAACAGGAACCCAGGTTCCTCTTCTAAGCTGGCCGTAGTGTCCCTGTGTCCTTTTTAACTCCTCTTTAATCATGATTATGCTTAATTAAGTTAAAATAAATATTTTTATTTTTTTAAAACCATGATTAGATTGCTTAACCCTAGGAATGAGTGAATCCTAACCACAGTTGATGTGCGGTAAAAAGAGGGCTTGTACCAATAAGATTAAGTTGACCTTGGGTCCGTTTTCCATTTCCCTATAAATAATGGCGTCCTCTGAAAATTCTGTTCTCATAACTTGTTAGAGGGTAGCAATGCTAGGTGCGGGCCACATGAACTTTTAATTTACAAAAATAGATAATTTTTTATGCCATAGTAATAGGCTGGGCAAGGGGCGGCTGCCTCTAACTTAATTTAAAGAAAATCTTTTATACTATATGTGTGGTTTAATTATATATATATAATTATTATTTTTTTTGATAAGTAGATAATATTTCATTCAAAGGTATTCGTTATAGGAATATGTAGGGCATAGTCGAGCGGATTACAAATCAATGCCCTCCTAAATTTTTGAAAAAAAAAGTATATTATATTATTAAAATTTTAAGAGAAATGTTAACACTACTCTCAGACCTTTCCTACTCTCAACATGAACCAACCACCTGTCCATTTTGAGAAGTTTGGCTCTTCAGAAATTCAACTAGATTTAATAATCTAAAGAGACCGTTTGATGTAACTATAAATAGGATTTATGGTTGGTTGAGGATATCTTTTGAGGCAAAAGTTTGGCTCAGTGGATGTCTGAGCCAAGCACTCAAGCATCCACAAATGTTAGGGCACCTGACGATAATTTGGGGGAGAAGTCATTTCATTTTCTTCCCATGATTTTGACTTCTACCCACTTGATATCTCTCCCCTTTAAAACAACACATGTCCGCCAGAGCAAATTTAAGGCAATCTTTTGAACGCTGGGAAATCAAATTCCCTTTATCGAGAAGGGAGGAGTTATGTGAGGTCTTTAATATTTGTTCTTTTCATCCATTGTGAAAAGGTCTATTATCACTTAAATGGACTAGTTCGTCTCCAAGTTGGTTCAAATTAAACATTGAGGAGGCTTCCATTGGCAATCCAGGAGAAGCTGAAGGAGGATAGATTATTGGGAACGATTGAGGGAACCTAGTTATCACTTTCTATAGTCAATGTGGTATGGCTTCTAATACTATTGTTGAGATGAGAGCTATTTGTGATAGTTGTAATGTTGGGATTAAGAATAATATGCTCAGTTTAAACAACATTATTTAAATTTCATCTAGACCATGTAATTAAATTTTCTAGAATACATAATCAAGAGAGATTGAGATTGAAAGAAATAATCACATATCAATCGATGGAATATCCTTTATTCTCTTCTCGATGTGATGTAAGGCTTTACGTACTGCGAATCAAGAGGAGCTTTCTCTTTTTTTCTTAAGTCTGATTCAATGGGGCTTCAAAATTAACTTAAGAGAATAGAGGGACTTCTTTTTTCTTTATATACCCTTGGAACCCTACCCATCGTAAAATCTAAGAGCAGAGAGGAATCACATTAAGGATCTAACGGCCGTCAACCCCAACTATGTTTGTTAGCTTTAAGAATACCTAGGAGTCTATGTTCAATTACGTTTTCTTAGTGGGATCCATTAACTTTAATATTCTCTATAAAATCCGAGTTTTAAAAACCAAAGGATTGCGTGGGACCACATGGGTTTTTTATTTAATTTTAAAAACTCTAACAATCTCTCACTTGGTCCTAGCAATCCTTAAATAAAAATAAAAGAAAAAGAATTTTCAGATTGAACAACCTTTAAAACATGAGTGACCACTCTTTTATTTTGAAAAATAATGCTGTCAAGAATTAAGTATTCTTTTAACTTTCACTATGATTCAAAAACACTACTAACGGTGATCATGGAATCATATAGCATCTACTAGTATTCATTACTATGATTCAAGTCACTTCATGGTCAAACATTTAGTAATATTAATGTTTCTGAATAGAACTTTATGGTGGCTTAGTATGGTGACATGGACGGTACACAACCTATGTGATCATAACGTGTACGTCCAAATATTGTTCACGCTACATGCATTTAAGCATATGCATGTCATTCTGATATTTCATGACATTCACCATGTGAATTCCATCACCATTTATCCAGAATGATGGCCTCAACATGGTGTCCAATCATGTTCAACTCAAGATACTTGAGAGCTTTGTGCGGGGCTCTCGAGCAAACTTAACATCAATGGCATCCGCCATGTGAAGTCCATCACTTGATGTCTTTAACTTTTGCCCATGTAATTCAAATACATAACCAAAATGGTGCATCACATTTCATTTGTATAACCATAACAATTCAATATCTAAGAGTGCAAAACAATGACAAGTAAATCATATAAATAACTGGAATATAAAACAATAAACAACATACCCACTAAATAAAAGAATCAAAAGACTCTAAAACTCTTAGAGAAGTAGCATGTTCTTTAAAAATTCTAGTGGAGAGTCCTTTAGTCAATGGGTCTACAATCATAACCAAAATACAATCTTTAGCTCACTAATAAAATTCTATGACCAAATGGCCTTCTACGAGGCCTCAAAACATGCAACATATTCTATTTTCATAGCAGATGATGTCACCAAGGACTATTTGGCACATCTCCATGAAACAACACCTCGAGCTAACAAGAACACATAATCTAATGTGGATTTCAAATTTACAAATAGCAAAAAAAAGAATCTGAATAACTGACAACTTCTGATTCATTACATCCCATGTAAACCAACATGAAGTCTTTGAGACAACCCCAAATATCCAGAATTACGATATCTAGTATTCTTGATACCCAAAACACAACTTGTCACCCATATCTTTCATGTCAAAATTCTTTGACAAGAAAAACTTGGTATCATGCAACATATGAATGTCATTACATGCTAGAAGAATGACATTAACTTGCAATAAAAGAATGAAAACCCTGCTCTTACTGACCTTAAGGTATATGTACCAATCCGTTGGATTTTCCTTAAAATCATGTTAAATTATTACTTGATCAAATTTCAAGTATCATTTCTTAGATGCTTGTTTCAAATCATAAATCGATCTCCTTAGATTACAAACATGGTGTTCGCTTCAAAGAGTAACAAATCTCTACTTCAAATCTCTCTGGTTGATCCATGTAGATCACTACCTCAAGCTCACCATTCAAATTGTGTCACAAGAGCCACAATTACCCTGAGAGAATCCTTCTTTCTAACTTAAAATCTTTAGATACAAGCCTAACTTTAAATCTTTCTACTTTTCTTTCAGAATTCTTTTTTATTTAGTAAATCTACCTACACCCAATAGTTGAGGAATTAACAGGTAATGAGAGGAGTTTCCAAACAAAATTGGTACACCCTAAAATCTCATATTGGTCAAATAGTACTTTAGATCCATGACACTACATATCCAACTGCATATAAGGCATATAAAAATACGAGTCTTAAAATTTTTCTTCAACATTAATAAAATTCTCAATTAAAGTCTTCAATAAATGAAATGACATCAACTATAATTTGAAGACAAACGAACAATCTTAACCATATTTAAATTCGATCATCCCATGTAATCCAACATCTAAAACTGCATTCAAACCTAAACAACATCAATTAAATTATCTGAGTACAACCTAACTGAAATAAAATGACTACTGCCTCAATAATAGGGTCATTTATTCAGGTCCCTCTCTTCATCATGCTAATTACCTTCGGAATCCCCTTCATATTTTTTCCTCAGTCCACGGTCTTAGAGCACAGATATCAAAGCCCGAACCTAACAAACAATAACACTTCGGCTGAGCATTGGAAATACTCAACGGATACAAAACATAATTAACATGCATTTTCATAATATCATATTACGGAAACATTTAAAACAGTTCATATAATCATAATATTTTCATATTCATGACTCATGCAGACTTGTGATACATATGTAGACTCATGTCCATTCATACTAGTTTCATACCAGTTCATACAAGATTCATACCATTATCATACCAGGATTCTACTAGTCATGGGTACATATGCAAACTCAATAATGCATGTACTTATACAACCATACTATGTCGTGAGATTTGTGCTTGACCGTGTCATGACATCATCCCCTAAGCATAGTCGAGCTATCCAGAAATTTAATCATTATAAATGCATAAATAAGCATAATTTAACATGTGAGATCATATCATAATACTTATCTATTAACAGAATATTAATATCAATTCATGTTAGAGAGATTATCAATATCATTGAATAATGTAAAATTGTAAATCATTCACCATAATCCAACATGCATCTCATCATCCACAATTAATTCATAACCATTGTTCATTCCCTTTCTATTAAATCAAGATCCATCATATTTCATATTCCAACAATAATAACAATTTAAAACAAAATCATCAATTTTATCAATATTCCTTATATATATCAGTTCATATTAGATCTTTAGATCTAATCCTTAAAAATCACAAAAAATCATTCTACTCAATTAGGATTTATCAATATCTAACCATGATCTTAAAACTAGCAATTCCTATTAATTAAAATCATTAATTATACAAAGTATCAAACCTCTCAAGATCGTCTCCTTACGATTAATCGCTTGCGAATGCCTTGGATCTCGATTTCTAAGCGATCCTTCTTCTCCAATTGCAAATCCTTTGAAATTCTTAATTTTTCCCTCTCTTTTTTTCCCTCTAAACTCTTAGAATGCTTCTTTAACCCTAGGTTCACGAAATAAGGTGTATTTATAGGGTTGGGGAAACCCATGAAAGTTAAAAAGTCTGAATTTCACGATTTCCAAAAAAATCACCGCCTCAGCAATCAATCAGGCATATAGTGTCGATCGATCATCGCCGCAATTAAATGCTACTTTTGTAATGGCTTCATTTTCATGCACTTAAATCATAAAAAGTGGCTAAAATGAGCAAAGATAATTGGGTTTTTACTTCCAAACATTCCACAATAATTTTCATAGAATAAATGTATAACAATTAAACACATTTTTCTAGAAAATTCATATAATTAGCATGAATGCCAAGAAAATAAATTCGGGACTCTACAAAAATACATTTTCATAGACTTTAATTCATCTTTCATTGCATCCAACCACTTGAAAGAGTGCTCACTATTCACGGCATCTAGAAAACTGGATAGATCTTCCAAGTTGCTAATGTCACCTTCATCCTATACCTCATAGACAGTAGAAATAGCTAACATCTTTCCGTAGTAGATTTCCTAAAGGGAACTGGTGTCTTTATGGTAATTAGAGTGACTTAACATGCTGCGAACAACATCCAAATAGGTAAAGTTCCTTCTTTTAGCTACACCTCACTCATGACTAAGGACTCTAGATGCTTCTTAAAGATATTACCCAACCTACGATACCACAAAATAGACGAATTCTCTCATGTTTAATACATCTAGAACCGATAAAAGGAGTAACAGAATCAATAGACATACATAATAAGGATGATACAAAATATGATGTTAGCTAATAAAGACCATCTACTAATATATTACTACCACCAGTCTAAAAAATATGTCTAATGTAGAGTGTACTCCCCTCAAGGATAAAATCAAACACAAACAGTATCCAATTTAACATAAATAATATTTCGCCTAAACAACGGCACATGAGAGTATCATCAAATAACAAAACATAAATAGAGTCTAATATTAATTTATAAGTCCCAACAGCCTCCACCATCATTGGTGCAGATTTCTTCATGAACAACAACTCCTTTGCCTTAGCACTTCACCGATGAATGAACCCCTCCATTCTTCCTAAACCAATCCTTATACTTGAAATAGTCCTTTTTCATGTGACATTTCCTCTTGCAGAAGAAACACTCAATTTCCTCTGGTTGCATAGTATTTTCCTTTTCCTTAAATTGATGTCTAGAACTATGTCCTGAATTCTGTCTTGTACTCTGTCCTAAATTTTGTCTTGAACTTTGTTCTTACCAGAAATTCTGTGAATTAAGATTCTTAAACCCATTTTCTTTAAAATTCCTTTTGATACCAGAAGTCACAATTAAATTTGCAGTCTCAGCTTTCCCACACTTCACACGATTTTCTTCATTTACACACACTGTTATTAGCTTATGTAAGTCTCACTTCCTATCATGTGCACTATAATTAACCTTAAAGACGTCAAAGGATTGAGGAAGAGAAGCTACAGTCAAATGAACCATGAGGTCGTCCTCAACGGGTCAGCTCTAACACTCGAAGAGAGATAATCAACTTAGAAATCTTCAGGATATGCTCTCGAACATTTTCAGCACCATCATATTTCAGTGAGATCAATTGAGTCAGACAACTGTACTAAAGAGATCAAACAGACCTCATAAATTGCTTCTTGATAGTTTCCAGAAACACCTTAGCAGTATCAACAGTAGGAATACCACCTCTGATAACTTCTTGAACAAAAGTCTTAATGATCATCATGGCCATTCGATTGACCTTCTCCCACTTTGAATGGAAGGACTTGTCTGAGACCGAAAACTCAACAATGGGAACAACCGGCTTGTTCTCCAATATGACAAAGTCGTAATCAAGGCAGCCCAAGCTATATTTAGCTGCATCCTCCAAGAACTATAATTGGAACCATTTAGATGATCAATTTCAATCAAATGTTTCTGAACAACAGACTCATTCATAGTTGTAAATGCCATTGTTTTTTATATTATTATATATCTCACAAATTATAATAATTCACTTTATACTTGTCCTTGTAATATTTTACTTAAACTTTATCATTCTAATCCAGTCTAGGGGTTAAGCAGATTTAGCTAAATTGGTTTATTTAAGATTGCATACTTCCACTTTACGGAACATGTGAGCGCATTATCTAATTACACTTTTGGACAAAAGATTTCGACATGCAATTCAATCCCCCAATTGGCGACAACAGTTACGTACAGAACTGACCTATCACGTTTTGGATTGATCTGGACACTTCCAAAATATGATTTTGTTTTTTTTAAAAAAATTTAAAAGTACTAACCCTAAGGGTGAAAAGTTCTTAACTAGGTCTAAATATCTTTTTAGTATTTTTTTTTCTAAAAACCAAAGTTATGTTGTTGAATTTCAAGGATTAGCAAATTTCAACTGTAGTTAATAAGGGTTGAAAGGGATACATGTTGACCTATGGGTTCATTTGAACTCAAGGAGAGTTAAATCGCAATTGACAATGATCCAATCATGCAGACAATTGTCCACAAAAACAAGGAAAAGTAATACTGACGCATAGGATCGGATATGTGTGAAAACTTACTGAAGAGATGGTCCACAAGGTAATCCTCAAAAAACAAATCGGGAGTTGCACCCCCTCCAAAGACTATTCTATGTTGCCTAATCATTCTTTACAAATCCATTAACAATTAGTAATATTTTTAACCAAAATTTTTCTTTGCCTACAAGTCCTAGCCAAGTGTCCACTCATGAGAGTTTCGAAAAAAAAAAAAATTTGAATTGTGGGCATGGACTTAGCCGTCCTCACCAAAAGTCTCTCTCCCTCCATTATCACCCACGCAAACCGCACCTCCAAGTCCTCGACCACCATCACCACGTCTAGCACATACAAAAGGAGAAAAAACAAAAACCAGATAAAAGAAAGGCGAAGACCACTTTTCTTTGCTTTGTGTGAAAGGAATTATTATATTAAGTTGCCGACAAAGACATTATGATGATACCATCAGTCATGCACCTTCCTAGAAAGTCCCCTCATCATTTCCTCCTCTCCATCATTTCCGGCATGAATGAGATGCTGACTATGATGTCCCTCATCATCAATGGTTATAAGTCGATAATGTTACTGTGTATCAAACATACATGTTAATCCATGCTCCATTAATCTGAACCGTTCAATCAACGGATTCAAGTCCACATCTTCTGTCCCAGAACAGAATCTCTAACTTTCGATGGTTTGAATCATTGGATTAAGTTGATGGGTCCCCCTCAAGAGGAAGGTCCGGACCTAACAAGAAATCCCATAATGAGACTTCAAAAGTAGAGAAGAAAAGTGGGATAGACATCACGTGGGCCGTGACCCACCGGTCCCTGAAAAGGGGTACCTTCTCAAGCCGACCCCCTCAAATCCCCTCTCCCTCTCTCTCTCTCTCTCTCTCTCTCTCTCAAAATACTAAAAACACATACACGTGAGCCACCCCTCTCTCGTAATCATAACCACCAACTGATCTATCATTATCCTTCTCTGATCCAAGCACCAATCCTAAGTTCTTAACACCAAATACACAAAAAAAAAAAAAAAAAGGATAAAAAGATAAAAGAGAAATCCCTTCATAGATATATTGTTTAAAGATATACAAACATACATATAGAGATAAGAGATTTGATCTATATTTCTACAAACTAACTACACTAATTGTAGGAGATCATTAACAAGCCCAGAACAAAAAGATGGGATTGTTTCATTTTATTCTAACAAGCAGTAGAAGGATGGGTGAAGGGATTATAGAAATGGGGTTTTGGTGCCATTGTGAAAGGCCTCTTCGAAGAGCTACCGCCGATTCTTTCGCAAGAAGGGCACATAGTGAGAGTTGCCGCCGGGAGCTGCATGTATAGGGGTGTTGATAATTTCAGTGCTTTTAGCTCTTGTAGCTCCTTCTGTAGCCTCCTGTTCTCATCTGTTAGGGTTTCATAGCACTTCTTCAATTGCTCACACTCTACTTCCGTTTGCTTTAGCTTTGTCCTGTGAACAGTAATAACTCATTCAGACTCACATCAAACACATAGAAAGGATTATAAAGTTATATTAATTTGAGGATATATATTACCTTGCTCTCCTGTTTTGGAACCACACTTCTACCTGCCGAGGCCTTAGATTCAGTTGTTTCGCCAAGGCTTGCTTTTGCTTCTGATAATTCAAGAAAAAACACCACCTTCAGAAATTTTATCATCCTTTAATAATACAGAAAAATACCCATTAAAGAGAAGAGAGAGAGAGAGATTGGGTACCGGATTTAGAGTACTGTGTTCTTTAAAGCTGTCCTCTAGAAGGGTAGATTGTTCTTTGGTGAGTCTAAGTTTCTTCCTTGCATTACCCTCCTCGTCTTCATCACTTAACCTTGAAGAGACCCTCTCTATCTCTATCTCTATCTGTACCTCTTCACTCCCAAGATCTCTCTCCCTCTTGACACTAGCGTTGGAGAACGATGAGACTGCACTATGAGGAGAAGCTTGTCGATACATATCGGCCGATTCTTCATGGGCTTTATTCATATCAATCTCTGTGACCGCTTTATAAGTTTCCTCGGATAGGCCTAGCTTGAGCGACGGCTCAAAACTCCTAGTTGCCATCGGTGTGAGGGAGAGTGGAAAGAAGTGATCGAATTTCAAGCACGGCTTCTTCTGCCTTTGGTGATCAGATTTCAATGGAATTTCAAGCGTCCCTTGGCAGCCTAACCCAAGATCAAGGCCAGTGTAACAAATATCCTCACTACCCATCTGTAAAATCTGTTCAAGTAATCACAATTTTCTATGAAATGGGAGGAGAAGTGGAGATAGATGGTTGATGAAACTAATAGAGGAAGTGCAGAAATGAAGAAGAAGAAGAAGAGGGAGAAAATGAAGGAGGCTTGTGGGGCTGAGTGGTGGGGCTATGATTATTAATCAAAGGGTTGAATGAGTAGAGAAACGAATCTGGTGTGGAATAATGAAAATGGATGAGATTTTCTAGCCCCAATCACCCCCACTTACAATCGCCCTTCTTATGATATTAGGTTAAGCTATTTAAGTGTAGAATAAAACCTTTGGAGCCTTATTGGCCTAGTCTTGTAGGTTCAAAACCCTAAATTATTTTGTTCCTAAAATAAAGTTATCAAAGACAACGTCTCGATTAACCGTAGGATCCGATGGTCTCATAAACTGTACTCTGAAGTGAGGCCCACATAAAGTATTTGTTAAGAAAGGGCGATTCTGCATAGGGTGATTGGGGCTAGCATTCACAAGTACACGTGGATTCAGACGAAATCCATATATAAAGAGAACACATAATGAGAATGATTCGTCCTCTCTACGCCACCCACTCACGTGCCATATAAACTAGTTTTGGAGTTTTTCTTGTTCTTAGTTTTCCTTTGTATGTAGACATTTATATGGAAACTTCATTGGTACGTTTTATGTGTGCAAGTGGGCACATAGATCTTGTGTGCCCCTCATGATAATGGGTCACGTCTGCCATTATTGTGAGTGTAATATTGGTAAAAAAAAGTAAAAACTTTCATTATACAATGAGTTGAATTCGACTCATCATACTTTGAATTTTTTTTTAACATGCCCTATGAACACCCCGGGGTGTAGCCCAGTGACCGAAGGATGAACGGTAAACCCGAAGGTCTAGAGTTCAATTCTTGAGCTCTCCTTAATATCGGTTGTATGGGTGAGGTATTCCCTATGCAGCACGTGTCAGGATATCCATGCACGTTTTATAAAAAAAAATGTCCTAAGTAGGGTTGGGGGCACACCAAATTTGTGCGCCCACTTGCACAATTGGTATAAGTATGTCTTGCATGGATCAATCGAAACCGTTGCTTTCACTTATATAAATGGTGGTCAGTAAAGGAATTGTTACACCTCCCTGGTTTGCCCCAGTGGTAGGATGTATCTCCTTTATGCGCGGAGGACTAAGGTTTGAGTCCGGACAGTGTGGCACCAATTGCGAGGCCCACCATTTATACTAAATGAACCCAACTCCTAACAACCAAGATAAATGATGCCTACACCTCAAAAATAAAAAAGTAAAGGGATAGTTTTAATATATGATAATCAGTAAAGGGATAGTTTTCCCATATATGTGTGTGGTTTGTAAACAATCTAAGGGGGACAACCCTCGTAGGAAGGGTCACGATTGGAACCCATCATTGTCGCAGACCACAAGAAATGTCTCCCACTACATCATGCCTTTTTTGCCTGCAAGATATGGGTTCTTGTTATAAACAAGGGTATTTTAGCTTATGGTTGCAAACAATCAATTGAATCCTGACACATCAGAAAGGGTCAAATATATGTGCAATAAAAAATCACATCTACTTTTTATTGTTTAAATTGGTATGACATTTTTTATATGTAAGCATCTCATTGGTCATTTGTAGCATGGGCTTTGTTTCCTTACTTTCTTATCTTCTTTTAGACTTTGGGTTGGGGGTAGATTTGCATATGTGATGATGGAGATGAGAAAGAGATATGCACAATCGAGAAATTAATCTCCTATGACCTACATGCTCTTGTTGTTGTATAAAATTAGAAAAGGAAAGTGGTAGAAGACACCATAGGAGTTTCAAAGAGTTATAATGGTGCTCGAATATAATTCATTAACAAGAATCCGGATCTTTGCCTGTGGTAGAAAGTTGATGTCGAGTGCTTCGGACCTAGTGCATAGTAACACATTCAATATCGTTTTGTCGGCAATGCTAAGGTTTTTCAGATCACCTACACAGGATGATAAGATCAAGGTTATTAGAGAAATTTTTCAATAATTTCAACATTTTTCTCCAAAAGAAAACTAATGATGGGTACTTCTACAGAATATAAATGGTGGGAATTTATACCCCATGTTGTATCGATGATCGCTGACTCGTTGAATCAAACCATTCTACCAGTGAAATGCACTTGTTTGGCGGGTCATAGTCGAAAAGATCATAACCATGAGAAATATTCATTTATTCAATGCTTCCAGTTCCCTTTTTTTAGCCGTTCAAGTTTGAGGTGTAGATTCTGGGGCGAGGACAAACTTTAATTACCACTCTGGAAAAGTTAAATTCTAATCTTTCTCTTGGTTTTCTTCAAAGAATACCGTGTAATGCAATGGCATTTGTTTTTATTTTTTTAATTTACTAATTATTCTATGAAAGAAAAGCTGAAAATTCTTGATGAAACTCTCTTTACTAAAGATATCAATAGGGCTATAAAGGGCAGAATAAGGTTAGGGGTCAACCCTAACCCTGCCTTACTTATAAGGACAAGACTTTAACCCTACCCTAACCCTTCAAGAGCCTAGATTGACTAGTCCCTAACACTGCCTCAAGGACTAGGGCAAGGCAGGGCTACAAAGCGGGAAAAAGTGATAAATTTTTATATGACATAAATATGGGATCATAAGCAATGAAGACTTGTTTAGTGCACTTTGAAGAAAGGATTTGTCAATATATAATAAGTATTAAAAGCAAATAGATAGGCATGGACTTTGACACAGTAGAGGTATCATCCCTAACCCTAATGGATGATTGGAAATAATTGTATGAACACAAAACCAATTCGAACTCCAAATCTCATCGGAACAACAAAAAGAAAGATATCAAGTGAATTATAATAACTCTAGCTAATATAATGGAGGTTCGATCTCCTGCCGTCACCCCATCATCTCTCAGTGGATAAAGCAAAGCGTACACCATTATTGACTTTTACAGGCCGACACATGTTGCATGGAGAGCATTGACACGTGGAACCAGTATGACACGTGGACCCCACCAATGATTTGGTATGATGGGCATTCGATTCCATGGGGAGCTTAGGGTGATTATGGAGCGTAGAAAGTTGGGAATGATGTAAGGGAGGAGGATAAGGTTCCTGTCTTTAGGGCCAGCCAGCCGACCATGTTAGTGGTATGAGATTGTGCTCTTGGTTTGGCTTTTCTTCGTCGCTCTCAATTCCAACCGTCCAAATCAAGGAAACCGAGAGGCTTTTGTCTACATTGTACGTCTATTTCCTTGTAATAATAATCTATTCTATACTATGCTTCAAGTATAATTATAGAGAGTTTTGAGTTTGAGGGAGCGATCAATCGAATCGTTGCATATTGGACAACAAAAGTCTCGTCAGAGTTATATATCTTCTTTGATTTCATGGGGGTTAAAGCATCATCAATCCACCGACTTTCTAAAAGCAAAGCTTCAGCTTACCCCACTCGTGACTCTCTACTTTTGCTCTACTTGCATTGTGTGGGAAGATCAGGTTTTCTTTCAGATGGGGCATCATGCTTGCGTTTAAAAGTTGACAGAGAGGAGACCCATGTCACCCCCACTAAGGTGACCTCTCTCTCTCTCCCTAGAGAGCTCTAAGGTCCCACATAAATTACCATTGATTTGTTGGTTGTGTGAGCAGGGCCGGAACCAGGATTTTCTAGTAGTGGGGGCACATGAAGGGATTCGAGGGCGTAGGCCCCGAAAAAAAATTATGACTAAGTTTTTGGGTCATTTCACCCATATAATTGGTACATATCTTATAAATATTATATATCTCTCCTTATTTACAAGATAGTTATCTCCTTACCCCATGTTCTCACCGTTAAATAATTAAATAACATGATATAAAAGATATCTCTTGTTTTCAATAGTTCTGGAAATGTTGCCCCCTTACCTTAATATAGTATAATTTAATAGGGACAATTGCCTCTAATGATAATTACACCCAATAAAATAATTCTTTTTTTTAAGTTCAACAGCACATGCACGGAGATCAGAACACAGTCAATTGCGATTGAAATCGAGGAGAGTTCAATTGCACTCACAAGTCAACACGTATCCCTTCTAACCTCTATTAATTGTGGTTACGATTTACTAACTGTTGGGGTTTGATCAACAATAAACCCTTGTTTTTTAGAGAGAAAAAAAATTAATTTTGGTTAGGAAAATTTAAATCTTAGGGTTAATATTTTTTATTATTTAAAAAATAAAACTAAGGTTATATTGTTGAACCCAAGAGTTAGTGAATCTTAACTACTGCAGTTCACAAAGGTTAAAAGGGACGTGTTGATGTATTCACTAGGTGTGATTGAACTCTCCCCGAGTTCAATCGCAATTGAATGATCTGCCAATTCCCATGCTTTGCTTTTAAAAATAATTCAAAAAATTCAGTGGGGGCACATGCCCCCACAGGCCCCCACCTGGCTCCGCCCCTATGTGTGAGTGCAAAAATAGTTAAAGACTTGCCGGCTAATTTACAAGATTTTTTATTGATTTTTGTTTCATTTTTCATTTTTCATTTTTTTCTATCATCTATACGGTTAGGCCACAACCCCGGTAAGCAATAATTCATGAGTTAATGTGTTACAGAGTCTAACATCTGAAGCTAGGCCAAAGTGTGGGCATATACAATTCGGGGACTGGATCTCAACCTCCCAAACCACCCACATGGAGATACACATTGCCAAGGGCGGAGCCAGGAATTTTTCATTGGGGGGGGCCAAAATACAAGTATAAAAAAGTAATGGATTTGAGGGTATGAAATTTGGGGCCGAAAAAACAAAATTAGGGGTAGTTTTTTTTTTTGAGAATTTTTTTTCTTGGTAATGCCCTTGAGGTCGCCACGTGTCCCTATTAATACCCGTTAACTGTGGTTAAGATTCACCCACCTATCCTTGGTTTTTAAATTTCTTTTCAAACCTAGTTAAAATTTACTAACTCCTAAGGTTAAAAATTTTTAATATTTTTTTCTAAAACCAAGGATAAGTATGTGAACCCTAAGAATGGGTGAATTTTAACCATAGTTAAGGGGTGTCAATAGGGACATGTGGCAACCTCAAGGGCATAACCGGACTCTATTGGGGTCCATTATATATATGACAAAAAAAATTGAGGGGCCACTATATTATATAAGACAAAAAAATTTGGGGGCAACCATAGTAAAAATATTAAAAAACATTGAGGGACCCTCTTTTCCATACTACCGCATGTACACCCTCCCGGGCGCGCGCGCACTGCCACCGGCACAAGCAGGGTGAGTGTAGAACAAATTTAAGGCAGGGCCCAGGTGTTCCAATGGAGGTCATGGGATCCACTCCCCAAAGATGAAGACTTCAATGAATTGGTAGAAAAAAAATATTTACTTTTTTAGTATTATATAATTGTAACATGGGCATGGTTGGGGGAAAGAAAAAATAATTGTTTAAAAAAAACACATTAGAAAAAAAAAAAGGCACTAGGGTCCAAGGCCCATATGAAAGGCTCAACAAGTGTGGTTGAGTCCCTTACCCATATGGTTGGGACAACATGACGTAGACCTAGTTTGCCTACATTGTGCATGTCAAAGACTCATGGTCATCATGCCTATGGCCATAAATTGAAGGGTGTCCTTGGGCACCTGCATTAATGTAAGGCACGAGGGTGAGACCCACCATCCATGGGTTCGACTGGAGGTCTCCTACTGCTCAAATCGACCTAACTGGAATTTTAAAAATAATAATAATAATTAACCTGTGCTTGACGTATTGTAGTGTGACCTTTAAGCTCCCATCAATTAGGTAGATTTGGTCCATTAACTTATCCTGGTATCACCTGTCACTTTTGAGTAGGATATCATGCTTGTCGGTACCAAATTTTCATACGAGAAATCTCAACCATATTCGAATTGGAGAACTTTTTTTATACTAGATTAGAGCCGCTCTTTCCCTCTCTTTGTTCTCCGTATAATCTTTTAGGTTCGTTCTTTTGCATAGACTTATGAGGTTCGGTACTTCACGAGTTTTGAGACTTTAATGTCTGATTTTGCAAGTTTTTTTTTATTTTTTTTGTAATTCTCGCAAGACTTTAAAAGTCAAAATAAGAGATTTCAAATCTCACCCAAATAAAAAAAAGGGGACTTGAATTATTATGATTACACGCAAATGTCAAAAGAAGAAAAGAGACTTGAAAAATCAGGCACTTAAAGTTTTTAAATTTTTGAAATACCAAGTTTTGTAAGTCTTAGCAAAAGGATGGACACTAAATAGAATTTCCAATTAGTTTGTAAAAATTTTATTTAGGTGACGTAGTCAGAAAACCCACTCGCCATTTAACACTAACAACTAACCAATCAGAAAAGGTATCTCGTATAAAATTAAAAAAAGGGAATTCAAATGGACGAGTATAATTCATTTTGATTAGATCCAGGAATGATATTCGATTTATATGCACGATTAATGGTTGTTATAATGAAACAAACAACTACCAAAAGAAGTGCTCTCTTAAAAAGTTGAAATTCTGTTGTTCTATGTATTTTTGGTCAATATACCCAATCAAAATTCTCTTTTGGAGATAAATTATAGGGTAGTATGACAACTTATTTGTAGCAAATATCCTCCCTCTCACTCTCAACAAATCCCCATATCGACTTGGTGGGCCCAATAGTGTCGCAAGTTGAAGTTTTATTCCATTTTTTGTTAGACATACAAATAGATCTGTATCACCTTATGTAGTCAACTACAATCAATCATGTCCTCCTAGCTTTTTTTTTATTGAAAAAGAGGGAGAGATGCTTATCGCCTTGTACACTTATACCATTGTGGAGATATCTTCAAGGATTAAGGAATATTTTTTTTATGTTTTTAAATCCATATATGATTGCATGTTGTAATGCATTTCATCATGAATTATTCTTTTTTTTTTCTTTTGGGTACACTGCATTCAGGGGTGGAGCCAGGATTCTCTTGTAGGGGGGGTTAACAATGGGGTTCGGGGGCTACGCCCCCGGAATTTTTTTTTGGGGCCAAGTCATGGGACATCGCCTCTGTTTGTGTCCGTTTTGTAAAGAAAATATTTTTTTCTCAAAAATTCAGGGGGGGCTAGAGCTCCCCGTCCTCCGGCACCACCCCTTTCTCAGGCTACACCCTTATTATTGCTATAGTAAAAAAAAAATCCCCGCCAATGACTGCATTATTCATCTACCTTTAGCGGATAGGGTTCCTAAATAAGGAGTGGGCCTCCGCCTTGTCACATTATTGAGGAAAAGTTTCACCTCCTTAAACTTGATCTTAAGACCATCCTCAGATGAGGGACACACCTCGTTTTGGAGTGTGATCAATGCCAGTCTGATCCGGTCTAGGTTGACGCGAACAGATTAATATAGTTGGGTGGGCTTGGACTTAGAATCTTAGACCACATGTCCATTTTAATATGTTTCTAATTGGGCTTGCCCAGACTATCAAGGCCAGTATATTTAAAAGCCCCAAAACAAGTCTTTTCCTCTAGTGATCCTTTAAGGTGACTTGGGGTAAGCTCCATTCAAATTTTTCGGTTCAGATTGTATTGGGTTTGCCTGGCCCATTTATTAATTGAGCTCGGACATACCCGAACGTAACCCATTGACACCCCTACACCTCGTTGTCTAGGACTCTTAACCAGAGGTTCATGTGTAGATTATTCTAATCCAACCTTGTAAAAGTATATTGGAAGGACGCAATACCTCCTCGGCTCCTCACATATTTACTTAACATGTGCGTTTGGATTTATGGAATTGGAATTGACCAAAAGAATTGAATTCCATGAAATTAAAGTCACTTAATTAAATTCTACTAAATTCATTATTCTATCGTTTGGATATACTACTGAATTTATAAAAGTGAATTGTATAATTTTTAATTCCACTATTTGGTACTTTTTGTAGAAATTTAGCAACATCTTCCTCTTATTATTTTGAAATATTTACGGTAGAGGCTTATTCCAAGCCCCCACATTTTGGTATTCCCTTTTTGCTCTCTCTCCATCCTCTTATATCTCTCATGCCCTTTACCCTAGTTAGCTAGCCCCACTCTCTTCCCATTATCCTTATATAGTTATGATAGCCCAATGCACACCCTTTACCTCACTCGTGGCAAACAAACAATTCCACATGCTCCTTTTATACTCAGTTCCAAAGCCCCCACACACTAATCCCTGTTCCAACGCCCCTTGCAGCAGCCATAGACGATGACCCCTATTCCAATGCCCCTAGCAGTAGCCACATACAACAACCCCGGGTTCCAACGCCCCTAGCAAAAACCACATACAATAAACCCCCCTCTTCAACATCCCTAATAGCACCCTTAGCCTTTCCTGCAAAACTAGCAACCAAACAACTCTTAGGGGGAGTTTGGATTTATAGAATTGAAGAACGGAATTGTCAATTCCATGTGACAATTCTAATTTCATCGTTTGGGACACATTATAAATAGGATGGAATTAAGATTTTCTAATTCCATAGAGAATTCAAGCAGTGATTTTAAAGGCAAATTTATAAGATTCAATTCCACAGTAAAATGGTCTTATTTGACAAATCCACGCTGCTGTGGAATTTAAAAATAAAAAAGAAGCCTGATGGTTTCATTTCTCCAAGAATTTAATAGTGCATCCAAACGATAAAATTTTGAATTTCGTGGAATTTAATTCAGTATGTTTTAATTCCATGAAATTCAATTCTTTGGCTAAATTCCAATTCCATAAATCCAAACGCACCCTTAATTTTCATTAGGAAAAAATGCTTATCTATGACTAAGCATTGATAATGGCTATTAGATGAAAGGGGACCGGTGGCAATGGGCTTCTCTCCTATTTTCAATTTTCTAATACTTTGGATTTGTTAATTAAGACCTATTTACAAAGGAATTGAATTCTACTCATTTACCCCATGAAATCCCTATTTCAATTCCATATAGAATTGACAATTCCAATTCCACCATTTTTATAATATGTCCCAAATAACAGAATTGGAATTTAATGACAGAATTAACAATTCCGTCCATCAATTCCATAAATCCAAACACACCCTTATAAAGTGGAAAGTGCCCTAACGTTTTGTGGTACTCTCATTACAAGAAATACTCTCTCTAAGCCCCCTTGTGCTGCAGAGTTAGGGTTTTTGTGCATGTTAAAACACTCACATATGGTGTGGACTATGGTGTGCTCTCTCTGATGAGGAAGGTGATCATGTGATCTATCCAAATGGTAATGTCTTGTCCAATGGTATGGACTATGGTCTGTTAGAGGAAGGTCATGTGATCTAATCCAAATGGTAATGGTAATGTCTTGTAAGAGTTTCACTCCTTTTTTTTTTTTTTGATATACGGTGTTAGTATTTGTTCAGTTAGTGGGCGGGTGGAGAGTATATACAAACTCCCACCCTCTCGGGAATGGAACCCGGTACCTCCTCCCAAAGCAGGGGATACACTACCACTCCCCTCACTAACCATTAACCACTAACCAATGATTACTACGTAAATGATAAATGAACAAAAAAAAAACAGTGTTTTAAGTGTGTGCAAACCTTAGCCGGCCTTTGGAGGGATCCAAAGAAAATTCCTAAGGCCCTATTTATTTAATGACGAAGCTATTCCGTTGTTATACTTTATTTTTATCAGCGACTGAAGGTTCTTTTAAAAAAATTGTATTAAATGACGAAATATGCAGTAGAGATGGAAAATTAGTGACAGTTTTTATTACCGTCTCTATGAGTATGTATTAGCGACGGTTCTATAATCCATCTCTAAATTTTCGTCTCTAATTGGTAATTTCTTGTAGTGGGAAGAAAGTGTTATGAAAAATAAAATAATTTCTTATTTTTTAGTGAAATTTTGTCTCTTAACCATAAAGTAGTATTAGAGAATTATATGTAGCGAAATACCCATTTTCAAGTATGCCAAACTAAACATGTAGCTTTTTCCCTGAAAATAATTTTAGGCATCTTTTTTTCCTCTAAACAAATGCAACCTAAAAGAAAAAAAGACCAAGGAAACAAAATTTGTAGAGAATTGTACAGGTATTTTAATGAGATTAATGTCCCCGCCAACTTAGTACTTCAAGTTGTATGAAAATATAGGGTATATTAGTAGATACTCTTGAGTAGTCCTTATTCAGAGTTTAGTATAATTTTTTTTATTCAAAGTATCCTTTATTGAGCACAAATCCTTCGTAACTAGACCCACACCACAAACATGAACATGAAAGTGTCCAACAACTATTCTAATAAAACTTTATTTGGTCAGAATTAACTCTAGTGCTTAACGCTAACCCAACTAAGAGTTTAGAATAAGTTAATGAGACATGTGTTGCGATTTTATTCATTGTGTGGGCCTGGGTATGAAATTCTACGTCTTCCTAATTTGGGTAAACTGATAGTTAACGTTTGAGAATGCTTAATTGTTAAGTTGAGATATGTAGCTTAAAGATTTTGTTGATTTTGATTTAAAATTGGATTTTTAAATTAATAAAAATGGATCATTAGGATCCAAGGTTTTGATTTTAATCATGGACTAAAATCCCCCATTAATTTAATCTTTGTTTAGATTGGGTGTTTGATCTCTTGAAAGAGAGAAAACATATTTTTAATGCATTTCCCTTGTTTCTTTAGTCCCACGTCGAAAAGGAAAAGAAAATCTAAAGAGTTTAATTACCCTCTTAATTTCTTAGTTGTCAACAACCAAGCATAGGGTGTAAAATATTGATCGGTGCTAATTGTTATACATTTAAGCACCTCAATCTAAACTTCTTAGTTCCTTATAATCTTTTGGACTATTTTACGGTACTTGGTTATCTTTATTGATTTTAGGTTCATGTGAGGAAAAGAAATTAAAATTAAAGATTTAAAGACTAGCTTCCAAGACTTGGAAGAGCTTCAACCATGTGAAAGATCAAAAGAGGGTAGAATTATGAAAAATTATGTACCTTACGATTGATCGTGATCTTACTACAATCGATCATAGGTTTGTACTGCGATAGATCAAAGAAGTTGCAATAGATCGCAAGTGAGGCAGGGAATTCTGGAACAGTTTTGTCTGTCTACGATTGATTGCAGATGCTTTGCGATCGATCGCAAATCGGTGTTTTTGCCTTGGAAATGATGTACAGAAAAGAGGACTTTGAGTCCTAATGAGTTTACAACAACCGTATCGAGCCTCATCTACCAGGGAGTGCTAAACCATCGTCTTAGAGGGATTCAAATTTCACGTCATGTCCCCACAATCTCCCACCTTTTCGTAGATGATTGCATGCTCATTCTCAAAGTAAATCTCCATGAGCCCATTGTTCTTAGGGACATTCTTCAGCTCTACGGAACAACCTCGGGACAGATGATTAAACATTCAAATTTGGAGTTACTTTTAGTAACAATTGCCTTCTCGATTCCAAAGGATGAACGATAAGATATTGTACGTTCAAAATCTCACCCCTCCGAACAAATATCTGGGACTGCCCACCAAGTTTGGCAAGTCAAAATTGCAGGTTTTCAACCAAAACAATGGATCTTGAATCGCATTCAAGGGTGGACTAGTTCTTTATTAACTCAAGCAAGTAGTGGGGTTCTTATCCAAGTCGTTGTTCAAGTTATCCCGACTTATACGATGAGTTGCTTCAAGCTTCCTGGACGATGGATCACTAACTTAAATTTGGCAATAGCTCACTTTTGGTGGGGGCATGCGCAAATATATAAAATCCACTGGCTCAACTAAAAAAAATTATGTCTCCCCAAGGATAAAGGAGGTTTATGGCTTCCAAATCTTCAAGCCTTCAATATTGGATTGCTAGCCAAGCAAGGCTAGTGGCTGCTCAAGCACCCGAATTCCCTCTGGGATTAAGTAGCTAAAGCAAAGTACTATCCCCACTCCTCTTTCCTAAATGCTCGAGTGGGATACTGTCATTCTTGGAACTAATGAAGTATTATTGCTAGTAGTTCAGTTCTCAAAAAGGGCATGATGTGGCAAATTGGGACCGGCATGATCCTTGCATACCAAACCAAACCTCTTTCAAACCTCTCCCTTATCCAAATTTGAGAGTGGATGATAGGTGTGTGTCCTCCATTATTGATCAAGAAGCGGGCTGTTGGGATAGGGAACGCCTCCTTACTTTGTTGGTGTCGGCTACAGAAGCAAAAAATCAAGAAAATTCCTATCAATGCCTCAAATAGATTGGTGTGACATTTCTCCCAAAATGGAAATTTCAAGATTAGCTCGGCTTCTCACCATACTAACCAACTGATTGAAGCTAACATCCTGTTAAGCAGTGGTACTCCTTCTCAGGCTTGGAAAAAAAAGATGTGTCACAATGCAATAGTGGTCACGTCAAACCTTCAAAAACGGGGGATGCGAGTGGACAATTCATGCCCGTTATGCGGCCAAGCTAAGGAAACAGCCATCCACCTTTTTCTTATAATATAATGCCCTTGTTCCCGTTGCTGTTGCTTTAGTTCTCATCTATCTCTTCAGTCTGACTCATCTATAGCAACTTGGTGGACTAAACAACCAAATTTCACAAGTAACAACATGGACACCGCCACCTTATGGTGTATTTGGAAGCTCTAGAATGAGGCCTATTTCAATGGTGGCCAGCCGCCTGACCTTATCGGAACTCTTCGCCGAGAGGAATTCCTATGCCAGGAAATCAAAGCTCTGGCCGAACATTCAGCTACCTTCTCCTCCAACAGCGATCCAATCAGAGAGATGCTCTATTGGATTAAAATCGACACGGATGGAGCGGCCTTGATTAGTGGGATTGTAGTCGGCCTAGGTATCGTGGTTCGAAATCATATCGAAGAGACCATTTTTTCTTCATCCAAACCTCTCAGTGGGGATTCGGCTAGAGACGCTGAGGCTGAAACCATCCGACTTGGGCTTTAGATAGCAACAAGTCATAGTTGGGATCGTCTTATTCTTGAATCCGATTCAAAGGAAATCCTTGATTTTTTGTCTGCCTCAGTCGACTCCATCCATTGGGAGCTTCATAGTATTGTTGAAGACATCCACAATTTGTTGACTCTTTGTCCAGAAGCTTCCCTCAATCTCATCAACAGAGACGCGAACTTCGATGCTCATTTCGAAGCCCAACGTGCTCTCGTTCAAAGTATCAATTGGATTCATCTATCCAACGCTTCTAGAGCCACTTCTCCTCCAGTTCTACGACTTGTGTAAATTGGTTCTTGTTCAAGTCCCTTTTATATATGAAATTGCAGTCCATTTTTAACCAAAAAAAAAAGAATCAAAAATAGCTTTAATATAATTGGACACAAAAGTCTTCACATAAAATAACGAGAATACATTATTTTTTTTTTGTACCTAGCACTAATTGGGAAAAGTTGTTGAGTTTCTCGTCGAGTTGACTTAACCCATTCGACTCAGAAAACTGGAATGAGTTACATTTTAAAAAAAATATATATTTCATCATATAAAGGTGAGAGAGAGAGGTTTTTAGGGCATGAGACTGAACCCAGAGCCTCTCTATCTCTCGTCTCTCTGGCAACAACTAATCTTCGGCAATAAGTTTCTCTCTCATCCCTCTCACTCTCGTCATTTTTTCTCTCGCCCCTCTCTCTCTCATCCATTCTCCCTCTCTCTCTTGTTCTTCTCTTTGTCTTTTTCTCTTGTCCATCTCATGTATATATATCTCATTGAAGAGTCCTATTGTGTTGTCAATCTTTTTGGTTTCTGTGAGGGGAAAAAATACCGGACGGACACGCGTTAGCAGCAGCTTCTTCCACGCCCTGGTTTCCCGGTAGAAGGTTGGAGCGGAGGGTGTGGCACCCTGACCTGTACTCCGATGGTAAAGTCAGTAAGGGTAGAAGATGATGAACAGAAAACGCTAGAACAGTCACTGAAAAATACACAAGGCACTGGAGGCTCCTAACACGTATTCTCGGATCTGGGTCAGTGAACAAGTGTCCTGTGCACTAAAAATCAGGGGGTTTTTATAGGGCAAGGGTTGGTATGGCCATCGATGACCATGGATGGCCATAGGTGTCCATGCCACGTGTCTTTTGCACTCATTGCCAAATATCTTAGACATATCTGCCGCCAGTTGCATCACACGTGAGAGCCTCCTATAAGTCCAATCGGACGGGATCGGTCGGTACGCAGAAGTGACCAGCATTAAATGCCAAGACAGTGTTTTCGGCACGAAACGGCGCGTTCGGCACGCTTGTCGGGATCATGGATCGCCTCCTGATCACTTCCTCCTATGAGCCGATCTCGTTGTTGACTTAAGCTCGGTTACGGCGTAGATGCCTTAAAACACAGCACGACATCGTTGTCGGTGAGACAACGGACTCGTTGTTCGCGTAACGACAGCGACGTTGTCAAGAGCACAACGTTCACGTTGTGCTTTAGACAACGAGCACGTTGTCGAAGCCACAACGGAAACGTTGTTCTGCGTGAGAACAAAGACGTCGTAATGCGCACAACGGGATCGTTGTATATCAGACAACGTGTGACCCTCATATTTTAAGCACGTGACCCCAACTCGTGCCCACGTGTCACTTCCATGAACAAAACGACAAAAACGAGCTCGTCCTCCAACGCTGAGCTGAATTACGAATTTTATCCGTTACAATTTGCCCCTTTATGATGCTTTGAACGTAGTACGAAGCGTCATAAACGAACAAAAAGATCATACCTGGCACCACTCCGGAAGACGAAACGTTGCGTGCTTTAAACGCTTATTGAGAAGGTCGACCGTTCACGCCAGCTGGTCACGAGTGCGAACCGTCGCGTCTCTTTAATGCGGACAGGCTGTCATCATCACCGATTTCAATTTCGAGAACGCTTTAATGACCCTGACGGTTACTCTACTTGGTGAAAAGACGATCTTGCCACTGCTCTTAATTCCGTTGATACAGGTGTACGCCTCAGATGAAGGATAGTGGTGTACTTTCGTAAACCAGAGATGCTTATAAAATCCCATCGAATCCTCCTTCTCTCTCACCCTGTTTCATCAAGCACTGTTACTCTGTTGAATCCTCTTCTTGCCCGAAAGTTCATCTTCCTCAAGCTCTTCAACAATCTCTCTGAGTTCTTTGGTTCGGTACGCCCTTCACCCCTATCTTTTATTATCTTTTACTGTTTTTCCGTTTCTCTCTTCTCTGGTTCCCAGAGTGGTTCTGCTCTGCGCATATTTTTTTGCTCTTGTCCCTCTTCTCGATTTCTTCTTATCACCATGGCTGCCAACGTTCCCGTAGAACCTGCTAGGATAGAGGAAGTTAGAGGTCCTTCCGATGATGAGGCCAGTTGCACAGGTAGCGCACCTCACGGTGCCTATATTGAAAAATCCTCAGTTCTGCGCCAGTACCAGTTGGCGCATCTGAACCGTTACAGGGAACGTTTCGACTTCCCTTCCAATGTCAATCTTCACTTCAAGCGAGATGATGCAATCATAGATAGGCGTTCTGCCTGTACCGTTGTCTATCTCTCCCAGCTTGAGGCTGGCCTTCGCTTCCCTCTTCATCCTGTCTTGGATGAAGTTCTGTCCACCCTGCAACTCGCACCGGGACAAATGCACCCGGGCTTCCACAAATACATGTCCATGATGATCAAATTCATTAAGGACGGGTACCCCATAGAGGCTAGGCATCTATTCCACTTCTGTCATGCCGTCAGATGCCGAGGCAATGACGACGGTCTGCATTCCTACTTTTCGTGGAACAAGAAACCCCATTATCCAGAGCTCGTCTCAGGCATTCTCGATAGAGAAAGAAAATGGAAAGCCACTCCTTTCGTTGTCTCTGGCGGCTGGAAGGCAGAGAATTCCTCGGTCTCCAACGTCTTCCGAGTGGAAGCAGATATACCACAAGTCATCCGTTGTCCGTTGTGCACCATCGTCCTGACTACGTTCTCGTTGTATGCTGTATCTTCTCGTCCTGCTAACTCCCTCGTTGTACTCATTTTGCTTTTTCTTGTGTGCAGTGGACCCAAAGAAATTCTCATACAAGAAGTTAGCCCCGGAAGAAGAAGAACTCCTTACCGGTATCCGCCGTGCTAGAGGTGGGGAATACATCAGGTGGAAACCACTCGAGCTCGACACGCGGGCCTCCTCCAGCAACCCAGCAATTACTCAACAACAATCACAACAACAGCAACAGGGCGCCTCCACTTCCGCACCTTCACCACTCCTTCATCTAACCGAAGAAGAAGAAGAAGCCATGGCCGACTCAAACCCACCACCGCTAAGCAGGAAGCCGAGGTCTGCTCGCCCTGTGGTTCAGCCGCTTCCACCGCCACCACCGCCGAAGAAGAAGAAGAACCATTCTTCCAAGGGTACAGCGCCTGCTGACCCGAAGAGAAAGATGGCTACCCAGGCCGAGCACGAGGCCAGAAAGAAGGCCAAGGCGGACAAACGCCTGGAGAAAGAGATTGCAGCCATTGCTGCTCCCCTTTCCGCCTCTGCCGCTCCTCCAACAAGTCCAGGAGCCGAGGTGACAACGGCAGTGCCCGAGGTTAGCTCGGCGCCTGCCCCTTCTCGAGCTGCCACTGCACCAGCCAGCACGAGCTCCGCTGTCGTTGCCTTGGCTGCAACGGAAGCTGGCACGACGAGTCTCCCGGCTTGTATGTTGCCGTCCTCCGCTAAGGATTGGTCACCCGACTTTACTCGGTTCGGGGTGCCGACCGTGAATGAATCGGCGAAGAGCTCGGGGACGGCCGCCCGAGCTCTGACTCACGCGATGAGGCTGCCCCGGGAAATCGCTGAGGTCGGCAAACTCCACTTGGCCGACCTGTCCTACGCTGCCTGCCAGTCCGTGGCAACAGTAAGCTTCTCCCTCCCTCGTCTCCTACCTTAATTGTTTGAAATATTACTTCTCGTTGTGCTAACGCCCAGACATTTCCTTGCAGATGAACACGCTCGTGCAAGAGCTCTGTGATCGCAGCCAGGATAAGTACACTCAGCTGCGAGACGGGATCAATTACTGGAGAGACAGGACGGAGATGCTGGAGAAGACTCTTGTTGAAGAGAGACTCAAGGCAGACTTTGATCTGTCTCAAGCCAAGGCTGACACGACTCGTGCTGAGGTAAGGCTAAGCACTGCCACCAAGGTACGGGAAAAGGCTGAGGCTGAGGCACGATCAGCAAAGGAGGCCGAAAAGAAGGCCAAGCAAGAGGTAGAGAATGTTGTTGTACGCATCAGCGAGCTGGAGCATGTCTCCCAAGTTTTGGGTAGACAGTTGGAAGAAACTGAGGCAGCCAGGTCGGCACTGGCAGAGGAGCTCGAGGAGGCCAAGAAAACTCAGGAGGACACCGAGAGGTCCGTGACCCTGAGACTGCAGCAGTATTATCAGTCTCAGCTGGACAGGCTCTTGGATGAAGATCGTGCTGAGACCGAGAAAGAGGTTCTCGACTCGCTCCGCCAGCAAGGCCGCCTGAAGGAAGACAATGAAGAGGACGCCACCACGTTCTCCGAGCTTCAGAGCAAAGAACTGATCGAGCTCGACAACGAGCCCGAGGTGCAAGGTGTCGAGTTGCCTCATTTTCTCGAAGGTCCTGCACCCCTCCCTGCCGAGCCATCCTCCGAGCCGGCTGCTCCAGAGCTTCCTCCTGCTGCCGATGAAGTTACTCCGGTGGAAGCCCCTATTGCTGAAGCCTCTACTCCTGCCCCTGCTATAACGGCGACAGAGGCTGACCTTGAGCTCATCTGACCTGCTGTCCCTCTGATCTCCTGCTCTTCTGATCCCTTGCCCCTTCCTATGTTTCTGCTTCTCTCTTTCGTTGATGTAAATTCTTCTTTCTCCCTTTTATGGGAGTTTCTCACTGTAACCGCCCAGAAATGGGCTTTTGCTATGAATAGATCGCTCCTCTCTTTTTTATTTGTGTTTGCACTTCTTTTCACCTCGTAGCGTAGTACGACGCATGCACACAGAATAAGAAAAAACACAATGTGAGTAGTTGAATGATTTTTCACAGTCCACTGTACCGATGTTAATGCGGTACTTCGCTATGTGAACGTTTGGATATTCGCGAAATTATAACTGTTGTATACCAAATAAACTATTTTGACCAAAACACTATGAGTAGAATGCTATGATCAAAGCACAACGAACAAAACACTACGAGCAAGCACCACGAGCAAACACTACGAGCAAAGCACTACGAGCAACGCACTGCGAGCAAAGCACTGCGAGCAAAGCACTACGAGCAACGCACTGCGAGCAGAGCACTACGAGCAATCACTTATGAACAAGCACTACGAGCGATCACTTATGAACAAGCACTACGAGCGTTCACCATGAGCAAAGCACTGCGATCAATCACTTATAAACAAGCACTACGAGCGTTCGCTATGAGCGTTCACCATGAGCAAAGCACTGCGATCAATCACTTATGAACAAGCACTACGAGCAAGCACTGATCTAGATACATCATTCGCGTAGTTCACTGTGAATGCAATCTGACAAATAAAATTCATAGGACGAACGCAATGTAACTCAGTTTCGAAGCACATGCTCAGAGGATGTCATTAGGATAAGCCACTAGATTTGCTCAGATGACATCCTTATATAAGCCACTCGTGTTCGTTGTGAGTACGTTGTTCAGTCAAAACTTTATTTGAATTACTTGCAAAACATTCACAGTATTACACTGATGAACCAGATAGAGAATAGTGTAAACAATGGGCAGGCACAAATCACATGTTGAAATATGAACACTATGATTATGTAAAATCACTGAAAACTTATAAGCACGACGAAGTATGTAAATAGCATTTCACAGATTCTATTGAAAGAATTGCCTCAGATTCATGATGTTCCAAGATTTCGAGATGAGGTTACCTTGCAAGTCTTTCAAGTAGCAGACCCCAGGACTTCCCAATCGTTCCACGATATAAGGCCCTTCCCAGTTTGGTCCCAACTTGCCACTGTTAAGCTCTCTTGTGTTCTGGAACACTCTTCGGAGGACGAGATCACCGACCTGCAGCACTCTCCGTTGTACTTTCTTGTTGTAGGCTTTCCTCAATCGCTGCTGATATCTCCTCATCTGAATACTAGCATCTTCTCGCTTCTCCTCTAGCAGATCAAGATGAATAGCCATGAGCTCTGCATTCTGATCTTTCTCTCCATCCTTCTTCTTGCTGTGCCAAGAGCGCACTGTAGGCAAACTGATCTCTGTAGGAATGACTGCCTCCATGCCATACGCTAGAGAGAAGGGAGTTTCATTGGTAGGGCTCCTTGGAGTCGTTCTGTACCCCCACAAAACGTTGTGCAGCTCGGTGGCCCACTTCCCCTTTGAATCTTCCAGTCTTCTCTTCAAGGCATTGAGAATGCTCTTGTTGGCTGCCTCGACTAATCCATTCCCCTGAGGATAATATGGGGAAGAGAAGACATGCTTGATCTTCAACTCGCTGCAAAAGTCGGCAATTACACGTCCTGAGAACTGCTTCCCGTTGTCAGTAATGATGGACTGCGGTATGCCAAACCTACAGATGATATGCTCCCACAAGAATCTCTTCACTTCTTGCTCCCTGATACGCGCAAGGGGAACAGCTTCAATCCACCGTGAGAAGTAGTCAGTTGCCACTAAAAGGAAGATCAGATTCCCTGGAGCCCTCGGGAAAGGTCCCACAATGTCAAGTCTCCACCGCGCAAATGGCCAAGGCTGCGATACAGTGCTGAGCTCTTGAGCTGGAGCATGAATCAGACGAGCAAACCGCTGGCACTGGCTGCACCTCTGTCCACATACTCAGAGGCACAGCTTTCATGTAAGGCCAGAAGAAAGTAGGCCTGCCCCAGAGCTCCGATGGGCAATGGTACTCCCGCCCGGGAAATGAATACCACATATACCTTCATGAAGATCAGCAAGTTTCTCTACACGTCTACGGGAATATGAAACACACTTCAGCAACGGTCCGCCAAAAGATTTCCTGTACCAAACTCTCTTGAACCAAGCTTAACGAGATGCCTTTGACTGAAGCAACTTGACTCCTTCACCACTGATAGGGAGAACTCCGTCCTTTAGATAAGCCACAACTATGTAATACAGATCGGGACTGGAATGACAAAGAACTTCTCGGGTGCCTGAGAGTTAATCGAGGGGATACTCTGGAACTCCCTCAGAAAGCATTAGGCTGGGCAGGCTGCCCATGGAGCTAAATACGCCAAAGCGTCAGCATGCCTGTTCTGTCTATTCGGGTATGCTGATTCCACCAACGCGGAAATGTTCACACGAGATTACGAAGAGAGTAGCATACTGCTTCATGCCGGTCGTTCCTTACATTCACTAAAACTCATTCACCTGTTCACCACGAGCTGTGAATAACAAAACACTCTCACCGTGGGGATCCGACTCTATGCGCTCTCCAAACCAGGAGCAAGGCTTTCGCGACGTCTCGCTTCGTTGTTGAGGAAGTGCAACCCGAGGGGGGGCCGGGTGACATCTTCGGAACGTGAGGGTTGTCGGAATTATATAGCAAATACCCCCAGTCCCGAAAGCAATAGAAGATTGGAGAGATTCGTCTCCGTAACAACAGATAGATACCAACCGCTCCTTCTGACGTCTAGGACCCCCTCCACAAACGGGCTTCCGTTGTTCAACTCAATTGGGAGCTCCGAAGATCACCAAATCATACCTCTGCCTTCTCCTCACAGGAAAGTCAGAAAGAAACCCGCCAATTGCTTGGCCCTTTTTCTGGAATTCCTGGCCCGTGTATTGGAGATCGAACTCACTCAGAGCTACAGCCCACTTTGACCTCCCCCCGCCAGTCGGGTCGTCCCAGCACGACTTTCAAGGATCATTGTGATGAACAACGATAGAAGAGCATGAAAGTACGGGCGAAAGCTTCTCTGCAGGAAAAGCAAGAGCCAGACATACTTCCGAGCTTGCTATAATTGCACTCTGCTTTAGCAAGTCTTGCGCATGAGTAGGACAGGCCTTCTCCACGCCATCACATAGCTTCCTCCCAGGATGGAAAACCCCCCACCACATAAGGGGCTTGCTCTGAAACAGAAAAAAATAGAGATATAAGATTCACCTGAGCTCTGGCACCGAGAGGATAGGAGCTGATCCTAAATAATCTTTCAAGGCAAGGAAAGCCGGGAAACACTCCGGAGCCACGCGAAAATGAGGCCTTCCTCAGCAGAGCGAACAGAGTGTTGCCAAAGAGCGGATGACTTGGAGATAAAAACGGTTGAGCGCGGCAATACGGCCTGTCAGATTCTGAATCTACTGCTTCGATTGGGTTTGCGATGTCCACGCAAGCACGCGAATCTGGCTGGTACCTCAATCACCCGCTGACTCACAAAGGTAACCCAAAAGTTCACGAGGTAACCCCGAAGGTGCACTTCTCTGGGTGATCTTCAGAGTGAAAAGATCGCAGAACAGGAAAGGTTCAGCAAGTTAGGTCCGCCACCGCGTACCTCGTATCTCGGACTCTTCACAAACGATATCGTCGATTGTACATTCGACAGTCTTGCCAACGAGTGACTAAGAAAAAGTGACGATTCATAGACTTGATAGGTGGCACTGCATTCTTCAGGCCAAGAAGGCATCACCCAAGATAACAGAAAAAACCTCGTCTGCCGTTAGAAGGTGGTCTTCTCCGATCTGCTTCCGCCAGGAGGATTTGGTTAGAGCCCGA